>CM077895.1:6942500-8440000 GCA_039720435.1 Amazona ochrocephala
TGAATGGAAATTCCAGAGTAATTCCACTCCACCCCTTCAGAGGAAAAGAGTCCAGCTCTTTTCCTAAGAATTCCCATTACTGACCGCCTTCACACTTCTTTAAACACCTGAGGCTGTCATTAGAAAGGTGGCTCTAAAGATAATC
Source organism: Amazona ochrocephala (assembly GCA_039720435.1). Taxonomy (NCBI): domain Eukaryota; kingdom Metazoa; phylum Chordata; class Aves; order Psittaciformes; family Psittacidae; genus Amazona; species Amazona ochrocephala. The sequence goes on from CM077895.1 coordinate 6,942,646, forward strand.
CAAAAAGTGGATTCACTTCTGAATCCTTTTCCCTGCCATAAGGGCTACCAATAACCTCCAGTCTTAAGTACAAAATGCTGCTGTGGGAATTCCATAGGCTGTTTGAAATAACTCCTACTTAGAAAAGCCGTTTCCCAAATCCTCCTACCCATGTGGGGGTCTGGTTTATATTTTATTTTTGTGTTTTTGTTTTGTGGGATATTTTCTGGGTTGGGGTTTTTTTGTTGTTGTTGGTTGGGATCTTTTGGGGTTTTTTTTTGGGTTTTGGGTTTTTTTGGGGGGGTATTTATTTTTGTGGATTTTTTAAGGTCAGTGAACAGCTGGGAACATTGGCAGGTAATTAGTCTGACGAAATGGATAGGTGGGGCTATAAAAGCCAGCTGCAGGTATTAGCTTAAAGCCTAATCTTGAAGAGCTTCCTGTAGTCTTTGCTGTGAGATGGGGGTTTCCTGGAAAGCAGCACTAAAGGTGTGTGGAAATAAATTCCTTAAATCCAGTCTTTCCCTGCTGAAAATGTGTTTCTGTGTATATTGCTGTGGATGAGTAGAGCAGGCTTTGTGAGGAATGCATCCTGGTTTTATATCTGGCCCTATTTGTGGGGTATTTTTTAGAGATGGAGAATCAGGGAAGCTGCTCAGCAGTAAGTTAGGTAGTAGCATAAGTCACTCCATATGCTGGCTGAAGAGCAAAGGAGACTTTCTAGTCCCAAAGAAGTCATCACTTAGCAGCTGACACACAGGAGAATGGGCCATTGTCAGGTCAAGTTTTAAGTTATGTCTGTGCTGGGAAGTAATTTTGGATCTCCGTCAGGAAGATGTTCTAGAGCTTGATTACTTCTCTGGAAAACATAGAGTCTTCATGGATTTGGTTCTTTTGTTTCAGTAAGTAGCACTTGTGTGCAGCTTATTACAGTCCTACCATGATTTGCTAAGCACTTCCAGAATGTGCCTTTCTTTCATCATCCTAGCTGAAATGGTGCTGTGCTGTAAGCAAATAATCCAGAGCTCTGCAGGGGGGAAGATGCATCTTTCCTGATTCATGTTATTAGCTGGGAGTCATTGCTTTAGGAAGTGTTGCTTTTTACCCTTTATAGATGAAGAAATAGAAGTCTATTCGTGTATGTAGTGCATTTCAGGTCCCAGCAAGCAAGCCAAAGCAATGATGCAAGCACAAGATTTGCTTCCTATGGTGAGAAAATGGTGGGCTCCAGACAAATAGGCCTACTAGGTCTGAACAGACAGCAGTTAAAGCTCCTGTAGCTGTGCTTGGACTGATAAGAAATGTAACTGTGCTGAAGAGTGTCTGCTCTAGTTGAACATCAATAATTATTCTTGTTTGCTCTGCTGGTGTTTCAGTGTCGTCTTGAGTGCTTCAGCCATGCAGAAATGTTGTACTGGCTCTTTACCTCATGTGAACAAGGGTAAATGGATTACGAAAGGGAGTTCCCTTTCAGCTGTGGCCAGCAGCTAGAACTGATTTAGTACAAGGAGGTTCTGCTTAGTGGCTTTTCCTAGGCTTAGTCCCTGAAAAATGCTTATGGTCAAGGAAAAGCTGGTAGCTCTTCAATCAGGATAGAGCAAAGCATCAGGTTTAAAATGCTTTGAGACCTAAGCTACATTGTGACGTAGAAGTCTAACTATATTGCATTGGCAAACAGGAGAAACCATATACCCGGATTCAAGGGGGAAAGAGAGAAGGAGGAAGCTACAGAAAAACACTGGCATGTGAGGCTTGTTTTGCTTTGTGTTAAAGATTAAGATGATCCTATACTCGACGTGCTGCTGCTGATACCTCCTGTGTGGGGTGGGGAGGACAGGTGGTGGAAAGGCCCCATTAGAACCAGCAGTGAGAAGGGCAAGACCCAAACCCATGCAGCCACTGCTGTGAGCCATGGGCTGCAGAAACGGCGCTCCTCATGCTTAGATTCAAACAGATAGGTATTTGTAGCAAATCAGAAGCTTTGCCTCTAACTGAAATGTCATACTTTTCATACTCACACAGCCTGGAAATCTTGGACTGAGACCTAAGCTGTTCAGCTGCTGTTAAGCTGTCAAAGGCATGACATTAAAGAAGTATGAGGCATAGACAGATAGCTCTCCCTTGGTGTGACACTTTTACTCCAATATCGCTTTGAAGATGTTTTTCTTAGCAGTGATGCTTGAAATCCTGCAACGTGATGGATGTGACTGGTCTCCCTGTACTGGTAGTGTCTTGAAAATCAACAGCCCAAGTGACTACCCAACACCTCAGCAGTAACTGAAGCGAGGGCCAGGAGGAGTTTTGTGGCTTGGGGTTTGTTTGAAATGTGTGATGTCAAGGCTCGAATTTGTGACAGGAATGTTTTATATTCGCTTTACTCCCCATAACGTCCAGGTGGGGGCTGGGAGAGAAGTGAGGCATGAAAGATTGACTTTTTACTGGTGTGCACAGTGCACGTTTCCCAGCTTGTCTGTGTTGATCACAGTTGTTGCTTGCAGCAAGTTGTAGAGATGCGACAATTAAAAGCAGCATGGTTCACTTCCCTGTGCCTTATCCAAGTGTATGCCCTTCTTTATTGGTCTCTCTGCATCCCTACATGTGATGGTGTTTGTGGTAGATGAGTAGACCAATAGAAAAGCAGTTGGGGAACATGCTAATATGATATGGACAACTAAGGACCTTTTTTTTGAGTATCAGGGGTTTATATGTTCAACCTTTAAATCAGTTAATGTCATGTGATCTTTCCTTGCCTCTCCCTCTTCTCAAAGTGAAGCTGAAAGGTTTAGGATTCCAGAATCCTTCATAAATGCTGAGCAGTGACAGGCATTAAAGGTTTAATTATGCCCTAAGGATGGTTTGGGTTTTATTTTTGGTGTTTATGTTCAGCTCTGAAATTCCTGTAGCTGAAGTATAGAAAACAGGTTGCAAGGGTCTTCAGAAATCTGGGCTCTGCACTGAGTGCTGAGCTTTTGCAATGCTTCTGGCTGTACTTGTGTCAGTGCCTCCAAAGCTGCTTGTCAGACAGGAACAAAGGCAGATGTTCTCAACTGTTACTTGGTTAAAATGGAACACTGGGGCAGGGGGAAGCACGGATATGTGTTTTTCACACAGGACAGCCTGTTTTGAGTTTCTTTGCATGGTAATACAGCTGTTAATTATAGTACCTGTCTTCAGACATAACATGTATAAGTTTGGACTCTGGTAACCTTGGGATTTGATAATTTTATCCAGTAGGGTCAATTGACTGTGTGAAATGAGCAGGATATTAGAAACAGGGAACTAGCCTAGAATAAGTCTTCTCTTTAAAATCTGCAAAGAGAAAACCAAACTAAGAAGTGTCCCATTCAAGTTGTCTTTATCGGACCATCGATAATGCAGCATGTGTTGCTTGGTAACCAGTCCCAAGTAAAACAAAGAGGATGCTCAAAAGAGGCCTCCCTGGAATAATGATATTTTATAAAGAGCCAGCACAGAAAGAAAAAGCTATTGCAAGGAAGCAGTGTTCAGCTGTGCTGTAATCTATGGAGGTTCCTTAATGCCTATTTCACAGCAGAGCAGGATACTCTTCTGGATTCATTTCCATAGAAATGGAAGCATTTGAAGCTGCTTGCATTTACCCAGTTTCCACAGGGATAATCTGCTTTTGAGATGTTCCAGAAATGGCAGCTGTGGGCATCATCCAGAAGAGGAAAGGACCGGTTGGAAGCCATGCTTCAGACACTCAGGCCTTTACTGTGGAGCTCTTTATCTTAACTCAGTTGTATTGACTCAGCTGGGGAAACAGAATGTCTGCAGTGCTTAATATCATTTGGAATATTTATACAGAAAGAAGTTATTCCAGTTGCCACATAGCTCAGCAGTTTATTTCTGTCATCAGAGACAGGAAAACAAAACTCAGCTCATTCGTCATAGAATGTTCTCTTAGAAGAGCTTAATTAAATTGATCATGAAAATAACAGGGGATTAAGCAGGCACAAGGGAAATACCTTCTTTTTGCAGAGCATTACAGAGGTGATAGAAGCAATTCGCAGATAAAATTACCTGTTTGCTGCTCAGTTTCTATAGACATTAAGCAAATCTTTGCAAATTCTGGAGAAGTGCATTCCAGCCTCCACTTTGTGACTGGGCGACTTACGAAAATTAATCTCAGCTCTCCATTCCACCACACACACACTTTTCCTCGTTCAAATACATTTCCATCTTTTATCCCTGCTGATAAATACACTGATGATTATATCATGTTCTTAACTGAGAACTGGCAATGCCGACAGCCAAGGCTGCATATGTCAGGAGTCCCTTTTGAAGGGAGCAGTAACAGGACATAAGTCTTCTAAACAGCTTGTTTCTTGCGTATGCTGTTTGGACTCTTCAAAACACCTCATTTTTGACCCTTACGCCTCTCAAAAACCATGTCTTTAAGGTACCCAAAGTTGCCTGGGTGTACAGAGCAGTGTTCTAATCACAGCAGCTTTTCATAGCTTTTAAAAGAGGACACAACCACTATGATGTTTGGAGCTTTTTTCCACATTGCTGTGCTACTGTCCTTTGATTGGGTTGAAGGTGCCACTTATCCGATTCCTGTGAGCTACTTCTGAAGCTACCCCACGCTCTGTTAATTCACTGTCATGTAACTTGGGCATATCAAACCAGCTGCCTGCATTTGATTTCCACCGCTTCTGTCTAAGAGATCCATGGGGAAGTGGCCAGGGAGTGACTTTTAACACTTATGATTCTCAACAAACACCACAGAAACTCACTAAAGAGTAAATATAGCAACCGAACCACGGAATGGTCTGGGCACATCTCGCTTTCTTACCAGAGGGATGGAAGCTAGGACTGTTATTGATTTCCTACGTGCTGCCTGGTTTCTTTTTGCTTGAGAAATTTACAACCTAACTAACGAAGTGAGCAAGTGGGGATTTGTCGTGAGTGGCATGGAGCAAAAGCATTTCTGATTAAGCCTTGTTTGCGGGAGAGGCGATTTTCTCGTGCTCAAAACGCTTTGTGGGCAGTTCAGTAACAAGTTTGGGTTTTCCGTGCGGAACTCGTTACAGTAAGACATTTTTGAAATTAAACCTGTCAGTTTGCATTTGTTCTGCATTGATCAACCATCAAATACTTTTGTTTCAATGGTACAGGAGTCAAACTAATGCTCAGTATAAAGTGCCCGTGCTCTGGTATCTGTCTGATCTGAAATGAAAGCAAACATCACACCTGGAATTTCTTCTGGCTGGCCAGAGCTGGCCCATAAGGTCTTTTTGACTAAGTGCCATAGGGACAGCAGGATTGGTCATAAGGCTTATTCTGGGAATAAACTAAGTGGTGTGTCATTGACGAAGAGGGATCACTGGAACAGACTTGTCTCTCACTGATTCTGCATCCTTGCAGTTCTGAATGTCTTCCAGAAGACAGCTGTGGAAAGTATCTGGCTTGAGGAGGGTTAATTTGCATTTACGATTAGCATGCACCAAGAGGAAAGTTGGAGGAACGGATTGGAAAGTCATTGCTAGAATATCATCCCCTCTACAAAACTGGGGAAAGATGTCGTGTAGGAGATTATTCTCCAAAGTAAGGCCTAAGGATTTTGGTGTTTCTTGCCATTCAGATCATACGGTTTTACTCCACGGCCTGGTAGAAGAATGGTCCAGAGTGGTAGAGGGTGAGAGAAAGAAAAATCTTTCTCCCAGTAAGATACATCTGCATTAACTAAATGAAAGCAGGTGGATGCTGTGGAAAAGAATTAAAGAGTTCTATGCATTTCTTGACACAAATCCATCCCTGTATTACCTGTATGCCCAGGCACGTCTCACTTGCATAATGATCTATCAGTATGAATCAGGTTGTAAGATCATATTTTCATAGCGTATTGTCATTCAGATTGCATGTCCTGCTTGGGATCCCACATGTCTGCTTGTAAATGCACACTGCTTTTCTTCTCTATTGTGTCTGTTGCTCTCTTCTTGTCTTTAAAAGTTACCTTCATTAAGACTCAAACTCCTTCATTTTTGTCCTGTCTCTGCCCTGGTGTAAGATCTCAGATCTTTCAGCTGACCCAAATGTGTTGGAACCTTGACCTTCTCATTCACTGCCCTGAGTTGCTTGGAATACTCTATCCCATGAACGGATCTTCACAGACTTTGTGTCTGTGTGCGATGGTGCCTTGCGCTTCTATGCAAATAGCTTCATATTAAGCAGCATTCAGTTCTCTGGGTGGTTCTACCATTTTGCCTGAAGTTTTCCAAAGCAGTGGATTTTCAGAACAGAAACACTTTGATGTCACTACTTTCTTCAGGGTGTGTTTGCAGTATTTGCTTATCTAAGCAGTCTTCTCTCAGCAGCGGTGAATCTGGAGGGGGGGCAAGCTCCTGCTTGCTGGTGATTACAGTTTGTTTGTTTGGCAGTACTAGAACTATGTAGATATGTGATTAAAGTGAAATAATCCTGCATTTTGGAGAAAATAGATCTGAATAAGTACAGCTTGGAAAAAAAAGTCTATTTTTAGCAGAAACGCTTGGTTTTTTCCATGCCCACTTAAGTGTGGAGAATCAAGATGTTTCTGACAGCAATGATGTGAATGTAGGAGGGAGTGATTTTAATGTAAGAAGAAATAGTGAATGCTATGTGTTTCTTTTTGTTACAAGGAGGTGGTTGTAGGATCTGTACTGTATTAGACATCAGTGTAAGACATGCCTTACTCCCTTCACAGCTTCTTCATGGCCTGACAGAATTAATCCTGCTCTCTTTCCTGACTATCCATCACTTACCTGTGCTACTCCCCAGCTTTAGGGAGTATTTTCATCCTTCTCCTTTGAAATAAAAACCATGCATCATTTCAAAAAGCAGCTCTCCACCCAGTTTTGCCCTTGCATGCAGGCGTGAGAACTTCCATCAGAGTAATGGAACAAAGCGCCTCTTTGGGTACCAAGGAGTGCTTGCTCTTTTCTCCTAACAGACATTTCATCTTCAGTGAGTTTAGTATTTTTTGATCTTGTCATCAGTTTATACTTCCCTTCATTCTGACTTAGAGCACAGCATGAAACCCTTCTCTTCTGCAGCTTGCAACTGGCCCAGCTATAACCCCTTTTTCTCCTTTCTGGGAAGAGAAGGAAAAAGAAAACCCCAAACCAACCAAGCAGAAACAACACCCAAACCACAACCCAACAATGACTGTTTTTAAAGATTGACAGTACGTTGTTAGAGCCCCAGAGAGGCCTGACTTCAACAGCATGGAGGCAATCTGGTGAGGAGATACCATGATGGAGCTGTGCTTGCGATGTTTGCCGCATATAGGGCAAAGACCCTGCACAAAAGACACCCCCCCCAAAGAAAGCAGCTTCTTTTGCACCTCTGACTGGAGCTGGCCTAAAACCCTAGAAAGGCTGAAACACCAGGGGAGTGCTCCCATTAGAGAAAGCCTGCCTAGTACAAGAGCTGTCTCGTGTGAATAAAGCCAGAGAAATACCTGTGCTCTTTCTATAGAGATTGCCTCTTGTGACCCGCATCAGGCTGATGCGGTTGCAGCACTGCTTCCATGCAGAGCTCTGCATATCTTCCACTTCATTGAGCGAAACCTTGTTAATGCTTTCTCTCATGTCTGGTTTGCAGCCTCTCCTGACCCAGCAAACTTGCCTGTTGTTCATGCTGAATTCGGGCCTAAAACAAACTTGCTGAAGCAGGAGGTTGCTGGTAGCCCAACAGGTTAGCTGGCTCAAACACAGAAGAAATCAGGCATGGGGAATTTACTTGAAGTAAAGAGCTCTTTTCTGGCAACGATTGGCGCTACTAAGAGCAGTGTTTTTAATACAGCTGGAAGGAGCCCCAGGAATAGTATCCTGTCCTCCACATGAAATAATCCCTGAAACACGTTCCTCTGACTTGTCCTTAAAAGTTATCAGTTACAGATGTTACTTCCAAGGGCAATTAATTTCACTACACTTTTTTTACAGTTTGGGGGGAAACAAGTATGTTACTTAGAGTTTAATCCACATCTTCCTTGTTGTAATTCAAAAAGGATGTAAACAATTGCACCCAACAGTAAGTCAGTTCCACCCAACTGAAACACAAAACATTGTCATTTTTATGTTACCAAGATGTGGATCATTGGCCAAATTCTCCTGCATGGGTGATTTACAAATAGAATAAAATCCCGTAGGAATAGAATTAATCACATAATGATGTAGAGAGGCAGTTGCTCATTGTATCTGTGTTGAAAAGCTGTGTTCTGTTGGGTTAGAGAGAAAGACTGCTGATGCTGTTATGAGTCACTAAGTATTGCTGTGTTTAACAAATTTCTCTGCTTTCACAAGGATGCCATGCAGTAGCTTTTCTTTAAGTGAGCCTCTCAGATTTATCTCAGATTTACCCAATGGAGTTGGAATTTATGGGCAGGGGTTACCAGACTGGGGGGGGGGGGGGGGTGGGGTGTTGGGTTTGGATCCCAGCAACTCTTTAATGAATTAACCTGTATTTAAACTTAAGTTAACCACAAGGGATCAGTGTGAAGAGCTCAACTCTGATTTTATTACAACTCCCTCTGTCTAATGCTGCTTATTCAGGGGGATGTATGTGAACATCTGGAATAAATATCCTCACACTTTTTTGCTCTCCAAAATATGAATATCCCTTTATGATCTACTCAGTTGCATATGTTGCATTCAGTTAACAGGCGATTTGGGAATCAACTTGCATGCAGCTATGATGAGCTACCATTTATTTGTTGCACAACTGCTTCCTTCCTCTTTGCAAAAAAGATGGCTTAAAAACTGAAAAATCGAGAAAACGAAAGATCAAAATGGGCAGAAAGCTCAGCCAGCCCCCACAGAACATGGCTTAACTCTTCATCCTAGAGAGATGTGGTAACTGCTCAGAATTACAACCAGAACAACACCCCCCAAAAAGAAACCCCAAGCCAACACCCAAATACTGTTACTGGTTAAAAATACCACTGTAAATATTCAACCTCCATCTGGAGCACTTACAGAGGGGAAGCTGAGGCCAGGATCAGCAATAAAGAGGCACAGTAATTAGCTGCAAGAAAGGATAAAGTGAGCCTTTATTTGCTGTCGTTGATCCTGCGGTACAGTGCCGTTACTTTAGAAAAGGGAAATGTTATGGATACTGACAGATTTTAGCTTTGACAGCTGAAGTTTGGGGCATATCTGGACTCGTCCCATGGCACTGTTACTGCTCTTCAGCACAAGCTTAGTTCTTAGTAAGGCAGAGGAGTGTTCTTATCACCATTTGATGGACCTTATTGCTATTCTTTGGACAAACTTTTCCGCCTGCTCCAAGCAGGAATATATCCCAACTAATCCTTATAAGGAGTGAGGGAATTAATTTGTCTTTTTGGAGAAGACTCCAGGCTGCCAAAATGTTTTGCTGAGCCTGACCTGCCTTTATTTTGAAGCAATATTGGTTGTCTATCACCCAGCATGGCTTCTCCCCGGAGAGCTGAGAGGGTTTACTTGGCCGATACGTTGCTCCTTTTGACTGAGCACGGTTGTGTTCTGTTTATGGCTCATCCCCAGAGACTCCCGTAAATGCAGGAAAATGTCACAGCACACGAATCCACTGAGACAGTTCCAGAAAGTAGCAGGGGAAAAAGAACAACGGCCACCACCATAAAACAAACAGACAAAACCTGGGAAAAGGGGGAGCTCACCCAAAATCTGGTGAGGCTCTTCGGAAAGAAGTGCTTGCAAGGAAATTATCGTGCTAACAAGACATTCAGGATGCCAGGACACTTTTCATTCCTGAACGCCTGGGTTAAATGGGTGTTTCTTAAGCCTATTGGAGAAACACATCCATACAGCAGCAACAGGGTAAAACCATGTCAGCATCTGCGCAGGATTGCTTTTCTTAATTTAGAAGTGAATGGCTGTGCATGCAAACAGAAGCTGACATCCCAGCTTAGTACAGCTCTGGCCTTTTTGCCTAGCATGATCAGCGTGCCAAATGAAGGTTGCATGTGACCCCTTGCTGCCCTTGAGAGTCTGCAGTGCACTGTAACTGCTCAGCTTGGCTCACACTGCATTTACCTTGAGAACAGCTTCACAGTGCTTACTACCATGTCTCCCTGCTTGCATGTTCGGGCCCAGCCAGGACAGCAAGGAGGGAAGGGATGCAGTACATTAGCTCAGCTCTTAGCTTGTGCCCAGTATCCAGACATTGGACTAGATGATCCTTGAGGTCCCTTCCAACCTGGTATTCCAAGATGTAAACAGAGGTATTCAAGCAGAAAATACAGTGCATCCTCTGGTGCAGCTGGCTCAACCAAGTGTCCCTCCACACTGAGAACAATGGGAATGTGAAGTATTTATCTGAGCACCAGTTTGAAGTCAGGTTTGATACAGAGAATGCCATTACTCAAGGGAAGAGGGAATTGCATGAGGAAGGCAAGTGCACTGGTTTCCAAGACTTTAAAGCTAATAAGATCAGCTCATTTAATAGCGAGTCACCCAGAGGCTCCAGTTAGACCTTTAAAAGGTCTCCAAAGACACTGATGCCCAAATCAAGCAAGGCCTGGCAGACAAATTCCCCAGGTGTTCTCTCTTTTGCATCCTCTGTTTATTTCTGGCCAGAGGAGCTCTTGAAGTACAGCCAAGTTTATCCTCAGGCACCGTTGATGTCTGCAGAAGCTGAAGAGATGGCTACAAGTTCTTGCTTTCTGCCTTTGTAGCATATAATGCTATTGTTTGAACAATTTCTAACCTGATGCAGAAAGATAATGCATGAAGAGTGAAGAGCGGGTATTTTCCTCTGGAGTAGTAGCCTGGTATGATGACCCTGGTTTAGGGAAGGAGGAAGGCCCTTCACAGATAACGTTAGAGGCACTTGCTTTACATGGATCAACAGGTCTACAAATATTGGCAAGTCACCATCGTGTTCCTGGACTACCACTACAATGGCTGTGTTCACAACAGAGCAGTAACAACATACATCATAATTGGTTACTGATAAATATACTTAGTCACAACCCAAATCTTTCCAAAAGCTGTTGGTTTTGAAGACATGGGTATATTGATGAGCTTGGCATGTGAACAAGGCTGGTCTCAGCTCCCAGAGTTGGACATAGGAACACAGCAAGACTGTGATGGGGGCAGACAATAACTAACACCACCCCCCACTCCTCTGCAGCTAACCACTCAAGTGAACCCACAGAACAGGGAGTTACAGTGCTGCTCTCCCTTCAAACTGTGATTTTGTTTGCTGTCCAACCCACTCTCTAGTATCTGGAGGATGATTGCCACAGTGATGGGACTTGAACTGTCCATGACCAAGATTAACTGAATCCTTGACACTCCTGCTGCAGCTCCACTTTCAGCCTTGACATTCAGCTGTCAGATACTTGCTCTGAGCACCTGGAGGTGACAGATTGACTGATGCTTGCTATGATTAATTACTATGGGGGCCAGTTTCCACAGCCCTACTCTGAGCCTGTTGTGTGGGTGAGTGCACGTGTTGGAGTGTTGACTCTTGTAGCCTGTCAGCATAGACCAGGGTAATTGTAGTAATTACTTCTTTTAGCTCCGATTGGGTTTCATGGGCCATGGCAGCTAAGCACAGTTGATAAATTGCCACTTTTATGCAGTATTGATCTAGACTGGGAGAAAATAGAGCTTTAAACCAAGCTAAAAACCCAAATGCTTAAAATTGTCAGTTTTGCTGCTTGAACCTTCATGTCAGGTGAACCGTGCTCCAGATGTATCCAGATGGGCTAAATAGCAAGGATTAGTTCCTTGGGAACTGGAGCTGCACCCTGATTTCAGGAAGAAATATGCTACTTTAGATAGCTTTGGATTTTCTACTCAAATCTTACTGGGGACTTTTTGGTCCTAAAGCTGATAGAGAACTTGAGAAGGGAAATGACTCCCAAACGAGTGTTTTTATGGCATGTATTTCAGCTCATCTTTTCTCCGCAATCCCTATGCTTAAAGATACATAGCTTTGGCTTTCAGCAAAGGTTTAGAGTTTTAAAGCCGTGTGTAAGGAAGGGTGCCACAATGCGCTAAGGCAGCTTTCGGAGCTAAGTAGCAAATGAGGTCAGGAACAGGGGTGTCTGGAAGGTGCTGGGTGACATGCAGAAAGAATTAGCATGGATTTCAGACTTTTGGGAAGACACCTGGAAGATGGGTTTGATTGCAAAGATATCTTCTATGCCTATGAATTTACCTGCCCAGCATGCCTGTGCACATACACACACGCTTACAGTCAGTTCCTCCTCTTGCAGGCAGTAAATATACTTCCTAAGGCCTCTTTAGCATGAAGATGTGCTGGGATGAACCCCCTGTGAATGGGGGTGCCCTACCCCATTGCTGGCACCACTTTGGTGGGAATGCGGTGTGTGTTACTGCAGGGTGACAGCTTTACTCCAAGGCTTTTGGTTTTAAACATCTGTTTCCAAGCACCTTGCTCTATTCAGAGAGCTTTTCTTTGTCAGACAGGCTGGGTGAAGAAGTGTGTCTCAAAATGAGTCTGCTTCATGGAAAACTTGCTTTTTTAATTAAGAGGATGGCAGAATGTACCAGCGTTTGGCTTTCAGTGGTATCTCTGAATCATGTTCCAGTTCCTGGTATTTCACACTCTGTAATCTTCTTGACTGATTCTGGTTTCATCTTTGAAGTCATTTACCGGGCTTGTTCATCAAAAAGGCAATCGGACATGTTCCTTATACAGTGCCCTGAGAATTGCCACATAGAGCTGAATATTTCCTTTGATAAGCAGGCTCAGACACACAGGCATATCTCCACGGCTAAACAGGATACCATGCATTAACTGAGCCACAGTAAATCATGCTTTGCATAATCTTAACTCATAGCAAGTTCAAGGTAGGTATGTTAATGTAATCATAATGAAAGAATGTAACCTAGAGCATCTGCCACCAGCTGAGGACATGCACAAACTCAATTACTGTAACACAGTTAATTGCCAAGCCACAATAATTCTGTCAAATCTACGTCTGTAGGTTAATTTGGTGTGACTTTTGCATCTAGACTCCAGCCTTCATAGAGACTGCAGAAGCTGATTCCCTGTTGTTCTGCACTTGTACCGTCATTTATAGCAAAACAGAGTGCAAAGTGGGTGTACAGTGCTACAAAAGCATAAATATTTTCCCTGATGTCTCTGCTTTTAACCAGCCTACTCATTAGGTTCAGATTCCAAACTCGCCAGTTTTGTTTTGGGTCAAACCCTTTAATTCTGTATCATTATCTGTACTATTGTCTCTAGGGAACCTGGCCCACAGCCCATAGGGAGGTAGAAGCAGTAGCTCAGCTCTTTGCTGTCAACTCCACGTGCCACTGAATCACCTCATGCAATGGATTTAATCCAGGAGAGAGATAGGCACATAAGTACGTTTTTAACCTACTAGCCAGAGCACACCACCATATAAATGACAGCTTCAGGCCAAGCATTGGCTGTCCCCTGCTGCGAGAGAAGACATTCTCGTGCCATTACACTGCAAATCTCTCCAAAGGAAGCACAGCAGCTGCTCTGCAATCTTGCTGGTTTATTCTAGCAAGCTAGAAGAATGATGCTTGATCAAAATCACTTTTATTTATGACTAAAGCTGTCCCAAAGGGAGGCAGGTATTCGTTTAGACTAGCACTGACTGCCCATTTCTTCACACAGACAAGTTCCCAACTCATAACCTTGCATCATTCCATCATGTTTCCAGCTCCTGGGTTTTCCTCTGTAGCCTGGTACATTTCCCAGCTTATGGTTTGACAGATCTCTGTGAAGTCACGAGATCAGCGCAGAGATTTTCTTTGTTGCTATTGGTATTTGGAAACAAGATTAGATTTCTTGCTGATGTCAATTCTGGGGTTTTTTGCTTTTTCCTGTGGTCTGAAAACAAAATCAGCTTCATGGCTGCATTGTTAAAGAAACATTAACAATGGTTATTATGCAGTGTTTGATGCAGTTACAAACCCTGAAGCTGTGACCTGATTTTCTCCCAAGTGCGGTTTGCAGCCCTTTACATCTGGTCTGCACACAACTGCAAGGGGTTCTTGTAGTGGTTAAGTCATAGATAAATACAGATAGGAAGCAGAGATCTCTGTGAGGACACTTGTCCCCCCCACATGCTGTAGTCACTATTAAAAGCCCACAATAGCAGCCTCTGATTCTGTTCCAGTGATGCTGAAGCCTACTTTGTTTATGAGCAGGAGGAAACAGCGCAGCATTTCATGTTGGACAGGACATCTGTGTGTGCCAGGTTCATAAAGCTGGTGTCTGCTGATGAGGACTCAGGCCCTGACCATGCCTGGATTAAGTCTGCTGCTGCTGACTGTTACAAGCAGATCTGGCCAGTGTCTGGATGCTTTGGCTATACTGAGATCACAGACAGAGGTTTATACGGTTCCCTGTGCTCTGCTCACTCAGAGCCTGGGACCTGTTTATTTTCAACAGCAGCAGGACTCACTGTGGTCAGGAATCTGTCCTATCTGAAGACATTCCCTGTCCCACCTCTCACTGCAGGACAGGCATCAGGTGAAAAGGCGATGTAGCATCTGTCCCCAGCCTCCAGGTGAGCTAGGTACGTGACACTGGCCCAAAGCTAAGGGAACCCCTGGCTAAGGAAAGCTAAAGCAAGGAAGCTGCTGCTGAGATGGAGTTTGTGTGAAGTGATGCAGGGAGCAGAAGGCTTGTGATGGAGGCACAGGGCTTGCTGGAGCCGGAAACCAGCATGTTGCTGAAATGTCATGGTTTCACAGCTACCTCTCAGCACTGATTCTGGGTTAGGCAGGAGGCATGCAGACCCTGGCCCTCTTGGGCTTCTCACAGTTAGAGCTGATGAATCTCTGGAGTCTGAGACAGGGCAGTAGGCCTGAGAGGCTCATTTACCTCGTCTGCTCTATGTCGAGGAGACTCTCCAGTGAAGTGATAGCAGCTGAATTCCACAATCACCCTATAGAGCCTATTTTAATCAGCTTTCTGTGTATTTGTAGCTTCTGTTTTGCTTTACTTTGACAAAACTTGCTGCTAGTGTACAAGTTGTATTCCTATTACATGCCACAGACTCCCCTAGCTATGCGTTACTATCTCTGTAATGGCTTGGTTATAAACAGAAGTGATGGCTTCTCATGTAGAGCAAGCACAAAACCCCTCTGTGCTGTTTGCTTGCTTGCTTTCAGTAAGTCTGGCAAAAAATCCTGCAGCTGAGATTTAAGTGATGTAATCTTTACAGTCTCATCAAAGCTATGGATACAGTTGATTGCATGCAGCAGGGAAGCAAAGCTAAGCTCGGTTAAATGTGCTCACTTGTTTTCATTATCCCACTTTTTTTTATGGGCCCAGCATGGCAGCTTGGGAATACAGAACATTTTTCCTCCTTCAAAGGACCTGCGATTTGCTTTGTTTAAGTCTCTTTGAATGCATTTCTAGGTCTGCTAATCATTCACCACACTAATATATTTAGTCCACCATCATCACTCTTTCTTTGGTGAAGAAAATTGTTATTTATGAGCCAAAAGCTATTTATGAAGCAGACAGTCTGGTACTGTCAGAAAACAGGAGTGGGGGGAGCAGTTCTAATTACTAAAAGAAGCTTTGATTAAAAAGAGTGAGTTAATTTCACAAGCGCAACTGGTTTTCTCTTCTCTTTCTCCACATGTGCAGAAGAAAGCATAATCTGTTCATCGGTCAGACCCACCCTGAAACTACAGGACTCACCCAAATGCCCCAGGACACGGACGGGTCAGTTCTGGTTTATTTCTTTTGGATGGTGTGAACAGTGCTTGCTGGCAGTGGTTGCTGCGGTTATTTTGTAGGCCATAGACTCAAATGCAATTTTGCTGTCAGGGAGAACCTCATAGGAGCTGGCCTTTTATCCTGGCAGGGTGTGGCTAGGCGCACTAAAACCAAGATGGTGTGCGTCCTCTTGTTTCAGCTTGGAGTGTCATTTACTCTGCTGTGTTAGGGCTGCTTGAGCGCCTTATTTTCCATCAGACATTGAGTTGGATCATGCAGCAAGGAGAATAAAGCATCAGTTGAACTCAGCGGCTTTGGAGATTCTGGTTACTGTATAAGCTGAAGATGTCAGGGCAGGGATTATCTTTCTGTTCTGTGTTGGTTCAAAACTGAGCAAACCTTTAGTTCACGGCAAGGGTCCGAAATGCCCCTAAACAGATATTTCAGCTTTTTAATTCTTATAGAGACACAATGTTATATCCTAGCAGGAGGAAGGATTTTGTTGGTTTTTTTCTTTTTTGTATAAAGAAAATAATCTTGGAGAGAACTATCCATGAACCGCAATTGTGTAGCAGCCTAAACTGAGGTTTTAGTGTTGTCCTCACTAAGCCTGGCTGAGGTTCACATGCATCTATTGGATTAGTTCTTGTATAAATACCAAACATTTCGGCACGTAGCTTGATGAAACAGTGTAACAGTAAGAACAACACGAAAGTAAATATTCCTAAAGGAAATAAGGAAGTTCCCCAGCATAAAAGTAAAGCAAAATGCAGAAGGGAGAAAAACCTCCCACATGCAGAGCTACTTGACCTTGGCATAACCTACTACAAAGGGCTCAGCTGCACTGCCAGCCCGATACAGCTTCTTCACCAAAACCTTGTATACAAGCCCAAGTGACGGATGTAGACAGCTGAAAACTCCCAGTGATGTGAATTCTGATGCTAGATGTGCTTAACTAAATCAAGTCCATAATTATGTTTTTGGGGCGTATTAACTTCTATATAAAACACAGTGGTAAAATACTGTACTTACAATACAAATTGTCTGCAGTACTATAGTGGTCTGACAGCTTCTATTATTTCTCCATGCAGGGAGATTGTGAGTTTGCAGATTCCATACAATTGCCTATTGTTGCCAACCAAACTCATACAGATTGGTGCTTATGTTTGACCCATTTATAATTGTTTCCCTCAACTTTTACAGCTCAGGCAGACAAACAGTGTCCCTGTGAGAGCAGTGGCTTTATATCCCCATCTCGAACCTGTACTGCTATGCACCAGATGTGAATGACTAGTGCCAAAAAGTAAATACAGGCAGCTGCTGCGATGCCAGAAGTACCAGCATGACTGCTCTTGTCTAGGTACTTATCTGGTTTTCATCCCTTCCTCCTCCAAATCCTCCCCAGTCTGCTTCTGTCTTAGAAGAGAAGAGAGATGGAGAAATTTAGGAACATTTTCTTTTCGGTCTTTCTGCATCCTTTTTTTCCCACGTCTGATTCTCCAAGCTTCAGTCTAGACAAAAGCCGGAATTCTTAAGGATGAACTGACTTAAGGGAGAAAAATAGAAATGCAGCTAATCTGAAAAGCAAGTCAGAAAGAATACAAGATGTGCCCTGAAGGCCATCTTCCTGTTAGGTGTTTATATGATGCATAAGTGTAGCTCCCTGGTGTCTGGCCCCTTACAGCTGAGTTGCTGCTCCTGGTAAAAAGAACAAAATAAGCATATAACATCAGGGTGGCTTGTGCAAGTCTGTATTTAATTACAGTGCTGCATGAAGACATTTGTTGGTGTCACATGTACTTGTGATGGGTATTACACATCCTTGACTCTTCAGGGAGTCAGGTTTTCACTGGAGATTTTCACCACGGAGGTAGTGGCTTTTTTTTCCTGTTTTCCTTTTCATTTCAGCAGGATTTAATAAGCTAGTTAGACCTACTGTAATTAGTTTACTCTTCAATCAGGAAGATAAACAGTATCATGACTGTAGTGGGAGCAAGCAGGCAAGCGCCAAATACAGTGCAGGCAGAGTTCACTAGCTTCTTAATTAAAACCTGTTCAGGGGTGCAGAGAGCCACACGGGCTTCAGGAAGCTGTGAATCTCGGGGAAGAAAAGCAGGAACAGGAAGACTCAATAAGCGGAACTAAAGCTTCAATTACAAATAAGGAATCACAAAATAGGGACTATAGCAAGGGTCCTAAGTTTTTCTTCAGGAACGAAGAAATGAAATCTTCTCACTAATGTGATTTAAAAAACATATCAGTACCCTTACCATCATCAGCATGTCCCTCCATCTGAAGTCCTTGGGAAAGCAGTGTTTTTTTCCAGAGTGGAAGTAACAGTGAGGACTGTGCTTGCCAGAGGCAGATCTGTGGGCAAGAGGCCTCAGAGTCCTGCATGATGCGACTGCAACAAACGCTATCCATCACAACTATGGGCTGGTTGTCATTGTACCAGGTGCTGTACAAACAGATTGCAAAGACTGTCCTTGCTCTTGGCATTAGTTTATTCTTTGTACAGCCAGAGGGTGATGTATTTCTGTCCTCTCTCAAAAAGACTTGTGAAGGCTTGATTCATGGGTGGAAGGTGCTTTAGTTTGTTGTCTTTAAGTGTAGATGTATAATGGGAAAGGAAAACCTGCTGCAGAGATGAGCAGACATGGCATTACTGCCTTTCCAAGGGCAGTGGTTATCTTCCACAAGCTAACTTTGAGCCTGGAATGTTAGGAATGAGTGGCTTAAAATGTCATCAGGATGAATGACGGACTGCAGGTAACTTCTCCCAACAAATCCTTAATCTCTAGGAAATGACACCGGGCTTTTCTTTTGGTCCAAGTTAGCAAGCATATGAAGGACATAGGCCCTTTTTTAGCAGCTTTTTCCTCCATGACATTTTGGAAGAGTCTTTCATCAGTGAGTCAGTAGTTCAGGTGAGTTGAGTTATAAACCTCTGCATCTAGATTCAGAAAGAAAATGTTCAAACAAGGTCCACAGTATTGAAGATGAGGATTTTGTCCTGGGTTAACACTGAACACAAAATAAAATCATGGGACAAAGTTAAGACACTTTAAATTCCAATTATTTTGAGGGCTCACACCAGGTTTAATACAGGGCAAATACCACCTATGTCAACTTCCAAATGTTTTAAAGCTTTCTTTCTTGTATGCGTATCATCTTCTATTTTGATTAAGCTTCCCACCTGTTAACTTGAAAAGTCCAGGGGCACCTTTCTGTTTTGCCATTGTAAATACGTTAGGAAATTAAGCAATAGCTTATTACTGGTTTTCCACTACAAACCTACTGGCTTTATGTTATTTTTGAATCTTTCACATAATACCAGCCTGAGTTGATTCCTATCACTGAGCAAACTTGCTTGGTTTAAACTGGGGAGGAAAAGAAAAGAACAGAGAGCTTACGCCTGAGATCTCCTGAGTCAGGGTTTCCAGTTCTGTAATTAAAAAAGGATTGGAAAGCTTCCTGTGCTTCTGTAAGAAGTGCGTTTTGTTTTCTTTGCCTATAATCCTGTTAACATACAAAGTACAAAGGTTCCCTGGCTGTGCATTGCAATGCCAAGACAGAAGAGTGCCTAGCCCCATCTTATATGTTCTTCATGTTTTGTTCTGACAGCATCATATAACATCTGTTTCATGTATGTCAAAAAATCTTGCTCTGACAAGCATGTACTCTCTTATTCAGTTAATGCATAGGACCTATTTCTGTTGAGGGTATAACCTAAAATCCTTCAATAAGCTGGGACACATTTGGGCATCTGTAGGATCACTCTTCAGTAAAATTTATAGCTGTGAACAGACTTTAAAGAGCCATGTTCAAATGCTGTAAAAGGCCATGGGCTAAATACTGGTAATACTGGTCATCAGCCTCTTCCAGGAATACAAGGTTTAGAATGAAAAGCTTTGGATCAAGGTGGGAGTCCTGTTCCAATTTCAGAAAATGGCTAAAAGCATTATAGCTTTTAGCTATAGCTGCTTGATATAATCTCTTAATATACAGATGGAACACATTTTACCAGCACAGTCCATCCCATAGGTAAAGGCTTTGTTAGCAATATAGGAAAACCAGGGAATAATAGAGCCCCCACTGGCAGCAGTCTTTGCCTATCCTGAAGCAGAAACTATGTGAATATTCCACAAACTGCATAGAAAGAAAAGGGATATTGCTCTCCAGATTGTGTTTTAACATCTTTAGAAAACAGCAAGTAACTAGAACTTGGGAATCTTCCTCTGCATATGGCTTTTGTAATCATCTAGTTCTCTAGATCCAACATTAATTTCTAGCCAGGCCTATTTCCGTGTCATTTTATTAATCTTACTATATTTTTATTTACAGAGATATTACAAAATATACTGTGAACTGAGTACAATTAATACGTACAGTGTGGATTTGGTAACGCCAGAGTCAGTGTGGTGAAATTAGGCTGTTATGGGTTTTCAACTGTTTTAATCAATGAAAGATAGATATCAGAGGGTAAGCGATGCTGGAAACACCCAGACCTCTCCACAGTCCAACTTGGAACAGGAGCAGATCCAGCTAGGGACTTTCTTGGGTTTTTATTCTGGCTTTTTCCAAAACACACTTTTAATCTCATTTACTGTTAATTTAAATTAACTTAGGCACAATGTTATTCTGTACTCTCTTTACTGAGAGACATAGGCAAATCTTATCTGAAGTGGTCCTTGGCTTCATGGCACCCCAGAGTTAGGTGAGAAGAACTGGACCTAACTTAGCTGACTTGTTCAAGTTCACACAGCAGCCATGGCTGCAGTGCCACACCTGGCACACTGTCTTCCTCTTTCTACATTCACCACACTAACACTCCTCACCTAGTTTTGTAACTTGTATGAGAGTGGAGATGAGATGCTGGTGGGCAGAAATCGCTGCTGGGCTGGCTGATGATAGATGATAGTTGGTGTCCTGCTTGATCTGAATGTATACCATACAATACAAGGTATCACTTCTTTAGTTTCGCTCTATCTGCTTTTTGGCTTAGGCTTCTGTTCAATTCATCCTATTTATTCATATTTACACTGACGCAGTGGTCCCACATGAGACCTATGCTCCCCTTCTTCCTTCTGCCTGTTGCTTGTAGGCCCACATTGTTGCAGGGGTTGGATCTGTAGGTGGCAGAACCTTCTTAGCCCACTTGGGGATGTCTTAAAGATTTTTCTCAAGGCTCTAGCAGTTTAATACTGGGTAAGTCAGCTCAAGGTGAAGGCAAAGCTATTGCACAGATTGTCCGCAGGCTCTGTCTGGCTCCTATTGCAAAGCAGAAAAGATGGTCTTGTCTTTGGTGAGAACTGTATCGATGACATAACACGCAAACCGGTAGCAGCAGTGACCTACCGCTGACAACACATGGCTCTGGGCCTGTCTGTGTTTAATGCACTCAAGGTTAGATGGCCACAGGCAAGAATCAAGTGAGTGTCTTGATTTTTGCTTCCACTTCAAACACAGTGTGAGGGTAGCTCTGAAAAGTGCCCTTGGGATTGGTGTCCCAGAGTCCAAAGGTCACGATGAGGAATGACAGAACCTCCCAGATGAAGGTCCTCGTTGCATCTGCACCAGAAGGTGCATGGGCACGGCACTGCTGTAACACTGCAGGCCTCGTGCCAAATACAAGAGCTTGAGACCTCTCCATGGCTGCCCATTTGTGTGCATGAATGGCATTGGGGTTATTTTTTCTCATTCTGGAAAATGTGGTTGCTGTTCTTACTTTTAACAGTGGAGGATCTTCAGGAAAGCCTTGCGAAATTCAATGTTGAAGGTGGTATAAATAATTGGGTTGACAGCACTGTTGACATATCCAAGCCACGTAAAGACGCTGTACATTGCTGGGGGGATGTTGCAATCGCAGTGCATGTTCAGGATGTGAGTGATGAAGAACGGGAGCCAGCAGATGATGAAAACACCTGGGGGAAAGGAAAGAGAGATTTTGATTTCTGAAAGCTGGACAAATTTAGAGACTATGAGAACAATAAGGATCTTTTGGGTAAGAAGGAAAAATGTTTCCCTGGGGAATAAGCCTCCTATTTGTCTGTTAAGCATCATAGTCTATATTCTGTGTACCAGAGAACTTCTTTGCTGATGTGATTAGACCAGTTAACAACAGAGGTAACAGTTAACTTCAGAGGTACCAGTTTCTTGCTGAGGAGCTATGCTGCCTTCTGTGCTCTAGAAAGCCCGTGAGTTCTCTTGCCCCTGCACCCAGCTGTCTTTTGGCAATCCAAACACCCCACAGAGGGGCAGCTTTTCTGAGCCAGTTTTACAGCACTGTGACCTGTTTCTAGCTTGAAAGGAGGAAGCCTTCCTGTTGGCAACCTCTTGCCTACATGTCCTCTAATGTTTCAAGTGAAGTTATTTCTGCAGAGGCCTGGACAAGACAGTCTACATTGGACATTCAGACCAGCTACCCCAATCCTTGGTAGCTGTTGGTTTTCTGCAGAAACACAAGAGGAAGCCAGTGTGCTCTCTCACCAAGTACAATGGCTAGCATCTTAGTGGCTCTCTTTTCCTTCTGTTGTGACAGTTTCCTCCTGCTCAGAGCCTTGAGAAAGTTCCTTGTCTTGCCATTGGGCAGAGACTGGGCCTCAAAGACCTTGGCTGTATGGGGTGTTTCTTTGGCATGTCCATTCTTCTCTAGTTTCCCAGGGCTGTCCAAGGCTGCCTGCAGGGTTGAGTTTGTGCCCCGATTAGAAGCCACTGGCACCACCAACTGAAGGTTACTTGGTGCTGCAGGTTTGATGGTGGTTTTCTCAGGGGGACTGGTACTGGACACCATTTCCATCTCTTCTATGTGACTCTCCACCTCCTGGACAAGAATCAAATGTCCACAACATAAAGACACATAAATATACAGAGAGAAGCAATGAACACTCCTTAGAGAGTGAAGCTGGATGATGCTGAAGAGCAATCAATCCCTCTTCTCCCTATGTTTTTGGTAGATGCTTGGAGTAAGGGCTGTAAAGTGTTCACAGGAAATAATACGTTTGGGTACAACTGCAGTGAAGGACTCTCCTTTATTGCACAAAGAGGTTAAGAAATGGGAGAGACACTGTTTCCACTCCCCATGGATTTTATTTAGGTCTTCAGAATACAAACAAAACTGAAATCAACAAGGAAAACCCAATCAAGCCAATGCAATCCGAGGCTTAAAATAAATAACAGAGGAGAAGAAAATCAAAGACACAAAATGTTAAAATGTCATGGCTTTTATAGCTGATCTTTAGGTGAGCTTAGTCTGGCTTTTTGAGTTCTATGATCTTAAACCCCCTGCTTCACTCTAAGGAATGGGAAGAGTATTTAAATTTTGAGATTGAATGGTAACCTTTGTTCTTAGTTTGTTTTTCTCCCACCTTACAGAAATTCATTTTGCATCCTGAGGGGAGAAAAGGGGGAAGCTAAATGCTCTGAAAAGCTACCACTTCTCTTTAACACTCACCACTTTGCGCTTATTAACTTGGAAACTCCCATTGGACTTCACAATAACTGTGCAGAGCTTGACGTCTTCTGGATGAGTGCATTTGTCCTAAGGGGCAAGCACCAGCTCAGAGGTTACACAAGCACAGAGCAATTGGGAAGGGGAGCTGGTAAGGGAGGCAGGTGGAAAATGCAAACACAGGGCATGAAGCAGAAATTAGTCAATGTGGCCAAGGTGCTAAGAATGGTGCAAAACTGCTCTGAAGAAGCAGTTCTGGAGGCAACTAACTACCCCTTGTGATCCTCGCCAGAGGAAAGAAACCACAGAGATCTGTTTGTTTTGCTCTAGCCCTGTTTCACTCCCTCTTTTACTTGACATGGTACTGGTCTCTGAGGCAATGCAGTTTGAAGGTAGTGCCTCTGGGAATATACATTCCTCTGTGGCATGTGTTGTGAGAGTAATGTTTTGACAAGCAGTCTCACACTTCACGTGCTCAGCTGGACTCCACTTATCCACATATCTCCTGCTCTGAGAGGCTGTTTTCACTGTAGAGAGATCATTACCAACATGTAGATAGCACCCCAGCCATGCAGACAGTTTCCAATTAAGTTATTTGTCACAAGAGCACGACTGACTTAGAAAATAATATAGCCTGTAGTAGTATAGTAGTATACTATACAGTATAATATAGTAGTATAGTCTCAGGTACCCCAACCCAAACTCAGCAGAGCCAAAGGAAATGGTTAGTGAAGCAATTCCTCATGCAGTTCTGCTGCTGAAACACCCCCTGAGCTCCAGGGAGGCCTGTGAAGCATCAGCCTGATAATCCAGAGTGTGCAACTGGGACTCCCAAATGGCACAGGACACAGCATTCATCTTTGTGATGCAGTATTTCATCTAGTCCAGCCAGTGTCCTTTGAGAAAAGGAGGAAGTGCTTTGGGAAATGAAGTGGGGCAGGAAGGGGAACGCACAGAGACTGCTGAGAGCAAGGCAGAGGTCTAGTTACCTTCAGCGGGGCTTGTGTCTCTGAGTCCAGGCCACGGCTGCTGAGCTTGGTGGTGACACGTTTCCTGCGCTTCTGGAGGACTATGTAGATCTGCACATACACCAGCAGGGTGACAATGAAGGGAACGTAGAAGGAGACGATAGAGGAATACACGACAAAGGTAGGGTTGGCAATGATGCATTCATTCTCATCTGGAAGACAAAAAGTTTCAGGCTTGTTGTCCCTGCTGCTAGGAGCTACAACGTCTTCGCCCTCTTCTCTCCCGCTTTCAGAAGGCACAGAGATACTAAGAGCATGAGGGGTTCAGGTTCTAGGGGGAACTGCCATGTCAGATGGAAGTGGTACCAGAACAGCAAACTCCCCCGGGAGTCGCGTACAACCCGAAGTCCCTGGCTATTGCTTGCATTATAATTAAAAGCCTACAAATCCCAATCCAGTTTTCCTAAGAAACTGATGGCTGAACAGCCAGTTCTTTTCCCTCCTGTCTCAGTAAAGCTAGTTGTCCCACGAATTTCCTTTTAATGTGTTTTAATATAAGAGGGATTTTGACTTTGTAGCGGACGAATGTTAATATAACATTGGCAAGTGTTGTGTAAACATTTACATAACCTCAGTTCTGATGTGCCTGGAACAGCAAAGGGATGAAACAGATCCAGAGGCAGCTGACAAACAGCTGGAATGACACGGGGAGGGGACACCTGGAAAAGGAATGGATGCATCCTGATACACCTAAAACCTCATGTTTATTCCTGACTTACAGAAGACTACCTGGGGACCCAGTGAAAGCCAGGAAGATGCCAATAGCCAGCTGCAGGTGGCATAACACTCACCTGTGTTATTGAGGCCAAAGAGGAGAGGGCAGGAGATGGCAAATGAAAGCACCCAGACCACAGCAATCATGGCCGTGACCCTGCGCTTCGAGCTGTAGCGGGTGTTGTAAAGCATTGGCATTGCTACTGCTGTGTACCTGCAACGTGAAGAGACAAACCCAGTCCATCGTTATCCTGCCAGTGCTGACAAACTCTGTGGGAAATGACACCTTGTTGCTGTGTCTGAAAGCCTGGACCAGCAAGAAAATACAGGGCGTGCTTCACAAGTCTCTGAGATACCTGCATTCCCTGTTTTGGAAGGCACGAGGCCGGGGTCAGCTTAGCATAGCATTTTTCCTCCACTCTGTCTGAGCTACTGCCTTCCCACTCAAGTTTGAAAGGACAGAAAGACTGAGCCAATGGGCAAGTATACACACAATTACATTTACACTCTCAAGACCAGTGTTTCTGTATCTGCCTCTGACGGAATCCCTGCTCAAACCTCATATAGATCCTCTAAATTACTCTTCAGAAGATACCAACCACACAAGCTCTCGTCATTTTCAAGCCTCTGAGTCACAGGTAAAATTAGAGTACAGAAAGGTGGCCGTGACTTGTTACTGTGGATTTGACACAACTTGCTGCTGTGCAGCCCTCACCTGTCTATGCTGATGGCACAGAGGTTGAGGATACTGGCAGTGCACATCATAACATCAAGGGTTACAAAGATATCACAGTGGATCCGACTAAACCTCCACTCACCAACGACCTGCAAGAAGAGAAAACAGGGTCAGTAAAAGAATTCACTGAGTCCATGCTACTGAGAAGGTCTAAAGGGAGAATTTTGCACAAGCTATATACACTTGCTGGTAGCAAGAGTTCCACTGGTTCAAGAGGGATCAAAATCCTGTCTAAAGCAGCTCCAGCTGGAATCAGGTCACATGCAATCAATCACATGCTGCTTCAAGTAGGATTGTGTGCCATCAAGTGACTTCAAGGACTTTGTTCTGTCTAGTCCAAAGGCCTCAGATGATGGCACGGCCACAAAGGAAGTACTTTGCTCCATCCATCCAAACCATTTTTTTGAGTGTTCCCCTAAGGGCTGGTGTGATTTTGTCTTTCCTAATTCCATCCTGTTACTCTGTATTGTGTTGGGCAGCCTGAACAGCAGACACAAACCTGGGCTCGTGTTCAAACGACATCAGGGAGTGCAAGTCTCCTCAAAACCAGTGTGAATTCTGTAGTAGCCTCACTACATAGGTCTGTGTAGGTCTCTGAAGCATTGCAACAAAGTATGAAGAGGGAAACACATGAATTTTATACCTTGAGCACCTGTGATTGTACTTACAGCTTTTTATTAGGTGCTTTTTTGCAATTATACCTAGCAAAGATCAGGAGCTTTCCTTCATTTCTTAGTGCAAAAAATCAGGGTAGATTTTTTCTTTGTGTGAACAAGATGAATGTAATTCAGAGAGAAACACTACACATTGGGGTAAAGACAAAGAACTAATGATAACACTTCCAGTTACCAGTAGCCTTTTTCTCTTCACTTATCTTCCTATTGAAACTGAACTTTGACAATTAAGTTTAATAGCAATTATTAGGACTGCTGTATGTGACATGTGATGAAAAAAGTATATTTCCCTCTAATAAAAATAGAGTCCTATTGCATTTGAAAATAGATTGAATAAGATAGCTATTCTTCAGTTATTTCTGCTCTGATATACATAACCATAGGCAGCATAAAGAAGGAAGAATGACTGCATTGAAGCCTGAGTGACAGATGAATACTTGGTGATTAAAAAAGCAGTTAAGAGACAGTTACATCAGTAACTTTGATGGGAATTTGCCCAAAGGCAAAGGTTTCCAGCCAGATACAAGCCTCTGCCAAACCAGTTTCCTGCATGCATAATTCTGAGTTTATAGGAGATGCTGTAAACTGTAGCAGTTTAGTGCTTCCATTTACATAGGAGAAACCTCAGAAGTTTAGATGTAGAAGACTTGTTTGCATTGAGGCTGCTTTTTAAAAGGATTTCCTTTTGACATTTGTTTTTGTCCAAGCTTGTGACATAAAGGCATTAATAAAATGAACAAAGAACACAAAAAGAACAAAGGGTCTGGCCAGTTCTGATTTCAGACTATAGACCCAGAGAGGAACCACAGTGTGTCTGACCCATGTCAGTCCAATGGCTCCTTCTCTGTATTTGTCGTGAGGTTTGTTGCTTCAAGCTTGCAATAGGTTTAGCAGAATGTGGATTAGAGCAGAAAGGGCAAGTGTACATTAAAAACAGGGAACAAATAAAAAAGTATTGCTGAGATGTAGAAGCCTGATTGTCCTACTTGGTAGATGAAGGAAACTGAGGTTCCTGACCAACTCCATATACACATGAGCCCAGAAAAGGGAAAATGTCTTATACCATTTGTGCTTTATTTTTCCACATTAAGTGTCTGAGAGACTCTCATAGCTGGGCCTAAGACAGCAAGAGTTTCTCACAGCATAAGCCTCTGCTTAAAATGGGTTGTCACAAAAGAGGAATGTAACAGAAGAGCTCAACTAGTCCCAGAGGCACTGATTACGATCACGCCAGCCTGTGGTCATATGAAAAAGCCTTAGCAGGTGCGTGATGCTTTACATTTTTAAAGTGCCATGAAAACAGTAATTAACTAGAGTGATAATTGGAATTGTGGTTTCTTGACAGCCTATGTCATGTCAGTGGGTTCGTTTTGCTTTGCATTAATACTTAATGGGCTGATTGATTATGGCTTCTTCCCCTGTTCTCCTCTCTGTTTCATCATTTTCTATCATAAAGTGCCAGAAAATTAATTGCAAACTCAGTATAGTTTCAGTCTTATGCTTTCTCACCACTTTTCTTTCTCTCTTGGTTGTGATTGCCACCAGCATGCCAGCTCTTAGCTGGCTGAAGCACATGGGAATCCCAGTGAAGCCAGCCAAGTGAGAGGGGCTGTGTATCTTTTCCTATTCTTTCCTCTAGAGATGCATTTCATTCTTTCAGTCTATTTACTGTTGCAAGAGTAATTTGCCATCAAGTAAACGGGTGGCAGTCTTGGGAGCATTTGGCTTTCACAAACCACAGTGCCACTCAGAGCTCTGCATGCAGCGGCATAGAGCTCTTTTGTACCAAACTGATGCGCTAACGACTGCAATGTGAAAAGTAGCTCACTTGTGGCTCTGTTTCTCTCATATATTGTGACATAAAAGCTCTGGATTTACGTCCTACCTCTATAATTGCCTGCTCTTCTTACTACTGTAGTCCTTCAGAAATAGGGTTTTGAATACTACTGATGCAGTTGGTTAGTGTGACTCCCATGATGTTGTTGCAGACTTGTTCTTATGTTTGGAGATGAACAGTTTGTCGATGTAGTTTTGAAAACAAAATGGGTCCTTTTGCTGTTGACCTCTCTTTTAAAGGCCAGATTTTCTATGCAATTTGGTTACAATTAGGCCCTCTGAGCATCAGCGTATTTTCAGGTCAGCCTGACATATGCTATCATGTGTGTTTCTTGGAAAAAATCTGTCCAAATTCAGGAGGTCTTGCAATAGCTGATGGCCAGGCTGCTGAACTTCCCCCTCTCTACCCATTCACCAGAAACATTCAGTACTGAAAAAGAGAACTGGGTCACCTACCTCCAGATAGACCACCCAGGGCATGACCAGAGTTGCTACCAAGAGATCTGCCACTGCCAAACTCACGATCAGGTAATTAGTGGTAGTCTGAAGAGATTTTTCCCTGGACACAGCCATGCACACCAGCACATTGCCAAAAACAATGACAAAGATGAGAAGGGTGAGCAGCATGGCATAGTAGTTATACTGAGGCTTGTGGTCTACAATGGACTCGTTGAGTGGCTTGCTCCAGTTCCTGTCACCGAAGTCACCGTTGTACCAAGAGAGGTTTAGGGGATCCATGGAGGTAAAAGTGCCAAGCTCCAGCTCCACCCTGACACAAGGATATTGAAAAGACAGACAATAAGAACAAAACCATCGCACACGTGCTACCTCACTTGTGGATATTGGTTGCTCTGCGTTACAGCCAACTCAGGCAGAGTTCCTGGGGTTTTTGTGTCAGCTCATGGACATTCCCTAACCACTAACTGCTCTATGTTAGGTGTACACAGATCAGGGCCGATGTGCCATGACCCACCTTGAGTATTTTTCATGTGCTTCATGGGGCTCTAGGATGTGTGGTTTGCTTGTTGTTTTGGTGTGGTTTCTTTTTGGGGGGGAGGGGGGTGTTTGGTGGTTTTCCCTTCACTTTTCCTCATTTTTTTTTCCTCCAGCAGGGAAATAAATAAATAAAAATACCTATGAACAGAACTGTGATGATAATGAAACTTGAGTATCAGTTTTGAAGTTAGGGATGGACTGTGCTTGCCTTCTGCCATTCCCCCAGTGAGGTTGTGGTGTGAAGAGGAAATGGTGGGTACGCATCTGGGTGCCGTCCCACAACCCAGCCTCTGCAGCTCCTGGCACTGGGAGGACAGGTCTCATTGGACATCTGTGGCATGACGGCAAACCACTCTCCTCCCTGGCAAATGCCCATGTGCTGTGCACTCTCTCAAAGGTAACCTACAAAGTTTCACTTCAGAGTTCCCTAGAACCTATTCTGGGGTTTGTGTGTGTTTATTCAGGCACGGAAAAGATGACTGCAAGTGCCTCTTTTGGAGTTTTCCTGTCTCCCAGGGCTGCCTCTGTGATCTGCTTCCTTAACGGAGCCATTTTTGGCACACAATTAGGTGGCTGTCACCTAGAGGCCTTCCTTGGCTTTCTAATAGCTAAGAGAGAGGAGCATTGTACTGAATTTCACTGTATGAGCTAACAGGTTCTCTGAGCTCACCAGAAACACTACTGCCAGATGCTCCAAGGACAAGCAAGTGCAGCAGGGTTGTCATAAAAACACAGCTCCAGCATATGGCAGAGGCAAATTCTAACATTAAGTCATAGCTGTGCCATTGAGCAAGGTGAAATATAGCTCTGTCCCATTTGTCAAAACAGAGCTGCAGAGGGTCTCTGGAATGGCATTTATTCACAGGGATCATTTCAGCCCCTTGCCAGGTTTGCTTGTGTGCTTCAAAGTACCAGGATCTGGGCCTGAAGTAGTCACTACAGCAAGAAATGGAGATGTGTCAGAGAGCATGGTCAAAGAGTAAAGGCAAGAGCTGTTTAAAAGCAACTGGAGATTTTGGCTATTTTGGTTGGGGGTTTCTGTCTGTGAGATCTAGAAGGTACCTCATTCACTGCTCAGCACTTCCTAAAATCAAATAGTCCCTGTTTCTCAAGCTGTATCTCCATAAAGTCCACTGTGATTTGAAAATCTGGCCATGTTCTCAGGCAGACCATTCAATTTTCTTAATAAAAAGACAAAGTGAAATCAATTTATTAAACCACGTAAGTGATCAAAATAGCAAAACATTTGCAAATATCAAATTCACCCGGGAACAATGGTTTCTTTATGTTTCACTGAGCTTTTGTGTGCTTTTCTCATTCAAAGAACAATTTGTATAACAATCCTTGGAAATTTGTTGCATATGGGTCCTTAATAGCTGATAATTCAAAAAGTGTCTGTCTGACAGTGCTATCAGCGGCACTTGATAGCTCTACAAATGTCTTCTTAGAAACTGTCAAAGTGTCAGAAATTAATTAAATGTTAGCTTATGTGACTCAGAGTGAAGGGGAAAAATCAATGCTAAATGCAGCAGCGGTTTTTTCTTTTCTCCTGTTACCCTTTGATAATGCAAAACTCTCTGGAGATGGCAGAAACATGCATAAAATGCAGGATGGAGAAAAAAAAAAAGCAGGAACATGGAGAAGTATCTTAGAAGCACAAAAGGAGTGGAATGATTTGATATGTGCGGGATCACCCGCTTGGTCCTGTTCTGGCTCCTTCTGAGCTCTAACTGTGGTTCACAATTATGCTTCTTGGGGAAAAGGCCAGAGACAAGGGTGAGTTATGTACACAGTAATTCTAGCTCTGATTGTTTAGCAGGCCATTGCAACTCAGTGGGGAGGTGGAGGAACCACGTACGGCTCATCTCTTGTGTCCATCTGTCAGGCATTTATTATTGTATATCTTATTATTATAAGACACAAGCCAACTTTCAAATATTTTGCATGAGATAGGGAAACTAAAACACAGTGTAATGTGTGATAATTGCAATTAAAGGCTGTATCTGGTACATACAGTACAAAATTACAATTACATGGAGAACTCTGTTAATTCCTAACTTAGGAGAGTTGGAGTTTTCAGTCCTTAAAATATTCTTAACTTCTCTAGATACAGAACTGGCATCATTTGGAAGCATTATGGTGGCCATTAGGGTGTCTTGTGAGTCTTTTGGTACTGCTTTAAGGAGCACTTTTCTTCACTGCTGACAGTTCCTCACTAAAGAAGAAAGAAGCACTTTTAAAAGCTGACTAGAAGAGAGTATGCTTTAGATTGTGTTTGTCCAGGCACCTGCATTTTCACATGGAGGCAGAGGGAAAGGATTGTAAATGCAGAGAAAAGGTAGTAGAAATGGCACCTTGCTATGCACTGTCCTTGTGGGACCTTGCTGAGTTTCACTATCCCTGTACACTACTGCCAGAGGCAAAACAGAGTCTCAGTTTTAGCCAAGACTTTGGGTGCAGATGTGGGTAAAGACCTGAAATGGAACAAATTCCATTGTGAATTAACTGCAGTAAAGCCACTCTAATTCCCATACAGAGTCCACACAGATTTTTAGTATGACTGTGCTAATCCAGATATGGATTTACTGGGAGGTCAAGGACAGGACAGAGCAGCAAGGTTGCAGCCTGTTGTTTGATGCCAGCAGTGCAGCAGCATGCCTGCATTGCACAGAGCATCTCTACTGCTTTCGCCTTCTGTAGGATCATGTGTACACCCAGGTCTGTGCTAATCCCCTTTACATTAACCTCCTTGAGTGTCCCGGTTCAAGCATGGCCTAACTGGGAAGGAGTTTGCCATCCAGAGGAAAATAGCCTCTCTCAAGAAGTTCCCATGCTTCCAGATGTCTTTCAGCAACTGGAGGAAATCTGCTGTTTGGCTGCTGGAAAAGACAGGGAAAAGGGAACCAGGCTAGAGGCTACAAATGCAGATCCAGAGCTGTTCTATCTTCCTTGTAGTCAATTCCCTGCTCTTTTCAGAAAGCAAATTGAAGATAGGTTTGTTTGCAATGCTGGTATTTCTCCTTGGCCCCTCACAATTGATCGTGTAATTACTTCTGTGGTAAACAAGCATGACATCACCCTGGCAAATGTGTAATGTTCATGTCATTAAAATCCAGCCAGGAACTAAGTACCACGCAGCAATACAGTTGCTCACCACCCTCTGACTGATGCCCAGCAATTGGCCCCTTCCGGGTGATTCCCTCTAGTTTCTATACTGAGCATGATGTCTTGTGGTATGGAATATCCCTTTGGCTAGTTCAGGTCAGGTCTCTGCCTCTCATCCCTTCTGGCTTTTTGTTCCCCTCCTCACTGGAGACCATGAGAAACTGAAAAGTCCTTGATCAGGGTAAGCACTGTTTAACCACAACTAAAACACTGGTGTCTTATCAGCATTATTCTCATATAAAATTCAAAACATAGCACAGTACCAGCTACTAGGAAGAAAATCAACTATATCCCAGCTGAAACCAGGATAGCTCACAACTGGCAGCAATAAAATTGTTTGTCTTTCTGGCAAGATCTGAAAGATGAAATGTGTATTAAGCAAGGAAGCAGAGTTTGCTCTATCATACAGAGATAAATGTACCAGACTGTTCACTGGGAAACAGAGGGGTAAAAGGCTCCAGCAGAAACTCATACCTACAGCTTGCTGTATTTGAACAGCATCCTGGGTCTGCCCTCTGATTTTCTTAGTTCTCTGCTAGATCAGAGATGGCCTGAATCAGAGCAAATGTCTTTTCTTTCCTCTCAAAAACAGCAGAGGTAACATTCTTTTTTGTTTTTCCTGTGCTTGCAAACACCCTCAGGCATAAAATATTCACAGGACTGACCTGAGCTAGCATCAGCATCTAGCAGACACTATGATGCATGTCATTGCAGCATCTGTTTTCTGTATGGTAAAGATTGGTGGCCCTTGGAGCTAATCTGGGTTTGGCTGCCAAAATATGCAGTCAGCCTTTGCTTCTCCATAAAGCAAAGTGAATTTCTTTAAGGTTCTCTCCAGGCATAATGCATTTAAGATGAAGTTCAGAGTTCAGCCAGGAGCAGGCAGGTAAATGCAGGAGCAGGAGCAAGGGATGATCCCTGAGCAGTGTCTGAGTCTCACCTCCCCTGGGCAGGCAGCGTGCAGTGTGGGCTGCAGGCGGCTAACAGCACTAATGTGATCTGGGGAGGTTGCTGGTTCAGCATGCTTTCAGGGGCAAGGTTTGCTATGGACTTGGACACAGTCACACTGCTTGGCTTGGCACTCCTGATTGCCAGAACGCCTCAGTGACTGAACTCTATGTAGACCTAACAGGAAAACAACAGCAAAAGCCATCAGCGACAGTATCCTGATGACAGATGTTTCCACAGCAGCCTCAGAACAGTCTCCTCCTCCCTTTCCCAAGGTATTTCTTGCACGCAGTTCTTGCCAGATTGCCTATTTCCTTCTAATTGCTGCTACCCAGATGTACCCATCAGGTTATGGGAAGTCTTGCCTAGGACTGTGTGAGAAAGGTGTTTAGAGACAGATTTGCTCTAAAGGCATTTCTGTTTCACAGAAATCAATGTCCAAGGGAAATTTGCACAGTACAGTGCCTCCTTGAATGTTGTCATTTTCCTCTGAAATTCTGGAATCAATGGGCCACAGGAAAGCTGTCAAACTGACATCTTTTCTGTCCTGAAGATGCTTCTTGATGTTATTTACCGGGCTCCACTGAGAATGTCATTGAGGCATTCTAATCAAGGGGAATAACATGTTTTTTTTTTGAGTAGGGACATGGTGGAAGAAAAAGAGAAGGGGAAAATGTGTTTGAGGAGCTGTTTCATTTCCCTGCTCAGGAGAGCTGTGCAAAGGCATGCAGCTTCTGGAGTAGTTTCACTATCTTTGGTCAGAATTGATAATCTGTGCTGTGAATTCCTGGTCATGGTTCAACTGGAGATCAAGGAATATGTGTAATAGCTAGCAGTGAGTAAGAACCTCTTCCCATCCAGTTCCACACAGGGGACAGTTCACTGCAGACATTGGGAAGGTGGAGGATTCAGGAAAATCTTCTAAACTCTGTCTTGATCTGAGAACGATGGTACCCACAGCCCCTGCTAATGCTGATGAAAGATCCTGGGCATCTTGGCATCTGACACTCCAGGATGAGCCGGTACACTGAACACAAGAAGCAAAGCACTCGTGGCTTTAAATAGACCTGACTCCCCCAGGCACTGCGTAGTGCGTGCAAGTACAGCAGGGATTTGACAGTTAAGGCTGATGAGGTCCTGGCAATAAATATATTAGGAGCAGTTTTGAGCACTTACTGTATCTATTCAGAAGGCAGGACTGGGTAAACTTAACTTTCATAGAATCACAGAACTTTCTACATTCCTTGCCTTTTCTTAGTGGTAGATGAGTCTCCAGCAGTAAGTAGATTACACAAGCAGTAGGCTTAGCTATCTCTGTACCTAGAGACAAACATCCTGACAAGGCTGGGATGGGGGGGGTGAGTTCTAACTTCAGCACTGTGCAGCCTTGGTATCTATCAACAGTTCTTTGCATCTGCTCCTTTTTAAAGCCTCTTGAAAAGCTTTGTGCTCTCCTGCCTTTCTAAATGGTGCCCCGTTCTTCAGATCCTTTGTTATTCTAAATACAAGTGCAAGGCATTTTAACCACAGTTATTGCTCACTTCTGATTCAGAAACATTGCTGCGTTTCACTTGGTCTTGCATAATATCTAATTAGATCTTCCAACTAAAAAGTGTGCGTATGTCCCCCTGGAGGGTGTTGTAAAGCACCTAATCTAAGCACTTCCTCCTGTAATGCTCAGAAGTGCATGCCCCTATTAGCATGGGGGTTTCATATATAATACACTCTTGCCACATAGGCCTTTGAGTCACTGACGAACCATTCTTGCTGATGCCACAATATTTTCTATTCACAGCGCTTTACTTCTCAGTAATTGCATTGTTCAGAGCTCTAATTCTGTAATGTGAATCACCACCTTCCTAACAACAGCACAGGGACAGAGGGTGAAGAGAACCACAGCAGCCTAAGCATCTTTCTCTGGAACACAGAGTTTCCTTCTTATGGAAACGAGTGACAGGACAATATTATTGCAATAGCCTTGTAACTCAAGAACTGCAGGGCCAAGACCTGGCTTTAATGCAGATGCTCTGATGTTTTTGACATAAGTAAGTCACCTGATTTCTCAGTTCTCCATTTGTGGAGTAGTGCATCAATCATCCCTCTTTCCCTATGATGCCATGGATTTTCATCTGAGTTTGAAATTGCATTGCAGGGAGGAGAGGGAAGCAGTTTGTCTTTTTCCCAGAGCACTTGTCCGTTATCCTTGGGTACAGCGCTGATGAAGCAAAACATTTCCCAGGACTGCTAGGGCTCAGGCAGAAGTAGCAGAAAGGGAACAGTACGTTACCACCCTCCCTATTGAAAAGCAGTGCACACATTTGTCTGGACAATTTGGAGAAGGATGTTCCACAGCTGAATTACACTGGGAATTGACTGCCTCCTGTTTTCACGTCCTTTGAAAATCTCACCCTTAATTAAAGGCTTGTCAAGGTTTTTTGCAAGTCCTCAGGGAAGGGAAAAATTCAGAGATATCTTCCCTAGAGGTGGGGAAATGCACATTTAACTTGCTTTAGGGTGTCTTTCTCCTAATAAGAAGCAGATTCCGTTTTTAAAAAGACCTTCTCTTTATTCAAGACCTGCCGCTTGTCATAAGGCTTTGTCATAGGAAAATTACTTGGAATTTTCCAATTTTAACATTTTCTCATTCCAATATGTGAAGCAATCAAAGCTAATAACTTCAGCAAGGAAAAGCTGTAGTGGTGGGGGCTTGTGTGTTTGTTTCATAAATAAGCTTTTTAGGATCTCTAATGATTTCAAACCCATTAATGTATTTCATGTGAATATGAGGGGGGAAAAAAGGAGAAAATAACTGTCAGAATTTTAGTTAAATCACACTCAAACCCAAGTTCAAAATACATTTTGTGAGTATGTCTGGAAAATTCAGAACCATTTCTCCCTAAGGTTAGCTTTCCAAGACTCATAGCATGGGCTCTTATAAACCATCACAGCAGCCACTAGAGCATGTGGTCTCACTGCTGGCTCTCCTCAAAGACTTGACAAATGCACAGTCATCTCAAACATAGAAGGGCAGTTTACACCACAGATCACTGGGTTTTCTTCCAGAAAGGACACAGGTATAAACAGTTTCCTCTGGCAATAATCTACTTCTGGAAACCACATCACTCCCTCTATCCACCTGTAATTCAGAAGAGAGATTTGACTCCTGCTGCCAGGCTGCTGGAGTAGAGCCACTGATTCCTATTACTCTTTAAGAATATGTGGACACAGGGCAAGCTTTTATCTTTTGAGCATTTGGCAGATTAAGACTTTTGCAAGCTGGAGCTATGCCAAACGCAGCCCACTTGTACAGTTCTCAGCTTGATGGAAAGGATGGGCAGAAAAAGATTGTTTAACAATCATTTCCAGCTGTATGTGCCTTCAGTTTAGGACATTCAACCAGAAATATTACACAGCTCTTGATTTTAAGAATTCATTTCTTGAAGACAAAGACCCATTCCAAAGTCTTATGTTGGGCTCATTTGAAAACAGATTGAGGAAACAATCAGATCTTGCACTGCAGGTTTTAATGAAATCTGTAACAGCTGCAGGTAAGACTGCGAATTAATGGCATAGGTATCGCATATTGCTTTACTCCGGTGTTCTCACATGGAGATGGCCGCTGTCGGAGTCAGATCTTCTGACTAGAAAAACAGGGCTTCCTATTAAGTATTGCAATACCATAGAGCTAATATTGTTCTGTACAAAAGCCCTTTTTCTTTCTTCTTTTATATGCATCCTAATGCCGTATTTCTCTGACTAGATCTGAGCCTCCGACTAATCTAATAAATCCCCAGCCTTATGACACTGGTGATCCACGTTCTTTTATAATGTGTTACATGTATAGAGATCATCCACCAGTGTCTGTAAATAACCCTTCACCAGTAGCAGAGCTGATCGTATTGTTTTTGAGGAACTGACAAGGTTGAATGTCTTCACTCCCCATCCCCAGCAGTTATGCACAGAAGCATCTGAAATTTGAATAAAACATTTACTTTAAAGTACTGGTTAAATTGTGGCAAATGCTTAAGGATTTTAAAAAATTATTTAATTAATTTGATAATTGAAACATTATTTTGATTTCTCTTTTTCATGTTCACCGTACATTCTGGTGCTGAGCATTTGAAGTGTATAACTTAATTAGACTGCAGAATTAGATTGTGTTAATTCCTCAGCTGAATGAACCTTTTTTCCCCCTCCAGTCAGGCTCCCTGTGATTCCACGGCACCTAGCACCAGGATATTTTATCCCTGAGTCCTTCAGTCATACTTTATTAAAAGTAAATAATAATAATTCAGACTGAGGAGATCAAATATTTGCCTGCTACTTATGCCATCTAACATTCATTTAACATCTGCTCTTTTCATTGCCACTCCTACCACAAAGCTTGCTTGCAAAAATGTTTGCCAAAAGAAGTGAATTCCAGAGAAAAGGAGAGTTCTTTTTTGCCTTCCCCTTCCTTTACCCCTTCCTTTCCCTTTCCTTTTCTTAGATTTTGTAGGTGCTTGCCCCAAACCATCT
Organism: Amazona ochrocephala; assembly: GCA_039720435.1. Classification (NCBI taxonomy): domain Eukaryota; kingdom Metazoa; phylum Chordata; class Aves; order Psittaciformes; family Psittacidae; genus Amazona; species Amazona ochrocephala. Next base: position 6,980,380 of record CM077895.1, read on the forward strand.
ATGACTAATATTTGCCATGAAATCCCTTACAACAGATTCTTTGTAGAAGATTTGATGAAGACGTGTCAAGCAGCACAACATTCATGCGACTCCTTGCTCTAAGTGCCACTCACTTGTACTTGAAACTTCAAGAAAACATTAGATAAATTATTGGCCTGTCCCTCATGGCGAATGAATACAAATACAGGCTACGATCAGCAGAGAGGAGGCGAGCAGGTGCTGTGTATCCCTCCTACACAGATCAGCCAGTGCTTCTCAAATTTCAAATCCTAATGATCGTTAATCATTTAATCCCTGACCCAAATCAGCTCCATTGTTCAGCTTAAATCCTGACTTCCAACACCCACCTCTGTCATCTTTGCAAGCAAAATATGAGTAGAAGAAGAACTTCTCTCTAGCTCTTTACCTATCCTTTCACATCTCCTCCCGCAGAGCGGACATTCAGCCATAGAGGAATTGGGCTGTATCATCATCCTTTGTAACTTAGTGTCTGTTATCACGATCCTAGCGCTGGAAAGAACCTGGAGAGTCCTGTGGCTGCTGCTCTGCACCATGGCCATTTCATGACAAGTGCTTGTCTGAACTTGTTGATCTAAACCTCTGGAATGTCTTCCAGACATGGAGAACAGTTCACTACCTTTTATATGCGCAGTGTGTATGGCCTCTCCAGTTTGTGTTTCTGTTCTAATGCTGTTGCACCATTGTGTCCCCTTTTTGTTCTGTTTAGTCCACCCATGGAGGCAGAAATTCACTATGCAGCAGATCTATTTTGCTGTTACTTGTGATACAAAAAACTCATGTTCTTGGGAGAATTATTGCTCCTAGGCATCATTTTCTTCCCAGCTGAAGTTTTGTCATGATTTCAAAAGAATTCGGCCCTCGGGTTGTGCAGCAGGGTTAGCATCTGTGTTTGGATTTTAAGTAGATAGGTGAGAGAGGGCCACAAGCAACGTTTCAAATAAAACTCACCTAAGAATGCCAGGGAGCAAAATAAAACAAAATTTAATTAAAAAAAAAAGTAAAATAAAAGTGTAAATTTTACAGAGTGTGAGCTTACAGAGAGTTATCAACTTCCATTGGTATCCCTGATAGGACCCATTTCCTGGTGTCATTCACATTTCAGAGGCTGGGGAAACTCACAGACATCTGTGATGATGGTGCAGTGACTCTTCACTCACACCCCTCTTTCCCCCAGGGGCACCTGAAGACAGCCACCCCCTTTGAACATACAGCAGGAAAGCAGACTAATAAGGAGATGGGCATCTTTTCTCCCAGCTTTTCTGGCTGAGCAATTGAAAGATGCAATGTGACAAGCAGTGTCATATGTGATCAGACAACCCTATACGTGTCAGAGTTGCCCCTGCCTCACTCCCTGTCAAATCCCTCTGGGATCACGAGAATCAAGCCCTCCTTTGTGCTCCTGCTATAGCAATCCAGCATCTGCACTCTCAGCACCCCATGCTCAGCTTGCTCCACAGCTGTGCCCTGATGTGCCTTTCATGGAGACAGAGGGGAAGAAGAGAAACTGACCTTTATCCTGCCAGTGTTTGAGAACAGGATTTGCATAAGAAAGGGAGCATTCATTCTTACTTGGTTTTACTCCTCAACCTTCTGTACAAACCCTGTGGCTCCAGTTGCTATTGGTACCCTTCCCCAGCTAAGTGATTTCAGCGGTTTTATCCTGGTTTCCTAAAGAAAGATGCTCACCTGGTTACACTGTGGGAGGGAAGAGGTTGTTGTCTATGCATTTGGGGGTGTATTTTAATCTGCATGACACCTGGCTGGTGTCAAATAAGCTTCCTGAGAGCAGTTTTGTGAAATATGACAGTGGAAGAAGATGGCCATCTTGTGTCTCTTCAAAGACCTCAGATGCTCTCTATGGTGTTTTGCTTCCATCATGCGTGGTGCAATTTGTTTTCCATATGAATGTACAGATATTTTGCCTTGTCCTAAACTAAGATGTTAGAAAAGTGGTTTAAGATTTTATCTGTCTGGATAGTTTTTACTGGAAGGTACAAAACTGATCTTTTCCCATAGGCCTTCATTAAAATTCAGGCAAGCTCATTCAAAAGTCTAACCACAGCACATGTGTGGATCACAGCTTAACAAAAGATTGGTCTCTCAGTCTCCAGCCTGTTTCTAGAGTTGCTCAGGTTATGGCTTTGCTCTGATTCTTCATTGGGGAGCAGGACCTGTTAATCTGATAGCTGGTAGGAACCTTGAAAAGACATCTAGTTTCCCCCCATGAAACATGACTTGTTGCTAGCATCACTGATAAATATCTAGCCAGGGGAAAGGTTATTCAAAGCTTCAGTGCTCAAGAGATGTTCAGTATTTGGAATTATTTGAGTCACTTTGGTTTCAAACTTGCAGAAAAATCTGCTCGATCAGAGGAGAGAGCTGTTGTAAGTGGGAGCAGGTTACAGGACTTCTTACTATACTGGCTACTTCTCCCAAGAGGCCAGCACAGACTAGCTGCTTACGTTTGGGCTAGTTTGGACTAGTAGCCTGTGTAAATTCTGCCATGGCCTTTGATGCATGAGCACTACGTTTAATTTTAAACACAGATGGGGCTCTGGGAGCACGCTGCAAATCTCAAGGCAAGGAATGAGTGAAGCCCTGCTATTGTTTCATGGGTTTCAGTGGAGTGGAGCACACTTTTGTGAGGCCAGCTGACAACCAGGGCTTTTGCCTGTGTTTCTGTAGCCCTGTCCTAGCCCGGGGGTCACTGCGCACACTCAACTCTTGTTAAGTTTACTTGTTGAGTTTTAACACTGCCAGTGAAAGTTTCAGCCTGCTGTAAGGTATTAGTATACAGGAGGCTTTAGTGCACAAAACTCAGCTATTTTGCCCTGAAAGTTTATAAACTAAACCCATAAAATGAGCAACAGGAGGGGGCAAGAAAGGAAATGTAGTTACTGCTGCTATTACATTGCAATAAACCCCAGGCCCTGTGGGGACGCCTCCAGCTTCCCTCTGTACAAACACAAGCTGCAGCTCGGCTTGCCCGCAGAATCCATCACTCCCAGCATCCAGACCCAGCACCCGTAGCCTGCAGCCCAATAACCCTCCAGATTTACTGCCTGAGGTTACAAGTGGAAGCGGCGAGCAGAGTATGTGTGAATACTGTTTGCACTGACAGCTCCTTCAGTAGGATTTATCTGAGCTGAGTTGTCAGGTGTAGTCAGAAAAAGCTTCCAACTGTGAAAGCTGTGAAGTACAACCTCTGGCTGGTGGGATCCATTACCTGCAGTGTGCACATCTTGCACCTACCACAGTGAATACTTCATTTTATCAAGGCTTTTAAGTGCAACCATTGCATGCAATGTCCATAATGAACCCAATTCATAAATCCAGTAATCCAGACCGGATCTAGTGATGAATTCCATATTATTTCCATATTCCTTTAATCCACAAAGTCATTAACAGAGCTCCAGAAAGTCATGAATATTTTCACCCCGTTTGGCAGGGAGCAGATAGTCTTTCAGATGAATCGTTACAATGAGCCATTAATGTTTTTAATTATGGAGTGCTAAGTACGAGTTATTATGAAAGTTAAGGCAGGACTAAAGCCAGTGCTATTTTCAGTGGCTGTTTAATTCATCAGCAATAAAATAAGGGGGCACAGAAAACTAAAAGCAAAATGTGCATGAACTGAACACAGGTGCCCTTACTTGCTGACGGTTAAACAGGCACAGAAGTCAAAGAAAAATCCCCAACAGGCATTAGCCTTTGTCTTCCTAAAAGGGCATTGTAAGAGCACAGAGAAGAAACGTTCTCTGTTTTGTCCTCATCTTGCAGAAACAGGTCCCCTTCTTGAGCCTGTGGTTCTCTTCAGGGGAAAAAAGAAACCTCTAAATGATGTGATTTGCTGTGTAATGATGGGTTGTGTTGTTGCCTATGACTTTAATTTTTCACTCACATCAAAATCAGACATGTTCTTAATGTTCAAGGTATTGTCACACTTGACATATGAAGGATGTCTTCAGAATATCATCTTTGGGGCAGACACTGAATGATGATGGAAATGTCCAAGTTATTGAACTATTTCCTTCACGTGTTTAGTAATTGCTTTACTTTAGCATTTCCTTTGTATGTTCTTTTTATGCTTTTACTAAAGTATGCTTATTGTGCCTACAAACAATGTCTCATCCTAAGGTTTTGCGGGTATGATCCTGAGGCCTTCTGAATCAGAAATTCTACAGTAAACTGAATGGCAGAATGTAGCCCCAAAGGATCCTACCTTTATTGTTATCCCTTCTTGCTGTTTTCTGTTACAGCTGTAATGTCCTAATTGATTCTCCCTTCACAGTGAGGGGAGAAAAAAGTCTACAGATAAATAAAAATAGCAAATGGGAAGGACAACAAAGGAAACTGCAAAGAAATCATATGTAGACAAACATCCTCCCACAGAATGAATAATTGCACATCATTATTGCATGGATTTCTCCTTCTATTAGTAAAATATCTTTCAAAGAAAATGCATATACTTGTACTCTAGAAAGAATATTTGGACTTTCCTGGTGGTGTGGAACAAGGGAATGGTAAAGAGCCAGTGACAGATAGAGTTATTTTCCAGGAACACTAACCTCTGTCAGAAGCTCTGAACCCAGAACTTCTGCAGCTAAACAAAATGTGTTAGCAAGGAAACTAAGGAATTTGGATTGGAGGGAGGAAGAAAGGAAGAAAACTTGCAAGAAAAGCAGTTAATTTCTGCAAAACAGTGATTCATTTCAGCTTTTGGTGGAAATGGTTTTGGCCATGAAGTTTCCAGCGAGCCCTAGTTCTTACGGCTCTCCAGAACCAGCGCTATGATGGGGGGTATCAGAGTAAGACATTTTCAAAGAGTGCTGCTCTTCCCACCAAATTTGCTCTATGTGCACACTTTCTTTTGCGACAAGCACGTGAAATTTTCCTGGTTTTTTCCGATCTTACTCAAAAGATGCCTATGCGCTCATTTTATTGCAGTCATTGTGATTGTCAGGGTGATGCCTTGTCCTGCAAAGTAGTCCCCAGTTCCTCCAATTGTTTCAAATATTAACTATACTGCACGAAGGCACAGACTCTTCTAGGACACAAGGAGCCAGGACAGATCTGGAAAAGATTTTATGTGACTGACACAAACAACTTTTTTGCCAGCTTTACACAGCTGTGCATTGCTTAGTTTATTTAAGCCAGTGAGCTATGTGCTGCTAGCTCAGTACCCAGCCTTGTGTCTCAGAGAGCCAGAGCCAGACCCAGGGTGTCCCTCTGAGTACGCCTGCCTTGCAATTTAAATGGATGAGCCTACTCTCATATGATCCATGCTCCGAAATATCCATAGGCAGAACTCCAATGCCCACTACTAATTAACAGATGGGAAGGACGCCCTGTAGTTATTAATAGATATTCTCAGCTCAGCTTCTTCAAAGTGCAGTGCAGACACTTCGAGCTGTAGCCAGGCTAACAGCCAGCGATGTGGGTAGAAACCGCGTGTGACCAAATGTGCTGATATTTACTCTCAGCCCTTGCCTTTGATTTGGAATAGATCCACACTCAGAGATCCATTCCCCCTGGCAACTGTACCTCTAGCAGTTGCCCCAGTGCTACCCTTGGAAGTAGTAAAGCCTACTTTACAACTAGTTTCAAAATCTGAGGAAAAGACTGCTCTTTTAGTCTAGTTTTATAGAGAGCAAAGACCAGTGAAAACTTAAAGTTCACTGGTACTTTTGCGTGCAGTTGTAAATCGATAATAATGCAATGTTTTATAATAGCTGTAATGCTTTCATAGCCTCCTGTTATGCTGACAAAGGTCTGAAGACCCCAGTCATGGATCGTGACCAGCTTAAGATACGCACTCTACAAATGAAACCAAACCAAAAATAAAGATGTGGGAATCTTACTAGCATGGAGATTCTGATATTGACTTTTTGCTTCCCTAGTTAGTAACATAAACAAACCTTCTAATTCTTACTGTTAGTTTGCCATCAAGAAAGTGCAAACAAGGAGCTTACACATGCCCAGCCCGTTCACTCAGCATCATGGTGCACTGAAGTATTCCTGTACAATTGCAAGCACATTTTTAAAGCATCCATAACCTCGTGGGGATGATAAATAATTTATGTACCTGGACTAGGGTTATTCTTGCTGTTTAATAATATGTATAGCAGGGTTGGGGAGGTGCTTCTATTTTTAATGGTTTTTAAATTAGTGAGATCTTTCTAATTGTAGCTTTTCAAGCACGAATGACTAAAAATCAACTGCTAAATCTGTGTGTAAATGTCTAAAAGAAAGCAGGCTTGCTGGAGGCACACAGTTCTTTCTGATGTGGGGAGCGCTCGATTTCCAAGCATGTAACTCGAGGCTGTAACTCAAAGGTATTCTTGCCTGGAGTGGTCACCAGAGAAAACATATTGAAAGGTTAGAAACCTAACTTCAGTAATCCTGTAGGTAACCACATTTTTCTTGACTATTGGACAAATACCTAAAAGCTTGAAATACACAGATATGGGAGTAACTGGAGGTCAGAAGAGTGCCTGTCACAGACAGGATCCCAATCTGCTAAAACTCCGAACTGCCTGAGGTGTCTAAATAGTGTGTGGGATGAAGATTCAGTTTAGACAAGTAATTTGCAAGGTGTAATGTATTAGGTAATAGATGTAACCTTTCTGATATATTGCCTCAGCAGCAGCATTCAGGGGAGCATGATTCAAAAACCTGAGATGTTGGTGAAGAGTTCATTTTTCTACAAAGCTGTAAATTACACAGAGCACTCTCAATAGTGTTGATTTTGCTGATACATCCCCAGCGTTAGCAGTTGGCAACCTGAAGCAACGAACGAAGTCAAATATATGCATTTATCAACTAAGAAGTGTGTTTCCAGCTCCTGGGACATTTCAGACAGAAACAGCCGAGGCTACAGAGTCTGAAATTTGGGATAAATAATGGAACATGTACAGAAAGGGTGATACAAATCAAAATGAATGTTAATTGCAAAAGCTGCACAATCGCAGTGGATTTCACTTACTTCAGCAGGACTGGATTGCACTCTGATTAGCTTTCCCCAGACAGCAATACACAGGTTCAGTATGTTTATTTAGCTCCATTAGAAATCTGAAGTGTGGACGTCACTGTGATCATCCAGGCCTACCTACAGGGCTTAACGCTGTTCTATTATTGACTGATTTTATTGCTCCTTACAGTCTCTCTTTTTCTTCAGTGCTACATAACACATAAGGCTGAATTTACATTTTCTGAATGGACTAATCATGGCTCTCTGCTTTGATAAAGAATGTGCAGCCTCCCACATAACCACATGGAAACCAACAGGGAAGAGTAAACCAGAAATAAACCCGTTCTAGGGGGTTGAGAGAAAAATACCCACCAGGATAATTGGGAGGTATGTGCAGAGAAGAAGCAACTGAACACATAGTCACATCTTACAAAAAATGATAATGCTAAAAATATCCAGATGAAGGACAGCAAGAGAAAACATGATTGAAGTGGAACAATTGGTAGAGGAGTTAATACTCATTAGCAATCATTTTAGGTTGAATATAGGTTGGTTTTGTAACAGCAGAAGGAATGATGCATTTGACAGGACTTAAACAATTGCCTCCCCCTTTCCCAAAGAATCTAGTTAGCAACACCCTGGCACAAATTGATCAGTCTCGCATGCTCCTAAAGAGTTAGCCAAAACAAATGTAGTTACGGGAAGTTTTTGTTTGTAAAACATAGTGAAGTTAGATCCCAAACAAACATTTCAAACTCTCCCTCCCTGTGTTCCAAATCTCAATATGTTTTAGCATTTCGCCTGCTGGTATCTTCTGTAGCCTTAAAAAATAACCCTGGGAAGTAAAGTTCAGCCAGTGTAATATCTTTTCTCCAATGGTATCCAAAAGCTTGGACAAGAGGGTAAGAATGGAGCAAGTATACATGACGTTTTGGCAAGAATTCTCACACCATCCAACTCTTTGCATCTCAGATATTTACTGAGCCAGTGTGCTTTCTGTGCATTTATTAAGGATCAGTGGACTTCTTTTCCTTGGAACTGAAATTGCTTAGCGTCCCCTTGAACCTAGGTCAACAAGGCTTAGGAAGAGTTAGCATCCAGACATCCTGTGGCAAAAAGCTTTACAGCTAAATTACATGCCCTGTGAACATACTCCCTGTCCTGTATCTCCTGGAATTGAAATATCAGCTATGGGCATGTGAGAAAGCAGACGCTCAGTTCCAGATTTCCTAAGTGTTCAGAAGAAATTTGTGCACACAGGGTGAAATTGAAAAAGACTCATAATGGAAATATTGTGAAGCTCATGAGCCAAAGCCAATCTCTTCATATGTGAAGAGCTACAAAGACTTGTGCGTTTGAAGCTAAGTAGTTTTCAAAATTCCTTGTTTTGTCAGAGAAATTTTTATGTAATATTTGTTAAAGAATATCGCTGGTGAGACAAAGTGTATGTCTGGCACAAGGCTGTTAAAGATAAGCAAGCAAACGTTTTGTAGAAATAGAGCACAGGGGTTAGAAGTTCATTTCCCAGCTTCTTTCACACAGTGGGCATAACAATGTCCAAAGTTTCCCGCGTAATGTGAAATTCCGCTTTCTTCTGGAGGAAGCTGGATTTTTGTTTCTATTCAAATATCCCCTGCAGTTTCAGAGGTAGCTTCAGAAGATAACTCCATATAATACCCTGGGTGCCAAGAATGAGAAAGCCTAAGGCTAAGTCAGTTTATACCAGCTCCTCAAGCTTTTTACAGTCACAGGACGATGTCTGTTACATAGAGCAGACCCTTATCTGTCCAATAGGATTAAAATGACACATTTGGAAGCAAGGGCTTTTAAAATACGGCAGTGGCTTGTGATTTATAGGGTTTTATCCAGTGATGATCACAGAGGTATAGCAGATAATTATACATTCTGCAAAAGCAGTTCCCTATGGCTTTTTGAAATGCATCAAAACGCTAGCATTATGAGCTCAAATTTGAATTCCAAAGTTTAAGTAATCAGAGGATGGGAGGGTGGAGATTTCCTGATTTAATACAAAGGACAGATTTTAGAAGAACACACAGGTAATCGTACCTTATGTGCTAGGCCTTTCTGCTTCATTGCGGGGGCACGTCTTAGTCAATCGTCCTCACTGGTCTGTGCTATTGTTCAGGCCTTTCAACCTAGCTGCAGAATGCTGCTGTTCTGTGCCAGCTGCATTTCCCAGCATGTTTGTAACTTGTGTTATTAACTGACCAATGTCCTGAGCCTGTGCTTACAGTAGTAATTGCCTGCATCTGCTAACTTGGGGGAGTACGAGGAAGAATATATTGAACCAACATTGGAGTGCCATTAAAGGAAAAGCTGAGTATTTTTCCCAGGCAGGTGTCATATACTTCAGCAAAGCTGGAAAAGATTAAAGTGCAATCTTTGTGCTTGCTGCCCTGCATACAAGCAGTGCATGCAGAGTTAGTGGATGTCAAGCTGTGATTCCTTTGTGAGAGGAGTGCATGTATATAAATCACCCCTGCTTTGCAGATTTATGTGAATGTAACCTACTCACTTCAGTGGGCTTCATGGTAACTTGGGATTGGGTTGTGGGAGCAGTATCAGGATAGGCATGACGGATGCAATGTGACCACTTAGCTAATCTAAATTATGACCTAGCCTCTCATGCAGAGGGTGAAAGTAACATAGAAGCAAAACATTAAGGGAAAAGGAAGCCATTTGGTTCTGGGTATGATGAATATGAGCTGCAATATAACCTTCACTATTAACTCAGTTCACCTGGCTTTTGAGGGTTCACTTGCTTCTCTCTAAGGCTGAAACATGAACTTTTTCTTGCTTAATGCTCCAGTGTACCAAACTGAAGCTCTTTTTTACACACATGCAATCCAATGCATGTGTAGCCATGGAAGTTATATGTAAATGTATGGCAGATTTTACATAGGGATTTATGTACATGCACTGCATGAAGCACCTTTAGGTGGCATTCTGTGGTATGCGACACACCATGTAAGGCAATTAACTCGATGTCAGGTAACTGCTCTATAGCTATCATTGGAAATACTAAGAGAAAAGGCAGAGCCCAAAAGCACATCTTTGTAATTCTGCTGATACAGTTATTCCTCCTGATGTCACCACTTCAAATGGCCAGATGAGAAGTCTGCCCTTCTCTTTTCTTTCTCTCTCCATCAAATTTGCCTGTCACGCCGTACAGTGTCTATGTACGCAAAAGATAATCACATGGTACATAAATCAGTGGAAAGTACTTTTACAAAACCTCCGTTCAGAAGTATGGGAAGTAAAGAGCAACGTTTTTTGATGTAACAGATTTTCTGTAGTATGAAAAACGGGTTGAAAGGAAAAATGGTAATAAAAACTACAGAGACAGTGCTCTTTACACTTCTTTGATGGACCCAGCAATATTGTCAATAGACTGTTTTTCCTAGACTGCTATAAGCAGTCAACGGACTTTAACTTAAGCACAGAATTACGAATTCTTAAGACGATTGTGTGGTTAAAGAAGAACAATTACATGAAACACTGAATGTGTAAGATATATAGCCCACACTTTTTTGCAGTGAATTGCATGTGTAACCTATTTGACAAGTTATAGTACAATCTTTTGGCTGGTTATTTATAAACCAGTCAAGTTATTTTTCTTTTATTACTTTGAACTCTACTTGAAGAACGGTGATTCATTCTCCACATGCTGTTAGCTCTATGGCTTCATGCTTTGCATGTGGGCAAGTCAGGCTGAGAGAGAATTAAGAATTAACACGTGAGGATGTGTTATCTGTGCAGAAACCACCTACAGTCAACAAGTTTGGAAAGAAATTTCAGCACCAAATAGGAGCCAACACAATCCTAGTGTCTGCTCTCCTGCCCTAAATCCCCACTTTCCCTCGGTTTCAAAAAGACAGATGAAACTTATAAACTGAAGGGCAATGGAAAAACATTAAGGTACAAACAGGAATAATACCTGTTTGTGTCATAATACAAGAAACAGACTTCCTTCATGCCACAAAAGTTACTTTAAACCTTGCACAAAATCTACTTGCAATGTTGAGAGGGGTATTTCTGAAAGATTTCCTTCCAAGGCTTCTTCAGGAAAGGTCTCCCAGTGGGAAAGCTAGTTCAAGACTGGTGCTGAGAAGGAAATTTTAAGGGACACAGGCTTTGCCTCATGTAAAAGAATGAGGGAAGAGAAAAAATAGTAGTTTCTCTCAAACAATTTGACTGAACAAGCTTATTCTTTGGGGAAATTGAATGTACCTACATTATATCCTATCTACACATCCTCCTCCTACTGTTTTCCCTGTCACTCTATTTCCATTGTGTCTGTGTGCGAGCAATGTTAAGCATCAAACTTCTAAAAATGATCCTAGCTTCCTAGCAACTTTAAATGCCTCTTTAGCATTTAATAATAAATCTGTATTGGTTTGTAGGTAGTGTTTTAGAAGAAAAAAAAATAAGACACTGCATATTTTAATCACTTTCCCCTGCCCTGTTTCAGAAGAGAATAGCTTAATGGATCATTTGGGATAATGGCAAATATTTTCTTTTTCTGCTGCCTTCATTTACACTGCAGTGGTGAATACAGCAGCTGCTATTGTCTCTATTCCCTTACCGGGAGATTCAAAACATCTGTATTTCCAGAAGGAAAGTATCAACACATATGTCTTACCTTCAAGCCATATGAATCCCTCGAGCAGAGGTGGCAGTACTTTGTGACAAATATATCCAAAACACCACAACTCTCCACCGTGGCTCTTCTCGAGCTCTCCCCAGCTTTCAAGCAGACTTTTTGGTATTCAGTATTCACGGACCAGCAGAGGAGCAAAAATTGAAAGAAGGAAAAAAAATCACCTGCCTGACCCCTGCAAACCGGGACTCATGCAGCTGAAACTTGCTGTGGTTAACCCCAAGCTGAACTAGCAACTGCTAAGAACTTCAAGAGCTCAGGGAGTGTATTAGGTTCCTGGGAAGAGGCGATTTTGGAGCAAAGCTCTCCCGCAGTAGTAATTCGTTGTCCATTTCTCTCAGCACATCGCTGTCTGGAAAAGCAGCAGCTCCGTCTCCATTTCCCAGAGCCCAGATTTGGCTAGCTGGTAATTCAGAGCCGCCCCTTCCTCCTACGACGAGAGCCCAACAACCTGTTTCCACTACATTTCCCTTCGCTGGCCGCGGGGTGCGAGTTCCCGCAGCGCTTCCCTTTCTGCCTCGCCTGCTGGAGGGGAGGGGGGCAAAGTTTCCTCCCCCGAATCCCACCGGCTCACACGGGGGAGATGGCGATGGGCGGCTCCTCCGCCCCGGGGCTGCGGGACCGCGGTCCTCTGGCGGGCGGGGGGGGGCGGCACTTAAGCACCGGGGCCCGGACAGCGCCGGGGCGGGGAGCCCGCGGGTCCTCGCACGGAGGTGGCAGCTCCCGCCGCAGCCCCGGAGACAGGGACAGCAGCGGACCCGCCCCGAGGAAACCCCGCTGGAAATGAGCCTTTCCCCGCCCGGCTGCCCTGCCCTGCGCACCGGCTTCGCTGGGGATGCTGGGCAGCCCCCGGGGACGTGGGCAGGCGGCCCGCAGCCCCTGCACGCACTCCCAGGTGAGTGCCGGCTGTGTCCTGCAGGGGCTTATGCAAGGGGCAGCCTTAGGGTTACAAGGTTACTCGCTGCCCCTGTATATGCCCAGGTCTGTGCATAGCTGTCGGGTTTCACACGGAACGCAGGGAATGACCCTCCAGTACGGATAGCATGGAGAGGAAGGCAGAAATTTCCGAGTAAGGAAACTGACTGTAGTTATTACTTCTACTGTAAACAGCTGGTATACTTTCTCTGTCAATAAAGGGGTCTACGTCAAAGAAGGACATCACCCACCTGCATTCTTCCCCTGCAGAGAAGACCCAGCACACTACGCTCATGTGTATCTGCTAACCACCCAGGCTAAAATTCTCAACAGTGCTCCTGGATTAAATACTCTCTTTGCAATTCAAACAGCAAGAGAAAGCATTTCCTGCACGGATGATGAAAGTGTAGCTCCTGTTGCAATATTTTAGCATCTTCTTCCAGCGTACTATCTTTAACACTGCCTAACTTGCAAAGCATTAGGAGTCCATTCGAAGGGTGTTTCCTAAGAAAGCTCTTATTTTTTTTCCAGAAGTGGCTCAATTCTCTGTTCTGAGTGTGCTTTTCATGTCACCAAATGACACCAGACAAAGAGAGAACAGAATGAAACCTGTGTCTGTGGTTAGGTTTTAAACAGATTTTATTTCTGGAGGATTTTCTACAAAGGAGTGCATCTAGAATACTGCTTTCAACCTTTTCTGACTGTGGAACCCTAAACATTTTACAGCAGAGCAACTGAGCCCTATAGGATATTGCATACACAAACTGCTGTGAAATGCACATACACTTGTCTTTCTGAGTCATCTTTAGTGTTAATGCCAAACCAAATTCTCTTGAACTTCCCAAGTGTTACCGAAATAGTTTCATTTTTATCTAAGTAATGTTCCATTGGGAATTTTGCATTACCAGAGTAGCCAAATGAATATACCTGACACCTTCAGCACCGAACACAGAAACAGTCACAGGAGTTGCTGTAATATTGCTGTTACCTGGATGTATTCCTCTGAAGTGCTGAAGTCTTACTCAGGGCCAGTGTACGAGGTATTAGATATTATCATTCTGGTATATCTAGAACACTGATTTCTCCTTGAAGGCAAGACAGGAAAGTTTTAGTACATACGATATTATGCTCGCCTCAAAGCAAATATACGTATTTAATGGATGGACTTTTTTGAGATGTTTATGCTTGTTTTCAGGCCAGGAAGAATCTTGTCCTCTCTTAGCTTCTGTGGGCTTCCAGTTGTGACACAAGTATGCTTTTCATCCAGTCACCTATAAGAAAATCAACTACAATCCAAGTCAGGAAAACAGTTATTTAGTAATTAATAACTGAGTAAGCTATTTCATGGATGAGATCTGAGTTTCACTGCCTCTTTGCCATCTGCATAGGCCTTTTGATTTACAGTGAAGATGTGCTTAACTGCTTGTGAGAGTCACATTGTTGCTATTACCACATTTTCAGTCCTACTAAAGAAAGCAGCTTTCATTCTGTTGGCTGGAATACTATAGATTAAGGTAACGGCTGGTCTGATGGAAGATGGGGTTACATGTCACATCCCTTGCCTGTGCTAGGAATGCACCTAATCTGTTAGTCTGCAATGTGAAAAACACATCCTCAGCTGATGAGAACTGCAAGAGACTTTAATCAGGCTATGAGCTGTCCCTATGAAGCTTAAAGGGAGATTAATTTCCCTCGAATTTTGTATCAAGAATTTCAATAAATGCCCTAGAGTTAGATGAATCATGGGAGAGAATAAAGCACAATAACAAGAAAAACTGACATATAACAACCCCCAACCCTGAACCTAAAGCCAAAATAAAATGAAAATTCAAACCCACAAGTATAACCTTATGAGAAGCAAGTTTTTTGGGTTTTGTTTCTTTTTCCTAGTGTTATTTCTAGTTTGTGATTTCTCATTGAGGAAGCTCTGAGACTAGCTCTTTGGTTAGAGGTTGCTCAACAGCAGCTCTCTTCAAGTAGACAATACTGAAGAGTTGTTACTGGTTAATACTGAGTAGATGCATAACTCCTAGAATCCAAAGGGTATTCAGCTGTTCTGATTTAAGGGACAGAAAAAGCTGAATACAGTTCCTGGGGCAAATATCAGGAGTGTTCTGCAGTATTTTCTCAACAAGCGTTCTCTCTTTTTGCTGCTTTAACAGAAAACTTAGTCATCTGAACAGCACTGGAAGTGGAATAAGATAAGATGCCTACTGCACTGCACCATGCCACTGAAAAAGTAAAATGGCAGTGAAATATCAGTCATCAAGATCCTCACAACAAGACAGCTTATTCATTTACTGTTCTAGCACATGCTGCTGGTGTGGAAAGCAGAATGATCTACTAATAAAGCGTAAAAATGAAGAGCTGCATCAGAAGTACCTCACCTGACAGGCTCTGAGGTTCTGGCCTGATAGTTTCTGAAGTACTCTCTGTGATCCCTTTTTATTTTTAATCTAACAGAATATATTGCAATATGAAGGAGTAACTTGGAAGACAGACTTTCCTGAGGTGCAAACTAACAGTAAAACTTTGTTATTTGCTCAACTCAGAATACTATCAGCCCATTAAATGCAGGTCACTGATGGGCATGGCTTGGTCTTATGTTGCTGCAAATTCCAATGAATTGTGTCCCTCCGGATGACAGAATGTCCCTGCCATCTTCAGATCCCTGAGAGTGGATAGAAAGAGGTACCCATAGTGGGCTGCCTTTGATGTCTGCTGGCATAGAGCCTGTGTGGATTAGGCAGCTGTGTAGTATGTCCTGCTTCACCCAGTTGCTGTGATCCTCAAAGTGGTGTGGTTGCTAAATACCTGTTGTGGTCTCTGTGCATTTGAGCTGAGATCCAATCTAGTCATGCAACACTGGAAATGACTAAATCATTTCATTCCAATTTAAAAAATCAATAGTCTTTTGCGTGAAATTTCTTCAGAAGATAAGATGGATATTGATATCTCTCTGGAAAGGAAATGAATTTTCATCTTCTCATGTCCTTTCCAAAGACGGGCCAGGAGAATGCCTGTTTCCCCCTTGCATTAAGGAGTCAATTGTGAGTTCAAAATAATTTTTCCAAAAGCAATGCACCAACAAGTTTTAATATTAGAGAGAAGATTGGACAAAGGGAGCTCTGACTTGCCTCTGCCACTTTTTACTGTGGGAACCTGAGCAAGTTTATGCCTTTTATGCCTTTAGACTTAGCCTGAAGTTAGGACAAAGTTTCTGAGTTACCATGGGCTTGGAATTTCCATATTAATCAGCATCTCACACACTCAACCAAGATTCAGCCCATCTGCATTCTCTGCCTGTTTCAGTGGATGAAGTCTGTCATCCTGCAGACAAATTTAATGTTAAATACTTGATCTGCACATGACTTAAACTGCCCTATGTGCCAGTATTGAGTAGCCTGAGACAATCAACCACAGATGGCCAAATCTGACCCTGCTGCCTTAAGTCAAGGCCTCTGAAATTTTTAAACACTGTGTAAGAGCAAGCATGGTGAACGCATTGCCACTCATCTCTCTGCTGTGGATTTCCTTTTCATAGCATGAGAACAATGAAACAAACGCATTTACTTTAATGCACGAGGTAGTCTGAAGAATTTGCCGACTTCATTTTATTTATTAAAATATCTCTGAATCTAGAAGATCACTGTACAAGTTCTGTTGTTCCTCTTCTAATCATTTCCTGTTGCTTACAGTACCCTCTCAAGTGGTCTATTCAACTCCCACAGGATTCCCAACAGGGGAAATGCCATCAGTGCACATTCAAATAAAAATTTTCTGTAGCTGTGTTAAAAATATATTGGCTTCGGTCTCTAGAGAGCAAATCCAGGCTTGAAGCAGTGGCAAAAATAATTTGTAAGTGAATAAAGGGTTGAAATATGCATATTGATGCTAAGACTCAGTTCATTTCCTTCTTGTGGATAACTGATAAGTAAAAGGGGCCAAGATTTCATGGCATTGCCATTGCACCTCACCAGTTGGTGCCTTTTGCGCTGGATACTCATCTCACTGATTGTAGTATTTTTCCTGACAGATAAAGACAAGACGGTGATGATTGAGAAGCACCTGTCTGGATGCAGTTTATGAATCCTGATTAACCATGAGAAAATTCAGTTCCTAAATATTCCTGTGTCGATGGAGTTGGTCAGGGGCTGTCAGGTCAGAGCTTTGTCACACATGCTTCACATCAGGGAAGCAGAGAAATGTTGAACTGTGATGGCCCCCATTCAGTTAGAGATACTGAGAAGGCACATGTATCAATGTCCCAAATTTTGAATGCTAGCTAGGTTATTTTGAAAGAGAAGGAGAAAAGCCTTCCTGTTCCCTCCTTCTCTGCCTGGTGCTTTGTCTCTACTAACAAAGGCCCTGGGGAACCTTGAGTGTTGGCAATCAGCTTGGAAAAATTCACCTGGATTGCAAGAGCCTCTTTTCTGCCTTTTCTTTTTTTTCACCTCCTTGTAATTTTTTCAAACCTCGCAGCCAGTGGAGACATGTAATTAAAGTTAATTGCGATTGCACAGTGACGCAACAGGGCCCCCCCCACTGACATGGCTTCAGGTTGCCTCTGGCTCACATAGGGCTGCTGCCTTCCAGCACAAGTGGGCACGCGTCAGAGTGACATGTGTAAAGAAACATTCTTCTCTCCAAGTCACCACAGCCCCATGACAGTCTCCTCCAGCGTGGAGCCATTGGCACTGCTCGTCTTTGAGCCCAGGAGTGTCTCCTGCTTCTGTCTGTTCACAGAGGGAGATTGGCAATTTTGCCTTGACCCCCAGGAGTCTCCATTTGCATCGTGATCAAGTCAGGCCACATCCCCAGCACCTGATGAAGGCAGAAGGCCGAGGTGCTGGGCTGGCTTTGAGGAAAATAATGGCTGTGTAAGCCAAGCCATGGTACGCTACAGTAGCATCAGGAACCTGAGGAGTTCAGTTTTCTCAAGGTTTTTAATGCCACCTTTTCATGGCCAGCTATGACAGATCAACGGCAGAGTCTCTGGTACTAATCAATACTTCAGCTGCAATTTTTCTTCCCCGAGGCAGAGGAGGAGACTGACAACACTTTGATGCATTATCAAAGACAAGCCTGTCACATCCCACAGTTATGTACCAAATCCAAAGCTGACTTGTCTCCTTTTTCCAATCCAGAACTCCCTGGGAATTTTGCTCCATTGTGCCTCTTTGACACATCATGATTTCAGAAGTAGCTGCATTAAATAACTTGTCTTGGTTTCTGGTGGAAAAAGCAAACGAACTAAAAAGAGAATTTCTAAATAGCCCTCAGAATACCTAATTTAGCATCATTATGGGTTGTGTAGTGGCTACTCAATGGACTGCAATATAGTCAAGAGAGGCAGTGCTTCAGTGGTGCTTTGCCAATGGATGAATTAATTGCTGGATTCTTGGGCAGCACACATTTTAAATAAAGCCTACAAATATGATCTCAATTCCATTTTGACACTAGAATGAATGTTTGATGGCCAGTAATGTTAAATTGCCATTAGACAGGCTATACGTAGTGCCAAATTCATCCTCATAAGGCAACTGTCCTGAGGAAGTACTTGTCTGCAGTGAGCCTTTCCTTCCTAATTAAAAACAGAGCCACAGCCAGAACCAGGTACGAAAGAGTTGGTAAATCTAATTATACAAAAGAAAGTCACTGGTTAGACAGTGATTTGCAATGAGAAGTGACCAATAAATGACACAGCAATGAATGAAACAGAACAGCCAGTAAATACATAGGAGAAAGCATATTTGCCTGAGTAGCTGAGAGGCATTTATCCACATGGTATGGAGCTTAGCAAGCTCCATGCTGTGTCTCTGCCAGACATCAGTCATGGTATGCCACATGTAGAAAAGTAGCTACACATGGTCACAAGCAGGCCTGACCATGGCTTTGTCTTGACAGTAATAGCACTGCAAGCAGCACAAGCTAAAGCTCTGGCACAATAAGCAGTGCAAGCTCAAGAAAAGCCCAAGAACGGTGCACAAGCTCAAGTCTTCCCCTTCTCTGTACCACTGGGTTCACCTATAGTTTGTGTCCCTGCAGTTTAGACACAAGCCAAAGTTGGATTCAGACCTTTTGTGCTCAAAGAGAAGTATACACTCTGCTAGTGCTTCACATATCCCTAAATAATGCGCTTGTTGCTTTCAATAAAGACTTGGTGGAGTTGTCTGGTAATAGGTACAGGGTAATCTGGGCAGTGCTGTGCAGGGTTCTGCGTTCAAATTCTTCATTTTACTGTGAATTAGAGAAGAACAGAATGAAGGAGAACAGATGGGCCTGTCTTGGTGCCACATACATCATCTAGCGTGCAAAAGAAGCAAAGCACTTAGCTGGAAGTGGAAGATGGAGGTGCAGTTCAGGAGCTGTGAAGCTGAGGAGGTTGAAAACCCTAGGAAAAGCATATTGATAAAGAGGCAGAAAAGCTGCAGTTGTTCAACATTAGTAAAAACTCTAGGGATGGAGATCCACAGGGGGCCACAATCTGTTGCTAAGACGCTGGGAGACAAAGCCCATCAAAGGTTCGAATAAATGAAGCTTTCAGACCCCACAGCACATTCAGCAAACCACACTGGAAGCTTCTTCTTGTGCACAATGACTATCAGCTGCAGAGTACTTCCGGGGTTCTCTGAGAGCTCTGCTGCAGAGAATAATCTTCCTTACCCTGGCTAGCCTCTAATTGCTATAGTTCATTTCCCCAGAATGCCTCTTGAGCAATTTCCCTACAGACATAGTCTGTATAAAGTTTGTATTAATCATGAGGATTAACATTCATTGGTGCAGGAACACCCTGTGAAGAAAACAAGTTCTGCCTTGATGTTTTGGAATCAATGGTCAATCTTTTTAACTAACAGAGTTGTTTAGCAGAGATCTGTTCCCTTTCTGTCTCCTTCATGCCCAAATGTACACAGCTAACTAATCAAGCTTAGTCAACCTTTTCTGCATTACAAGATCTTTTCAAACCCTCAGCTCTACGCTCTCCCATATCTTACATAGAGGGCGCTTTGCTAGCTCTTTCTCAGAAATGAGATTCACCAGCTACCTGGATCCTCTTTGCAGTTAGGGAAATAATTACTTCACGCAATATAATTTGCTTAAAACCATGACAGTTTTAACTATAGTTTAAGGCTAAATGACTGCTCAGCAAGACAGCTGGTAAAATTCACCCTATAATAAGACTGAAGCAATGTAAACAAGCCCAGCCCATTTAGGGCTTTGACTTAATATAGATGTCAAATACTTCTTTCAATATCTCTCAATTTCCCAAGCCATCAGACATTTCCTCCTTTATAAATGTATTTATAATAGATCTCATCCTTTATCACCTAAACCCATAACATATGCCTGTCCTAAATCCCTATAATTGATTATGTTTGAATGTAAATTAACCTCAGAAGAATACAATCTAATTTGTTGAAATACTAGAGGTACCTATGATGCAATGTAATGAGGAACTCCTGCTGCAGCACAGCTTTAAGGAGCTCCAGGCCTGGCTCTCTGGTTATTTGGAGTGTGGTTATTCCAAAGTAAACACAGTCTCAAACAGCCAAAAATGGCAGTGCTTTAGCTCTGAGATTTTCCTCTGTGCTTTGTTGGGTTCCTGTAGTGGCTGTGTTCTGCTTAAACGTAAGTTTTTATCTGAGTTTATCTTCTCTTTCATGGCTGGCCTTAATAAGGAGCTCTTCTTAAAACCCACCTTGTGGAAGAATGATACTTCCTCGCATTTGCATAAGGCATGATCCACAGAAAGGAGGTGACATTTATGTATGAATTGAGTGTGCTCCTCACGTGTTGAGCCACGCTCAGGAGCTTGTTAATGGTGACAACCAAACTGGGTTTAGGGAAGAAGGACTGAAAGAGTTTTTTAGCTCTGACATGATGTTTTGAGAAATAGGGGGCTTCAGACTTGGTCTCAAGTTTACTAATATCAGCAGAAAATATGCTATGTGCTTTCATATACTTTGCATCGGGCATTTTGAGTGTCTGAATCAGTCAGAAGCCAGAATACCAGGCAAGTGGAAATCGTACTTGTAGAGAAGCCAAGTGAAATTACTGAAAAGTAACCCCCTTTCTTTGCAGCTTCCCAGCAGGCTAAGTAATGCCAAACAGTTCTAATCTAAATTACAGCCAGTAGGGAAGTATCTCTGGGGCCTGATGGCCTCTATCCTGCTCAGTTAATAACAGCAATACAATTGCAGTTTTGGTGATAAAGCTCAAAATTCATTTGCAGTTCCTTGAGTTGTGGTGATTTATTATTTGCTAATTATCTTGCTGCAGTCTTGAGGATGGAATAATCTCCCCTTATTTACATAATCAAGGCATCAAAGTCTTTAGAGCAGGGCACGCTATCAGCAGATGGCCCTACCAAGTGTGGTAGGATCCCTTAGTTTCTATAGGTTGTGTTGCATCCAATTTCAGTATCTATTTGCCTGCAGCAAAAATTTACTGTCTTCTACTAATTCAGTGTAATTTACATTAATAGAGTTCTGCCTGCATTACTGTCAGCTTGCTAAAGGCCCATTCAGAGGCCTCTGTGGCTGTAAGAGGCAGGATTTGTAGAGATGAGACAAAAGTGGAACTCTAACCTCTGAGGATGCAATTGCTGTGGACTCTGCATACCCACACCAGGTAGGGCTGAGAAGGAAAACCAGAACAGTATCTTTGTCAAAATCTGGTAGAACAAAATGCAGAAATAATGAAATTTGTGGGCACAACACACATGTGGATACTTTTTAGGATGGGTTCCTTTGCCTAACTGCCTGCAGTCCCAGAAACAACACAGAAGGTGTTGAGTTTAGAACGGGCCTTGGCATTTGGGCTCTAAGCATCACCAGCATTTAGTACATTCTGAAGAGCTCCTAGACCTTCTCCTTTGCCAGCACATGCCACATGTTACAATCAGTTGCAGAAAGAGAAAAGCAGTGCTATCAGAATGCATTGGGTTGCTGCAATAACAGAACATGTGTGAGACTGCACGACTCAGGCGCTTTGATCTGGGACTGTTTCTACTCACAACCATTGAAGCTTACGATTTTTCACCTAATTGCTCCTGTGAAATTATTTGCATTTCTTGAAAAAAGCAAATTTAAACATCTTATTTTTAAAATACTTTTGTAAAATGAAGTGCATTTTAGTATATTTCTTTCAAATTAAAGAAGAACCAAACCAACTTTAACTTAGACACCTGCTGATCAACACTCACCTGTTTTGTTTTATTCCTAGTTTAATCTGCAGAAGGCTCAGGGGAGACCTTATCACTCCCTACAAGTGCCTAAAAGGAGTAGTTAATCTCTTCTCCTTAGTAACAAGCACTAGGTACAGAAGTAGCAACCTCAAACTGTGCCATGGGAGGTTTAGACTGGATATTAGGGAAAAATTTATTCATAGAGAGGGTAATCAGGCATTGGAGCAGGCTTCACAGGAAAGAGGTGGACTCACTGTCCCTGGAAGCATCCGACAACTGTGTAGATGAGGCCTTCAGTGATATGGTTTAGTGATGGACGTGGCAGTTCTGGGGTACTGGTTGGACTTCATTTTAAAGGTCTTTTCTGATCTAGTTGATTCTATAATTCTATAATGGAGTTGCTCAAAAACTTCTTGGGGCCCCATCAAGTGTGCAAGAAGTGCTTTTGGCTAAACTCTGGGGGAGAATCGGTGAAAGATAAAACCAGTTGATTACAGTGAACATTTCCAAAGTGCTTTGCTTGGTGCCTGCAAACTAAAAAGCCACCATGCAAGGCTGCACAAAATGGCCCTCCATTTGCTCCCTCAGATGAAGGTGGAGTGGAGGAACCCCCTCAGGTGTGATCGCAAACACTGTTACAAAGGAAATAAACACACAAATAGATAAACCCAAAGCGAGATTTGTGCTTTGTTACAAAGGAAAACAAATAAATAAACCCAAAGCGTGAAATTTGTGCTTCCTGTTACAAAGGAAAACAAATAAATAAACCCAAAGCGTGAAATTTGTGCTTCTTGTTACAAAGGAAAACAAATAAATAAACCCAAAGCGTGAAATTTGTGCTTCCTGTTACAAAGGAAAAAAAACCCAAACAAATAGAAAAACCCAAAGCACAGAGGTGCCGCTTCCCACTGCCCACGGCAGCGCCCTCACACGGGACAGAACCGCCAAGAGCCGCTTCCCGCTCCACCGGGGGGGGGGGTGGGGGTGTGTGTGAGGGGGGGGGGGTGAGGGGGGTGTGGGGGGGGGGTGTGAGGGGGGGGGTGGGGGGGGTGGGGGTGGGGGGGGTGGGGAGGGGGTGTGGGGGGGGGTGTGAGGGGGGGGGTGTGACGGGGGGGTGTGAGGGGGGGGTGTGTAGGGGGGGGGGTGTGGGGGGGGGGTGAGGAGGGCGGGCGGAGGGGGTGAGGGGGGCGGGCGGAGGGGGTGAGGGGGGCGGGCGGAGGGGGTGAGGCGGGAGGGAAAGCAGCCGGGGAAGGAGCTCCGCCATTGGCTGGGTTCCTGGCGGGCTAGGAAAGCCAGCCTATAAGAGCCGCGCGCGGGAAGCCGAGGGGAGGAGGGGCTATAAGTAGGAGCGGCGGGAGCGTTTACCTCAGAGTGCTGAGGGGAGCTGAGCCGGGCGGTTCGGCCGCCTCTTCTGGTTAGCGTCTGAGCCGCGAACGGAGGGCAGAGGTGGGGAAGAAAGATTCTTTCCAACTTGGGAATGATATATGAGGGGCTTTGTCCTTCTTCCTCCGAGTGGAAATAAGGAAAAAATTCTGATACATAATGAAGTCGGCGGAGCAGGGGGAGTAGGGCTGACCTGAGCAGGGCAAAACGGGGGGGAAAGAGACCTGAGACGGGAAAAATCGGGAATAGCGCAGGCAGAAAGGAAAGGAAAGGTGGGAGACCAAGTTGAAGGGAAAGGTGTAAAACTACACTACAATCATCTCTCATTAGTGTGTAGACCTAAGAATACTAATCCAGATAAGGTTCCTTACCTCACAGTAGATCAAAAAAGGTAGTGATCTGAGGCTAATCGGTGTCATCTTTCCAAAACAGGACGTGGCTGAAATAAAGGGAAATG
This sequence comes from Amazona ochrocephala, assembly GCA_039720435.1. Classification (NCBI taxonomy): domain Eukaryota; kingdom Metazoa; phylum Chordata; class Aves; order Psittaciformes; family Psittacidae; genus Amazona; species Amazona ochrocephala. Next base: position 7,003,994 of record CM077895.1, read on the forward strand.
CTCAACCTGGACAACGGTATTGGGCAAGAACACGAGAGCCATCGGGCTGAAGAGGGGGCACGAAAAGGCACCCTGGGCAAAGGGACCCCCCTGTGGGCACAGGGCGAGGTCACGTAAGAGCATGATGGGCACCTTTGAGGTGCCCTGAGGAACTTTTTGCGCTGGGCGACCTCCCTGTAACCAGGGCTTGGGTCTTTGCTACTGTAGGTTTTGGCCTTTGGCCGTCTTGCTCCTTTGGCTGCCTGGAGAGCGTGGCAACCCTGTAAGGAGGGTGGGAGCCAGCGTCTCCTCACCCGAGGGGGAAATGGAGCTCTCCTGGATCCCCAGGCCACCCTGTAAGCAGGGGCGGGCCATTTCCCTGCCCAGCTCCTCTGCCCCAGCAGCTTTCTGCCCGCTGGTGGCCTTCCCAGCGCGACCCCCTGTTGTCAGGGCGTGTCGCAGCGTTTGCCCCTTGGCGTGTTGAAGCTCTCCGGCTTCCACGCAGCCCTGGGCATGGTCTGAGGCTCTCCTCTCCTGCTCACGAGTAGGGTGACTCCCCAGACAGTGGCTGCACAGAGTCCGTCTCCTCCCTGGGACGTTGTGTTTTGTGTTTGTCCTTGTCTCTGTGAGTGAGTGAGTGAGTGAGTGAGCTTGTCCTTTAGGCCCCTGTTAAAATCGCTGCAGCTTAGCTTAAACCTCCCAGGAGGGAGAGCAGGGCTCTGTGCAGTAACAGGGGGGTCCCCTCTGAGTCCACGAGCGGAGGGATGGTCTGGGCTCGCCCCTTCTTTCCAAGGACGGCGCCAAGCCACATAGTCGTGGTGCAGGCAATGCGACCTGCCTGTAGTCAGGACCTGGGTCTCTGCCTGCGTGGCTGCCTGTCCTGCTGGTGACCTGCCAGCGTGGCCCCCTGTTGTCAGGGCGTGTCGCAGCATTTGGCCCTTGGCGTGTTGAAGCTCTCCGGCTTCCATGCACAGTCCCACTGCGTGGAGCCCTCTGTCCCCTGGAGCAGCCTGAGCTCGCTTTAAGCAGAGCTTGGAAGGCTGTTTTAGCCAGCCCGCAGGAACGAGCCCTCCCTCACCCTTTAGAGGGTGCAGGTTGAGGAAATGCTGTGCTGGAGGGCGCAGGCCCGTCTTTGGCTGGGCTGACCTCCCCCTGGTTGGGGTCGAGGTTGCTCGCTGGGCTCCTGAAGAAGTATGTGATGGCGATGATGATGCTGGTGATGATGATGATGATAATGGCGATGATGGTGGTGGTGTGGTGCAGCCAGGAGGCCCGCCCGTAAGTCGGGCGCAGGTCGGAGCCTTAGGCTCCTTGGGGCTTGTTGGGAATCTCCGGCCCCAGCCTTTCAGAGGCTCGGGGCTGGATCCGCCGGTCCCCCGGCCTTTGGCCGTGAAGCTCCGTTACCTGGCTGTTGAGTCTCGTTCCTGTTGCTGCGGGGGGAAAGCCGAGCTCTCTGGCTCCCTGGGTGTCGACCTGCCTGTAATCAGGTTCTGGGTCTGGGAGCCTTTGTGCTCCCTCAGCTGGCAGCCTGTGTGGGGTGACCGCCCCGCTAGTGGGGTGTGAGTCAGGGTGCCCCTCAGTGGGAGAGAAGGAGCCTCCGAGGGCCTTGGGGACCAGGGCCGCCCTGTAAGTCAGGGCCCGGCCATGAGTCCTGGGCGCTTTACAGTGCAGGCCGCGGCTCGGGCCCCCTGTGAGCAGGGGTGCGCAGCCTCTGTGGCCGTTGCTTTGCATGCCCAGCTGATTTGCCCAGGGTGCCCGCCTGCGAGCCCGGCTCTAGCCCCGGCCAGAACTCTACGGCGCATCTCACTGGTGAGACAAGCTGAAATTAGGGGAGGGAATTACGGGGCCTGTGCGGGCGGGCTTGCGGGTGGGCTGCTGGTCCCTTGAGGAGCTTCCTCCAGGGCTGGGGATCCACGTTTCCTTCAGGGAGAAAGTCATTAGCTTCTCAGGCCTAATGGCATTTTCCTTCCTTGGCAGCAGCTGGCAGCGACCAGACAAGAGGCGGCGTGTGGAACGGCGAGGCGAGGAGCGGCGTCGGGCTGAAGAGGGGGCACGAGAAAGGCACCCTGGGCAAAGGGACCCCCCTGTGGGCACAGGGCGAGGTCACGTAAGAGCATGATGGGCACCTTTGAGGTGCCCTGAGGAACTTTTTGCGCTGGGCGACCTCCCTGTAACCAGGGCTCGGGTCTTTGCTACTGTAGGTTTTGGCCTTTGGCCGTCTTGCTCCTTTGGCTGCCTGGAGAGCGTGGCAACCCTGTAAGGAGGGTGGGAGCCAGCGTCTCCTCACCCGAGGGGGAAATGGAGCTCTCCTGGATCCCCAGGCCACCCTGTAAGCAGGGGCGGGCCATTTCCCTGCCCAGCTCCTCTGCCCCAGCAGCTTTCTGCCTGCTGGTGGCCTTCCCAGCGCGACCCCCTGTTGTCAGGGCGTGTCGCAGCGTTTGCCCCTTGGCGTGTTGAAGCTCTCCGGCTTCCATGCACAGTCCCACTGCTTGGATTCCTCTGTCCCCTGGAGCAGCCTGAGCTCGCTTTAAGCAGAGCTTGGAAGGCTGTTTTAGCCAGCCCACAGGAACGAGCCCTCCCTCACCCTTTAGAGGGTGCAGGTTGAGGAAATGCTGTGCCGGAGGGCGCAGGCCCGTCTTTGGCTGGGCTGACCTCCCCCTGGTTGGGGTCGAGGTTGCTCGCTGGGCTCCTGAAGAAGTATGTGATGGCGATGATGATGCTGGTGATGATGATGATGATAATGGCGATGATGGTGGTGGTGTGGTGCAGCCAGGAGGCCCGCCCGTAAGTCGGGCGCAGGTCGGAGCCTTAGGCTCCTTGGGGCTTGTTGGGAATCTCCGGCCCCAGCCTTTCAGAGGCTCGGGGCTGGATCCGCCGGTCCCCCGGCCTTTGGCCGTGAAGCTCCGTTACCTGGCTGTTGAGTCTCGTTCCTGTTGCTGCGGGGGGAAAGCCGAGCTCTCTGGCTCCCTGGGTGTCGACCTGCCTGTAATCAGGTTCTGGGTCTGGGAGCCTTTGTGCTCCCTCAGCTGGCAGCCTGTGTGGGGTGACCGCCCCGCTAGTGGGGTGTGAGTCAGGGTGCCCCTCAGTGGGAGAGAAGGAGCCTCCGAGGGCCTTGGGGACCAGGGCCGCCCTGTAAGTCAGGGCCCGGCCATGAGTCCTGGGCGCTTTACAGTGCAGGCCGCGGCTCGGGCCCCCTGTGAGCAGGGGTGCGCAGCCTCTGTGGCCGTTGCTTTGCATGCCCAGCTGATTTGCCCAGGGTGCCCGCCTGCGAGCCCGGCTCTAGCCCCGGCCAGAACTCTACGGCGCATCTCACTGGTGAGACAAGCTGAAATTAGGGGAGGGAATTACGGGGCCTGTGCGGGCGGGCTTGCGGGTGGGCTGCTGGTCCCTTGAGGAGCTTCCTCCAGGGCTAGGGATCCACGTTTCCTTCAGGGAGAAAGTCATTAGCTTCTCAGGCCTAATGGCATTTTCCTTCCTTGGCAGCAGCTGGCAGCGACCAGACAAGAGGCGGCGTGTGGAACGGCGAGGCGAGGAGCGGCGTCGGGCTGAAGAGGGGGCACGAGAAAGGCACCCTGGGCAAAGGGACCCCCCTGTGGGCACAGGGCGAGGTCACGTAAGAGCATGATGGGCACCTTTGAGGTGCCCTGAGGAACTTTTTGCGCTGGGCGACCTCCCTGTAACCAGGGCTCGGGTCTTTGCTACTGTAGGTTTTGGCCTTTGGCCGTCTTGCTCCTTTGGCTGCCTGGAGAGCGTGGCAACCCTGTAAGGAGGGTGGGAGCCAGCGTCTCCTCACCCGAGGGGGAAATGGAGCTCTCCTGGATCCCCAGGCCACCCTGTAAGCAGGGGCGGGCCATTTCCCTGCCCAGCTCCTCTGCCCCAGCAGCTTTCTGCCTGCTGGTGGCCTTCCCAGCGCGACCCCCTGTTGTCAGGGCGTGTCGCAGCGTTTGCCCCTTGGCGTGTTGAAGCTCTCCGGCTTCCATGCACAGTCCCACTGCTTGGATTCCTCTGTCCCCTGGAGCAGCCTGAGCTCGCTTTAAGCAGAGCTTGGAAGGCTGTTTTAGCCAGCCCACAGGAACGAGCCCTCCCTCACCCTTTAGAGGGTGCAGGTTGAGGAAATGCTGTGCCGGAGGGCGCAGGCCCGTCTTTGGCTGGGCTGACCTCCCCCTGGTTGGGGTCGAGGTTGCTCGCTGGGCTCCTGAAGAAGTATGTGATGGCGATGATGATGCTGGTGATGATGATGATGATAATGGCGATGATGGTGGTGGTGTGGTGCAGCCAGGAGGCCCGCCCGTAAGTCGGGCGCAGGTCGGAGCCTTAGGCTCCTTGGGGCTTGTTGGGAATCTCCGGCCCCAGCCTTTCAGAGGCTCGGGGCTGGATCCGCCGGTCCCCCGGCCTTTGGCCGTGAAGCTCCGTTACCTGGCTGTTGAGTCTCGTTCCTGTTGCTGCGGGGGGAAAGCCGAGCTCTCTGGCTCCCTGGGTGTCGACCTGCCTGTAATCAGGTTCTGGGTCTGGGAGCCTTTGTGCTCCCTCAGCTGGCAGCCTGTGTGGGGTGACCGCCCCGCTAGTGGGGTGTGAGTCAGGGTGCCCCTCAGTGGGAGAGAAGGAGCCTCCGAGGGCCTTGGGGACCAGGGCCGCCCTGTAAGTCAGGGCCCGGCCATGAGTCCTGGGCGCTTTACAGTGCAGGCCGCGGCTCGGGCCCCCTGTGAGCAGGGGTGCGCAGCCTCTGTGGCCGTTGCTTTGCATGCCCAGCTGATTTGCCCAGGGTGCCCGCCTGCGAGCCCGGCTCTAGCCCCGGCCAGAACTCTACGGCGCATCTCACTGGTGAGACAAGCTGAAATTAGGGGAGGGAATTACGGGGCCTGTGCGGGCGGGCTTGCGGGTGGGCTGCTGGTCCCTTGAGGAGCTTCCTCCAGGGCTAGGGATCCACGTTTCCTTCAGGGAGAAAGTCATTAGCTTCTCAGGCCTAATGGCATTTTCCTTCCTTGGCAGCAGCTGGCAGCGACCAGACAAGAGGCGGCGTGTGGAACGGCGAGGCGAGGAGCGGCGTCGGGCTGAAGAGGGGGCACGAGAAAGGCACCCTGGGCAAAGGGACCCCCCTGTGGGCACAGGGCGAGGTCACGTAAGAGCATGATGGGCACCTTTGAGGTGCCCTGAGGAACTTTTTGCGCTGGGCGACCTCCCTGTAACCAGGGCTCGGGTCTTTGCTACTGTAGGTTTTGGCCTTTGGCCGTCTTGCTCCTTTGGCTGCCTGGAGAGCGTGGCAACCCTGTAAGGAGGGTGGGAGCCAGCGTCTCCTCACCCAAGGGGGAAATGGAGCTCTCCTGGATCCCCAGGCCACCCTGTAAGCAGGGGCGGGCCATTTCCCTGCCCAGCTCCTCTGCCCCAGCAGCTTTCTGCCTGCTGGTGGCCTTCCCAGCGCGACCCCCTGTTGTCAGGGCGTGTCGCAGCGTTTGCCCCTTGGCGTGTTGAAGCTCTCCGGCTTCCACGCAGCCCTGGGCATGGTCTGAGGCTCTCCTCTCCTGCTCACGAGTAGGGTGACTCCCCAGACAGTGGCTGCACAGAGTCCGTCTCCTCCCTGGGACGTTGTGTTTTGTGTTTGTCCTTGTCTCTGTGAGTGAGTGAGTGAGTGAGTGAGCTTGTCCTTTAGGCCCCTGTTAAAATCGCTGCAGCTTAGCTTAAACCTCCCAGGAGGGAGAGCAGGGCTCTGTGCAGTAACAGGGGGGTCCCCTCTGAGTCCACGAGCGGAGGGATGGTCTGGGCTCGCCCCTTCTTTCCAAGGACGGCGCCAAGCCACATAGTCGTGGTGCAGGCAATGCGACCTGCCTGTAGTCAGGACCTGGGTCTCTGCCTGCGTGGCTGCCTGTCCTGCTGGTGACCTGCCAGCGTGGCCCCCTGTTGTCAGGGCGTGTCGCAGCATTTGGCCCTTGGCGTGTTGAAGCTCTCCGGCTTCCATGCACAGTCCCACTGCGTGGAGCCCTCTGTCCCCTGGAGCAGCCTGAGCTCGCTTTAAGCAGAGCTTGGAAGGCTGTTTTAGCCAGCCCACAGGAACGAGCCCTCCCTCACCCTTTAGAGGGTGCAGGTTGAGGAAGTGCTGTGCTGGAGGGCGCAGGCCCGTCTTTGGCTGGGCTGACCTCCCCCTGGTTGGGGTCGAGGTTGCTCGCTGGGCTCCTGAAGAAGTATGTGATGGCGATGATGATGCTGGTGATGATGATGATGATAATGGCGATGATGGTGGTGGTGTGGTGCAGCCAGGAGGCCCGCCCGTAAGTCGGGCGCAGGTCGGAGCCTTAGGCTCCTTGGGGCTTGTTGGGAATCTCCGGCCCCAGCCTTTCAGAGGCTCGGGGCTGGATCCGCCGGTCCCCCGGCCTTTGGCCGTGAAGCTCCGTTACCTGGCTGTTGAGTCTCGTTCCTGTTGCTGCGGGGGGAAAGCCGAGCTCTCTGGCTCCCTGGGTGTCGACCTGCCTGTAATCAGGTTCTGGGTCTGGGAGCCTTTGTGCTCCCTCAGCTGGCAGCCTGTGTGGGGTGACCGCCCCGCTAGTGGGGTGTGAGTCAGGGTGCCCCTCAGTGGGAGAGAAGGAGCCTCCGAGGGCCTTGGGGACCAGGGCCGCCCTGTAAGTCAGGGCCCGGCCATGAGTCCTGGGCGCTTTACAGTGCAGGCCGTGGCTCGGGCCCCCTGTGAGCAGGGGTGCGCAGCCTCTGTGGCCGTTGCTTTGCATGCCCAGCTGATTTGCCCAGGGTGCCCGCCTGCGAGCCCGGCTCTAGCCCCGGCCAGAACTCTACGGCGCATCTCACTGGTGAGACAAGCTGAAATTAGGGGAGGGAATTACGGGGCCTGTGCGGGCGGGCTTGCGGGTGGGCTGCTGGTCCCTTGAGGAGCTTCCTCCAGGGCTAGGGATCCACGTTTCCTTCAGGGAGAAAGTCATTAGCTTCTCAGGCCTAATGGCATTTTCCTTCCTTGGCAGCAGCTGGCAGCGACCAGACAAGAGGCGGCGTGTGGAACGGCGAGGCGAGGAGCGGCGTCGGGCTGAAGAGGGGGCACGAGAAAGGCACCCTGGGCAAAGGGACCCCCCTGTGGGCACAGGGCGAGGTCACGTAAGAGCATGATGGGCACCTTTGAGGTGCCCTGAGGAACTTTTTGCGCTGGGCGACCTCCCTGTAACCAGGGCTTGGGTCTTTGCTACTGTAGGTTTTGGCCTTTGGCCGTCTTGCTCCTTTGGCTGCCTGGAGAGCGTGGCAACCCTGTAAGGAGGGTGGGAGCCAGCGTCTCCTCACCCGAGGGGGAAATGGAGCTCTCCTGGATCCCCAGGCCACCCTGTAAGCAGGGGCGGGCCATTTCCCTGCCCAGCTCCTCTGCCCCAGCAGCTTTCTGCCCGCTGGTGGCCTTCCCAGCGCGACCCCCTGTTGTCAGGGCGTGTCGCAGCGTTTGCCCCTTGGCGTGTTGAAGCTCTCCGGCTTCCACGCAGCCCTGGGCATGGTCTGAGGCTCTCCTCTCCTGCTCACGAGTAGGGTGACTCCCCAGACAGTGGCTGCACAGAGTCCGTCTCCTCCCTGGGACGTTGTGTTTTGTGTTTGTCCTTGTCTCTGTGAGTGAGTGAGTGAGTGAGTGAGCTTGTCCTTTAGGCCCCTGTTAAAATCGCTGCAGCTTAGCTTAAACCTCCCAGGAGGGAGAGCAGGGCTCTGTGCAGTAACAGGGGGGTCCCCTCTGAGTCCACGAGCGGAGGGATGGTCTGGGCTCGCCCCTTCTTTCCAAGGACGGCGCCAAGCCACATAGTCGTGGTGCAGGCAATGCGACCTGCCTGTAGTCAGGACCTGGGTCTCTGCCTGCGTGGCTGCCTGTCCTGCTGGTGACCTGCCAGCGTGGCCCCCTCTTGTCAGGGCGTGTCGCAGCATTTGGCCCTTGGCGTGTTGAAGCTCTCCGGCTTCCATGCACAGTCCCACTGCGTGGAGCCCTCTGTCCCCTGGAGCAGCCTGAGCTCGCTTTAAGCAGAGCTTGGAAGGCTGTTTTAGCCAGCCCGCAGGAACGAGCCCTCCCTCACCCTTTAGAGGGTGCAGGTTGAGGAAATGCTGTGCTGGAGGGCGCAGGCCCGTCTTTGGCTGGGCTGACCTCCCCCTGGTTGGGGTCGAGGTTGCTCGCTGGGCTCCTGAAGAAGTATGTGATGGCGATGATGATGCTGGTGATGATGATGATGATAATGGCGATGATGGTGGTGGTGTGGTGCAGCCAGGAGGCCCGCCCGTAAGTCGGGCGCAGGTCGGAGCCTTAGGCTCCTTGGGGCTTGTTGGGAATCTCCGGCCCCAGCCTTTCAGAGGCTCGGGGCTGGATCCGCCGGTCCCCCGGCCTTTGGCCGTGAAGCTCCGTTACCTGGCTGTTGAGTCTCGTTCCTGTTGCTGCGGGGGGAAAGCCGAGCTCTCTGGCTCCCTGGGTGTCGACCTGCCTGTAATCAGGTTCTGGGTCTGGGAGCCTTTGTGCTCCCTCAGCTGGCAGCCTGTGTGGGGTGACCGCCCCGCTAGTGGGGTGTGAGTCAGGGTGCCCCTCAGTGGGAGAGAAGGAGCCTCCGAGGGCCTTGGGGACCAGGGCCGCCCTGTAAGTCAGGGCCCGGCCATGAGTCCTGGGCGCTTTACAGTGCAGGCCGCGGCTCGGGCCCCCTGTGAGCAGGGGTGCGCAGCCTCTGTGGCCGTTGCTTTGCATGCCCAGCTGATTTGCCCAGGGTGCCCGCCTGCGAGCCCGGCTCTAGCCCCGGCCAGAACTCTACGGCGCATCTCACTGGTGAGACAAGCTGAAATTAGGGGAGGGAATTACGGGGCCTGTGCGGGCGGGCTTGCGGGTGGGCTGCTGGTCCCTTGAGGAGCTTCCTCCAGGGCTGGGGATCCACGTTTCCTTCAGGGAGAAAGTCATTAGCTTCTCAGGCCTAATGGCATTTTCCTTCCTTGGCAGCAGCTGGCAGCGACCAGACAAGAGGCGGCGTGTGGAACGGCGAGGCGAGGAGCGGCGTCGGGCTGAAGAGGGGGCACGAGAAAGGCACCCTGGGCAAAGGGACCCCCCTGTGGGCACAGGGCGAGGTCACGTAAGAGCATGATGGGCACCTTTGAGGTGCCCTGAGGAACTTTTTGCGCTGGGCGACCTCCCTGTAACCAGGGCTCGGGTCTTTGCTACTGTAGGTTTTGGCCTTTGGCCGTCTTGCTCCTTTGGCTGCCTGGAGAGCGTGGCAACCCTGTAAGGAGGGTGGGAGCCAGCGTCTCCTCACCCGAGGGGGAAATGGAGCTCTCCTGGATCCCCAGGCCACCCTGTAAGCAGGGGCGGGCCATTTCCCTGCCCAGCTCCTCTGCCCCAGCAGCTTTCTGCCTGCTGGTGGCCTTCCCAGCGCGACCCCCTGTTGTCAGGGCGTGTCGCAGCGTTTGCCCCTTGGCGTGTTGAAGCTCTCCGGCTTCCATGCACAGTCCCACTGCTTGGATTCCTCTGTCCCCTGGAGCAGCCTGAGCTCGCTTTAAGCAGAGCTTGGAAGGCTGTTTTAGCCAGCCCACAGGAACGAGCCCTCCCTCACCCTTTAGAGGGTGCAGGTTGAGGAAATGCTGTGCCGGAGGGCGCAGGCCCGTCTTTGGCTGGGCTGACCTCCCCCTGGTTGGGGTCGAGGTTGCTCGCTGGGCTCCTGAAGAAGTATGTGATGGCGATGATGATGCTGGTGATGATGATGATGATAATGGCGATGATGGTGGTGGTGTGGTGCAGCCAGGAGGCCCGCCCGTAAGTCGGGCGCAGGTCGGAGCCTTAGGCTCCTTGGGGCTTGTTGGGAATCTCCGGCCCCAGCCTTTCAGAGGCTCGGGGCTGGATCCGCCGGTCCCCCGGCCTTTGGCCGTGAAGCTCCGTTACCTGGCTGTTGAGTCTCGTTCCTGTTGCTGCGGGGGGAAAGCCGAGCTCTCTGGCTCCCTGGGTGTCGACCTGCCTGTAATCAGGTTCTGGGTCTGGGAGCCTTTGTGCTCCCTCAGCTGGCAGCCTGTGTGGGGTGACCGCCCCGCTAGTGGGGTGTGAGTCAGGGTGCCCCTCAGTGGGAGAGAAGGAGCCTCCGAGGGCCTTGGGGACCAGGGCCGCCCTGTAAGTCAGGGCCCGGCCATGAGTCCTGGGCGCTTTACAGTGCAGGCCGCGGCTCGGGCCCCCTGTGAGCAGGGGTGCGCAGCCTCTGTGGCCGTTGCTTTGCATGCCCAGCTGATTTGCCCAGGGTGCCCGCCTGCGAGCCCGGCTCTAGCCCCGGCCAGAACTCTACGGCGCATCTCACTGGTGAGACAAGCTGAAATTAGGGGAGGGAATTACGGGGCCTGTGCGGGCGGGCTTGCGGGTGGGCTGCTGGTCCCTTGAGGAGCTTCCTCCAGGGCTAGGGATCCACGTTTCCTTCAGGGAGAAAGTCATTAGCTTCTCAGGCCTAATGGCATTTTCCTTCCTTGGCAGCAGCTGGCAGCGACCAGACAAGAGGCGGCGTGTGGAACGGCGAGGCGAGGAGCGGCGTCGGGCTGAAGAGGGGGCACGAGAAAGGCACCCTGGGCAAAGGGACCCCCCTGTGGGCACAGGGCGAGGTCACGTAAGAGCATGATGGGCACCTTTGAGGTGCCCTGAGGAACTTTTTGCGCTGGGCGACCTCCCTGTAACCAGGGCTCGGGTCTTTGCTACTGTAGGTTTTGGCCTTTGGCCGTCTTGCTCCTTTGGCTGCCTGGAGAGCGTGGCAACCCTGTAAGGAGGGTGGGAGCCAGCGTCTCCTCACCCGAGGGGGAAATGGAGCTCTCCTGGATCCCCAGGCCACCCTGTAAGCAGGGGCGGGCCATTTCCCTGCCCAGCTCCTCTGCCCCAGCAGCTTTCTGCCTGCTGGTGGCCTTCCCAGCGCGACCCCCTGTTGTCAGGGCGTGTCGCAGCGTTTGCCCCTTGGCGTGTTGAAGCTCTCCGGCTTCCATGCACAGTCCCACTGCTTGGATTCCTCTGTCCCCTGGAGCAGCCTGAGCTCGCTTTAAGCAGAGCTTGGAAGGCTGTTTTAGCCAGCCCACAGGAACGAGCCCTCCCTCACCCTTTAGAGGGTGCAGGTTGAGGAAATGCTGTGCCGGAGGGCGCAGGCCCGTCTTTGGCTGGGCTGACCTCCCCCTGGTTGGGGTCGAGGTTGCTCGCTGGGCTCCTGAAGAAGTATGTGATGGCGATGATGATGCTGGTGATGATGATGATGATAATGGCGATGATGGTGGTGGTGTGGTGCAGCCAGGAGGCCCGCCCGTAAGTCGGGCGCAGGTCGGAGCCTTAGGCTCCTTGGGGCTTGTTGGGAATCTCCGGCCCCAGCCTTTCAGAGGCTCGGGGCTGGATCCGCCGGTCCCCCGGCCTTTGGCCGTGAAGCTCCGTTACCTGGCTGTTGAGTCTCGTTCCTGTTGCTGCGGGGGGAAAGCCGAGCTCTCTGGCTCCCTGGGTGTCGACCTGCCTGTAATCAGGTTCTGGGTCTGGGAGCCTTTGTGCTCCCTCAGCTGGCAGCCTGTGTGGGGTGACCGCCCCGCTAGTGGGGTGTGAGTCAGGGTGCCCCTCAGTGGGAGAGAAGGAGCCTCCGAGGGCCTTGGGGACCAGGGCCGCCCTGTAAGTCAGGGCCCGGCCATGAGTCCTGGGCGCTTTACAGTGCAGGCCGCGGCTCGGGCCCCCTGTGAGCAGGGGTGCGCAGCCTCTGTGGCCGTTGCTTTGCATGCCCAGCTGATTTGCCCAGGGTGCCCGCCTGCGAGCCCGGCTCTAGCCCCGGCCAGAACTCTACGGCGCATCTCACTGGTGAGACAAGCTGAAATTAGGGGAGGGAATTACGGGGCCTGTGCGGGCGGGCTTGCGGGTGGGCTGCTGGTCCCTTGAGGAGCTTCCTCCAGGGCTAGGGATCCACGTTTCCTTCAGGGAGAAAGTCATTAGCTTCTCAGGCCTAATGGCATTTTCCTTCCTTGGCAGCAGCTGGCAGCGACCAGACAAGAGGCGGCGTGTGGAACGGCGAGGCGAGGAGCGGCGTCGGGCTGAAGAGGGGGCACGAGAAAGGCACCCTGGGCAAAGGGACCCCCCTGTGGGCACAGGGCGAGGTCACGTAAGAGCATGATGGGCACCTTTGAGGTGCCCTGAGGAACTTTTTGCGCTGGGCGACCTCCCTGTAACCAGGGCTCGGGTCTTTGCTACTGTAGGTTTTGGCCTTTGGCCGTCTTGCTCCTTTGGCTGCCTGGAGAGCGTGGCAACCCTGTAAGGAGGGTGGGAGCCAGCGTCTCCTCACCCAAGGGGGAAATGGAGCTCTCCTGGATCCCCAGGCCACCCTGTAAGCAGGGGCGGGCCATTTCCCTGCCCAGCTCCTCTGCCCCAGCAGCTTTCTGCCTGCTGGTGGCCTTCCCAGCGCGACCCCCTGTTGTCAGGGCGTGTCGCAGCGTTTGCCCCTTGGCGTGTTGAAGCTCTCCGGCTTCCACGCAGCCCTGGGCATGGTCTGAGGCTCTCCTCTCCTGCTCACGAGTAGGGTGACTCCCCAGACAGTGGCTGCACAGAGTCCGTCTCCTCCCTGGGACGTTGTGTTTTGTGTTTGTCCTTGTCTCTGTGAGTGAGTGAGTGAGTGAGTGAGCTTGTCCTTTAGGCCCCTGTTAAAATCGCTGCAGCTTAGCTTAAACCTCCCAGGAGGGAGAGCAGGGCTCTGTGCAGTAACAGGGGGGTCCCCTCTGAGTCCACGAGCGGAGGGATGGTCTGGGCTCGCCCCTTCTTTCCAAGGACGGCGCCAAGCCACATAGTCGTGGTGCAGGCAATGCGACCTGCCTGTAGTCAGGACCTGGGTCTCTGCCTGCGTGGCTGCCTGTCCTGCTGGTGACCTGCCAGCGTGGCCCCCTGTTGTCAGGGCGTGTCGCAGCATTTGGCCCTTGGCGTGTTGAAGCTCTCCGGCTTCCATGCACAGTCCCACTGCGTGGAGCCCTCTGTCCCCTGGAGCAGCCTGAGCTCGCTTTAAGCAGAGCTTGGAAGGCTGTTTTAGCCAGCCCACAGGAACGAGCCCTCCCTCACCCTTTAGAGGGTGCAGGTTGAGGAAGTGCTGTGCTGGAGGGCGCAGGCCCGTCTTTGGCTGGGCTGACCTCCCCCTGGTTGGGGTCGAGGTTGCTCGCTGGGCTCCTGAAGAAGTATGTGATGGCGATGATGATGCTGGTGATGATGATGATGATAATGGCGATGATGGTGGTGGTGTGGTGCAGCCAGGAGGCCCGCCCGTAAGTCGGGCGCAGGTCGGAGCCTTAGGCTCCTTGGGGCTTGTTGGGAATCTCCGGCCCCAGCCTTTCAGAGGCTCGGGGCTGGATCCGCCGGTCCCCCGGCCTTTGGCCGTGAAGCTCCGTTACCTGGCTGTTGAGTCTCGTTCCTGTTGCTGCGGGGGGAAAGCCGAGCTCTCTGGCTCCCTGGGTGTCGACCTGCCTGTAATCAGGTTCTGGGTCTGGGAGCCTTTGTGCTCCCTCAGCTGGCAGCCTGTGTGGGGTGACCGCCCCGCTAGTGGGGTGTGAGTCAGGGTGCCCCTCAGTGGGAGAGAAGGAGCCTCCGAGGGCCTTGGGGACCAGGGCCGCCCTGTAAGTCAGGGCCCGGCCATGAGTCCTGGGCGCTTTACAGTGCAGGCTGCGGCTCGGGCCCCCTGTGAGCAGGGGTGCGCAGCCTCTGTGGCCGTTGCTTTGCATGCCCAGCTGATTTGCCCAGGGTGCCCGCCTGCGAGCCCGGCTCTAGCCCCGGCCAGAACTCTACGGCGCATCTCACTGGTGAGACAAGCTGAAATTAGGGGAGGGAATTACGGGGCCTGTGCGGGCGGGCTTGCGGGTGGGCTGCTGGTCCCTTGAGGAGCTTCCTCCAGGGCTAGGGATCCACGTTTCCTTCAGGGAGAAAGTCATTAGCTTCTCAGGCCTAATGGCATTTTCCTTCCTTGGCAGCAGCTGGCAGCGACCAGACAAGAGGCGGCGTGTGGAACGGCGAGGCGAGGAGCGGCGTCGGGCTGAAGAGGGGGCACGAGAAAGGCACCCTGGGCAAAGGGACCCCCCTGTGGGCACAGGGCGAGGTCACGTAAGAGCATGATGGGCACCTTTGAGGTGCCCTGAGGAACTTTTTGCGCTGGGCGACCTCCCTGTAACCAGGGCTCGGGTCTTTGCTACTGTAGGTTTTGGCCTTTGGCCGTCTTGCTCCTTTGGCTGCCTGGAGAGCGTGGCAACCCTGTAAGGAGGGTGGGAGCCAGCGTCTCCTCACCCGAGGGGGAAATGGAGCTCTCCTGGATCCCCAGGCCACCCTGTAAGCAGGGGCGGGCCATTTCCCTGCCCAGCTCCTCTGCCCCAGCAGCTTTCTGCCTGCTGGTGGCCTTCCCAGCGCGACCCCCTGTTGTCAGGGCGTGTCGCAGCGTTTGCCCCTTGGCGTGTTGAAGCTCTCCGGCTTCCACGCAGCCCTGGGCATGGTCTGAGGCTCTCCTCTCCTGCTCACGAGTAGGGTGACTCCCCAGACAGTGGCTGCACAGAGTCCGTCTCCTCCCTGGGACGTTGTGTTTTGTGTTTGTCCTTGTCTCTGTGAGTGTGTGAGTGAGTGAGTGAGCTTGTCCTTTAGGCCCCTGTTAAAATCGCTGCAGCTTAGCTTAAACCTCCCAGGAGGGAGAGCAGGGCTCTGTGCAGTAACAGGGGGGTCCCCTCTGAGTCCACGAGCGGAGGGATGGTCTGGGCTCGCCCCTTCTTTCCAAGGACGGCGCCAAGCCACATAGTCGTGGTGCAGGCAATGCGACCTGCCTGTAGTCAGGACCTGGGTCTCTGCCTGCGTGGCTGCCTGTCCTGCTGGTGACCTGCCAGCGTGGCCCCCTCTTGTCAGGGCGTGTCGCAGCATTTGGCCCTTGGCGTGTTGAAGCTCTCCGGCTTCCATGCACAGTCCCACTGCGTGGAGCCCTCTGTCCCCTGGAGCAGCCTGAGCTCGCTTTAAGCAGAGCTTGGAAGGCTGTTTTAGCCAGCCCACAGGAACGAGCCCTCCCTCACCCTTTAGAGGGTGCAGGTTGAGGAAGTGCTGTGCCGGAGGGCGCAGGCCCGTCTTTGGCTGGGCTGACCTCCCCCTGGTTGGGGTCGAGGTTGCTCGCTGGGCTCCTGAAGAAGTATGTGATGGCGATGATGATGCTGGTGATGATGATGATGATAATGGCGATGATGGTGGTGGTGTGGTGCAGCCAGGAGGCCCGCCCGTAAGTCGGGCGCAGGTCGGAGCCTTAGGCTCCTTGGGGCTTGTTGGGAATCTCCGGCCCCAGCCTTTCAGAGGCTCGGGGCTGGATCCGCCGGTCCCCCGGCCTTTGGCCGTGAAGCTCCGTTACCTGGCTGTTGAGTCTCGTTCCTGTTGCTGCGGGGGGAAAGCCGAGCTCTCTGGCTCCCTGGGTGTCGACCTGCCTGTAATCAGGTTCTGGGTCTGGGAGCCTTTGTGCTCCCTCAGCTGGCAGCCTGTGTGGGGTGACCGCCCCGCTAGTGGGGTGTGAGTCAGGGTGCCCCTCAGTGGGAGAGAAGGAGCCTCCGAGGGCCTTGGGGACCAGGGCCGCCCTGTAAGTCAGGGCCCGGCCATGAGTCCTGGGCGCTTTACAGTGCAGGCCGCGGCTCGGGCCCCCTGTGAGCAGGGGTGCGCAGCCTCTGTGGCCGTTGCTTTGCATGCCCAGCTGATTTGCCCAGGGTGCCCGCCTGCGAGCCCGGCTCTAGCCCCGGCCAGAACTCTACGGCGCATCTCACTGGTGAGACAAGCTGAAATTAGGGGAGGGAATTACGGGGCCTGTGCGGGCGGGCTTGCGGGTGGGCTGCTGGTCCCTTGAGGAGCTTCCTCCAGGGCTAGGGATCCACGTTTCCTTCAGGGAGAAAGTCATTAGCTTCTCAGGCCTAATGGCATTTTCCTTCCTTGGCAGCAGCTGGCAGCGACCAGACAAGAGGCGGCGTGTGGAACGGCGAGGCGAGGAGCGGCGTCGGGCTGAAGAGGGGGCACGAGAAAGGCACCCTGGGCAAAGGGACCCCCCTGTGGGCACAGGGCGAGGTCACGTAAGAGCATGATGGGCACCTTTGAGGTGCCCTGAGGAACTTTTTGCGCTGGGCGACCTCCCTGTAACCAGGGCTCGGGTCTTTGCTACTGTAGGTTTTGGCCTTTGGCCGTCTTGCTCCTTTGGCTGCCTGGAGAGCGTGGCAACCCTGTAAGGAGGGTGGGAGCCAGCGTCTCCTCACCCAAGGGGGAAATGGAGCTCTCCTGGATCCCCAGGCCACCCTGTAAGCAGGGGCGGGCCATTTCCCTGCCCAGCTCCTCTGCCCCAGCAGCTTTCTGCCTGCTGGTGGCCTTCCCAGCGCGACCCCCTGTTGTCAGGGCGTGTCGCAGCGTTTGCCCCTTGGCGTGTTGAAGCTCTCCGGCTTCCACGCAGCCCTGGGCATGGTCTGAGGCTCTCCTCTCCTGCTCACGAGTAGGGTGACTCCCCAGACAGTGGCTGCACAGAGTCCGTCTCCTCCCTGGGACGTTGTGTTTTGTGTTTGTCCTTGTCTCTGTGAGTGAGTGAGTGAGTGAGTGAGTGAGCTTGTCCTTTAGGCCCCTGTTAAAATCGCTGCAGCTTAGCTTAAACCTCCCAGGAGGGAGAGCAGGGCTCTGTGCAGTAACAGGGGGGTCCCCTCTGAGTCCACGAGCGGAGGGATGGTCTGGGCTCGCCCCTTCTTTCCAAGGACGGCGCCAAGCCACATAGTCGTGGTGCAGGCAATGCGACCTGCCTGTAGTCAGGACCTGGGTCTCTGCCTGCGTGGCTGCCTGTCCTGCTGGTGACCTGCCAGCGTGGCCCCCTCTTGTCAGGGCGTGTCGCAGCATTTGGCCCTTGGCGTGTTGAAGCTCTCCGGCTTCCATGCACAGTCCCACTGCGTGGAGCCCTCTGTCCCCTGGAGCAGCCTGAGCTCGCTTTAAGCAGAGCTTGGAAGGCTGTTTTAGCCAGCCCACAGGAACGAGCCCTCCCTCACCCTTTAGAGGGTGCAGGTTGAGGAAGTGCTGTGCTGGAGGGCGCAGGCCCGTCTTTGGCTGGGCTGACCTCCCCCTGGTTGGGGTCGAGGTTGCTCGCTGGGCTCCTGAAGAAGTATGTGATGGCGATGATGATGCTGGTGATGATGATGATGATAATGGCGATGATGGTGGTGGTGTGGTGCAGCCAGGAGGCCCGCCCGTAAGTCGGGCGCAGGTCGGAGCCTTAGGCTCCTTGGGGCTTGTTGGGAATCTCCGGCCCCAGCCTTTCAGAGGCTCGGGGCTGGATCCGCCGGTCCCCCGGCCTTTGGCCGTGAAGCTCCGTTACCTGGCTGTTGAGTCTCGTTCCTGTTGCTGCGGGGGGAAAGCCGAGCTCTCTGGCTCCCTGGGTGTCGACCTGCCTGTAATCAGGTTCTGGGTCTGGGAGCCTTTGTGCTCCCTCAGCTGGCAGCCTGTGTGGGGTGACCGCCCCGCTAGTGGGGTGTGAGTCAGGGTGCCCCTCAGTGGGAGAGAAGGAGCCTCCGAGGGCCTTGGGGACCAGGGCCGCCCTGTAAGTCAGGGCCCGGCCATGAGTCCTGGGCGCTTTACAGTGCAGGCCGCGGCTCGGGCCCCCTGTGAGCAGGGGTGCGCAGCCTCTGTGGCCGTTGCTTTGCATGCCCAGCTGATTTGCCCAGGGTGCCCGCCTGCGAGCCCGGCTCTAGCCCCGGCCAGAACTCTACGGCGCATCTCACTGGTGAGACAAGCTGAAATTAGGGGAGGGAATTACGGGGCCTGTGCGGGCGGGCTTGCGGGTGGGCTGCTGGTCCCTTGAGGAGCTTCCTCCAGGGCTAGGGATCCACGTTTCCTTCAGGGAGAAAGTCATTAGCTTCTCAGGCCTAATGGCATTTTCCTTCCTTGGCAGCAGCTGGCAGCGACCAGACAAGAGGCGGCGTGTGGAACGGCGAGGCGAGGAGCGGCGTCGGGCTGAAGAGGGGGCACGAGAAAGGCACCCTGGGCAAAGGGACCCCCCTGTGGGCACAGGGCGAGGTCACGTAAGAGCATGATGGGCACCTTTGAGGTGCCCTGAGGAACTTTTTGCGCTGGGCGACCTCCCTGTAACCAGGGCTCGGGTCTTTGCTACTGTAGGTTTTGGCCTTTGGCCGTCTTGCTCCTTTGGCTGCCTGGAGAGCGTGGCAACCCTGTAAGGAGGGTGGGAGCCAGCGTCTCCTCACCCGAGGGGGAAATGGAGCTCTCCTGGATCCCCAGGCCACCCTGTAAGCAGGGGCGGGCCATTTCCCTGCCCAGCTCCTCTGCCCCAGCAGCTTTCTGCCCGCTGGTGGCCTTCCCAGCGCGACCCCCTGTTGTCAGGGCGTGTCGCAGCGTTTGCCCCTTGGCGTGTTGAAGCTCTCCGGCTTCCACGCAGCCCTGGGCATGGTCTGAGGCTCTCCTCTCCTGCTCACGAGTAGGGTGACTCCCCAGACAGTGGCTGCACAGAGTCCGTCTCCTCCCTGGGACGTTGTGTTTTGTGTTTGTCCTTGTCTCTGTGAGTGTGTGAGTGAGTGAGTGAGCTTGTCCTTTAGGCCCCTGTTAAAATCGCTGCAGCTTAGCTTAAACCTCCCAGGAGGGAGAGCAGGGCTCTGTGCAGTAACAGGGGGGTCCCCTCTGAGTCCACGAGCGGAGGGATGGTCTGGGCTCGCCCCTTCTTTCCAAGGACGGCGCCAAGCCACATAGTCGTGGTGCAGGCAATGCGACCTGCCTGTAGTCAGGACCTGGGTCTCTGCCTGCGTGGCTGCCTGTCCTGCTGGTGACCTGCCAGCGTGGCCCCCTGTTGTCAGGGCGTGTCGCAGCATTTGGCCCTTGGCGTGTTGAAGCTCTCCGGCTTCCATGCACAGTCCCACTGCGTGGAGCCCTCTGTCCCCTGGAGCAGCCTGAGCTCGCTTTAAGCAGAGCTTGGAAGGCTGTTTTAGCCAGCCCACAGGAACGAGCCCTCCCTCACCCTTTAGAGGGTGCAGGTTGAGGAAATGCTGTGCCGGAGGGCGCAGGCCCGTCTTTGGCTGGGCTGACCTCCCCCTGGTTGGGGTCGAGGTTGCTCGCTGGGCTCCTGAAGAAGTATGTGATGGCGATGATGATGCTGGTGATGATGATGATGATAATGGCGATGATGGTGGTGGTGTGGTGCAGCCAGGAGGCCCGCCCGTAAGTCGGGCGCAGGTCGGAGCCTTAGGCTCCTTGGGGCTTGTTGGGAATCTCCGGCCCCAGCCTTTCAGAGGCTCGGGGCTGGATCCGCCGGTCCCCCGGCCTTTGGCCGTGAAGCTCCGTTACCTGGCTGTTGAGTCTCGTTCCTGTTGCTGCGGGGGGAAAGCCGAGCTCTCTGGCTCCCTGGGTGTCGACCTGCCTGTAATCAGGTTCTGGGTCTGGGAGCCTTTGTGCTCCCTCAGCTGGCAGCCTGTGTGGGGTGACCGCCCCGCTAGTGGGGTGTGAGTCAGGGTGCCCCTCAGTGGGAGAGAAGGAGCCTCCGAGGGCCTTGGGGACCAGGGCCGCCCTGTAAGTCAGGGCCCGGCCATGAGTCCTGGGCGCTTTACAGTGCAGGCCGCGGCTCGGGCCCCCTGTGAGCAGGGGTGCGCAGCCTCTGTGGCCGTTGCTTTGCATGCCCAGCTGATTTGCCCAGGGTGCCCGCCTGCGAGCCCGGCTCTAGCCCCGGCCAGAACTCTACGGCACATCTCACTGGTGAGACAAGCTGAAATTAGGGGAGGGAATTACGGGGCCTGTGCGGGCGGGCTTGCGGGTGGGCTGCTGGTCCCTTGAGGAGCTTCCTCCAGGGCTAGGGATCCACGTTTCCTTCAGGGAGAAAGTCATTAGCTTCTCAGGCCTAATGGCATTTTCCTTCCTTGGCAGCAGCTGGCAGCGACCAGACAAGAGGCGGCGTGTGGAACGGCGAGGCGAGGAGCGGCGTCGGGCTGAAGAGGGGGCACGAGAAAGGCACCCTGGGCAAAGGGACCCCCCTGTGGGCACAGGGCGAGGTCACGTAAGAGCATGATGGGCACCTTTGAGGTGCCCTGAGGAACTTTTTGCGCTGGGCGACCTCCCTGTAACCAGGGCTCGGGTCTTTGCTACTGTAGGTTTTGGCCTTTGGCCGTCTTGCTCCTTTGGCTGCCTGGAGAGCGTGGCAACCCTGTAAGGAGGGTGGGAGCCAGCGTCTCCTCACCCGAGGGGGAAATGGAGCTCTCCTGGATCCCCAGGCCACCCTGTAAGCAGGGGCGGGCCATTTCCCTGCCCAGCTCCTCTGCCCCAGCAGCTTTCTGCCTGCTGGTGGCCTTCCCAGCGCGACCCCCTGTTGTCAGGGCGTGTCGCAGCGTTTGCCCCTTGGCGTGTTGAAGCTCTCCGGCTTCCACGCAGCCCTGGGCATGGTCTGAGGCTCTCCTCTCCTGCTCACGAGTAGGGTGACTCCCCAGACAGTGGCTGCACAGAGTCCGTCTCCTCCCTGGGACGTTGTGTTTTGTGTTTGTCCTTGTCTCTGTGAGTGTGTGAGTGAGTGAGTGAGCTTGTCCTTTAGGCCCCTGTTAAAATCGCTGCAGCTTAGCTTAAACCTCCCAGGAGGGAGAGCAGGGCTCTGTGCAGTAACAGGGGGGTCCCCTCTGAGTCCACGAGCGGAGGGATGGTCTGGGCTCGCCCCTTCTTTCCAAGGACGGCGCCAAGCCACATAGTCGTGGTGCAGGCAATGCGACCTGCCTGTAGTCAGGACCTGGGTCTCTGCCTGCGTGGCTGCCTGTCCTGCTGGTGACCTGCCAGCGTGGCCCCCTGTTGTCAGGGCGTGTCGCAGCATTTGGCCCTTGGCGTGTTGAAGCTCTCCGGCTTCCATGCACAGTCCCACTGCGTGGAGCCCTCTGTCCCCTGGAGCAGCCTGAGCTCGCTTTAAGCAGAGCTTGGAAGGCTGTTTTAGCCAGCCCACAGGAACGAGCCCTCCCTCACCCTTTAGAGGGTGCAGGTTGAGGAAATGCTGTGCCGGAGGGCGCAGGCCCGTCTTTGGCTGGGCTGACCTCCCCCTGGTTGGGGTCGAGGTTGCTCGCTGGGCTCCTGAAGAAGTATGTGATGGCGATGATGATGCTGGTGATGATGATGATGATAATGGCGATGATGGTGGTGGTGTGGTGCAGCCAGGAGGCCCGCCCGTAAGTCGGGCGCAGGTCGGAGCCTTAGGCTCCTTGGGGCTTGTTGGGAATCTCCGGCCCCAGCCTTTCAGAGGCTCGGGGCTGGATCCGCCGGTCCCCCGGCCTTTGGCCGTGAAGCTCCGTTACCTGGCTGTTGAGTCTCGTTCCTGTTGCTGCGGGGGGAAAGCCGAGCTCTCTGGCTCCCTGGGTGTCGACCTGCCTGTAATCAGGTTCTGGGTCTGGGAGCCTTTGTGCTCCCTCAGCTGGCAGCCTGTGTGGGGTGACCGCCCCACTAGTGGGGTGTGAGTCAGGGTGCCCCTCAGTGGGAGAGAAGGAGCCTCCGAGGGCCTTGGGGACCAGGGCCGCCCTGTAAGTCAGGGCCCGGCCATGAGTCCTGGGCGCTTTACAGTGCAGGCCGCGGCTCGGGCCCCCTGTGAGCAGGGGTGCGCAGCCTCTGTGGCCGTTGCTTTGCATGCCCAGCTGATTTGCCCAGGGTGCCCGCCTGCGAGCCCGGCTCTAGCCCCGGCCAGAACTCTACGGCGCATCTCACTGGTGAGACAAGCTGAAATTAGGGGAGGGAATTACGGGGCCTGTGCGGGCGGGCTTGCGGGTGGGCTGCTGGTCCCTTGAGGAGCTTCCTCCAGGGCTAGGGATCCACGTTTCCTTCAGGGAGAAAGTCATTAGCTTCTCAGGCCTAATGGCATTTTCCTTCCTTGGCAGCAGCTGGCAGCGACCAGACAAGAGGCGGCGTGTGGAACGGCGAGGCGAGGAGCGGCGTCGGGCTGAAGAGGGGGCACGAGAAAGGCACCCTGGGCAAAGGGACCCCCCTGTGGGCACAGGGCGAGGTCACGTAAGAGCATGATGGGCACCTTTGAGGTGCCCTGAGGAACTTTTTGCGCTGGGCGACCTCCCTGTAACCAGGGCTCGGGTCTTTGCTACTGTAGGTTTTGGCCTTTGGCCGTCTTGCTCCTTTGGCTGCCTGGAGAGCGTGGCAACCCTGTAAGGAGGGTGGGAGCCAGCGTCTCCTCACCCGAGGGGGAAATGGAGCTCTCCTGGATCCCCAGGCCACCCTGTAAGCAGGGGCGGGCCATTTCCCTGCCCAGCTCCTCTGCCCCAGCAGCTTTCTGCCTGCTGGTGGCCTTCCCAGCGCGACCCCCTGTTGTCAGGGCGTGTCGCAGCGTTTGCCCCTTGGCGTGTTGAAGCTCTCCGGCTTCCACGCAGCCCTGGGCATGGTCTGAGGCTCTCCTCTCCTGCTCACGAGTAGGGTGACTCCCCAGACAGTGGCTGCACAGAGTCCGTCTCCTCCCTGGGACGTTGTGTTTTGTGTTTGTCCTTGTCTCTGTGAGTGTGTGAGTGAGTGAGTGAGCTTGTCCTTTAGGCCCCTGTTAAAATCGCTGCAGCTTAGCTTAAACCTCCCAGGAGGGAGAGCAGGGCTCTGTGCAGTAACAGGGGGGTCCCCTCTGAGTCCACGAGCGGAGGGATGGTCTGGGCTCGCCCCTTCTTTCCAAGGACGGCGCCAAGCCACATAGTCGTGGTGCAGGCAATGCGACCTGCCTGTAGTCAGGACCTGGGTCTCTGCCTGCGTGGCTGCCTGTCCTGCTGGTGACCTGCCAGCGTGGCCCCCTGTTGTCAGGGCGTGTCGCAGCATTTGGCCCTTGGCGTGTTGAAGCTCTCCGGCTTCCATGCACAGTCCCACTGCGTGGAGCCCTCTGTCCCCTGGAGCAGCCTGAGCTCGCTTTAAGCAGAGCTTGGAAGGCTGTTTTAGCCAGCCCACAGGAACGAGCCCTCCCTCACCCTTTAGAGGGTGCAGGTTGAGGAAATGCTGTGCCGGAGGGCGCAGGCCCGTCTTTGGCTGGGCTGACCTCCCCCTGGTTGGGGTCGAGGTTGCTCGCTGGGCTCCTGAAGAAGTATGTGATGGCGATGATGATGCTGGTGATGATGATGATGATAATGGCGATGATGGTGGTGGTGTGGTGCAGCCAGGAGGCCCGCCCGTAAGTCGGGCGCAGGTCGGAGCCTTGGGCTCCTTGGGGCTTGTTGGGAATCTCCGGCCCCAGCCTTTCAGAGGCTCGGGGCTGGATCCGCCGGTCCCCCGGCCTTTGGCCGTGAAGCTCCGTTACCTGGCTGTTGAGTCTCGTTCCTGTTGCTGCGGGGGGAAAGCCGAGCTCTCTGGCTCCCTGGGTGTCGACCTGCCTGTAATCAGGTTCTGGGTCTGGGAGCCTTTGTGCTCCCTCAGCTGGCAGCCTGTGTGGGGTGACCGCCCCGCTAGTGGGGTGTGAGTCAGGGTGCCCCTCAGTGGGAGAGAAGGAGCCTCCGAGGGCCTTGGGGACCAGGGCCGCCCTGTAAGTCGGGGCCCGGCCATGAGTCCTGGGCGCTTTACAGTGCAGGCCGCAGCTCGGGCCCCCTGTGAGCAGGGGTGCGCAGCCTCTGTGGCCGTTGCTTTGCATGCCCAGCTGATTTGCCCAGGGTGCCCGCCTGCGAGCCCGGCTCTAGCCCCGGCCAGAACTCTACGGCGCATCTCACTGGTGAGACAAGCTGAAATTAGGGGAGGGAATTACGGGGCCTGTGCGGGCGGGCTTGCGGGTGGGCTGCTGGTCCCTTGAGGAGCTTCCTCCAGGGCTAGGGATCCACGTTTCCTTCGGGGAGAAAGTCATTAGCTTCTCAGGCCTAATGGCATTTTCCTTCCTTGGCAGCAGCTGGCAGCGACCAGACAAGAGGCGGCGTGTGGAACGGCGAGGCGAGGAGCGGCGTCGGGCTGAAGAGGGGGCACGAGAAAGGCACCCTGGGCAAAGGGACCCCCCTGTGGGCACAGGGCGAGGTCACGTAAGAGCATGATGGGCACCTTTGAGGTGCCCTGAGGAACTTTTTGCGCTGGGCGGCCTACAGGGCTAGGGATCCACGTTTCCTTTAGGCAGAAGAGTTGGTGCTTCTCAGGCCTCACCATTTTTTTTCGTTGGCCGCAGATGACATGAAAATTGAGCTCTTTGAATCTCCTTTTCTGCTGTTTTTTATTTTATTTTTATGTTGTTTTGTCATTTGTCATATGTCTGTTGCTCAATAAAATGCTTCGGGTTTATCTCTTTCATTTGTGGTTATTGTTATAAGCTTTTCTGTGTTGTGTTCTTATGCATATGGTTTTTACTTTGTATTTGCGTTCAGCATCTTGGTAGTTATGGCATGTGTTTGTCCTGCATGGTTTCAAGGCAAATTTTTTGGGGCTAATTGGTAGTTTCTAGGAGGAGTTTGGTTCTTGCTTAAGTTTTTTTGGGTATGATCAGTTTTCATAGTCATTACGGGCCTTTGTTTTGGCTTGTTCTCTGAAAACTTTGTTTATTATATGGGCATGTTTTCCTTATTTATAATCAGGGCTTACTCTTTTTCGAAGTCTTTTCTGTTTCTTTTCTGTTTCTTATTTGCACTGGCTCTTGTGCATCTAGCAAGCGAGTCTGATGGTGGTTCGCATAAAGTTTGTGAAGGGAAAGCTGGACAGCAGAGTCTAGGTGCCTAAATGTGTTTTCAGTACTATATGATGTCATTTACAGCTGAGGGAAGAAGGAGGAAGCGAGAACATTTAGACTAGGGGCATTTTGTCTTCTCATGTAGCCTTTACATGTAATGGGTGAACATGTGTCTGCAGTAGCAAGTTGTGAATGAATTCCATGGTTTGCTTTGCTTGCGTGCACTACTTTTGCCTTACCTGTGTAATTGTCTTTATCTTGACTCGTGAGTTTTGTTGCTTTTACCTTTTCAGTTCTCTCCTTTTGGGGGGGACTGAGCAAGGAGCACTGTGTGCTGTTCAGCTACCTATTAAGGCTACCACTGCAGGAATGCAGTAGTAGTGTAGGTTTAAGTAATGTCATGTCATGGCGCTAGCTCAGGGTAAGTAGCTGCAGTTGCTGCAGTTGTGAGTAGGTGCAAAGATTAGCTGTTTGGAGCAGAGTTGCAGTTGCTTGTCCTGTGCAATGGAAGTGGTGTATAGAGGAAATTGGGATGGGGTTCTTGAAGGCAGCCATGGCCTGTACCGGGAACTTCTGTGTGAAGTGACTAGGACCGTAGGTATGTATTCGTACCATTTTTATTATGCTGGCTATGAGAAAGGAAACACCCTGACCTTACAGTGTCAGAGAATATAATTTCTTGGGTTTTATATATGTGATCCATGTGTCTTCTTGAAAGCAGTTCTGTTTCCAGTACTTGCGGATTGGCATCTGATATTCTGGGAGTAGGTTACTTGTTGTGTTTCACATCCACTGGAAACTTCTTTTTGTAACATTTTACCTTATGAGTTGTGGAGGAACTTATGCTTAAATTTCTGTGGCTTGATTTTGTAACTTCATACTACAAGGTTCATTATAGTAAGAGCTGGCAGCTTGGTTGCCTGCTCTTCTACTTTCTGAAATCCATCAATGAACATGCTATCTTCCATGTAGTCAGGGGTGCATCAGTTTTATCTGAGTTTTGGGTCCTGGGGCTGTGTGTTGGATAGCAAAAAGTGGCCTGATAGCTATTCTCTGTGCAGGTTGATAGAGGTTCTCCAACAAAGCGCTCTGTAGGCATTTGTCCTGAGGGCTGGGACCACTGGTTTCAAAGTTGCAATAATAATTTCTGTAGCTCTAAAGTTGGCCTAGAAGTGAAAGGGGACAAAAATGCTGGAAAAGCTCTTGTCTGCAAAGCTTTGAAAACCAAAAGAATAAAACCAGATCACCCTGTCTATCACCGCGAGGTCACAGCCACAAACCCCTCTACTTACTGAGAAGTGCTGCTTTTGGGTGGGCCATTTCATCTGCTTCTTCAACATGGCTTCAGGCAAATCTCTGCGATTTGGGGATGCTTTCCTGCCTGAGGTGAGCAACAAGATAAAGCACTGTATTTCATGAGTATTGCTTGCAACATGTTTTGCTTAGTGTTCCGTTGGTTTTGGTATGCAATCACTATATATGGAGATTTCTAAAAGGAGTAAAAGCGTGTACTTTGTATTTCCTGTGTGGGAGAGTTTGACTCTGTGCTACATGGCTCTTATTCACAAGGCAGCAGAGGAAATCTGTGCAGAAAAAATGGTGTAGTTTGTGCTTTATGCAAAGCTTAAATGAGCATCGATTTTGATGAACTACATGTTCCCCTTTGAAAAAGTCATCTGCATCTTGAAGTTAATAAACCAGAACAATGAGTTATAAACTGGGGGAGAGGAACCTGTTCCTTTCACTTCAGAAGTTGCTAGTGGGGAATAGATGTAGGGGCTTAAAGCAAAATTGAATACCTGTAGTTCATAAGTCCCCAGTGAGTATGTAGCTTTTCCTGCTGCAGGCACAGAGCAGCTCTTGGAATGGTTCTCATGGAACACTTTGTACGACAGAGAATGCAGTCCTGTCCCTGGAGCACACAGACATGACGAAATAACACAGCCTCCCCTGTTCCAGAACACTGTTCTCAGATGCAGACGTGTTCTCTGCATTTCATCTTGTGTTCTGGTATCCCTCTTCTAGGCAGACGTGGTTGTGACCACAGACTGTGGTAGTTTGGTTTCGTTTGGATTGAGAGTGGGAGTTTTGTATATGAAGTTGTTTATTTTACATCAAGGAAATCAGAAATGCCTCCCTTAAAACAGAGGGCTTATGTTAGAGTGGTTGTCTGATTGTACTGTTGTGGAGAAGAAACAAGATACTAAAATCCTGATACAATTTATTAAAGAAAGCTGTTTTCTTAAGTGCAGGATTCTAGCTTGTCATTAGATTAAAAAACCCCATACATATAGAGGCTTGGAATTGCATTTCAAAATAAAATTGTGACTTGTCTTTTCTGAGTCTTGTAACTCTGCCTAAAAAATGACACCAGCACTTTTCATCTGCATTTAATGTTGGTTTTATACCAATAATTACTATCACCTTGTAATTAGCTAAACATTCTGAATACCTCTGCCTGTCATCACACAAATTGGGTTGTTCCCATCAAAGTGTGAGTGTTCATGTGTTCTTACTTGCTTGGGGTCTGAGTTTTCCATTCTAGATTCGAATGTTTGCTGATAAGACCATTGCGTATAGAGCAGCAATCATCAAAAACTTTCTAGGTATCTCCATCTGAACTGTAATTCTTGCTACTCAGTCAGGGATATTTCATCTTTATGATTTTATGGAGGATGGAGAGAAGTCATGTATAAAAACTTGGATTCTCAGCCTATGCCTTTTTGTCTGCATTGCAGATGATTTTAATTGTTTTGAGTTCAACTTCAGATGCCCTGCTTGTATTTTTTCTCAGGATTCCCCTGTATTTACCATTGATACCAGCCCTACTTACCAGGTTTGGTGTCCTGTTACTACAAGGTAAAATGAGCAATGGGCAGCAGAAATTGTCTCTTTCCCTGCACTCTTGTGTTTCAGGGTTGGTTTCTTGACGGTCTGATAAGGTTTGTGCTGACAGAGGATTCCCCTGTGACTGAGAATTTTGCATTGATCTCTGTGGAGGGATGCACTGATGCCCAGCAATACCAATGAATTAATGAAGTGCCTTTTCTCTACTGGGATGCAAATTTGGGGCATTCCTCTTTATGCAGTGTCATACTTCCATAAAATGTAGAGAAATAAGCTCTATTTGAGTATCCTTTCTGTCTGCAATGTGTGTTTGAAGTTGGTTGAGGGGGGCTGAGATTGCTAAAGCAAACAAGAACTCCATTTTGTGGACAGCCAGATTGCATTTTCCTTGAACACTGGGAAAGCAAAAAAAAAAGGCAACAGGAAGCAAAGCCATGGTAGACCTTGAAACAGGGTTAATGTCTGTCCAGTGTTTTGCCACCCAACCTGGGGTGGGCAAAGTAATATTTGATGCACTTCAAGGGTGACATGAGAAGTAATTTTCCCTCTCACCATTTACTTTCTACTTCAGTAGCATTGTCAAAGGTGGCCTGCTTGCCCTCTGGTTAGACAAACTCGTTGCTTCCGTGTGACACAGTAGCTTATGCCTTTCTCATATATCACTAAATGCATTGCTCCCTGCTTGATATTAATTTGCAGTGCTTTTCCAGCTTCCTTTTGAAGAGAATCACAAGCATCTGAGACAAGTCCTAGGATGATTTCTCAAGAGTTTAGAACATAGATCCGTATCAGCCTTGAAAGAGGAATTTACTTAAATTGTTCAGGATGGCATTAATTCAGTTAGATCTGTTTCTAAAGGATTTAGTAGTGTAGTTATTCTCATGCAATCTTGCTTCTAACTGATCTTCAAAGGATTTTGTTGCCTTAAATGGAAGAACAGGAGAAAAAAAAAACAAAACCAACCTTTTTTTCAAGTGTAATTTTTAATTATGTTTCTAATTAAGGGAAAAACTGACACAGAAATTATGCTTTAAATTGTCACAAGCAGAAAATTGCTGATCTCATGTTCCTATTGTTACTGTTTTGCCTTACAATTTGGATAGCTCTTACACATGTAGCATTTTGTTGTGCTGTTGTAGCCTGTGAAATGTGAAATACCTGTACCCTGGAGCTAGAGGTGCTCTTGATTGAGGGAAATTCAGGGCAGAGGATAAGAAATCTGTGCCTTTTTTCCACCTAGCATGTTCCATTATTGAGGAGATAAAAACTACTTACTGTGCACTGTACATCTGTGTTTGAGGGATGGGGAAGAAAAAACCCATCCCAAATACAGCTTAGCCTCTGTTTTGGTTCTGGTTATGAGGCCGCTGGTTCTAAATGTCCCCTCACCTGGCTTTGCTTTCCAGAGCTCTGTGAAAAGTAATGGACATGTGGTTTTACCAGTCAGCCTCTTTGGAGGCTGAACTAGAAGGTTTCTCTTGCAACTTTCCTGGTGCTGCTTTCCCATTTAAGGCAGCACTGCAGAGACCAAAGTTTGCTGCTGGGCCTATGGGGAACCTCAGAGCACGGTGATCATGTGTCTCCCTTCTGCTGGGTTTAACTGTTCCCGGGAAGGGAGGCTAAGAAAGTCTTCTCGCTATAATCAGTCTTCGTATTTGAAAGGCACACCAGGGTTGACGCTGCAGCTCTTGTTTTCATCAGGGCATGCATGAAGGGGTTACAGGGCTTGGCTGCTCATTCCTAACATGCGTATTTGTCTCTCTGCTGGGAATCTCTGCAAAGTTCAGGAAGAGACTCACCTCTGTTTACAGAGAGCTCACCTGCTGTGATGAGCCCAAGCTTCCATCCCTTAGGAGCCTCTCATTCCTGTGAAATAAAAGCCAGTAAAGGTCAGCGGTGCATGGCAGATTAGTTAGGCTGGAGCTTGCAGGATTTTGGCCAAGAGATGGGAGTTCACTTTGGGTCTTCTGCGTTTGAGGCCAAAAATCCCAGACACGAGGATTTTCTTTTATTCTCTCCCCTAAGTTTCGATGAAAGGCACAGTTAAACTGCAAAACCCAGAATATTTGGGAAACAAAAATCTTCTCAAGAATGTTTCAACCATCTCCATTTACAAATTCCGCTCCATTACTAGCAAAGATTGTTTCATGAGTTAGTAAATCAGTTTTAATAGGCAAATTAGTGCCTGGAGATTAACTGCTCATTTTTCCCCTTTATTTTGCGTTCATTTCAGGCTTAACCATTGAGTCTGCAGAATGTATCACTGCTGCAATTGGAATAGTTATGTTATTAAAAAATAGGGATTTGACTGCTAATTGCACAGAGATGTTCTGCTGAGTGCGTCTCGCATGTAATTTAGAATAAATCAGGAGATAAATATGATAAAGAGTCTGCTTTTCATTGAACCAACAAGCAAGAAAATCCAGTCTTTAGAAGCTGGCTGCAAAAGCTGTGTGAACGGTCAGTACTGACTGGACAAATACGAACCTGGCTGAAAATGTTAGGCAGGCCTCCAGAAATCCAGTGTGAAAGAGTGTGCTATTCCTTGCTACTTTGGATATGTCTTTCCAGGCTGGACAATTTTGTTGCAGCCAACTTGGCTTTGTTGTTAATGACTGGGCATGGTGGAGGGGGTGCCAGGAAGAAGTGCTTTTCCTTTGGGCTCACTCTAGGGGTTTGGGCTGTCTTCCAGTTGAAGGTCATGGGCTGGTAGTGAACGTCCAGGATATTTGCCTGCTGTGTGATGTTCCTAGGTCTACTGCTGAGTACCACAAGAAGTCATCGTCTGCTAATCACTGAAAAATCTCCCCTTACTCAACTGTTTACAGACGAGACCCGCCTGTTTCCAGCTACATTAGGTGATAGAGATGTCTGTGGTAGAGAGCTCTTTTGTATTGCCACTTGTTTTGAAGAAGTCGGTGCCTCTGATATGAGAACAGGAGCTCTGAGCTGATTCAAGCAGATCTGAAATACTGTGGCACGGCATACCTAGAGTATCCTTCCACGTATGACTCACTGCTTAGAGTCTGTATGTGTCCTGCATCTCAACTACGGAATCATCTGATTCCAGCTTTTCTTTAGCACAAGACAGTCTCTCCTCTGTGTCCCTAAATGCTCAGGTAGTTTTTTCCTTATTGACATTAATAGTCTCTTTTGAAATCAGAAAAGAGGAGCAGAAATGCAGGCAAATGAGCAGGGTGAATATTGCCCTGCCTGATTTGAGCTCATGGAAAAGGAGCTGGAAAGTCATAGAGAGCAAGGACAGAAGGTCCTGTAGCTTCCCAGCTGAAGCTGCAATGGGCCACCAGTCAGTTTTGCTGTCCTATGAATGGAACAGTACTGTGTATAGTGGGAGGCAGGAGACCTGTTTCTATTCCCCAAGTGACCCTAGGCAGGCGAATATGAGTTGCAAGTGGTCAGCACTGTTAGATGCAGGTTCAAGTAGGCCCTAGGCAGCATCAGGTATCAGAGTTGGCTTCTGAAATATCAGTCCTAGCCTTTATTGCTTCAGCTGCTTTTTGGCTTAATAAGGGGCTAGCAATGCTGCCTTCATGAATTGCTGTGAAAGAAGGAGCCTGCATTAAGCCACACGTTAGGTGAAGTAGGGTTGGTGCACTGCTCTGACAGTTTTTTCTTTGTTCTCTGCCCAGTCTCTTAGTCCCTCCCTACGTTGGTTCTTCGCTGATGAAGTGACAGCAATGATCCTTTATTCCTGATGTAAACAAAAGCTGTGCAGATGACAGACAAGGCTGTGAGGCATTGAGATGCTATGGTAACAGCTGGATAAGTATCATAAATGAATGAAAATTGCTTTAGTGCTGCCATGATTTGTTGGGAGATGAGATGCCCTATCTCCATCTCCCAGGTGTCCCTTGCATTAAAATTTGCCTATATGTACTAAAAAGAAATCTCAGTGACATTTAACAATGCACATAAAGGGCTACATGAATGAAAACCTGGAGCAGGTGTCAATGAGCTTAATTAGAAAGGTGCTTTCTTCTCAGACTAGGACTCTAAACTAGGGCCTTCTATTAACCCTACAGCAGTCCACATCTGCTCAGCACACTGAGCAGGCCATCAATGAAAAAAATCTCAGTTAAACCAGTTCTATAACTGGTTCAAATTACAATAATAATAATAATCCTGCAGCAGTGCATAGGTACTTTGTTTGTTTAAAGTTGTTCCTGACTGCAGCCATTTGCCAAACCATGGTGAAAGCAAGGAGTTAGCTGTGGAATGGCTGTTTTGTTAAGTGGCTTTTATCAGTTGAATATGGCACTGCAGACTGCTGCAGGCTTACAGTTAACTCACTGGCCTGGGCAGCTGATGCAGCAATAAAGCAGGAAAGCTGTCAGATTTCAGAACACAATCTTACACGTGAATGTATCCACATGGATGGATGTTTTCCTACGGGTCCAGTCATTTCAGAGGTAAGTGCTAAACTCCCTGCATTTGCAGGATTATTTAACGAAGGAAAGCTTTTCCTTGCCCTGCTGATGGAGAACTGATGTATCCTAAAGCAGAGGTTGCTATTCTTTCTAAAGCAGCCACAGTCAGAGTAAGAAATGGTGCTCATCTGGACATACCGCATCACGTTCATACTACAGCTTTTGCCATTCCTGTTTCCCACTTGCTAGTCCTGAGCATGTGTTTGCATCTAGTCAAATAATAGGTACTCATTGTTTCTTTTTCTCAAATTGCCTTTCCAATGCCTGGGGGGAAATAAAATAGGAGGGAATTTATCACTTAGCAAGACCTAATTAGCAAGGGATTTTCACAGAGAAGTTCTCCCCAGGTAATTGCTGCTCATTTTCAGCTGTTCATACAGTTAGACAGATCAGTTCTGAGCAGCTTAAGCCCTTGCAGAATGCTGCCAGCACCACACTTTACTGGGGCTTGAGAGGGGAGAGTGAAAAGAAGGTATTTACAAAGAGTTCTTGAAAAGCCCACTAAGAATCTAATTCTATGGGTTTCCACGGGCAGCTCTCCCAGGACCTGTTTTCTGGTCCTTTGGTGAATGTTCAAAAACCAGCTGAGCAGTTGCAGCAGCTGTGTTTTTTGGGAAGCAAGTTTCTTCTCCCCTTGGGGTTGAAGATCCTTCAGGACAGAAAATAGCACCAACCGAAGCTTCAGGACGGCAAGCCAGGAATCAAGGGGAGCAGTCTCCAGTTTGAGGCAGTGGGTAATCCTGAGCACAGAACAGTGCTGGAGGAAAAGGCAGGAGGCTGCTGTGCTATCCTGCAGTAGAAATAAATGTATGCATTGCCCCCAGAGCATACGTGATGCAACAGCTGTGCACAGCACTTGAAGCTGGGTTTTGTCCGCTCTCACCCCGGGTCTCAAGTATCTGATCAAGTTTGTCTAACTTCTGCACACAAACAGGCTATTTTGGCGTGCTGGGCAAGGGCTACCAAAGGATTTGCCTCCAGCATCTCCTGCCCTCCGTGCTCATCATGAAGGGGCTAGATGCTGCTGTTTAAAACAGTGTCCGTGGTGCTATAACACAAATCCATTTTCTTTTGAAATATCACTATCTGAATTGAATTAGCACCAGGACTGCTCTTGTCCTAGCATGGACCACCCTCAAAATGCCAGAGAGATCATTGTGGGGCTACACAGTGTCAGGCGCAACAAAGCCACCAAATCCATTTGCATTTGCTTACTGATGTAACAAGATAGCCAACCTTTAAAATCTTTTGTGCCTTCTGCTCCCTGCAGAAGCAAGCCAGCAGTGTCATAGCTGCAAAAGGCATGTGTGCTCCAGCAGCTCATGACTCTAACCCTGTGAGCGGCTTATTCTGTTAGCGTGATAAACACATGCTGTAGAGGAACAGCACTAATTATGACCCTGTCACCTTCATCAGCTCCCCACTAATTGTTTTGGCTTTTTTTAATCTCGGTGCTTGGAGATGAAACATGATGTTTGGTTCTGCAAAGGAGTTGAAAAGAAAAGAGAAGAAAGGATTGCATTTTAAAATAGAAGCATCAGGTAGATCTTTCTGTTGGATTTGAAATTCAAATGACAGAAACTATAACTTTTTGTGTGTTATTAAAATAAGGCATGGGAAATTTTCAGAGGGCTTTCTCGGACTGCCCATACTGACTCTCAGTCCACTGATCCACCTCGTTCTGTGCTCTCAGCTCTGAGCTCGCAGCCCAGAAGAAGGGTTCCCTGTGTCCTGTCATTATAAAACTTACCTAAATCTCCCCAGGCATTGTCAGACAGTTTGGAAACCTCATCAGTAGTATCTCTTCCTAGGTTTTGAGGATGAAGGGTAATATCTCCTTGTCATGGGCTCTGTGGATCTTGGAACAACAAGGATTAGGGTTCAAGCCTGCAGGAAAAAACCCATGTATTTTGTTCCTCTAGCCTGCAAAAATAGCAAGTCAGTGGAACAGCATCTCAATTTTCTGCTGGACGTTTCCTGAGAGTGATGTGCAGGCTGTTTAACACCCATGCACAAGCAAAAGACCAAGTACCTCACAAAGTGGAAATCACTAGCAGGATTTATTTAGGGGCAGCACACTCAAAAATCATCCCTGGTGCCCTTTGGAAAGATTGGGATATGAGTGTAATCATCTCGCTGCGGTGGGCAGGTGCTGTCGCACTGCCAGGATCAGGCGTAAACATGCCAGTGGTAGCCATTATATTGGCTTTCACGGTCAGAAAGAATTTGAAAATGATCTCTAAAATTTGTATGAAATAAGAGAACTCTGAACGCTGTGAGCAGACCTTGCAGGGTGTTATTCTATCTGAGGATAGCCCTTGGGGCAGAGATTTTCAACCAGTCAGCTGTGGCAATGAGAATGTTAATGTCACTGCGAGAGCAGCGTTTCCAAAGCAGCTACGTGCGGTATAGATCAGTATCTAATAGTGTTCAGCTCTTATTAGAAAGCTTTAGGTTGGGTGAGGTTGTTTTTCTTTTCAGCTGTTCTGTGGTTTGCTCATCTGGCAGTTGTTTCCTTTATTTCCTGGATGAATGTGCAAAACAGTTATGTCAGGCTTTAATTCATGTTTGGTTTGTTTTCTGCAGGTCTCTACAGGCATATTGTAGCTACAGTTGGAGAAACCCATAGATATCACCCAGTGCTCGAAAGAGCTGCTGTGGAATGGGTAGCATTTCTACAAGCCATACAGCAAGATGAAAGCACAAGGCTTTCAATTCCTGCCTTCTCAGTGCCACTTCCTCCTGCAAGGAGGTCCCACTTATATGACCATCTTTGTAAGCACAGGCAGGTGTCAGTGGTGCTGTTCTGCCTTCTCCAGGACAAGCAGCAGAAGACAGGGTGGAGAAAGTGTCCCCCTGACACAGACCCGCATGGAACCTCCTCCACTTCAGCCCTCTGAATCCCTGCTTCTCCTCTAGCCTTTCTGTCTGCCTTGGCCAGTCAGGCTTTGAAGTTTCCTGGAAGAGGAGCCTGCCTCTGCATCTGCCCACTACAGCAGCGCTTCCGTGGTCCCTGTCATAAACCTCAGTGCAGCACATTGACTGTTCCTTGCTGTGAGACAAGCTGAATGGGTAGATACCTTTCTTCTTCAACTGCATTGGCCAATTAATTGTGATTTGCATGTGCTTTACAAGGTCCTTACTGACGATTCTGTGTCCTTATCCTTTGCAGCCATTAAACATTGATTTAAATAAAAACATAAGTTAAATTTTAAATAAAATGTGAGTTGAAATCAAACTTCTGCAATAAAAGGCACAAAGAAGGTTACATGTTCTGTTTATTCTGCTGCTCTCAGGCTATTTGTTACATGCAAGAACGAGACTGGCTATTTTTAGCTGTTGCAGGGTATGCAGAGGAGTGTCAGGATATTGACCGGGAATCAGATGTCTCTGGATCCAAATGAAGAGCATCATCCTGTGCTTCATGTGAATTGGGATGGTTTGGAGGCAGAGTCATGCATATACATGATTTGCTCTGCAACTGACGCACAGCAATCAAACGCAAACTCAGTTATATTTTAAAATCCGGACTTTAATTGCCAGCCCACGTTTATCTGGGTCTGTAGGCAGAAGGGAGAGCTCTTCACCCAGCTGCATTTGGATGCTCGTTTTTGGGAGGGAAAGAATTTCCAAGAGCTGCCTCCATCCAAGGCTGAAGCTCTTTTTGCACAAAGCCTTGTGCAAAAAGTCTCAAGCCTAAAGGGAGTTGTTACCTTTGAGGAATCACCTTCCATATAACTAACCCCCTTGCTCAGCCCATGAGCTATTTTGTCATTCCTCTAAGTACAGATTCACTGGCCTTCCTTGCTCCAGTTGCTATCCCAGGCTACTGGGATGTAAGGTTTTATATTCAATTCTCCAAGTCCTGTCACGCAGATGCATTGCCCTTCCTAGTCACATGTTTAAGTATAATTCATCTCTCTGTCACACACATGTGCACACATGCACAAACACACACTTCTTCCTCCCGAGACTCAGACTTGCTGCACTATGCAGACAAAGCCGGTTTCATGGAGCTATTCTGCTAGGACCTGCATGACACCACATTGCCATCACCTCACACAGCCCAGTTGCAAACCTGTCTGAATTGCGTTAAACCCCAGGCCCGTGGGCTTGACTTTGTGTGTCGGTAGCATCAGGAGAAATTATAGACCCTGAGAGCAAGGGAGAGATTGAGTCATTTATGATTTACCATGAGGGGAAGGCTCGGAGATGACAGGAAGCTGTGATAACCATTTGGACCATTTTAAGTAAAACTGATCCTTCTTCTCCACAAAGATCAAAGAAATGGAGTCTGGATTAGGAGATACTATGAGTCTTATTCACTCAGATTAATTACACTCACCTGATTCCCCATGGACCCTGGCAGCACCATTTTATCCATATGGGAAATAATGCCTGGTAAAGGCACTACAGTTATACAACTTCATCCAAGCGGATGATGGAAGCTAATTTCATATTTCCTATAACTTCTTTTTCATTGCATTTGGTGGCCAACCAGCAGAGCAAATGAACTGTCCTCTGATTGATTTTCTAAGAATAAACGTAGTGTTCTGCCTCTGGCTTAAGGCAGTTTAGTGCCCTGACCTGTGAAGCTGTCTAGAGGTGAAGGAGATACACTTCACACTTCCATAAGCTTAGGTGCAGGTGGGAGAGCACCATTTTTACACACATCCAAGCTGGCAGTGGTGGTTGTCTTTTTGCCAACCTCTCTGACCCTACTGCCCAGCCCCTCTTGAAATGAAATGACTCCCAGTAGCAATAGCACCTGAAACTTTATGTTTAGTCACAGCTTAAGTCACAGTGTAGACTTTTCTCTCTAACTTATTGATGTTCTGGTAAAATATCTGAGCTGCTTCTTCCCATCCTGCTTCCCTCTCCCTGTTGGCTCCTGGCAAATGGATGTGGATCTGTTCAGCACCACAGGCAAGCCTCAGGGGGCAGGGGAAGATTAATTGAAGACTTAATTTCTTCTATTTTCATTTGATTAGCTAAGTGAAAGAGGCATGAGCCCCTGCTTATGTGCTACTGGAGGCCTTGTGTCAGCCATGAATCACAGCTCCCAGCTGCCACAGTCTGGTTGCATGTCAGGTTAATTATGCTCTTGTAGTAAATAGTCTTGCAGGCAAAGCCCATCAATTATAGCCCTCCACATGCAGGCTGCACAGCTCATTTTCCATCACTTACCCAGGACAGGAGGAAGAAAAAGGAGCTCAAATAACAGTGGGATGGGTCAGGGGCTTAGGAATGTCTCTGACAGGAAGGCTGGGAGATAGGAACAGGTCTGAAGGGCCCAACTGTCAAACAGGCAGCAGCTAGCCGGAGCCAAAGGAGCCAAACTCTTCGGCCAGACTGTCTTAGGTACAGTAAATAAATCAAAGTTAGCAAGCAATCGATAACATGAAGCATACTTGCACAGAGTCTCACAGGAAAGCTAGAGAAACCCAAACCTGTGATTGACCAGCAGATGGGGAAACATATTTTCCTCCTCCTCAGTCTGGACAGCATAACATCAAGCTTTTCTGATTGCCTTGGTACCACAATCCCATCCAGCTCTCACCCTTTCAGACTGGTGCAGAGCAAAATGTCTTTTTGCAGCTTAATCCTATTCTATGACTGCTTTGAACTAGTACGGGCCTGATGGACA
Source organism: Amazona ochrocephala (assembly GCA_039720435.1). Taxonomy (NCBI): domain Eukaryota; kingdom Metazoa; phylum Chordata; class Aves; order Psittaciformes; family Psittacidae; genus Amazona; species Amazona ochrocephala. The sequence continues at coordinate 7,041,469 of CM077895.1, forward strand.
CCCAGCTGGGACATCAGTCAGCAAAGCACAGCCATAAACATCACTCCTGCACACAGTGCATGATTCTTTAACACTTTGTTCAGTGCAATGGGAATGCCAGAGCCCCTTAAATTTTCCCTTCTCCATTTTGCCACAGGCCATTCATTCTCGTGTTGATTTCTCTCTGGTTTTCATTGCTCGTACCTTAATTTTAAAGCCTGATACATCACACAAAATATCTTACCGGTGTTTGCTTAGAGGCAGATGGAGGGGCAATGAGAAGATGCGCTGAGGAGTTACCATCAGCTTCCCTTTTGTTATTAATCCTGCAACTGAATCAATGAGTCACTAACATGTTGTTAGCTTCTGGCAACATTCCTGCTGCGCTTGGTCTCCTGAGCTGTGCCCCACCCCTGGCAGTGTTCAAGGCCAGGTTGGATGCTCTAGCAGAAGGTGTCCTTGCCCGTGGCAGGGGTTTGGACCTGGATGAGCTTTGAGGTCCCTTCTGACACAAACCGGTCTGGGATTGTATGATTTCATTCACTGTTCAGAAAACAGAACCACTCTTTGATGGCAGCTTCCCTGAGAGGTAGTGCAGTGACCCCTCTGGAGCTGCTGGACAGATGCCTCAGCTTCTCCCTGTGTCCTCCTGCATTTGCCCTGGTGTAAATGAGCCTCTGCAACAGACAACTCGCTGCTAGCAGACCCAGATAAAACATTCTGGTAAACTGATGTCTCCCCCAGATTAAGACAGAAGGGGCAACAGTGCTATTTTCATTATTTTCATTCTGATTACTTGCTTTTTAGGACATAAAAGAGTTGGAATTGGAAGGGAAAGTGAAATGTTTGTGTGTGTTGTTATCCACACAGATGATAGCAGAGCAGGGGCTATCTTTACACCATTAGTAAAGATTTGAATCTGTTGGGGTCTGCCAGTGCCATAGACCCAAGCTGGCCCACTGCACAGGCATGAAGCATCCCTCTGTGACAGCAGAGGTAAATGTGCAGTTCCTGCACCCTGCAAGCCAACTGTCCTGCCAGTAGTGTGACATGCAGAGTGTGTACATGACGATATGTGTGCACGGTGGACTGTGTGCACAGAAATGCACAGATCACGCCGAAGATGCAGGTGTGCCACTAGAGCTGCAGAGCTGGGCACTGGAGAGTGAATGGAAACCAGCATGAAGCTTGCAAGCATCAGCTCCCTTTGCATGAATTATTATCTAGTCTTTGTTATGTGATTACATGGTAGGGTATTTCTTAACCAGGGAAGAAAAAGACCTCATTCCCTGCACTGACTTAATTTTGAATGTATAACTTTGAAAGCTTAATCATATTCTTTTCACAATGCCTTATGGTTTATATATATTTGGGTTTTTGTTGCTTTTTTGTATTCACTCATTTCGCTGTCAATTTAAGCTTAATATTATTAAAATTGCTCTGGTTCACTCTGCTTAAAATTCTCCAGTTACGGTATTTTTTGGAAGGAAGTGATAAGTCAGATTCTTTCTCCTATTTCTTATTTGTCTTTAATGACTCATTAGATTAGCGCCCTTGAAATTGCCAGCAGGAAGTAATAAGCCTGCTATCAGGAAAAGAGTTGCAGAAGCCAGTGGTAGGAAGTTTTGCAGGTTCAGGGCCCTGCATTGGACCTCTGGGCAGTTAACTGAGCTTTTCTCAGGACACAAATACACTCCAGAGAAATCGACATAATCCATTCCTGAGGAGGTCTTATGGGGCACAGGCAACATGGGTTAAAGACAGCATCCCACAGGCTCTCACTGCACAATGAGCATCCAAGGCTTTTACTCTCTTTGCAAGGTGAAGGGGCTAAATCATCACTGCAGCCCTGCCACCTTGCCCAGGGGTTCTGTGTGTTACTGGGAGGACTTAATGAAGCAAATCTGACTTCTGAAGTGAAGACAGGCAGGAGAGAGGGGCAAATGCCTGCAGGTGGGGCATGGAGCAGGGCTGCTGGGATGCTCATTGCCCTCAGTTGGGACAGGGGCTGCACCAGGGCCCTATAAAAGCTGAGAGGGAAGAAACCCTTCTTTTTCAGGTATGGGCTGAGCTGAGGGTGGAGGTGAGTGCAGTGGCTGTGGTTTTGTGTGTTCTACAGGGTTGAGGTGGGCAAGGAGCCCTGCCAGGAGGCTCAGGGCACCAGAAGGCAGAACTGTGCAGGAGTAAGTAGCTTTATGCGCTGTGATTTCTGGCCTTGTGGCAATAACAGTGCTCCTGTAACACCAGCTGCTCCTGCCTTCCCTGGGGTGTGTGGGACAACAACCAGCTCTGGTCTGTGCTGGGGAAAGCATGACAAATGCCACAAGTCTGTTTGTTGCCTCCCTTTCATTTCACCAAGATTGACAAGTCTTGCTGGAGTGAAAAGGAAGGAGGCAAAGCTGTTTAGGAGTAAATGCAGCCCTCAACTGCGGCACTGGAACCTTGCTGAATGCGGAGCGAAGTCAGTGCTGACCCTGGTGCAGTTACCTTGTGGTAGCACCCCTGACTTGGGTGGCAAAGGGACGCGGCGCATCTGAAATCCATCTGTGCAGCTGCCTCTTGGCTGCACGCTGCCACAGGGAAGCACAGCTCCCGAAAGTGTTTGTCAGCAGATAAGGAACTTTTTTCCCCCTTGCTTGCTAACACGGGGCTGACTCATAACCCTACAGATGACAAAAGCAATTTTTCCCCAGCATTGGGAAAAATGATGGTTTTGTGCATGTGCAAACCTTCCTTTTGTAATACAGGGATTCGGTGAGAAAAGCAATCTTTAGGCTGAAATAACAGCAGAATTGTTCCTGTGCTCTCTTAGGGGTGATTTATTGGCAAGCTGCTCTTTAAAGCTTAGCGACTTTACCAAGGGAGTTAAATATGTGAGTAATGCTTGCTGCATTAACAGGAGTCTATTAAGTCATCCCTTATCTTGCATTGTTGGTGTCTATTACTGAAGATACAGATATATAACAATACATACACACACTTTAACCAAAAGGCAGCTCTGGTAAAGAGCATTACAGCTGATAGATATTGCAGTGAAGAAATGTGCTCAGGATGCTGTGTGGTGGTTCCAGCAAACAGAAAAGGCAGAAAAGTGCCCGATCTGTGACTCACAGAGTTGACTTGTAAAAGCTCTGCCCTGCGGTTCGTTCCTATTTAATTAAGCGCTACCAGAATAGCGTAATACTGAGTTATATCCCCTGACCTGCTGGGAAAGCTGAGTGGTACCTGTCTTAACTTCAACCAGTATGGGCATTAGTACGGCACCTTGCGAGCTTTACGGCTATGCTGAATGCTAAAGCTTTCTCTCAGCGTTTCAAGCTATCCTGATTACCGGGGCTTGCTAAAACCGGTGTCCGGTTTTGGCTGTCACGGCGCCTAAAGGCGAGCCGCAGATGTTCAGCCAGGCACCCTATTAGAGCCGAACAAAAGCTGTCCTCTGCCACAAAGGGTTGCAGGAGCCAGCCCTACTTCAGCTGTGCCTGAGGGCTCTCATTTACGATCATCGCTCCTTTGTTGTCTCAAATAAACGGGAGGAACAAAAGGAGGCAAGTGGTGGATGCTCTCAGGTGTAATTTGTTTTCGTCCTTAGCTCGGGACCATCTGGAGTAATTCTACAAGAAGTATTTATTAATATTAAAACCTGACGGAGGTTTTAATTGCGGTGCCGTTGCTGATGTTTGTGGGAAAACTTCAAATACCCATCGTGGAAACACTAACGTTTGATGAGGCGTTGCGTTCCCCTTCCACATCAGAAAGTGGTGTGAGGAATTATGTGCTATAGTCCATGCAATAAGCCCGGGACGTTTTGCTCCTCCTGCTGAATGCTGTCACTTGTGAGGTATTTAAAGCATAAGACTTGTCCTTCCTGTCAGCCCGATGTAGTTTTGACTAATTGGAGCTCAAACTGCTTCAAAAGCAGCAGAATTAAAACCTTGACAGAACCTGGCAAATAGGTGAACTTGGAAGTGCTGGGGAATGTTTTTTCATCTGACATTCATGCATTTACTTCAGAATTAACTGTTACTCACACTGCACAGCCCTTCCCTGCCTGACAGCTCAGGCTCCGTGAGGGGTAGGCTTTGTGGGAGGGGTGGGAGCCTTCTCCACATCCAGAGGCATCACTAGAGATGTGAATGCCCTCGGTGTCCACCCGCATTTGACTGCCCACCAGCAGTGAACCCACCGCCGCAGGGTGCCGATGGAGCGCTTTGGGCGAGCCCTGTGCTTGCTGCTGGGAAGGCCGTTCTGCAGAGCTCCCAGCCCTCCCCTTCAGCTCCTAACTTGGCTGACAACATCCCCAGCGAAGTCTCTCAGGTTAACGTTTCCGTGCGCTATCTCCCCCCGACTTTCCCTGCCGGGTGCTTTGGGCAGGGCAGGAAGGGAAGCGGCACAAAAGCCCCACCACCGAGGAGGCAGTTGTTGATAAGCCGTTAAACGCTTAAAATCTAATTACTAATGCAGCCCGAGCTTTAGTGCGTTTGCAAAGCTTTGTTACCAAACGATGCCTACTGAAACAAACGTGCTCATTAGCCGCGTTGGAAATAGGGTGGAAATAATAGCCCGTTTTCCTATTCTTGTGCTATTTATGCCGTAACAATAACGATACTTTGCTGGGAGAAATGCTGAGGGCTGTTGTTGTCTGGACTGAGGCTTTGTGTTGTGCTGGCTCCGGTGCTCGTAGTGATAAAGCGAAGATGCAGATTGAAGGGGGGTGGGGTGCGTTTCCTCCCATTCCCCCCCCAAAGATTCTTCTAACTGTGTTTGGTACCAGGGGAGTCGGGGAGGGAAAGTTGCTTATTGCTTATCCGGGACTGTAGTTTATTTGCCACCTGTATCTGGCTACACCTGTCTCACGTAGATGAGATAGCGCAAACTCCACTTCAGCAGGGGATGAGTAAGCGTGGGGTCACGTCTGTGTCTAGAGGCATGAGGCATTTTTCTCTTTGCAGCCTGGAGAAAAGCAGACTAGCTCCAGGTGGGCAAGTGGATCCCTGGTGGGATGGGAGCCATGGGGATGTGAGCAGACAAGAGTGCCGGAGCTGAGAGCTTCTTGTAGGGATTTCTGCAGCCCCGTGTTCTCTCTTAGGGCTTGCCGTGCCTGACTGGAATTCACACGCTTGGCCGTGCTGTAGTGTTTGAGAGGCATTTTGCCTCTGCAGCCCTGCGTGGGGCATGCTCCTTTTCCACACTCACCGCTCCAGCACCATAGCAGTGTTTATAGAAGCACCTCTCAGCTCTCTCTGGAGCAGGACTTAGTTTGTCCCAGTGGCTCCTGGACGAGCCTGGCTTCACAAGCAGATTCCTGTGATTCATCCCATCACTCCAAAGTTTTCCCAGTGATGCTCCTGGGTTCACACCAGACCCTGCTGATGCTGCCAGAAGAACAGAGATCATAGCAAGATCTTTCTGTGCTTATCCTTGCTACTTCTTCCCTCCAAGCCACTCGGACCAATTCTTAGTTGTGGGGGTATCTTGTGTGTTCTGGCTTGGCTGGTACTGCATGGTTTAACCTGTGTGGAAGCTCTCTGAAGTGGTTTTCTCAAGCTCAATCTATATTTCATAATAGCTTTTCATAATCCTGCAATCACAGTCAGCATGTTTATCTACATAAGTAGGGACTGTGATTACAGTTAATTAAAATGTATAATTAGTTCATTAGATGCCATAATGTGGATTAAGGAATAGGCTGGATGAATGAGCTTCAGGGTTTTGGTTAACAGCGCTGTCCATGATTTCGTGCCCCTCTGTTGTGAAGGGGAAGAAGTGAATGTTGAGCATGCAGCCAGGAAGCGAGTATGGGAAAAATGATGCTGCTGGTTGGCACTTTATTTCCATTTAATGAGTTTATTTTTTATCTCCCTCCTAAGAAAGTCTGTTTTAGTAGGCTCTAATTCAAACATCTTGCAAGGCAAGGCAGGCAGCAATACCCACCTACCACTGGATACACCTTTTTCTTGCTGAGTGAGAAGCTGCTGAGCTGAACAGTGACACATTTACATGGAATACTGTCAAGTTAACTGTGCAGAAAAGGTGAAAGCTTCCCTTGGGTGTGCGGAGTTAATTTTATCAGGTTCTTATCGGGCTCTAATGAGAGCCAGGAGGCCCACATATCTTCACAGGTGGATAACTCTCTGGCAGGACCTCGATTGCAACTAGATTTTATACCTTCTAGACCCAAAGCCCTGCCAAGGATGTATCCCCAGGGAAGCACTCGATGCAAAAACATTCTGCAAATGCAACACTTCTCTCCTTGGTTAGAAAGAACCAGAAATGGAAGATTCTGGACTTCAATGACCCCTCTGGGGGCTGAAGGGCAGAGCAGAGAGAGATTTTTCGCAGCTGTGTCCTGCAGATACAGCCAGGAGCACCATTAGCAAAGGCAAAGGTGGGTGTACAAGCCTGTCCACAAATGGGCAATGACAGCTGTCTGCCTGAGAGATGCTGCATTTCAAACGGGCCCCTTTTAGGGAGCTATTTGTAGAGGAAATCAGCAACAGCACTTGTTTTACTAATGCAGACTGTTGGGATGAATTCCTGGTAGAAACATCCCTGGAACAGAACGGAAGCAGGAGAGCAGGGGCCAGGGATCAATAAAAGCATGTGCTGGAACTGCAGGCTCTGACGGCTGATTAAGATCTTGCTGACCCTTGCCTCTCCCATGCCCCTTGGGGAAAAGAGGAGCTAATGGGGTGGAAGACTGTGGCAGAAGGCTGAGGGCTCTGCAGGTCAGGCGGATGCTTTGCTGCTGGATTTGTTCAGGCAGCGGAGTTCCCTGCAGGAGGAGAGCATGTGGGCTGCAGACTCAAGTATCTGCCTGAGCAGCTGAGTCAGGCTTCCTGGCACCCTGCTTTGGGAGCACCTTCAGGCTGCAGGAATGAGCATCTCCTGTGCTGTAAGTGGTCACTGAAAGCACCATCCTTACCCTTTTCTCCTTCACTTTCAGTAGATCTGATTCACTGTGTACTTGAGCCACTCTTCCTGCTCCTGCAGCTTCATGGGATGGCTTTGCTATAAAAGTGCATCGTGCTTTGCACAGCAACAAAACAGAGGAAAGAAAGGAGGAATGGGAAGAGTCATTCATGATGGGATTGCTTAGAAAAGACTAAAATCTGCTTATTGGTATGACGGTCTGCATTTCTGAGAGCTGGAGAAATGAGTTGTGTCAATTAAAATCCAGTTATTTGGCAAAGGGAACTCCAGCCTGGTGGCACTGAACTGCAACCTCTCTTGCACTGGTGTTTAATCAGTTGCAGCCTACAAATGTGCAGAGCAATTGGCACAGTAGGAATCACCAGCTTGAGAAAGAAAGGGGGAAGAGGTAAACAGAGATCCACTGAGTCTTTGTGCCCCTTTTCTGCACTTGGGCACCAAACAAAAGCAGCAGCCCATAGAGAAATCTAACGCTGCTGGGCCAGAGAGTGTCCTCTGCATCTACCATTTTCCCCTAGTCCCAAAGCAAGTTTGTTCCCTTTTATGCTCATTCTTTAAAGCTTATTCATGATCTTTCTGCTGGGGATGAACTTCCTGTGGGAAGAAAAGGGTGGAAATTCGCACTGGAGAATCACTGTGGAAAAATGAACCCGCAGGTTGGGGCTGGACTCTGAAGGACTATAGAATTAGTAGTGTGTAATTGCACTGAACAAATCTGGCCCAAAAGGAGAGTTTCCAAAGCAGGTTTAACATAAGGTGTCAGAGTCCAGGGATACAGTTTGCCAGATTACTGCACTCTCCAATTTGTGAAGGGCATCACTCCCACCGTTAAAGCAACAGCAGAGAAACTGGAGCCAGCATAAGTGATTTAAACGAATGCTAAATACTCCTTCACGTCCCCAAACAATGGAGCTTTGGGAAGAAGTTAAGCTGTTTACAAATCCTGATCAAATTTGGAGATAATTTTGGTTGGAGAAAAGAGAAGATGATGTATTTAGTGAGTAAGTGAGGGCTCTCTGGGTCAGAATAGAAGCACAATGGGCTGTGAAAAGTTGTAGCCAGCCAGGAGAGGCAGAAGATGTTAACAGCCTTGAAACCTCGTTGCAATGATGGGTCGTCCACACTGAAGACAATTGGTTTGACCTGGAAAAGAAGAGAGGTTGAGGGGGTGGGTGGAGAATAATCTTCCCTAAGTCTCATGTAGCTTGTTTATGAGTGTAATGAAGGCTGGGAGGATTGCAGGTTATAAACGCATTTAGGACTAGGAGAAGAACAAACTCCACAGAGAGGAAAAGCTGCTTGAAGGAAAAGGCGATGCTGGCACAAATAGACTCCAGTATGAAGTGTATGTGAGAAGAAAATCAGGATATTATGAACCACCAGAACTCTAAGGCTGTGCTGCTGCTGGCCAGCCTGGAGTCAGAAATCTAGTGATGTAAAGATGATACCTGATACAGGGGAAAGGGTGTTCTCAGCATTCCCAAATCATGTGAATATGCCATGCGGGCAGGTTGAAACTGGTTCTGCAGGATCCCAAGAGCCAGCATGCATGGGATGTGTATATGTGTGTGTGTATAAATGCTTATGGATGCAATCTGAGTACCAGCAGACAGCGTGTTTAAGGATGTTTTTCGGATCCAGATAAGTATATGTGATTGTTTGGCTGTCCTCTCATGGGGTAGTAGCACATGTCCAACTGCACAACCCCATCCTGCTCCCTCATGGCTCTTAGTGCCATCTTGTGACAGGGTTTATTAGTTACACATCTGGGTTTCCTTGTCAGTAGCTTTCTGCAAACCTCGTCAGGGCAGGATGTGAGGATCACTTGTACTTTTTCCTGATGTACTTCAGGCCAAAGCCTGTGGAATTGCTGAAAACCCCAGAGTTAGGTGTTTTCTGGTGGCTTGGGTTGGTTTGGTTTTGTTGTTGGATTAAACAGGTTCAGCTCCCTGCTGCAAGCGAGGCGGTGATGCTGCGCTGCAGCAGGCAAGACCTGGCAGCCCCTCAGCCACTCTTACTCATTACATCAGGCAGTGACTTCATCTGGGCTGCCAGAGGAGAGCAAGTGGGCACCGTATTTAACAGCACCCGTGGCAGGCTGCCTGTCTGCAGCTGCTGGCTGGGACGCGAGGCCAGCCTGGGTCACTGCTTGTCTCTGCCAGGGTTCTCTGGTCCCCTCTGTGTCATCTTCAGTGGCAAATGGCTGCAGCTTCCAAATGGAAAGTGTTGTGATGCTGGTAAGGGACTGTAAGAGAGCATTCCCCTTGCGCCTTGGTGAGGCAAACTGAGCACAGGCTCTTTTAGCTGTGGTCTGAGGGACAGGGTTCCTATTGACAGGGCTTTCTACGCTCTGCTGTCATCCTGGTCCTGTAGTGTTCATCACGCAAGGATCAGCCAACAGAAGAGTGCTGCAGGGTTTGTTCCGTGTCCCAGACACTGTCCCACATGCTGACTGCCACCCATGGGGTACGTTCCCTGGGGATGTGTTAAGGCTGTGATTTACTGCAGTGTCTATGGGAACAACTGAGGGAGAAATGCCATCGAGACTCCTGAAGGCGTCTTTCCCTTCCTGGAATTTAGTAGGTCCTCAGCAACTCGCAAGGGCAAAGAGTCAGCTGGCAAAGTGACAAAATGAGCTGTGTTTGGAACGGAGAACAATGAACATGATATTAATTGCTCCTTAACAATTGTTCTTCCTTGAGTCATCTCCGAGAAGAAATCCCTCAGGATCTCTTTGTGCTGGAACGTGATAGAGCTGATGAAACCGTTTTATCCCTGATGTCCTTAAATTCTACATTTCCTAGGTGATTGATGAGGAACCAGAGCCCAGCCCCTTCTGACTGCCAGGCCTCTGAAGCAGCACAAAGCCGTGAGGATCAGACAGCATCTTTTACAAGTCACCTGTGAGGATGGCAGTACAGAAGATGAAAATATCCCATTCAAGGTTAGCCTTAAGACTTTCCCATTTCTTCTTATAGTTACAGCATCCAGTGGAGTCAGAACACATTTCTCTCTGCAAGAGAGAAAAACAGGCTGCAGAACTTACAGGCTTATTGCATTTCTATGCTGTCAGAGTACTTTTGCAAGCTCTAATTTAGCTCAGTCTCTGGCCTTTTGCTTTATAACCAGCAGGATGTCTGATCTGATGTGGGAAGCACAGGGTGTCTGAGGAAATGACAGTCACAAGACCTCTTGTTCCCTAGGATGTGGGAACCTGGGAGGGTGATGAAGGAGGAATCCTCACCCTTTCCATTAGAAGTCTTGGTAGTTGCTGAGCCGGAGCAAGAGCCTCTGGTTTCCTCATCATGCAAGGCATGGTCTCTGCCCATGCCCCAGACCTGGGGAAGGCAGTGCAGTCTCTGCAGAAAATTGCCTCTAAATTGCCTCTGCTTCATGTGGTGCCAGCTGCTCTCTAAGTAAGTGATTCTATCGGGTTATTATGGTGGTTCCTTTATTCAATTCCTTGTACAGAGAAACTGGTTTTCCTGAAATTGCCTTCTCAGCTCTAATCATTACATAGCAAATTGCCTTGGGAGAGAGGCTGGAACAGAGCAGGGTCCAGCTTCATGCAAAGTCATGCTGAGCTGCCCCCAGGATGAGAGCTGCTGGTGTCCTGGGAGCCGCAGGCTGCAGGGGGATGCTGCTCATGGCTTGATCCTGGTGAAAGGGAGAGACTGAGAGTGGGTGAGTGCCAATTGATAGCTGTAAATGAAGGACAGGCTGCTTCACTCCGAGTGAGCCTGCCTGCTCTGGGCAGGGGGCTGTCCATCCAGACAGGTAAGGATAGGCTAACCTGACATCTGGGGAAGCTTTTAGGTCGTCTCCAGCAGCCTCTGGGCTTCCAATTGAGGTTTCAGAGCAGAGCCAAACCACTAGGCAAGCTGGTGCAGAGCGGGTGCTTCGCAATTTGTGTTAGGCAGGACTATTCACTGTCCTTGGGATGATCACTTCAAGAATAGAGGGTATGAAAGAAACTATTACCATGAGCAATATGGTGGCAATGTGTCAAGTTTAAAGTAACAATCTTTTACTCCATGGAAGTGTCCAAATAGGATTGTCAGTTTATATGAAATGTGGAAAGACATGTGGATCCATTAAACAGGGTAAACGCATACAGGGTATAAGTTATCTTCCTTCATGTCACTACAGCCACTGCCTGAGGTTAAAAAGAGTCTTAGTGAACAGTTTCCCACTATGAGGTTTGGCTTATCAGCCTCTTATGGAACAAGATGCAAGGTAAGAGGGATGGTTGTTCAGCTCTCATCTGGCAAGTGCTATTTCTTATGGTGACGAGTTCTGAAAGCCTCAGATGAAACACTGCCATAACTGCAATAGCAGGTCTAGGGCAAGTTGCTTTACCCTCCTTCCAGAGGTACCTACCTGGGAGTAAAAGCGGATCGGGACAGGCAGACAGTGGTGAAAAAAGGCTTAGGAAGCACTTGTGGGGTGGGAGGGTTGGGAGGCTCCTTGGAGGTTATTATTAATTGCATTTTGAGCACAGCGTCACTGCCGGGAAAACGCAGTCCTGACGTCCAGGGCTCATTATCCATGATGAGGTTTGGCAGGCTGCTTCCAGGATTAGGCAGGTTTTCAGCTGTTGCTTTTGGCCATTTCTCTCATTACAGGCGTACAGCAGCTGCCTTATCTTGCACAGAAGCACTTTTATTAGACAGGAGACTACAGGGAGAAGGAGAAGAAATGAGGTAAGGAAGGAAATAATCCAACAGAGGGCAAAAGGCTCAGGCAAAGCGATGCTCTGAGGTGGTGGCGCCGTTACCTGTTCCCTCTCTACAGTGAGAGCTCTGGGCACAGCCTGTTTAGGCCAAGGTGGGAGCTCACAGCTTAATGCCACCTTTTCTGCCAAGCAGATGGAACAGGCAGGAAAACGCTGTGAAATCCTGCTCCTGGATTAAATAAGTGATCGTTTCTCGCTTACTGCCCTCCTCGGCTCCCTGCCCCTAGCTATTGCACAGCTTCTGCTTTAGCAGACTCTGAGCTTGGATGTGATTTCATTGTGGATGAAATGAATCCTGCCTTGCTTGATGTTTTCTTGCCTGCTTCTTATTGGGCCTTCTCTTCCCGAGTTCCTCTGGGATAAGTACTGAGCTTTTCCAGGCTTCTGCAGTTGCAGTCAGCAACTTCACACTTCGGCGCTTCATATGTAAGAACTTAAATGCTGGATCTCCCCCGGAGCACGGCACAGGAGCTCGCATATTGTGTTTCAAAAGGCACCTGGTAAGCAACAGACACTTGAGCTTGGCTGCAGGCTGAGGCACTGCATCCAGCAAATACTGCTGGGAGCTCCCAGCCCTAATTAAAACTGAAACACTGCTCTGCTCCTAGCAGGGCTGCCCGGCTGCGACAGTCTGAGTGGGAGCGCTCAGGGACTGCAGCAAGGGGTTTAACACATCTCCTTGGGACAAGAGGCAGAACCTGTGGCAGTGAGAGGGGGGCTTTAAATCCTGATGAGTGAAACTCAGTTGTGTTTGGGGTTTTTTTCCCTCTTAGCTGCAAAGGAAGAACTCAGCTTTTGCATGGGAAAGGATGGAGCTATCAGCGCAGGCTAAAATGACAAATTCAAGTAAACAATATTCAGCAACCGGCTGTTAAAGCTGCTTAGAAATCTCCAGGTTTTGGGCATTAGGGCCAAAATTCACCCAGGGCGAAACCTTGTTGGGAGGAGACTGGCTCTTGACTTGTTACTCCTGCACAGAACACAAAAGGGCAGTTTGAGATGCTACCACTCAGCCACAGGCAGCAGTTGCAATCCATACCCGTGAGCCCAAGAGCTACAGCATCGGGGTAGCCCTTTTTCCCAGGCCCCTCTGTGGCTGGGTAACAGATTGCTGTTGGGCAGCAGGCTGTGAGACCTGTGTAGCAGGGCACCTGGTGACAAGTTGCTGGCTTGAAGAGCCAACCTCTGGGCTTGTTCTAGATTCATATCCCAGCTTGGAAATGCCCGGCAGCATCTGAGCTGAGCTGGAGAAGGATGCACGTGGGTCAGGTTTAAATGTGCAGTTTTATGTGCCCGTAAGTGACCCTTTCTTGTTAATCTCAGCAGAACTGAGTAACTGGAGAGAATTTCTGCTTGGTTTTGCCCAAGTTCAAAGTAAGTCATTTGGCAAACCACGGCCAGGTCTTCCTGCTGTATATAGCTGTGACTTTGTAATCGTTGGTGTTACAGCAGCATGAGCTAACATCTGGCTTGTTGCTCTGCAGCTGTGCTCTGCTCGCTATTCTCAGGTGGGAAAGGAAGTCTGTTTCAATGGGAATAAGTCAGAAAAACGACAAAGGATACATCTCATGCTTCACAGTGTCTCTGCTGCCTGTCAGGCATTCATGTAACCCAGGGGCATTTCAGTAGCTGTCAATGTCTGCAATCACTTCTGCTCCTTTTGTGCTCTGTTTTTCTGCAGAACCACAGGAAAATGACGGAAACCAGGAGGAAAAAGCCACGATGCTCTTCTCCTTCCTACCTGTTACATCGCTGTGTTGGTGGTTCATTTTGAAAGCACTCTCACTTCAGTCACTATGTTCTGCTTGCAGGCAGGCAGAATTGATAGAAATATTGATCTTCTTTTAATGAGTTTTCAGAGGGAAAAAATGAGCATGACTCAGTGGTGAAGTGGTACAGGCTGACTGATGCGTCTTCTTTTTTACCTGCTGCTGATGTGTTTTTTGGGAAGCTGCAGGTTTATCACTTCCCTTGCACAGGCTGATCCTCACTTTGTGTTTTATTGCCTGCAGCGAAGGCGTTTGAGTTTCGCTGGCTGCTCACAGCCTGCATCTTCATTTAACTTCTGCAAAGGTCGGCTTACCGAGGTGCAGGATGCTCAGAGAGGAGATGACCTGAACTGGTCCTGCAGAGACCTCGGGCAAGTGCTTGGCAGCAGGGAGGAGAGGCCGGGGTGAGTCCATCCTTTCCCTTGAGCCCCAGAACAGGGCAAAGCATTTCTGAGCCTGGTTTCTGCACACCTCGGCGCTTGCCTCACTGGTGCTCCCTGGTCCTCCAGCACCATCTACAGTCCTCTGTACACTGAGGGGATGCTCCAGTGCCACCAGGTACAGCCCAGCCATGGCTCAGGCTACTGAGCCGAGGTGGTGATCTGGGGGGATCTTTGCAGCCTTGTCCATTGCCTCTTGGCTTCCTGGACAATGAGATACGCGGTGGTTGCAAGGCACCAGGCTGTCAAAGGAGCCTGACTCAGGGAATGGTAACCCACACCTCAGCACAGATCTTGAGCAGCATTGCAGCATGCAGCTCCTGTGGCACTGTGTTTGCTCTCCAGGAGCAGAGAGGCATCCCTGCTGCTCAGCACAGCTTGAATTTGTGGTACAACACACGTGATGCTCTTCATCAACAGCCTGAACCTGCGAGATGGAGCTACCATGAAATATTCATGGGAATTTCCTAGAGTAAATAGCATTAAAAATTCATTGATATTTTGAGCAACAAACCATCGGTTGCATCTCTCAGGGATAAATATGTAAATAACAAAAGCCTTTCTTCTATGAGACAGCGATTTACATGCGCTTCAGCCACCTTTGGTTTTGGGAGACTGAAATCTGTCCTTTCTCATCTTCTCCCAGCTTAGGCTATTTTGTTCCTCAGCTCCCCAGCTCCAGCAGCGTATTCCTGGGAGCAGAGGGATGGGGAGGGCAGGAGAGGGGCCTGGAGCAGGGTCCCTCCATTGTGGCTGCTGTGTGGGGCGCCTGCGCAGCGCTGTGCTGGAGCATGCAGTGGGAAACCTGAGCTGCTTGGATGAGACCCGTGCGCTGGGCTCCTGGGGCTCGCTTGCTCCGGGCTATCATGGTGAGAAAGGCTCCCTCGCCTTGGCAGCCTGCAGCAGCCAGCGTGGGCAGCAGGGTCACGGCTTGTGGCTCGTGCCCCTCCATGAGACCTGGGCTTTGCTGCTGAGCCCCTACCCAGGACTCTGCTCCTTTCCCTAGAGCCCAGCCTTAGCCGAGCGGGTTCCTGACAGCCCGCTTCATGCTGAGGATGCCGTGCAAAGCTGGAAGAGCACTGCAGCTGAGGCAAGGAGGGAAGAGAGGAGAACACAGGCCTCTCCGGGGCACGGTGGGTGAGCACTTATGGGCTTTGGGAGCAGGGGGGCCCTCGGAGTCTTGATCTCCTGCAGAATCTGTGGCCTTAGCTCACCTCTTCCCAGCATTGCAGGGAAAGGATCAGGCAATTCCTGAAACGGGTGTATAACATCCCAGGGGCTTGATAGTGCTGTGAGAGACAGGCGAGGCCATGCTGATCCCCTCTCCATCGCTGTGTCTTGAAGGTTCTGCTCATGCATCCCTGCATACTCTTTGCACTGTCAGGAGGCTGTTCCTGCTGCTTGTGGTCACCGGGCTGCTGGTGGGGACAGTGGCTGGAGCGTGGCTTTTAGGTCAGTGTCTTCTTCAGGGCAGCCTCCTCCTGCAGCCAGAGCCCTGCCACCGAAGTGGTGATGGGAGCTCCTTGGTTGTTGAGCTGTTGCTTGGGATGGGCAAATGCGGCTGTGGTCCAGCAGCAGGCTGGAGATGCTCATCAGCTCTTCCAGAGGGTAATGGAGGATCATGGCCGGTATTGTGCATCTTCGGATGCTGCCTGGGCTGAGTCCTTCTTCTCCCTGTTCTGTTTCCTGAAGTGAAACACCTGAAGAAGTCTCAGCCAGACTATGGCTTCACCGTGCTGCAGGAGCCAGATGCGACCCCAGTGTGCAGTGATGGTGAAGAGGAAGACCCCGTGGTCCAGGGGGCTCACAGTAGAGGTTTGCTTCTATGCATGCTGCTGCACAGGATGGGGAGAGGGGAGCAGCGCGCAGGACAGTGCCTGCCAGGGCTAGCAAGGACAGAAAATAAGCTCTTTATTATCAAGTATCTCCTGCTGATCCATGAGCTTCTTTCGACTGCGTTTTGCGATTGATTTGCTTTGCTTTTACGCCCTGCTGCTTTCCCCAGCATTACAGCTTCATTGCATGGAGGGATCCTAGAGAAAAGGTAACTCTTGCTGGACTCTTTGCATGTGATCGCTCAGCAGAGCTGCCTCACGGGCACTGGGAATGTGTGAATTGGTTCTGTATAGTTTCTAATGGCTTCAAACAGCTTTTTGCTGTGATTTTTGTTTGGTGTTGGGTTTTTTGCTTGTTTTCCGTTAGATGCGCATCCGCTGCGCTGGACTGTCTTTGATCCACTTGCAGACTGTCTTTAATGGCATGGCTTCAGTGTCTTTCAGAATAGACATGGCAAGCTCCTTGCTGGAAGTGCGGGTGGAAGGCCATCCCGGCTGGCTCCTGGCATGCCATGAGCACTGGAGTCTCTCCCTGGGCACCCTGCTGTGCCAGCAGCTCGGGTATCTCAGGTGGGCATCGCAGAGGCGCCACTTCCAGCCCTATTCACCCTGGTTCAAGGGGGGTGAACTTGGCAAAGGAGGCAGGGAGGTTACGGCTGATGCAGGCGGAAAGCAGGGCTCAGGCTGGCGCAGAGACCTCTGAGGAGAGCTGCAGACCTTTCCTGCCAGAGCAGCAGGGCTGTGGACTTGTTCCTATGGCTGCATTATCATCCTGATCCCCTAGCAGGTCCCCAGCCCTTTCCTGGGACAAATTACTGTTGCTTCTGCAGAATGACCCATCAGAAAGGAGTGAACCTGATGGATGTCACAGTGAATGACACACGGGGGTTTGTTCAGGTGAGAGCCCACCAGGAAGGCAGCCTGGAAGACCGGTGGCAGGTCAGGTAAGGGCAGCTCTGGGGGAAACGGAGTTTGCTGGTGTGGCTGAACGAGGATATAGGAAACTGCCCTGGGGGTGTGCAGGAAGCAACCCCCTTGGGGACTGGGACAGCTGCCCTGGAGCTCCCTGGGGCACCAGGGGTTTTGATCCATGTGCACTGTGCCCGGAGGCTTATTCTCATACAGGAGCAGCTGTGAATCAGGTCGAATTGTGGCTCTGCAGTGCTCAGGTGAGCACCCCATTCCCCTCCTATGTTGTGAGGGTCTGGGACCTGAGCTTTGTCTATCACATGCTCCCCATCTCCCTTACAGAGTGTGGGCTGCTCCCCGGTGCTGCTCGGGTGGTCGGGGGCGCGGATGTGCCCCCCGGGCGCTGGCCCTGGCAGGTCAGTGTGTACCACGGCTCCCAGCACCGCTGCGGAGGTTCCGTGCTGGCCCGTGAGTGGATCATCACAGCAGCTCACTGCGTGCACAGGTACCTCCTTTGCCCAGCCTCGGGGGTGCTGAGTGCCTGCTCGTACCCAGGCCTTGGTGCTTGCTGCCCTACAGTAAGGGGCACGTGGTGTTTCTGCTCAGTTACAGGCAGCTTCAGACCTCTGCCTGGCTCGTTTTTGCTGGCGTTATCAACCACGGCTCCATCAAGCAGGAGGACGGGGTGTCAGTAAAGAAAATAATTTACCACCCACTTTACAACGACAGCAGCCTTGACTACGACATTGCTCTGATGAAGCTCCAAGTCCCCTTGAATTTCTCAGGTAATGGGCTGCCATGATGCTGGTGTGTCCTCCCATCTCTGGAGTTGTCCATCTTATCCCGCAATCAAGAGATGGCCAAACCCCAGCCTCCTC
This sequence comes from Amazona ochrocephala, assembly GCA_039720435.1. Taxonomy (NCBI): domain Eukaryota; kingdom Metazoa; phylum Chordata; class Aves; order Psittaciformes; family Psittacidae; genus Amazona; species Amazona ochrocephala. The sequence goes on from CM077895.1 coordinate 7,058,944, forward strand.
TGACCGTGCCATTTCAGAGCAGCCCAGTTAGGATACCCAGCCTGGCACCGGGGAGGCAGAATGCACAGCAATGCGGTGTTTAACACTGTGCCAGAGCTGTGAATTGCTGGGACGGTGGCTCTGGGAGCTGCTCTGAGAGCCTTTCACTTCAACGTGCCAGGCTGATAGCTCCACAGCCTCCGTGTCCATGCTCAGCACAGCATGAAGCTGTCCCCGCTGGCCTGGCACTTACCTTGTCACCTCCTTAGCAGATGCCATCCGTGCTGTGTGTCTGCCACCCTCACACCAGGACCTCTTCCAGGGCACACAGTGCTGGGTCTCTGGCTGGGGTTACACCAGGCCAGGCCAAGGTAAGTTCCCATCTTATTCCCACTGCTCAGCCCTGACCAGAGGCTTTCCTCTTGCTCCCCACTGGCCCTGTCCATCCCCTTCCGTGCTGCATGTAATCTTGCAAATGCCACCTCCTGCCTTCATCCCACCCTTGCTCCAACAGCTCTGCACCCCACAGCCATATCCTGCGGGGGGGGAGGGGCTGGCCGTGTTTAAACCCATAAAGTTTAAGTCCCATTTTTCCCACCTTCTAACTTCTATTAGAGCCCCCCTTGCTCCCTGCAGGTGTTGTAGTTTCCCTCTTGTCTTTTCTTTCTCCCTCTGCAGCCCAGGTTGCCAAGACCCTGAAGGAAGCCCTCGTCCCATTGATTGGTACCAAGAGGTGCAATAGTTCGTGCATGTACGCAGGCGAGCTCACTGCCAGGATGCTGTGTGCCGGCTATCTGCATGGGAGCATAGACGCGTGCCAGGTAACAGGAGGGAGCAAATGATGCACGCAGGGCGTGCGTAGTGGGTGTGGAGAGGATGGATATGTTGTATGTCTCTGTTAGGCCCCAGTAAGTGCTGCGATTTGTGGCAATAGGTTGCAGTAACGAGTCTTGAGCGGGGTGCAGTGTGGAGCCTGCAGCACTCTGGTGCATCAATGTCAGGCTGAGATTTAACTTGCCTTGCTAGAAGGCAAATGCAAACCTTGCAGGGAGGCCAAGCACTACCTGTATCTGCACCTCAGCTTCCTGCATGGCAGATGAACAAAGCCATGTGGGAGAAGCCAGCCTGATCCGCACCCCAGCTGCCAGGAGGCAGAGCTGCTTCCTTAGTCCTTGCTTTGCCTTGCAGGGTGACAGCGGGGGCCCCCTGGTTTGCCAGGATGAATTCGCATGGCGCTTGGTGGGCATCGTGAGCTGGGGCCAGGGCTGTGCTGAACCCAACTACCCTGGGGTCTACACCAATGTGGCCCAGCTTCTGCCGTGGATTCATCACACCACTGAGGTAAGCTGGAGCAAGCAAAGTTATGTTCAGCCTGACCTACAGCTGCCAGTCTGCAAAGACAAATCCCAATGTAAGCATCCAATTGTAACTCTTCCCCTGCGCTCACCCTTAATGCATGAATCTCTAGGACGACCTCTTTTATGGTAATGATTCTTTTCTCCTTATCTTTTTGACTAGGTCTACTAGAAATAAGGAGAGACTTCACAGAGCAACTTCACATTTCCATGCAGCAAGTGGAGAATGGTCCACAACTAATTTATCCTGTTACGATACCCGACGGGAATCCCCAGGCACCACTAGAAGAAGTGCTCAGTATAAACAGTTTATTAAAGAAAATAGCAAATTCCATTTCTATGAACAATCCACATGAGAGAAGTTGTTTTCCAAAAGATGGGGGGGGTTTTGGATTGCTGTGTGTAAAGGGGCTGGGATCCCACGAGATGTAAGTGCTGTGGGAACACTTTCAGCCTTCAGATAAATGGAGGAGAAGAAAAGCAAAAGCTAGAGTTCTAAGTAGCAGTCAGGCTTTGCTTCAGTATCTCCCTTCCTTGCTGCTTTCGGTCTGTCTGCCCACTTGACTGCATTTGCCCCCTCTCCATGCCGGTTAAAGCCAGGAACAGGAGGGTCTCCTCGCCACGGCTGTGCTTGGCAGACCCAGCAGGCACAATGGGCATTCACTCTGCAATGGCTTAGGTGCAACATGGAAGGCAGCTGTGATCCAGGTCCTGCACAAATGCTTGCGAGTGTGAACCGAAGTCAGACAGGAGTGCGAATGGAAAGGATCCAACGGTAGGGACCAGATTAAAACATTAAGCTCTGTGACTGAAACTTTCATAAGTGGGTTGTAAGCACTGCACAGTAGGAAACACTTTGTTTGTGTGCAGCAACTGGCACATCTTGGCCTCCAGGCTATGTCGTAATGAATGCTCTGGGTGAGCTTTTCAACTAATAGAAATGTGCCTTTCTCAGTCTTAAACACAGCCTTTTGTAACTTGAAAGATGATGCTATGCGTGCACACTTCACTCCCTTTTCACGTTCAGTTACAGCTCTCTATACTTAAAGGACAGAAAATGTACGACCTGAAACACAACAGCTGCCAGACCTGCCTGGTGCATACACAACAGAAAGGTAAGGGAAGGAGCTGAACTGGCTTCTGCAGTTGGTAAAGTGAGATGAAAGATTCTCAGTCAGCTTTAAGGTATTTTCCATGAGAAACGAAGCCATGAGGAATTCTGCCACTTGTGCAAAACCCCGTGGCTTGATGAACAGTTCACTCAGAACAGGATCTCCTCTCCCCCACCTCCCCCTAATTTTGCATGCTTGAGGCCTGCTCTTCAGAGAAACCTGAGGTGGGAAAGAGCAACGTTTGGCACTTTAGTATTCTGTGGGTTTCATGTGTAACTTGCAGGGACAGAAGAGGTAAGACCCAAAGGGGCTACGTGCCCCCTGATGTGAAACTGCATAGATAAGATTCACTATTGAGAAACAAACATCCTTCTACAAGGCCCTTAAGCAAACAAGCTTGAGATGATATTACACAGTGCCTTGCATGCAAGGCCCATCTGACAGCAGTGCCTGCTCTCACAAAGAGATGGACGCAAGAGTTTATTTCCCTATGCTGTGCTTAATAGGAAGATGAAATCCTAGAGAATGGAAACTGGAACATCACACAGAGCAGCTCTTCTTCACCAGGGACCATACACCCACCAGCACAGCCACCAACTCAGGAAGCAAAGCTTGGATCTAGGCAGAACACCTTGAGGGATCATGGCAGGAGGTGGAACCTTCAAGCCCAAACTGTCTGCCCGGCAGATGGTGCATAAGCAGTCAGTGTCCCTGTCTAACCCACCTTTGATGTGCTGGTCCCAGATGCACAGAGCCGTCCTCTTTGCCCCGCAGATACTGAGCTAGAAAATGCCCAAGGCAAGCCCCCAGGGAAGCACTTAACTCGATCCTAAGGGTTTTTTTATACCAGTACAAATAAGAATGGTCCAATCCAGAAAGTACTTGAAAGACCCAGCTTCCTCTTGCTTTGTCAGAAGATGCAATGTGTAGGAGTAAACATAGAGTTACTTGATTTTGGCCAGTGCTGCTGCTCTCCTTTCTGTGTTCTGGAACAAGGCTCGGATCAGACTCTTCACTTCAGCTGCTGAGAATTCAGCTGCAAGAGGTCCCTTCCCATCCGCCCACCTATGTGGGAGAGAAAGAGCTTTATTTAACCAAACTGCACAGAAATGTCATGTTAAAACAAGCCTCCTGAGCACCCGTTACAGCTGTAAGTCTGAAGGTGAAACCCAGCCAGTTAGCAGCCTATTAGCTCTATGCAACATGAGTCCAGAGTTGTTTAGTGAGGTATGTAAAGCAACAGGTTGTGAGGCGAGTTTTGCACTTGTTACAAACTGTACCTTTTCCTTTTCCAAAATAAGCCCGAAGCCTGTCCACAAAACTGCCACTCGTCTCCCAAACAACAGGAGAAAATAAGAGTGGTTTATGCCCAGGTGAAAATATAGCTGAGGACTTTGGTGTCTAACATGGTTCCAACAGCAGCAACGAGCAGGGCACAGGAAAGGAACTGCTTTCCCTGTGTGCCTTCTCCATGGCTGGTACCTTTTTCAGTTGAGCCTGCTGAGGACAGTATGTTTTTCTGGCCATTCCGATGTAGGTGTGAGGTAGCTATGAATAGGGAATGGCTGGCTTCTGACAACTCATGCCAACTGAAGTAACAGATGTAATTACGCAAATCCTCATGTATAATTCAGGTGAATTCCCCTTGTAAGTTAAAAGAAGCAAGCAACAGCATCTGAAAACCAGAGGCCAATCAAGTGGAATGACTGTAGCAGCAAGGAACAGCTTACATCAAAAGCAGCAGGCAAAATGTCAGGCTGCTTACTGTGAAACACTTCTGAACTTGGAGAAGCCAAAGGGGATGCACAATCACTCTCTGGTTGCCCCTCTCATGGCACTTGTTTTTTCACCCTTGCCTTTTCCTTGCAGGATGTGGCTGAATGTATGAGCAAGTCAGAAATGGACATAAACACTCAGCCAAGAAACAGCCCCAGGAGCAGCTATCTGGTCCTTATTAACAGCCATTGCCTTTCAATCTGAACAGTCCTCTGAGTGCAGTGTCCTGCTGATGTCAGACTGTTTCCCAGCTCCCTTGTATTGGGGTGACGAACTAACTGGAAAGGAACAAAGGAAGACACCTACTGATCCACGATTTCTTGGAGGTTGGCTTGCAAAATGATCATCAGCTCTTTGAATGTCATCCACTTCTGCACGTAGACTGGAACTTCCTCTTGGTACTTCTTATTTTTGTCTTCTTCAGGTAACGGGGTGAAAACCTGGGGTCCTTCCTCCACCATGGTCCTACAGAGGGAGTACAACCTATCTGCATCTTCTGCAGAGATATCCTAGAACAGAACAGATGTTAACAGGGGAGCAGTTAGATATTTTTTGGAGTGCCAAGAAATGAGTGAAATGAAGAAAGGTGTCCGTGCAGGTGAAAGCAGTGGCTTGCATCATGTTTAATGTTCTCAAGCTAATCTAACTTATGCTAATCTAACTTATCTCAGAAGTAGCTATTTCAGCAAGCTCTCAGTGTTCACCTCAGAAGCAAGCTCAGTGTTCACCTCAGAACAAAGGCTGTGCTTCTAAATAGCGCATCTTGGTGCAAGAGCAAGCACTTCACTGTGAAGCAAAGGTGGTGTGCTGAGGAAACAGCTCAGGCATTGCCAGCCCAGTGCTGAAAGCCAAGCTTTCTGGCAGGCACAGCCTGAGCAAGCGTCTGTAAACTAGCTGTTAAGGGAAAAGAGGACTTACTGGCCAAATGCACAGTGGGAAGGCTCTTTAGATGCAGACTACAACTAGAACAGATGCACTAATGTATTTCTATCATTTGCTGTGAAAACGTACTTTAATTAAGAAATGCAATAGAACAGTTGTGCTCAACCCAAGGTAACCTGATAACCACCTAAACACACTACTGGGAGTCAAGTGGAGATTTCAACACGTAATAATTGCAGTTTGAAATGCCACAGCTTTTTCAGCATCCAGTGCCTAGACTGGATGGAGACATTTATTACAGATAGAGACATTTATTAGAGACAGACTGAATAGAAGGAGTTTGAGACAACGCTTAGCTCCTGTGCCCTGAAAATAGTAAAAGAGATACATTCGCAGAACTGTTTCTAGAGGAATGACACCTAAATCCAAACCAAGATGAAATCACAGCCACTTTCCTGACTCTCCCCTTGACCACAGGAATTGCTGTAAGAAGTTTCAACTGGATGTGAGTTATTGGTATCTTGAACATATCTGAGAGGCAGGACCACAGTTATCATTTCTGTTGAAGATGACTGTTCCTGGGAACTCCTGGTTTTGGAAAGAACTTCTTGAGATCACAAATGCAGTTACCTCTAGGGCAGCAATCCTAGTGACAATCTCTGTGAGAGCTGTGTTCAGTAGTGTCCCCATAGCCTTGCAGTACACGTTCACTGGAAGGACATCTTGCCAGACTTTTCCCAGTCTTTTCAACTGATGCAATACCTGGAAGAAACAGCTATGTGTTACCTATGTGTTATCAACAGAACTTTGAGAGACATCAAGTGATAAGGTGACTACGTACGGTCAGAAACCAGTCTGAAAGAAGCCAAAGTGTGCAGCTATCACATGGAACAGACATTCCCAGGGAAAGGAATGCAACGTTCTCAGTTTGCATTAAGGTTTATCAAAAGTGGAGCAGACCTTTTCATTGAAAATTGTAGATGGACTATAAACAGAATAATATAAACAGAGAGGGACTGAACTTGGCTTCAACTTTACAGCCCAGGGGAAAAAAATCATGCCAGAAAACTGCTTGGAGAAGTGCACAGCTCTCAGGACTGAGATTACATACTCTGCCTTCCCAAGGACAACACCTACAGCCAATGGGATACTTGGCTCTAATTGCCTCGCTTACCTGCCTTATTGCTTTGTTAGCTGCACAGTAATTTTCCTCATCATCCATATTAGAAAAATTCCTGGCACTTGACAGCCTCTCCAGGATTTCTCCTTTTTGCACTCGCATCTGGGCCAGAAAACACTCCATCCCTTTAGAAGCAAAAACAAGCACGGAGAAGCAATTAGGCAATTAATAAACATCTCACTGGATAATCAAGGTCTTGGAACTATGTGCTGGACAAGAAGAGCTGGGTTTGAAAGAGTCAAGACTGAAGCAGCCACATTGTTTAGAGTTGCAATGCTCTGTCAAGACTTCCCAGTCCAGAAAATGCCCTTGCTACTTGTCCAAACCTCTTAAATGACAACGCACTGCTCGAGTCAGTAGCCACAGTTACATGAAATCATTCAGCAACAAGCGCCAGGACCAATTACCACATCATCCATCAACAGATGTCAATAGTGAAAGGTAACATTACCAAGTCTCCTAAAACCAGGCACCATGTCTACAAAAGTAGCTGCTCCGTCACACAGGACGTTAGTCAGGCGGTATCGAAACTGGTGTCCCAGGGTGAGCAAGTGGTGAGCAATATACATGCAGTTGTTGTGGTGAATAGCTGCCAGCTGGGGTAATTTCTGAAGGTTCTCCCTGTCCCAGCAAGGAGGTAGAGAAAAGGAAGAATGCATTTATTTAGACATAGCTCTGTTCAAAACCCTGTCATGCCTACGCTGCAGAAACTCCTGGTCTGCCCCAGATGTTGCAGGTAACTAACTGTGGGCAATGCCTGATAAAGACACCAGTTGGAATAAAAGCACTTCAGAGTTTCATGACTAGTGAAATGGCACTTTGGCATTTGAATCATGTGTTATACGCTCGCTGTTTCTAGCAGCAGATTTTCAAACAGGAACATATTTTGTTGTAGCAAAGTTCTGGTGAGAAAGAGAGCTAAGCCCTTTTCAGTAATCACCCCAGTGGTTTCTTACAGAACCGTACACTTGCAATCTTCATTGCTGCCCTTTCTTTTACAGGGAAAACATCATGGAAAACCTGTGCAGCAGATGTCTGGTCAAATCAAACTGCCTGCAATCAATCACACCTGTTTCAAGAACTGCAACCTATCTCCTTGGCCGTAGGACTGCCAACTCCAAAACTCTCAAGCCCCTATTTCACAGCAGGTATGATTTAAAAATAGATGAAGAGTACTTAACTTCCTGCCACTGGAGGAAGCCCTTACTAATCTGGGGACAGGCAGGGCTGTTTCAATAGCACTATTCTCTCTCCAAACCAGACATACATGGGCACTTACTTGTGGTACGTTGGCACTACATCGTAGAACAGCTGGAATATGTTCCGTACAGAATAGAAAAGCTGTATGCAGCTACAAGGCAAATAAGGTTCACGTTAGTTTGTCAGTGGAATTAACATCTGGTTCACAAGTGACCCTCACCCTTTTCCAAAACAAGGTTTTGTTAGTAGTGAAGTACTGGCACAAAGGATACATTGTCAGGATCCACTACAGCAATGTCAACAAAGGCAGCACTCTGGATAATTCACAAAGGCTGTGATGACCTTGTAAGTTCAGTGTGGAAAAAACAAGTTTCAGACGGCATGTCAGAAGGGAGATATATGAAACCCTAGGAACAAAGGGGACAGTGTCCCTTCCCCACCAGGTGTGAGTTAATAGTCAGGCCATGGTACACTGAAGGGCATTCGGTATCTAGGCAACTCTCCTCCTTCAGGGTTGCAGTCTCCAGTTTTTAAAGCAGACTGTATGTGGTTCATTGTTTTCTCTAAGAGCCCTGACAGACGCTGAGCTGGAGCATTTTGCTATCACCCACCAGAAGCAAGCAGGAAGTCCTCTGAGAATGGGTGCCATCTCTTATCATCTCCTGGTTTTGATTTTTCTAAACAACTGACAGTTAACATATGACAAAACGCCGCTATGGCAGTATTTCTCCCAATTGAAAGACTGAAGCCATGAACTACATTGTGCATACTAGGGAGTCTACATATTTACACTGCTTTAATAGCTAAAATACAGTGAAGCGTAGCTGAGTGTTCCCTGGATACAGCCCAAAAGGCTGCTTAACCTGAGTATTGCAGGGAACCCTGTTTGCAGCTGTTCAGGGATGCGTGCCCCAGCCAAAACAGAGTAACTTAAATGACTGCTTCTACTTTTAAGGTATCTTTTGCTCTTTTCAAGTTCTTTTAACCCATTCGCAGATGCTTGGTGCTGCCAAAGGCAGTAAGAATCTGACCCCGAAGAGTTATCTGCTGACACAGAATTCTTACCAGTGATCTGTGCTGGATGTAGCCTCCAACAGTGTCTGATAAGCCAACTCCATCAGTTTCTCCACTGATGAACTGATGCGGCATGTGGGCAGAGAAAATGTGTACTGGCTCAGTTTAGTCCTATTCTCCAAGTTCACCATGTCGTTGTGCAGAAGCTCAGAAGCTTTTGACGTTTTTGATTGATCTCCTGCACCGGGATCAGGAAGCCTTGGCAGGGCTACACAGGAATCAGGTGTGATCTAAGGGAAGACGAGAGGTGTAATATCATTTAGAGCCCACAGAAAGGAGACTGCGAGACTACACAGCATTGAACGACAGAAATTTAAGACTCAAGATAAACACAAAGGTGCAGAAGTCCCCTAAGACTGCACACAGCAAACCCCAAAACTGCCCACATCATGTTGCATTCCTAGAAGCAACTCTGTCAGTAATCCTCTAGAATTTCTTATGCTTACGGCACCAGCCAGCAAAGCCTATGCGAGCAAACTTCTAATACTCTAAGCAGCATCCTTTTTGCCAAGATCCCTGAATGATCAAGAGTATTTGGTGTGCCACAAAACCCCTCCTTTTTGACTGTTCTAGACAAACCTTCTTCAACAGCTTTTTTTCCACATAAAGTGTATTTTATCAACAGTCACCTTTACAGTATTGTGTATTTCTGAGGTCATCAGGTTCCTGGCTGCCACAATCACATCCTGGCACTTCTTGTTAGCAAAGTGGCAGTTGACATTACGGGCGTATTTCAGTAAATCAGTCGTGTCTCCTTTCAAAAACTGCATGTTCTTCAAGGCTTCTTCAAACTCCTCTGTGGATTTAATCACCTGAGAAGAGCAGACACGTATTCTAGATTAACACAGCTTCCTAAAATCAGAGATCAAAATTAAAGTTGGGTACCAACTCTTCCACTTGGCTGAAAGCAACGGATGAAACTAGCTTTCAGAGGGCACTAATGAGCCAACAGCTTTTCAGCAATCCTTTGGGAAAAGCTGGCTTAGCTTTTTAGTGCAAGCTGGCAAGCTGGTATTTCCTGCCAGGAAACTGCATGGATCTGAAAGAATTTTGAGACCTACCTCTATATACTGCTCTAGTTTGCTGCTACTGGTTGGGATTGAATTCACCAGACAGTTCTGAATGAGGCAGTCTGACAATTCTTCCCATATCATGTCCCCTAGCAGCTCTGCCAGTGTAACTCCGCAATCCTTATCTGTCACAGGCTGCTCAAGAGGCACATCTGAATTTAAGAGAACAGAAACGGATGTTAATATACCTGCTTCCTGGACCAGACCCTTCAGCAGTCCATTTGATCCTCCCTGTCAGAGCAGCATCCATCAACTGCTCCACAGTCTTACGCTGGAGGTAAGCTCATGTGCTGGGTCTGTGGAATCACCCATGACCAAAAGACAACTGAATTTGTGTGAACTGAGCCTGCTTTCCAGTGTGTTTGTTTCATGAAATGCTGGCAAAGCCCAGGCCAATTTCTGGCCATATGACCACCTAAGTCTGGTCTGACAAGGTGCCAAGCTGTCCAAGAGCACAGCATAGCAAGGTAACATGGAAAGTTGCTTAGATGCTTAGACCTTACCATAATCCAATATGCTTAACAAACGGATACTACGTAAGGCTTCACCTCCAATTACGTGAACAAGACACTGCTCTCAGTCTAATCCCAAAAGGTAGAAACTACCTACTTAGCAGGTATCTGTGGAGAACTTCAAAAATCAGCCTGATCTTGTCAAAAACCTCCATAGGAGAGGACTGATCCAAGCTAGGCTCCTCAGACTTAAAACGTAGGATGAACACATCGGACTGTTCCTCTGTGCACGGCTGAAGAGATGGGTATAGAATCAGAGGCTTGAGGATGTGTTTCAGCAACAGCTGGCCTGAGAAACAAAAAACCAAGATGTTTTCCAACAGCAGAAGGCAGGCAGTTTGCTCCAGTGAGGCCAAACCATAACTGCTTTGGATGCAGAGATTCTTTGCATGGAGTGGGAGAGATGCTCTCTTGATTAGCTGTACTGGGGAACAGCAAATGAGTTAAAATGCTGGGTTTGGTTTCACTAGGACTTTGATATCCTTCATACAAGTCTGAACACATACCCACTGGGCTGCTATAGCTACATTTACCTGGATCCACGGTCTGTCTTACCGAAGATTTTAAGCTTGGTGTGCAGTTCTCCCAGGACAGCGAATGCCTGCAGCACAGAAGCAACAGGGGGGCCAGCAATCTCCTCCTCTTTTGATGACACCGTGTGTAAGTGCAATTCTGAATGCACCACTGACTCCAGGCTGCTGCTTTCTAAAGAAAAACAATCATCTTACTGTCAGGAGTGTGGTCAGTGATACAGCACTGAAACAGAGAAGCTAATGCATTCCTCTGGTGGCAGCTAAAGCAATATTGTGCTTCTCCCCATTTCCACAAAACACAGTTCTTGTAAAAGAGCATCAGGAGAGGGTACGGAGTCCCTGTGTAACAGTGCAGGACAACGGAATGAGAATCAATCTTACAATGATTCAGATTTCTCATTTCGGTCACCTTGCAATTGAATGACGTTTAGTGACAATCGCTTTCCTTCCCCTCTTCTTCCCATTTCAAGTCAAAGCCAAAGGAAAAGGTTTTTCTCCTTTCCAGAGGAAAGGCTTTATTTCAATGAAGACAGCAATGTACAAACTTGTGCAGTTCTTACAATTAGCTTCTGATCTTCGCTTCAAAGTTTCTAAGAAATGTGACAAGATGAGGCAGATGATTCTTCAAAACTCTGTTTAAAATCTATGGACTACATTGGGCTGGCTCTGGCAGTTCCCAAATACTCCAGGTGTGATATCCACTCATCACTCACACTCATTCGTTTATATGAATGGCAGAAAGAGCTTATTAAACCAACCTTAGTCGAACAGCACTAACTGTATTTTCTATCTTGTAGGTGCTTGAAACCAGGCATTTCAAACAGTGAAGCAAAGAAGTGAAACATACCAGAACTGTGAGTACCTTTTGAAGGAGGAAGCTTCCATACAGCCAATTTCTGCCACTCTTCTCCCAGACGATAGAGCATGTTCTGTGTCTGCACTGTGAGCTCGGTGCTTAGTGCCTTCAAGATATTCAGTTCAAAGCCTTTGCGGGATTCCAGCAACCTGAGGCTGCTTCGTGCCTGGTGGGAAACCCCAAACAGAAAACATGGGTAAGTGTTGCCCCTGCCAATGAGAAGCATCTTGTGAAACGCACTGAAAGTATACATGAACAATACTGGCATATGCTTCTGAAGGCATTATTACCGTTTCCAGATGCTGAGCTGCTGCAACGTACTTCTTTTCCAGCAAGGCAGTATTGTACTCTTTAATAGCAATATCAAACTGCAACAAGCAAACAGAGCCACTGTCACTGTGTATCTGCTATTAGACTGCAATTTTTAAACAACATGGCTAGAGGCAGGGGAGCTGTAGACAGTTATCCAGGAGCGAGCCCAGAATAATGCCATAGACTGAGTGAGGAGCACAGAGGATGACTCCCACAGCCCTTCCTCACCTCCTGCAGCTTTTTCAGGATGCTCAGAACCAGCGTGTCCCGCTCCAGCTGCTGCTTCAGCTCAGTAAACTCAGCAACAGCGACGTTCAGATCTCGCTGAACCTGAAATAAACAACTTTGCAGCTCATCTACAGCAAGCAAATGTTATCAGACACTCTTCCCCTTTAAAGTGATAACACCATGAGATTTAAGGTATTTCTGTTACTAGACAATTTGGTGAGGAGGAAGAAGGCTCCATCTGCTTTTAACTTATCTTCTGAAATCACTTTTAAGCTAGTTTATCTTTTAATATGCTACAGGTTTTATAAGGCACCGTAAGGAAATTTAGCATCAAAAGGCAGTCAAGAGGACTTCAGTGTTCCTTTAACGCAGTCATTTAAAAGGCAAGAATGCTTGAACTGAGCCAGAAGTTGCTTCCCAATCAACACAGCATCTAGGACCAACCCTAGGCTGGCCCATTACTGCATCTCACTGTACTGCAATATATAAGGATGATCCCACTCTCTTTCCGAAGGAGACGTGACACACTTCCAGCTGTACAACAGGGAGCAGAAGGCGGCCAATCCCTTAATGACAGTTTACTTACGTGGTAAGTAATGACAGTTTACTTGCATGGCAAGTAAACACCCCCAGCGCGACACACACCTCTGCATGTGTCACCTAAAGCCTTTTCAGGAGCGCCATCATCCAGGGCGCTTGGCCAGGGCTGCAGTTAACGCACCAAGGTGCGTGCTGGGGGGCAGTGGGCTCGGGTTTGGGCGGGCACTGACAGGGCTCTACCCGAGGCCCGCGCTGTCACCTCGGTCTCGATGCCCGCCTTCAGCAGGTCGATGTTGCTGCACAGCCCCTCCACCTGCGACACCAGCTCCTCGGCGCTCTGCACGCTGGGCAGGAACTCGTTGTACTTCTTGTTGATCATGGCGCAGACCTCTCCCTAGGGAACAAGGCGCGTTGGGCCGCCGCCGCTCCCGGGGGACGGCAGCCGCAGCCCTGCGGCCGGACCCCCGCGCCCCCCGGCCCGCTCCCGGCCCTGCCTTCAGCTCCTCCACGCGGCGGGACAGCCGCCCGATGCGGGTGCCCAGGTCCTCCTTGTCCAGGCGGCCCGAGTGCGCCAGCACGGCCGCCACCAGCGAGCCCGCCCGCGCCGCCATGCTCCCGCAGCCGCGCAGCACCACGAGGCGGTGTCGGCGCTACGGCGGCCGGCGAGCGACAGACTTGATGGGGCGTTTCTCGCTCCTGCTGGGGAGCGCGCGGATGTGGGGGGATGCAGGGATGCTGTGGGATGCGTGGATGATGTGGGCTCTCCGGCTGCTGCGGGGTGCCGCGGCTGCAGGGACACCCTTGGCTGCTGGGGTCCGTGGCAGGGTTGGGGGGACCATTGCTGCAGGAGGCTTCAAGGCTGCTCGGGGTCCCTGGATGCTGGAGCAGCCACCGCTCAATGCCAGCCATGGTCCGCTGTCACTCCCTGGCCGGGGTGAGGAGGCAGGCACAGGGCACCGCAGACACCCTTCAGCTGCTGTGGGAGGGAGGCTCCAGCCCCCGGCATCCGGTGCCTGACAAAGGCGGGTGGTGGCTTTCCACGTCCTCTCCTCCGAGCCGGGGAAAGAGCCGCCACCGCTTGGTGCCATGCGGAGGGGAGCGGCGCTGGGCGCCTGGGTGCTCCTGGCCAGCCTGGCCGGGGCCAGCTGGGGGGTTCGAGGTGAGTCCCAGGGTGTGGGTCGCTGCCCGCGGGCTGCTGCAGTGAGAGCTTTACCTGCCCTGGACCATGCTGTGTATGGCATGGACCATTCCGTGATAGCTCCAACCCGCCTTGCAGGGACAGACAGGAGAGGTTGGGCTTGGCTGTATCATAGCGTTAGACCAAAGCCATGGCCTCTGTGCCTGGTGCAAGTGTGGAAGCAGCAGAGGCTCTATTCTGTACTCAGCAAATAACACAGGGGGTTTACTCCCCATTTACAGACTGTTGTAATGCGTATGTGCCTCCCTGTTTGGGCTCAGCCCCTGTCTCTGCTGCTGGAAACACTTAACTTTTCTGTTCATCTCTTGCTGCAGTTGTACTTCAATACCAATGCAGTCTTGTGTGTGGGACGAGGGTCATGGGCATGCAGTCTGAATGGAGGCTGGGTAGCTACCCCATTCCACTTAGTTGTCACTGTAAGAGGATTTGGATCTCTAACCTGCTCAGAGCTGCATTAATGTAGCCACTGGGCTACTTTTTCACTGGGTAGTCTGCTTTTTCCAGAGTTCTTTCTGTGCGTTCCACTGCTCAGGACAGCCTAATGTGATGCTTGCTACGCTAGCAATCTCCATCAATGACATCCCTGAGTTCTGCAGCACTGTGAGGGTGGATGGCTCACCTGTGAAACCCTCCATTCTTCTGCTTCTCACAGGACAGAAAGTCACCGTGAAAGAAGCCAGCGGGAAGGTGTTCCTGCAGTGCACAGTGAGCGGCGACAGCCAAATCGTATGGTACAAGGATGGGAATTGGATAGAAAACGCAACACAGCTGGACTTGGGTGCGATTTACGATGATCCCAGAGGCATCTATACATGTGGAGTAGACAAAGGAAAGACAAGCCCTCCCCTCCAGGTGCACTATCGAAGTAAGTGTTCTGCAGCCAGTACTGCTCACCCAAGCAGATTTATGAGGGAACGGCATTGCTCACCCAAGCTGCATGTATCTGCATTTGGTGTCCCCATGAGAGCTGTACATTCAGTGCCATAACCTGGCACTCGTACTGGCTCAGGCTATGGCCAAGGGGTTCCCTGTCACGGCCCAGCTTTCAGTGTCTGTGTTTTTGGCTTCCAGTGTGCCAGAACTGTATCGAAGTGGATGCTGCCACCATCTCGGGGATCGTGGTCGCAGATGTCGTCGCCACCATCTTCCTGGCGGTCGCTGTGTATTGTATCACTGGGCAGGACAAGGGACGCATGTCACGAGGTGAGGGGGGAGCCCACAGGTGGGGACAGGACGTGCCTGGGCATCTCTAGGAGCTGCGTGGTACCGAGGGACTTCCCACCACTGCCCACGGAGCCCAGTCACTGCAGGCAGCAGGGTGCCCAGGACAGGGATCTATGTGAGCTCTCCATGTATCCTTACTGCCCCTAGCTCAGCTTCCCAGGAGAAGCCAGCGAATGCACAAGGTTAATCAAAGCAGCATTCCAGGAGCAGCCACGGGTGGCACAGGAACATCTGAGGCCTTGCAGGGACTTCCCTGCAAGTCGAGCCTCCCAGAGGAAGTAAAAGCATAGGGCTGAAAGCTGCTTGGGTTTGTTTGCTGATGTTCACTGCACTGCCCATGGCTCCCCTGATCCTTGGCCATCTTCTTTCTTCATTTAGCTTCTGACAGGCAGAATCTGATTGCCAATGAGCAGCTCTACCAGGTGAGTGGGCACTTGTGTGTGTGTGCATGCCTGTGGGCTTCATCCCCTGTACCACGCATCCCAGGCCTGGCCAGGCACTGTTGTAGCCTGTCTCTCCTGTTCTTCCCCCTAGCCCCTTGGTGAGCGTGATAATGAGCAGTACAGCCGGCTGGTGCCTGCCAAGGGCCGCAAGTGAAGCGGGAAGATGCTGGAGCCCATGAGTCCTTCACACCAGGAGTGATCCTGCAGCAAAGCCACCACCAGTGCCCAACAGCACTGGCACCCTGCCCTGGCACTGCCTTTGTAAGCTTCCTGCTGGCAGAAGACAATGTGAGTTTTTCCCTAGAGAGCCCTGCAGCTCCTTGCTGGGATGTGCTGCCTGCAGCACTCTGCCCTTCCTATGACCTTGTGCATTTCAGTATTGCTCCCATTAAAGATGAGCCTATCCCATTGTCTCCCTGCTCCATCAGTTCTGTTGAGGCCGGGGAACTGTGCATTCACAGGGGAAGGCGCACACTGAATGCCTGCAGAGCCATAGGGTTCCTGCCTGTCCCGATAGGACACTGCTCTGCCAGTGCAGGCAGGTGCTCGTGTCTGTGCCAGAGGGAGAACAGGCGGATGTTTGCTCTGCATATGCAAGGTTTAGCATCTAATCACAGTCTCCAAACCACAGAGGCTTGAAAGGTCCCTAGCACACAGCGAGCCTACAATTGCCTCGGTGCTTAGGGGAGTGAAGCATGAGCAAAGAAGCGAACTGTGCTGGCTTCACAGGAGAGCTTGTGGGGGCCCAAAGAGGAAATGGAAATAGCAGAGAGGACGGAAACTGGAGCAGAGACCTTGCAAAACACATGGCAGAAGAGTTGGCCAGGCAGCGGAGGCCAGAGGCAGTCTGTGCTCCGCACACCTCCAGTGTTCTTGGTAGGCTCAGCAGCCCACCAGATTGTCTGGCCGTTGTGACCAGGCACTGGCATCCCATATTACAGGCTCACCAGCCATCCCAATGTGCTGAGTGCAGGGTGCAGTGGAGCAAACTCTCGGAGCCTTTCCCACTGAGCAGCACTGGGTGCCCCACATCAACCCAGCTCCTTCTGGCAAAGTCTGCACTCCCCAGCTCTAGCAGAAACGGTTACTGTGGTCTGGGTATGGCCAATGTGGGAGGCATCTAACAGACAGGATCTGCGAGCAGTTAGAAACCTCAGAAACCAGGTCACCCCCCATTTGCCGTTGCACACATGTGTAGGTGTGCTCCCCTGCTTTCCTGAGAACCTGGGTGACAGGCTGTAGAGAGCACCAGGCTGAGAATTGCTTCTGGCTCAGTGGCATCAAGTAAGGCAGGACTATGAAGTTAGTGACCAGCAGACTGCCTTGTGCACAGCATTTTCATCAACATCAGATCTCAAAGTAACGAGCAAAGGTGGCTAACTACAGCCAAAGAGCATGAGAAACCTGGAGCAGAGTATGGGTAGGTATGTTCTGAACAAATTAAGGAGCCAGCAGAGGTAATGTTTACAACTGGTCTAGTCAAAGCAGGCAGGACAAAGAACTATTTCTGTGCAGCTAAGCACAGAGGCAGAGAGGTATCACTTCACGGGAGCTGATCCCACTGAGATAAGGGAAGCGTGTGATGGCACTGGTTGGGGCAAACATGCAGCCCCATACGTGGCAGAAGCACTGGGGTGTAGCTTGAAGCAAAATGTAGACCTTGTACACCCAGACAGCACCCGGAGTGCTTTGAATTTATCCCATCCCATTCATGGCAATGGGCTGTGTGGCTGGGCTGAGCAAGCAGCCCTGGGGCCAGTGATGTTTGGCAAGATGTGAGAATGTGGCCTGGGGTGGTGTTAGAGCTGCTGGGGGGTAGTGCTCTTTCTATCTTGCGTTCTCCCTCCTAGGTACTTAGGGCCTTGTATGGTAAACCCAGCTGTGCTGCTTTAAAACCACATCCTGCAGGGTAAGCACAGCAATCTGCAGCATGAAACTTGCTGGTGTTTACCTCTTCATGCTGAAACTCAAGGGCGAAGCCACCCCCAGGCCCCATCACTGCTGCTGTTTCCTTTCTCCAGAGCTGCTGCTCTGAAGGGCTGGGGGATGGACAAGTAGGTTTGTATGTATGGGTGGAAACGCTTCTCTTCTCTTTAATGAAAGCTGTTCTTTTTGACTGAAATGTTTTCATTCAAAGCAGTGGCTTTCTATGAAAATGCATCATTTTGTTCTAATATGCTGCCTGCCTCTGTTCCTTTTGTTACAGTCCTGGGCAGCAAAACGAAGATAGGCTATGAACATGAGAGCAGGAGGCCAGTCTGAGAAGGACCCGCTCTATGCCCACTGGCTGCCCATGCTGGAGCAAGTGGAGGCACTGGGTGCAGACATGAAATGGGAGGGAAAACCAGAGCATGCAACTAGAGCTGAGAGAGAAGTGTGAGGGAAAAGGAGGCCAGGACCCATGAGTGAGGCTGCAGTCCTTTAATGCGGAGCAAAACTTCTCTTGCCAGTGTGCTCATCGGTTTCTGTTCCGTTCTGTCAAACTGAAGGTGGAAAGAACACATCAGGGTGGGACAGCGGATGGCAGCAGATACCCGTCCTGTGTAGTAGCTGCCTTATCCCAAAATGCCAAGCTGGGCAGAAGCTCTTAGCCCCTTTGCTGCTGTTTTCCATCCTGGCATCAGCGGGAATTTCAGAAGCCTCTGGATTCCAGGCCTGCATACACATCCCGCTGGCCTTTCCGGATGGGCTGTGGGAATAGCAGAGATGTTAGTTTGGGGATCTTCATTAACACCCTCAAACAGCATGACATTTTGATTGGATGCTTCTTCAAAGGAGCAAAATGCATAAATGCTATGGATTCCCAGCTCTGGCTATCCCGTTACCCCTCCCCAGCCAGCAAAGAGAGAGACAAAATGCAGGTACTCCATACCTCATAGTCTGGGTTTGGAACAGGGGGAGGACGCTGCATCTTCTGACCTACAACAAAGGCAAAGGGAAGTTATCCTTGGTGATAATTCGTATAACACAACACAAGGGACTTTCACAGAGGTGATCCAAGGGTAAGGCATACCATGGGTCAACTCACATGGCTTTATTGGGAGCTTAGAGCTTCGTTAAAAGCAAGCTCTTCATTTAGCGCTTCGCAGGCATCATGGAGAGCAGAGATGCCCGAGATGGCTCTTACCTCGTGGCCGGGTGCCAGCACCAGCGCTCGTTCTCCCCTTCCTGTCTTTGCTGAAGTAATAGACCAGGGTCAGCACCCCGAAGGTGATAAGAAGATCCGCACTGATGATCCCTGTCACTGCCAAGGCATCCAGCTCCGCACAGTTTGCGCACACTGCCAGGAGGAGAGATGAGGGTGCTCAGAGATGGGCACTCTTCCTTTCCAGCAAGCAAAGTCCAGGCCTCCCTCATCTGCTTGGTGATAGCTCCTAATATCCATCACTGAAATGTGCAGGCTTTAACCCATACACGGAGTGCTTTCTCACTCACCTTTGGCATTCAGGTACATTTCATACTTCTTAGCACCTGATGAACAGCTCAAGTTGACAGGAGAGCTGTTGTGATTCTCCATAACGTACTTCTGTGCGTCGCTGATTCCTTTGGTTCCAGTTGAGTGCCAGGCTATGCTGCCTTCAGTCAAGGGACATGTGATTGTCACTGTGGTTCCAGAAATCTCCACCAGGAATCCTTTATTGGAAGAAGGGCGGAGGAGAAAGGAAACCAGCGTTACAAATGGCTTTTGAGCAGGCTTCCCTGCCCACTCTCGATCCCACCATGGCAGTTTGCTCTGCGAAGTCTTTGATGTCGTGGTACTGTGTGGATTCTCTGTGTCTTCTGCACGCATGTCTTCCTTTAGGTTTTTACACTCATTCTTTGCAATACTGAGTAGTCAGAGAGCCTGGCCTCCTGCCAGGCACTGTTCTGTTTATCCATATGGTTGCTGGTCTCTGCTAGGAGACCACTAACGGTAATTAGGGCAACTCGTTATAGCTTATTTTTGTGATTGGTGATGACTGCCTTTCAGTCCTCGCCTGTGAGGCATCTGTAGTCTTTATATAGCATTAACTAGTTAAGAATGCTGGTTAAAATACACTTACCCTCTTGTGCTTCGGTATCGTCTGCAAAGGAGAGAATAATGCGTTAACAAATCAAACCTTACTGTCTGTTGCTGTTGGGAAATGCCTGGCTCTGCTTGGGGGTCACTAGCAATAATGAGGGACATTCACAACAGGCAGTTTTTCAAGTCAGTGAGATCAATAGCAATCGATGAACAGTGATTCTTTCCTATCCTACGGTATTTGCAAAAATTCAAGTACTTCTATTTAACTTTTATTCCTCACTTGTGAGGCATGGTTGGCCTTTTTATCCTCAATAGCTAGGAATGCTGGTAAAATACACTTACCCTGCTGAGCTGTGGTGCCAGCTGCAAAAGGAAAGAATAATAGGCGTTAAGTAGTTCAGCTACTGATATCATGCACCTTTCCTACTTCAAGGATAGCTTTTCTGAACTCCGCTGCGTGAAAGGGCTGCTTATACTCTTATAATTGTGCTAAAGGCATTAGAAGCATTCTGTTAGGCGAGGCAGGATGTTGTTTTGAAATGAAGTCTTTTCCTTTGGAAGCCATTTTTAACACAGCCTAACGCAGAATGGAAACCTGAGTAATTGCCGACCCACTTTGGAAAAGGGCTGTTGCAAGCTGGGAACCCACAGTTCTGCTTTATCATCATGGACCAAAGGCTGCTGGAAAATCAAGCCTGGTCTCTGCAGTAAGGGCCGCTGTCCCCTGCAAGACTGTACTCTTTGGAGGATTGGACCCCAGTGCTCGATTTAACACTGAAATAGCTCATCGGTGTGATTTTGCTCTCTTGGTTGGAAACAAGTAGCTCCATTGAAGTCTCTGGAGTTGGAATATTACAGAAACAGGTTTTAGGAGGTGTTAGTAAGACTTGTGTTTGCTTCAAAGGCATTTGCTGATAGAAATTAACGCACGAACAGGAATGACCCGATTCATGTGTTCACCATTGTTTTATCCCAGGTACTGTTTGCTTTATAATAGGAGTTACTTGTAACAGAACTGGAAATTTGAAACTCCACAGGCATAGGACTTGCCTGGAGAGAAGGTGATGTGGTGCTTTTATCTGTAGAGAACATGAATTTAAAGTGCAAAAAAGAACAGACCATGGGTAAACGGAATGTCTTCAGTCTTCTCAAAGAACAGCAGTTGGATTTGCAGCACATTAGCAGAATAGCTGTAGTTTTGTTGTAGTATCTTTTAATTATCTTTCAAGCTTCTCTCTCATAGTTACCAGTAGTCTTAAGCTATAGTCTTAAGAGGTACTCTGCATTTGGCCCTCGTCTGGCTTCCTAAATGCTGGTCAATTTAAACTGGTAAAGTGGATATTGCTGCCACTCCCATGATATCACAGTGAATCTGAAGTTATTCACCCACGATCACAGAATGGTTTAAGAAAAGCACATGAATAAAATGTAACAGTAAATGAAAACCTCAGGACCTTCTAGTCTTCAGGGCAGCCACCCTTCTGGTCCCCATGGGCACTGGCCAGCCGTACTCACCCGCACACAGCAGGAGTCCTCCCAGGAGAGGCAAGGACTGCTCCAACCTCATCCTTGCGCTCCTCCTTCTCTTGCTCTTCAATGGCACATCAGATGGGCATCACTGAGTCAGGCTGCGAGGGAAGAAAGCACACATTGGCTTTTCAAGGGCTTGCTTACCAGAAAGAGGCCCAAGGTGTTTTCCCAGAACTGCGAACCGAGCAGTGCAGGGGAGGCTCACTGTTTCCAGTGCAACCTGCAGGCAGCCAAGGCGCGGGATGCGTATGACAGAATGAGCCCATGTCAGGAAGTGCGGAGGCTCAAAACGTCTTCATGCAACGTCACTGACAGCAAGGGGTGGCCGCCCTGTGCCAATCCAGTTCAAGTCTCAGGAGTCCTGTTGTAAATGCCCTTGGAGCAGCAGGAGAGAGAAACAATCTGGATTCAGTCTGCGGTCAGGACCTTCCTAAGAGCCCTTCACAGGGAGTGTTTCTGAAGTTCAAACTGCTGCAAGCGACTTAACATAGCAGGGAAACCAAGGAACCAGAAACACTTCAAAGAAGCTGAGCACCCAGAGGCACTGTATGGCTCACAGAAACGAGCCTGTAAGTGCCAGGCTGTAAACCCGGGGGGTTTAGTCACTGATGACGCAATCTGGACACTACTTTTGTTATTTTACTCTAATAAACCCCATTTGCTCCGTATGCCTTTTCAAGAGTGGTGTTTGCCAGCTCCTCATCCACACTCTCCTCTGTACACATACTGACAGGGAGGAGGGCAGCGAAGGCTGTGGCTAGGCACAGCAACCTCTGTGCTGCAAGCCTCTGACCTGAAGCCGATGCCTGCTCTCGATGCCGTGCGCTGCTTTTAGGAGGGAGCTTGCTCACCTGAGCTGCCTTTTCTCCCCAGCTCTCTTCATGGGCCTGACTCCACTAGATGGGGCCCCAGCCCCGCTGCGCCACCTTCTCTACCCGAACCTGCGCTTGGGGTGGACGGAGAGCTCCGCCCCGCGTGGGACTGCGACAGGGAC
Source organism: Amazona ochrocephala (assembly GCA_039720435.1). Lineage (NCBI taxonomy): Eukaryota > Metazoa > Chordata > Aves > Psittaciformes > Psittacidae > Amazona > Amazona ochrocephala. Next base: position 7,080,948 of record CM077895.1, read on the forward strand.
CTTTCCGGCTCTGCTTCCAGCGGGGATGCTGGCACAGACGGAGTGGGAGCACAGTGTCTTTCCGTGTCTGCCTGCTGGAAGCTTACAGCGCTGTGTATATGGCTGTGAGAGCAGTGGGGATTTCAGGGTATGCGTCTAAAACAGACAGTGCAAAGCCAGCCACGGGTCCCTCCTTCCTCAAGGACACTCTGTGCTTTTGTGCCTGCCACCTACATCTCAAGGGACACCTTTCCAGATGCCTGGAGCTGGCTTCTTGCTCCTTCCCAAGAGCTCACCACTTAGTGACATGGCTGATCACGCTATTGCATTGCTCTCTTTAGCTGCCAGATCTTTCTTTTACTTACTTCTGCTTCAAAATGAAACATCAGAGAGTTCAAGTTACTCGTAAGGGTGCCAAGGACATGGTGCTCTCTTAACAGCTGGAGTCAGCAGGTTTTGAAACAAGTCGTTGAAGGTTAATGAAAGAAGGGAGCCCTTCAGACAGACAGAGGTTAGGACATCCTTCCTGTCCCTGCCTTGGCACCACTGCTGGGAAAATTAGCATCAGGCTATGTTTCAGTAGGATGTTTCCATCCTCTGGACCCTTGCCCACACTGCTGCCACTGATCGTGTTTGGGTTGTTCGCACATTTTAGCCAAACAAATGGCCCTCATTCCTTCAAGCTCTCTATAAACACCTTGAGGCAAACCCTCTTTTGGGAGCAAATTTACCTCCCACAAGAGGGGAGTGGTTTCAGGTGGAAGCTGGGAGAAGGGATGATTGCAACACAAAAGAGCAAGGGAATATGGGAGGCAGAAGAAAATAATCTTGCCTTGGAAGTCTCCGTGCTTCACACGCAGAGGTGCGCTGTGCCGGCCGCACCTTGCCTTTCAGTGCAAGGGCAGGGAGTGCTCTCTGACTCAAGCAGGAGAGCGCTCGCATCGCTTTGCAAGCCCAGCTGAGGGAAAGGAGTTTGCTCTGCTGTGCTGGGAAGGCTTTGAGGAGCTCGTCTTTCATCCGCTTACTGAGAAACTGGAACAGATCACCCATGGAGTACGAACTTGTCTTCCCGATGCATGGCCCCAGCTGGCTGGCTGCTGTGCTCTTCCTTGGGGTACAGCTCCGAGGTAAGGAAACCTGGTAATGTCTGGCCTCAGCTGCCATCTTGACTTTCCTCTTCTCATCCCTTAATCATCACCCTCATTAAGGCAGTGACTTTGTACGACTCTCGGATACTTGTTGTTGACGATTGCTGCCATTCTTTCAGGTCCGGGTTCACTGCAAGTGACACGAAGTGATTGAGTTTCTTTGACAAACAGGTTTAAGTGTGTTCAAGCGGAAGAACAACACTGATCTCATTCTGAGCTCTGGTTACACATCCTTTTCTCTCCTCCCAGGAACCTGGACTTTACTCCTAGGTGGTTTTTTTTACCCTGTCTTTGTTACTAGACAGTCAGGGATTGTTAAGCAGCACTTGGCTTTAGATCCTTTACGTAGCAATGACTCCAGACTGGCAATAACCTGGCTTGAATTTTTAGTGGTTTATAGCTGGATCCTAAGAACACCGTGGCCTCCTTTCTTTCCCAAACGCATCAGCACATGGATACGGCTGGGAATCTGTCTCGGAAAAAGCATTTCAAACTCATTTCCGACAGTTGTTCTTTTGAAGGAGCTTAACGTGAAAAGATTTGACACTGAATCTTTGGATGAGAGAAGGTCTCTGCCAAAGAAGGTTTTCAATGTGAGCACCTTCAGTGTTTTGGCATTTCAAGTATTTTCTCCTTTGAGAAAAGAAACGATTTGGCAAGGAAGTCTTGGGTGATAAGCTATTTTCAAGTACAGGAACTGTATTAATTCTCTTTATTATGAAGCCATATTTTACAACCCCAGATAAACGGGGTTTTTTTGCTTGAATCACCCTGGTGGGGGTGAACTCATCTTCTAAAAGTGACAGGAAATTATGAATCCTTTTATTTTGGCTGGGCTACTTTGATCAATAAGGAAAAGCGAAGTCGTGGGAGCACATGGTCAGGATCAGGGAGAACTGTCCCCTTCAACAGCAGCAAGATATGTAGCGCAGCACTGCTGTTTGTGGAAACTAAGCCTCTGAGTTCAGGAGCTAAAGTGGGCAGGCAAGAAAGCAAGCAGCTGTGGGGGGAGAAAGCGAGAGCCATGTGGGTAGCACCCATCTGCCAGTGATGAACCTGTCTGGAATGGCAGGGCAAGGCAGAAGACAAGTAGGGCTCAGGCGTGAGAGGTATCTTCAGAAGCATCTTTCCTCTTCCTGTGTCTTGATGCTCTCTCTCTGGGTAGCATCGCGTTAGCCGTGCTGTCTGATTCACCAAGTGGCAGCTGCGGTGGTTTGGTTAGCAGAGGATGTTTCTTTGACAAAAATACGCTTACGGATTTACCTTGAGGATTTCCTGCAGGGTGCCTCAGCCTGACTATATTTGACTGTAGCTGTCTGGCTGGGCTGGCCTTCTAACAGGCACTGCTCACTTCAGTGGGAGAAGTTTTCACCATGGCACTCAGGCTGATAATACAAAGTGCATAAAGAAAGTTCTACCAACTGTTGATTGTGGTTCATCAGTCCTAATTAAAAGGGTGGGACTGCTTCTCTGAAGAAACCTGCTTGGGGAATTGAGTGCAGCAGAGTGCTATCACGTCTGAAAACGTGGCCAGGCCAAGCTCATGAGAAGTTGTGTATGGTATCCTTAGTGCCAGTCAGGAGCAAGTGCATGTTTAAGGAGGAGCGGCATTTGCAACAGCACTGCACCTCCTAGATGTCAAGTTTACTCATGCCTGAAGAGAGGCATTTCCAGCCAAAACAAAGGATTGTCCCTGTAGGCAAGCCCTTCTCAGTGGTCCTCTCTCAACCAGTTCCCAGGTCTGTAAGTGCTTGACTGTGAAGCCACAAAGCTACAAGGAAAGCACTGTACCAGCAGTTCAGATGGATGCAAACTCGCTTGAAAGCAGCACTGTGTGGCTTGCATATCAGCTGAAAAAATCCTTGAAGCACAGGGATCTCTTGGATTCTGCATATGCAGGATCATCTCCTTCAGTAATTGTATCTGTCTGCTTGAGACTGGCAGGTTAAACATTGACAGGGATAGATAAGACAGGTTTTGCATAGGATAAATGCAGATAAGGAAAAGTGATGAGCATACGCTGTAGACAGTAGTTTCTTTATCTCTGATGCCTGCTGTTTTCCCTGCAGCACTGTGGCCTGTGGCAGCCATGGAAGTTCACACTTCCAAGGAGGTGAATGCTGTGAATGGCACTAACCTGCGGTTGAAATGCACCTTTTCCAGCAGCAGCCCTATCAGCCAGCATCTGTCGGTGACCTGGAACTTCCAGCCTGAGGACCTGGGCTCTCATGAGCTAGTGAGTGAGACTATTACTGTCCATTTCATGGGTGCACGCTTGCCCAAACAAACCATCCCAAGGCCCAGCACTGGGTAATCCCAGTGATTGCAACAGTTCCAGGTGTGGGTATGGGCAAGCATCTGTCCCAAAGCCCACACAGTGTTTTGGAATGACAGCTTCCTCTCTTTCCTGTAGGTGTTGTATTACCTGCAGGAGCCCTACAACCTGCCTGCTGGACGCTTTAAAGAGCGAGTCACCTGGGATGGGAATATTGAGCGGAATGATGTTTCCATCATGATCTGGAATTTACAGCCCACTGACAATGGGACATTCACCTGCCAGGTGAAGAACCCCCCCGATGCCAATGGGGTGGTCGGTGAAGTACGCCTCAGAGTTGTGCAGAAAGGTGAGAGGCCAAGAACCCCCCCGGGGTCATGTGAATTTAGCAAGAATTCCTCCATGTTTGGGAGAAAGTGTGGAAGAAAAGGGATTCTGAAGAGAAAGCATGAGGGTAGTTAATGGATACAGGGGAAAAAGGAGCCTGAGGAAAGGTTATATTCACAGAGATAGGTTCCCAGCCCCCCACCAATTGCTTCTTGTGCGTCCCTCTTGTTCATGGATGTGTTTCTCTCCATGCAGTGCACTTCTCAGAAATCCACTTCCTGGCTGTGGCCATTGTGTCTGCTTGTGTTCTGATGATCATTGTGGTGACAGTTGTGATTATCTGTCGACACCATCGGAAGAAAGCACAAGAGAAGAGGATCGAGGTGACAGGCACTGAACTGTAAGGGCAGGGGGAGAGAGGGAAAGGCTTCTGGAATAGCTTGCCAAATGTATCTTTGTCGCTCTTCTGAACTATTGGGCTTGGACCCTACGCTAAGCATCTACAATGCAAACCTGCCAACTCAGTTATCGATGATTATCTGTGTACGTGCAGTCAGAACAGGGCCCCGGGATGCTCTGAAGTCCTCCAAGCTTTGGAGTCCTCCTTCCACTCTTATTCTTCACAGTGACTCCTCACTCAGACAAGGATGCATCTTGTAGTGGTGGTTGGCAGATGACACTGTGGTCACCATGCATGAAGCAGGTTTACTGTCTCGTCACATAACCCTGTTACGTGTGCTATATGTAACTCAGAACATGACTGCTGCCCAGGATGTGACACTGATTTGGGCTTTCTTTTCTTCCTCCCCTCTTCTTTAATAACAGTAAAGAAAAGCAGAGTCTGAAGGCGAGAGACGAAAAGGAAGACAGTCCATTAGAAGATTAGGGGTCTTTGATGGCGTATACACTGCAGGTATCCATTCAGACATTCTCTATTTAACGTCGTGGTGTTTCCACAGGCTTTTGAAGGCAGTTTTACTTTGGTGTTTCGCTTTTATTCACAAAAGCCTGTGCTTACCATAAGCAGAAACAATGGAGACCACAATCAGGCTTTGCTCCTGAGGAGCCTTCAGGGAGAGACTGACAGCTGAACAGGGAGTGCAGACAGAACTGCCTCTTAGCTGTAGCAGAGGTTTCTCCTCGCTAGCGTTGCTGCTTTCCGTGCCATGCCTGCTTTGTGGATAAAGAGTGAATTCATTTCCTTTCCCCAGTTTTGAGTCTGCTTTTTGATTCATTGACTTTTTATTGGTTTAAAATTGCTACAGGGAGCCTGAGACTGTTTCCACATTTGCTGGCTTTGCTGCAGCATTAGAGCATGACTTTTACCCACTCAGTTTCTGAGGTCAGCAGCCGCCTTTCCGGCTTTGTTTTCAACAATAACCCTGAGCAAGGAATCTCTTTTGTTTTTCTTACGTTCTTTCTTCTTAGGTACTTCTAAGGCAGATGCAGAAACCGTGTAATTTTGGATGTTCGAACAAAGCTGAATTACAGATGCCTCACGCTGGGAGCGCGGTGTCCCCGCTCAACCTGAAATTCCGGCGAGGAAAGAGAACGACATTAACACCACTTGTAAAATTCCTTCACTGAAGCGGAGCAGGAGGAACTTGCTCCGTGAACAAGGAACTTTCCTTCATCTTCACACCTGCAGAACGTGATGAGCTCTGCTCTGATAGAGTGCCAAGATTGGAGCAGAATGCCAAGCTACCTGGCTGAGCAGAGATGCTCAAGGCTCGCACCTTAGAAGTCCTTAGGTGCCTCTGGTGCCCTGGTTTTCCTCCCTCAAAACCCTCTTTGACATGATCTGTGTGAGGAGGAGCCAGTTGTACAGCATAGTTTAAATCCCTTTGCCACTTCAGATGGGAAGCGTCACACTTTGGGAATGTATGCTGTTTCTGTTTAGGATAACGTTTACCTGTTGGTGTGTGTTTTGTGTTAGCCTCTTGCAGCTTCTGAGGACGCTGCCTTCTACCAAAGCCCCCACTGCAGAGCTGTTACAGTACTCAAACAGCACCAAATCAGAACATCAGCCTGTTTGTTTTAAGAGTATCTTTATGACTTTATGATGCTATCTGTAATGTGCTGGCCGCATTATCTGTCTGTCACCGTTTTCAATCTCCTCTGTTATCAATAAACGTGCCTGGTGGAGAGCAGTGATTGTGCTACGGAAGGTGATGCTACAGATGTGCACTCACCCGGGGGATGCCCAGTGAGCGGGGTTTTGCTCTGAAGAGCACCCAAACGCAGCCCCACGGCTCACCCAGACCCGGTCCCCTTAAGAGGGCCGAGAGCCCGCGGGCCGGAGCCTCGTCCCTTCGCCCGTGTCGGCGCGGGGAGCCGCGGTACCCGGGCCGCGCTCCTCCGCTCCCCGTGCGGGCCACCCGTCGCCATGGCGACCCAGGGCCGCCATCTTGGGCTGCCCCCGCCCTCACCTGCGCTGCGCAGGTGAGCCGCCATATTGCGGCCCGGAGCGGAGCCGGGATGCGGTGCGGCGGGGCGGGCGGCGGCTTCCTCCTGCCGCAGGGAGCCCTCCTGCTGCTCGGTAACGGCTGCGGGACGGGATCGGTTCCGATCGCGGTGGGGTCCGGCGGGGAGCCCGGAGGCGGCTCCGGGAGCGGCTCCGGGAGCGGCTCCGGGAGCGGCGGGCCCCGCAGGGAGGGTGATCGGAGGGACGTGGTGGGCTCGGAAGCTCCGGGAAGGGCCGTTCCGGAGCTGGGTGCGGCCGCGGAGCGCTCCGGGCCCCGGCCCCGCTGTGCGGTCCGCACGGCCGTGGGCGCTGCGGAGCGGGGAGCGCTGGAAGGGGCAGGAGAACGGAGGGGGGAACGAAGCCGCTCAGCAGGGCACTGCGGGCAGCGTTCAATGGCTCATAGTGCCTGTGCTCGAAACGCCGTGCCTTTGGCCTTCCCTGCTTCGCTGGGGTCTGGTCAGTTTCACTCGGGATTCCAGGACTTCAGTTGGTACCAGAAGAAGCCTGAGCTGCGTTGAATTAGTCTAAAGCTGGCACTTGGCAACTCATCAGAGAGCCAGCTGATTGAATTTCTCACCTCTTTACCACCCTATCTAAGTATCTGTAGGCTTTTAGGGGTATTTGCCAGATAAATACTGTAATTTGGGCTAGTTCCAATCCCATAGAGAAATAGGTAAATGAAGCTGTCTGCTTTTCTTTAAATGTCCTTATGGGGTAGTCATCACTGTGCTTCCCTCTTCAGGCTGCTTGACCTGCACATGCATCAATACCTCTGGGACACCATCACTTCTAACAAGGAACTGATCCTCGTCTATTGTGCTTGTTCCATCAGGGGTCTGCAGTGCTCTTTCCCTGGAAATAAAAGCCAGTGCTAGCATGCGAGCTTATGTTGGTGAACAGGTAACACTGAAATGCTCGTTCAAATCCAGTTTTCCCATCACTGAGAGCCTGACGATAGACTGGACCTACCGGCCCTTCACTGGTGGTCAGATGGAGACTGTAAGTGGAACAGGGACTCTTTTTCTAGTGGAGACTCACCAGGCCTCTGTGCATAATGTCTGAAAATACTTGTTCTGTTTGCTGTGCTGCTTCATCACTTTGGGTTTAGGACTCTCATTGTCACCTTCTTTCCCTTGTGAAATTGCTTTAGTGTTCTTTGGGTGGAAAATACTCTGTGCAATGCGTAGTAGCATAGCGGTGATAAAGTAGATGCGTTTTGGGTGTTGACACCAGGGCTGTGTTGTGTGCTGTAGCTATGTATAGAATGTCTGTAAAGCATTTGATCGGAAGCTTTCTTGAAGGCAGCTGGACCCTTGTAGTTCTGTCATGCAGGCTATGGCTGATATTTCTTGGAGTGGCAGGAACATGAGTAGTGACAGTCTGAAGACAGGGATGGTGACAGCCTCTAAAGTTTGAGGGCTTCTGCTTGCAGTTTTGTTAGCAGCAGTTTGAAACTTGAGTCTGAAAGCTCACTGAAAATCTCATATTCAGGGTGCAAGCAGAAAGTGCACATCTTTACAGATGAGCAGTGCCTTCTGTTGCCTGAAGAGTTTGAACTCTTAGGAGTATCCTTCTGTCTGCAACAAAAGGGTGCTTCTTCAATCAAGTGATGTCTGCTGAGCCTCTACTGATAAGACAGCAAGAGCAAAAGTGCAAGAAGCAGACCCTCAAGAACCGCCATGTTCTGTGTTGTGTGAGGCAAGAAGCCCACTTTGCTTCTCAACTGAAGATCTGCAGAAGGGAAGAAGTTGGTTAGAATGGTGATGGTGACAGAATGCTGAGGCTGGCAGATAAAAGCATTGGAGAGCTAATGAAATGGAACTGACCCAGAATTACCATATAGGAACTTGACAAGGTCCCCTGTATAAGAAATGTTATTTCTCACTTTTAATATGTGTACATTTATGTTTTCAATCCAAAAAGTAGTTTTCTTCGCTTTCTTAGACAAGTATTTTATTGTCTTTGCCTCCTTTTAGATTTTTCATTATCAGTCTGTTCCATACCCAACAACAGTGGGAAAGTTCAAAGACAGGATATCCTGGGTTGGGAATGTTGCCAATGGTGATGCTTCAATTGCTATTGAAAGCCCATCAATGAGTGACAATGGGACGTTCATCTGCAGCGTGAAGAATCCTCCAGACGTGTACCATAACATTCCCCAGACGATGCTGGTAGTTAGGGAGAGAGGTAAGTGACATGTCAGTGGCATGTCCTCATCCAGGTGCTGCAGCTGCACTGCGGCTTTGTCAGGCTCCTCGAAGTCTGAGCACCACGCGTGAAACATGTTCCCTGGAGATCCGCATGAGAGTTTCAGCAAGAGTTGCCTCACCCCATCTTTCTGAGCCACAGACACTGAAAAGTAATGAATTTATTGGGGCAGGAAGGGACTGAGGGAGCTGTGATGATAAAAGAAATCAAAAGCATGCAATTGTGCAGGAGTTCTGCCCTCTGCATACTGCAGCAGTAGAACAAGTTAAATACTGGTCTAAAAATAAGAGTCACATCACAAGTGCCAATTCTTAATATTACTTAATTTCCTCATCTGCCTTGCGTGTGAGACCTGCCCCAATTTTGCAGTTTAGGCACATTGATAGAACTGTGTCGTGACCTGCCTTCCTTTGTAGCTTTCTGCAAATAAAGCACCTTACTGTGCTGGATGTGTGACAGGAATCCTGGAGATTCGGTGACAGGCTGCTTCAGATCTGTCAGCTCTGTGCTTTGTGCTGAAAGCCTCGCAACCTGTGTCATGGAAGAACATTTGCCAGAGACTTAAAGCCATGTTTGACTAGTGGTACAGCTGGGCTGCTGTTTGTCTTTCCCGCAGGCTTCTCCTTCCAGCTAACTTCAGCGGTGCTGCTGTCCATTTTAGTGTTTCTCCCTTCCATCATTGTGGTTGTTCTGCTGCTGGTAAGGATGGGAAGAAAATTTGCAGTGCAAAAGGAGAAAAAAAAGCCTGGCTGTAAGAAATCCTCCATCGAAGTGTCCGATGAGTAAGTTCTCCTGCATCCTAAAGCCTGTATTTCCACTCTGGCTTGTTGACACTGGCCAAAGGACAGTTTCTCCACTGTCCTTTGTTCTGGAAGCCCTCGGCATCTGCAGGTCAGTCACTGAAACCTGCTTCTCCACTAGCATGACTTGGCCAGCCTTCAGAAAGCTCTGGAAAATCCCCATGTTTGAGCATAAACTAAGTGCTGTAAATCCCCTTTTTGTGTCATTTCGTGCGAGGCCATGGAACTGAAGCAGTTTAGGGTTAGACAGTCTTTCACTTCTGTAACTGGATTTATTTCAGTCTAAATCAGCAAGATACTTTGCTTATGTCAGCTTTCTGGGTGTGAAATACCCATAACAACAAACCAAAGTGAATGATGCTAACTGGTTCTCCTCTGATGGCCTGAGCAGAGATGCTAGGTACTGAACGAGCCTTGGAGGCTGAATTCCCTTCTGAAGTGGAGACGGTTCTGTTCTGGAAAGGTTCAGTAGTGAGAACAATGAGGTAATGTGGCTACTGCTGGAGCCATACCTGTTTTGCAATGAATTCAGTACTACAAGTTCTTGCAGAACAGGGTTTTTAATCTGATGTTCTGACTAGTGTTGTGGGATTTGCCAAGTAGCAGCTCTCGTGTCCTTCATAGCACTTCAGTGACATATCTGCTTTCCGAGTAAGGGACCTGACAATCTTTGTTCCTTTTAGTTTTGCCGTGCAGAGTTAAAGTGTGGCAGAACTAGAACTGACAGTCCACAGGACTTAGTATGTGTGTTGGGGGAAAGTCCAACCTAATCCTGTGGTTTTTCTGCAGGTCTGAACATCCAGGGACAGGCACCTGCCTGGGGGAACTCAGAGACCGGTGCCTGAACTGCGTGGTAAGTTAAAGGTGGTGTTTTCATAACTGGCTTTTATCAACTTTGGGGCTCAGAAGAGGTGCTGAGAGCAGCACATAGAGCTTGTCATAACACCTCTGGATGTCAAAGAAGTGTCCCCCAATGGCTGGGCTCAGAGGCTGCTCATGCTGCGTTACTGGCAGGGGAAGTTGTCTTGAGATCCACCAGGCTGGTTTTTCATTTGTCTCTGCTGAAATCAAAGGTGATATTTGAAGATGAAAAATCAGAACTAGAAGTGCTAGCTACTGTGTTGTGTTAGTTTCTTTAAAGGCTCTTCAAAACCAGTTTGGGTTTGACAGTGCCGAGATGAGGAGTGGAGGCATGGATCCCTCAATCCTCTCTGTTTCTTGTGAAGATGGTAGTGTGTAACCTTGCCTCTTTTAGAGATGTTGCTATTTAGGCTGGTTTCGTCACAAGGGAATCATGCTAAGCTCTTGATTTGTTTGTTTCATGAAGTGATGGTTGTCTTCTGCTTGCTACCCTATCACCAAGTTCCTGTCAATCAGATGTGCTGAAACTACTGAAGGTGTTTGCCACCTGCTGTACTTGCTTTGTAAAATGGGCCTCTAAGTTCTGTGTGCTGGCATTAGCAGCCATAGCCATAACTGTGGCACATTGCAGAGTAAGCTCATTAATATGCCTAACTTGAGAGTGGTTTTGTTTTTCCCCTGATGTCCTACAGAGCCAGCTTACCGTTTACATCTTTTGTACATGGTCAGGAAGTATGTTAAGGAGGATTTAAATGTGTTGCTTGATTCACTATTATAATGCCAGTGATTTCAAGTGTACTAAATGCATGAGCCTTCAGACAAGTGTGTGCTGATGGTTTCTATGCTTCATTAGATACGGAAGTAGAAATGAGCAGTTAGGCAAGTTACATGTGAAGTATTTGCAGTTCGCATAAGACACAACAGTTACAACGCAGCAGTATTGGGAGCAAGAGTTTTAGGAGGTGTCGAAAGCAGGAAAAGCTTTATGCCAAATGAGAGTTGCCATGGGACACGGAAAGGATGCTGCAAGTGCGGTGCTGGACAGCAGGGAGGCACCACTGCTTTACTGCAGGGGAGATGGGGAAGGATGGGAGCCCCACTTTGATGAAACACGTGGTTCGGGCAGTTGGAGGTTTTAGAAGTTTAAAAATGTCTTCTTATCCTTTGAGAGAAGGCAAATTTGAATGTTACAATCCTGCTGCTTTCATACTGAGTATTTTATTATCTGTTTGACACTTTGCTCTCCGATATCAAAATACTTGGCTTACCAAGAACATCCTGTCTCGCTCCCTTTAATGGTTCAGTACTTCTGAGTTCTCTGTACTGTACCTTTTCATGCCTTATGTGTTGCCAAATAATGAAAGCTGCAAAGCCAGTGAAAATCTGTTTGCACTGGGAATAGCTGGCAAGTTAGTGAGATCTCCCTCACAACGCTTTACCTTTGAGTTTCTTTCAAGTCGAGAGCTGCAGAGCTGGATCGTGTGGACGCCATCAAATGATTACTGTGGTTAAAAAATGAGACAATGGGGATCTGAAAGTGTGTCATTGGTTGTAGCTGAAGAACAACAACTGCACTCTTCGTAGGGGTTGGAGGTGCTTTTTCAGGAGATGGCTGTCTGCACTTTGTGGTTTGTCTTTTACTTGAGCTTTAGTTGCTACTTCTCTTAAAACACACCGTGCATGTTGGTTATACCGTGGTGATTTGGCTGTGTATCTGTGATAAGTCAAACAGATTCAGCTGCAAGTGCTTATAGGCTACAAGTTCTAAGGCTTATTGAAGCACAGCAGCATCTTGGAAAGCATTTAAGCTCTTGTCAGAAGCCTAGCAGACTCAAAATCTTGTCAAACTCATAGTGCGGCTCATGTCTTCATATATAGCTCGATTTCTCTCTCCCATTCTTCCTGTTTAGGACACGGATGAGGAAGACCCATACTGATGAAAGTCTAAAGCTATGGATAAAGAACAAAATGACAGCACTGAAAATCATGGCTAGATGAGCACGAAGGCTGCTGGATAACCAGTGCAGATTGAAGGACCTGCTCTACTCTCGGTAGATTAGAAGAATAATGCCGATGGGATAGTTCACTTTAAGCACAAAACACTGATTTTTGACATCTTTCTGTTTTAGTGGAAAACCAAAACTCTTTTAACCTCATTTCTTCAGTGCCTACAGAAACCTTGGTGCCTGCAGCTGTACAGCCTGTTCCCTACCAGCAGCCTGCGATGCAGTTTCTCACTTTACTTGCAGATTTGCTTCCTTTATTATTTTGACATCCTCCCTTTCCTGTGCCCTTGAATCTGAATTGCCTGAAGGACAGGCTACTCCAGAGTGCTGTCAGCTCTCTAAGGTGATAGTCATTTGACATGGACAACAATTTGTTCTCCACTTTTTGGGAAGTATTTGCTAAGGACTGAAAACAGTCGAAGTTGGTACCTGGCATCCTTTGTCCTGGAGCAAGAGAACCTGATGCTTTTTAAATACTTCTTGGTTTAATCTGCCACTGTTTTATTCCTACTGTTTTCTGATTCTGTTTTTAAGTCCCCAACTGCGAAGTAATGTTCCCTTTATGTTGTTGTGTTTCCCTTTCCTTTTTACTGGTGAGTATTTGCCCACGGCTGCGTTAGTAGGTTCATGTCCTACTTTGGAAGTGAAGCACAATTCATATAAACCAATTTTTAAAAATCAGAAATGCAAATGGGGACTCTGTATCTGGGGAAACATAACCCCATCTACCTCAACCGTTGACTGAAGCAATGTCCAAAGGAATCTTCCGTGTTCAGAGGAAGAGATGTGTTCCTCCTCTCTTCTTCTAGGTGCCTTTTGAGGGTACAGCTAAACATGCATCATTAGTGCCCTCTGAGAGAGAGAACGTTCTCTTTCACCAACCTTCTCCGGTAATGGATGGCAGAGAGCAGTGGAATTCATGTCTGCTTAGCACCAAAACAGCTGCTGGTTTCAGCTTCCTTTCTGTATGCAGCATTGGTCAAATAGCCTCCTTTTACATGTGTGTTTAAGTTAACTGGTTTTGCCATTACCAATAAATTGCTTTGTTTCATTCTGGGCTGTGGTTTTCTTCATTTGGCTAAATACAGCTAAATATAGTTGGAACTCCTAAAACTGCCAGCCTGAGTTGTTGCTTAGCTATAGCAATTGCCAGATGATGATGGGTAAGAGGTGTTTAGGCAACAGATTTACCCCAAAAGGGAACATGGGCCGAGTCCCCCCCCTCAACAGCTCTCTGATGGCTGCCCATTCCAGGTATGCTGAAGTTCCTGACTGCGGAGCTGTGTCTCCAGATCAAGAAATAGGTTTTTCTCCTGTCTGTTATAAGCTAACACATAAAAAGCTGTGTTGGTGATGGCACAGTGTCTCCCAACCAAGACTTTCCTGAGAAAGGATGTTGGTGGGATATGCAGCCTAGGGGAAGTGGCTTTGTTGTTCCACTTTCAGCAGTACTCAAGTTCCCTGTGGACATGAATGACTCTTGTTTTCTGCAGAATGTTTGTCTGCGATTGCACTCCTTTGCAAACATGGGCTAGATGCAGGGCAAACCGTTCTGGTGCAAAGCTGAACTGCCACCGTGAAGCTGATAAGACTTTCTCTGTTAGCTGTATGGAAGTTGCTCTGTGTACCATTAAACACACTGATAGAGAACAGCAATTGCTGTGGTACTCCAGAGGAAGAGGAAGGATGAAAATGCACTTTCAAAGCGATTGGGGTGTGGGCGTGCAGTGGACTGAAAGCAGTCCATGTTGTGTATTGGGGTTTAATCCTAGCTGGCAACTAAGTGCCATGTGGCCATTCTCCCCTTCAATGCGATGGGGAGGACAACTGTGGGTTAAAAAAGGTACAGCTGTGTGCTGAGATAAGAACCCTGTCCCTGCTAAAACCAGGACTGTGTCTTGTATGTGGTTCAAAAGGGAGCAGCAGTCTATGCTGTGAAAAGCATGGTGAGAGTGGCTCTTCTGCCCAGAAGATGCCTGTTAGCCTGTGGTCCCAGCAGCACCAGTACTGAGGCATGGCAAAGTCACCCGATGCTGCCTGCTGCCTATGCGTCATCCGGACAAGAGCCAGTCTGCAAGCACAGAGGTTCTTTAACCAGCTCTGAGCCCCAAAAATGAGCTAAGGGGGAGTACAGGCTGCAAAAGGGTTGCTTGCCAAGATTCTTTCCGTTCTTGACTTCTCATATAATGACTGATCAGATCAGTTTGCTGCAATGCAAGGCGTGGGACTGAGCCATGTCTTGTACCTGTGAGGTGTCTTCTCCTTACAAAGCTGTGTACCCATCACTGGTTCTCAGGCATATGCATCTATAATCCTCCTTGCCTCTCCTAACAGTTCCTTTTGCATGCTGGTTTGTCAGTACCTCAATCTAGCTCTTAACTTCCTCTTGCAAGTTGAAAGTGACCCCCAAAGTGAACCTGAAATAAGAGACTCGGAAATAAAGACCGGCAAGCAAGATAGATATCTTGCACGCACAACTTCAAAGACGACTCAGCAACCGATCGGTTCAGGTACTCCAAACCAGTTACTGAAGATCGATTTGTGCAAGAGAAAGTGGCTGCCCCAAACCGCTCCAGGTGAGTACCTTTTGCCATTGTATTTGTTAGCTGGGTGTTCTTCCTGAGAACTAGGGAAGCATAGAAGTGCTGAGGATTCAGATACCCTGTGCAAAAGTAGGGAACTCTGAAGGCAGTATGGTTTCCGTGTATCCCCCCCCCTGCAGTGTGTTTAATAGTAACTATCCTGTGGAAGGATTTGGAGATGTCGGCACTGTGATTTACATGACAGCCTGGGGGAGTGGGTGCTGCCTTCAGCTGGTGCACGCACAGTACCCACCTGCTATGCGTGTCACAGAGGGAGAACCTGTACAGATGTGTTCCCGGATAGGACTGGAATTTATTCTTAGAAATAGGGTAATAAATCCAGGGAGGATTTGGTGGCAGTAAGGGCCGGAGCCTCAGCCACTCAGCTAGAGGACTTGTGACGTTCTGCATGTAGATACCCCAGCATGCAGCCTGCTGTGTGCCGAGGACGCCTTTTTGAAGCTAGCTCCTATTTTGGGCCCTGCGTGGGGATGATCCTGGGCAAGCATAGCCCTGCTTGAGTTCTATGGCTTTTGGCAGCATAGCTGGGAAGCAGGGTGCTTTGGCCTGCTGCACTGGGAGATGCTGCACCCGCTGAGAGCTTTGGAGCTGAGCATGAGTTCTGCTGGGTTTGCAGGTTATACGTGCACAAGCAAACGGTGCTGTGGCAGAGTTGCAGACAGCGCACTCAAACTGCGCAGCTCTCCCATCCAGTCATAAAGAAACAACCCCCAACAGGGTCGTGTTCTTTGCAGAGCAGATTGGAGAGATTTCCAGAGGGCTTTCTGCCACTTTCTGGGGTTGTTTATGGAAAGGGGAGAGTGATGAAGGGCAGAGGTGGTTTTACATCACTGACTGCAGGCAGAACACCGTGCAGCGACTGGAAAGCTGTAGGGACTGTTTCTCAGCCTAGAACACACTGTGGGTTGCCCAGCAGCTAATTCTGGGTCTGTAATCCCTGTTTGAACCCTTCTCAGGTGTTTCTGAGCTCCCTTTGCTCCTTTTGCATTTGCTTCTGAAAAGAAGAAAGAATCAGCAAATGTCTCTGGCCATGTAAAGAGATGGAAGCTTTCTTAGGGGCTCATTCTTCCCCACTGCAGAAGCTGTTCCTGCCTCTCCATGTGCATGCATGGAGCTGCATGTCCCCTCTCATCTCCCCTCACTTTTGAATGGGCATAGCTTTGAATCATGGAGCAGAGACACAGCGAGCAGGGTACTGACTTTTGCCTTCCAGTGATCCACGTGTGAACACTGGCTGGCACGTTCCTGACGATGGCAGCCAGCCCTTCCTTGGGCTGCAGGATGTGTCTACACTGTGTAGAAGGATGATGTCGGCTTTCTTTGGAGAGATGTGCCGCAGGTCGAAGTGAATACAGTGACCGAACAGGGCACCGTCTGAACACTTCTCACCACGTGTAGCATGCAGTAAGGGGTCTGTGTCGTTAGGACCAAACACCTCTGAGCACGTCGCAGAAGATTCTCCCCGTTGCTTTCTGAGCAGGGTTAAGGTTTACGAACATCTCGGTTCGGATGCGAGAGGCTCGACCCCCAAACCACCGGAAAGATTCATTACTTGGGGGAAACACAACAGGGTTTCAGGCTGTGCCCTTCCCCCCCCGCTTGCTCTCTTCCTTCCTTGGGCTCAGTCTCAAATCAGTGACATCTGTGCTTCACTCACTCAGCTGTGGCTGACCTGAGCATCCAGGCAGCAACGACCACATCCCTGCCCGAAGAACTGAAGGCAGTGTCTTTCTGACTTGGTGTCCGGTTCGGTTGCACGTTGTTGCTGTCCTGCCCCAGGGGAGGTTGATGCCTGTGTCACCTCTGCTGCTCTTTCCAGAAGATGAAGGTGCTGCTGAGGCTGGCTCTGCTGCTGACATGGCTGGGTAAGCTGTAAGTCATTCTGGTGGTTTTACTGACCTTCTGCCTTTGCTAACAGACCCATAGGCTCCTCTCTTCCTGCAGCGAGATCCTCTTGGGCTCCTGGGTGCCAGTGACTCTGGTCTCTGGGTGCTGCGTATTCCCTTCTGCAGAGCTCACATATGTATAGGCTTCAAATTGCAAAGGCATCCCTGGGCAGAGTCCTGTACTTATTCTGCCAGGCTCCAAGGCTTTGAAAGAAGTAGAACTGCTTTGCCAAGTCTAAATACAGAGAAAGCTTTCCAAGGTATTGATTTTGGCTCTGCCTGAGGCAGCTGGCTCCCTCGGTCTTCTCTGCTGGCAAGTATTTGTCATTTTCAGCCCCACAGCTGGTCAAGACCAAAAGAAACCTGTTTGGGAAGCTGTAGCACTTTGCATTTATTATTCACAGGGCACCAGGCAAGCACTTGGTGCTTGGCCAGAGCCCAGCCCTCGGTGGCTTTGCACACACTGAGCAGGGTGATGAGGACAAGCCAACCTGCCTGAGCAGCTCCCCATTGAACCAGCTCACCTAGATCCTGGCAAACAAGTGCCAGAGCCGCGGCCGCTCTCCTTGCCGGGTGCTGCCAGGGCAGGCAGGGTTTGTCTTGACAAGCTCCAGTGGCATTTGCTGCCCCACTTGTTCACCCTTCCTGCCGCACGCTTTGCAGCCCGACGTGTCGGCATCTGCTTCGTGAGGCTTATATCAGCCCTGTGCTCTTTGATGTTCCCCTGGTTTGTTTTTGTTTCCCTGTTGTCCGGCTGCTCCAGAAACCCTAACCAGTAGTTACATGGCCAGACAAGTCCAGGCCCAGGTCTGGAGCCTGTGAGCAAGGGGGAAAGAAGCCAAATGGGCAGGTTGTGAAAGAGGAACTGAGCTGCGTGTGGAGCACTTGAATCGCCCCTGGCCTGGTACAGATGAGCACGGCACTGGTTCTCCCAGCCCGTGACTCAGAGGAACAGCCCTGCAGCAGCTGCAGGCTCCGGCTCGGGGACGCGGAGGGCTGGGGTTGTGCTTCCCCACTTCCCTTCGCGTGGCGCATTCAGTGAGCGCAGCACCCTTGCTCCGGTGGCTGGGAGGATGTGCTGCCCCGCACCCCAGGCACGCCGAGAGCAGGGGTCAGGGAGAGCCTTTGCCTGCACGGGCAGCAAAGCCTCCCTGTTGTGCTCTGGGCTGGTCGGTGCCATTAGCCCCAGGCTTACCTGCGGAGGAGATACCTATGAGGACAGGCAGGCTGCACCTGGCCGTCCTCCCTGGACTCATCCTGCTGTCCTTGTCCCTGGCAGAGCGATGCAGCGGGTCGGCTGGATGGGTGTTCATGGAGCCGCAGCTTCGAGCCAGTGCCGGGGACTCTGTGCTGCTGCAGTGCCTCTTCCTAGACCCGCTGGCCAAGGGCTGGACCATGGCCAAAGTGGACTGGCTGCGCCTGGCAGGAGCTGGCACGAAGAAGGTGGGTTGGGACCAGGGGATGGCTGGTGGGGCAGGGAATGGGGCAGGGAGAAGCGGAAGGTGACCAAGGCAGCTCGCAGGAGCTGTGGGGAATGGCCCGGGTCGCAAGAGGGATGTTCCTCTGCATGGCAATGGGGCACCTCTGGTGCTGTGTCCTGCAGCTTTCCAAGAGAGCTGGGAGCAAACTGGGCTCTTGTGCATGGCAAACACTCCATCAGGAGAGAGAAAGAGCACGGACCTGAGGGCTCGCAAGCAGGGAAGGCACACAGTGCAGTGCCCTTCCACTGGGTTCCTTTCATCCAACGCTGTTTGTGCCTCAGCAGGAGGAGGTGGTGTTTTATTACTACAGCAACCATAGCATCCCTGTGGGCCGCTTTCGGGACCGGGTGCAGTGGCAAGGGGACATCTCCCACTGGGATGGTTCCATCCAGCTGCAGGACGTGCAGGTGAATGACAGCGGCACGTACGTGTGTGAGATCCGGCTGCTCCAGTGCAGCAGCATCTTCAAGAACCACACAGTGCTGCACATCAGCCCCACGGAACAGAGAGGTACGTGCCCTGTGCCTGCTCCCCTCTCCCATCACCCTGCTCAGCCCCATGCAGAGGGGCTCTGGAGGCTCTCAGACCTGGCCACCATGGTTCTGCAGCAGGGTCCCTGTGTGTGCCATCCCCTGCATTGATGTCTCCCCAGCAGGACGCGGAGCGGCAGGCGCCCAGGATGCTGCAGCCCTAGGAGATGCTGGGTTTTGGCCTCTGGCTGTGGGTTGTGGCTGTGTGGCCATTGTGCTGGCTTTCCTGGCCGGGCTCAGCCTGAGGAAGAGGTACCAACACTGGCTTTGGGTTTATGGGGCTGAGCAGGGCACCTCCTTGCAGACCTCCTGCACTGTTCTCCATGGCCAAGCACTATCACTGCCACAAGCAGGGCTGGAGCGGGGGGAACCGGAGGGCTCATCCCTGGGGCGTTGCGCTGCCTGCAGTGGGGTGCAGGCTCCTGCTGCCCTCTAGTGTCGCGCTTCCCTGCCTGACCCCCTTTGCTCCCAGATCTTATGGGTTCCTGGCACTCCAACAGCAGGGACAGCCTGGCCAAGGCATGCGCATCCCAGTGCCCGGGAGAGGGCGGGCAGGGCAGGAGGAGCAGGCGATGCTTCTTGCTTGAGGTGACACCACCATTGCCTTCCCCCAAGGTCTGCAGCCAACACGGCCCTGGAGAGGACTGGGAATGGTGGCAGCAAGAACAGAGCAGAGGTGAGAGCTGGGGCTGAGCTGTGCGCAGGGGAGTGTGAGCCTGCCCTCCCCGGGGTGCAGCCACATCCTGCTGTGGTGGGAGGTGGGAGAGGGGGAGTGATGGGGTGCAGAGGGCTGCAGGGCCAGCCACCCCCCGTGAGCGATAAGGCTGCCCTCGTGTACTTGGGGGACCACTCAGTCCTGAGCATCCCGATCTCTTTCTCTCAGGAAGCACTTTACTCCTCGATCCCTGGAGCTGAGGTACCCAAGGCTGAACAGGATGCAGGGAAGAAGAAGAGAGCCGAGGAGACCTACATAACCATGGTGAGGAGGAGCTGTGACAGGCATGGGCAGGGCATGGAGCTGTAGGGCTGATGACCCCCTCATCACTGCCCCCCTCACAGGGTGATGGCATCCAGGGCCTGGCCCCTCACTCTCCGCAACACGCAGCAGCATCCTTTGCCTCCTGCCCACTCCAAATGGGCCCGGTACCTGCAGCAAGACTCATGCCCTGTCCTTTGCTCCTTGCAGCACCCCTCTCGCTTCCAGGAAAACGGTGTCTATGTGGAGCTGGCCAGGAGGGTGATCCCCGCTGAATGGATGGGAGAAGGGAGACAGGGTGATGGACGAAGCGAGGAACCCCACAGCAGGCCAGAGGTGGCACTTCCCAGGGCTCCAGAGCAGGAGAAATAGCAGTGCTGGGGGATGTAAGCCCTTAGCTAGCAGGTGTGTGCAAGGCATCTCTGTTCCTCTGGGCAGGCAGTGTGCTGCTGCCCTCAGCCCTTCCTCTAAGAAGTGGTGCCCCTTCACTGTGTGCTCCGAGCCAGAGTCATTGCTGGGGCACGTCCCACCCGGGATGCCTGCGGGGACCAGGGAAGCCGTGTCTCTCTGGCTCTCATCTCCTGGTCTCTGGAGGGAGGAACAGTGGGTACAGCCCCCCCACTGTAGCTTTGATGCTGGTCCACGCAGCTCCAAGTCTGGAGATAACCATCTCCAAGGAGAGCCTGTGGGGGGGGGGACGGGGGACGACAGGGGTGATGCCGCAGGAGCAGTGCAGGCATGCCAATGGTATCTTCTGAAGATAATAAAACTCAGGGAGTCTTCCCTATTCCGGGCTTACTTTTACCTCCTGCTTAAGCGTGTGATGTCCAAGTGTGCCAAAAACTGCCTGGCCCAGAGCCTGCGAGCCCCTGCACCCGTGTGCAGCCTCACACATGACACCCATGGCTCCAGCGCAGCCAAATGGGGTCCTTTGCCTGGGCTCTGCAGGGGATGGAGGGAGCAGTGTGTCCCCACGTGTGTGTGCCCGCATGCATCTCCATACAGCATCCACTCGCGAGGGGCGAGCACCCCTATGTGCACCCTATACCTGGGGCTCGCTGCCCCGGCCGGGAACCCCGGGAACCCCTCCATGGCCTCCGGGCAGCGTCTGGGAGGCGCGGGCTCCTCTCCTGCTCTATATATAGATGTTTGACACCTCCAGGTGCTGAGCGGGGGACCACCTCCCACCGGCGCTGCGGATGGGAGACTGCAGCGCAGCCTGCGCCCGCTGCAGCACTTGGTTTCACGTTGACACCCTCCTCTCTTTTCCTGCATGATGGGATTACAGGGGGATCCAGCAAAGCGATCTGGGTTTGGGGCATCGGGGGGTTACATATGACCTCTGCTGCCTTTGCGGGGTTATGGGAGCAGAGCAGAGCCGTGTCTGCCGCCCAGTGCGGTAAGAAAGCTGTGCTGTGTGTGCAGTGTGTTTGCTGAGCATGTTTCCTGTGCTCACTCTGGCACTTCTCTAATGCCTTCTCTCCTGGCTGCGCCGTTTCCCCTCCTGAAGCTGGCCAGGTAGTAGAGCACCTCTGCACTCCTCCCCATCGCCCTCCCCATTGCCCCGTCCCTGCCTCCCCAACGCTCTGGTGCACAGGGGATGAGATGTGCTCTGGCTCCGGGACATCTCTCGGCTTTCTACTCACTAATGCTGCAGCAGCAAACCCCCCCATCGTGTGTCCCAGGGCACAAGAACAGGGTAGCTGAGCAGCTGCTGTCACTGGCTTCATGAAGCAATGTGTTGTCTCCTCCCTGCACCCTCTCTGCAGCCTGAATCCAGGCTTGGAGTCCTTGAGCAATGGTGCAAAGGGGACAACAGACTTTCCCCAGCCCTCTCACTGCTGGGCAGAGCCTCCGCATCCCAAGGTCTGGATGAGGAGAGGCCATTGCCCTGGGATAGCATGCCGCAGGGGGAGGTGCCAGCAGAGCCTGGCACCCCTGGGAAGTGAGGGGGCTGCCCTCGCATCAGCATGGGAGTGGGCAGGCGCATTGGGAGCGCTTCTACCCGCTGCCTCCTCCCGGGCACGCTGTGCAGGCAGCCTCCTTGGGACCCTCTGCTCTCTGCCTGGCATCATGGGCGCATTTCTGCTGGTCCTGGGCCCAGCTGGGCCGCCCAGAGTGGGAACTGCTGCTGCGAATGGTGCGAGCAGGGCTGGTTGCAGCCTCCAGCCGGGCAGAGGTGGCACATCTGCATCACCCCCTGCAATTGGGGGGCTGCAGGTGCCATGGGAACCCTCAGGGCTGTGAGGCAGCGGTCAAGCCCTGGGATGCGGGTCACCTGTGGGGGAGAGGAGCCCGGAGCGCTGCTTTCTCGGTGTCAGGTTTGCCCAGAATCCCACCAGGAATCTGCTCCTTGGCTCCCCTGTGCTCAGCACACTGCAGAGATGCTCAGTGACACAACCCATGAGCAGACCCCTGCGCACGAGTGCCAGCAGCGCTCTCCTCCTGTTCAGGGGAAAATTTTTCCGCCCTCCCACTTGTGCTGCTGAAATCCACCAACCACAGGATTTACTGGTTTTCGGCTCCAGCGCGGCTCCAGCCATATTGGGCTGTAGAAATAAAGCAGCTCTAATGTTATATGTCACCTGCACATAACCCGGGCGTTCGAAAAAAGCCAAACCACCACAACCCACACCACCACCACGTCCTCTCCACACACTAAACTCCATCAAAATGAGCCCGGAAGCCTGGCTCCCGCAGCCCACCTTGTTCCTCACTGGCCTCAGCTTGCTCCTCTCGCTGGGTAAGTGTCATCTCGACCCCCTGCATGCACACGGCTGCCAGGGGACAGCACCCAGGCTGGGGAGAAGCAACGCTCTCTGGCCAGGAGCCCCCTCCCCACATCCCAGCCCCTTCTGTCGGCAGGGATGCAGCGAGAAGCGCTGTGCCGCAGGGATGGGGATGGAGGTGGTCCAAAGGGCATCCTGCTCAAACCCACCAGCCACGGTGACCCGATGCAGGATGGGGGCATGCTGTGGCTGTACCTGATCCTAAAGGCACGGTGCATCCTGCTTGCTGAGGTTTGTCCAAGCGCAGGGCTGTCTGCATGCCAGGAGGGGCGAGGGCTGCAGTGGGGTATGGGGCACCTCTGGCTTTGCCTCGCTGGGAAGGATGTGGCTGGTGGGCTATGGGTGGCTTGTGGCTGTCCTTTGGTTTGTGGTTTGAGGGCTCTGGGCTGATGGTGCTGCATGGGGTGGGGGGGAACCGTGGTCTCTGCATTTCTATCTGCCCCGCAGCCAGCAGTGTGTGTCAGCAGGTTTGGGTCCACAGTGATTGGGAAGAGGAGAGCATCACTTTGAGGTGCTATTTGCACTGTCCTGGAGCTCCCGGTGGGCTGCCTTGGGAAATGGAGGATAAAAAGCCCAATGAGCTCTCAGCTTTAGAGCCTGCGTGTCATTTTACCTCCCGAGCCCTGGGTGCAGGGTATAGTGTGACAGAGCATTTGGGAGCCCGCACAGCACCAAAGGACACAGCCTGGACGGTGGGTCCTAGGGGTTTGAGCGGTGTCTTTCCCCGCCTCTGCTGTCCCCTGGTGCTGGATGCCCTGGCCGTGGCAGAGTTTGGACCTGCATATGTAGGTGCTCCCCGGGCACGTGCCCATGGCGTGCTGGCTGCCTGCGAGGACCATCTGGCAGAGGGCAAAGCCCCATCACTGCAGAGCCTGGGGTGCCCCCAGGAAGCAGCACAAGGCCACCCAATGCAGGCACGCAGGGCACAATGCGAGGGCTGATGGGCGCTCGAGCCCATCACCCTGTGCAGGGAGCCCTGCAACCAGGCCTGGGCTGGGAAGGGACCTCCAGGGACAAGCGGCTCTTCTGTCCCTCCCTGGGCTGCGATGGGGCAACAAGGCTGGGACGCCAGCATGGACACTTCCTGCTTCCTTGGCTGCTGTGGCTTGTCCGCATGCACCAGCTCTCCCCATCCCTGTGCCCTGAGTAGCACCTGGATGGAGAGTGCTCAGCTCAGGGTGAGCAGGGAGCCATCCCCAGGGGTTCGGCCATACCTGAGGGCATCCCTCGGGTGGTTTCAGGATGCTGCTGATTTGCACCTCCCAGGTGCAGCTCAAACCACCTTTATCTGCACCTTGGGAAAGCCGCTTTTCCCTGGCTGCAGAGCCTGGCCCCTTTCCTGCCCTGCTTGCAGATGGAGCGGATTAGCCAGCAGAGCAGCCTTGACGTGCATCCAGCTTGGCCTGGACAGGGCTGGACTCAGGAGCACCTCAGGAAGAAGGTTTGAGCAAAGAGCAGCAGCCAAAGGGGAGAGGTGAGGTGATGGGGAAAGCTCCTGCTCCAGTGCCACTGTCCCTGCCTGTGGGGTGCCATAGCCCCCATTCACAGTCTCATCCATCCAGGGCTCTCTGTCGCAGTGCTTTTGATGGCTCAGCCTTAGAGTTTGCAGTAGTTGGTTGCACAGGAGCTGTCTCAGCCCTTTACAGGCTGGGGAGAGCATGCTGGATGCAGGCACTGGGGTTCTGGTCCTGCTGCGGCACCCAAAAGGAAGGAAAGGAGCAGAAGAGGGAGCAGGGCACTGACACCCCGTCCGTGCCCAGGCCCTGTCCTGCCCTGTCAGCTGCACCAGGTACTGCCCCTGTTTGCTACAGCGGGGCCAGGGTGCAGGGACTGGCCTTGTCCCCCCAGCAGTGACTGAGGTCTTGACAGGGGCATTCCCAGCAGGAGAATCCTTGTTCGAGCTCCACTGGGAGGTGGGGGAGCATCTGCATTCCCCCTGCAGCCCCCAGGGGCCGCTCCTGGCAGATCCCAGACCTTGCTGCTGTAGTGCATCCTGCTGGGAATGAAATCTGATGAGCGCAGCCATAAAGTGCTCCGTGTAAGCGGCGCTGAGCCCTGTGTGCTGATGCTGCATCCAGCCCTTTGTGTTATCGATCCCGCAGCAGGAGAGCGCTCTGCTAAGTGCAAGGAGCAGGGCTTGCCTGGAGTCAGCAGAAGTCAGCCAAGCCAGGCGAGGCAGAGAGGGGTCATCAGGGGGCTGATGCTCCTTCTACTCAGCCAAGGGATGGTGCCAGGGCCAGGGATGCTCCCTCCTTGTCCCCAGTCACTGCTGTGCAGGGAAGGCCTGGTCCTGGATGGATGTGCTGGAAGGCAGTCCCAGGCCCCAGGGTGAGCTCTGCCAGCAGGATGGATGCATGTGCCCCTTTTCTAACTCTGTGTTTCTGCTCTTGCTCTGCCCGCTGCAGCCCCCACGGGATTGGGCATGGAGGTCATGGCTCCCGCCACCATCAATGCCTTGAATGGCTCCTCCGTGAAGCTCTCCTGCACCTTCAACTCCTGCTACAAGGTGGAGAACAAGCAGTTCTCCCTCAACTGGACGTACCAGGAGTGCAGGAACTGCTCTGAGGAGCTGGTGAGTCCTGCTGGGGCTGGGGATGTGCTGAGAGAGGGGTGCAGGGATCAGCTTGAAGCAGTGGTGTGCATTCCTTGGGGTCCTTGTGTGGTCCAGCTCCTGCTACCCAGCCCTTTGCCGCAGGGAATAGCAACTGATGGTGTAAGAACAGTGGTGCCATGAGGAGAGGCTGTTGTGGTGGCCAGAGGGGAGCGTGGGGAGCGTGCAGCAGTGTGCGCAGGGCAGGGGGATGCCTGGCACACATACAGAGCCTGTGACAAGCGCCATCCTACCTCCTCTCCTGCCCAGTTCCTGCAGTTCCGGACGAAGATCATGAACAAGCAGCTGGACCGCTTTGGGAACCGCGTGGAGTTCACGGGGAACCCCGCCAAGTACGACGTGTCCTTCACCCTCAAAAACGTGCAGCTGGAGGACGAGGGCACCTACAACTGCTACGTCCTGAACCCCCCGGACCGGCACCGGGGCCACGCCAGCATCAGCCTCAAGGTGCTCACCAAAGGTCAGTGATCCCCTCTGCTGCCCTGTGCCCTGCCCTGTGCCCTGCCTTCACCCCGGCAGTGGCAGCGAGAACCCTGCCTGTTCCCTGTCACTCCCGCTGGCTGCTCCAGCTCATTCCCTGAGCCCTGTCTCCGCAGAGCCTCCAAAGCATGACTCGACGGTGGCTGTCATCGTGGGCGCTTCTGTAGGCGGCTTCTTGGCCGTCGTGATCCTGGTGCTGATGGTGGTAAAGTGTGTGCGCCGGAAAAAGCAGCAGAGGCTGAACACGGACGACCAGAAGACGGAGGAGGAAGGAAAGACGGATGGTGAAGGCAATCCAGATGAGGGCACCAAGTAACACCCCTGTCCCTCCCTCCCTCTTCACCCCTGTACAGCGTGACCCCCTTGATGTGCTTCCCCAAGCAAGGATTTTTGTCTTCCCAGAGCATCCCTCCTTCCATCTAAACACCCAACCCAGCCTGGAGCAGGGCACGGAGAGCAGGTCCCTGGAGCCTGGCCACAGCGGGCAGGGCTAGGGGTGGTGGCTGAAGTGCATCGGGGCTGCCCTTGAGGCTCCCAGTGCCAGAGCATTGTGTGTGCCCCTGGGGAAGTGCTGGTGACAGGGCGGTGTGGGACCGGGGCGTGAGCACTGTCCCCATGCATGGAGGGCTGGAGCACAGGGTGCCAGCAGGGGCAGAGAGGGGCAGGGCAGCCCCGTGCCCTGATGTCTGCGCCCTGTCCCACTAGAAGAAGAGATGAGCCAGCGGCCAGCACTGTCTGCCCTCGGGACCACATCTCACCCCCAAGATGCTCCTGCTGTTCCCAGGGCACAGGCACTGATGTGCCTGTCCCTAAGGGATCCCAATAGCTGCTTGTCTCCTCTGTGCAAGTCCTGTGTGCCAGTGCTGAGGGTGCTGTGACAAGAAGCTTGTGCTCCTCAGGGACTGTCCCAGCCTGCTCGGAAGCTGGGTAATGACCATTAGCTCACGCGGTGTCTCCGAGCTTTGCTGCTTTTCGGAGTCGCTAATGGCTCCTGGTTTGTAACGGATGTACCCTGCTGCCTCTCGGGCTATTTTTGGGTCTGAGCATCTCAGCCAGAGGTGCTGGGCTGACTTTTTTGTGCTCGTTTCCTTCTTAGGGAGGGTAATTCTCATGGAAAATGCTCTGCTGATGTGCCAAAGCGAGGTGATGGGGAGCGGTGGGGTGTGACTGCTAGGGGTGAATCGCTGCTGGGAAGAGGAGGAGGTTTGGGGCGCTTGATGGGAAGGATTTGGCGCCGATGCAGGACCCTCGAGTGACCCTGTGATGCTGAGATTGCCTCCTCCAGCCTCCCTGCACAGCACTGCACAGCCTGTAAGTGCCATGGCAAAGCACTGCCAGCCTGGCCAGCCCCGGGCCCCGCAGTGCGGCTGCTCCTGCCTCAGCCCCTCCATGGTCCATCTCTTGCCCTGCTTTGGCAGCTCCCTTGGTCCACCCCAGGAGCTGCCCTGTGTGCTCTGCAGTTTGTTATTAGCGGTGGCCCCGGCAGCTCATGGGGGACAGGGCATGAGCGAGTGGTGATCTGGGCTGGTCCCACTCTGTGGTGGTGCAGGGGGATGCAGTGAGCCCAGGGTTGGGACCAGAGGTGCTGCCTGCCTTGGGCAAGCCCCTGCATCCTGTACTGGATGTGGTGGGTGAGCTGTGCTGGATGGAGCACATGGGGAGCTCACCCTGCGGCTTCTTGTGGGTCAGACAGGGAAGTGTCCATTGCCACACCGTGCCCGGGCTTTCCTTCTCCTGTGGCAGACAAGGCATGGGGCAGGAGAGGGGCAGTGCATGGAGACCACAGGCCAAGTGCCAGAGCTCCTGTCACCTATTAGCAACACTGCCAGGGGAGAAGTGAGACCTTCCCCACAGCACCTGGCACCCAGTGCTGCTGCATCCCAGTGTGGTGCCATCCTGTGGGCAATGCCAGCAGGCCCTGGCGATGAAGGGATGTCCGTGTGCTCCCTGCTCTACCCCCATCGCTTCCTGCCCCAGCCCCGTGTGCCCTTCCCACCCTGCTCAACCTTGCTGGGCTCCGCGCTGCTCCCCTTCCCGTCTGCAGCAGGAATGCACCGTGTCTCCATGTGGCTTCCCTGTCTCCTGTGGGATTTCCTGCCCCAGGAGAGTCGGGATGAGGCTGCCTGCCCCTCGCCTCCCCGTGCCGGATGGCTTTCCCTGCACAGTGCCAGTGGGGAGCCAGCTGCCAGGCTGGTTCCCCGGGATTGTATCCTGCTGGGAGCCAGGATGTGAGTGGCTCCACGCGGGACTGAGCTGGCAACTCTGCAGCCAGAGGCCTCTGACTGTTGCACATGAGCAGTCTCGCAGCTGCCTTTTCATTTCTTCCATGCGCTATCCTTGGATTGCAACTGCCAATGCATTTGTATGTACATAGCTGTACACACCAGAGAGAATCTCTACAAATATATATATATGTACACACAGGAGGCGCTGGTATTGGTCATGGCTGTAGTTCTGGGTTTGCGCCTTCGGATGGGTTTGTTTTGCACTCTGCTGAGTGCAGGATGTTTTTATGGCTCTTTGTGCAGTTAAAAGAACAACAAAACACAAAGTTTGCACTCGATGCTTTCCTGCTGCAGGGGCAGGACAGGGTCCCTCATCTCTGCTTCTCTCCAGAGGGACCGGAGGGCTCCTGCTTTGGTGCCGGGGCATGGCTCCACAGACAGCGCTGCTCAGGGCATGGCAGGTAAGGCTCAGCAGGCTCCAGTGGAGCCCAGGGCACACACACACCCCCCAGGTGATGGACACCCATAGCCGGGCTGCTTTCCAGCTTCGCAACCCAGCAATGCCACCGGAGTGGTACAGCAGGGCACAACAGGGTGCAGTAACAGGCACATCCATCAACCTATCTCGTGCAGGCACAAGGGTGAGCGTGAGGGAGCTCCGATGGCTCTCCTCAGTCCTGCCTCTCCCACCTGCCCTTCAGCTGGGGCCACCAAATGCCCGCACATCCCAAGTCACACACAGGCAAGATCTGGCCAGCACAGGCCCTACACACCTATGCCTGCCTCAACGGTGACAGTGAGTGGCATCAGCAGTCTCTGCTCTTCCCACTGCTGCCTGCTCACCTTGCTGTGTGCCCGCGGGGTTAACTCTGCCGAGAGCTCCCACCTCCCCCCAGGCACCTCTCCATCCCTGCAGGAAGGGCACCAAAATCACCTCTGATGCACTCCAGCTGACTCAGTCCTATAGCACTGGGCTGGTGCTGGGGGTACAGCCCTGCCAGCAGCAATGAGTCCCTGGCCTGCACCTTCAGAGGGGCAACTACAGCCATCAGCAAAGGGGACAGGAGGCACCTCTGCCAGAGCCACTGGCAAGAGCCTCATGAGGAAGGCAGGCACTGTGGGATCATGGAGGAGAGCCCCGTGGGACACACCAGAAATAACCAAGGGCACTGACTGCACCCTCCCGCAGTGCTGCGGCTTCACAGGTTCTCCGGAGCCGGGGACATTCCCTTTTACAGACTGCATCCATTTCCTTGGACCAGGTGGGATTAGAGGCTTTGAAGAGCAAGTTGGGAGATAGCAGGGTCCTCGGCTCAGTGCGCTGCAGAGCCTTGGGGCACTGCTGGGCGCTTGGTGGGAGCGCAGAGCCACTGTCCCTGCGATGCTGCCTGCAGCCTGTCTGTGGGGCTGGGAAGTAATGAGGGAAAACCTGGAAAAGGGGACAGCCTGGGGCAGGGAATTCCGGGAGCTGAGGGGTGTGAGGGGCAGCGCTGGATCGGGGGAGGGTGCAGGGAAGTGCTGGGTCAAGAAGAAACTTTTTCCTGGGACACAGGACAGTGTCTCTTGCAGATTCCTCTGCAGAGGCTGCCTGGGGCACTGCTCCTCTTTCCCTGCTTGTGTTAGAGGGCCCATGAAAGGGGGCGAGGAACCTGCACACCCCGAGGGCAGCCGGCTCTGCTGGCGGATGCGGAGGAAGCAGCGCGCAGGACGGCTCTGCACTGGAAGAAGGAGGCAGGGAGAGGGGAACGCATCGCTCCGAGGGAGAGCTGCAAGCGAGGGAGAGCTGAGAATGACAAAGGCAGCCGAGCACTCACCCGCAGTCTGCGCGCCCGGGACCTCCCGCTCAGCTCCAGCCCGGGCTGGTCCTGCGGAGTGTGATGACTGCGGGCGCCGCCTGCCCGCTGCGCGTCCCGGGCTGCCAGGCCGCCTTGTCTTTTAAAGGTCGCAGCCAGAGGACCTTGCAGTAAACATGAGGCGCTGATGGGAAGCTCTGTTCCAGCGTTGCCACCTCCTCCTCCTCCTGCCGCCTCCTGGCCTGGGAGCCCAGCATCCCCTGGCTCTGGGAGGGATGGGGCTGTCCTCCTGCTGCTGCTGGGAGTGCGGATGGGACGGGATGCTCCAGGGCAGCAGGGGCCGGTGCTGCGCCTGCTGCATAGAGCTGGAAGGCGGCAGCCCAACTGCTCTGCTCAGCCCTACCCAGGTACCCACGTGGAGGGAAACAGGAGCCCTCCTCGGAAAGCAGCCTGGCACTTTAACCCTCCCCGCTCCATTAGTTTGAGGCGAGAGGGAGTGCGGGGTACACAGGGGCCTCACAGCCACTCTGACCTTGCTGCAAGCTGTGAGCCAGCTGGCAGGACCCCTGCACCCTTCTTCCTGTCCCCCCGAGAGGTGACAGTGTCCAAGCATGGTGCTCGCCCTCCCTGAAACCAGACACAGCAGCTTTGTGCTGGACTCAGCAAAACAAGTTCCGCTGAGCCACAGTATCCCTTGTCCCATGCTGGACATCTCAGTGTCATGCTAAAACCCCAGGGCCAGCTGCTCTGTGTGCCCTTCCTGGCCACGGCAGGCACCATACACTGAGGTCAGGCTGTGGGACAGCAGAGCCTTTCCCAGGCCTGTGGCAGCAGCAGATGTCTCATGAGAGCAGTCAGCCGAGGAGACTGGCCGGAGCTGCCAAGTGTGACAGCTCCATCAGGCTCCTGTGACAGGCAGCATCCCGCTCTGAGCCCCAGGCTGCATGGCCAGGAGAGCACGGCACCAGGCTTAGAGCCCTGCTGCTGCGGAGATGTCAGTGGGGACACAGTGGGCAGCAAACAGGAAGGAGTTTGTGCCTAATGGCCTTTCCCTTACCCAAGGGTATGGATTCTACTCTTTCATGTCCCCAGTGCTGCAGGTCTCTCTGGTCCTGCTTGCTGGATGCTGGAGGGCCCAGCATCAGCCTCATATGCCCCCCTCCTTCAGCACCAGTGCCCATGGTCCCAGCAGCATCATGCACCCTTGCAGGACAACAGCTAGCTGTATCCATCACCTGGCTGTGCACACCACCTAGCTGTATCCATCATAGCCGCTCACCAACACACCTTCTGCTGCATCAGCAGTTCTCTCCACACTGCTCCCGCAGCGCTGGCTGCCAGTGCTCCTCAGCCTGCTCTGCCTGTACTTTTCCTGTCTCTGTTGCCAGTGCTGCAGCTCTAACTCGTCAACCCACAGGCACTGCTGGCATCCTCTCATGGTCCCCTGGGATGTCCTTGTGCCCTGCGAAGCCTTCTGCTTCCCCTCTTACCTCCTGCTTAAGGTGGGAAAGAGAATGAACTGCAAAGAGGGCTGGAGTGTAGCTGGGCAGTCTCTCAAAGCGCCCTGGAGCTGATGGGCCACGGCACCACAGACATGCAGGCAGGGCCCTGGGCAGCATCCCTGCGGAAGAACTGCTCTCACACCTGAAAAGAAGTAATCCTGTTTGGGGAAGGCGTGCTGTAGAGCTGTACCCAGCAAGGGATGTACGGCCTTACCTAGTCCCTGCGTGAGCTTTGCCAGGACACATGCCTCACGCCATCAAGGACTCCAGCCTGAAGAAACAGTCAGTGCTGTTCCTGCACCGTGAGCACAGCATCACCTCCTCCCCCTTCCTGCCATGCCTGTTACCAGGGTGCGTCACCTCCAAATCACTGCTCTGCACAGTTCTCTGGCTGTCTAATGGATGTGGGCACAAAGGTAAAGCTCTATCTTTGCACGCTGTGTCGTTGGAGGCCTCCATTAGGAGGGCCTTTTTGGATGTGGTCGGCTGGAGGTTAGCTCTAATGGATGTGGTGGTGCAGGAAAGGTGCTTGAGACGTAAACTTGTGCAGCCAATTATCCTGGAACAAACCCACAGTGAGAAAACTAAGTTTGCCAAGTGTTCCCTTTGGCGCTGAGCGGATTCCCTTGCACCCGACTTTGTGTCCCCCTCTGCTGTAGGGAATGCTGGTAGCTGCATGGGGACAGCGGTCAGGGAGACCGGCGGTGCCACGCTCCTGAGGTGCACCGGGCGAGCGAAGAGCCGCGGCAGGGGCAGGGGAAGCCGCAGCCTCAGCGGCACCTTGTCCCCTCCCAAGGGCATCCCCGGGCCATCCCCGCAGGAGCTTTCCCCTGACCCCCGGTGCGGGAGGTGCGGCGGGAGGATGCGCGGCGCGGGGGAGCGCGGAGGAGGGCGCAGCGCAGCGCGGCCCCGCCCGGCACGGCCCCGCCTGCCCGCAGCGGGGGTGCCAGAGCCGGGCCAGGACGGACCGCGCCGCAGCCATGGCCCGGGGCTCGCCCGCCGCCCGCCGCCGCCCCACGCCGCGCCTGCTGGCAGCGCTCCTGGGTAAGGGGCTGCGGGGGCTGCGGGACCCGCTCCGCCCCGCGCCCGCATTCCCCGGGAGCGCCGCGGCTGCATCCCGCTTCCAGCCGCTCCCCTGCGCCTTCCCGAGGCGCGGGGACCCTCGCTTCGCGCTCAGCTGCTTTGCATCCGGATTGCCCGCGCCGCCAGGGATCGGACGCTGCTGCTCGGATGGAATTCCCCTGCACGGGCGCTAATGCAATGATCTCTGCTCTGCAGACGGCGAGTCCGAAGCACTGAGGATAAGTGACTTGTCCAAGGTGACTTCGCAGCCGAGTCCGAGAGCGGACTCTGAAGTCCTGGCTCCAGCCCCCTGCCCTGCCTGCGCCATCGCCGGAGCTTCCTCCTGCGAGCACTGCGGCTGCATCCCGCTTTGCCCTGCTCCGCTCTGCTGCTCTGTGAGCAGGGACCGCGGCTACCTGCCTGCTAACGTGAACCGGGGGAATAGCCGTAGGGAAGCGGTGCGCTGCTTCAGCGCAGCCGCCAGCACGCCCGCCGACAGGTCATTGTCTTTACAGTTCGTTTTGTCAAACAACCATTTGCATGCGCTTCTCCGCGGCGCGGGGACGAGCCCACACTGCAGGGCTCGGAGCACGATGCCCAGGCCTGTGTCCAGGGATGCCCGAGCTCCCTGGGTGCGGGGTGCAGGAGGGAGCGCGCAGCCGTCCCCTCCCTGCTGCAGCTCCTGGGGCTGGTTCCAAGCCACCTGCATCAGCCCTCACGCTCCGGCTGCACTTCTGCTCGTGTAGGTCACCCTTGTGTCCGCGGGCACGGAGAGCCTCAGACCAAGGGCTGCCTTTGCAGCGCTTGCTGTTGGGAAGTTCCTTTGAGAGGCGTTTTAGAGGGCATAGTTCTTCAGTTTGCTGTAAGTGAGATGGAGACAGGAAAGGACATGTAAGTACCGGGCTCTCTGCAAGATCTGGGCGCTGGCTGAAAGCGCCTCTGTGGATAGAAGCCGTGCAAGCTGCTTTCAGCACAGGGGTGGCAGTGTGTGTGTGTGGGGGGGGTAGGAGAGGCTCGGAGATGCTGCTGACAGTGCACTTGGGGTTAGAGATCCAGGGTGTGGAGACGGGAACCTGGTCCTCCAGGTCACTCAGGTGGGCTGGGAGCCTGGAGGGAGAGGTGGGAAGAGGATAGTGTCTGGGCAGGAATCTGTGTCTGTTTTGGGATGCCGTGCTTTCCAGGGAGCAGTCCTGGGCTCCTGGCTGCAGCAGGCAGCTGGAGCACATCTGCCCTCAGCGCTCATGGGAAGGGGCGGCCCGTGTGTCCTGTCCTAGAGCACCCAGGGCTCAGGCTGGCCTGGGAGTTCCTTGCTTCTAACCTGGGTGGAGAGGAGCCTGCCTGTCCGCCCAGGCATGGTTGCTGTGTGTGCTGGGAGGTCACATCGATTTTTATGGGCAAGGGAAGTTCTTATAGAGGTGGTTTCTCTCAGATGGTGGAGGTGGCTTTTCAGGTGAATTGTAGAATCACAGAATGGTTAGGGTTGGAAAGGACCTTCAGATCATCTAGTTCCAACCCCCATGTGCCCTTTCCATTTGGGCAGTGATTCCCAGACCAGGTTCGTGATGGGCTGCAGGAAAAGCCGGCAGCTACGGGGGAAAGTCTTGCTCCAGGTCCTGGCCTGGGTTGGAGGGGTATCGCTGCTGTCACGGGGGCTGGGTCCCATGTTGCAGCACTAAACACATAGCTCAGTGGCTCTGGGACCCTCTATGGGGCTTGCCCCAGAGGCTTACCCTCAGCAAAGGGCTCTGGCAGCAGCAAGTGGCTGCTCCCCAGTGCCCCTTCGCTGTCTCTTGGTGAAAGCTGGTCCCTGCAGGCGTGGGAGGTGGCCTGGAGCCCCCGGAGGGGCTGGTCCTGCGTGCTGAAGGCTGGGGCTCTCGTGGCGCAAAGAGCAGCAGCTTTGGGCACATGGACAAGTGGCCGCTGGTGTGACAGGTCCAGTCAGCAACCTCCCGGCCTCCCAGCGGCTTTTCCTCTGTGCTTTATTTAGAGGTAACATATCAGTTGTCTTCCTGA
This sequence comes from Amazona ochrocephala, assembly GCA_039720435.1. Classification (NCBI taxonomy): domain Eukaryota; kingdom Metazoa; phylum Chordata; class Aves; order Psittaciformes; family Psittacidae; genus Amazona; species Amazona ochrocephala. The sequence goes on from CM077895.1 coordinate 7,114,967, forward strand.
GACCACAGCATGACAGGAAGAAGATCAGCCTCCGCTTACCCCACGCATTCAATTCAGATTGCGTTCATGACGTTGTAACGGTGGCAGACAGGATTAAAAGTGTCACAAGCTGCAAGGAATCGTCTTTCCTGTAAGTAACTGCCAGCTTGCAGCACCCTGCCTGCTCAGGCGTGCCTGCAGAGCCAGGCATCCCCCTGCTAGGTCTTACTCCAGGTAGCAGCATGGTTCCTCAGGGATGCTCCTGGCTGTGAAGTCCCACTGTAGCATCTGCAGGGCTGCTCTGTGAGCCTGACAGCGGCAGGCGACCTCCTTCTGGTGGGAAGCACACCCTGGCGGTAGCTAAAGCCTCTGGAGGCGAATGAGAAGTGCTTCTTTGTAAAGTTAAGTAACTCCTTGCCTGCAGTGCTTGCAATGCAGCACTGCAGCAGGGCCAGAAGCCCAGGATGCGCGGCTCTTGGGCTTGGCTTGGGCTGTGATGTGCCTGGGGAGTTGTTAGCACAGGCATGTGTGGGAGAATAAATCAGCAGCTGAGGCATCTTCAGAGAGATGGGAATCCGAAGCTGAGGGCAGCGTATCCAAGTTAGGGTGGTAGTGGAGCTGGGGACCAGCTTGTAGCTGCAGGGAGAGCTGTCCCCAGTGTGTTTTGGTTGTCCAAGTGCCCAGGGAAAGCTTTGTAAAGGTGGCTGAGTTCTTGGAAAGGGCAGGACAATGCTTGCTGGGTTGTACCACAGCTTGGCGGTACCACATCATACAAGCAGAACGGGGCTCTGGTGTGATGGAGAATGGGGCTGCTCCCTGGCCCAGAGCAGAGCATCCCTGTGCCCCCAGAAAGGGTTTGTGTGGACGCTGCTGCCCAGCCTGGTGCACAGGGGAGCAGTGCCAGTCGCTTGTATGGGACCTGGAGCTTCGAGGCACAATTGGGCTTGTACCTGCTCCTGGATGCGTTTCTGTTGCTGATAGGAGGAGAGGAGAGGGAGAGCTGCGTTCTGCAGCTTGAAGGTCATCCCTCTTTACCACAGGAGATACGCTCTGCACGGCGGGCTGAGGGGTCCGAGGTCTGTACAGGCTGCGAGGGGCTGTGCTGCACAGCAATGCTAATCAGTGCTCCAGTTCCCTGCTTGAAGAACACAGAGCTCTGCTTTGCTTTGGGCGCTTCTCTCCCCCTTGAAGGTTCAGCTGGAGGCCTGAGGATAACATGCAAATCAGCGCTTTCATTTGCATACTTCATTCGTGGTGATGTTATGGCTCCCTTTGAATCAGTGCTGCCTCTGTGGGTGCCAGCCAGCCCCCACCGCACTTCACAAGCAGGTCCCCTATCTCTGCCTAAAGCTGGGACAGGCACGTTTGCTTCTGCCATGCCAAAGCGAATGAGGGGTGACAAACCTACCCTGGGCTATGGGAGGGGAGCTGAGCTCATGCCCCTCATGCTGAGGCTGTGGCGAGTAGGAGGAGGATGCTGTGGGTTCCTGGTGGAGGTGGGAGCAGGACCTAAGCAGTGATGGCTGCGTCCCGCTGCCTGCCGTATGCTCCCTGGGAGGGGGTCCCCACTGTGACTGGTGCTCCAGCTGAGGTCAGCCTGCAGGGGGGGAGAAGTTGTCCCTCCCGTGTGCCTTTCTCCTCCCTGCCCCATCTTTCCCCAGGTACATGTCCGCAGCAAAGCCCGGCAGAGGCTGGGCTGCATCCCAGCTCCTGATGCAGCAGGCTGGACTTCATACTGGGGCCGTGTCCTCACTGTCTCCTCCCCTCTCCCTGCTAGGTTTGCATGTCTTCGCCCTCGCCTTCGCCTTGGAGGTGTCAGTGGGGAAGACCAACACTGTGATGGCTCTGAATAACTCCAATGTCCTGCTGCCCTGCACCTTCACCACCTGCATAGGCTTCCAGGACCTGGTCTTCATATGGTATTTCAACTCCACAGAGATGGTGGGTGGCTCTCTGGGCTTTGCCTCTGTTTTGTAGGCAGATTCTGTTGTAGTTCCCATTCTTGCTGAGCTCCCTTTCTCCTCTCACAGGATGCCTGTTCCTCCAGCTCTGGGGGACAGGGCTCTGCCAACAGGGTGACTCAAACACCTTGGCACATCTGTGCTTTTGGCACAGACCTCTTCTGCTGCCCACAGGCTCATCTCAGTGTAAATTGACTGCTCATGTGCAAGTCTGCCCTTTGGGCAAAGTGGGGTTGTTTTTCTATTGCTGCACTTGCTCTGCAATACTAAAGGTTCTGGATTTGCTCTTCAGCTCCTTATCAGGAGGGCTGCTTTAGAGCAGGTCCTGCAGCCCTGTATATCCCTACAGCAAGGGGGTTCTCTGCCCCGGGGCTCTCCCATCCTTTGCATGGTCTGTAACATCGCTGCAGGGCAGGGCACATTGACCTGTTGCTTCCGCAGCACTGTGGGCTCTGTGTCAGGCTCGTTCAACAGCCATTCCTGCTTTACTGGGGTGTGCAGGGACACAGACTTGTGTGCAGAACGCTGGCAGGAGAACTTGGGCCTTTCCCTCACTTGGGATTGTTGGGAGCCCATCTGATCCAGCATCCTGCATCCCTGCCCCTGCAGATTTACCATGGCAAGATAAAGAACAAAGCCTCGGAGCCCTTGCTGGTGGGACGCAACCCACGCGTCGAGTTTGTCGGCTCGACGACCAAGAAGGACAACAACATCTCCATTCTCCTGAAGAATGTGGACTTCAGCGATGCTGGGAAATACACGTGCCACGTCAAGAACCCCAAGGAGAAGGACGCGCAGCACAACGCCACCATCTTCCTCACCGTGGTCCAGAAGAGTAAGTGCTGGCCAGGGCTATGGTGCCCCACGAGTGGCACTGGGACAGTGGTGATGCAGACCCGCACTGACCCCGTCTTGGTTGTGGAGGTGCATGGGGTGTCCTGGCTTCTTGGAGGTAGTTGGCATCCCTGCAGGGCAGAGCTTGGCCTCGTGCTCCTCTGTGTGGGTCGGTAGTTGCTTTTTGGGGGGGATCGTGCAGTTGGGAACTCCTTGCTCCCATCGTGAGGCCCCTCAGCACCTTCTCTCCTGCAGTGGTGGAGGCAGACAACACTGTGACGCTCATCATCGTGGGCGTTGTGGGGGGACTCATCGGCCTCCTCATCCTCTTCATGCTCGTCAAGAGGGTTGTCCTGTTCATCATCAAGAAGACTCAGGATGGGAAGTGAGTGCGGGTCCTGGCACCCTTTGTTGGGTGCTGCCGTGGGGCAGGGCTGCACAGGGTCGTGCTGAGAGGGGCTGGAGGGGCCAGGGGGTGTGAGCTGCCTGTATGCCCTCTCCAGGAAGGAATGCCTCGTGAGCTCCTCGGGCAACGACAACACGGAGAACGGCTTGGCTGGCTCCAAGGCGGAACAAAAAGCACCACCAAAGGCATGAAGCAGCGGCACCCTGTGCCCCAGCCCGCCCCACGGTGGGGAGAGGGGCAGGGGGACAAGCCTTTCCCTTTTGTTTTCTTTCCAAACTGCCAATGCTTGAGACATGATTCTATTACACACGTGCCTGCGACCTGCACTGCTTCTCGGAAAAGACTTTGGCTGCCATGGGGACTGGGAACTTCTTGTGGACTCGGACTGGGATGCTGCTGGGACAGAGGGAGCTGCCTGCTCTGCAACGAGTGAAGGCAAGAGGGTGCTGGGCAGGCAGGGAAGGGGCTGGGGAGTACCGTGGGGTGCTGTGCCGCTTGCAGGGTGGTGGATGGTGACCAGGGGTCCCGGCATGCCTGGGGGCAGAGGCTTCGAGGAGCTTGGGCTGTCTGTGTAAGTGGCAATGCTGAGCTAGGGCAGGCAGGAGGTGCCTGGAGCAGAGCAAGGGTGCACAGAACTCGCCATAGAGGCAGGGGCTCCTGCCTTTGCTGCACTTCATATGGGTCCGGCACAGAGGAAGGGAGGAAGCAGGGCTGATGCAACAGCGCTTGGCTTCAGCTCTCGTAAGCACACTTGAGAGCCAAATCAGTGATGGTCAGGGCTGTCATCCCATCCCTGCAGGGGCTGGGTGCTGTGCTCCCACCGTGGCGCAGGCTGGTTCCTCTATGCAGGGCTATGGGGACCAGCGGCCGGGGCTGGCCGTGTCGTGGGGTCGCTGCTGGCTGCAGTGGGGTGAAGGTCCATGCTTCACCCCCTGTGTAGGGCCATACCCCAGGGGCAGTGGCGCCGTTCTCGGGGGTGCTCCCTGGGTTTGTGCTGCTGCTCCTGCTCCTCCTTCCCTCTTTAAAGCCCATCACTCAGCGCACTCAGAGCAGTGATGCTGCAGATGCTGCCTCGCCAAGGCTTAACTTGTTACACAGAGATGTTTTATATCAGACTCCAGTGGGAACGCAGCCGATGGCGTTTCCCGATCACCTAAGGAAAACTGTGGCACCCCATCTGCGACACAGGGAGGAGGGAGCACAGTGGAGCCCTGGCGAGGGGAGCGATGCTAGGGCTGTGCCAGCCCACTCCTGGGGCTGCCACCGGCCCGCTGGGTGACCTTGGGCAAGTTGCTCTGCCTCTCCATGCCTCAGTTTCCCCATCTGTAAAATGGGGACAATAACACTGCTCTACCTCACAGGGGTGGTTGTGAGGCTCCCTTGGCTATCGTTTGTAAAGTGCTTTGAGATCCTCGGGTGAGGGGGACACAGAAAGCCAAAAGGGTACCTGCAGCAGGGATTCAGGCAAACCAGCCCCCTTCCTGAGGGCTGTAGTGGGACATGAGACATGACGAAAATGAGCTGCTCCTACAGTTGAAGGTGGCAACGTCCTTTACAATGCGATTTGTCCCCTATTCCTCTTTTATGTGTGGGTGGCTGTTAGTGAAGCTGCAGGGCAGGCAGCTCCCCCATCCCCACCTGATATTGGGAATCACAACCAAGCCATGCCCCCCGCTGCAGGGGCTCGTGCCCTGACAGGTGCCGGAGTGGAGGTAGGTGAGGATTCGGTGGGCAAGGCAAACAAGGTGCTGCCTTCTCTGGTGACTGTTGTGGAGAGGTCAGGCCTGCTTATGGGGTGGTGGCACAGGGAGCACCCTGCAGCCTTCACCATGGGGCACCCACCCGAGCGGGGCAGTGTGCCTGGGACAGGGACACAGGCACCCGGTTAGACCGGCAAGTGGGACTCAGGCAAATCACTTGACTTCTGTGCTTCAGCTTCCCCACCTGTAACCTGGGGACAGTCAATCTGACCTACCTCACACACAGGAGGCGTGAGGCTCCCTGCATGGCTTTGCAAAGTGCTCCGAGATCCTAGGGCCAAAGGCACTCTGTAAATGCAAAGTGTTGTTCACATACCATTGTCATGCATGAGAGTCTGGGCAGGAAGGCTGAGACCTCCTGGCTGCCCCAAGAGAGCCCCAGCCCATCCTTGGAGGAGACCTTCTGTGGGAGACGATGCTGAGGGGAGGAAAGGACTTTTTTAAAGACCTATTTTTAGCTGTCCCAACCCGTTGGCCTTTTTTAGCTGGTATCTGGACGCAGTTCTACTTACCACAGGATATGCAATGCTGTTCTATGCATGGATTACTCCTCTGGCTTGATGGAGACGGTCAACATAAGCAGTATTTGACACGTAACTCTATATGCGTATGTGTGCGGGTGCTGTTCACAGTGTGGTGGGCTCCGGGCTGCTTTGGGTGCCAGCTCCTGGGGGGCTCCTGCTGTCACAAGGGCTTTGGGGGGGTCTGCAGGGGCTTTCTGGGGTGTATGGGGGAGAGGGCCCTGCTGGAGGTGTGTGCTGCAACAGACACTATGTGTATCAGCACATACGAATCCATGCAGGAGATGCCTGTGAATAAACACAGGCTGTGTATAACATGCTGTGTGGTGACAGCACGTTTTTGCACTGTAGAGGTTTAGCTAGCTTTGCCTTGAATGAAATAAACTTTATGTTTAATAGAGAAACCAGAGTCCGGGTCACTGTATGTGCCTAGGTTCCCTCCGGGCACGCTGCATGGCAGGCCCTGTGCCGAGGCACAGCAGCAGTGATACCCTTGTGCGCTGAGCACTGGCCATGTTTAGAAGGTCCTTGGGCATATTGCACAGTGGAAAAGGCTCTGAGTGTGGCTCCCGGGAAAGCAGGATCCCTCCCTACCATGTTGCATGGGAATGGTCCCTACTTCTAGTGGGGTTGGAGCTGTGCTAGAAAGAGTTGGTTTAAAGGATGCCTGATGCCCATGTTTGCTTCCAGTAATTTAAAGTGGTCCCATTCTGATCAGCCTGAGTGGCCCAGGTCCATGTGCAAGAACAGGTTGTGCACAAGAGTCAGCAAATAGAACCCTGCCCTGCCCTGGAAAGCAGCTCCTGCAGAGTGCCGGGCACTGTCAGAAACACCCTTGCAAGCAAGAGGGACAGAGCCTTCAGAGGCTGCGTGAAAAAAACAAATACTCTCTTTTAATGGGGATATTCCATAGCACAAACATCACTGCTCTCTGCATAACAGCAGTGAGCAACGAGCCGCTTCGCCCTGCAGGAGCCTTCCTGCCACAGCAGGGTCAGCACGGGGTAATAAATTAATCTTTCTGCGGAAGGAGCTTGAGCTGGTCACATTCCTCCACGGTATCAGTGGACGTCGCTCCGAGCACCCTTTGCCTCCTTGGCTGGCCTCTGGTGTGCTAGATCACAGCCTGACAGTGAGGGCCTGGGAGGCACCGCTCTCCTTTTGATGCCGGAGCTGAGGCAGCCAAGCGTGTAGGGATGGGGAGGGAGGTGTGAGGGGAGGGGAAGGACATGTCCCAGAGGTCTCAGAGCTCCGACTGGAATGAGAGAGAGAAGAAATGGTGAGATGTGAAAGGGCATCTGAAACCAGGAGCACAGAACCACGTCCTGACGGAGCCGGCTCAGCTCCATGCGGAGCCCACGGGTGCCTTCCCCACCACCCCAAACCCCCTGCGCTGGAGCAGCCACTGACAGCAGCGCAGCACTGACCCTCCGCACGGCGTAGATCCAGTTGAGGTAGGCACGGACACTGGTGTAGACACCGGGCATGCTGGGGGTGCCACAGCCCTCACCCCAGCTCACAATGCCCACCACTTGCCAGCGCTTGCCTGAGTAGAGCAGGGGCCCTCCGCTGTCTCCCTGCAGAGGATAAACCATCAAAGTGAAGAGCCCCCATTCCCAGCACACGGGGTACCAGTGCTCACGGCTGCAGCTTTCCCAGCCCTGGAAGGAGCTATTCCCTCGATTGGAACCAACCTGGCACGTATCCACCCCGCCTTGGGGCAGGCCAGCACACAGCATCTTCTCGGTGACCTCGCCATGGTAGGCAGCGACGTTGCAGCTCTCCTCATCAATGAGTTTCACCTCCGCCTGCTGCAGGACCTCAGACAGTTTGCCTGCACACAACGTGGTGCCTCAGAGGGGACCCTGGAGGGAGCCCACCGGCCCTCATCCTGCGAGTGGTGCTGGGACTGTCCCACTCACCGTGCTTCTGCGTGTAGCCCCAGCCTATCACCCACAGGGGCGTGCCTGGCGCCAGCTCCTCGTCGAAATAGGGCAGGCAGATGGCCTTGCTGCTGTCTGGAATGGGGACAGGAAAGGCAGGAGGTGGCTGAGGAGGGTTGTGGGGAAGCCAGGGCCATGCACCCCTGGGCACCCAGTTCCCTCCTCATGTGTCCCTCTGCACTGCTGCTTGGTGCCCACTGAGCTCGTAGCCTGCTCTGGGACTCTTGCTCCAAGGAGGTATGTGCCATAACTCACCTGAGACGTGCAGGGGAGACTGCAGCTTCACCAGAGCAATGTCATTGTCCTTGGGAGACGTGGGCATCTCCCCAGCCAGGAAGACCTTCTCCACAGCGAGGGTGGTGGTGCCGGAGAGGAGGTTGGAGCCGGCCTTGACACGCCAGCTCTGAACAATGGGGTTGTTCCTGCGCACAGACATGCCTGTTATTGTTCCCCTCTTCCCTCCCACCGCAGGGACGGGCAGCAAAGCTTTGCCTACACTGTGCCCTGCTCAGCATCGTTGCACCAAGGGGCACAAAGCCATGTTAATTACAGGAACACAGGGTTCAAACCCAGGCGTTGAGGAGCTGACTCACTTGAAGCAGTGCGCTGCCGTCAGGATCCAGCTGCGGTCGATGATGCTGCCCCCACAGATGTGCTCCTTCTTGTACTGCAGGCTGACCTGCCATGGCCAAGCCTCGATGGTGGCTGGGCTCCCGCCCAGCACACGTGGGGTCCTTATGCTCTCCCCACAGCCTTCTGCAGGTAGCAGAGCAACAGAGCAACAGGTCAGCTGCAGCAGTGGGGAGGGAAAGAGCATTGCTCCTCCCTCCTCTGTCGTCAGGTGAGTGGGGACAGAGGCTCCTGAGCGCCTCCTGACACTGCCACCCCTTTGTGGGCCACTTGGCACACCCCCTTTTGTTCTCTGTTTGCACATCATCCCTGGGCTTGCTGAAATAGGTTCATCCATGCCTTGCCTTCTCCAGGCCACCGAGCAGATTAGTTCAATCAGAATAATTCAGCAGCCAAAGTAAACCCATCCCAGCAGCTGGTTATGCCTGTCTTAGGTGTTCCATGTCTGGGAGGTTTACATTGGCATAACAAGGAGGTTAGCAGTAATGAAATCCAACATTTCTCAAGCAAATCCTCAGTGTGGGAATCAGGGAGGACCAGCGCTTGGGCCATTGCTGAGCTCTTGCAGCTGCAGTGCAGCACATGGGGACGTGCTGGGAATGGGGAGGTGGAGCGGCACGAGGTGCAAACAGTGCCATGATACTTACTGGAACAGAAGAGCGAAACAACCGCTCCAGAGAGGCATTTCCTGGGAGAGGGAGGAAAAGGGCTGGGTTCAGTGGAGGAGAGGCTCCGGCTCAACAGCAGGACGAGGGGCGCAGTGACCACATCCTGCACGGCCCCACCACTCACCGGCCTGGCTCGGGCATCTGGAGGCTGCCGTTCCTCAGCACGACCTCGCGGGGAGGCAGGGGCTGCCCGGTGCCTGCTTCCACTGCTGTGAATGTGGGGTTGCTGAAACCCACGGGGGGCAGGTGAGCCTGCACAGCGGGTGCATGGTCCCAGCTCACCAGCAGTGTGCATTGCACAGGCACTGCTGCCTGAGCACCAACGGGAGCATGGCACCCAGCGGGATCGGCTCACACTGAGCCAGACATGGCCTAGCCAAACCTTTACAAGTAGGTCCTAAATGTTTGCCTATGGCTCCAACAAAGAGCTGGTGAGCAAGGGAGGAAGCAGGAGCATAGGAAGACAATGTGGACCCTGTGCCAGCGAGCAAGAGAGAGGCTCATAGATAATGGGGGTTCTGGGAACAGTGACACAGGGATGTCCAAAGACGCATCCCTGAAGGGCCAGGGCAGGATGCGGAGACCTGGCACTGAGTTCAGGACCAGGGACAGGAGCACAGTGAAGGAGTCCCAGAATGGTTTGGGTGGGAAGGGGTCATCCAGTTCCAGCCCCCTGCAATGGGTAGGGACCCCTCCCACTAGACCCGGAGTACCCAGGTCTCAGCTGTAACCAGCTTTAGTTGAATGCAGCACTCCAAGCTCGCTGCTGCTCAGGGCAGATGCAGGTGTGTTTATGGAGCTTAATTGCAAATACAAGGACCCAGCCCTGCCCTCCCACACCCCGGCCAAGGGCTGCTCTCATGGGGCTTTTAAAAGGGAGTGCAGGGCACTGGGTCTCCCCCCTGGGTGGGTTCTGTATGTACTGCAGGAGGGGCTGCTTTGGTGAGGGGGGGTGAGGAGCAGGAAGAGGGCAGAGGATGGAGCAGGGACACTGAGAACAGTGCTATGTTTGTGTGGGAAGCTGCCAGGGCTTCCATCACAGAGACCAGCCCACTCTGAGGCATGAACAGAGCACTCTGTGTCCTGGGGATGGGCTGAAAATGATTAGTGCAGGGCCCTGAGTGCTTTGAGTAAATAGAGCCCCACTCAAAAAGAGCTTTTATGGGAGAGGGATAGACAAAGCAGTGAGAGAGGTGTGGAGAAAGCAGCCATATACCTCCTGTAGCCCATTTGCTCGCAGGCCGCTTTTGCCAGCATCAGGTTGAAGTGGTCATGGCAGACGCAGAACCAGTCTCCAGTGTTCCTGTTAAGCACTTGCAGGATGGATCTGTCTTTGGAAACTCGGGCTGGAGACAGACACAAAGGCAGCTTTGTCATGGGTGACTCTGGCAGGCAGCAGCCATGCCCCTTTGGAGGCGAAGCAGGGTGTCCTGGACTCACCCCCAGCTAGTGGCCCCTCAGGGACCCACTGGGGACAGTTGGCCTCATCCTCGCCCTGCAGGCAGTCCACCCGCCCATCACAGACTTGCTGCAGTGGCACCAGCTTCAGGGGCTGTTTGCAGAAGAAGTAGTGTTGGTCCAGGTAAACCTTGACTGCGAGAAAGGGGGGGGTCAGCAAGAAGGTCCCAGCCAAGCCCTGGGTCCAGAGCTATGTTTGCTATGATTGAGAGCAGGAGCCATACCCAGGAACCCGACTGCAACCAGGCAGGCGAGGGTGAGCACCACTGCTAGGACCAGGACGCCGATCCGCTTGAAGGACTGCAGGGATGTGGAGGCTTTGCGTCTCGGGCTGGGACCTGCAGCACAAAGGAGCGTGGCCCTGTGTCGCCTGCCCCAGCCCAGCAGCACTCGTGGCCCCAGCTCCCACAGGTATTACCTCTGCCATTGAGCCGCTCGGAGGCTAAATCCTGCAAACCAGAGGGGGAAAGCAGTTATCGAGCTGGAACTTCAGCAAGAAGCAGTTGGCGGGCGGCAGGGCCTGTAGCAGCGTGGCTAGCTGGTCCCATGGCAGCTCCCATGCCAAGTGCAGAGATAACATGGTCAGCCACCCCAGGGGAAGCAGAGGATCAGTTAACCCTGGGCAGGCACAGGGGCTGCTGCGTCTCTGGCTCGCTCAAGGTCCCTGGGGAGGATTAGCAGGGGAAATGCCTCAACCTACATCGGAGGTTGTTTCAGAGCTGCTGAAGACGGAGGTGGCAGCAGGGGGGTGGCATGTCCTGGTGCAACACTTGGCTCTGTTGTCACCCGGCATCACCAGCTGTGTTGCTCCTTTGAACACTATCTGTGCAATTCCAGTAACTGGTTATTAAAGTTGTAGAATTACTGTCATTAATGCACCAGGGGCTTAAAAAGTCATAGGTGTTATGAAAGCACTTTCGGATGTGCCAAGAAGCTCTGAGTCAAAATAGACGTGGTGGCACCCAGACATGTCACCATGGGGGTTGTATTCTCTGACTGGCCCAGCGTGGGGTCAGAAACCAAGTGGTACAGCCCGAGTCCTCCCTGGCACGCTGCTGGAGAAGCCAGCCTGGCCCATGGGAGGGAAGGCTGTGCTGCTGCTAGGACACGCGGCAAACACAGCCTGGTAGCAGTCAGCGAGGAGGAAGCGGTGAAAGAGGCATCGATCCCACTCGATCTCTTCAAAGTCATTTTCTTGTAAGAGCTGCTCATAGGAGAGACACCCAATGGCAGTAGGAGAGGTCCCGTGAGCTGCACCAGCCAGCCGCTGCCTCTCGTCCTCGGTGGGTTGGTGCTAGGCAAAGATGAGAGCCCCCCTGGGGAGTTTGAGGGGGACACTACGTTTCTGTTGCCCTGTTTTGCAGCTGTGCTTGTGCCACGCTGTTGAGCTGCTCCTGGCAGCCTGCGCTTTCCCCTGAGTGCCCTTCCAGCCCTGAGAGAGCTCTTCTCTGCTGCTGCTTCTGGACCCTACCACACAGGTAAGAGGAGCTGCTGCGCATCGGGAGCACCACGATCGGCTCTGGGCTGCAGCAGATTGCGTTTGCTGTCTCAGATGGGAGCAGTGGCCCCTGTGCCACTGCAGGGCTCGGAGATTGGGACTTTGAAGAGCAGTGGTGCCATGAGACCAGAGATGCGGTCGGTCTCCAGCCCAAGGCAGGTAGGAGGGGGTGATGGGCCTCCCCCACTCTGGTCACTGTATTTGGGCATGCTTAGCCATGCACAAAGACTTTATGAGCAGGCTTTTACAGGCAAGTGACAAGCGGTTATTTGTGGGTCAACATACAGAGCTTGGATTTCATGCCTGCCAGCGCAGCCATCGCGGCCTCGCCATCGCAGCCTGGCTGCATGGCTCGGGCTCCCAGTTTTGGCTGCTCCCCAGCCTGGGAACAAGAAGTGCAGGGGAGGACTGGATCCGGCCTGTGCTGACAGGGCCGTGGGCATGTGGCTCTGCTCCAGTGTGGAGCTGCCTGGCTCTGCAGGAGATGCCAGGGGCCTTGCTTCAAACAGCCGGACTCATCTGGCGCTGATGCTGAGCACGGGCAAGTCATGCCAAGCGCCCAGCTCTGGATGCACACAGCCCCTCGGCTCCTCTTGGTGTTTGTGATGATGCTGCAGCGCTATCAGCGGTCTCAGCGGCTGGGATGTGGAGCCCAGCTGCGTGTGGAGAGCAGGAGGGCAGGGTGGGAAGGTGAGGGTGTCTCCTGGACCTCCCATCTCATCTGCCCTTCCCAAGCTCCTTATCTGCAGCACCTGGTGCCTGCAGGAGTTTAGTGACGTGGCTCAGCTTGCTTCCAAACACTGCCTACGTCGTCCCATGCATCCAGCCAGGGCATGTGGGGCTGCTCCCTCCTCATGCTGACCTCTTGTGTCACCGTGAGCCTGGACCATGGGATCCTAACAGTTCCTGTGGGAACGGTCCCAGGCCACGGCAGCTCCATAGCATGGCCAGGGCTGAGAGTCACTGCAGCAGCTCCGCTGCCCCTGCCTGCCCACAAGCTGCCTGAGCTCGTGCCCATCACATCATCTGGTATCAAGCTCCTTCCCTGTGCAGGTCTGGATGCAGGTGGGGGGGATGATGCTATGGTGCTGGACACTTCCCACCTTGAGAAGTCATTGCCTGGTGTTGATTTCATTTCTTAATGCATTTTCTTCCATCCATGAACTTCCTCAGTTTCAAACAGATTTGCAGCTTGGAGCTGCCCCAGGGGCTGCCTCTCCATCACTGCCCACTTGCTCCCAAAACCACATCACAGCAACAGCTGCCCTGCTTAAGTTCCAAGGAAGGCAAGAGCTGTGCCAGCTCCTGCATGGAGTGGAAGCACATGATTTCCTGGAGAACTCGAGGCTGCCGTAACTAATTGAGCTCCCTTGCTGTATTCACATTAACGCTGCTATGGCCAGTCTGCTCTCCAGCTCTGCAAGCGCCATCCCATGAGCCATGGTGAGCTTCTGCACCCTCTTCTGAGGAGACTTGAGCAGCCAGGGGTGCTCCTGCTGCTTTTCCTCCACACTGCGTGGCTGCAAGGTGCTCTGATGCTCTGAATAGCTGCTCCTGAATGGGGTGGAATGTTCAATGCAAACCCCAGCTGCAGAGGCTGCAGGGTGCTCGGATCCAGGGCTAGCTCCTTGGCTGCAGGAGATTTAATCCGTGGGTTCATGTAGCCACTGATGCCACCCTGGAGGGATTGACGTCCTGATGGGTTGCTGGTGGAGGGTTTTATGCTGCCCAGTGAGCTGGGTTGTACGTGCCTGCTCTCTGTTAAGGAAAGCTTTTCCTCCTAGGGAGGGACTGCATGCCAGGCTGGGGTTTGGTGGTACCGGCTTTCTTGCTACAGGCACTGAAAGAAGCCAAGCCGAGCATGACCCTTGTGCTGAGCAGAGCGACTGACAGTCCTGCAGTGGAAGCACTGGGGGACAGGGGACTGGGCTCCTTCCCTGGCATTGCCTAAGAACCAGCCCTTTCTTGGGGCAAGGAGGGGGATAACGAGATGCTTCCCAGGGTGGGAGAGGGCCAAGCAAGGCACAGAGAAATGTGGGAATGAGAGCGAAGCGCCATGTCCAGCAGCCGTGGTGCAGCGTTGAGACACAGGTAGAATCATTCCTGTTGGGATGCTGCGGGGGGCTGGTCCGAGGGAACGGCAGCCCTTTGGAGCCTGGGCTGCCCCATCACCAGGAAACTGCTGCGGGCAGACCTGGTCTGCGAGTGCAGGAGCCATGGGGAGTGCGGGGTGCCGGCACAAGGGGCTGGGGGCTGCCACGCAGAGAGGGGCAGAGCAGGGGTGAAGCTCTTGGTGACTCACCATGTTCATCCAGCTCCGACGTGGTCTTCAGCCTGCAGAAACCCAGCCAATGCCCTCCAGCTGGGACACGGGGAGGCTGTGGGTGCCCCGATGCCCAGGGAGCTGGGCCGGCGATGCTGCCGCCAGCCCTGGGCCTGTGCTGCTCTGCCCACACTTCAACACTGGGGCAGGACCGCCCCAGCGCTCCTTAAAACCCACGGCAGGAGTTGTGAAACAGGAATTGTGATCTGTATGGTAATACAACACCAGTCTATCAGCAGCACCGGCGCCTGCAGTAATCTCCTGAGCATCTGCCTCTGGAGGTGACTCACCTGCAGAGCTGTCACAAAATAGCTTATCAGGAGTGAACTGACTGGATTTTTCCTGCTCTCCATCTGATGATAAGAGGAACCATGGCTGTCCCGCTCTCCATCCATCTCTTCCGCGTTGCACTAGGTTGTTTTCAAACACGGGTTTTAGCAGGTGGAGGAGGAAAGGAGTTTGTGCATGAGGTTGTGGGGCCATTGTACGCTCTCAGGTCACTCAGGCTGCGTGTCCCTGTGCAGCCCCAGGTTGTGGTTGACACAGGCACGTCGGAAGGAAAGCGAGTGGGTGCCCATGCGTTGGATGAGCTCACTGGTGTTGTACAAGGCGTGGCTGGCAGGGCTGGGTGCGGAGAGGGGCTCTTCCAGCCCCCAAGTTTCGGTGCTGTGCCCGTAGGCTGGTGCTGAGGCTGCCCATGGAGCTGCACAACACTGACGCAAAGCTGGGTTATGTGTCCGGGAATGATGGCTTGGGATGGGGAGCACTTTGCTACCCTGCTGCTGAGCAGGATGGGCTGTCAGAATTAGGTATCAGGAGCTGTGGTCAGCCGGCTGGAAAGCCCTGTGCAGGGTCATGCAGGAGGTGGTGCAGGATGGACCAAGCAGTTCATTATCCTCTCCTTTTGTAATGAAGCTTTACCAGTGGTCAAGCAGAGCTGCTGCTGCCATGTGTGTGCACTGAGCCGGTGGAGAGGCCGTGGAGCATCCCGACCTGCAGTTCCTCAGCCAGTGATCCGTGCCGTCGCTGTGCCAGCTCACCCTGCCGCAGCAGGGACCCTGGGGAGAGCAGGCAGCACGTCCCACGAGCCTGACCAGGGATCCTGGCCTCTGCGTGTGGCTCTGCAGGTAAGGACGCCCTCCCGCACTCACTGCAAACGCAGCTCAACAGATGGGTGCTGCAGGGATCAGGCAGAGGCTCTGGAGTGAGCTCAATCCCGTGCATCCCGTACCTCCTGTGTGGTCTGTGCCGTGACACAAGGCATGGGCAACCTTCCCAGAGCATCCCAGTGCCAGCCCCACACACGCCATGGCTTGGCCTCAATGCTATGGAAGGGAGAGCAGGCCAGGAGTATCCCTGCGGTGCGAGCTGGCGCAGGGGGGAGTAGCTCTTCCTCCTTGGAGGTTAAGTGAGGGTTTTGAGGAAGCAGCTCTGTTTGCAGATGCTATGTCACAGCTCCGCGCGCCTTCGGGGCTTTGCTTCCTGGAGTGCAGCTGCATTTCCAGCCCATTGCCCTTCCCTGGCCTCTAGCACCCAGAACCCTGGCATGACGCAGGCTTCCGAGCACCTTGGCTCTGACTGGGGTCAGGCAGAGGCCAGGCAGGGCTGGCCCAGGGTTATACAGAGTGCATCATCCCCTCTGCATCCCGGCCAGCATCCCTACAGGTCCCAGGCATCACCCCCGGGTCTCAATGCTGAGATGCTCGCCCTGGAAGGGAGGGGGCTGTACAGGGGCTTGGCTTTGCTATGGTGTAGTTGGAGCC
Organism: Amazona ochrocephala; assembly: GCA_039720435.1. Lineage (NCBI taxonomy): Eukaryota > Metazoa > Chordata > Aves > Psittaciformes > Psittacidae > Amazona > Amazona ochrocephala. Next base: position 7,130,711 of record CM077895.1, read on the forward strand.
AGTGCACAAAGGTGGGAGGGATTTTGCCCCTGGCTGCCCCATTTCCAAGCTGTTAATTGTTGTCCTTTTTTATTACCTTCGACCTGCAGCCTCTGGAGATGGTTTCTCTCTCTTCCTGCAAGCAGGCACTGATTGCCACCTAACCCTGTGGCTTGGTGCGAAGATGATTGAATAGACCAGTAAGTGCCTCATACTGTGACTGGGGGCAGCTGGTGGGGGATGCCCTGTCACCAGGGTCCTGCCCTCACCCTGCGCAGGGCCATAATCTTTGGAGGCATCCCTGAACACCCAAGGCCAGGGCTTTGTGTGGAACCTGCTCCCCTCCTGGCTGCTGTTCTTCACCAGGAGGTGGCAGTTGGAGGGCACAGCCACTTGGACACCCCTGTGCCCATCCCTTGGGCCCCAGCACTACCCTCTGCCAGGGTGCCTGTCCCTGCCAACAGCAGGAGGGTATCATGCCTACCCCAAGCATGTGGCGAGCCGTGCTGGGAGCAGCCGCTTGGGGCTGGAGCACAGGCAGTGTGCATCCATCGCGTGAGGAGTGATGTCTGCTGGAGCTCCTCTGCTTTCTCCCCTAGGAACCAGTTGAACCAGCGGGTGAGGAGCGGTGCCCAACCTCGCTGCAGTGCAGGGGCTGAGGCGGCTGTGTCAGCGGGAGAGGAGGGGACAGGCAGGACGTGCCAGGCTCCAGCAGCTCCCAGCCTAGACAAGCCGTGAGCAGCACCGGGTGCCAGGACATGGACCACCACGCGGGTGAGTACATGGCCTTTTCTCCCCTTATAGAGGAGATGTGGGAATGCTTTGCGGCACAGCAGTGGCTTGGTAACCTGCCCCCCTCTGCTGTGGGCAGGGGCTTGACTGCTGGTGTGGCTCTGAATCCAGCAGTGCTGCTTGGAGGCGTCTGGGGATGCGAGGACTTCTGCTCCTGAGGGTTTCGGGGCAGGGGCCTCTTCCCACACATGGCACGGGGCAGGGGCTGGGCATGAAGCCGTCATGCTCCCACCAGTGGTAGGTGTGGGGAGAGGGCAGTTTCGGCAGTGGGGGTGATTCAGGGAGGCTCTTGCATCACGCTCCTCCTGCCCCAGCTCCTTGTGTGAGTCACTCCTGCAGCAGACTCCTGACCTTACCCATGCCGTCCCATGCTGGGATATGATGTCCCTGGGGTCCCAGCTCGCCCCTGGCCCAGCAGCAGCAGGGTACATTGTTTGCCCACCGATCCTGGCCTCCTGAGCCCGGCCCCTAGAGCCCAGCAGAAGGGAAGGGCAGGCTGGTCCTGCTTGTCTGCAGTGCCTGGGAGCTGGCGGCGTGATGCTCTGCGGCTCCGGGGTGCTTGCCAGATCCCGTCAGGTAGAGCAAGTGCTGCAGGTTACGGGACGCCCTGGCTCACTGTGTAAACACTGTGACCACAGGGGAAATGTTCTCACTCCACCGGCATCTGCCTAAATTTAGCTGCTGTGAGGTCATCCTCGCTCCTGGTGCTGCAGGCACAGCACCCAGTGTGCCCCTCTGCAGGCTCCGGGCAGCGGCCAAACCCTGCAGCCCCCGAGCGGTGCCCATCACCACCCCTGCCTGGGTTTTGCTAATGGGTCTCACTGGGACTGACTGGGCAGCTTACTGGTCAGGGATGCTGGGGTGAAAGGGGCTGTACTCCTGTGAGATGAGCTCACGCTGGAGCCTGCTGTGACAGTGGAGAAGGGTCTGGGATGGTGTTTGGGATGCACAGGGGCTTGAGGAAGCAGGAGCTGATGGCAGCTAGAGATAGGTGTGATTAGCACTCTGGTGATGTAGATTAGACAAGATTTGCTCTGGGCAGCATGCAGCCTATTGTCAAGAAAGAAATGGATGCTCATCAGCGGTGCTGTGCCTGGGTACCTTGCTGTCCCTTTGACAATGATGGAGAGTTGGCTGTGGATGGGAGGGATGGAGAGGTCCTGCACAGCCCCATCATCCTCCGGCCCCAGTCCAGCGCTGACAGCAGAGGCTGCTCGCCCTGACAAACACATCCTCTAGAGGGACCTGCCTGTCCAGAAATGGGTCTGTGCAGCTGCACAGGGAGACTGCCGGCACCGAGCAGGGTATGGCACTGCATGGCTGCGGGAGCACTGGGACGGCACCGGTGCCACTGCTGTGCCAGCAGCTCCAAGAAGGTGCTTCCCCCCAGGAAAGTGCGCATGGGACCAGGAGTGGGGATGCAGGCATCGCCAGGGTGGGCAGCTCCTGCTCCCAGCACAATGTGATGGGTCTGGGCACAGCTCCTGGCAGTGGAGCGCAGTCCCTCCATGCCATGTGCGGATGTTCAGAATCCCCAGTCTCCCAGAGGCATTTGTCTGCAGAGCCCCTTCTCCTTACAGGGCTAGAGCCCACGAAGGTGCTTGGAGCGATCTTGGGTGTCGGGCTGGCCTTGCTGATCCTGGTGGGCTTTGGCTACACCTTCATCCGGTGGTACCAGAGGGGCCAGTGTAGGTGCCGTGAGTATGGGCAGTGTGGGCCTGGGATGCGGGGAGCACTCCTGGCATTGGCTGGTCCCTGGGGAAGCCCACATGCAGGGTGGCTCTGGGGCAAGCTGGGGGCATGCCGAGGCTGAGGAGGGGGTGCGCAGTGCTGTGCTCGTGCAGGCGGCTACCCCAGGGGCTGTCCTGCCCTTTCCCATCCCGCTGCACAGGTGTGTGGCAAAGCAAAGGCTCTGACGCTTCTCCTCCTCACCTCCGCAGGGCCTGACTTCGTTTTCAACCTGCACCACACCTGGTGAGTGAAGCCATGCGGGGCCTTGGGGCAGGCTGGGTGCTCCCTTTGCATGCTGTCGAGGTGTCACAAGCCCTCGCTGGTCCCAACCGTGCTGAGCTCTGCCCTGGCGCAGATGCCCTGGGCAGCCCTGGCTGCAGCGCAGGCTGGCATCTCTGCCTTCCCTGCAGCAGGTCGGTGGCGGTGGAGCTGGTGCCACCATTCAGCATCAGTGGCTCGCTGAGGGAGGCAGGGAGCAGCTACGCGCCTTTCCACAACCAGGGACCGTGAGCAGGAGCCGGGATGTGCAGGTAGGATGTTCCCTGCTCCTCCCTGCCTGGTGGGGCTGAGGGGTCCCTGAAGTTATGTGCTTGGGAGAAGCCAGTATGTGGGGTGGCTGGAGCAGTGGGTCTGTGCCCCAGAGCATCCGTGCCTCCTCGGAGCACTTCGTCACCACAGCTTTCCCTGGGATAATCCCAAGGCCTTTCCTGTGAAAGTCCTCTTCATGCCTGTGGGGCATTAGGGGCTTTCCCTGGGCTCTGGTTTTGTGTGTGTGTCCCAGTGCAGGCTTTGGTTTGCATTTCCTTCCCCATGCCCCCTGTCCTCAGCCTGGGATGGGGCACAGGGCTGGGAGTGATGGCTGTGTAGAGGCTGTGTGCTCACTGTGCAGCTTCCCCATGCAGCCTCCCAGCACCCACAGAAAGCAACCAAAACCAGCCGCAGGGGAATTCCTGTGTTCTTTCTTCTTTAAAGCACAGCCCCTCAACACGCTGGGTTTCCACTGGAGCCACTGGTGCAGGTCCTGTGTTCACTGGAGCTCCTCCATCTGCTCCACACAGCTGCATTCCCCTTTTGGCCCTCCTTGGCCATGGGAAGGTGCCCGGGGCCAGCTGCCACCCGCATGCACTGCCACAGCCTCCCCTTGCTTGGGTTGGAGGAAGAAGGAGCTGCCTTATCCCAGGCTTCCCCAGCGTGCATCCCGGAGGGACATCTGCCATTCCCATGACCCAGAGACACCCCATCCCCCAGGACCAGCTGGTCCCATGCCCAGGAGACCTTGGACCCAAAGGCTGTTGGTGGATAGGGCAGTGTGAGATATGGGGAACCAGCTAAAAAGGGTGGTAATGAGCCACAGAACTGGATGGCTGCTTTTGTGCAATGGGGGAAAATCTCATGAGGAAATGAGACTGCTTCAGACTTCCCTCCTCGGTGAAATATTGGTACCAGTGTGGAAATTTGTCTTCTACACTGATAGTGCAAGCAAACACCTCAGAAAGCCCCTGCGGGCCCACAAGTGCTGGCAAAGAACGAGGGCTCCAGTACTGCTTCTTCGTAAACTGCTTTCTCAGAAGGGAAATTAAGAGAAACCTGGGAGACAGCATTGCTGCGTGTAGAGAAATGGGTGAGGATGGAGCAGAGCGCCCCGTCCTGCATCCTGGTAGGCAACGGAGCACAGGCTCCCTCCCTTCTCCTTCCCATGCCCACTGTGCTGCATCCCGCAGGGTCTGTGCAGTGCTGGGGGGAAAGGTGCTGGTACAGTGCAGCCCCTTGCTCTGGGACAGCCACAGTGCGGTGCTCCCCATTGCACAGAGAGCTGCTTGCAGGAGTCAGAGCTGAGCATCCTCCTGCGTCAGGCTGGAAAATGTGAGCCTGTGGGACTTCCAGGGAACGGAGGCACTGTCTGTGCCTATCGGAGCCAAAGCGCTGCTCTGTGGTTTTCTGGCAAACTCATCCGGGTTCCATTGAAACATCGCCTCTCGCTGCCCCTGGAAGCCGTTGGCTGGAGTCTTTCCTGGCGAGCAGGAACCGGCAGCACCCAGCACTGCGCAGGATGCGGACGCAGGCTGATGTCAGGAGCGTTTGAAATGAAAACAGAAGCCGGGCTGCCTTTTGGTGACTCCGATTTCCAGAGGAAGTAGAAAATGGAGAAAGTGAAAAGGAAAAATCCAGAGGCAGAAGAGATGGGGGCAATGGAAGGGCGGAGGATGCTGCTGCAGGCACCCACTACCTTTTGCGTGACACAGGCAGCGTGTCTTAACTGCAAGCAGCGCTACGTCGGAGGTAACAGCAGGAAGTGGCTGTACATCACCCACCCTCCTGACGGCGGTGATTCATGGGTTCACCTGACAAAAAGTACCCTCCGAGCTGGGTTTCCAGCAGCACTTTAATGGGACTCTCCCACCGTGGAAGTTCTTGGAAACCAAGTGACTTTAGGAAAAGCTCTCCAGTGGCTACAGCCAAACATAGCCCATGGTAAATCCTTCCCATCTCATCTTTGTTTCCATTCTGACAGGATCTATTCCCCCCATCCCCTTGTTTTGACTGGTTCTGCTCTGCTCCTCTTCTTCCCTGGTGTGCAGTCCCCAACCTGCTGCCCATGGGACATGCTGTATCGCCACAGGCTGCCCAGGTCCCTTCCCTGCTGCTCCTTTGGTGCATGTTCCCACCACACAACTCTCACCTCCAACATCTGCCCCGGTCCTTAGATGAGAGTGAAGTTGTGATGTGGAAACACTCTTTCCCATGTGAGACATTGCCCTTTGCTGTGGCGGAAAGCCCATATCTGGAAACAGCAAACGCAGCTTGACCTTAGGGGAGGATGTAGAGATTAATAGACAAAATAGCTTTGGATGGACCACATCCTGTCTGTATTTACAAATTAAATAGAATAAATAATATCTGTAAGCAATAGTGGCAGAACATGGACCATAGTGTGGGCAGGGCTGCCCTGGCTCATGCTGGGCTCACAGCGTGGCTGCTGCACGCATCCTGCACCCTGTTGGAGCTAGCCAGCGCCCAGGTCTCTGTCAGAGGGGCTGGATGCTGAAAGGTCTCTGTAGGGTCAGGAAAGTCCCTGGCTCCCTCCAAGTGAGGCCAGCCAGGGTGGGAGCTCCGTGGTGGTGCAGCAGGATGCCTGACGTCAGGCTGCTGCTGGCGTCTGTTGTGAAAGGTTTGGACAGCCTCAGCACTGCGGATGTCAGATGGAAGAGCCCAGCACTCCCCTGTGAAAGGGGGAGGTGAAGAGGGAAAACACAGGCTCTCAAGGGTGCTCTGAGGCCACATGCACTGCACTGGGTAGAGGTGGCAGGATTGCACCTTGGGAACATCCTGGGCTCGGTGGCTGGAGGAGGCAGGGATAAGCCCCCCCAGCATAGCCTGTCCCTGTGTCTCCTTAGCTTTGTACCAGAGGGAAGGTGCAGGATGGCAGGGGCTGGCCACAGCAGTGCCAGGGCCAAAGCAGCCCCCGAAGTCATTAGACTGATGCTTCTCCAGTGAGTGTTCATCAGGGCACCGCTCAGTTTGATGCGCTGACATCCAGGGGTTGGCGGTAGCTTATCAGAGGGTCTGCTACTGTGGGCAGTGGCTAGAAGAGGTAGTTGGGTCAGTGTGTGGGGATGCTCACAGGCAGCTGTTCTTGCTGTCCCCATTGAGCAGCTCAAGGGGTTGATTTGCAGCATGAGCCACTTGTTGGTGCTGAGGCTGGAGACCAGGGGCAGCTTTCCCATGAGGTCAGTGTTGAAGATGCTCAGGTCGAAGGGAGCTTTCAGCAGCTCAGGGTGGGCTCTGGAGGCCAGAGGAGCACCTGCAGCCCCATAGCTCAGCAGACCAAGGCTTGGGGCCCTGCCTGGCTGGAAATATCCCAGACAGCGGGCTTCTGAGTCACTCTCCATGGAGCAAGGTCCTGTGTGTGGCTGTGGGGATACTCAGGAGCGGACTGCTTCAAATACCCTTTGACCACAGCCAGCTCGGAGCACTCAGTATCCAGCGCAATGTCAGTGCTGCCCGGGCCCTGCAGGGATGCTGCACAGACTGAGAAGGGCATCCCCTTGGCTGGGTCCTGCCTTAGCTCCACCATGCCCTTGGACTGCTGCAGATACCCACGGAACTCCACGTCTTGCTGGCTGGTGTCGGGGGAGATGCTGAGCTCCCTGCTGCAGGGCTGCCTGTCCTCCATGGAGACCGTGTTCCTGGAGGAGCACGTGGGGCGAGGGCAGGAGCTCTCCAAGCTCACACCGCTGTCATCACCATTGGGAAGCTGCCTCTTATATCCCCGGGGCTCAGTGCCTGAGGAGCTGCTCAGCTCCAAGGAGGAGGTGCGCAGGCAAATGCCGCTGTCGGTGCTGGTGCCGCTGCTGTCTCTGCTGCCCATGGTCCCTGGCCCCAGCAGGCACACCTTGTCCTCCGGCCATGCTGGGAGGCTCCAGCCCTTCTCCATGGGCAGCTGGGCTGTGCTGGTGCTGCTGCTGGGGACACTGTTCTCATGGGGCTCCTTCTGGCACAGGAATAGCTGCTGGACGGGGTCTGCATCCGGGCTGCTTGAGGACGAGGGCTCCGGCTCCACCCAGAATGAGCTCTGCTTTATGAAAGACTTCTGGAAGGGAAAGCAAAGAGGGGTGTGAGCTGTGCTTCACCCCTGCTTGTCATCTGCCTCTCCCAAGAGCTCCCCAAGTCTGCACCCTTGCACCAGTGGCAAAAGGTGCCATGTGCTCAACTCCCTTACCAGGACGGACGGCGGCCTCATGGGTCTCTTTATGTACATGCACACCAGCAGAGCCCCCAGGAGCCCCAGGAGCAGCAAGGTGATGAAGGAGGAGCTGATGGCGCCCAGGACAAGCTCATCGCCCCCTGCAAGAGAGGACACGGCAGAGCCGTCAGCGCGCACAGCACGAGGGCCAGGAGGCTGAGGAGGATCCGTGTCCCACGCACGAGGGCCCCTTCCCCGGCTCCCCAGCACTTACTGTCCCTCTGGCCGATGGTGACGCACTGCTCGTCGGTGCGCGTGGCGCCGGTGTGCCGGCTGGCCACGCGGGGCTCCACGCTGACGCAGTACTCTGTGGCCCAGAAGAGGTTGCTGATGTTGAACTCCGGGGAGGTCTCAATCACTTCATACTGCAATGACCAGAGTGTGGGCTGGTACCTGAGAGCCCCCCGCGCCTGCAGGAGTGCTGGCCTTGTGTGTTCCTCCCTCCTCCGCTCTTCCCTTGGGGTGCTACCAGCTAGACCCAAGCTCCCAGTGAGAACTGGGGAACCTACTGCACTAAGTCACATGGAGAAGTCTTTGCAGTGTCGTGGCAAGGCTCTACATTAAGTTTTACAGAAGCCTGCGCTTCAAAACGTGATTTCAACTTGAGCAGCACTGCATGTGGCAGATGGGGACAGCACAGCATCAGCAGCTTATCTCACCGTCCGATTGTCCTGCGCCCTCCTGATGTACACCAGGTATCGCCTCGCGTGCTTCTGGATGTCATCGTACTTCACAGTGAGGTTCCCCGTCCGGAGCAGGAGCTGCAGCTGCACGTGGATGGTGTTGCCCATCACAGAGAGGCTCTGGCCTGACAGGCGCAGACTGGCTGGAAACGGGTCAGTGGGAAGAGCACATCAGGGCTTTGTGCTGTTTGCAGCTCTAAAAGCCTTTGCAGCGGTGGATTGAGCTGTGACTGTTTCCTACAGCCTGTGCTGGATGTCCATGCTTTGTCTCTTCCCATCCCATAGCCCAGCTGCCCCCCAGGTAGGTATGAAAAGAGGGAAATCCCTGCTCCCAAAGTTCTTCCCAAGCAGCTTGGCACCCTGACCTCTGCCATCCTCGCAGCCATAACGTGGAGGCAGACACACAGCCTACCTTCTTGTGGGAAGAAAGAGTTGGTCCTTTGCCACGGGGATGTGTGGTTTCCAGACACAGCCCTGACCCGTGCGTAGTAGCGGAAAGCAGAGTCCAGCGTGTAGTATGTGAGGTCACAGGAGTGCCCTGAGATCCTCATGCAGTTCGGGATGGCCGTCCAGGATTGATTCGTGCCGTAGCTGCAGGGAGAAGCGCCTGGGTGAGAGCAGTGCAGGCAGGACTCTGCTGTCACCGCTGCCAGTATCAGATCCCAGGCAGGGGCTGAGTCCCCTTGCACCCCATCCCCGTACTCACACTTTGTGCTCCACTTCGTAGAGGACGTTGCTGGGGGGGTTGTGGCCCGGCTCCCACCGCAGCAGATGATGTGCTATCTCCGCAACAAAGCGCACCCGTGTTGGCCTCGCCAGCCTCTCACCTGTGGGACCAGAGGGCATTAGGCGATGCTGCACGGTTCCCATCCCACTGGTGCCAGCTGGAGCTGGGCAGAGCACCTTGGGATTGCCTGGAGCTTGACCCCTGTGTTCAGCAGTGACCAGACACCTACACCAGAAGCACAGGGGTTTCCTCTCCCACTTCCAAGTTTCAGTGTGTGCTCAGCCCCCTCTTTCCCTTCCTCTTTTCTGGGGAGAATCCAGCTAAGAGGATCTGGGTGCTTTTCTGGTCCAAGAGCAGAGCCTGCTCTATTTGCATCCCTGACCACCCCTGCCATCTGCTAGCAGCTCGCTCAGGATTCAGCTTTCTTGTTTTGCTTCTCTGCTGTCCGACAGAAATAGACTTTTTCACACCTCCTGCCTCGGTTTTGGTATTGTCACCTTGCAGCAGAGCATTGCTAGATAACATCTGTCCCTCTCTCTATGCTTGTTTCCTCAGCAGCCGCTGTCTGCTCCTGAGCCCCAAGCCTGCCAGGGGAGGATGGCTGTCAGGAGAGCACTGCGCTCGCCACCTGCATTCACCACAACACAAGGCACCGTGGTCACGCTGGTGGGGATAAGCAAGGCTGATGCCTGCCCAAACAGCGAAGAAAGGCAAGTGGTGAGCGGGGAGCCCTGCCTGTGGGCACCACCAGCCTGTGCTGCCCAGCCAGCACCGGTGTCCAAGCAGCCCCACTCACTGCCTGCCTGCGAGCCTGTCCCCATCCCAGTCCTGGGATGTCGGGAGCAGAGCAGCCTGCCGGGACCACGGGCTCAGACACAGCGTGCCGAGAGCTGTGGGCAAGAGACTCACCGTGTGTCGGCTGGGCGAGGAGCAGCGCTGTGCACAGTGCCAGGGCTGTGCCGAGGGGGTCCATGCCGGCTCAGCATCCTCTGTGTGCGCTGTGCTGGGCGAGCGGGGTGCTGAGCTCTGCCCCACGGGCTGTGCATGCCTGTTTTTCCCCTGGAGGCTGGCTCAGTGACGTCTCGGAGGCGTTAGCGCAGCGGCAGGAAAGTAGCTGTGCAGTGAGTTCCCCTTCTCTTCGCTGTCCTCCCACTCACCGCAGCTAATCTGGGCCCAGGCTTGGCATTTCCTAAAAGCAGGCTTAAAGGAAAAGCTCTGGGGGCTTTTCCTCACTGCTGAGAAAGGGCAAATAGGAGTAAATCATGTGTCTGCCTCTGCCGGCTTCATTGTCTAATGAGGACTTAAAGCACAGCACAGGGGTGAGCTTAGTACTTAGGGTGACAGGGTGCTGAGCACAGCAGTGTCACCTTGGGCCAATGTTCTGTAGCTAAAGCCAGCCAGGTCATAGCCAGCCCTGCAGCCCAGGGAGAGGGGTCTTTCTTTCCCTTCCTTTGGGCTCAGACCATGTCCTCCTGCTTCAGTCTGCAAAGGGGGGCTGTAAACTGTCCTCAGGTCGGACAGACCCTGGGTCCTGGTACAGCAGTGATGCACATTGCTGCAGGGATCCTGCCCCATGGTGATGTCCTGCTCCTCTGGTGATGCTGAATTACCACTAACCAGTCTGGGAGTCCTCTGGTTTGCCCTCTGGCAGTGTGAATTACAACACAGGGCTTGCGGGCTTTCCTGGGGGCTGTGCAAACCCAGGGGCCCTCACATGATAAAGAGCAATTTGTCTGAAAATGAGGAATTTCCCACTGGGGACTTTGTGGAAAGGACACAGATAGGAAGAGCAAGAGAAACTGAGAGTGCGCTGGACAGCCTCAAAAAGCTCCAGAGCAGCGCCTGTCTTTGCAGCATAGAGGCACGGGACCTTGGGTCCCTGTGTGCAGCAGAGGGGATTCAAGGAGCTGCCTGAAACGCCTCAAGTTGGAGATTTCTGGTTTGGTTTTCTCCTGTCCCCTGACTCACCCTTCCTGATGAAGCCCAGGGGCTTCCGTGAGCTTGCAGCCTTGCTAGAGCACCAGCAAACCTGTCAGGATGGGTCCAGCAGTGCCACTGGGCAGCAGGGTGTCAGGCATGGCACGGTGGCGTCGCTGGCTCTTGTGGCACCCAGGGACAAGCAGGCTTCAGCTCCACTCTGCTGGAGCTATGGGGAATGAGGGCATGCGGTGGTGGTGGTGGGTGCTTGGCACAGGAAGAGGCTCTACCTTGCCGATTCCTCTGCTGAGCCCCAGCCATAGGGATGGGCAGGGAGGACCTCTCCAGCAGCAGATCCCTTCCTGGTTTCACACTGGCTTGGCTTTATTCCTCGCTCTTTGGGAGCGATCTGATGTGCTGTCACTCTTCCATCAGCTTGTGAGTCAGATCTGGCAACCACTGAACTTCGGAGTTCTGAGGTGAAGCACAGCCCGTCCCACACAAAACCACAGCTCGTGTTTTGCGTAAGGACACCAAAGTCAAAAGCAACGGGACCAAAAATGAGGAAGGAGGGAGCCTTGTGGAAAGCCGCGGTGGGGCTGGTCCTGTGGGTGAGCGGTGCGGAGGCTGCGGAGGAATGGTTGGCAATTCAGAGGAAAATGAAACTAGCTGAAGAGAAGCAACAGTTCTGCTGAACACTTGGACCGTGAGCAGCACAGCCACCCGTGCTGCTTGTGCTGCAGGGTGCCACGGGAGGAGCTGATGCTGGACACTGCAGTGCCTGCCTGCTCCATGGCTCAAGGGGTGGCTGCTTCCCAGCATCCTTCTTTTGTTGGTGCTTTCCCCTCATCCTTCATAAAAGGCACTTGGCACCCTTGAGGCTGCAGGGTGGTGCTGCCTTTGCTGCCAACAGCTCTGCTATGAGGGACTACAGAGAAAAGAGGGCAGACCCATCTTCCCAACCAGAGGCAGGCAGGCACAGCATCCTCTGCCCGGCATGCAGCCGTGTCCTGTGCAGTCCCTGCAGCGCCAGCACAGGCAGAGGACCTGGTGACACAAACAGACATCAGACATTGCTGACTACCTATAGCAGCTCATCAAAACCGAAGCATCACAGAAAAGAGCAGCTGTGCGCGTCAGCAGGAGAGGTTTTGAATTCGTGGGTCAACAGCCCTAGAGAAAGCTGCCAAGTTTCCTTTTCATCTTAAAAATGACTGACTAATCTGTGAATAGGAATAACCGTGTTTTTAGTAACCTGGAAATCACCTCAGGCCGAGAGCACAGCAGGTCTTTCACCAGAACCTCTGCAGCTCCTCTTTGGCTCAGCGAGGGCTGGGGGCTGCAGCAGCCCCACTATCCAGCCAGTAGGGCTGCGCACCCGCTTAGCCAAGGGGCTGCCCAGGTCCATGGCACAGGCACGGGCAGTGTATGGAGCCGGAGGGCTGCTTCTGCATGGGCACAGCCCTGCCGCAGGACAAAGCGCTTTGCCTGGAAGAGCAGAGTTATCCTTTCACCATTCCCTCATGCCTGGAGGTCAGAGCCTTGTGGAAGAGCTGCTGGGCTTTCCCAGGCTGTGTGTGCTATTAGCACTTCATTTGGCTGGCTGGGAGGGCAGGAGGATGCAGCAGGGCTCCTAAGAGAGGTTACCAGAAAGCAGGATTTCATGCAGGAGGTGGTGTGCACAATGTGACATTTAGCATCAGGTTGCTGGGGTCAAGCCCAGATGCAGGGTTCCCTGTAACTCATTCTCTGTAGGTGGCTTTGCAGAAACACCAACAAGCAAATCATTCCTGGAGCTGCCACTTGGACCTGCTCTCTGAGAGCCCCTTCTCAGAAGAGGACGTGCCAGCTAGCACAGGCATGCAGGCAAGGCCAGCTTAGGGCAACCCCAGCCAAAACCTTCTTGTGAGCCCTTGCATCCCGGTGGGACAGAGCCCTCCAAATGCTGTTAGTCCTGTGTGCGAGAACTAGAGGCAAAGCGCACGAACTGACCCCTCTGGGAAGGGATGGGATGGAGAATTCTGGGGCAGTGGGATCCATCCTGGGCTTTTTAGCCTTGAAATCAAGGGGGCTTTGAAGCAGGTTTCCTTCAAGTTTGGATGGCCCTGCTGCCTCCTGCCCTTCCGATGAGCAGGTGTGGGTGGGGAACAGATGAATAAGGGACTTATGCTATGATTAACGCCAACAGAAATGTGCCTGGAAAACAGTGTCAGGATGGGGCTCACGGGAGGCACCACACTACCAAACAGAGCCTCCTGGAACTGGGCCACTCGAGAGGTTTGCTTCCTCCTTGCCGAGCCACACGAGGACACTCTGGACTTCTCAGTCTCCTGGGGTTCACAGGATGGTTTTGCTGGGTTGGACATGGCTGTGCATCCCTTCCTCTCCCTCGGATGGAGCAGGAGAGGCGCCGAGTGGGCACACAGTGCAGAAGGAGAGCCTCGAGAGTGGTGAAGGGGCCCCAGTGCCCAGGATGCTGCTCATCCGCAGGGCCAGACCTCCTCTGCTCCCACAGGCGAGGCTCCTGCCAGCGCTGCCCACTGCCTGGCTGCTGGAGCCGGCAGCAGAGGCAGGTGTTTTGCAGGCTGTGCCTGGAGCTGTTGGGAAACGGGCTGGTCAAACTGGTTTCCCTCCGCACCCGGCGCTGGCACTGACGTACGCGCCCGCTCGCCAAACACATTCTGCCCCGTCCCCACGGACCTGACTTCGCTCCGCACGGCGCTGCGCGGCGAAGGATGGCTGTGCCGGAGCTGTGAGCACAGCCCAGCCCTGCACCGGCCCATGGACCTGAAACCCTCTCTGGTAAGGCATGGGCAGCTCCGACCTGGCTCTGTCTCCGTACGGACCCGCTTTCTTTAAGGGTTAGTGGAGGGCCCAGTTTCTCCTCCTGCTCTCTGGGGCGTTCCCTTCGCAGCCTATTGCTGCCGGCAGGCAGAAGGACCGGGATTGAGCTGCCCATGGGGCTGCTGCCTCCCGCACCCCTCGGCACATGGAGGGAGGAGGAATGCCGCCAGCATTCCCAGTGTCACCCTGTGCCAGCACAGGAGGCCTTAGGGCCCCTGGCACAGCTGCTCTTCCACACTGGAGTGAGTTTTGAACCAGGGGGATGGGCTGGTGGGGGCCAGTGCCACCTGGCACCCATGGGAGCTGCACCGCTGGCATTCCCACAGCACGCCGGTAGCAGTGGCAGCGCACTGGTGCTCTCCTTTCCCGCTCTCCTGGCAGTTTTCCCTATGCTTTTTTGGGGCTGGGTTGCCCAGGGCCTGCTTGGTCTCAGCTGAGCATCCTGTCATGGGGAAAACATCCATCCCCAGCCGGGCACTGGGCTCAGCCAGCCCGGGCGAGGCGGTGGGTAATTACTGCACCATCGGAACGTGCAGGGCCGGCAGTGACGGGGTGGATGGGGCTCAATGGGGTGGCCTGCCCCCAGCACTGCTGAGCAGTGCGATCCCAGCGCTGGGTACCACCAGAAGCAGGCAGCAGCATTGTGTCTTGGTGAGAGCAGGGCAGGAATTGGCATGCCCACATATGGAGGCAATTACCCGATACTGGATACCCACACTGGGCCACCCTGGTTTTGTCTCTTGGGTTAAATGATCCATTAGGAGTCTCAGGTGCCACCCTCGTCTCTTCATCTTTTTGTGCCTCGTCTGTGGATTACTCACCCCCTAGAATGTTTTCTGATCTCTCTGCCTAAAGAGCTGCCCACACGGGCATAGGGCAAGCTGTCCCTGGCTGTTGGGGCTGACTCAGTCGATGGCACTTGTCATCTGCACTAGAAAATGGCCCTCATGTGCTTTGGGATTTCACTTCCCTGTGTGTCGCCCCTATATGGCACCCAGTGGGAGCATCCTCCTGCAGCTCCTGCCTGATTTGTCCTGAAGATGGGGATCTGCCCCTCGAAGGGAGGCACCATAGGATGGGTATCAGCAGGAGGGAACAGGAGCTTTCGCAGGCTAGGGAGGGTTTTGTGTCAGGTGAGTGTGAGGACAATGTCACTACTGTGTGCTTGCTGAGCACAATCTGCTCTCTACAACCACGTTAAGAGATGATTCTCTATCTGGAACAATGGCAGCTGCTGGCACAGGAGATGGAGGGGGGTTATCGGGGGCCCTGCACAGCCCTGATAGCACCGAGTGCTACAGAGCGGCTGCAGCTGCCATGCTGGATCCTTGCTGATAAGAAAGGGATCAGCTATTTGAGCTCAGCTGCCTCTGAGCCCAGAGCTGGGTCCTGGTTCTGGTTGCCACACCTCAGGTGTTGCCTGGCTTCCATGCTCCCTCCCACTCTGAAACTGGCTGCTGGCTGGTTTCCCTGCCTTTCCTCCTATCAGGCATGGATCCTGAGCCTCCAGCCCAGACCATCCTGCCCCTGGTGATTGCATTCTGCTGCAGATCTGGCGGCCTTCCCTCTGTGGCAGTGAGTCCAAATGGATGGAGGGTGGGCAGTGCAAATGGTAGTTCAAGGTGCAGAGGGGATGGGCTTCTGCGGTGCTGCTGTTTGTGGCTTAGGCACTTTGCCCAGCTCTGCTCAAAGCAGAGCAAGTGTGATGGCTTCAGGCTCATGACAGGTATAGGAAAGGGCTCAGCCAACATACAGGCACTGTCTGCTCTTCCCCCAGGCCCAGGAGTGAGGCAGAATCCCCCTGCATCCCCAACATCCCTGTTCCCGGCTGTTGGAAGGTCAGCCCTGCCATGGGAAGGAGCTGGTTGTGCCCCCTCCCCGTGCCTGGCTTTCAGACACCAGCCACAGCAGCACATAATGCTCCAGTGGCTGGTGGAGCGTTTGCAGGGAGGGTGTTGAGAACAAGGCCCAAACCACAGCCACACGCGCGAGATAAGGCATGGCTCCGGGTCTGACTTTTACTCAAAAGCCAGCAAAGGATGAGTAAAGGGTTTGTGGGCAGAAGTCGCTGCTCACTCACCAGGGTAATGCACAGACATATCTGCGTGAAGCCACTGCAGGTTGTTCTGTGCTCCAGTAGCTGTGCATCAGCAACCAGTTATACTGGTTACCAGGAGCCTGTGGTGAAAGGTTTGTGAGCTTCTGTGAGAGGTCTGAAATGAAAACCACTCGGACTTTAGCCTTTGGAGGAAACAAGTAGCTAATAGGTCACCTGTGTTTCCTGCTCAGGAGCGGTAAGTGCAATGTAACCTATACCATAGTTAGGCGTTGATTTCAAACCTAGGCACATTGGAGATGGCAATGCTGTAGCATCCACCACCACTGGCGTATTGATGGAGCTGGAAAGATTTGTCCTTTATAGCACTAATTCTGCTCATCTGTTAGCTGAAGGGTTACACTTGGTGCAGGATGTGGCATGGCAAATACCAGATGTGGAGACAGGATACAAATGCCAGCGTAAATGGTACTGTGCGGGTATTGACAAAAACCTCACTGATACTTAGAAGGGAGGAATTCTTTTCCTAGGAAGGGTTCCTGGCATCCATACATTGCTTGGTTGCTACAGAGGAGCAGCACCTGCTGCAGCTCTGGCTCTCTTGCTGGTTGCATCCCCTTTCTAACAATGGCACTAAGGTTACCCAGGGATGCTTCATGGTGTGCAGTACTTGCTGCAGCAACTTGAATCCCATTGGCATGACTGTTTAGGCTTATTAGGGGAGGACGCTGCAGGGCTCCTGTGCCAGCCCAGCCCCACAGAGCACCAAGGGGCTCCCCAGCACCTTGGGAGAGCCATGAGAAGCCAAGCCTGCATGGAACTCAGGTGTAGAGAAACTGATCTTTGGCTCCAGGTTGAGCAAATTCAGGCTTGTTACTGCTGCTGATGGGAAGAGATATGGAGGAGTGGACAATGATGTGAAACACAAACTGCTTCTGCTCCTCCCATTGGATGCAGCAGACCAGACTGCTGCTGGGAGTCCCCTGATGGGATGGGGAGGTGGCTCGTGGTGGCCATGCCCAGGGCCTGCAGGCGGCAGAAGGAGCTGGAGCCCGTGGTGCTGTGCCTATGGCTCCATGCCTGCTGTTCCCGGCTGCGAGCAGCTCCTGAGGCACAGCAGAGGAGCTGGATGCGTCCTGTGTCCTGTGATGCTCAGTGCGGGCTGAGGCGGGCTCTGTGCAGGGAGCGCGGCCACGCCGGGTGCGTGACTCAGGGGATAATGCCCAGGAAGTTACACCACTGCATTGCAAGAGAGGGCACAGCCGGATTTACAAAGCATGAGCCTGAGCAGGCTCCTGGTTCCCAGCAGGAAACACAAGGGTAGAGGAAAACCAGCTGGTAGGGGTGACTTGGCGGTAGTGGCTCCGCTCTGCCCAACATCCCCATCCTCTCTGCCCATCCCAGAGCCGCGCACCATCCCGGGTGCTGCTCGCTGGCTTGGCAGGGAAAAGGGATGCTTCTGGTTACCTGGGAATGTCACCTCTAGCAACTGCAGGGCCAAAACCCAGACACAGGCTTCCAGAGGGACGTGTTTGAGACAACTCCTGGCTGGTAAGAGCTCCCTGGGAGGTGGGGCTGGGTGCGGGTACCAAGCTGCTCTCTGCTGCCAAAGGATGCAGCGACTTCTTTAGGGCTGGATGTAGCCCAAACCCTTGAGCAGGCTGGTGTAAACGTGGTTTGTTGAGGCTGTGTGGTGCGGGGAGACAGCGGGCTGAGGAGAGAGGCAGTTGGGTGACCTGCTGAGAACAAAGCCCAGGAGAGGCTGTCACTGCTGTGTGCTGGCTGGTGGTGCCGCAGCCATCCCTCTAAGGCACGCAGCCATTTCTTATTGCTAGAGATGTATCCGGGATTTTACAAGGGGCAGAGGAAACAGGATTTGGTTTGGGCTTTGTCCGCAGTTCATTTCTGCAGGAAAATGTGAGGCTCTTGCTTCAGCAGCTGATGGAGCACTTGTAAGAGTGTATCGTAAGGAAAGGAAGCGAACAGTATTCTTTCAGAAATTCGTGGATCAGGAGTGACACAACTGCAGAGCAGCATTCCAGGATGCAGGACGTTTCAGGGCCTGGAAAACACTGATTATTAAGTCTTACTAAACAACAACTGAAAATTGCCATGTATTTTTCAGATGGCTAATTAAGGACAGATGCACAAATTGGGGCACTAGCCCCATGGAACTGGGCCACAGTGTGACTGACCTGATCCAAATAGCTGATCTCTCTGATCAAAGTGGTCAGTTGGGGAGATTTGGCCAGCAGCCTCCTAAAGGGGTAAAGCTTTGTGACAAAGAGGTTTTCAGCTGTCCCAGATGGGGCACAGCTCTGGCTTCATGTATAGAAAGAGGCAGTAACAGCAGTAACTATCCATGTGGGTCGTGGTGCTGTGGAGGAACAGCCACCGCAATGGATGCCATGCTGGGGAGCTTGGCTCCATGTCCTGGGCAGCAGGGTGGCAGCTCGGGTGAGCATCAGTCATTGCTAGTAAGGGTGTCCTCTGCCTGCAGACCACTGCATCGCCCAGCAGTGCGCCTCCCAGCCTCCATGCCTCTGCCGCCCGCAACATCTTCGGCTCCCGACCCCCGAGGCCTCGAGAGAACGTCCTCTGCACCAGCTTCAAGCCCTACAGCCCGGAGTCCAGCCCAGCCCTGGCCCCCTGCACAGCCTGTGAGAGCACACGTAAGAGCATGGTGCCGAGGGTGACCTCTGGGGTGGGGAGGGATGGAGGGAGGCAGGGGTCGGGTGCCTGTGCCCATTGCTGGCACAAGCCTCAGCCGCAGGATGGTGCTTCCCAGGGCTGTGAAGGGTGCTGGGGGAAAGGGAGAGGACAGAGACCATGGCAGGATGGGGGAATGCCATGGGGCGGTGTGGGGTGTGCGCGGCCCTGCTCTCCCATGTCTTATGGGTCCTCTGAGCAGTGTGCACGGGGAACCAGGGAGCTCCTGGCATGTACGGGTGGGCAGCAGGGTCTGGGCACCCTGGGGACACAGTGGCTCCCCCTGACCCTGCCTCTGCCCTGCTGCCAGGATCCTCCATGTTCAGAGCTCCCTGCATGAGCCAGCGACGGCTTGTGCTCATCTTCTGCGTCTCCATCCTCATCGCGCTGCTCATCGCCCTCATCCTCCTGTGTGAGTGGGGTCCCAGCCCGGGGTGGTGCAGGGCTCCCTGCGGGTCAGCAGAAGGTGGCACATGTACGCTGGGAAGTGCCATAGGGAAACCCCGGCGCCGGGATGCAGCAGGCAGAGAAGCTCCCGTCCCATTCCCGGAGCGTTCCTGACATCTGGTGGACAGGCAGGAGCAGGATTGCCAGGGAAAGGAGATCCGCCTCTTGGGCTGGCTGCAGTCTCGGGGCTTGCTTCGGTTGGCACCTCCAGCAGCATCCCCATTCGCCCTCCCCGAGACAGAGGGTTAGCAGGCAGGACCTGTCAGACAAAGTGCAGTCCATAGCTGGAACGGGCACACACACTGGGGAATTCAATCCTTGCTGCTGGGGAGCTTGATGCATCTTTCTGCAGGAGCAAGCGAGGACTGGGTTAAGTGAGAGGCTAAGTAGGGTTAATGATGCTGGGCTGGCATAGGGATGCTCAGAGTGGTCCAGTCCTCCTGCAGCATCAGTCTGGCCTCAAAGCCAGTGCTGCACCCAGCTCACACCTAGTTGCTTGGGGGTGCCCCATGCACCAAGACCTCCTCCAGACCGGGTGGCCCACAGCACCCTTGCCCCCAGCAAGCCCCTGCAGCAGCTCCAGCCTCACCCCAGCATTCATTGCTTCCAGTTATGTTCTGGCGGTCACAGACGGGCATCGTGTACAAGGAACCTGCCGAGAGCTGCAAGGACAACCCCGTGCGCTGCAACGGCATCGTCGACTGCTCCCAGAGGAGCGATGAGCTGGGCTGTGGTGAGGCACCGGGAGCTGGGTGGTGGGAGCGAGGGAGCCCCTGTGCTCTGGGTACCACTGACCCGCCTGCTCCATCCTGCAGTGCGCTTCGCATCCGATGAGTCCTTGCTCCAAGTCTACTCCAGCGCAGAGAGCCAGTGGCTGCCGGTGTGCAGCAATGCCTGGGACGAATCCTTCTCCAGAAAGACCTGCCAGCAGCTGGGATTTCAGAAGTAATTCCCTGAGGATGGGTTGTTGTCTTGGGCAGTGGAGCCCTGCCAACCCCATGGGCATTGCTGTGGCTCTATTGCCCCGGCTGGGTGCATGGTCTGCTGTGTTCTTTCCCCAGCACTGCACTTTTCTGCTGGAAGGCTGTGCCTGGTGCTGCTCTGGGTGTTTCACTCTGTCCCCCTTTGAGTGTGCAGGGACCGGGTGGTCAGCGCCTGGCCAGGGGGACCCTCACTGCTCTCTCCTCTCACCTCCCAGTGCCTCACAGACTGAATACGTTCCCCTGCACATCTCGGGCAAGAGCCTCACAGTGACCAGCGAGCACGAGACCATCCAGCAGAGTCTCAACAGGTACCCGGCAGCGCTGCCTCCTGCCCCTGCCCCGGTGTGTGAGGCCGTGTCTGAGGCTGTGTTCCCCCTTCTTTCCTGCAGCTCGCAGTGTCTCACGGGAAAGTACGTCTCCCTGCGATGCACAAGTAAGGGCCTGGCTGGCAGGGCAATGGCCAAGGGTAGGAGCTGCTTTCCTCCCTTCTTTGCACAGGGTTGGGCAAATAGAGAGCGTTTCCCAGCAAACCTCCTGGGCAATAGGAAACTATGACTGCATTCCCGTGGTGGCTCCTATGGCTGTACAGAGCACTGCTGGTGCCGCCGGGTGGTGGGGATGCTGTGCACGTCCCCCTCCAGGCTTTGCCTTCTCTCTGGGCCCTTCTCTCAGCCCTGCTCTTCCCTCCAGCCTGTGGGCAGAGGATTTCTGGCCGGATCATTGGAGGAAAGGAAACCTCTGTGAGCAAATGGCCCTGGCAAGTCAGTGTGCAGTACGGGCCCGTTCACATCTGCGGTGGCACCATCATCGATGCACAGTGGGTCCTCACTGCAGCCCACTGCTTCTTCATGTGAGTGCTGCTGCAGTGCTGCTGTTTAACCGCTGCTGAGTGCCCTCGCTCAGGCACTCAGCCCAGCCCCACGTCTCACTCCTTGCTGCCTCCACCTCTCCCTGCAGGAACAGCATGAAGATCCTCAATGACTGGAGGGTATACGGTGGGGTCTCAGACCTCAAGCAGCAAGCAGAGGCCATCCCTGTCTCCCAGGTCATCATCAACTCCAACTACAGTGATGATCACGATGACTACGACATCGCCCTCATGAAGCTCTCCAGGCCGCTGACGCTCTCAGGTGAGGCCTCTCAGCTTGTTTTGCTGTGGGGCTGGTGTTTGGGGGGACGGAATGATTCTGGCGATGGGCAGGAGCAAGAGGCAGCTCTGTCCCCTCATGAGAAACCACTCCCTGGGCTGCTGCCAGCTGGAGCATTCCGCTCTGCTGCGGCCGTGCTACCTTCCCATGGTTGGGAACCATCCCATCCGGCCCTGGCAGGTCCTGGCACTCACACTGCTGTGGGCTGGGGGTCCAGCAGAGACCCTGCCCGGATGGGCACGGAGGGGAGTGCTCCTGCACACCACACTCCTCCCTGGCCACCGGGCTGGTGACCACAGCAGGAGCTCTGCTCCCCGGTGACTCATTCCTTCCTCCTCGCCTGGCTTTCCTCATGTCTCGCTCCAGCTCAGGTTCGCCCAGCCTGCCTGCCCATGTACGGCCAGCGATTCCAGACCGGCAGGTCCTGCTTCATCACCGGCTTTGGGAAGACCAGGGAGAATGAAGGTGAGGGAGGATGCGGGCTCTCCTGCGCGCTGCAGCGTGCAAGAGGAGCCAGCGTGGCTCTGCTGTGGTATTCAAGAGCTGCTCCCACAGTGCAAGAAACCGGCTTCTTCCTCACTGCTGAGAAGCACTGGTGCTGGGGGGGTCTCAGGTGTGTTGGGGGCGCAACAACCCTGCCCCACAGCTCCTCCTGCCTTGCAGATAACACATCCCCAAAGCTGCGGGAGGCCGAGGTGAAGCTGATTGACTACAAGATCTGCAACAGCGACAAGGTGTACGAGGGCTACCTGACCCCACGGATGATGTGTGCCGGGTACCTGCAGGGAGGGAAGGATGCGTGCCAGGTGAGCTGGGGCACGAGGTCCCCCAGGTCGAGGTGGGATGATGGTGTCCTTTGGCCGAGTACCAGCAGAGGAGCATCTCCTGTATCCTCTGTGACAGGGTGACAGCGGAGGACCCCTGGTCTGCGAGGACAACGGCCGCTGGTATGTGGCTGGGGTGACGAGCTGGGGGACAGGATGTGGCCAGAAGAACAAGCCTGGTGTCTACACACGCGTGACAAAACTCCTCAACTGGATATACAGCAAAATGGAGGTGAGGTGATGCGTCAGGGCTGGGGGACCCGTCAGGTGGATCTGGCTGCACTGAGAGGGGCTGTTCCCCCGGCCCAGCCCCTCACCATTGCTATTCCCTCTCTCCCTTGCAGAGCGAGAATGACTAACACCGGGATGGACACTTGTCTGGGCCAGCACAAACCCCTGCCCTGGGTTGCTCCTAGGGCACGATGCTACCAGCAGATCCCTCCACCTCTCTCTGGACTGTGCATGCAGCCAGGGACCTGCTGCTGTCCCCAGCCTCTGCAACTACAGCACCTGCAAAGTGACTCTGCCCTCATGCTGTGCAAGGGGCCTGGTGGCAAACCATGCACCCAACTCTGGTCCCGCAGCGGCTTCTCTGGTGCTTCTCATGTAAATAGATGTGTCCGGACTGGGGTATCCTGAGTGCTTCCTGGCAGGATCAGCGGGTCAGGGGCTGCTGACATCGCCTGCTGATCCCATGGAGGTGGTGGATGGAAGCAAGGAGCAGGAATGCCATGGGATGCCTGTGGCTGGTCACAGTTGTGCTGCTCTGGGGTGCAGCATGGTGCTGCTCACACCACAGGCCGTGCTGCCTGTTTTCTTCATGGGGGCTGAGCAAAGGGCAGCCCCGAGGAGCAGTAGTTGCTCATGTTGGCTGGTAGGTGTAGAAGTGCCTATAAGATGAAACCCTGTCTGTGCATTTCCCATGCCACGGACAGGGTCAGCTCTCGCTCCAGGACTGCGTGCGGCTGCGCTCTGTTTCTGCCTGCTCGAGGAGGAGGTCAGCAGCAGCATGGGGCAGGTCTGCTCACTGGGCCGTCACAGAGGCCGGCAGCAGCCAAAGGCAGAGGTGGAGCGGGATGCAGACCAGCAGCCTCTGGGGCAGAGCCAGCTCTGGACCTCGCTGTTTGACCACGCTGGATTTCTTCCATTACCTCCCTGGCCACGCCAGAGTGGGGACACATTAACCCCAAGGACACAAGCGCCAGCATCTCCCTGTGGAAGCTATGGGAGACCTCCAGGTTGGCTGTGTGAGTGCCTGTTGGGTGAGCAGAGGCTGCTGCCCTTGCTGAGGCTCCTGTCCCGGATGGGTGGTCAGCGGCAGAAGGGTCCTGGGGTGCTTGGCTCCTGCACTCAATAAACGTTTTGGTAGTGCCCTGTATGGAGATGGCTCTTTTGGAGGGCTCAGATGTTACAGGAGCTGCAGGAAGGGCTCTGTCGATGCTGTGGAGCAGGATAAAACACTTTCCTGAGGAGGCTGCACAGCCTCTGCAATTGCCCTGTGTCAGAGGAATGGCAGTAATGAGCATTTATCATCGAATCCTCCTTGGGAGGAGGAAAGGTTGCTTGCACTGGTTCCTCGTAACCCATCTTCTTGAGCTGGAAACTTTAAAGGAGGGACTGGTGCTTTGGGGAGCTCACTTTGAAGTAGTCTAAAGCTGCTTCACAAGCCTGCCTGCACCAGCTCCAGCTGCGGTGGTCCCTTCCCTCCCCTGCCTGGAAGTGTGATGCCCACCTCTGCAGCCATGGCTCTCCCTCCTTGGGAAGGAGAACGGTTTAGTGTGTGGAGCAAACTCTGAGCGAAGGCTCGATGCTCTGGTGTCCGTGTGTCCTGCAAAGGAACTGGAGATGTCTGTTCCCTAAATGATGGGAGTACCGAGCAGCTTGGGCCAGGCAGCCTGGCTTCGCACCTGCATTCTCTAGTGTGGCCATTGGAACTACATGATGTTAAGGTCCTTTCCACCCTAACCATTCTACAATCCACTGGGCTCTTTGTGGCCTGGGAAGGCTCATTTCTCATAAGCATGTTGGAGATGCAAAGATAGGAAAATTTGGGGTGCATGGGCTGCCGTAGGCACGACCCCATCTCACCTCCTGGGAGCATCCCCTGGGTTCCTAGAACTGGCTGCCTGCTGTGGAAAAGGTTAGCTGCAGGCAGGGTGCTGTGGTTTGCATTTCAGTGTTGGGACAGCAGCTCCAGCCTGGATCTATGTGTGCAGAAAGCACCCAGCCCTCCCTGGGACTTGGAGCAGGCCCCAGTGTGCAGGGAGGTGCTTGGCAGCTGCCCTAGACCTGGCCCCAAACACTGAGAGTTGCTGCCTTTTGGGAAGCACTGAGTCAGCCTGACCTCAAAGTGCTTGTCAGAGCAGCAGCACACAAACCTCCCACGGCATGGGTGAGCCGCCAGCACAGGACAAGGGGCCGTTCTCACTTTATAATGCCTCTGCTGCTCAGTCAGTTGGGGGGAAGAACCTGCTCCCGGCAGCAAAGCTGCCCGTAGCTCAGGCCAGAGAGGGATGCTCCTGGAAATGATGCTAGTTCAGCACATGGAGGACCCGCTCCTCCGCTGTGAATCTCACAGGTTATCGCTCTTCTGCTCCCCGAAACAGTCTCTCAAAGCAGCAAAATTACTTCAGCCCTTGTAACAAATGAATTTACTTCTCCTAAACACCCAGTGGTGTTTCCTCCCAGCCCCACAGAAAGGTATGCTGTGTTTTCCCAAGCCACGAAGTTTTCCAGCCACATCAGAAGTGATCGGTTTCTCATGAAGCTGCTCTGGGGCACCTTCTGAGATGAGGGGCCCTGAGTGTGGCCCCACATCTGTCCCTTTCCAGTCCTCTGTGCTTTGGAAATCATAGGCCAGTGTCCCCAAGGACTGCGAATGCCAAAAACGCAGTCTGGCGGGCACCGTGTGGATTACCGCCCATTAGCAGCCCTTCATCCCAGCCTCTCCTTTTATAGCCTCTGTTCTGTTGTGTCAACTGCTCTGTTTGTAGGGTTTCAGAGATGATGTTTCTCTACAAAAATGTTTTTTTCCATAGTTTCGGATTGGTTCCCTTCCACAGGCAGTAACATCATCACTTGGCACAGAGTCGCTGGACTTCCAGCTTGTGCAACACCCACCCTGGCTGTGCTGGCCTAAGGAACACAGCCCTCAGCGGCTCCAGCACGGTCTGGTGCTTTGCTGTTGGTTGTTCCGAGCACAAGGAATGACTTAGGCTGCTGCAAAATGATGTTATTGGGTTAAACGCAGCCATATGGCTACACACAACTTTTGGCACGGCTCGGTTCTCGCTCAGGGCTGCATTGCCACAGAATGAGCAGTTTGCAAGCTTGGCGTTACAGAGAAGGGAAAGACCTCAAAACTGAAGGGGAAAGCTCCGGAGAGGAGGCTCCTTCCCCTGTTCCTGCCAGGCCTCACTGCACAGGGGGGAGATGCCTGCTCCATGGCTCCTATTGACACAAATAGCATGAAGAGCTCAGCCCAGCATCGCCCGCCTGGCCTCGGAGCTGTTAGCACACGTTGCACCAGACAAGATATGGCCCAATTTTCCAGTAAATAAATGATGGCTTGGTATAGTTCTCTCTGCAGATGAGATGTTTGCCATTAGCAACTGCAGGAGCTGCTGTCCCTCTGTGGGAGCAGCACGGAGGACCCATCACTTCCCACCTTCACCCTGGGGTCTCTATTTCAACAACAGCTGAGGAGCAGGGAAGGTCAGAGAAGCCCAAAACTTGATTATAACTGCCTGATCCCTGCCTCACTCCCCGCAGGGTAGCAGGCAGCCTTATCGTGTTATCCCTACATATTAAGGAGACTTGACGTTGTCCAGCTCCACTCTGTTGGTCTGTATCTCTTCATCCTCCTGAATAATTGCCTTGAAATGCCAGTGCTGGTTTATTTTCCTTTTATATTTTACTGGAAGCAGGGAAATGAATGTATAATGGACTCCATGCCATTGCCTGATTCCTATCTAAGATCCATTTGAGTTATTAAGGAATGAACCAGGTCAGTGGCGCAGCATCGCTAAGGTGTTTTTACAAGGAGAAATGGCTCTCCATGGCAGCAGCAGGAGCCAAGCAGACAGGGGTGTGCCAGCCTGGCTCAACAGGAGCAGTGCCCCCTCATAGCACTCAGTCATGCCCAGCAGTGCCCTCAGTTGCCCCTCTGACACGGTGCCCAAGCCCCTGTGCTTTTGGTGCTGTGGTCAGCAGCAGGGCAGGGCTCAGCAAACTGTGCTCCTGCTGCAGATGCCCACAGCCACATCTGGCCCTGGCCAAAGCCTGTGAGTGCCTCGGTGGCTCCAAGCAGCACCAGGGCTCCCCTCCCTGCTGTGGCTGGCCAGGCACACGCATTCCCTCTCGGGACTGTGCAGGGCTATATTAAACACATCTCCCTCCCGGATCTTGCTCCTCCCAACGTGCCCAGCTGTCCCGTGGGAATAAGCTGGCAGGTTTCCACAGAACTCGGTGACAGCAGCAGTGGGCCCAGCCCTTGCCTTCTCTTGGCATTTTGTCTTGACTGAAGGACCTGCTGCTTCCTGACCTGCTCTGGCTGAGCCCCCAAGGGTCTGGTTTTCTGCAGCTGGATCTGGGGGAGTCAATGCAGGTCCTGAGCTCGCCTGAAGCCAAGCCGGGTTCTACCACCACCGAGCCAGCCCTAGCGGCCCGCTGCCCAGCAGGTCTGGCAAGGGTGACCCTAAGATGTGACCGGGCAACGTGACTTAAGCCCTGTGAACTGGCCACATGGTTCGGAAGCGCGGAGCCCTTTCCCTGCAACACCCTTCTGCTCTTGAAGCAAGAAAGAAGTTTCTGCACCATGTTTACCAGTTTCTCTACACAGGCTTTCTATCAACCTCATTGAAGCTCAGGCAGCCTGTTGCTCGGTTGCTGTTTCTCCCTCTGCCTCCATATCAGCTGCTCAACGCGGGCTGAGTCCAGCTCTCGGGGGCGGACACGGATGTTCCCCATCCTGAAGAGCGTTTGCCCTCCCTCCTGCGCCCCGCACGCCCTTCCTGCGGGGTCTCTCCGTCCCATGGAGCCCGACTGCAGCGGGGCACGTCCCGCCCGCCCCGATCCCCGTCTCTGGCGGCGTCCGGTCCGCTCAGGGGCGCTCCGGGGCGGCCCCCGTTCTGCTATGGGGGGCCCGCGGCCGCGTCCCCGCTCTCCCGGGAGGGCCGTGCCGGGCTGACCGCGCCCCCCCGCTGGCGGCAGGCACCGCCTCGTCCCGCCCCGCTCCGCTCCGCTCCCCTTTGTGCAGCCGCCCCGCTCTGCGCACACGCTGCCCGCTCCGCTTCATTCCCACCCGGCGCCGCCCGGAGCACCGGGCCGCGATAGCCCAGCCCGGTCCTGCCCGGCCCGACGCTGCCGCCCGGTCCAGCCCGCAGAGCTCAGGTGGGTCCGGCCGCTGCCGTTGCTCCGCGGTAACAGGCTGCGCGGGGTGGGTCGGGAGCACGGTGAACCCGGCACAGCCCGGCTCGGGGGTGCGCGCCTAGGGGGCCCGCGCCTGTTGGGGCACGGCCCGGTGCCCCCGGGGCATCGCCCCGAGCCCGGGGCCGCCCGCAGCCCCCGCCCCGGCGGCTGCCATGGCAACGCCGGGTACCACGGTTTTCTTCATCCCGCCGTTGCCTGGTTACCAGCCCTCCCCGCGCTGGGTGGATGCCCCGGCCGACCGGCGGTCCCCACCGGAGACCACGGTAGGTGGGAGAGCCCGGGTGTGCTCTGCCTGCCCTGGTCCTCCCGGGCTGGCCGGGCTCTGTGGCACGCAGGGATGTCGTGGAGCAGGGAGGTAATCCTCCTCCCCAGGCTTTTGGCAGCGTTCTGGCTTGTGTTGTTAAATATTTTAGTAGCACCGGAGCAATACATAAACAGTTGAGTGCTTTATCCCAGGAAGGCTTACGAGAGGGAAGGAAGAGCGTGTCTCTCAGGGTGTGTAATTAATGCTTCCCGAAGAAACAGATAGCAGAGTCCATGTGGTGGAACTCGGATCTTACAGGAATATTTCTGTGGGAGGGAAAGTGACAGGTGGCTTGTGTGGATGTGAACAAGCTTTGCAGCATGAAAGAGCAGCCTCCTGGGAAAAGCCATGTATGCATTAGGACTTGAAGCAGCCCGCTGCACCCATTCCAGCGAGCCCACCGTGCTCTGAGCTGCTGTTGGGTCCTGTTGGGATTTTCAGTCCCTTTGGGTATTACCACTTCCCGTTTGAAATGAAGACAAGCCCAGAGAGTCCCTGTTCGTATGCAGCCTGAGCATGGTTCCGAGGCGGAGTGGTGGGAGCATGTGAGGGAATAGCTGCCAGCTAAGTGCAGGAGCTGCAGACCCCAACCACTTGTTAGAGCATGGAGAATGCCCCTGTGTGTGGGGCTGGCTTTGCTGTCCTGTGTGCCACGCTCACCTTGGAGTTGTAGCTGCCTCCTTGAAACTTACCCGTTCAGGTAAACTGGCGTGGAGGGTCATGGGTTTGGCAGGAGTTTAGACCTTGGTGCTAAGGAGAGCTCTCCAGCGCAGCGAGCTGGCATCTCTGGGTCTGGCTGTTCCCCTGTGTTTGCTTTTCATGCTGGTTGTGGGTTTCCAAAGCGCAAAGAGGCTGCTGAGCTCCACAGCTGTTGTGTCACCCGAGCACAGGCAAGGCGCCACTCCCCCGGGCAGCATGGAGGCATCCTGCCGAGGGGCTGTGCCACCGCAGTAGTGCTGGCACAGACAACGGCCGTGCCTGGCAGTGAGTTGAGTTTGCTCCTGCTCAGCAGTGGTCATGACTGATGGCAACAGCGGAGAATGGAGAACATGTCTGCTCCTTGACGCTCTGCTGAGCGTGGTGGTTCTGTGGTACCCCAGGACACACGGGAGCTTGAAACAGCTTCTCTTACACTGCTAATTCCATGTTCTCTGGTGATCTGGGTTTCTCGCACTGCCAGGTAACCTCTGCTTGTGCCTGACCTGTTTGATCCCTGTCCTGCTGATACCGGGCAGGTTTACAGCATCCAATTATCACTCGGCAAACAAGGAGAGAGCAGGAGCAGCAGAGCCCTGATGGGAGGTGGTGTTTTCTGCTTCTCTGGGGCCAAGGGCTGGGTTCCCTGCCTTCTCTCCTGATGCCGGCATTGACGGGCAGCCATCAGCTCCACGGTCATGGTTTGTCTCTAATGAAGCGCTACCCTCACTGTTCTGTGCCTGTTGTGTCTTGATGGGGTGAGCTGGGGACTGTGAGTGAGCCAGATGTGGACGGGCAGCTTTTGCTATGGCTTCTTCGTGTTCTAGAGCCAGTTGCCCGGGGCTGAAAGAAGCCCTGCAGGAGGCAAGTGTAATGCTGGGGCACAGGTGAGGGATGCAGCACTTAGAGCCTCCTGTAGCCGTGTTCAGTGACTCCCTGTGACCCCGTGTTCTTGCAAGCATTGACCCCGTCAGGGCTGATCCACGGGGATCCACATTCAGTGAATCTCGTTCAGCAGAAGCAGGGCCAAAGTCCGGGTTCTTAGGGCTCCTGGACAGTGTTTGTTTTGAATAACCTCTGCTCTGGGGGATACCTCAAACCTGCAAGAGACAATAAAGGCAGTTTTGTGTCTTCCGTCTGGTCAGCCTTTGAATCAGCACCAAATTTGGGGAGCGCCATCCATATCGAAATGGCGAGGGCTGGAAATCTCTCTTCTCTCTCATTTAGGAACATGAAGCACGACAACAGGCACATTAATAGTCAGATTGATGCTGACGTGAAGGCAGAAGAGCACATCTCTGCACAGCAGGAATTGTCCATTCACACATGCACACCCTCAAATGCTCCAGGCAACTGAGCACTGCTGTCACGGTCTTGGGGGCTTTGCACTGAAACTAGAGATTGTAACTAGGTCTGATCCTTGGGAGATGCCCTGAGGACTCCTGACGGAGGGAGGAGGCTGCCTGGCGTTGTGCTGTGATGGCTGAGACTTGACAGGGCAGATCTATGCAGTGCAATGGAGGGAAAAGGGATGTCGAGATTCAGCGCTGTTACAGATTTACCTGCCTTGCTCTGGTATGATTTGCCATGCTATGGAGAGCTGATTGGTGGGCAGGAGAGACTGGGTCTGTCTGCTTGGATTTCCCCTGCTCCTCTATCTCACACGCACAGAGACTCCATGCACGCACACACGCTAACCCAGTGGCATGCGGAATTGCAGGGAGGGATTATCCAGAAGGAAGAGGCCGAGGGAGAGCTGTGACTGTGCCTTGCATGAAGCGAAGCATGTTGTCCATCAGCTTGGCACGGGGCGGCAAGGCAGGGAATCATTTAACTCCAGTGCATGGGGATGGGTGGCTCCCAGCCCTGGCTGCCTGAAGCCCAAGCTCCATGTAGGCAGGGAGTGGCGAGGATGGCCCTGATGCTGCCCTGCGACCCTGGTCTCATCCCCATCCTACCAGAGCGGTAGGATGTGAGAACACAGGCCAGCCGCCAGACAGCAAACTCCACTGCTTCCTTCCCTGGGGCCCTCTCCCAAATGCCTGATGCCTTCTACCTGGCACTCGCTCTCGCTCAGCCATGCAGATAGGGATGGGGGGTAAACACTCGGTTTTCCCTCCTAAAACTGCAGGTTGGGTCTAGGCGAGAGGGAAGCAGAGCTCCGGGAGAGCCCCGCTTCCTGCGCAGCTCTGCCTCTCTCTGTGTTTAGGCAGATCTTGCAGTTTCAACAGGAAAAAAACATGTTTTGATTCAAGTCACATGCGATGTGCACTGCGCTGCCTGTTCCCTGCGGTCTGTATGGGTGTGTGGCTCCTCAGCTGGCTAACTCGCTGCAAACTTTGGGTGGCTAATGGGGAGAACACAGTTTTGTGCCGAGCAGAGCGGCGCGGGGAGGAACGGGCTCATGGGGCTGGTTTTGCACTGCCTTTGTGCAGAGGCACAGCTGGATTCCGGGTGAGAGGAGCACTGAGCGCTGCGGTCTGCAGGCACAAGCGGGGAGCACCACAACCCATTTGCAGTGTTTGCTCCTCTCACCCAATTTCAGCTTCATGAAAAGTGGGTGGGCCAGCTTGAAGCAGCCAAAACCCCGTGGTGCTTCACAAGGAATATGCCTCCTGAGAGGAGAGGCGGGCTGGTTTGTGCTCCAGAATGCTGCGCTTGTTTTCCGAGCAAGGACACTGCCAGTCCTGGTGGTTAACTCGTGGGGAGAGGAGTTTGGGCGAGCGGAAGTGTGTGAACTGAGTTAGAAAAACAAAGAACATATGTGTGGGGCGTGCTGTGCGCTGCGCGCTGGGCTTGGCGTGAAAGTGAGCTCTGCCGCACTAAGTGCAAGGAGCCAAAAGCTTCCAGAGGACTGGAAGCAGCATCTGTGGCTGAGCAGGGCCCCAGCACTGGCCCCTTCCCTGCACGCTGCAGAGAGCAGTGGTGAAGCCATGGGCTGGTTCTGGAGCTGGGAGGTGTTAGAACTGGCAAAACACACCCAGCATGGCTCCTGTGCTGGGAAGCATCTTTCAGGTGTCAGTGGGAGCATCCCGAAACAAGAGGTGTTTGGGTGGATGGCGCTGTGTGATGAGTGGCTTGGGATGCAGGGTGATGGGTGAGAACTGCTGCCTCCAGGAGACCCAGGGCTGCCCCCACACTTACACCTTGCAGGCAGGAGGGCTCATCCCATGGGAGAGGGAATGTGGTGGGGTTCAGGGCAGGGCATTGGGCATAATGCAAACCCCCCCGAGTGTGTTCTCCAGGGGGTGTCACCGAGCTGCTGCTACAATAGCAGCCAACTAACAGCCAAATAAACTGTAAAACTCTGATGAATGGTTTGTTCAAAACATAAAGGCATCGTTAATATGCTACAAGAGCCAATTAATACCGTTCATCTGGCAGCGGCACGTGCTGCATTGCATCTCCTTGTGCGTGTACAACACCCCGCTATCGGGTAATGACACCGATTTTGCACTGGCAGCCTCGGCAGTAAATAGATAAAGGACGTGAGATAAAGGACGTAGGGAAATGTGCAGCTAGAAGTTACAGTACCAGCAGCTGCTGGGTGCTTTGTACGTGTTTCTAAGGCCTGGTAATTACCCAGAATTAGGTGCCTCGGCTAACGAGGGGGCTTGTCTGGGTGCGGGAGCCAGCGGCACGCTCCAGCGCGGCCCCGCGCCGCACAATGGCAGCGGCAGCTGCAGGCAAGGGAAATTAAACCCTCCAGCGTGCAGATAAAACACCCTGACTTCCAAATGACAGGACATGGAAGGGGAGGGAGGGACGGGAATTATCATGGGACGCAACTTGTTATGATGAATAAATCAGGTTCTGGAAACGTAGGGCTGGAGGCTGTTTCCTCCACAGGCACAATGGGAGCTGGCTCCCGAAGGCAGTGCTGGAGAACAGCCATGGAGCAAAGCGCTGCTGGGGCAGCTGTGGCAGGGGGGTGGGTGTTCTCCATGTGTGCTGTTCCTGGGCACCTTCTCAGCACGAACTGGGGCAAGGAGCCGCGTCAGGATGGACCTGGTGCCCCGAGGAGCCAGCTGCTGGGGTGGGCTGGGGTGGAGGCTGCATCCAAATCAGGTCAGGCTCCGGAGAGGCTGAACAGCAGCA
This sequence comes from Amazona ochrocephala, assembly GCA_039720435.1. Lineage (NCBI taxonomy): Eukaryota > Metazoa > Chordata > Aves > Psittaciformes > Psittacidae > Amazona > Amazona ochrocephala. The sequence goes on from CM077895.1 coordinate 7,162,823, forward strand.
GCACGCCAGGGATCTGCATCCGTCAGCGAGCTGAATTCCTGCTCTGCCGAGGGCCCCTTTCTTATCGGCACGGATCCAGCACGGCAGCTGCAGCCGCTCTGTAGCACTCGGTGCTATCAGGGCTGTGCAGGGCGCCCGGTAACCCCCCTCCATCTCCTGTGCCAGCAGTGAGACCTCTGGGTGCTCCCGCACCATGTATGGCCGTGAGCCCTGCTGTCGGATGCTGGGTGGCTGCCGGGGAGCAGCGCAGGGACACGCTGCAGGAGGCAGAGCCCAACCAGATCCATGCTTCAGAGCCCCCTGCTTGCTCCCTCAGAGGGGATGCTCCTGCCAAGCCCTGTCCTCCCGGCAAGGTGTGCGCTGCACGCAGCCGGCACCAGGACCAGAGCAGCCACCACTGCCTGTGGAGCTCCTCTCCTGCTGAGGGGAAAGCATGGTCAGGGCCAGTTAATAGGTACCGTGTGTGCTGCAGGGCCCTTCCATTGCAGAGCAGTGGTGCCTGGTGGTGACCAGTCCTGGCTGCGAGGGTGCCTGTCCCAAATGGGTCAGCAGCTTGGGGCATGGAGACGTGAGTCACAGCCTGGCCACAGTGCGGTTGTACCAGGCTGGCATCCCTTGGGGAAAGGTCCATGCCCTCTGGTGCCCCTGCACAAGAGCAGTGTGCTGGTGAAGGGACAAGCTCAGCTCTGCTCCAGGTGAGTGAGGAGCTGAGGGGCAAGCGTGGCTGTGAGCTCATGTCCCATCAGGGCCACTGGCCTCATTGTAGGAATGTGCTGTAATTGCTATGCTAATTGGGACAAATTGAAGTATGCTCTGGGTGAAGGGCACAGTATTGACCTTGATTGAGAGATCACAGCCCTTGTGTTGGCCCCATTGCCTGCAGCGCAGCCTTGAGACTGCACCAAGGAGCAGAGCCAGCGGTGCAGAGGTGCTTGAAAACATACCACAGAACCCCACAGGACATGTCTGTCTGCTCCAACCCTTCCCCTCTGTGCCAGTGAGCCACCATGTCCCCCAAGGCTGGGCACAGCGATGGCACCAGGTATCCTGGCCGGGCTCCTGGTGTTTCCAAGGCTGGCCTGGCTCCTTTTCCCATGGCATGGGCTGCAAGGGTTTGCCTGCAGTCCCCCGCTGTGCACCCAGCCCCCTCGTGGTACCCTCCATCCGCCATCCCTGTGCTGAATCCCACTTCCCTCTCTCACAGCAGCCATGGAGGCAGTGCTCATCTTCCTGTGCTCCCTGCTGGTGCCAGCGGCCGTGGCAGATGGTAGGTGCCAAGTGCTTCCCGCATGCTGGAGGTGGCAGGGGCATGGGGAAAGGCTGCAGGGATCTGGAGGACAGCTGCACCTCTGGTCCAAGGGGGTTGGAGTGGGGCATTGGGCAGCAGCCCTGTGGGGAGCAGGGGGCCTGCACTGGCTGGGGGCTATTGGGGCTGCGGGGGTTCAGCCAAGACAATCATTCACCTTCCACCCCTTGTCTGCTTCTTCCAGTGGCCACTCAAGAGAAGGAGGAGGACCCCTTTAACTATGGTGAGCATCGCTGTGCATGAGGATGGGTGTGCTGGCCAGTGTGACTGGGAGCAAAAGGCTGCCCTAGCCCTGAACCCAGCAGGAACAAGGCCCTGTGTCTTCTCCTCCAGATTACCAGAGCCTGAGGATCGGGGGGCTGGTGTTTGCCGTGGTCCTGTTCACTGTGGGCATTCTCCTTATACTCAGTAAGTTGGGGACCAGGGGATGCTGGGCTTGCAGGCTGGGGCAGTGGGAGCCCTTATAGGGAGTGGCCATTGGGAAAGGCTTTGTTCTGTTCCCACTTTGGCCATGCTCATGGTGTTTCTCTCCCCTTGCAGGCAGGAGATGCAGGTGCAGTTTCAACCAGAAGCCCAGGTGAGTGAGGGCAGCCTGGAAGGGCACATATTCCTTGGAGAACCTCTCTGCCCAGTGCTCAGCTCCTCCTGGCTTCCTCCCAGAGCTGGCAAGGTGGCTGTGTGCTCTGAGCATCCCTTTCGGACGCCTGATACCCAAAGCTCTGCTGCAGTGCTGCTGGGTGGCAAATCTGCACACACTCCAGGGCCCCTTCCTCATCGTGCCCCTATGCTGTTGGGCATCCCACCCCTAGGAACGAGGTGCAGGTCACAGCTACCCACTGTGCTCCTCTTGTTGCAGAGCTCCAGGGGATGAAGAGGCTCAGGCTGAGAACCTGATCACCTCAAATGGTAAGGTCACCTGTCCTGTGCATGCTCTGCTGCTGCTGCATTGCACCCGTGCCCTCAGAGCACTCCAAATCACTCTGCTCTTCCCTTTGCAGCAACGGGAGCACCAAAGGCAGAGAACTGAGCAGAGCCATGCGGTGAGTGCCGGCCCTGGCCAGTGTGCGTGGTGGCACTGGGGCTGTCACCGCCTCGGTGCGGGGAAGGAAGGGAGGAGCAGCCAGGGCTCAGCAGGCCCCAGGCAAAGCCCCAGGCAGCCCAGCAGGAAGGGGAAGCATCTGTCCAGGTTTTCCTTTGCATTGCACTTCCTTCCCCTGTGCTCCTCCACCCAAAGTGGGGTTATTTTTAGGGCCTCTGGAGAGAGCTGAGTGCGAGTCCCTTGGGCATCTCGCTCCTTGCCTGCATCAGGGTTCCCCCAGGCCCGTGGGCTGCAGCAGGGCAGTCTGGAGCCCGTGCTGGCAGGAGCATGGTTTGTGCTGCTGGTGGAGTAAGGCATTGGTGCTGCTCCCAGCCTGACTCACTGCTCTCCTTCCCACGCAGACCCAGAGACCCGAGGACAGATGCTTGGACTGCAGATGCCAGTGGCCTGCGAGGAAAATGAAACCGCAGCAACAGGTCCCTCTAAGGAGATGCAAAGTTGCTGTGTCTGTGTTACCCTCTGTACTTCAGCACCAGTTCTCTGTTTACTAACCCGACTAAACTCACCGTCCTCTCTGCCTCCAGTGGTGTGTAATGTTGATGTGAGATGATCATGACCTCTAGGGCTAGTCGTTGCTGATGTTGTAATAGTGACTTTCTCTTCACCTTTCTCGTGCTGTGCGTGTGACTCGGGCCATGTAGGACTGGCAGGCGCTGCCCCAGGGGAGCCCCGTGTCCCCCTGCCCACAGCTGGGGGTGCTCGATGCAGCCCGCACGGTGCTCTCTGTGCCAGGCAGCACTCGGGGTTCACCGCACTGGCTTTGGGCCGGGCTCAGGACCAGTCCCGCAGTGGGTCAGGGTCCTGCCCAACGAGGCTCTGGACCACACGCTGCTGTTTCAGCAATAACCCTCCTGCCCCAAGGCAGCCACGGTGGAGTCAGGCAGGGACATCCCACAGCTCCCCTGAGCTCTCCCTGAAGGGAGCTCCCCTGTCTCTGCTTGGCACTCCCTGTTTCTGTCCGTGGCTGAAACCAAGCTGTCGGTGTGGGACACTGCTTTAAGTGTGAGGAAGCGCTGTGGCGGCAGAGAAGCCTGTGACGTCCCCCAGCCAGCACAGTGACACTGTGAAAGAGGGCGGCTGTGCAGCGGTGACCCTGCTGCCAGCACAAACCAGCTCCTTGCCAGCGCTCTGCCTGCCCACGAGACGGAGCTGGGCACGTTAAACAGTCTCTGAGGGCTAAAGGGAAACACGGACTGAAATCAAGGGCCTGCCCTTGCCTGTCTCCGGCAGGGAAGGGGCAGCGGTGCTTCCTCCTGGTGCTCCCTGCCCTTCCTGATGCCTTGTCACTCTGTGTGCCGTGGCCCAGGACATGGCCATCCATGTCAGTGCTGCATGTCGTCCCGTGGCAGTTACGTGTTGTCATCACTCTGATGCCAACTGCCCCTTCTCCCCATGGAGCAAGCATCAGTGAGCAATGCTCAGGGGCTTTGCATGCCTGAGCTTGCACAATGGTGATGGAGCGGCTGAGCCATTGTCACCTTGTGTCTGCTTGAGGGTCCCAGCAGGCAAATCTGTGTCAGGCCCCTTCCCCAAGCCCATGGGCATGGAAACCACAGCCTCAGCTATGGCTGGGCACTGCTGGCTTGGCTGTGAGTGCTTGCCAAGCAGGGGCAGCCTGGGTATCAGTGCCATCCATGCACCGGGAAGGGGTTCTTGGCCTCCAGGATGGCTTTGAGAGGGGTTTCTGCTGTGCCCACCCCACTGTGGTGGCCCTGCCTGCAGGGTGGGCTGTCCCTTCCCTTGCTCCTGGCCATTGCAGAGTCCTGCCTCTGTGTGCAGCCCCAGGCAGAGCAGACCCCACGCAGCCCAGCCCCTGTCAGCAGTGCCCGTGCTGTCTGTGGTGCGCCGTCGGTGTTAACACGAAACAAAGCAATCCCTGTGGTGTGTAGAAATGGCAAAATCCTGACTGTGTACAATAAATCGAGCTATTGTGTTTCCTTTTAAATAGGCGAGTGTGCTGCTGTGGGGAAGGGCTGGGGTGTTCAGTGCTGTGACCCATGGGTGGGGAAGGAATAAACACCCTTTCTGTCTGTGCCTGGCTGCGGCGTCTCAAGGGCTGTGCTGTTTTCCAGGGGAGCAGGGCAGGGGCTTTTGAGGCGCGGGTGGGCAGCTTCCCTTTGTGCTGGGCAGCCGGGCTGGGCAGAGGGAGCAGTGGGAGCGGAGAGGGCTTTGTGCTCGCAGCGGCAGGCTGTCTGCTCCTTCCTGCCGCCAGCTCAGCAACAGCCAGGGACCGTGTGATGGGGGCGCATGAGCCCCCCAGAGCTGCCTTGTCCCTCGGCCTTTGGGAGCTTCTGGCTGCTGGAGTGCAGATCCAGGGGGATGCTGGGCACTGCTTGGGCTCTGTAATAGGGCTGCTGGCATGGCCCCACACATCACCCTGCTGGGGGTTGGCTTCACCCCATGGTGCCGGAGCTGAGGTGCCATCTGGGCGAGTGATTCCTGCTCACCGATGGTGAGATTAGAGCAAACCGGATTGAACAGCCCACCTGGCAGCTGGCCTCGCTGCCAGGGCTGGCACAGCCCCGAGGGGTGCAGCATCCTGGTACCCACTGCTGCGCAGGGATGCAGCACACTGTGCCGGGGTGCTCAGGGTGCCCCGCGTGGCTCGATGCTGTGCTGGGAAGCGCTGACCTGGCTGTTGCAGGGACCTGCGGTGCCAGGCTGCAGGGACAGGGAGTGCTCCCCACTTCTCCCTAGCAAAAGGCAGGCACAGCCCGTACCTGCGCCCATCCTTCTGCTCTCCGCAGCGGGAGGTGGAGCGGGTTCCTGATGTTCGGAAAGCAATGGAAGGCGTGTTTCGATGGGGACACCCATGACTCTGGGGTGCCTGGTCCTCCCACTGCTGGCCCTCCCCTCCCGGGCCTCCTTCCCAAAGGCGAGCGGGAGCCCTGTGCCTCCCCTCGTGACTGTGATAAACATTACACCGAGGCCATTAATGTTTAATGAGGTTTGCCTCCCAATTAATGTGCTTTCCCGTGGGTGCCCACTCACAGAGCGAGGCACCCGCTGGACGCACGGACACGATGGGTGACGGTAAGAGAGCTGCGGGGAGAACCCACCCAAAGGGCTTCCATGGCAGGGATGACGCCTTCACTGGGACATTTCTGTGCAGAGAGCAGGACTGGTCCCTCTTGCCATGCAGAAGCCTGCATGGGGGAAGCTGTTGTGGAGGATTCAGGGAGGCACAGGGATGAATCCCTGGACCTCTGAAGCCCACTGGTGCATCAGTGCTGGCTGGTGTTTGGATTCTCAGGGGCATTTCTCCCTCCAAAGGCTTCTGGCAGAGGGATGCGCAGTCAGGTAAGGTGGCTCCAGCAGGGGCACGCAGCCATCGGATGGCTGGCACGGGGGGAGGCATCTTGTGAATGCATCTTGTGAATGGACTGCAAACTTCCTGGGTGAAACCCAGCAATCTGGGACTCCTTTACTGGCTCAGCTAGACCTTAAGGAAGTCGGAGCGCTCTTGCTTGCGCTCCTCATCTTTCCCATGTCACCTCCCCATCGTGAGCGCAGCGCCCAGCCCTGGCTCTCACTGGGGTTTCTCTTCTTTTCCAGAGCAAGCCCCCGAGCAGGGCCTGGACAGGTTCAGCTACGGTGAGTGCATGGCCCATGCAGGGCTGCCCATTCCCACCCTGCCCGTGGGCTCAGCCCCGGCTGACGCCCCCTCCCCTCCTCCCCAGACTATGAGACCATCCGCAATGGAGGGCTCATCTTTGCCAGCGTGGCTTTTGTCGTCGGGCTCCTCATCATCCTCAGTAAGTGCCTTGGGTGGGCTGGGCTCCTCCTTGGCTCTGACCCCATCTCCCTCCTCACCCTGTGCCAGGGGCTGGGGCCATGGGTCCTGCGCCACCATGGAGGGGAGGGCATCGCCTGCAGCCTGGAGAATTCCAGCCAGGCAAGCTCCCAGCAGAAGGCGGGTTGGGAAGGAGGCACGTAAATGTTTGGCATTCCCTGCCAGCGCCGGGGCTCCGCAGGGAAGGTCACTCATTAAAAATAGCAGGGAAAGCTCTGCCATTTCCACAGTGAGACGCCAGCATTCCCAGAGCCCTCAGACCTTGGCGGCTCTCAGAGAGACCCGATGCCGAGCGCAGCCCTGCGCACTGGCGCTGCCTGCTTCACGCAGAGGGCAGGGGCAGCCGCAGCATCGCAGCTGCAGCACTGACGTGGCTCAGTGGTTTGGGGGAGAAAGATAAGGAAACCACCAGCGTTTGCCATCGTGGCTGCCAGCGTGGGGAGAAAGAGACCCGAGAGAGCTCTTGTGGCTGGGGTTTGTTGGGCAGCCCAGGCCAGCACGGGGGGGCCATGTCTTCCTGCCAGCCCCAAAGGGAGGAGGGGGGGCCCAGGGCATCCTGCAGAGCCAAACCCGTGGTCCTCAGCGAGGGGACAAGCCCCGAGCAGGACTTGCTTCACTGGAGCAAAACACAATGGGTGAGTTGGGATGGGGGGATGGCTCTGGGCACAAGAGGTCTTTGTTGTGTCTCTTTCCCCCAGGCCAGCGACTTCACTGCCGAGGGAAGAAGAAGAGGAGGTGGGTATTGCATGGCTCTAAGGCAGCCTCATCTCTCCTCCCTGTCCTCACCTTGCCAGCTGAAAGGGCTGAGGTCTCAGCTCATCCTCCCTCCCATCTCAGCCATGTTGCCCATTGTAACGCATCTCCCTTGCTTTCTGCTCCACAGACAAGGAAATGAGGAAGAGCTGTAGCTGCAGGTAGGTTGCAGGAGGATGCACCCACTGACAGCCAGGCTCTGCGGGTCTGCTTGCGCTGGGCAGCGATGCTTGGCGGTCCCTGTGCTGCGTAACCTGCCTGCTCTGTCTGGTTTCAGAGCTGCAGTGCTACCGTGGACGCAGAGCTTCATCCAAAGCAGGAAAGTCCTTGCCAAGGGCCACTCCTTGCCCCGCTCCAGTGGATCCATTACCCTGCTCACCCCGGACGGGGCTGGAACGCAAATTGCCCTCGTGCTTTCCAATCTGTTAGATGCAGTGCGTTGCTTGGCTAATAAAGTGCAAGCTGAGCGAGGTTAAACTTCGTGCCTGAGGCGTTTGAATGGGCCACTCTCCTGACCCTGCACCAGTGACTTTTCTGCCCTGCAGGCATATTCCAACACAGTCCCAGGAGCCTTTCCTGCTGGCTTCTGCGCACACATGGAGCAGCCCATGACTCCTTTCTGGGTTTGCTCCTGCGCATGCACAGGGAGGCACATTCCTGCTTCCATCCATCCCTGCTCCTTGGAAGGAACTCCCCTCTTGCTAGGTGAGCGTTGGCTGTGAGTGCCCAAATCCTGCAGCACATGCTTCCCTTGGGATGCACAGCGAGGGCTGTGCAGGCTGTGGACCGTGTTGGGTGTAGAAGCAGGCATGCGTGGAGCTGCTTGTGTGAGTGTCTTCATGGAGTGCTTGATCCTGGCATCCTTTGTGGGTGAGAATAGGGCTGGGGTGGTGCATCCAGCCTGGGTTCCTGCCGCAGGAGGATGTGCTGTCACAGCCTTCTGCAAGGCCGACAACCCTGGCGCTGCTAGTGGAGTTGAAGGCAGCTTGCCTGGTCCGTTTGGGCTTTGATTGGGGTCAGACATTGACAGTAAAACAGGATTAACTTAGACCAAATCCGTGCAATTTGTCTAATCTGAGGTGCTTATTTAACACCCTAAGGAGATTATTTCGAAACATGATTTTGACTTGACACTGACCCACTCCTGAAGACTTGTTGCAGCTTTGCACAGGCCTTTGGTGGGGGGGAAGAGTGCCTGTTTAACAGCGCACACCAGTGAGGTGTGCTGTTCGTGGCTGTGTCCCATGAAGAAGGAGCCAGGGAAGCAGGCACCATGGGAGATGAGCCCGTCCTCAGCAGGATCTCCCCATCCTCAGCAGGATCTCCCCATCCTCAGCAGGATCTCCCCATCCTGCGGCCCATGGCTTCCCCTCTTCCCCAGGGACAGGGATGCCCTTCAGGGTGTGCACCCTGGCACCAGCCCCCCGGAGAGCCTCGCAGGCAGAGCCCTGCATCCAGCGGAGGAGATTAAGGCGCTGACAAGCTGTGTCTGGCTCCCTGCACAAGAGCGCTCTGTCTCGGCACCAGATGGCATTAATAGCATTATTCTGCACGGCTTGTGGACACCCTCCTGTGCACACACACTCACACAGCCCCTCGCCCCACTGGCTGGGGCTGGGGCACTATGCCATGGGGTGGAGACACGGGCAGGGTGTGCAGTGGCACAGCAGGACAGTGCCAGCACCTCAACACTTGCTCTGGGCTTACATTTGGAGGCCAGGCTCTTACTTGAGCTAAATTTAGAGGCGCCTTTGCTGTGTGCCCCTCCAGAGTGGAGCCAGGGAACCACAGCAGGGCAAAGGCATAAGCAAATTATATGATGCATGGGAAACATGGCCTCCCTGTGCCGGGGCAGGGGTGCTGCCAGCAGCACAGGGGTGTGAGCCAGTGCAGGGCTCCCTGCCCCTCTCCATGTTTCCTTTGCTTTGGACATTGAGCCCAGGAGTGGGAAGCCAGGAAGACCTAGGGAAAGGCCACCCTGTGTCTGCCCAGCTGCAAGGGCCTGGGCAAGGGGGGCCGTGGTCCCCATCAGAGGGTGCCTCATGGGACAAGGCCCTGTGCCCGGAGCCCTATGGGTCAGCTGGGAGCCATGGCCTCAGCCAGGAGGTGCTCATCTTCTCCCCTGAACCAGGCAATCTTGGAGGATTTCTCTCGCAGTCCCTTGAGCCTTTAATCCTCTCAAAGTAAATCTTTTCTGTGACACAAAGGGGATTGGGTCAATAATATGATGCAGAACTGGAGTGTCCTTTTCCTCTGGGAAGAATTCCAGCTCGGAACAGCTTCCCTTTGGCACTGGCTATTCCCTGTATGCTTTGCCAGTCTCTAAACAGACAGGTGCAAGGAAGAGGGTCTCTGGCTGGCTGTGCCTTGGCCATTCTTGTGCTTAATCCATGACTGAACGTGAGGAGATGAGGAACAGGAGGAGCAAGGAGGCCTCTGGAGCCCGCCAGCGCTGCTCCGCCATCTCCACGATGCCAGGGACACGTTTGGCCCGGGAGGAAACGTGAATGCAAAATGTCTCCTCATTAGTTAAAACAGGAGAGCAGCAAATGGTGACTAATGGAGCCAAAGAGGAACACTTGACGATGTGGAGAGATGGGGCCGGGCTGGCGGGGAGCCAGCCACACGCCTCCTTCTGCCTTTGTTCTGCTCCCAAAAAGGCAGCGCATCCATCAGCAGCCACGTCTGCCAAAACAGCAGCGCTCCGCGCTCTTCAATTACCCTCCCAGCCCGAGTCAATAACGCTTGAGCCCTCATTTCCATGTCGCACAGGCCCCAGAGCGGTGGTTGTTAGGCACTAAGTGCTCACGCTGAGGCAGACGGACGGCCGCAGCGATGCCGGGTGAGCGCATCCCTCGGTGGCCGCGGTATGGAGGCTGCAGGAGCGGCCGAGCTGCGGCCCGCTCCGCACTGCCGCGCTGGACCACTAGAGGGAAGCACAGATCCAGCTTCTCGCTCAGGAGCAGCTCTTCCCGGGCAGCGGAGCGCGGCGGGTCCCGCAGCATCCCGGCTGCCGGTCCTGCTGCTGCCGGCTCGGGAGGAGCCGGCCCTGGGGGTCCCTTATGGAAACACCTGAAGCTGCTCGAACCCAGGGGATTAAGTGGGATCGTGTTTTGGGACACATCAACCTGTTGGCATCTGCCCGGTCGGGGGCTGCCAGCCCCCTTCACCTGGGTACCAGCCCCCTGCCACCTCCAGGGCATTTAGCCTCCCGCTGCCCCATGTGGCAACCGGTTCCTTCTGCTACTGGGGAAACTGAGGCACAGATGCGGGAAGACTGCAACATGTCCACATCCGAACTAGGGGACCTTGTCCCCCCATCACCACCCGTACAGGGCCAGATTTGGGGCTGCTGCCCCTTGGCTGTGCTGAGAAGGGTGCAGGAATGGGATGGAACTGGTCTGTGTTGGTGTTGCTGGGGGTGACTGTGTCCAGGGAAACGGGCGCCGCAGGGAACAGCACTTTCACAGCCAGGTGTGCCTGGTGGTGTGTTAATTGCTGAGCCCAGCTGCAGCCCAGCCCACAATTACCACCTTCTTCCCCCACCACCTAGTGTTGGGAGCAGAAGGGGCCACGTGGAGTTGGGGGCCGTTATGGAGGACAAGGCTTGCGCTGCGCCCCCTGTGGAGCAGGGTGCTTGCTCAGGGGTCACAGTGGGACGGATCTGCTTCCTGCAGGGGCCTGCGGGGCGAATCTTTGGACGTGTGGAAAGCGGCTCAGCAGGGTAAGTAACCCTCTTGCTTTAATGACTGCTTCCTCCAGGGGATTTGTCTGGGAGGGTAGATGGGGACATGGGGTTGGGACCGGTGGGAGGCCAGGCGTGCTCTGGCTGGAGGGATGCTGGGGTGAGAGATGCTCCCCGCAGCTCTGTGTGCCCCTCTGCAGTGCCTCTGCGCTGGCACATGGCAAACCCTTGGGCTGCAAGCTATCATAGTAGCTGGGGGGGGGGGGGCACTCTCAGGCCCCTCCTTTGGCTGCTCTCCCCAGGGAGCTGCTGTGTGCTTGTATGGACAGTGTTTTTCACGTGTTAGTGAAAGAACTATCCTTAGGGAAAGCATCTGGCTGGCAAACAGGGTATTGGGAGCATGGGGCACCCCTGCAACCCCAGAGCTCTGAGGAGTCCTGGACCTGAGTATAAGTGGTGCCTGGAGCCCAAACGAATGCGGGGAGGGGGAGGTGAAAGGAGGCTGCTGGGTTGGGGTGGTTGTGGCAGCACTCCACCTCTTCCCCTTTGTGCTTGGGGAGAGGCAGAAGCATGGCTTTTACGGGAAAGACCCTGCTGTGCATGTTCTGTGCTGAAGGGCAGGGGTCCCTTCTCCCCACGGGGGAAGCCTGTTGGGGCTCAGGACTGCACATAGGTTTGTGTAGCTGTAGTTTCCCCTGTGTATGTTGTAGTGCTTGGGCCAGAGCAGTAATTCCTTAGTGTGAGCTGCCCCTCCGCAGCCGGGCTTGCTGCTGCTCTGGCCGGTTGCTTGCTCCCTGTTAGCAGGTCAGTGAGACACGCATCTCTCAGCGCGTTAGTGCTAGCCTTGCTGTGCGGGAGCCTGCTGCCCAAGTGCAGGTCATTGCTGCCCGGCCCTTCCCAGTCAGAGCCCCACGAAACGTGGGGCACCATCCCAGCCTGTGCACGGGCTCGCTCATGCAAAGGCGATGGGCAAGCGCTTCCTGTGCCTATTCAGATGCGGGAAGGCTGATGGCCCTGAATGGTCCCAAGTGTGGGTTTGCAGGAGCCGGCTCCAGGAAGCGCAGGGCTGCCTGCCCTCTGCTGCCGGATCCGCTTGTGCCTCCGGGCTGAACAGTCAGTGGAGGAGCAAATGGGGCTGTGATGAGGGGCACAAGCAGCTCAGGGACTTGCCGTGGCGCTCTGTGCGTGACCTGGGGCTGATGGTTCAGCCGGACCGCATTTAGCTGCCTCTCTTGATGCTGCTTCTCCTCTTGCCAGCTGATGCTGTCCTGTCCTGCTGTAGGAGCTTTTGGCAGCGGGAGTTTAGTGCTCCCGGTAGAGGCTGATTCTCTGAGCTGGGGCTGATGAGGAAGCTCACAGGAGATGCTGTGAGCAGCCAAGGGAGCTAAAAATGAGCTGGTGAGTAGCGTTTACTCCCCTGCACATGTGCCTCCAACAGATCTCTGAGGCTCTGCGGGCGCTGTGCCAGTGAGTGCCCCGCCAGCCCCCGCACCCCGCTTTCATTCACTCCTGAGTGTAGGAGGGTAGAGCTGCACCTGAGTCCAACACAGAGCGTGCTGGGGAGTGAAATGCTGTAGCAGTTTTGGTGGCAGGAAGATTCCTGCTAGCAGGCTGGGCTGTGCTGCCATCCCGCAGCAGCTGCTGGGGAGGGAAGGGGGCAGGTGCCTGGGGCTCCCCAGAGCCCAGGATTTGCTTGTTGCCTTGGATATGGGCCTGAATACCAATTTCCTTGCTATGTATTGGCTAACATCTGTATATGGATGTAGGTGGCGATTGAAATGCACCTCAGTTCCTAGAGGGATGTGATGTGTGGGCACTGGGTGTGCATCAGCTGCTGCTTCACCGCCTCTCGGGACACTGATGGCCCAGCCGGGGTACGAGTGAGCAGCAGTGACAGCGTGGGGCTGCGGAGGAGCACGTGTGGCAGGGCTGTGTGCCAGGGACACCCACATGCTGAGTGGTGATGGAGTGCTGGGGTGGCCTAGGAATGGACTGAACAGGAGGTGGTGATGGAGCCTGGCAGCATGGAGGAAGGGGAAGCACGTCCTTGGAGAGGAGGAGGAAGGGATGCGGTACATCAGGCCCTCGTAGCATGGGCAGTGTTTGCTCCCGCCTTTGCTGTTGGCTTTTGGGTACTGAGGTCTGGGCAGGTGCATGTATATGGGTTGGGTGATTGCTGCTTATCATGAAAATGAGGGTATCTGGTGTGGGTGGCCTGGAATAGGGAGGGGATGGGGACATGGGGTGGGTGGGCAGGATCTTTGCGTAGTCCTCCCGGATTCTGTGTCCTTTGGTTGTGTCCCTCCTCTGCAAAACAGGAGCTGCTCACCCACGCTGTGCAAGTACCACCTCGGTGGTGGGGGTGAGCTCTCTGGTTCTCCCAGGGGACTCCCAGGTGTGAACAATGCAGTGAACCAATGTGGGTTGAAAACGGCCAAGGAACTGTGATCCTAATTATTAACTGGGTGGTGATGGTTTTCCAATGAAGCAAACCGGTGCTGCTCTGTTAAAAAAGAAAAATCGGAATGTAATGCTTTTTCTACACATTGTTTTGCTTGAAATCAGAATGCTTCAATCTTTGTTTATTTTCCAACAAATTGGGCTTGGAAAGGCTATTTTGGAAAGCAGAGAGAGCCTCCTATAATCACTTCAAGAGAAGACATTCTGAACTGCTCTAATGGTCCAGACAAACTGGCTCTGGTGTGACTGTCTTGGGGAGTGAGATCCTAGGCTTGAACTAAGCCTCACATAAACACACACACACACACACCAAAGTATAGCATTAACTAGCGTTTATTTGTTGTTTGCTGACTCGAGGGACGAATGTGCAATGAAGTCTCTAGGCCCTATCCTGCTTGTATCCGTGTCTTGGATGCAGCTTGGGATGGAGGTGGGAAAGCCCCATTCCTGTCCTCTAGAAAGCGCCCAGGAGACTCGGGGAGGAGGGGAGCTGCCCGGTGTCCTGGCTAAGCCCCGACACGCATCCCGGCAGCTGTGCCGGCAGCACCCGCTCCCCGCGGGGGTGAGCCGCCCTCCCGTAGGCGATCTGCAGGGGATGCCTGGTGCCTCCGCTGCGTGTGCTCCAGCCCCGGGGGCTCGGCTTGTCGGAGCGTGACCGGCTCCCGTTAAGCCCCGGGGGGGGAGCCCGGCCCGGAGCGCCGGTGCCCACCGCGGGGCTGGCTGCCAGGCAGCAGCAGCAGGAGGAAGGGGGGTCCGGTGCGGTCGCGCCCCGTCCGCGGGGTCCCGCTCGGTGGGCGCTGCCGCCCGTCAGCCCTGCGGGGAGCGGGGCGGGGAGTGCGCGGGAGCCCGGCCCACCCGCCCGCCGCCACTCGCCGGGAGAGGGGAGGAGGAGCGGCTGCGAGCTCGGCTCTGGGCACCTCACCCTGCCCGGCAGCGCGGCGGCACCGAGCGCGGCACGCCGGGGCACCGCACCGCCCGCACTTGCGCCGCAGCCCGGGGCCATAGGTGCTCTTTATGGCATGTGGCTGGTAACTTTTTTCCTGCTGTACTCTTTGCGGAAAGGTACGTGCACCCCCCGGGGACGGGGCTGCGGCCGGGAACGCGCCGGGCGCTCCGGGAGCGGGGCTCGGGATGCCGGGCTCGGTGCGCCCCGCCGGGGCGGCCGGCAGAGGGGCTCCGCGGCTGTCGGAGCGCTCGCCCTGGACGGAGCGGCGGAGCGCGGGGCTCGGAGAGGGGCGGTCCCGGAGCCGCGGCTCGGCGCAGTCCCGGGGCGCCGCTGATGGCACGGACACGGGATGCCGCGCCGGTTCGGGCGCCCGGCCCCAGCGGAACGGGAGAGCCGTGCCCTGTATGCCCGTTCCCGGCGCGACCTGGAGCAATAGCCCGATCCCGCACGGCAGGCTAGACCCAGTGATGCTTCAAAGCCCGCATCATTCCCTCTAGGAACGCAGCGTTAAGGGTAACCCAGCGCCTGGGCATAAATCAGATTTATATCGAGGATAGGGGGGATCGTGAAACAAGTGTGTCAAGGAGACGGGCACAAGCTTAAAGATGAGAGATTAATTTAAAGTTGGGGATTAAGTGAATGCCCTCAAAATGTATGGAGGTAATACTCGAAACTGAGCCTCTGCTGTAGATGCAATTAAAAAAGCGAGCTGCACGGAACGTGGGCTGTTAAAGCACAGTACGATTGTTGCCACGATCGATGGAGGTTACATAAAGGAATTGCCCATTTCCAAATCTGCGGGAATTTTTAATTGTGTTCCTGTAATAAATGGCCTCCTTGCGCCTGGCCCGACCTGCAGATGCGGTGATGGAAGTGCCCACCTTTTGGGAAATGAGCTGCTTGGCGGGTGGGAAATGGCATTTGCCCTAATTATCCCTTCTGACATTGGAGAACAGCGAGGGGGAAATTTTGGGGAATGAGGAAAGTGCAAGGAAGGGACGGAGCTGCCTCCTGGCACGAGCTCTCTCGTGCTGCCTATTGCGTTACCCATGTATCTGCATGTGAATCCAGTGACAAATATTTGCCGAGGCTCGTTAGGGCCTCCTGTCCGGTGTGTTGTGATGATCAATTCTTCCATCAATTATCAATTATGGAATAGCTGCTTTAGCCGAGCTGGAGCAAAGCTGCATTTGGGAGCTTTCCCCAGAATCGCTATTGTGTTTAGGATCTGCTGTGCCGAACGTGCCAGTATCTGCTTTGCTTACATTTGCATTTTTTACTGTGCTACAAGGAGGAAACAGCACCAAAAGCAGATAACCGTCGAGGATGCTCCCATTTGTTCCCCTCAGTAGTCCAAATAATACAGAGCTGCACTGGGTTTATTGTTCTTGCATGTTTTCAGCCCCAGCGTCTTGGAAAAGGGATCTCTTCCCACAGAGCAATCTCTTCTGAGAAGAGCAAATTAAATGCCTCCATTAGCACAACTCCTCCTGGCCTCATTTTCTCTTTTTTGAAAGAAATAGAATGTATCTTCAGTGTTGAATGGTCCTGGTGATGCAAAGTGTTAAAGTGAAACGGTTCCAAAGAGAGGACAGCAATACAATGGAAGTTTCATTATAATAATAGGACACAAAAAATGAATTGCTTAATGCATGATAAACCTTTCAGATACTTAATATTTTTGGGCACCGAAGCACATCCTTTTAACATGTTCCTGCTGTAGAACAAGAGCTCAAGTAGAAACCGAAAGCAAATCAATGTTCGATCCAGGGGACCACTGAAGTTGCGAATTCCCTTATGGGTTGTAGCTGCTCATTTCTTCCCCCACTTGTAAACCAAACAGGAAAAGGTGGTTGGCAAGCACACGAGCAGGAGTTGAGCAGGAAGATGGTGTGGTGATATGAACAAGAGTAGCCAGGCAGAGGAAGAGAGAAAGCGAGGGGCGAGCGGTGCAATGAAGAGCGTACTGGTCAAAATTGAGAGGCTTGGAGGTGGAACAGCGTCTCCCTGCGTGTTCCTGCTGGATCTCTGCTGCCTGATTTCTATTGGCATTACATTTACATCATGTTCCTGTGCTGGGTGCAGTGAATGATGCAGCTTGCGTGTTTTAATCTCAGCCCCCCAGTGTGGCACAGTGCTCGTTTGTCTCTGAAATGAAACATGGAACCCTCATTAAATGCACGGGGGAGAAGCCTGCAGTGCTCAACTCCTCGCTGTGCCCGGTGTGTGTTTATCCTGCGGCTAGCCAACGTTTCCCAGCACAAGCAGCCACGGTGGCAACTTGCCCAGTGCCCTCACCTGCACCTTGCATGGACCTAGGGCTCTCCTGCCTTTGGATGAGAAAATCCATCCAGGCAACCCTGATATTTCTTGGTGCGTTTGCTCTCTGGAGGAATAGGCTGTGCCTGGTGCGGGCGGTGAGTGCCAGGGCTGTGCTATGGAGCAGCCCTTCCCGGAGCTGGGAGCTGCCTGGGGCTGTAGGCTTAGCTTTGGGCAGCCCTGGCACCGGGTGCCTTTCTCCTGTGGTGCCAGCGTCTCTGCCCGCGTTGTCCTGGGGTGAAGGGACCAGGAGTGCTCTGTCCTCTGAAGCAGCTGATGAGCCGAGTGCGAGAATGAAACTGGAAGCCTCTCTTTGTGGCAGGGATTCTGACATGGCAGCACCGAGTTCCGAGCTGTGCCTTGGATAACATGAAGTCATCTCACCCAGATCAGCGGACTGCTAACAGGGGTGACTTCCTAGGAGGGCATGAAGGAGGAAGGTGTGTGGCTTTGCAGTCGTGATGTGTGCTTTGCTTACATGGTGGCAGGTTTGCGTGCGGAGTGTTGCTTGTCTTTGCAATCTAGATTGTAGCCAGCTACAGCTTTTTACATAATCATGGTTGTGCGAGTTCCCCTCTCTCTGCTTGTGGATCCGTAAGAAACAGACCCCGCCACATGCAATCTGCGTCTTGCCGCCATCATCTGCCAGCAGAGCTGTACCAAATATTTAGGAAACCCATTTCCCGACTCCTGCTAACGCTTGCTGCCTGCCCCAGCTGCTGCCTCTTGGAAAGGGCTGTGGCTGCTCGTCTCCGTGGGAGAAGGGAGCGAGCATGACTTAGAGGCGGAAAGGCGAAGGTGGGTGAGGTTTCAGAGGCTGCTCTCTTGATCCATGCCCCTCATATCTCATACCCATTGGCCCCATGGTGGAAATCCTCATGTCCGTGTTGTGAAGCGAATGGGAGGGCTGTGGTGTGCCAGATGCAATGGCTCCGTAGGAAGCCCGGTGTGCGTGGCTTCTGGTGCATCCCTTTTGCCTACCCCTGGTACAGAGCAAATCAGCGGGGAGAGCTTTTTTGTTCCAGGCAAGGGTTACAGGCTCAGCCTGGGTGCTGTCGTAATAGCTGGAGGTGGTTCAGGCCTTAATTTCCATGCAGATGCATTAAGGAGCAGGCAGCTTGCACTCCAAGCCTGTTTGAGCAGCGCCCTTACCCACAGAGGCACCAGAGGCAGCGTTCTCCTTTGCTCCCTCTTTGGTTGGTGGCTGTGAGGACAATGGTGCTCAGGCAGAGAGGCTTTGCCAAAAGGTTGGGACTCCTGTGGAGGTGGGATGTAGTCATGGCCTTATCCCTTTGGAAAGCCACCATGGTGGGGGGGTGGCATCCCATGGGGTTGTGCCATGCTCCTGGCAGGGTGTGTGCACCTCTTGAGCTCCGCTTGAAAGGGTACCAGCAGTGTGCTTCTCACCTTGTCTATCTGCTTCTCTCCCTCTTCCCTTTGCCACTTCTGGCTCTGCCAGCTCTAAGGTCACTCCCTTCATTAGGAGAAAGGCTGTTAAGTGTCCTGAAGATGAGGGCTTGAAGGAAGCTTATTCCAGGAAAGGCCAAAGACTGCTCCAGCATTACAAATGTGCAGGCAGGATGTGCTGGAATTACTGTTGTATCATAAGGCAGTAGAGAGGAAAGATTGATGCTTGCCAGCTACCTGTAACCCCCACCCTGCAATGAGTGTCAGGCTTTGGTTTGCTTTCTCCTTGAACAGGGCAAGTGTCAACCACCCTTAATGAGGATAATAAATGAGTGGTAAGGTGGATATTAGCCTGCTCTTCCCAGCAGCCTTGCAGCCCCTTACAGCTGGTGGCTGGGCAAGTCCAGGTGGCTCCTTCAGTCCCTTTGCTGGGCTTTGTGCTGCTATGGTTGTGCAAAGAAGAGGGTTTGCATTGCTGGGCACTCACCTGCGAGGTGAGGTCTCAGCCTGTGCTGCTCCTTGTGCAGGAATCACAGCTACACCTCAGCCGTCTCTTCAGAAATAGGTGGTTTGGTGACAAATCCTGGGCTCAGTTTATGGCTGCTCTACCATAGCCACTTCCTAGAGCAACCAAGTGCTTTCTGCACAGCACTTTGCAGTGCGAGGTTGGCTGTGTGCTGAAGGTGCTGGAGTTTGGGAAGTCCAGCCATTGAGACTAGTAAATATTCCGACGGTGTGATAACAAAATGACTTGCTTCCTCCAGCTCAGGTAGAGATATTAATATTTCAATACCTCTAGGTTGTAATTTACTACAATTTAAGAAGATTGCACTCTGATAACTTGAAATCCCTGCCTTTCAGAGCAAGCTAGGCAGCGTGTGGCTGGGTGCTGGGCTTGGGGAGGCTCCCAGCACTGGCTGCAGGGTCGGTGCCGTGCGCCTGCGTCGCTCTGTTTCCCCAGCAGAAGCTGTTCCTCTGTGGCTCCTCCAGCCTCCCCTTTTCAGGTTCATGGGCGTTAATGCCCTCGATATCTAGGTTAGGGTCAGCAGAGCTGACCAGATGTGAGCAGTGATTGCTGGGTTAAAAATATTGCAGTGCTATTTCTAAAATGTTAATCTCTCCCAGTGATTTGGAGACAGTTTTATGAAACGTGGAATTAGGATGGTGCTCAATGCTAAATGGTAAAGGAGATTATATGGATTTAACTCTATGCGTCTGTCACATAACTATTGCCAATCCCATAACTTCCATTTTCTATGAAAAATCTGGTTCTCCCTTTGACCTGAAAAAGCTTTATGGGTAATCTGAATTCCCCTGTTTATGAGGTATTTTTCCACTCTCCATCCCCTCACCCATCCATCTCTCGACCTTCCTGGGCACTGCTTGGGAAGAAGATATTTCCGTGTCAGGCTGGGGATGCTCTCTGATCCCTATTACAGCAGGAACCATGGCCTGAGATCAGGGATGGAGATGCTGGATGGAGCCTGGGGCAGAGCGGGGTGGATGCTGAGCGCAATGGGATGTTCCCAGTCCAAAGCCAGTGGATGGGCACTGTGTGCCCTGCCTCCAGGATCTTCTGCTTTGCCGGGGTGATGGCTGTACCACGAATAGCACCCTGCTGCTTTGTTTCCCTTCCTCTGCCTGCAAACGTGCGCCTTCCTCTTTCATGTATTTGGGAGAAGCACCGCGCTGCTCCGGTGAAGGGAAATGCTGATTCATGGCAACAAACCAGCCCGGAGATGTCACCAAAAGACGTGTGGGGCCATGCGGTGGCCCCGGAGCTCTGCAAAGCCTGGCTCAGCGGGAGCCCTTCACTCCTCTGGTCTGTCCTTCCCTGGTGCTGTTGGGAAGGGAGTTAAATGGCTTTGTCTACTGGTACTTGTGCATGGGTGCAGGGAGCTGGTGTGCGTGGAGGTGTGGAGGGGCTTTCTTGACCTATAAATCTGCTGTCTCGTGTGGTGGCAGTGCTGGACCTCGCTAGTCAGCTAATCCATTGCACAGATGGCTTTGCTGGGCAGCTCTGGCTGTGCAGTGCCCCTGACCTGGGCAAAGGAGGAAACTGTCATTTTAGGTGATGACTCAGTGCAGAGTCCACAGAGCGCAAGAACCAGATGCTCTCACCTCTGGTTTCATGGGTGCTGGAAGAGGCAAAGGTTGTTTGTCCAGCCGGGAGAAGGATGGGGAGGACTTTGCTCTGGGAAGGGGTGAGGTGTTTGGTGGTTTCCCATCTTGACCTGGTTGAGGATGGTGTGGAGCAGGCTGGTGTGGGATGTGAGTGGCCATGGGCAGTGACGCTCAACCAGCCTTTCCTTGGGCGAGGAGCTGCAGCAAGGCTATCTGCATGGATGAGGCTTTCCTTCTCCCCCCTGCTCCCATCCCCTCCTCCCTAAGTTAAGGAATCGAGGTCACGGAGGGTCCCCCGTGACTCGGTTTGAACCGGCAGCACCGTAGTGATCAGCTTATTGGCTCTGCAGCACCACGAGCAGTGTTCTCAGCCAGAGCTATTAATACCCGCGCCGAGGGCCGCTTTGCTATCCCTGTCCTTCCGCCCACTTGGAAAGAGTGCGGCTATAAAAAGCAACCGGATCCGAGTGACTGGGGGCCTCCTCAGCCTTATTTAGAGCCAATCTTGCTTTGGTGGAGAAGGGGGAGTTCGTGGTCCTGCAGAGTGGGAAGGAGAGACTGGAGGAGTTGGGTGAAGAGGTCCCTTCCCTCATTTTGAGCAAGGGAGGTGCTTGTCTGCAGTGGTCACAGATGTTCCTGGGCGTCTGGGTGGCCGCAGGCTCAGCCCTGGACTGTACCCTTGAGCCTAAGCTTGGGCTTAGGGGAATTGGGACTGGGCATCCCTCCCTCCCTCTGGCTCTGGGCATGGGGAGCAGCACCAAGCACAATTTTCCTGCCCCTCTTCTGGGGGCTGCTGCAGCTTTTGGAGGCAACGATGGGGTAGCAGGAAAGATCTGTGCCCTGCCCAGGGAAGGCTTGCACTGGATGTGTTTGCATTGCTGATGGGCACATGGGGCAGTGCTGGGGAGCTGCTGGGGCACAGGGGTATTGATGTTCTGCTGCTCTGGGTTGGGGGACATTGGGGTTTGCAAGAGGAACATCAGTGGTTTGTTGTGCCTGGTTTGTTGTTGTTGTTGCACACGGGTGTTCTGAGGCCTCTGGGTGCTGAGGCACGGCTGGACCACATGCTAAGAGCCACCTGAAGAAGCCTTGGGGGGATACCCTGGGTACCCTTCCTTGCTTGCCCAGCCCCTGGTTGGGTGCCTGTGGTCCCTGATCCGTGCTGCCAGCAGGAGCACTGGCCTGTGAAGGTGGCCTTTATGCTTCCAGCCCATGCATTGATGCTCCTCTGCTCTGCTGTACATGGGTGCTGGGAGCTGGGAGCTGGGCTCGGGGCAGCTGTGCTGGGGGTGATGTCTGTGCCGGTGGGATTGGCCATTTCTGCACTAACCCCCTGCCTCTGTGGCCTCTGCTTTCTCCACAGCACACACTGAAGATGTTGGAACCAGCCTCTACTTTGTGAACGACTCTATCCAGCAGGTCACCTTCTCCAGCACAGTGGGGGTGGTGATCCCCTGCCCGGCAGCAGGGTCACCCAGCGCCGTCCTTCGGTGGTACCTGGCCACAGGCGACGACATCTACGATGTGCCCCACATCCGGCATGTCCATGTCAATGGGACTTTGCAGCTCTACCCCTTCTCGCCATCAGCCTTCAATAGCTTTATCCACGACAACGACTACTTCTGCACCGCGGAGAACTCGGCTGGCAAAATCAGGAGCCCAAACATCCGTGTTAAAGCAGGTAGGAGCTCGCTGCGGGCTCCGGGGCTTGGATGAGGTGCTGCCTTTTCTCTGCTCTTCTCCATGGCCTGTTGGTTGGCCCATTGAGAGGCATCCACTCTCCTCTGTCTCCCTGGTATGGGCCAGTAACAGCGTTCTACAAAGGGATCAATTGATGCTGCATAGGCAGGGAGCATGGAGAAGGGCAGGGTGCTTGGTAAGGTGTTCATCCTGCGCCAGCTAAAAGCCAGCTCTGTACCGGGGCAGGGATGACCACCAGGGAAGGAACATGGGCTTGGGGGTCTCCAGCATGTGTCTGGAGGCCATGGTGTGGCTGCAGAGGTCCTCTCCCTTTGAGCTCTTATTGTTATACCCATCTATGCGTGGGGTCTTTTCACAGGAGGAGCTGGACCACATCCGTCCGTGGTGGGGGGACCCACTGTGTCCCACAGCCCTCCTCAAGCTGTTCCCACTGTCGCATCCAGCCCCAGCTTGCCAAGGCTTATTAAACAGAGAAAAAAGAGGAGGAATATGGCAAAGAGCTGACTCCAAAAGCCATTATGGTAAATTATTGACCAGGCTGAGGAGGGCTAATAGCCCAGGAATGGCTTCATTACGTAACCTATTAAAAGTGGGGCTAGCAGAGGGAGCATGACAGAAGTGACTACAGGGGTTTTTAGTTTAATACCTTGTACTGCAGAGTAAATGGGCATTGACCCCCTTCTGCAGGGTGAATTATTTACCCACCCTCAGAGGTTACCTACAAACCACTGCTCGGTGCAGCAGGCACAGAGCACTGTAAGTGGGCGCTGCAGGCTGCAGAGTGGCTCCTTGGCCTGGAGTGACATGGCTGTGTCCCCTGTGCCGTGCGGGGGGTTGATCCCAGGCACAGCTCCAGGTTGGGCAGAGAAGAGATTCAGAGCAGCCCTAAGGAGAAGGACTTGGGGGTGTTGGTCGATCAGAAAATGAACATGAGCCGGCTGCAGTGTGTGCTTGCAGCCCAGAAACCAACTGTATCCTGGGCTGCATCAAAAGGAGTGTGACCAGCAGGTCGAGGGAGGTGATCCTGCCCCTCTGCTCTGCTCTGTGAGACCTCACTTGGAGCACTGTGTACAGTTCTGGTGTCTTCAACATCAAAAGGACATGGAACTGTTGGAACAAGTGCAGAGGAGGCCACGAGGATGATCAGGGGACTGGAACACCTCCCGTATGAAGATAGGCTGAGAAAGTTGGGACTGTTGAGCCTGGAGAAGAGAAGGCTGCGTGGAGACCTCAGAGCAGCCTTCCAGTATCTGAAGGGGGCCTATAGGGATGCTGGGGAGGGACTCTTCATTAGGGACTGTGGTGAGAGGACAAGGGGTAATGGGTTTAAACTTGAACAGGGGAAGTTTAGATTGGATATAAGGAAGAAATTCTTTACTGTAAGGGCGGTGAGGCACTGGAATGGGTTGCCCAGGAAAGTTGTGAATGCTCCATTGCTGGTGGTGTTCAAGGCCAGGTTGGACATAGCCTTGGGTGGCATGGTTTAGTGTGAGGTGTCCCTGCCCATGGCAGGGGGGTTGGAATGGGATGATCTGAAGGTCCTTTCCAACCCTAACTATTCTGTGATTCTATGATTGCGCGTGATTGTGGCTCCTCTGGTGCTGGTGACTGGGCCTGAGACCGCAGGGTTCTAACAGGGGTACCAGGGTGCTGGGGCTGTGGATGGCCAGGGCTGGAGCAGCAGGGATGGATGTGCTGCAGGACAGAATGCTTGTCTTCTGCCCCTGCCTTCCTGCGGGCACACAGCCCTTGCTTTGCTCTTCTCCCACCTGCTGAGGACTTCCTTGGGATCATAGCAAGCCGGGAGCAGAGCAGAGCCGTGGCTTTCATTCCCCTCTCTCAATGCACCCCTGCTGCGGTGGGATTGCGGCTGGGAGCTCAGCCTCCCATGTCCCTTCAGCTGGTGCAGTTAGCAGGGGGTGTGAGCACACAGTGGGGACCCCATGCAGGGCTTCGGGGGCCACCACGGCTCCAGCTGCGGCAGCTCCAAGAGCTTTGGTGTTATGGATTTGGGAGCGGTTGTGAAACATTCCCCTGCTCCTGTTCCCTCCCGGTCGTGTCATGTCCCAGGCACTCTCCAGTGCTTTGTAACGGCAGTGCCCTGAGTAAAGCCAATTAAAGCTGCCTAAAGAAAACAATGAAAATGCAGTTGCAAATATGAGGAGTTGGGAAAACCTCTGGAGGCTTTGGGAAAGCTGTTGGTGAGCGCATGGAACAAGCCTCTATCCAATGGGAAGTTTTCACCCTGCTAGCTGTGGCCTTGTAGGGATTACTCCCAGTGGCTGAGAAAGGCCAGAGCTGTGGCTGCAAAGGTTGGTGTGGGTCAGAGCGGTGGGACCCCTGCATGAGGTGTGCTCCAGGCTGGGGCAGCCACGGTGAGCATGTAAGATGCTCCTCCTGGTCCCCGCTGGCCTTTAAAGCCCGTGAATAAACCTCCTGCTCCATGTGATTAAGGAAGCTTTTCCCAGCTAATCTGCTTTGGCTCCGGAGTCCCTTTTCATGGTGCAGCCTTTGTCCTCCTGGCTGGGGCATTGGTAAATAACCGGAGCGAGCTGGGGGCCACTCCAGACCCTCTTCCCGGCTTTCCTTCGGGACTCCGTGAGCTGCAGGCAGGCGGTGCAGGAGAGGCAGAGGTCTCTGCAGCTTGAACTTCATGTCTTATGCTGCTGCTGCTGGTCTCCTTTGCCAGAGACAGAGTGGCAACTGTCCCCATGCACCCCAGGCTGGAGCCTGGGACGCGCCCCTGCTTTTATGCCAACCTCTTGCTGCAGCGCAGGGTGCTGTGAACGCCAGGGAATGGAGGTGGGAGCAGTCACCCCCTCGCTGCTCGCTTGTTTGTGTGAGGTATGTGATGCATCGCCAGCGGGTGCTTTCCACTCAGGAAAACACCTTCCTTCTGGGCTGCGAAGGCGTTCTATCTTGGGAGATTCATTGAGCTGCTCTTGTTCTGGCCGAGGGGTGCTGCTAAGTGCCGGAGTGAATGCGTGTCTCTGGTGATAGTGATGCCCAGGTGCCTGTGTCCTCCAGGGCACAGTTACTATCATAGTAAAGAGGTGCCTGCGCTCACTGTGGTTTATGCTTCAACTTGAAGGGTTTATGGTGTCTGCATGCGTTATTGGGCATGGTGACACCTTTTTGATGTGCTGAAGAGGCTATAGGGTCGGTCCACCTTACCCCAGTGAGTGCTGCTGGGGGGCTGTGGCACTGGGGAGCTCGTTGTCACTGGTCCAGGGAGCAGCGTGGGGCTGCCAGAGGGATGTGCATCTCCCTGAGGAGCAGGGCACATGGTGGGACAGCTCATGGCTCCCACTGTGACATGGCCTGGGAAAGTGTCATCTGCTTCCTTAAGTATTCCTCTGGTGCATTTAGGGGCATGCCAAGCTCTGTGTCACAGGCTGTATCTCCTGGTGCCTCATGGCTGTGTTCTCAGCGTGCATCCAGCGGTGAAATGATTACCTCAAGGTGCAGGTTGAACATTGCAGCTATGAAACACCCTTGGTCCTGTGCTGAAATCTGGGTGCTGCAAACCTCTGCCTTAGCCACCTCGGTGACTCTAAAACCAGCAGCTTGCCTTAGTGGCAAGGCCAGGTGACACCGGGACCATTTCAGAGTCCCAGCAGCAGGCACATCCCTCTGTGTGCGAGCACAGGGCTGCGGTCTCCAAAGGAGAGCCGCTTCCTTCTCCAGCAGGAGGGCTATGTGCATGGGATGGAAGGAGTTTGCTGCTGGGTGGGTTGGTTGGTTGGGAACTGTGGGATTAAGGCAGAAGGAAGTGTGTGTTCCCCCGGCTCTGTCACACACCTGCTTTTCTGTGCAGTTTTCAGGGAACCGTACACCGTTCGGGTGGAGGACCAAAGGTCGATGCGTGGAAACGTGGCTGTTTTCAAGTGCCTCATCCCCTCTTCAGTGCAGGAATACGTTAGTGTTGTGTCCTGGGAGAAAGACACCGTTTCTATCATCCCAGGTAAGAAAGGAGCTTCTGTTCTCTTTGGAAATCTGCTTTGCCATGTGTGAAACTCATTGTCATGGAGGTGTTTTTCTTGGCTTATTGTCTGTGCCTATGCTGCTGAAGCAAGGGCTTCTATTGATGAGCATCTCGCAGCTGCATACTGGAAAACACTGGTGGTGCAGGCAGATGCGGTGTGTTCGGGGTCTCCTTGGTGCTGTGGTCGGTATTTGTTGTATCTCCGGGCTCATGGATGTCTGGTGTAAGCGTGCCCTGTTCCGGCCCCTCCTGTGTCCCTGCAAGCCTGGTCGCTCTGAGTACCTGGCACGGGGTGTGTGGGCAACAGGAAAAGAGCCGTCCCGTGCTGTGTCCTGACCCCAGTGCCTGAGCTGGTTTTGGTGTTGTCAGGGAGTAAATTCCCAGCTTCACTTGTGAGTTTTCACAGCTGATTGAGCCACGGGGGAAGGACCTCAGTAAAAATGGCATTGTGTGCAGCTTCCCCCCGCTTGGCATCCCTGTCCTGTGTGCCTGCCTTGTGGCCTGGGATGTGTCCCGCTCTGCGCTGATCTTGGTCTGTGGGGAAGGGGCCTGCGGGACGGACAGGGCTCCCATTGGAGCCAGAGAGGTTTTGAACCTGGGCTATTCCCCCAGCTGGGAATGGGCCAGGGCACTGATGGGCCATGGCCTCTGTGCAGCTCAGAGGGCGCAGGAGCAGGGTAAGCTGCTGGTGCTGCGGGTACTGCTCCCATGCTCCTGCCTGGCTGCTGACAGGCTTTGGAGCAGCACAAGGGCTGTGGGCAGGTGCTGGCACAGTGTGGGGCCAGCCCCGTGTACCGGGGTGACCTTTTGGCTCCCTCCTCTGAGCCGGTATTGATGGCGGTGCTGGCTGCCCGCACAGCATGTGTAAGCTGGTAGTAAAGCAATCAATACTGCTTCCCCAGGGGCACGCAGGGAATTAAAGGATTTTGCCCAAAGTGAATGCTCTGCGCTTGATATTTGCTCACAGGTCAGCAAGTCCCGATGCTCCTCCAGGGCTCTGTTGCAGTGCTGAGAGGGGCAGATGTCACAGGGAGCAGGGCACGAGCCTGGTGGCTGCTGGCTGAGCACAAGAGGCGATTTGCTGTAGTCCTGCTTGCAGGGCTGTTTCTTAAGGAGCAAAGTGCTTCACCTGGAGTGAGTGACAGCTTCTCTTGAGGGCAGCGGTGGCTCTCGCAAGGCCACCAGCCGGTGCATGTGATGTGCTGACTCAGCACAGCCCATGTGCTGGGAGGCAGGCAAAGTGAAGCAGTGCTCTGGGAGCGCTAATAGTGACTGATGGCCCCCAGGCTGTGATGTATTATCAGGGTCTGTGTGCAGGGGACTGGGCTGCACTGACTGGGGCTGTGTCCTTGCTGGCAGGGACAACTGGCCCTAACCTGGGTCTGCAGAGCCTGTGCTCCCCAGCACTGACCCTGTTCTGACCACATGGAGCTCTTTGCCTCCGGAGCATGGTTGTCCCTGGATGGGCATTCAGAGCAATGGGCGTGTGTTGATCAGCAGCCAGCTCATGTCCAAGCAGTCTTTTGCCTCCTTGAGTACAAGGCTCTGCACGGAGCTCCTGGAATGTGAGGGTGTTTTGGAACACTGTGGAAATAACCAGTTCATTTTAGCAATGAGAAACTGCTGGGTGGTCCAATGAAGCTGTGGAAAGCGTTTGTGGAGGCTCCCCTGGAGGCCAGCTGGTGTTGGACCGGGCATGGTACCCTTTGCTGGGCAGCGCGATGCTCAGGTGGTGATGCTCTGCTCACCATAGGCGTGTTTGAGCAGGGCATGACAAGGTCCATCACCACCAGGACCTGTGATGCTCATTTCTCAGTGGCTAATGGTGCTCATGCACTTCCAGGGAGGGCGTCTGTTGCTCCCGGAGTCCTGGTTTTCTCAGTGGCAAGTTTGTGAACCGAGCACCCCTGCACTCGTGTGATCCTATCCAGACTTGTTCCCAACTTTGCTGTGGCGGTGGATTTTTTAATATGATGATTCAATTAGAGTGGAACGATTTTAACATTCTAAAGCAATAATTACCCTAAAGACAGAACATATAAATTGTGTTACAGTGCAGAGTCAACACAAGCAAACATGTTTTGCTCTTGGGTTACAAATATAGTATCTGCCTGAAGCTGATTTTGTTGTTGTTGTTGCTTGTGTTAGAACTAAAACTGGCTTTGCTGTTACCAAAAACATGGTTGTGTCTTGACCGCTGGTGAACCTCTGCTTCTGTCCCAGTTCTGAGCAAGGAGGGGAGGAGGGTGTCCCCGCTGCTCAGAGCGAACAGCGTGAAGGCTGAGGAGAGCTGAAATGTGGTGCTGAGGCCTAACAGCTCCCTCCAACGTGCGTTTTGGAGGGTGAGACCATCAGCGGTACAGACCCAGCAGCTCATGG
The DNA here is from genome assembly GCA_039720435.1 of Amazona ochrocephala. Lineage (NCBI taxonomy): Eukaryota > Metazoa > Chordata > Aves > Psittaciformes > Psittacidae > Amazona > Amazona ochrocephala. The sequence continues at coordinate 7,190,780 of CM077895.1, forward strand.
CTCACCTGCAAGCAGAGGTGTGTGGAAGCGCTGCAGCTCTTTCTTGGATGTCAATGCATCCAAGCTGTATTTGCAGATGGCTGTGTGTAACGTGGTGTTCTTTCCTAGCTTCACTATGCCAAACTTGCTGCTGTTCCTGAAACTTTCCTCTAGTGCTTCCTGTGGAAGACTGCATCTTCCCTGCGAGCCTTGGCGCAGCAGGGTATGAGCAGTCCTAACACGCAGGAGCAGGGACCCCCTCCATCCAGACCTCTCTAAGTGACCACAGTAAATCTCTGCTTTGCTTTGCATCTCTGGTTTTCCCCCCACCAAACTAAAATACTGTGTAGCTCGGGAATCGGGGACCAAGCATTTCCTCTGGGGCCGCTGTTCTGGTGAGCTCTGGTCTCCAGCACCTTACATGGCCCTTTTGTGAGCTTTCTTGGGTTCCTTTTACACTGAATTGGGATTCTGGAGTTCCCAGCCTCTGTGCCTGGGCCTTTGAGACGTGTCTTCAGGCAGGCCTGGCTGCTGTTTTGATGGTGGTGTGCTGGAGGGATGCAGACGCCAGCATCCTTGCACAGGCACAGGGAGCCTCGGGAGCATGGGGCCCTTGCTTGGGTGCCTGCTGCTTGCACGCCTTGCAGAAGGTGCCTGCGCCTGGCTTGTGCCTGTCAGATTCCCTGGTGAACGTGTCCCTTCAGGAGCACCTGCACTGGGAGAGACCTGGAGAGACTGCTGGGAACACTCGGTGTCTGCGCGGCCCTGCTGCAGCGGGGGGTTTGAGGTGGTGCGCTGCATTATTTGGTTAACTTGGCGACGCCGTAACTTACCCTGAAATCAAAGACAAATTCTTTATGGAAGGTTATCCCGCACATAAATCATCATTAGTGCAGCTCGTTTTTGTTTAATGCCTACCTGACTGTGCTGTAGTCTAAAACTGTGTGTTTAGTGAAGTCAAGGGTTGCAGAGAAATTATAGGGTTTTCAAAAAGCCATTTGCTTTGCTGGCGCTCGCATCAGAATCAATCTTGCCTTTCCTTCTCAGCCTTGTCGCACACGCAGCGCCGCTCGCAGGACTCTGGCCTTGAATGCAGGCTCACCGGGGTATGGCAGCGGCGCTTGCGGGGTCAGGGGCTGGGGGCAAGATTGCGCTTCACACCCAGGCTGTGATTTCAAACTCTGTTGCTATTGATGAAGCTTGATGTGTGTCTGGGGGGGAGTGATGGGAGGAGGATGGGAGGGCTGCAGCTGAGCAGGAGGTCTTGCAGACCCTTTTCCATAGGGAATGAGGGAGAAGCTCCTGCGAGAAGCCAGTTTAAGAACTCAGCGTGGTAAAGAGCTTTTATTTTTAAAGCACTATCACCAGGCTGGGTAACGTGAGGAGCCTCTTAGGCACATGCATGGCTTTGATTTGCCATGGAGGAGCTATGTTGCATATGCAACTGCAGCTGCTTTATTCGCTGTTGTCGGGCTGTAGTGGCACCGGAATGGAAATGAATGGTGCTGACTTGTCCTCTCCTCAGGCATCGCATGGTGTAGCCTGATGTCAGCAGTCATAGGCCCTGTTCTAGCGTGGAGCTCATGTACGTGCTCTTGCGGCATGCATCCAGCTGCTGTTGTGGTGTGTTCCTGTATGTACTGCTTGGCTTTGGTAACCCTGTGAGCACATGGGTACCTGTACCCTCACAGCCAAGCCCTTCCTCAGCCAGCTCAGGGATGTGAATGTGTATCCAGGTTTGTTTTCTTGCCACAAACATGTCACCTGCCCAGGCTGTGCCCGCTGCGCTACCAGGAGCTCCAAGGATGGCTGCGTCACTGGGCTTCGGTCCTGTGGCCATCATTGCACATCTGCACTGATGCGTCTTGAGAGCATGGCAGGATTTGCCTTGGGAAGCCGCGTGCTGGGACATGGGTGTCGCTTGGATGCATGGGCCTAATGCTGCTGGAGTGGCTTTCCGTGGTGTCCCTGGAGAACAAAAGCAGTGTCCTCATGGTGCAATGGCATTGCTCAGCTGCAAGGGAAGGCCGATGGCATTTGTCATCCTGTCTTGCCTGGCCTGTTGGTAGCCTTTGACTTGCCAGGGCAGCACAGAACAGCGTTACTGGACTGACAACCCCAGAGCTGAGCTGCTATTTGATGCTTCTGTGTTGGAAAACATCTAAATGCAGCGCTTCTCAAGGTACATCCATTCCTGAGGGTCCTGCTTTTCTCAGCAGCCCTAATGCATATCTTCTGAGGGCTGCAGGTACTTGGATGCACTTACTTAGTAATTGGATAGCCACGAAAACCTTTCTCTGGAAAGCAAACTGTAAAGCTTGCCAGAAGGGAAGAGGGAACAGAATGAGTTCTGTGAAGTTTTGGGTCTGTTTTTGTGTATGTTCTTGATTGAGCAGCAGACTTTTGGGAGTTCTCAAGATATCTGAAGTAATCTGTTTGCAGTGGTTCAGAAATGAGCTTAATTTGACCTGAGCAGCCCTTTCTGTCCCACCCCCTGCAGTGCCCAAGGCTGTTTCCAGGAGTCTTCAACTAATCTCAGCACAGGCTTAGTGATGTGGGAGCTAAAACCGCAGCGGCTTTCTCCCGGTTGCATGTGGCCGTTCACCCTGAAGACGCGTGCTCTCTGCTGCCCCTTGCAGCATCTGCCACCCATTCTGGTTTACTCTACAGTAGTAGAGGTGTAAATGTACACAAGGTCCTCTGCAATCCACCTCAAGATGTGACAAATGTAGGGATGCAGCGTGAAGCTACCTGCGGTTAATCATGGCTCGGGGTTTCTGGGTGCAGCATTCCCACATGGACGGGTGCACGGAGGCCTGATCCAAGGGGCAGAAGAGCCAGGACCTGGATAATTCAGCATTGTCCTTGTATCAATAGGCTTGTTCTGGGCGACATCAATCTCCTGTTACTGGAGAAAAGCTGGATGCTGGGGCAGAATAAACATGGCGGGGTGAAAGGCAGTGCTTGTTTCTGTGTTTGTCTCCATTGAGATGGTTTGGGGACAGGGGATAAGCTGCAGAGGGTCATTACCATTGGGTCTGTTTGGTTTTGCCTGAGCGTGGAACAGCTCCTTCTGGTTTAAAGCTAGGTGCGTGCTTTGGGAGCAAGCAGCTTGTGGTGTGAGTGTGTTGGGCCACGCACTGTCCTGTCCCTGTTGTCACTGTGGTGGAGCACAGGGCTGGTGGCTGTCGCCTCTTGAGAGGGGATTGAGCCAGGGCTCCTGTGCATCCTGCCCGGCTCCCTCCTGGCATGTGCATGGAGCAATCTGTGTGCACAGCTCCGAGATGAGAGCTGGGACCACTGGGCAAAAGGCTGCTGAAGAATTGGCCTTTTCAACTAGGTCTTGCAGCTGCTGCCTGGGACAGGTTGACTCGCAGCGGGGAGCAGCCTGATGTGATTTAAACCAGTGTTGTCTTGCCCTATCCGAGGGGGCTGCAGAACCTTTTCCCTGATGATCCCAAGATCTCTGAAGGTGTCCTGGCCTCTCCCTGCCCCCTGCCACCCTCTCTGGCTGCGACGTCTGCCCAGACCTGTTACAGAGGGAAGTAGCTCCAGGCGTTATTCTCACCAAGTGGGGTGAGATTCTGTCTGAAATCATTTCATCCTTCCCCAGAGACTTGGCGTGAATTTTATCTAATCGCCATGGCAACAGATAAAAAAAGGTGTGAGCACATCTCCTTTTGCTGTGATAATTCAGATTTATATATTCAGATCAGATTGGAGTTAGAGATTTTAAAAGGAGCAGATGCAGCAGAAGGTGTGACTGCAAATAATGTGGCGAGAACGTTTGATGATCCTGCCCTTTAAGAGGGGAGAGCGCTTTCCCGCAGGTTTTTTTGGAATATAATTATTCCATCAAATCCACTTTAACAAGGACTCATTATAGCCCCGATAATGCAGAGTCACGTTGGAGACAATCTCGCACACGCATGCACGCACACCGAGCAAAGGGACTACAACAAGTAAATACGATGCCTGGAGCAGAGAGGAGCAAGCACGGCGGCGCCGGGCAGGGGTTACCCGAGGGCTGGCTGCTCTGCTCCCCGTGCTCCTGGTGCCCGGCCATGCTGTGTGTCTCCACTTTCCCCTGGTGTGAGAGCCTGATTGGGCAGCTCCTGATCTTGTTGCCCGTGCAGCAGCTCTCAGAGATGTGCCTGAAATGGAGCTTTTGGGCCATCCTGAGCCAGAGCTGCTCGCTGTGCTGCTGCAGCTTCTGCAGGGGGGGATGCTCCGTCTGCAGTTGGAGCAAGGAGGACTTTGGCTTCCTTCTCTGCAGGGTAGAGAAGGAAGGATGCGGAGGGTTTTGGAGAAGGAAAGGTGCTGTTGATCTAACACTTGTCATCCCAGTCCCACATGATGTCCTTGCCCCTGCTCAAGCCCTTTGGCGTTATAGAGCACAAGCCAAATACAGCATGACAAGCTCCAAGGCATGAAATACAGAGGAGTAGCCGCTCTTGGAGCTGCCATCTCTTTGTGTACCTATAAGTGTAAATCTTGGGCTGCCCTGACGAGCAGTCGTACCATAGAGAGTATAGAGGGTGGGATGCATGGCTGAGGGGTTGGAGCAGCTGCAGGAGATGGGTGAGCCATAAATCTCTGCCCAGTGCCTAACCCAGACCCAGCGAGAGGTTCATGTCCTCCATAGCACCACTGGGCTGCCATGGACTCAGGATCCACATCAGGCTCCCTGGTGGCAGAAGTGAGGGGGCTGATGAGCAGCAGCGAGGCCTTCCTGCATCCCTGTGGTACTCGGTGCTGCTTGAGCTCAATGCACAGAGCATCCCAGCCAAGGGGGTATGTGCACAGACCCCCGCGAAGCACAGGAGCTGCATCCACGGTGGATGCGCATCCGCTGTGTGCTCTGCTTGCTCCTCTGCAGGAGAGCTACCCCAGGAGACTCTTTGGAGACAACAGCCATGGTACCCGCTGAGCGAAACCTTCAGCAGTGACAGTGGCAGGAGGATTGCGATGATTTAAGTGGAAAGAGTGCATTGCAGAGAGCAGACAGAGATCAGCAGGAAGAGAGGCACGGAGGAGCGGTCTGCTAGCAGCAGGCAGCAGGATGTGTTGTACAGACTCTCCTGGGTCCCAGGGTAGATTGTTCCAGTTATGCTCTGAATTGCAAATAGCAATTTTGCAGGAAATTACAAAGAAGTCAGGAACAAGAGGAGAGTTCTCTGGAACACCCCTCCGGTGGCATGCAAAGAAGGGGAGCAACGTGAGCAGGAGGGGTTTGGAGGTGCACCGGGGCTGATTAACCTCCCATGGTGCTTGGAGGAGCTTGAGACCCTTAGACCGCACGCTGTGTATCATTGCAAGAGACTTCTCTGCTGAGAACCAGCCCTTGGGAAAGCTTTTAGGGCCCAGCTCACAGAGGAGCTGAGCAATGGAATGAGCTCTGGTGCTCCAAGTGCCTTCTGTGCCTTGCTGAACCTGCTGCTGCTCCGTGCCGCCTGCCTGAGCTGAGAGCGTTCGGGTCCTTCCTGAGTTACAGGGGCTGTGGTCTTGTCTCCCTGGTCAGAAGGCATCAGCTAAACTGTGATGCTTTTGTGCGTTTTAAGGACACTCCTGCTGAAGGAAAGCTGAAATCCCCTGGGATGTGAGTTTCTGTAAGGCACTGGCGTCGCTCAAGCTAAAGCTGGGATCGCCGCTTTGCTTGCCGGGCAGGACGCCATAGGGTTGAACAGCCATGGGGCACTGAGGGATCCTTGGGATCCCTAAGGGATGACTAAGGGACCCTTGGGAGCCACCCCTCTGCCTGGAGCGCTCTGCAGGGCTGCTGCTGGCTTGATGGGCTTGGATAGCACCAAAATCCCTTTGAAAATGTCCAAGCCAGCTGTAAGGAAAGGGTTTGGAGGGAGAGGGCTCTCTTCAGCAGCTGTTTGCTGGCACGTTCAGCTTCTCCACCCTGCCTGAATCTTCTTCCTTTTATACCTGCTTTTGAATTGTCATCTGGGAGTGCAGAGCTGGCTCCAGTCCTGCCAGACCAAGCTCTCCCTAGGGAGCTGTGCCTCCCCAGGCACCATGGCCGCAATAGCCACAGCAAAGCCAAGTGATGTGAAAGCCGTGCAGGTCAGAACTTCTTTTCCAACCACATGTCTTTATGAGCTTGAGCCATCTGCCCCTGGGGGCTTGCGATGGGCTGCAGAGGGACAGGAACCAGTGCTGTGTGTAGTGGAGCTGAAGTCACTGCTGCTTGTGCCATCACGGCTGATGTGGCCGTTGGGGTGGCTCACACGTGTGGCCACCTCAGCATGGGAGCCCGGCTGGGGTGCTTGCCCTTGGGGAGGTGGTGATGGTGGTGGTGCGGGTGTGCATCTTCCTGCCCCCCTCCTCCCTGTGCATCCGCACACATACGCAGATGCAGGAACAATCCCGGTCATTATTCCTACCATGGTGACAGTGACAGTGGCAGAGATGCCAGCTTCCTAACACAGACGGCTTTATTTCATCTCCTCTGTTTTTCAAAGCCTCTTTCATTTTGCATGAGGAGACAGATGTGAAGGGCTGCAGGCTGATAAATTCTGCTGTCTTCTGAAAAGAGAGGGTGGGTTTTTGTTGTGGTTGCTTCTCTTCCTCCCTCCCCAGCCCCCTCCTGGCAGCGCAGCCGCAGCTTCTTTCTGTGCATGATGCTCCCTGCTCCTTGGCATGGGATGTCCAATGGACGCCTAGCTGCGGTAGGGAGGGCCGAGCTCTCTGGGTGAGCATCCCAAGGGTAGCAGGGCTGGATTTTGGTGGTGTGGTGCTGGCCCCTTGCTTGGGAGAAAATGAGCACATTGGTGCAGGTGCCCTCCTGGAATGCATCCGCAGTGCCTGGCACTGGCACGCTGTGATGTGACTGAGGAGGAGCTGATGTGAGCTGGTGGAGCAAGGGCTCAGCCTTTACAGCCAAACCCCTCGTCCTGCTCCTCGCTGCACCAAGGTGCTGACAGAGGGCTGCGGGGCTGCGAGCAGCAGTGCGAGGGCTGGGCACGGTGCAGGCTGTGCCCCTTTGGGATGCTGCGGGGAGCGTGCGCTCAGCGCTGCCGTTGGGAATGCTGCCTTCGGCAGTGCCTGGCCGTGTGGCACCAGTGGGCTGCGGCGGCGCTGGGTTCAGCTCCCCTTCCTCCTCCTCCTCCTCCTCCTCCTCCTCCTCTGCTGACGATAGCTCTAGTTTAAAAATAAATTGCTCCGTCTTTAATTGCGGTTTAAATAACGGCTTCATTTTTATTTAAATGTGGCTCTGGAAGGCTTGGAGAACAATGAGGAGAAAATACAGGGCACTGCTCCGGCGCGTGTCTCCAAGCATGTAATTAATTCTTTTTCTCATTACACTGATGTTTGCCGAATCTGGAAAAAGATCTGATTGTTCCTCTTGATCTGTCATGCGCGGGAGCTACAAATACCCCACCAGCCGTTCCAGGACTCCATTTCGGGAGCCATGGAGCCGTGGTGCTGACATGCCCAAGGAGGGCTCCTCAGGTCCCTTGCCTGTGCCATTCGTGAGCTCTGCACCCAACAGAGCCTGCTTTCCCCCAAGCCAGGACCTCTCAAGGCTGATGGGCACAGCCCGGTTTGGGGCTGATGGATGTGTCCTTAGCCCCTTCTGAAGGCGTTTGGTAGCCAGGGATGGCTGCTGCAGACCCAAGAGGCTGCACTTGGCACTTCCTAGGGTGATAGTTTGTGCTTTTTGCTGATGGATGGTATCAAAAGGCTAATAAATGACTCGGGGATGTTGGGTGAAGGCTCTGAATGACCCAGGGACCTCTTTCACCAGCGAGCTAGCCGTTTAGGAATATAAATCTCATCAGAGTCGATAAGGATTAGGTTCCTAAGTGCCCAACATCGCTAAAGTGCTTCTGAAAACGCTGCTTGTTAGAGGGTTGCAGAGGAAGCTGCGTGAGGCCTGGCGGGCTGTAAGCTTATCAGTCAAAGGTGCTTTACTTGGTGACAGAGCCACTTGTGGTAAACAAGCTGCTGGCCCTTTGGACTCCCGACAGGCTTTTAACCATTTATTAAGGCTGCTATGAACTCTGCTTGGAAATGAAAGCCCAATAGCAAGCGTGGCAGAGATTTTTCACAGATGGCAGCGCTGCCAAAAGCAGGCATTCAAGAAAACATTCATCAAAAACGTTCATTTCTTTCAAACAGAAATTGACGTTTATAGCATAGACAAATTTGGGACTCGTTTGCTTTGCCTTTCAGTTTCAGGATTTTTAGAGGTCACATTTTTCTGCCCCTTCCAGGGCTGGAAACTGGTGTTAATTCTGACTGGAAACTGAGATTCCCACGTGGCACCAAGAAATGGGACGTGTGAAAGGGCAGGACCCCACGTGTGGCTGGGGCACTGTGGGAGCCATGTATGTCTGCCTCTAGGGTGAGGAAGGGTGCGCTGCCCCCCCTCCTTAAACAGCCAGAGCATCTCTTAAGGGGGAGCGATGGGTTCGCAGCTCATCTCCATTTCATCTGAAGGCTGCACCATGCTGGGTTTCAGCCTTGTTATGTTTTCTCTTGAGCAACACCTTTTATTTCTGCAGTGTTTAATATTCCTTTCCAGAGCCTCCCTTCCCTCTTCTGGGTCTTTCCACTGAAAGCAGCTTTGAAACCATGGATTGTGGTGGCTGAGCTGTACCTGTGGTCTCTCTGTCAGTCCCCTGCCTGCTCGGGTGCTGTCACTGCTCCCCGGGCTCTTCCTGTGCCCCCTTTCTCTTCCCTGCTGGGCATCCTTGGTGCAAGGTACCTATCACAGGCAGCACTTGGCTCAGGTATGTGGCTTGGGCTCGCAGAGGAGATGCTTCTCTTACCCCACATGGCCATGGGCTCCCCAAGCACACACACATGGTCCAATAGGCTTGTGGCTGCCTTTAAGAGTGGTCAAATCCATTGTCCCTGCTTCAAGGCAGAATCTGGCATTGACCCCTCTTGCAGCAGAGCCACTGGGACCTGGGGAAGTTGGCAAATAGAATGGGACTGACGGCACCAAGACCATCATGTGTTGGTCAAAGGGAAGCACTGGTCTTTGTTTGCTCATCACTGGCAATTGTGATCGCAGCTGAAACGAGAAGCTCCGTGCTAGTTAGCACTGTGTTCCTGCTTCAGACCCTGACTGATTACTCGTGGCTGCTTTTCCCTGCAAACCAGCTTTCATTTGCATCTTGGAGGAACAGTGTGCTGCAGGCAAGGGAAGCTGGTGACACCACTGGAGACTGCGTGTTGTGTCTCATTTAATGTCCATTTGACTCACATCTCTTGTGTTTTGTTTGCAGTGTGATGCTATGGACTTAATGGTGCCATGCACTCGATGGGCGCCTGTAATTGCAGCGTGTTGTTGAACACTGTGGTTTCTTAAATGCTTCCTGCACGTGTAGAAGTGTTAATGTTTCTACAGCTCGTTTTCCATGCCTGTATATATCCCAGCGCAGAGATGTGAGTGTTCATAAGAAGGTCGACAGCCCGGTAAGGTCCCTGCCATGACGTACTGAGCATCCCTGCATCCCTGGCGATCTCCTGGGTGGCGGGTGCCCATCCTGGTTGGGGTGTGAGGCACACAGGATTATTGCTGGCTTCTCCAGGTGAAGCCCCGTTGCCTTTGGCCTGCTTCCACCTCCTTAGCACTGCTCCCTGAGCTCAGCTGCGGTATAATCGATCAGACGTCCTGGCACGTCCCACTGTTTAAACAAGAGCTATGGCTATTGCATACAATATATGTACAACACGCGCACGGCGGTGTCAGGAATTAACTTCATAATCATCTCCGTGATCTTTCTTGGCAGAGCTCTAGCATAACCTGTCGTGTCTTATCTAGCGATTGCATGTGAGTTATAGCTAGCTCCAACCTGGCTCTTGGATGAGATCAATGGCGGGTGAGGCTTTATAATGCAGGATTCCTCCTGGCTACCCAGCAAAGCCTGGAGTAGCAGCTTGGCTGTGCCAGGGGAGGTTTCCATCGGATATTAGGGAAGAATTCTTCACTGAGAGGGTGGTCAGGCATTGGAACAGGCTGCCCAGAGAACTGGTGGGACTCCTGTTCCTGGAAGCGTTCAAAACCCATGTAGATGAGGCCCTTTGTGATATGGTTTAGTGGTGGGCTTGGCAGTGCTGGGGTGATAATGGCTGGACTTTATCTTTTCTAACCTAGTTGGTTCTGTGATTTTATGGTGCTCTGGATGCTGAGGGCACCAGCTCCAATTTGCACCTTGGACCATCAGCTTGGAACTTGGTGGGGCATCTCCTGCCCGAAGGCTGGGGAAGGGATGGAGCCAGGGGTGTGTTCACCCCCCTGTGTTCTGTCTCCAGCCACCCAAGGGCAGGCCAAAATCAGGTCACTGCTAAAGTTAGCAGTATGCTGGTCTCGGTGCTTGGCATTGTGCTGTGGAGGAGCAGGGATATAGGGGTTCCAGGGGCTCAGCTCCCTCGGGCTGGCTTCTCCACTCTGGGTTTGTGTATCTTTACGTGGAGCGGCCCGTTCCGTGTCCGTGTGCTCTCCTGTTGAGCACCACTTGTGTACCTCAAGCACCGTGGATCCGATCGTCTCATTGCCAGAAGCTGTTAACAGCACACGTGTTTCTCTTCCCTGCAGGGGAGAGTTCTTTGGAGATTATATTTTTGTTCTAGTTGAGACCAGATTTAACCAAATGCCCATCTCCACTGTGCTGGCAGGAACATCTTGCGATGCCAGCATCCTATGAAATGCGAAGGGCTGGACTCGTTCTTTATTTATACATATACACACAATGCATGAAACAAAGAAGCTAAAAATGATGAATTGCAGCTAATGCTGCTGCGTGATGGAGATAAGACCGTAATTATTTGTTTGGGCAGCTTAAATCAACACCAGAAAGCCTGATGGAAAACAAAGCGATAATTTAAACCTCCGCGTGGGTCTCATGGGCTGTGTGACCAAGCGCGAACTGTGTCATAGGCTTGTGTGATTCTGGCATTCATACATGGCTAAAGCCGGTCACTTTGGTGTCACGCTTCACGTGCCACCCGCAGAGCAAGCCTGGGCACGTGTGGGGAGGGCTGCGCTTTGAACCTCTCTCTGCGCCACCAGTCCTGCCCTCTTAGGAGAGAGATGAGCGCTTGAGCTGGAGCTGCCTCAGCTTCAGGTGCACCTGAACCCGGGGCAGAGGCTGTAAATTTTTACGTTCATTATGCTTGTTTTGCTTCAGTTTAATTTGCTGATCGATGAAAGCCTATTGAGCCCTGACCTCTCCCGCTGCAGCGTAAAGCAGCTCCGCTGCTAGTGGAGGGGCTGGGGGATGCTCCTGGCTGTGAGCTGCATGCTTATACCTCTCGGGGCTGAAAGTGCCCACGGTGAGAGGCAGAGCCCCTGCAAGTGGCGGCTCCACCCTGCCCCAGCTCTTGTTCCCCTCTGTTTCTTGTACTTGGGCTCTTCATCACTGCCTGTGCCTGCGGGACAAGGGTTTAAAGTCTCTTTGCTTGTGCTGTGGTGCAGGAGCAGCTTCCGTGAACCCTTGGCTCCCACCTTCTCCCTATGTCCCCACCACTTCTCCTTGTTCTTCACCTCTACCATGAGCCTCTCAGCCCCTCCTACTCCTGAGCAATTGCGTCTGGAAGCCCTTGTTTTTGTGCTGACCCTGGGTGCCCTGTGGATACCCTGGGTAATTCCCTTGGAAGGCAGATTTGGAACTCCCCATCCCGTTTCCCTTTTGCCCTGCGAAATCTTGCGCCTCTGCTTCCACGTGCTGGCATCTGGCTTGCTCTTGTTTCTTCTTTTCTCTCGTTTAAAGCATCCTCCAGATAGCTGAGCCAAGATGTTATCAGCGCTCTGAAGGTTATCTGTGCTGGTTTCCAGTTGAAAGCGAGAGGCATTGGGATGTGTCTGCTGTAATTAGACCCACTGAATTGTTAGCGGGGAGGAGAGGTGCACGCATAAAGATGACGGGATTCTCCTGGATTGCAGTGCTGCTGGGGACTGGGATGCAATGCTGTCACCTCCTCCTGCAGACTGCACTGTGTTGGGCTCAGCCTTCTGCTATCTGCTTTCTTTGGCTTTAACCAGGGCACACAGAAACCCAGCATTCCACTTTGGAGGGCTGGATGTGTCCCTGAGGTTGTAGCGACAGCTCCGAGTAACAGGGGTTTGCATTTAATTACGGTGACAATTCCAGTCCCGCAGCCTGTGGTTGAAACCAGGCAGAAATGCTCTTGTTCCAGCGCTGCTCCCTCCTGCCTAAAGACTGCTGACACTTGGAGCTTCTTCCCTCTCGGAGCACCTGTGGGACTCTGAGCTGCTCCATTGCAGCACGTGGCTTCCAAAGCCCGTAGCTGAATCCCTTTCTACCATTCTCCCCCTTTGAGAGCCATTGCAGCCTGTGCTACTCCCTGAGCAGCTCCCTGCTTTCTCCTCCTGCCCAAAACAGGGATGCTGCACCCACTGCCTGAGCCATTAGCCACGTCTCTCCTATTTCAGACAAAACCTGCTTTGCTGAAGTCTGGAGGAGCCAACCCCTGCTGTGGTTGGAAGGTGCTCCTCTCCATCCCAGCTTTTATCACTGTACTCTTTCCTGAAGGAAAGTGTTGGAGACAGAGATTGGTGAATCTAAGGGCAGATCTGAGGATCCGTGGTGGATCCTGCAGTGGAAGAAAAGGTTGCGCATCCCGCATTCCCACCATGTATTTATATTTCAATGTAGAGAGGAAAAATGCACATATCATCAAATGATGCCCTTTTTTTATCTTCTTTATGGCATCTAATGCTATAGCTGGTTTTTTAAAACCACTAAAAGCATAAGCATTAAAGCAATTTTCCCGAGTAATACGGCAAGAGGTCTACAAAAGCTCTGCAGCATTCGATAATAGTTGCCATCTTCAGCTGAAGATAATGATGTTAACAAACGTAATGGGAGTAATGAGTGGAGATTCAAAAAGCAGCTTTTGTTTAATTTTTTTTGTCATGCAAATGAGTTGGGGAATAAAGAAGGAGAGCAGAAAATAATGAAAACTTCATTTGAAATGAGCCTTAATCCTTGCAGCCAGAGGGAAGGAGAGGGGATGGGCTGCATGGCTGAGCACAGCAAGGTGGTAGGCATGGGTCCGGGCTGACCGCTGTCCCTGGCCCCATTGCTTTGGAGCAAAGCTCGGATCCCCCCTCTAGCTCCAGGGGGCTGGTGACGCCGTGCTTTGTGTTTTGTGTTTCTGCAACACTTAAAACGATGCCAGCTGAGTTCAACCTTATGACAGCCCAGCGACTCCCTCTCCCCATCAGAACAAGTGAATTTGCTTTATTTGGATTGACTCCCAGCCAAAGTGATAGGTATGAGGCTGGCAAATAAGCATCCTTGTGATGAGGACTGGCACTTATGCATGTGCGGAAGCTTCAGGTCTGTCAGCTTGTGTCAGCTCACCTTCTATGGAGTGTTTAATCTCCTAACCCTTGGCCAGGAAATGCATTAAGAGATCTGTGGCAAGTAGGAGCTCAAGAACTGAGGGACGCTGCTGCCTGCCCCTCTTCTGTTAGTCTGCCCGTGAAGTGATGGGAGGAGGGCAGCGGGAGGGAGCAAGTCAAATTGGGTGTTGTGCCAGGAAGAGAGCTGCAGGCAGCAGAGCTGGAAACGGAGGAGTTGGAGGAACCAAGTAACCTCTGCTTCTCCTATACAGGGGGGCCTTTAGGGCGCCAGGAATATGCCCTTTGGTGTGGGGGCCTGTGGACAGGTAGGGCGCACAGGGTTGACCCCCGTGCCTGCGTTAAGACGATGCAGTGGCACTGGTGCCTGTGCTGGCTCGTGCTCTGCCAGTGAGCAGATGGTGGTCACGGCTGCGTGAACGTCCTTGGGCACAAAATGCAGCGTCCCCGGCCCTGGGGGGGGGGGGGGACCACGTCTGTCCCCATTCAGCGCCCCGACTGCCGCAGCTGCGCGGGCAGCAGGGTGGGATCCGCTCCCGCATCAGATGGATTTGGGTGCTGGGAAGCTCCTCTGCTTCCTAAGGACACAGCCACCTTTGGCAGGAGCCCTCCGCAGCATCATCTCTCCTTCTGTGTTGATTTGGAGCATCATCACTGGCCTCACTGGGTAGCAAGTCAGTGTTATCGGGGAATGAGAGTAATGCTTCTGGGGGGGTGTGAGTGTAGCTCCCTGGCATGTGTGAGTTGTCTCTCAGGTCTCTGGAAGGCTCATGATGGTGCTGAGCTAGGTAGCAGCGTGGATAGAGCAATGTGGCTGCAGGCAGAATGAGACATCTTGAAGGGATGCGCCATGCTGTTAAAATGAGAGGCCTTCGTGTTCTCCTCATCTTCCTTTCCTTGGAAGGGTGAAGATGTGAGTTATCGCATCTGGCTCTGCAATTTACAGCTTTTAATTAATCTGGAATTCCGACATAGGTTTTTATGGTGAGCAGAGGCATCTCTGCGAGCTGGGGAGGAACCTTAACGATGATCCGAGATGAATCTGCAGGATGAAATATCAGCGCAATGAGCAAGGCCGTATAAAACAGAAATGCAGCATCAAAAAATGCCCAAGATATCAAAGCAGTGATTTACGACTGAGGTCTCCTTTTGGAGCCCTTCCCTCTCGCAACAAGAGCTGTCCCTACTTGCGAGCATGTCAGCTGGCCATCAGCGTGATGCCCAGGCTAACACAGTAGCTGTCCTTTTAGTGATGTGTTGGGTTTGCAGTGGTCACAGCAACACTGTTCTTTGTTCCAGCATCTAGCAGTGATGAAACGCTAAGGAAACCTTAGCTGTCCCTGTGTGATGGATCCTCAATCGATCACCAGAGGTCTGCGAGGCCAAAGGATGGAGAGGTCTATTGAGTAAGGACTTGAGGAAAGAGCAGGGTTTGCATGTGGTGTTCTGGGTGGGCTCTGCACAGCTCCTTCCCCTGCCGCCGGTGCTGACTGTGGGCACAGTGAGCAGGGCTGGAGGGCATGAGGTGCGTCCAGCCCGGTGATGCACAGCATGTGCAGGAGGATTCCTTGTGCTGTGGGCCAGTCGTCCTCTCTCTGTCGAGGTGTATGTGGTGCTTTGCTGTTCTGCCTCAGTGCATAGGTCAGAAATGCACTGTTTCTCTGAATCCCACACAAGAACTTGTCTTTGCTGTGTATCAGGGCTGATTTGGTCCCTCCAGAGGGTTTATGGTTGCTGAACAAGCCCGCACTGCCAAACTCCTCATGATGTGGGTTACCCTTGTTTGCTGACCTCTGCTTCGGTGCTCTTCAGAGTGAGCAAGGGCCTTCTGACCCGCTGCTGCGGGCGATCCTGTGCCGGACGGATGCGCTTGCAGGAGCACGATGTGGGTGCTGGCTCAATGGGGCATGCAGGGATTGCTGCTCTGCTTTATGGGGCTCCCCTTGCCACTGGGAATGTGCTGAGCTGGAAATGGCTGTGAGTGCCTGCCCGCGCGCTGAGAGGAGGAAATGGGATGCTGAGGTGCTTGAAGTGCTTTGGTCAGAAGGCTGGAAGTTGGGCCTGGTTCTCTCCTTGCTTTTCTTTCTGCAGCTTGCAGAGCACTGGGTTATCCTCTGTTTTCCTTCTCCAGCCACCTAAAGTCTGGAAAATTGCTCTAATGAAGGGTAATGATACAGTGGGGGATCAGGCTCCCATTTGAAGCCTCCAAGTTGGGTAAACAGAAGCAGGAAATGTTTAGTTATAAACATTTTACTGCAACAAAGAGAGGTGGGGGGGAGCAAGCTCCTCGTGTCCCCTTTAGGCACCTCCTTGCATTCCTTGAGCCTTCCTTCCTGTGTTGGGTCCATTGGCGCGTGCGGAGTGAATCCCTCGGGAGTGGGAAAGCCTTCCCATGATGTGATGTTGAGCCTGGCAGCAGCGTTGATGCCTCCATTGACTTGGGTCCTGTGGCATTTTAATGCAGGGGAGGGGCAAGCCGGGAGTTTGCTTTTAGCATCAATATTCAGGAATGGTGCTTGTGAATAATGGATGGTTCTGGGAGCTGGGGCCTGTCCGTGTGTCACAGCAAAGCAGAGGTGACGGGGTGACAGGCTGGGGTGCAGGGAGACTCCTGTCCCTCCTGGGTACCACCACAGTGGCGCGCACGGGGTGGGCTCTTGGCAAAGGCTGCTGGGCTGCCCTTGGCTGCTGCTGGCGAGCCCAGGGTCAGGCATCCTGGGCAGGGGTGGCCCATTCTCCAGCATGGATCATGGGGCTGGCAGCAGCTCCTCCGGCTGCTTCCCGGGCCCTGCTGGGCTGCGGTGGCGCAGCCACTGCTCTGGACGTCTTAGGTGAAAAATAATCTGTCAGCAGGATTTGCCTGACCTGAAATTAGCTCTCACAAGAAGAGCTTAACCCTCATTGCTCCCTTCCTGGGTCAGCGTCTCCTCCCTCCGTAAGTCAACCCGCCTGCGTGCTCGTGTTCCGCTCTCTTTTATTAATATCTATTTTTACTCCTTCTTTCAGCTGTCCTTTGTCTCTGTGGTGATTACACAGCTCTGTTCCGAGCATCAGGGCCTGCCATGTTTTCTGAGAGCCACCGGCAATTAGGCCAGGATAGCTGTCTCCCTAATGATAACATAGTGTGCTGTATCACTGCAGTCCTCACAGCAGCAGGGATGTGATCCCTGACACATTTGGGTGCTGTGGATTTGGGCTGGACTTCTACAGGGTCATTCATCTATGCCTGTCCTCATGGCATGGGGCTCCCTTTGCAGAGCTGTGTGGCCATGGGTCAGTTCTGGCTTGCTCTGATTGATTGGACCTGGAACATGGTTTGGTTCAAGCCCTGTTTCTGGCTTAAGATGCTCGGCAGCACCCACAGCTGCTTCTTGCAGGAGTCACTGAGGTCTCTGCCACTCGTACAGAGCGAGCATCACACCCGGATGTGTGGTACCACTGTCAATGGACATGGTGGCAGGTGGATGGACCCAGTGTCCTGCAGCTGGATGGGACAGGGTGTCTTGCAGCTGGATGGACTTGGTTTCCTACCACTGCCTTGGCTGGAGCCGATCCAGTCTGAGCCAGGGCTGCTGTCACCCCACGGTGGGAGTTAGCCTCCTGCCAGCCTTGGGATGCAGCAAAGCTTCACAGTTTCCCCTTCAAAGCCTCGGGCACTTACTGCTCCAAGCAGGGGGGGAAAAGCAAAGCACTTCCCCCAGCAAAACCTGCAAAGGGAAGGCGAGAGCTGGAGCCGTTCTTGCAGGAACCCTGAATGGGAGGGAGGAGCAGGGTTTGGGCTCCTGTGGTCTCTCTGAGCTGCTCTACAAAGCAGCCTCCAAGCTTGGCGAGCGAGATACAGCGAGAGGTTTTAAAGTTGTGACCTTAGCAAATGTATTAGGCGGGAGAAAAGAGCTTTTTCTCCTTCCCCCCCTTACGGTGTCAGCGTAGCTGTGGCTTTTAAACCGCATTACACAGGCTTGTCATCCAAGATAAAATGTTATTAAGATAAAATGCTGCGCAGGGAACAGTAGGGGACTTCCCACTCCTGTATTTTAACGCAGCCATAGGATTGCGAGGCCATCTCTGCCGCTGGAGCCATTGCCTGAAGCTGGCGTGGCTGCGGCTGGCGCCTGTGCTGCTGTGGGTCCCCGCGTGCTGCCCTGCAGCGGGGTGCCATGTCCCATCGAGTGTTTGCATGGGGACACGGACAGCACGGTGCTGTCCTGCGCCTGCCAGCACGCTGCACATCACCTTCCCCATCCCGCTGTCACCCGCGGGCACAGCACAGGGGGAGGAAAAGGCATCAGGGCACTGACCTGTGTGGACCTGACAGGGAGCATGTGGGCAGCCGAGGGGCCTTCCTGTGCGTGCACTGCGTGTGTGCAGCACGCATCCTGCTGCACTCTGCGCGATGGCCACCGTGCTGTCCCAGCATCACGCTACCTGGCTTCCCCCAGCCCACGTAGGGTGCTGGAGCCTCTTTAACCTAGCTGACAGCCTGTCGATGTGCTCTTGTACTCCAGCCTCTTGTTAGAGCCTGCGCTCCTAAAGGGCTCCTCGTGCCCTTTGCCATCACTTCTGGATGTCTCTGCGGTGTGACTGTGACATGAACCTGCTGAGCTGCGCTGGCAGCGGTCGGTGTGAGAGCCCAGTGCAGTGTTTGACTATAGGAGAGCTCTCGAGTGACAAAGATGAGCAGGTGAATCCTTTAAAATGACTTGAAAAAAGTAGGGCTGCTCCTCAGCAGCTACAAAAGGAGAGGGCAGGAGGCATCTGGAGCAGAGGAGGGACCCCGAGGAGGAGCGTGTGTGATCTGCAAGTCAAGCACAAAACAAAACATGGAGAGGGAAGAGCTACTTTGACCTGACACCAGGGAAGAACAGAGAAAGGGAAGAAAGGGGAGAAGAGGCGAGCTGTAGTTACAAGGCTGGGTAATCCCTCGGTTGAGCCCAGCGAGCGCTGTAGCTGGAACATGAACTTGTCCTGGCCATGTTCGCCTTGTAACAGGGATGAATGTAAAAGCAATGCTGTTAGCTGCCTTATTAAAGGCTTGGGTCTAAGTCAATATGCACCAGTCCCAGGTGGCTCAGCACTGTAATTCCTAAAGCTGCACAGTTGTTTGCCAGCACTTTTTGCTTGCAGGCTCCTCCGTGTCTGTTAAACCCTCCCGCTGCTTCACTGCCTGGGCTTTATCTCATGTATGGGGACAGGGCTGCCTGGTCTCGGACAGTGCCAGGGCTGCCCTGTGTGTTACAGGTGGTGAAACACGTCTGTGCCCTGTCCTGCCCATTGTGCCACTGCCGTTTCCAGCATCGCTCCCTCCTGCTCTACCTGTGTGTGTAGAATGGGGCTTGGACTCATGGTCCCAGCCCCGGCGTGCGGCACCTGTGTGGTTGCAGAGCTCGTGTGATGAAGCCATAACCAGATCCTACAACCTTTGGTCACTGCACGATTTATGGAGCTGCCAGCCGTGTGTGATCGCATGTGTAAGGCTGAATGTCTGACTCGCATCTGCTGTATCTGCTCCGGTGAGCAAATATTTGCAGGCAGAAGGAGATAATCCCTGCTGATACAGGTATTTACCCATCCTGTTCAGCGTCGTGCTGCCTCCCTGCCCGCCAGCCTGAGCCAGGGCCCACATATTACCTGTTTACTGGGGAAAGTCGCCTCCATGGGCATAGCTGGCTCAGCCCCGGACCAGGAATCTTGGTGCAACCTTTCAGTGTGGTGTTTTCCAACACTTTCCTCCCGCTCCCGCCCTTTTCCATCCCCAGTCCTCCACATGGTGCTCTGCGATACTTCTGTGTGCTGTGGTCCCATGAGCTCCTCCCTGGCTGGTTGGAAAGCAGTGGGGTCACTGTCACCCTTGTAGGAAAAGCCCAACAAGGTGTTCCAGGTCCTCGGTTGGAGTCAGGCCAGCACCAGCACCCATGGGTGGCTCTGGGGTGTTCTGTGTGGAGCAGGAGAAGTGGTGCTCTGTTTGCTTTAGCGAGAGCAGAAGGGTTTGTGGGGATTAGGAACAGGCTAAAGCCCATTGCCCATATTGCAGTCGTGAGGCTTTGCTGAGCCTGCCTGCGCAGGGGTCTGCTGGAGCTGGGCGTGCCTGTGATGCACTGCTTCATCCTTGAGGATGCATCCAAAGGCTGGGGTCTGAACGGGACAAATGAATATTGTCATCAGAAAACCTGCCCTGTTAATAGCGATGGGCCTTAACAGGAGGACAGACAGTGCTGTGCACACTGTTCTCCTAAGTAATGGGATTTGGGTTTAACCCAGAGACGTCTCTTAAAGCTAATGAAAGCGTGTATTAGTGCAGACTGCTTCCTGATTTGTGTGATCTTTGTGCCTGCCCTTGTGTCCGGTTTACACGTGGGCCCGGACATGCCCTCGGAGCGCCGGGGTGGTGGAAGAGCTCTGCTGCTGGCCGGGCAGCTGGGGCGGATGCAGCCTAATGGCTATTAGGGGCTGATTGCACACACGCACAGCTGGTGCCGTGGAGCTGAACAATGAAGTAGCCACTCTGGGCTGATTGGGCTAATCCCTGCTGCAGACCAGGGCCTGTTTCTATTAGTTTTCCCCAATCAAATTAGATTGCCAGACGACAGATCCTATTAAAGCAGGGGAGACCTCCAGCATGGTGTGTCCTGCTGGTCCTGGGATGCTGGCCATCGTCAGCCCCTGGAAGGTAGGAGGGTGCTCGTGTGTGAGGATGCCTTTGCTGTTGTCCTGGGGGTGGAGCAGGGATTCCCCCCTGAGGGCACATGGTTCCGACCCTCCTTGGCGCCGCAAGATGTCCTTCATGGACATCTCTTGCAGGTGCATCGTTCCGCACATCCCTCACATAAAGCATCCTCCCCGAGCCTGCACCGAGCTGGCTGCTGGCCTGTATTAATTTCACTTCAGTTTTAACTCTCCCTCCTCACAGGCAGGGCAGACCCAGCTGCGAGCTTTGGCATGAGGCTTGTGTGTTGTGTGCTCCGAATAGCAGATTACGCTGCCCTTAATCCGGCCGTGCGTCCGGGGCCCCAGGGCTGGATTTTGGCTAGAGACACACGTAATGAGATTTGGGCCGCCTTGAAATGTATTTACTGGCAGAGATGATTGATTGGTCTATTGATAAACTGCTATTGATTAGCCTTGTGTGGCTTTGAGACCGTTGAGCTTCAGCTGCCCATCATCCATCAGTAATTACTGCGTCCTGCTATGAGATCCATGAGATGTTTTTGGGGCTGGGGGTACCACCAGGCATTTCTAGTGCCAGGACCATGACAGTGCCACTGGACTTCTCTGAGAGCTCTTCCCCCCCACTCAGAGGTCGCTCATACACCCAGAAAAGCAGCAGGGAGAGGGGCTGGAGAAGAGTGGTGTCCATTTGGCAGCAGCCCTTGCTCTGAGGTTTTGGGGACCGAGCTGTGCCCACAGTGTGGGTTCAAGCATAGCTTGGAGTCTGTGTGTGAGGAGTCCTGGTCTGGGTTTGGATGTAAACTTCTGGAGCCTGATCCCGTCTGCTTTGACACTGTAATTTCATCCTGGTACCAGGGATGAGACTTGGTTTATGCAGCTGATGTTTCTTCTCCTTGATTGAAGAAAGAGGCAGTGCCAGGGCGGAAAAGAATTCCTGGCAAGCATAATTACTAGCAATTTCAGTGCCCTGCTTATTGATCCACCATGGAGTTACCTCTTCCAGGAGGATTCCCACTGCTACATCTGTGTGTTTGTCATCTTCGTGCAATTTGGCTGCAGGAATATTCCCATCAGAGCCTTGTGTGGGTCTGAGCTGATACCCCAGGGCAGGGTGGCATGGGGTGGCCTTGGCTTAGTGGCACCAGAGCTGGACTTTGCCTCTGTTCCCACTCGGGGCTGCCCATAGGGAGCCACATCCACCCTGGATCGTGGTGCTGATGGCCAGGCACAGGTCACTGCTGGGGATTCCTGGGAGCGCTCGCTCCTGCTCACCGCAACACCAGTGCTCTGGGTAGCTCCGTGTAGGAATAAATGTTTCAGTTGCACTATAAATAATGGAGCGAGTAAAGATGTTGTGCAAGCGGCGCCCTGGGTTTTGCCAGGAGGTATGCAGTTTGTTGTGGGGTTTTTTGCGCCCGTGTTTTACCTTTTCCACCCCAGTTTATTTCCTGGAGCCCAACACAGAAAGCTTCGCGTGGGGGACTCGAGGGAAGGCAGCCCTGCTGCAAGGGAGGGAGAGGATTAAACTGTTGGAGCTAAGTGAATCGGTTCTTGTTAGTGGTGTACAAAGAGCAGTGAGGATTCCCATGGACAGGAGCGACCTTCCGTGGGCACAGGGGCTGCGTTGGTTTGGCTTTGAACAAGTGGCTTTTGCATCACCTGCATCCAGAGGGAGAAGCAGCCCCCCGAGGCTTGGGGCATAGCGCAGGGTGCAGAGGGCAGCCCTTGGCTAGGGTTTGTCTCCTCCTGATGGGGTGCAGCTGGGGAAGGAATTTACAGCTCCCAAAGCCCACTGAAGGGTGCGTGTGCACATCCTGCCTGGCTCGGTTGGCTCCTGGCCCTGGATGGGGTCTCTCAGTGTGGCTGGAATATACACACGTACAAGTAATTACCCCCAAGAAAAAGACATCGTGTAATTGTGGGTGGTAATATGTGGTGCTGGGGCCAGGAGTGCAGCTGTGGGTGAGCACTGGCTCGTGTGTGCTGATAGTGCACATGACTGGGAGCGGGCGCAGGATGCTGCTGGTAAGCAGGGCAGCTCACAGAAGCCCAGTGCAACTGGGTTTAGCTTTATTTGCTGTGCCTGAGGAGAGCCCATGAGCTCCACCTGGGGCTTTATCCCTCATTCACCTGCATGTTTATTTGTCATTGTCTGCCAGTGGTGATGAACAGTCCTGGGTACCACAGGGCAGCTTGTGCTGGCAGCACATTGTGCTGGCTTGAGCTCTGGGGACTGAGTGGGTCTAGTTCTGCCCTATGATACCTGGGGCTCTTGGTGATGTACTGAGCAGCGATGTCAGAGGTGCTGCTGGGCAGGAGGAGGCTGGAGGTGAAGGATGCTCAGGGTGGTGGGGAGAAACCAGCTTTGCAGACCACCCATCAGCCCCATGTTCAGTGTGGGGCTGGATTAAGAAGGGGCTTTACTTCTCTCATAGATGAGTGCATTAAGCACTCATGTGCTGTGCGTCCTGCTGAGAGTAAGCCAAATGTTCAGACAGCTGGCCAGAGCCCGGATTGCGTGGGCTTTATCTGTAGGTGTTGCAAACAAGATCATAATTGATTTATCTGGACACAGAACTTTTAATTTTATGGTGGAATTAAGAGCATTGACCTGAATTAGGGGCAAGGGGAGAGAAATGAGAGGATGTGGTGTCTCTGCATCCATAAACAGAGGGGATCTGGGACTGTGAATGGCAGGAATACCCTGAATGTCCCTCTCTGCCATGACTGGGCAGCAGCAGGCATGGAGCCATCCAGCCAAATGAACCTGCGATGGCTGGTGAGCCTCTGTGGCACATCCATTGGGCGCTTGGGAGTCTGTGGACCAAGACACATTGTGTGCCTCTGCCTGCTCGGTGGGACGGGGAGGACGCAGAGATGGCAGCACTCCTACCCTCCTTCCCTCCCTGGTTCTGCTCCAAGGTGGTGGGGAGAGGAGGGGAAGCACCGAGGAGCCCAGCTCCTGGGGGTGACAGAGTGACTGTTTCACAGCTCTCCACGGGCCTGTGGGAGTGGATGGATGCGGTTATAATCTTGCTTGACATGTGCCATGCTCCCAGGACCTCTTGCTGCCCCTTGCTGAAGCACAGGCACCTAGGGAGGGGTGACCTGTGTCCGCCTGGGAATCCCCTTGCACTGTGTTAGGCTTTTCCCAGAGTTTTCCCACCTTTTTCCCACGTGGTGCTCAGGCCATTTGAGGGCTCCCAAGCAGCAAAGGGAAGGAGTTTGGCTGTGTGGGATGGACCCCTGCAAATTCCCTCTGGAAGTGGGAATTCAAGGTGGGGTTGGACATAGCCTTGGATGGCATGGTTTAGTGGGAGGTGTCCCTGCCCATGGCAGGGGGGTCGGAACTCGATGATCTTGAGGTCCTTTCCAACCCTTACTATTCTATGATTCTATAAGTGCATATTCCCTGTGCGCTGATGCTTAGTTCGGATGCATCTTCCTCAGTGGTTGCCACAGGCAGTGCTGGATCCGTGGCTGCAGCACATGCCACTCTTGCCGGCTCTCCCTGGCGCTCGGCGCTGTCGCTGCCGGGTCGGATGCTCGCCGCGGCCCCGGCTTCGGTCTGGCCTCCATCACCTCGTGTAGGAAATCACTTCAGTTACCCAGATGCGAGCGTACAGGCGCGCTGCCGGCAGGCTGCCCTCCGCTCCCGAGCCTCTGCCGCAAATCGCTTCTCGCACTCCCCTAATTGAAACTGTCAGATGGGCTTTACCTTTCCTTTTGTGGCCATGCAGACATATTAATTCCACTGTGGATATCCCGGCAGCGCGTAGAGATCAATAAAATGAGGTTGCATCTGTGACATATATATTAAAGAGCGGCACCAGAAATATTTCATCAGGAAAGCCGAGCCGAACACACGCGCGCAGAGACCCGTGGAGCGCCTTTGGCTGTGTAAGAGGCAGAGTTACTCACTGGCTTTAGTGGTGTGATGAGCCTCATTGCAGCTCACAGCCAGCGGGGCATGGGAAGGGGTGAGGAGTGGGTCTCCCTGTCCCCTGTGCCATGGGACCCCAGTCTGTGGGTGCAGCGTCGTTGTTGTTTGGTGTGCTCTGAGTTCGCACCAGTCTGGGCTTCAGGGTGCCCAGGTGTGTGGCAGGGCGCTGGGCTGGGTGCACCAGCTCCTGCACTTCCCACCTCCCCCCCGCTTCCCCAAATCCCCACAGCAGGGATTTGTGCTTTGATTATTTTCCAACACCGGGTTGTGTAAAATTTGATTTGAGGAACCATTTTTCTCCCACATGCTGTAGGATTGAGGGCGTGTAATCCCTCCTAAATCGCCTGGACGAGGTTTGTGTTGCAATGCCACTATCAGAGCTAACAAAAGGGGATTAGACGGGAAAATTCGGCGTGAAAACCTGCCGCTCTTTGAGGGCTTTTAGTACAAAGGAGATAAGATAGGTAGAGCAGAGCCATTTTTAACCCAGTTTTCAATGCACTCCATGTCTCTCCTTTCTGAGGCAAAGGAGAGAGGAGATGACATTTGTTTTAACCCTTTCCCTTCTCTGACTCCAAAGGTGTGGGCTGATGCTTTCCTGTAGGAGCATTGGTGCAGGTGGCTGTGTTCGGGGAATGGGTGTCCTGCTGGGGATGAAGGGATGGATTGCTGTCCTGCCTGCGCCACTGTCAGGGGTGGAGGGATGGATAGCTGTCCTGCCTGTGTTGCTCTCAGGGATGGAGGGATGGATAGCTGTCCTGCCTGCGCCACTGTTGGGAATGGAGGGATGGATAACTGTCCTGCCTGTACTGCTGTCAGGGGTGGAGGGATGGATAGCTGTTCTGCCCATGCTGCCTGTCACATTGCCATCATTTGGGAGGCAATATCCTCACGGAGACAGCTGTCAACCTTTGCGGGAGGATCACTGCCCGCCAATCTATTACAGGAGCTCAGCAAGTGCCAAGGCACATCAGGCCAGGGGAAGAGATGCTCCAGGGGGAGATGAAAGGATCCCTTCAGTGGAATTCATGTGGAATAAGCTTTCCACAGGAGATATTTCCTCCTAATCCTCCTTAGCACTCAGCTGATGCCTTGAAGCATCAGGGGTTTATATGCCTTTTAAAAATTCATCTCTGCTGTAACAGTAGGTGTGTGTGTGTTACCGGATGCCTTGCCCAGGCCCCTCTGATGCAGGGCTGTGCTCTTGGACCCGGTGAGCATCCTGTTGCAGGGAGTTTCACAGCTCACCTGTGTGCTGGATGAGAGCAGCCTCCCTCTTCTGCTGGTTTAAATGTGCTTCCCTGGCAGGGTGCTGGGGTGAGCTGGGTGGTGCCAACCACGGCGTTTGGTGGGGTTTTACTGGGGGTATTGGAAAGGCACTTGGGTGCTGGCTTGTGGGATGGCAAGATGGCCATGTTGCTGCCTTAGCCCCCATCCATCTGCCCCCGCTCGTTGCAGCTGGACTTAAAACATAATATTCCACTTATCTAGTCAAGGGATACGTGCTCATTATTACAATTGATTATCACTAAACCCCGTCTGATACCCAGATTTACAGTGTGGCTGGAGATCCAGGCGGTGGCCTGCCCCCAACAGCCAAGATCTGGCAGCACTTCCAGCCAGAGCCATGTCTCCATAGGCATTTGGCTAAGGAGTAAAGGTAAATGCTTATGCTTTGCACTCCTGTGAAGGCAAGAGATGGCTCAGGAGCTGCTTCCCAGCCGAGCCTTGGCCATGCCGGTGCTGCAACTCGGCATTCCCAAGCTGCAGTTCCCCATTTCTCACCCATGTGCCTCCATGTGTCCTGCTGAGACGCAGGGACACGGCTCCTGGGATGAGCTGCGCCAAGTGTCTTACTGCAGTGCTTTATGGTCCTGGATAGGGTGAGAACAGTGAAGTTGTGAGAGCTGCCGCGTGCCAGGCTGCCTTTATTCACCGTCTGTGCGTGCATGAGGGGTGGGAGATGCCTGCACGCTCAGCCCCGTGGCGGGATGAGATCCTGCAGATGTTCCCACTCACAGGCTGGCTTTGGTAATGAGCGCTGCATCGGGAGAGCCATCATCAATCTACTGCATATTAATAGTCACCAGCAGGTCAGACTCGTGCAGGGGACGTTTTCCAGGTGACTGAACAGCGCGCTCATGGGCTGTGCCCTTCTTGGAAGATCCCACTTAGCTCTGGGAGATGTGTTGTGGTGCCTGTGCCCAGTGGTGGCCAGAGAGTGTCCCTGTGAGCCTGTGCGCGGCAGAGGTGCAGTGCAGCATGCTCGTGGTCCCTGCAAATGGGGTGGGAGGAAGAGAGGGGCCCCTGCGCCTCCTTGTCTTCGCAACGGCTCCAAGGCTGCATCATAAACAACTTGACAGAGTGTTGAAGTGCCGAAGGCGGGGCTGGCAGGGGAAGGAGAAGGGAGGTCATAATTGCAGGGGGAAATAATGAACTGCGCTCTTCTTGGAATATGCAGCAGCCGAACAAGAATCAGAAAATTAATTATCTTCTGTAATTAGTGTAATGACCTACACTATTAGAGGTTATTTACAGCAGGAATAAAACTTCTCCCTATAAATGTCAGGCTGTGCCGGTGGAGCACAAAGGCTGGATGGAGCAGAGCCTGTGCCGGGTGCAGCGAGGGTCCGGAGGCAGGGCACAGGGTGCCAATACACCCAGATCCTGATGGCAGTGCTCCCTCATCCCCGGCTCTGGGGAAGGATGCTTTGCATTCCCTGTCGCTTTGTGTCACACAGCCTTGGAATTGACTCTGCTGCTTCATAGGGATTTGTCCCATCAGCTGTATGCCTTCTGCAATTGCTTCCAAAAGAGGGCTCTATGGTGAAAATGGGGGGAACAACACAGACTTTCAGTGGTGATGGAAACATGGCTTGTGTTTTGCCACGTGGAAGCAAAGTAGCAGCTCACCGCCCAAAGGAAATACGTGGTAGCTCTGGTGTGGTTTATGATGTTTTGGCACAGCTGTGCCAGGCAGGCAGCAGCACTCCAGCATGGATGTGCATGGCGAGGTGTTGGGGGTTAGCTGTCAGAGGTACCACCAAGCTCTGGGTATCTCTTCTTTACCCTCTGGTCATGTTGCTGCTCTAACACTTGCTGGCCAGGCTCCTGCATGGGGGTCAGATGGGTCTCACAGGGAAGGCAGCAGGACCATGCTCTGGGGTGCTGCCCCGCCATCTGCCATGGAGCAGATGGGCACTGGTGGGGAGCCCTCAGCTCCAAAAGGGAAGGGTTGGAAGGGGGAAAAGTTATCTGTGTAGTGAGGGTAACCTGAGAATTACTTGACATTTTAGCATGAAGGATCATGACTCTTGCATTATTAAAGATGCAGTGATAAAATGCCTTACCTGTCACTGAGAACCCACATCAATAATTTAATTTGGCACCTGGTGATTAAAATGAAATAAGCACTGGCCCAGCTCTCCTCTCGGGAATGGTACCGGAGCTGCTGCAGCCATGGTGAAACCCAATGTGATGCCTTTCTAATCCCTGGTCCTCACAGCTGGTACACGTGCCATAGAGACCATACAGGCCAGGCTGCCTCCCTGGGGACTATGGGCAGTGTTCAGCCAAGCCTGGCCTGGCCGGACAACTGTGCAGTGCCTGAGAGCTGAACAGGGATGGGGCTGCTGCTGCTGCTGCATCCGAGTGTCTGATGTAACCTCATTGTAGAAACAGAACGGAGTGAGGCTCTTGAAACCAAGAGTGTATTCCTTCCAACAGACCCTTAATGTAATTTGAATGTACAATCGAGGGTTTTTATAGCTTAATATTCCAGTGTTTGTGGTGCATCCTGGAATTTAAGTGTCTTAAACGTAATTATTGTTAATTGCTCACACGATTCTATAAACTCATCCAATTAAAAAAAAGTTATTAACTTTATAAAATATCGCAGGCATCCCACAGTGCAATATATTTGCAGGAAATAACAGCTCGAGCAGGCAGAGCTGGAATGCAGCGAGGTAAATCTGTGACACCTCATGCTCCTTCCTCGCTTCTCCCTTCTCCTTAGAGCACTTTGGAACTGCCTTGTCTCCTGAGCCCAGGAGGCCACGCGTGCCCTTGGCTTGTGTTTTGTGTGGGGGTGTGAGTGGAAGGCTGTATCCAGCAGGATGAGAGAGGTGCTCTGTGGTTAGGAAGTGGCCTCCTTCACTTTGCTATGGGCTGGGGAGCACTTGGTGATGCTGGGGAGTTCCTGAAGTGGGGCATGAAGTGAGTAGAAGTCTCTGGGGAAGATGAGTGGGGCTGGAAGGTTGTTGGTGGAGGAAGAGGGCCCAGGCTTGTCCTGCATGCTCCTGCTCGCTGAGCTGGGGGCAGTTGTAGCCGGCCAGGGAGGGTGGTGATAATCTCACAGCCTAGTGCCAGATTTATAACCAGGGATTTACTGTCCCCTGATTGCTCTGTGCTGCCATTTAACTCATGCCCTGGCAGAGTTATTTAATGCACAGTGAGCGGAGTTGTGGCAATGCACATACGTCTTCTCCAGCCTCCTCCTCGTGTTTCCTCCTGGGATGAAAATCCTGGGTGTCACTCAGTGTGGGTGCAAACTCAGTTGTGCACCATTGGAGGTCCCTGATTTTGGAAAGGTTGGCTGCTTCCCTGCCCCTCCAATTGGCTCTGCCTGGAATATTGCTCTGAGAGCCCACTGAGTCCTCCTGCGCCGGGCAGGATCTGCTCGCTCCCAGTTCCTTCCAGCCTGGATTAGAAGGCGTCTTTTTCTCCTTCTATCTTACTGCTCTTCCAGCAGAGAGACAAATGGTCTGTAGGAAGGAGAAGAGATGGGGAGAAGGGGAACTTTCTCTCAAATGCATACAAAATTGAATTCAGTTCGTGCCCAAAATGAGAAATTTCCACAGAAGCTTCATTTTGGTGAAGATATATTTCCTATGGGATTGCTTCTTTACAAAAGCCATGGTAAGAAGCTATTACAGCTGGTCAAATGCTTTCTCTGAAAGCCCTTTGTGGTATTTGCCTTCTCTGTCTCTATTTACATCCCTCACTGGAATGGTTCTTCCCCATGCAGGAACAGCGGCCACCAGCCGGGGTGGTTTGAGCAGCTGATGTGAGCATCGGTGGCAATTAATCCATCCTTTAAACAGCGGGATCTTGCAGGTAGCTTTTCCATCTGAAGTAGCTGGTGATATAGAAGCTTCTGGGACAGTGACGGGCTGATGGAGAGCACGCATGAAGCGGCATTTGTCAAATAAATGAGGCATTATAAATTATATCCACAATTTTCCCTTCCATTTCCCACCGCCCCCTCCTGTCGCTGGCAGGGAGAGGGTCCGTGTGGAGCTACTCCCATGGGGATTGGGGCTCTCCTGCCGGATACCTGCTTAGGTGTGCAGGCCAGGGTGCAGGCACGGCCCTATCAGGAGGCTAAAAGTGCAGATGGCTCCCCACTCTCACTAGGAAACTTGATGTAACTCCTATTGATCTCTCTATTACCTCTGTGAAGGGCAAGTTCATTTTTCAAGCAAAACAATCTTTGTATCTGAAATACAGACATTGATTTGGAAGCAGGCCCTGGTAGGGCGGGGGCTGATAGATGGGGGAGATAAGGCTGAGGTGCTGAATGAGGAGTCTCCCTTCAAAGTCAGGAGATACATCGGGCTTGTCTGATCTTATTACCTGTGATCCAGCATGGAAATAATGGTGCTTGAAAGTCAGCAAATAAACTTTGCTGAAGGTCCCTTCCTTTTCCCACTGGAAGCGAAATGGGGAGAGGGACGGCTTTGGGAAGAGACTCATCCATGGTAGGGAGGCATCAGCAGCTCCTGTGTGATGCTCCTTGCTCTGATAGGGCAATGGTATGTCAGTGGTAGTGACACAGGACTGGGATGGACTGGGAGAGGCTCAGGCACCATGGGGACTGCGCCCGCGCCAGCTCCACCAGTGGCTCGGAGCACGTGGCTTGGGTTTAGGGTGTTACAGTCCTGCTTAATTGGCTCTTGGGTGCCCTGTGCAAAGCGTCCAGTGCATCTTAATGAGGGATTCTCAAAGAGCAGCTTCTTTTCCCTGGGCCTACGATGAGGTGGTGTTTAATATTCATGTGTAGCTCTGCTCATTTGAAAGGTAACAAGGGAATTAGATTCCCTGCTGGCAATGAATCTTAATGGGATCTGGGCTCCTAAATCACCTGCATGTCATGATGTTGCCTCTTCCCAAAGCAGGCTGGGCTGGAGGCAGCTGCCCCAGAGGCACTGTGATGGCAAGGTCTCCTTTGGTGAGCCAGCATGGCTGTTGGCATGGACTGAGGGGTTTCTGGGTGAGTGCTGGCACTAGGAAGTGCGTTTGTGTACCACTCGTAGTTGGGATCTGGAGTATCTCACCACGAGCAGTCACAGAGGTCGAGTTATTAGCCATAAGCAATTGGATGTTGACATGAAAGGGAGATGCTACAGAGTGAGATGTTACTGACATGCGTTCTGACAGAGCTGTTAAGCCCTTGCTGCAAGCAGGGCTTGAGCTGATCTTTGCCCATTTGGATTAGCCCACAGTTGCCCATGCTGGGATTCCTTGTGTTTTCATGCCTAGGAATGAAAGGATGCAGGAAGAGGCAGGAGGTGTTGGAGAGGCTGGGTGCTGGCACCATCCAAAATGCAGACATCTACCCATGTTATGGGCATGTGTGGGGTGCCTGGGTGCTGGGAGCGCCTGCTGATGGCGGTGTTGGGAGCTGCAGCTGCCTGGCAGTGTCCCCCACTGTCCCCTGTGCTTGGGGAGGGAGGATGTGCTGGGTCTCTGCATGTGCTGGGAGGACCTCTGGGCATCTCCTGCTTGTGTATGACAAAACATTGGCTCCTGGAGCCTTGCCAGGGGATAATTCTGTTGAGCAGATTCCCAGTGTGCAGAGAGGACCAGACCAATGTCATCTGCATGCACTCCTGCTACGTGCTGTGCAAGCCCCTCATGTCCAGCCTACCCTGACCATCCCTGCACGACCTCTGGAGCCCCGTGCAGAATGCTTGTGTCTGGCCTGTAGGGAATCAAACTCTTGTTTATGGAAAAGGTGCTTTCCCCATTTTCCTCTTCCTGCCTCTCTCCTGCTTCCTCTCATTGTCATTTTAGCCTGGATTAAAGAAAATAGGGTGCAGCGCTGTGCGCATGTTCTGAGCGGTGTCTTTTCACAGTGCTGTACTGATGCCAAGCAGTAATGACAGGTTCAAGCTTTTCTGCATCACAAATGAACTGCATGCAAATGGCTAGTCCTGAATGGAGAATAATTGTCAGCGCAGAGTCCTGCCTCCGCCGAGCCAGCTCCACCTTGCTTCGAGGGGAGAAGGCTTCAAACAGTTAATGGAGCTGTGGAGATAGCGGGGAGCTGCCGTTTCCACTCTGCTAGAGCCTAACCAGTTAGTGCAGAGCTGTGTGAAGAATGTCAGGGATTTGTTCCAAGCGTTATCGAGATGTGGCTTTACATCTGTAAATCCTTTTACGCATCGCAGCTCAGCCGTGAGGCTTCCCCATGTGATGGGCAGCGCTCGCCTGCGCCAGGCAGGCAGTGCATGGGATGCGCTTTGGGGCCAACCCAATGCGTGCTCTGCTTTGGGGTGAAACACCCACGAAACGCTGTGGTTTCCTACCTAACTGTGGCTGCACATCTGCTTGTTCTCATGGACTAAACCATCGCCCTCTCTAAGCTACTTTGGTGCTTTTAATATTGCCCATTGGGTTCGTGCCGAACGCGCCGTCTCCCTTCTCGCACGCATTGATTGTTCCAGTCGGGATCATGCCAGTGAGAAGCCAGGGTGGGAGGCACGCAACTGCTTTTAGTTGACCCATGGGGAGTTTTTCCAGCTTATGGCAGCTGAGGGTTTGACTTAGTGCTCCTTGCTGCTCTACCAAAATATTACTAGCAGAGCTGGATTTAGCAAATGATTGTGGCAATCTCCAGCACCATCAGAAAAACATGCTCTATCATTCACTGTGATGTGTGCTGATGAGGGGGAAAAAAGGCTTGTTCATCCATCAGAAATTCAGTGATGCTGCCTCTAGGTGAGCAATTTGCCAGCGTTACCTGGTGTCACTCATTAGACACAAGATGTAACAGTCTCATTTACTCCTTGGGCTTCCTGCCACTTTGCTACTTTTGCATTTGACTTCGCATGCGAAGCTCAAGCTCATTTTTAGCCTCTGTTGAGCTTGGCTTTCAAATTCCTGCTCATTAAGCCCAGTCCCAGTGTGTGGGCTACATGCACAGGAGAGGGGTTTGGCAGCCAAAAAAGTACCCTGGTGCCCGTTGCCATTAGGCTTTGCAGAACAGCATGTCTGTGTTTCAAAGGTGGAAGGGAAACAGTTTCTTTCCTCCCATTGCTAGGTCTTAGCTTCCCAAAATGCCTCAGCTTTCAGTGCACTTCAGCTGTATTTTTTGCAGATTTGTGGGCTTATAACTTTTTAATACATCTCCATTTTTACGTTGAAGTTGATTGATGCTCTCAGCCCATTTAGGGTTTGGGTTTTTTCCCTCCAACATAAAAGAAGGGGCAGAAAGTGCAAGGACTTGGTTTCCTCTGAGGAAACAGAACCAGGGGCTTGAGTGTTTTGTGGCTTTGCTGCTTGTCTCTGCCTCTGTATTTATATGGTGTAGCCGCTCCTCTGGCTGGACATAAGGTGTGAGAGCAGGGCAAGGGGAAAGTGAAGCTGTGGGTGCTTCCAACTCTTGTAGCTCCCCCCCACACACACAAGGATGCTGCCGTTCCCTGAGCTGCCCAGATCTCCTGCAGCCATTGTGGCTGCCAGGGCTTGCAGCTAACCAGGGCCTGTTGTGCGGCCGTGGCAGATGCTTGAGTGGCCATCACAGTAGAACTCATAGCCATCCATCTCTTTCCACCCTGGTTCTCTGGGCAGGATTGGACCTCTTTGTTTTTAAGAGAGTCTCTCCTATGTGTCTGTCTCTTGCTGCGTCATCTAAACTGCATCCTATCCTCGCTCATTTACATGCACTGGCTTAGGAGGAATTTCAGGCATGACACAGGCAAAGGACCAAGTAGAGTAACATTAAGCTGTAAGATGTGTAAGCAAGGACTTGGAAATGATTCTGCAGGATGCAGACTAGGCAACTGGCATGCAGGAGTGCTTGGCTTTGTGCTGAGACGAAAAAGCCCCTTAGAAGCAGCCTTCATATCTTTATACCATTGCTTCAGTTGTCCCTGCAGCTGAGCTCTTCAGGAGGGAAAGGGTGAGGTACAGTCCTTTAGGACGTGATGGGGGAGAAGATGGTGATCCCTGGGATGTGCCTGCATGTGGTGCTGGGAAATCAGTGTCTGTCTGGGCTCTGTGGAAGGGGCTGATTTCTTCACCCTGAGCTGCAGGAAAGCCTGTGGTGTTTAATGTGGTATAGAGCTTGTGCTAATCACAGTGGAGGGACTGGTGTAGAGATGTGCATTACAGTGGTAATTCTGCAAATTCCTGAGCATTAGTGCTATTAAAATGTCAGGCTGATATCTTCCTCAGTATTAAAACCCCTAATGCACTTTATCTTTTCGAACTCATGGTGCTCCAAGTTACAGCGTGAGGAAAAAGTGGTTACAGAGCAGACGATTAACAAGAAAGGAAAGGGGATGCCCTGTTGTGAGGCTGGGGTGTAAATAGCTTCCTTTCGCACTTGTGCCCTTCAGTCAGGCTGAACTCCAGCCAGACAAGCTCTTTTGTGAGAACAGCCTGAGACCTGCAGGTGTAACCCAAAGGGAGCGTTAGCAGCAGTGCTGAGGTTTTAATGTTGTTGGAAAAGAGCTGCTGTGGCCAGATTTGGCCAGGAATCCCTGGTGCATGCGCAAACTCCTCCTGCTTGCCTGGGGCTTGGGGCCGTCGGCGGACATTTGTGTATATCCAGGTGATATCCCAGGGGAGAAACTGTTCAGGAAAATGAGAACTATTTATCGCACCCCTCATATCCGTGCTGTGTGCGCTGGGTGGTTGTGCCGCTTCTGCAGACCATCTTGGATGGCAGTTTGTACTCCTTGGAGCTTCCCAGGGAAGCCTCTGCGTCTGTAGGTGGGAATGCATGCTGGCAGCTGAAAGGTTTTTGCAGGGAGGAGGAGATGAGAAGCTGAATCCTTCCTGTGCCGTGTTGGCACGCTCACGGTCCCCAGAGTACAGAAAACCCCCCCAGCATCTCGGGCATGAATTGCCCGTTCCATTTGCCACACGCACCAGTGGAAGACCCAAACCTCGTCCTGCAGCGCTGGGCTCGGGGAGGCTGCCGGGTGCTGTCCGCTGCTCCGGGTGCTGTCCACGGTGCTGAGCAGCCCGCGGCGCTAGGGTGTTGCAATGGAATCACATCACACGCTATAAAACAGCTTGGGTTGGAAGGGACCTTAAAGATCATCCAGATCCATGGGCAGGAACGCCTTCCACTAGAGCAGGTTGCTCCAAGCTCCATCCAACCTGGCCTTGAGCACTGCCAGTGATGGGGCAGCTACAGCTCCTCTGGGTGCCAGAGCCTCAGCACCCTCAAAGAGAAGAACTTCTGATGAAGAGCTCATCTCAATCTCCCCACTGTCAGTTTAAAGCCATTCCCCCTTGTCCTGTCCCTGCATGTCCTTGTCCAAAGCCACTTTCCAGGTTTCTTGCCAGCCACTTTAGGTACCGAGGGTGAGGTGACCAGCTTGTGTCCTTGTTTGCGTCCCCAGGGTGTCATTGCACTGCATCTTCAGCTCTCCCTGCAGAACAGGCAGCTCAACACCATGCACCATGGCCCTGTGCCTCCTGCCTTCCCCCCGATGAGCCAAGCAGTGCCCAGCAACATGGTTTCCAGTCTTTGCCCTTTCTCATCTGTATTTTCCCATCCTCTAAAGCCATCCACCTGGAAACCTGGAGTTCACTACATGTCCTAAGCGTGGGACTGGGCTTTCTTGTGCCCTGGCTTTGCACTTGCTGACTATTTTTCCACAACGACTCTTCTTAAATATAGCTCATTTCCTGCACAGTGCTGCTTTCAGTGCCTCTGCTCATGCAGCAGCAGAGAGGAATCCAGTCCCCAGGCAGTGAATTAGGAGGTGGTAGCTGCTCATTTTTCATCTCCGAGATAAAAAATCTAATGCAATCATCAAAAAATAAAGCTGCGTTTTTCATGTCTTCACCATTAGAAATGTCTCTTGCTACTGCTCTCTTTTCCCTCCTACTCCCAAATTATTGAGGTCTCAGCAGTGTTTAAAATCTCATGGAAATCTGCTTTTGGATGCCAGCAAAGGGGTGGGAGTTTGAGTAATCTCTAGGGCAATAACATTCCAGAAGTGCTGTGTTCCCTTAATAAAAACATCTTTTATTTGGAAACATAAATGTTATCTTTCCAAAGGTATCATCCTGAATGGGGCTATTCTTTCTTGTCCTTTAGCTTAAGATATTGTGGCTCTTGGGAGACATTCTCCTGGTTTAGCAGCCATAACCTTACATTTATTGCACATGTGGCCACAGCAGCCCCCTTAGATAATTCTGTTTGGGACTGTGAAATTTGCCTTCAAACCTGGAATTGAATCCATTCTCTGCCTTCAGCGTGTGATGGGTTTCTGCATGTCTCCCTTTCCCAAGGATGTTTGCAGTTATTGATGCTGAGTGCGGCTATTTATCACAGACAATACAGAACAAAGAAGAATTTATTATAAGTCTCCTGTCCCCATATGCTTTCCTGAGGAACCTGGAGCGCACTATTTTCTCCTTGCCCCATTTATAGCTACATGCTTTTGCTCCTGTCCAGTCAGATTAAATGCTCGCTGAGGAAAAGGACTTGCTCTGCGGTGTGTGGATAGGTTAGATTCAGTGGGCCAGGAAGGCTGTGGGGGTTATTGGCTGGCAGCAAAGAGGGGAAAGAATGTAAGAGTGTATGGAGAGTGGTTCCAAGAAGCAACAAGGGGCAGAGGCCGGCATGCTGTCCTGTTGTCCGCAGGCAGCACCAGGGCTCTGGGGGATTGCCTGGCTTTGTTTTTGGCATGGGTTAGTTTGTCTTGAATGAGGATGCTATCAACACGCTGCTCTGCACCCTGCTGTGTGGCAAAAGTAAT
Source organism: Amazona ochrocephala (assembly GCA_039720435.1). Lineage (NCBI taxonomy): Eukaryota > Metazoa > Chordata > Aves > Psittaciformes > Psittacidae > Amazona > Amazona ochrocephala. The sequence goes on from CM077895.1 coordinate 7,226,721, forward strand.
GTGGGGGGGGCAAGCAGCACATCCTGAATGCCTTAGGCCCTTCTCATGCCTCACTTGCAGTAAGATCCTGCAAGCACCCATGGTGGGAGCCTGGGAATTGTGTTTGCCCGTCCCTTGCCCTCCTTGGAGGTGGCTCAGAGGTGTTTTATGGGAGCTGCTGCCTGGAAAATCGGTCAGTCACTGACATGCGGACCCTGATTCCTGCTGCTCCTGGAAAGGGAAGGTGCCTAGGGAAGTTCCAGTGGCTTTTCCCCCCCTTGTGCCTACTTATGCCCTAATTAAAGGTCAGTCTCTGTTTGCATTCAACTCATTTCTCTCCCTCCCTGGGCAGTTGCATTGGCAGAGGGTTGTTTTCCATTTGACCAAGCCATGGCTGTGGCAGTCGCCCTGGGCTGAGTGTACCCACACCTCCCTTTGGAAATCCAACGCAGGCCATTGAGTCTCAGCCTGTATCATTGCTGGCATGTGCGGGAGAGAGGGAGAGAGCCCCTCTGCTGCTGCTCCCCCTCTCCAGCCCCACGAGATGAGTGTTAGGCATTTATAGGCTTTTCTCCATGGATACATACACGGGCGCGTTGGTAAAAATATACACGCGCACGAGTATATTTATCTGTAGTGCAGTGAAAGCAGCGCAGGCTGCGAGCTGATTCCCCCGGGTGAAACTCCATCCTTCCCTCCGAGCGCTTTCAAAGGGGAGCTGTGCTGATAATTAGTGCAAATATTTTGAATACAGAGCTCATCGTGGGCCTTTGTCATGGTGACAGGCGGTGACCTGAGATGCATTTTTCCCTCCTTAATGTACCCGGAATATGTAATTAAGAGGTGACTAAAAGATTCTTTATCATTCTTTGTTTTCTAATGCGGCAGGCGGATACAAAAGTCTGCCCCCTCCTTCCGTGGCTTTCAGTTCCCCGTGACAAATGCGGGGATTGATACTTGCTCTGCTCTTCAGATCACTCTGAGACGGTTCCTTTGCTTTCAAGGTGTTGTACCTGCCTTCTGCTTTGCCGTCACTTGTCCAAGTCTGAACTGCCTCAGAGAAGGCAGTGGGTTAGCAGGTAACTTGCATGAGATGGGCTGTGACCATGGTGGGCACAGTGACGCTGCCACCCAAAATGCTTGGCAGCTTGGGTCACCCACTGGGTGCAAGGCTGGTACAGCATCACCGCTGGTACTGAGGAGTGAGTGGAAATAAGCCTGAAATGCAGGGCAGAGATGGCACGATGGTCACAGCAGAGAGGCATAAACACCTAAAGCAATGTCTTGCTGGCTCCTGACACCCTGGGCCATACAGTGTTAGGGAGCTGGGCTGGCCCCACATTAGCATACGCAGTCAGGCTCTGATCCGCTGCGGTAAATCAGCGTGACAGCACCTGAGCGAGCCTACGTGCAGAACAGATGTCTCCTGGCTGGGGCTGGAGCACATCGTCGCTTCATCAATTATATATCGCTTCCCTTGCCATAAGCAGGCGCTCAGAAGCGGGACTGTTAAAGGAGACGGGGAAAGATTTGGGAGCAGATAGAAACTTGCGAGGAAAAAGCTTAATATTGGCTTGTTTCTTGTATGGACAAGGGCAGGGGGTCAGCAGTCCCTTCCATTGCTCCTTGGACAGCCGCACTGTGCTCTCCCTTGCTGTGCCCTCAGACTTCGTGTCCTCTTGTACCTTTACATGATGGGACCCTCACCCTGAAGTGATGGGAAAGGGCCTGGGCTCCTCCTTCCCTCCTGCTCCTCACTGGGGAACTCCAGCTTGCGGGGCCGGATCCTGCTCTGCAATCCCAGGATCCCTGCAGGAGCCTGAGAGCCTCCCAGCCTCAGCAAACCCCCCTGGCTCTTACTCACCTATTTACTTATTTGTTTAATTGTTCCAGCGAGCTGCCTTTACCTGGCAATCCAGCTTCATTACAGGGAACACAGGGCTTTTATTATGACTGTGGAGTGTCGGCTGGTGTTTTCACTGAACGTGTAATTTGCCATGTATGGAAACCAGTTCCAGAATTAATTTACCTGCAGCAAACAGTTTGTGTTAATGAAAATGCATTTTTCATGGGGGTTTGCTGGAGGAGCTGCCTGGAACCCGCACAAACCTCGCTTGATCCAGCCGGCACGAGCGGGAGATGGAATTGGTGGGGAAATGAAATAAATAACACAGCCACCCCCGTCCCTAATACAATATGGCCCAGCAATAATCTCTGAGGCAGACTGCAAAGGCTGCAGAAGGCTCCATCTGTGGCATTTTAATATGCAGCATTGTCTCCCTTTTTAATATCCCCCCTTTCCCGGCTCGTGTTTGTGTAAGTGAGACGCGCGATGCTGTCATCTTCCCGGGTCACATTTTGATGCTGGCAATGAGCAGAAGTGGAGATGGATGCAGCCGCGGAGCCCTTCCCGTATTAACATGCATATTTTAGAATAATTGATGCTGAATTCATTTTGCAGCCTCGCTGCTCCTCAGCCTTCCCCCACCCCCTCTTGCATCTAGGCATGGAAAAAACCCCATTAGCCGTCCAGATGGCAGCTGGGTGCGCTCAGCTGAGCCGGGCCCTGCTCTGAGGCTTTCAGAGGCTCCTCCTGCCCAGGGAGGGAGCAGGGGCTGGAGGTGGGACGATGATGGTGATGTTGGGCAGTGTCAGCACCTTGTGGCGTGGTGTCGGAGGGCAGGAAGAGGTCTCGCTCAGATGCCCCTTGGCCAGTGCTGGTGTTGGGGTGTCCCCTCTGGCCTGAGCTGTGCTGGTGGCCAGGGCTGGCCTCTTGGTGGAGGAAGCATTGGGTAATATCACCCCGGACCTACACTGATTTCTGCAGAAAGGTGTCAATCAGAACGCTGCCTGCAAACTTTAAAATGCTGTGGGCAGAGGCAGAGCGCGGCTTCTGCAGGTGCTTCACAAGGAGAAGGTCTGAGAAACATTGCAGGACCACTCCGAAAATCTGTCCCTGTTTTGCTGCTGCCTCATGTTATTGCGTGGTACCAACCCAACCTGCGCTCTTTTGTATAAATACCTGAGGGTTAATACGGGGTTGTTGGCATTTTTGTTAAGAGATCAGGGGAAGCATCTGAGCCGTTCAGTTGTGTTCAAGTGCAATGTGGTTTGCAGTGACCGCAGTGGTCTTGAGCGTGCTTAAATTAAGCCTGTGCTGAAGTGTGAGCTCTGCGCTGTGTGAGGGTGATGGTGACAGGGGGACCCCCTGGGCACCTGGGGTGAGGCTGGCAGGAGCCCCAGGCACCTCACCGGAGGCAGCAGAGCCCGTTCTGGGTGTAGGAGAGTGCTCTGTGCTGCCCGATGTGTGGCTTTGAGGAAATCTAAGAGAAGTCTCCCTGGAGCTTGTGTTTGGAGATTGCAGCTCTCTAATTGAGGACCATTACTGAGCACATGTATCACCTGCCACTCTGCACTTGGGTTATTACAGCCCAACCTCACGCGTTATGTTTATCTCATTTCAGGACTACTGTCAGCAATGCCACTCTAGGCATAAACTTAATTATATCTCCTTGGGTAGCAGCAGGGAAGTGATTTATTGCTGCCTTTTGTTTCCATCCTCCCCTCACCTCTCTGTGATTACGCTGCTTCAGAAGACGTGTGCTCCTGTTTGTGCTATGGAGATGCAAATGCTTGTCTGCAACTTGGCTGGAATTGCAGAGCCTGGGTCCAAATGTCGGTGTTGGCTGGAGTCCTGTGCTCAACCCCCAGGGCTTTCGGTGGCTGTGGAGCTATTTTGGTGTCCTTACGCCCATCTTGTGCCCCGTAGACCAACAGGGTGGCACAGCGCATCGGGGTGTTTCGGGGCTGATGTTCTATTATGCTTTTTCACACTGGGTTAGTGGATGCTTTCCTTTTGCCTTCGCACACTGGTTATTTTAGCAATCCCCTGGCTGAAGGTGCTGCTCTTCAGGGCCTCTTCAACCAAAAACCCTGCCGTGTTTGCAAACCTGGCTGCAAGAAGCATCTCTGGGAGGAAGGGCTGAGGCTGCTGCTCGCCCCTCAGGCTGGCAGGGGTGATTGCCATGCATGCACTGACAGCGCTGCTGGGTGCCGGGCACTAGTTCCTAGTTCCATCCAAGCTGCCCTTTTGTGTGTGCCATGTGTTTACGCATGCAGCAGCAGGGCTGCACGGGACGTGTCAGCTCTGCACCTCCGTGTGCGGAGCAGAGCGCTGCGGTACTGCATTCCGTGAATTCCTCCGTGTGGTTTGGTGCAAAGTGCTGGTTATTTTCCCCTCGTTGTTCACCTGACAGAGGAGCAGGTTGAGTAATTAGTGAATGCGTGTGAACTTTGGGTCTTCTATGCATGGAACATCTGTGAAGTGGCGGGGTACTGGCCCTGCTGCTCCCTCCCGTGCACCCGCTAATACAGGTCAGCAACGAGCAGCATTGCCCATCCCATGCTGCCTTCCCCGCAGGGACTCATCAGCTTTAGGCAGCAGCAGCATGCTCACCCTGCCTGACCATGGCACAGCTCCCTGCTCCGCTTGCTGTGCGCGCTGCCTGCCTTGTCACTTGTGGTGCGGAGCCTCTTTGTGTGGCTCTGTGTGGGTGCTGCTGCATTTGCCCTTCCTTGCTCTCAAAACTGCCCCGCCGCCCTTCCAGCACAGCATCAGAGGCATGTGTGCAAGGCAGCAGCTGCTGAGGACGGTGGCCAGCGAGGCTGAATAGCAGCTGAAAGGGATGAATAGTTTGTAGCCCATCAGTTTTGGAAGGCTTTTTGGAGGTGAGATCTGGCTGCAGTGCCTATGCAGGGGGGCCTGGGGCTGGGGCTGAAGTGTGAGCTCCCTGAGGCAGGAGGGATGGAGAGCTGGGTGCCTGCTCTTGGCAGAAGGGTTGTGGCTGGGGGTTGTTCTGTAGCCAGAGCCCTTTGTCAAGCCCTTTAGTGCCCGATGGTCTGTTGCCTTTGGAGCTGACGTGAGGTCGGGCGCTGCGCGGTGAGTCTGGGTGCTGGGCGCTATCCCAGGCACTCTCCTGTGCCACCAGCTGTCCCTTGCACCCCGTGTCCATGGCTCCCTCTGTGCCTGTCCTCCTGGGGTGACCCAGCCACCATGAGCTGCTGCCTCTCGGTGGCAGCCAGCTCGGACGGAGCCGGCTGTGACCTCTGAGGCTGGCGCTGGGGGCCTCGGGCTGTGCTGGCACAGTGAGTGCTGTGGAGGCACCACTGAACCATGCAGAGCAGGAGGGAGCCTTGGGCAGGAGGCCAGTGGCTGAGGAGGTGTCCCCCGGGCTGGTGACGACAGTGTCCACATTGTCCTCGTGTCTCTTGCCCTGAGCCATGCTGTGACCTGGCAGGGCTGGGGGGGGCACCTCTCAAGCCTTTCAGATTTGCCTGGGAAGGAGGAGGTTCATCCGGAATGCCACTGCAGGGAAGTGAACTGGAGAAAGGAGTGGGACAGAATGAGCTCAGGTCTCGGGTTAAACTGTGTGTGCACATGTGCTGTGGTGAGATGCATTAGGTCACACCTGAGTGACCGATGAAGTACAGGGCCTCAGCACCCTGAACTGAATGGAGCACAGCCTGGCTGCGGGGGCTGTGGTGTGTCTCTGTGCCTCTGTGGTGACATATGATTGTTCGTCTCCTGGAGGGAGCATGCTTCCTGATAACAACGGGCATCCCGGCAGTGATGCTCTATGGTGCTAGGTCCTGGTGTGCTGTTCCCTGCTTCACCCAGGCTAAAGCCAAAGAGTTAAGAGCTGCATCAGGGGCTGGGACATACTCCAGCACCTGGACACTGGGAGCTTGTTGGAGCAAAACCTCATTGCATTTAAAGGCTTGGAGTCACGTGCAGTCCTTGCTCTCCTGGTACGCTGCCCCAGCATCTCATTACTTGTTGCTAGGAAATTGCATCTTATTTCAAGATTGGATTTGCCCAAGTTGAGCTCCCAGGCTGGGGATGCTGTTGTGCCGCTGTCGGGAGAACGTGGGATCTCTCAGACGGGGGCTGGGGATGTGCTGCATCCCGTGACACCTAATTCTTCTGGCCCTGAGTAATCTTTGTCACCCTCTTTTAACCTATCTGAAGTATTTCCCCACAGTCTTTGAAGCATAAACTGTAACTCGCTGAATGCCACCATGCTCAGCAGCTCCGGACACAGGGAGGGGATTGATTTGATGGCAAGTGCCCATGCTGGCAGCTTTGCGGCCACAGAAGGCTGCAGACCAGACCCTGTCACCGGGGTTGGGAGGAACTGATTAGGTACATACATGGACAGTGGATTAGTAGGCAGTTACTGAAGAGACTAGGCAGGGATATCCCCTTTGCGTTCCTGTCTCCATCACTGGTTTTCTGGTCCAGGTGCTGGATCCTGGAGCATCAATGGCAGTGCTCAAGTATGTTCCTTTCAGAAAGCTGCTCCCTTGTCAGAAGACCTAAATATGAGGACAGTCATAACAATAAGGTGGCCCCGGAAGCACGTTCTCATCCTCGCTCCCGGTGCAGAGCTCTTCCAGCGGGATTACAGCTCACTTGTGCCATATCGGTCTGCAGAGCCAGCACCTCTGCTCCCGCTCCATGTGCTGCTGAGGAAGCACTGTGGGCCAGCCCTGCTGCTCAGCACAGCAGCAATTCATGGTCCAGGTGCCAAACCCGTGCACAAATTCTGCTGCATGAGCAGGTACCAGGCTCCCCTGGCAACGTGCTCGTTGCTGACTGGCAGGCTCCTCTCCAGGGTCCATGGTAGGGCTGGGTGCACCGCACATTCTGCATGCTGCTGTCTCTGACAGCGGTGGTTTGGGTGTTGGTGGTGCTTGTGGGGTGCAGGTGTAGTGCTGTGGCACCCAGAGGTGACACAGGCCTGTCTGCGTCAGAACTGCTGTCAAACACAGCCACCACGGCTGGTTTTGTTGTTGGAGGGCTAACTAGGTCAGCACACATTTGCCTTGTCTTAATAATTATTGATCAGCTGCGTTGGATCGTGTGCCATGTAGGAAGGGGCTGCTCCCCCTCCAGCCCCGCTGCAGCCCCTCATGGCAAAGATGCTCCTCGGTGAATCTGTGCTGCTCCTCTGCAGCGCTGCACTAATGCAATGCCAGGCTTGTTTCCCCTGTGTGCAGCTCCCCAGTCGCTCTCTGAGCCTTTCCAGCACAGGAATGTGGGTGATGGAGAAGGGCTCATGGCAACCCACTGATGGCTTTTGTGGCTGTGGAGCTGTTTCTGCCTTCTCTCCCCCTTCCAAAAGGATGGGGTATCTCACCACAGTTCAGTCCATGGGCTTGCTGTTAGCAGCAAATGGGAGGTGGGTGCCGGTAATGATTCTCTCCTCTCCCACCACCAGCCCCTGCAGGGAAGCACTCATGGCTGCAGGGAAGGCAGGGAGAGGTGATTTCCCTCTGGAATAACCCGTTCTGGAGGTGTGGGCAAGAGGGAGACAGGAGCAGGAGCATGCCATGGCTGCAGGAGCTTGACTGCCTGCTGCCTTGAGCTCCCAACAGCCCCCAAATCCAGGCAGCAATGGGGCTGTGCTTCCAGGAAGGACTCTGTGCAGGAGTCTATCTGTCCCAGGGCAGGCTTTGCAGCCCCAGCACACAGGCTGGATGGTTTTGGGGGTACCCTCACTGGTGCACGTTCCTGTCTGTGCCTTCTCAATCGAAACGTGCAGAGCAAGTGCCTGAGCAAGGTGAAAGGCAAAGAACAAACCCGGCCGCCCTCTCGGAGCCATTCAGACTTCAGAGCTGAAGAGGAGGTTGTGTCCTGGGGATCTTTTTCTGTGGCTTTTCCAGCACTAATGAGCGGGGAGGAAGTTCTGCTCTTTGTTCGAGTCTCATTCACTGATTCCTTTCCCCAGCGAGTGGTGGGGAGGGGATGTGGGATGTGGCAGTGAACGTGGGATCATCCCCTTTACTCCTGAGTTTCAGGCAACAGGCGTTCCTTTTGTGAGGCTTTTGGTTTTACTCCTCAGTTCAAAACAAGGTCTTGCTTTTAGGAGGCTCCATTTAAGCCCAGTGCAGGGCAACGATGTGCTGTTCTCTTGCAGTTTTCTGTGTTGCGGGGGGAGCTTTCTGACCCTGAGGCTTCCCCCACAGATCTCTAGGAAGCTTCTTGCCCCATTCTGGAAAGCCAGAGCACCCCAAGCATCACCAGTTTGGCCTTTGCAGATGGGTCCGTCTCTTGCTCCGCCAGCTGCGTTTCAGGCTGTAGAAATGCAGCCCGAGAGAGCATCCAGGCCGTGTGCTTGGGCTCTGCTCTCCCTTCCCTCTAATTCAAGTGGGTTTTAAGGAGCAGCTCCCAGATTTGGAGCATCCCATCCACAAAACCCAGTGTGAGACGGGGTGCTTGGCGGATGTCCCCACCAACCCCAGCACCAACCGCCCCTCCACTGAGGGCTCAATGGGACGTTATCATACTGCAGCATGGATTTCATTAGCTCGGTTGGCTCCGGCTCTTGGAGCCTGGAGATGATTTAATCCAGAAGTGGCTTACAAGGAGGTTTAGTCTGCGAAGCTGAATAACCCCCTCTGGCTGCCGCGGTACAGCCGAGCTCGGGGCTGGCCTGGGCCATCAGCAGTAAGGGCGCTGTGCGGCTCTGCACCCTTCTCATCTCGTTAGGCCGATTTCATAGCGTGAAATAAGGACTGGAGCCACGGCACAAAGGTTGCCCAGGCTGGGGCCTGGGGCTCGGGTTGGGAGGAGGTGGCTCCCTCGCACACAGAGCTTATTTTCCCTCGGTCTAATCAAGGGAAGGTTTACTTAGCAAGCTGCACAAAATCATTACATATGCTGCTAGTGGCCTGGTTAATTAAGATCTACAGTTCTCTGGGTAGGAAAAGACGACCTATATTTACTGTATGTAGGAAGACATCTGTCAGCTCGAAGCGCTAGATACCCCAGTGCAGGTTTGTCCTGCTTTCTGCAGGCTCTGAATTGCAACTGTTTTTAAGCTCTGATGCAGACCAAGTTAATTTTAAGATGACTGTTACTATTCTAAACATAAGGAAGGGCATATTTAGCCTCTCAGTACTCAAGAAGGCAAAACCCCCTGCATGTTTCTAGTAATTTTTCCCTAACAGTTTGCACAAAACAACAACAACAAATCCTATTTGCTTTCTGCAAAAGAATATGTTCGAGGGGGATCGTAAAATAGAGTATTTTTAAATCTGCAGATGGTTTCCACATATTCCTCCTCAGCTCGCTGCAGCTTTCCACCTCAGTAAACTGGTTTGTAATTTAGCCGAGGGCTGTGGAGCAAGCGTTCTGTCGTCTTGTTTTTCTTGTTCTCCTCCTTCCCCCCCCAACCCCCCTTTCTGTCCCCTTTCTCTCTTATCTCCCCTTGGTTTACCCCTCCAACGGGCAGGCGGTGCTGCAAGGGGTGTGAAGGCACGGCTTGCCTTGGTGGCAGCATTCCCTCCATCCCGTGGATGAGCCCCTAGAGGTCCCAGCAGAGCTGGGGGGCTCAGGCTGGGAATCAGGGCGCTGATGGATGGTGCCATGGAGCTGTGCCTTCTGCTTCTCCCAAACAGCACTTCCTCTCCTTGTTCCTTTGGGGGGAAGCTCCACTACGACGGGCACGGTGGTGTCTGCTCCCCTCCATCTGACAGGGCTATGGGGGCTTCTGCTCCCCTCCATCTGACAGGGCTATGGGGGCTCGTGGCGCACGGAAAGGCAGCCGAGGGTTTCTCACAGCTCAGACCAGAGACCCGCGGCCCCAGGAAAGCTAATTAGAGAAAGGACACAGCCTGAGCCCTGCGATGGCAGCTCTGCCCCCTCCCCCTGCTCCCCGGAAGAAAACACCGCTTTTTATCCTCTCTTTGTTCTTGCATGCTTCGGCATTATAATTATTGAGATTTCACTGCAGGGCAAGATGATCATTTGACAATGTAAGTGGGGAAAATAATTCGCGTGCTCTCCAGCAGCCTTACTCCTATTGCGATTACGGCGAAACTCCTGCGGACTGAAGTGGGGGCAAAGGATTTCCTCCTGAACGGGTGTTTGTCTTTTCAAGATTTCCCAGGATTTGCTTGCAGACGGGAGGATTTGTTTCCCTCCGTGTTTTTACTAACCCAAGGTTGCTGATGGATGGCAAAGGGCTGAAGTAGCTGTTGTTTTCCCCTTTGTTTTCATTAGGCGTTTTCCATTTCTGTCATCCTCGGCGATCATGATTGATTTTTATGAGCAAATATCTTGGTTAGAGCTATTTGGAATTGTTTGTAGGGTAATGTCTACAGCGCAACAAAACCCAATTTAAAGATCAGGGCAAAACTGAGGGAAAGCTGCAAATCAGCCCCTCGAAATGGGGGACAGAGTCGCTTGTCCTGTGCCACTGGCATCTGCTCAAGGCGGGTGGATGGCAAGAGCTGGTGCTGTGTTTGTGGCCAGGCAGAGCTGTGTGCTCACCGTGACCTTGGGCTGGGCACTTCCAAGGGCTGTTCTGGGAGTGAGCATGGTTCTGGGGCTGCTGTGACTGGGATAACACGAGATAATACAAGGGCACCGCAATGTTTTGTTCCTTTGGGTGGGCATATGTGCCCATGGCATTGGCTGTACCTCTGGAAAAGGGTCTCCAGATGCATGTCCTTGCTTGCAAGCCCTTCTTCCCAAGGCTGTATTCCCCGTGCTGTACTTCATCCCAAACTACCGGCCATCCCCTCAGCATCCCTTGCTCCGACCATCCCCCAGGCTGGGTGCTGGAGCTGGGTACCACGGCAGGGAATCACATCTCAGCGATGCGGCGGTGAGGGTGGTGGAGGAGTCTGTTGTCCCGTGTTACCCTGGGGCTGATGGAAATGAGCTGACAGAACAGAGGCAGCATTAGCCTAATTATGGCCATGCACGCCACCTCGGTGCTGGATTTTCCTTTCTTAGCGACTTCCTGTTTTCTGCTTTGAGATGCAAATTTTTGCACAGCGCTCGATCCAGATTCTCTTCTCATTAGCATGAAATCGGACTCGTTCCGCCGCCCTTTAAATAGCAAATTAAACCCAAACTGAGCCTTGGCGCACAAAGGCGCGTGGAGCCCCTGCGACTCGCGGGGGCAGGAGGGGCTGGTGCGGAGCAGCGCTCAGTTTTTGGGACTCACTAAGCCGAGGCGGCAGTTTGCTGTGCCAGGCTCTGCTGCTCCTGGCTGAGCAGGAGGCGGGAGTCAGCTCGGGAATGCCGGGCGGGCAGAGCTGCGGCTCGAGGTGCTGGTGGGCGCGGACCTGCTGAGCCCCCAGCCCGTGCTGAAGCCGAGGTGGCACCCACTGAGCCTGCAGACTGAAGCCTTCCGTTGTGCTTCCTTCTGGGAGACGAGGCTGGTCCTAATAGGAGCTCAAAAAGGAATGACGCCAGAAAATCACTTTTTGCAGTGAGTGTCATCTCAATGGATTGTATAGAGTTTATTTGATGCCTGCTCCAGCGCAGTGCTGGGGTTGCTGCGAACACAGGCAGCACTGCTCTGTGGTAAATGTCACTCCAGTAGTGCTGAGCTCTCCTTGGGAATAGAAACATAACCCTCGCTAAAGCCACGCGCATGAGACAGGAGCCGCGGATCCCTCCTGCCAGCCCTGCTGCTCCAATGGATGCCTTTTGCCCTGCGTCGCCTTTCCTCCCCCCTTTCCTCCCCCTCCTTTCTGTCACATAATGAGCTTGATAAGAAATTGTCTTGTTAACAGGATTAGCCATGGAAATCTCTAGTCCCCTCCTATTCATTTTGTAATGCTCTGCATCCTGTTCTCTCATTTTCCGCTGGTTTTACTCGGCTCCAGACCACCTGGAGAGATTCATTCCTCCTCCCTCTTGGCTCCAGGCGGTGTGGTGGGTGCCAGGGATGCTCTTCGGGCAGGCAAGCCCTGACCCCTGCCCGGGGAGTTCCTCCTCCGCGGTGGTTCCAGGGAGGTGTGTCATTCCAAACTCACTTACGCAAAGGAATGGAAGTGTCCCCGGACATTCCTTGTTTCCACGGCATGTGCTCGTGAAAAGCTCCGCTGACTCACAGGCGGATTAAAACCCAGAGAGGCAGACTGTGCTCCCGGCTGATGCCATCTGAATCCAGGTCTGTGGGAAGCAGAGGTCCGGATTTACTTCTAGGAAAGTGACTTGCACGCTGCCCCTTTGGTAAATAATTACTCTTGATTTAATAACTCCTACCAGCCCCGCAGGATGCCTGGCTTCCGAGGGAGCTCATAGGAAGAGATCTTTCTTAACATCTGTTTTCCCAAGGTTGCCGGCTTGTGAGCCCCTGTCTGGGAAGCAGCATCCAGGTAGCAGCAAATGCAGGCTGCGAGCGTGTCCGGTGGGGAAGGCAGCGTCTGGAGCCGCCTCTCACCTGTATAAATGGTCCATTAATAGCAACATTTGTCATTTTCTGGGGTGAAATGAAATTAACACTTGTGATTTCCTCCAGCACCACCTGCATCGCCTTAAAACGCAGCCTTTCACGTCCCCTCCCCAAGGGCTTCCCGTGCACAAACCCACAGCTTCTCTTATGCCTTTTGCTGCCCAGACAGAGATATGCAGATGGTAAAGCCATCGCATGGAGAGTAAAGGGACAGAGATGCTAATTGTTACATGGGCTCTAAGAGCTGGGGAGCGGATGCGTGCGTTAGGACAGGGAGTGCCGGGCACTGCGTGGGGCAGCTGTAGTGAGGTGGTTCCCACCGGCGCGTTCCTTGTGAAGACAGCAGTTCATTCACCGAGTTTCCTGCCCGTGCCGGCAGCACGCGGCCTCCTCGGAGCTATTTGTCACGCTGCCAGCGATGAATTCTTTGCGGTGGGGATCGCACCTGAGCAGCTGGTGAGAGCCATGCTCTGGGCAGGGTGGCTCTGCCGTGGTGCTCACTGTGAGACACGTGCTGCCGGCTCCTGCCCCAGCTGCAGGCGCTGGGGCTGCCGATGCCACCATCCGATTTTACCCATCCCATCCTTGTGGTGGTGTCCGTCTTCCTAAAATCCCTGGCTCCAGAGGCTGTTTCTGCCGGTCCCTGCTCCGCACTGCGTGCCCCTGGTCCTCTTGCAGGCTGTCTGTGCTGTGGGGAGAGGAGGCTGCCCGGGAGCTGTGCACCTTGCTGCACGCTGGCTGCAGAGCCCCACTGGTCCACACGGGCAGAGGGCTTGTCCCTGGGGTGCCCAGGAGTGGGGACCTGGCACGGTGGCTGCCGGGCAGCAGAGTGACAGGGAGGTGACAGTGACATCCTCCTTTGAAACCTTTCCTTCCTGTCTCTCTCTCCCTTTTGTTTCCTCTCTCCCTCTCAGAAAAGCCATTTAAATGGAATTCCATTCGTAAAACCTCTCCCTCATGCATGCCTAATGAACATCAGGCAGTGGTGCCGGAAACCGGCCCGGGTAGGATCCAATCTCGCCGAGTGTCGACAAGTCATTTGGAAGAAGCCCTGGGAGCGCACCCGGTTTTATTACAGCGTAATTAGGAACAGAATCTTGTTGCGAGAGCAGAATGAGAGATGGGTGTTAATCCTGTAACGGGAGGAGATGGAGCTGTGCTTATAAAGGAGATGAAGGAGGGGAGGTGGAAAGCCTGTCACGGCTGATTTCCACCCCTCCTCTGCTGCTTCCCCCTCTTCCGCTCTGCAGCAGCAGCAGGGCTGTGGCCAGTGTGCCTGCCCATGCTCCTGACACAGCAATGGGGAAAGGGCTTGTGTTGGGCTGTGTTAATGTCTGGATCTCCAGGTCTGCAGGGGGATGCTCCCATCAAAGCCTCTGGTGCCCCCAGAAGCAGGCAGCAGCTCCGCAGGGCAATGGGCAGGCTCTGAGAACAGGCAGCTGCCCATGTTGTGCCCGCTCTGGATGTAGCTACTACAGCTGTGGGGATGAGTTTTCTGGGGCACGGTGCTTTCTTCAGGTTAAGGGTTGAGGAGGAGGAGGACAGAGAATCCCTTTGGCACAAAGCCTGACCCACTTGCTCGGCTGGCATTGATTGTGTTACGGATGCCCATGCAATTCGAGGTGGGAATGCTTGGCTGGGTGCACAGCAGTTCTGCCAGGCAGGAGAGGTGTGCTGCCTGCAAACATGGACATCAATCTGCTGGGTATTGTGCAGCTCTTATTGACTCTGCAGTTGTGCATCCTCTTTAATATCTCTGGGATGGATGGATCTTTAATGTAGGGTTCCTCGTCCTCAGGGAAGCCCCATGCCAGGCAAATACCATCCTGGAACAGCAGCCACAGCAGAAAAGTGCTCTTGCAGCAGCAGCAGCAAAGCACAGGCTTTCTTGGGTCTTCCTCCTCCATGCAAAGACCCCGGGAGATGTTTGTCACTTCAAATGTAGCCAGGAATAGCACCAAGCAGTCATTGGATTTGTCTGGGATGCCTTGGGATGCATATGCTCCAAGTATGGCTAATTCATAAGTGCTGGCACCTATTGATTCTTCAGTACCCAGAGAAAGTTCTCTCATTAGTCTTATGAACTATAAAATGTGCTCTCTGCGGAAGCCCTGGCCCCGTTGGTTTTGTTAATCCATACTGCATGGAGCAGTAGCAGTAACCTGTATCGACTGCAGCTTTCCTCCTGAAATTGGAAGGGCCCTGGGACTGAGACAGGAGTTTCACAGCCACCGCTGGATGTGGGAGAGGATTTCAGTAGCAGCAAATATGTGTCTGCATGTGTTTGTGTGACCCTCCTGGTGTTTGCTGTGTGGGAGAGCCCCCGTTATGCTGTGTTCTCCCTGATTGAGGAGCGAGCTCCTGAGGCTGGTGGGGCTCCCACTGCTCGGCTCCTCCTGCACAAAGGTGGGTGAGAGGGGCTTTGGTGAGGCGCTTCCAGCGGCAGCAGCTCAGCTCTGGCTGGAAGAGTTGTTAGAGGCACATCGCTCCCATCTGACCACGGATGTACTTAATCCTCTGCTTCCCGTAAAGCTTTTCCTCCTCCTGGCAGGCAGAAAGATCTGATTTTATCCAGCGACCTTTAGCGTTAATCTCGCTGGCAAACTTGGCACTAAGTCACTGCGGTGAGGTCTCTGTCAGCGCCTTTTGCATCAGCTATTGCCCTGCATCTTCAAAGCCATGTTCGCAAGGGGGCAGATGCCTCCTGTCGCTCAGTGGTAGAGAGGTGGGTAGCAAGCCCTGCAGATTCTGGGGTCAGTAGGTGCAGGAAGGGCTCAGTTTGCATTCCCATCCAGCAGTGCCTCCATGTGCAACTCTTCTCATCATCTCCTACTATCCCAGCAGGAGGTTGAGGCTCTGCTTGCCTTTGCCTCTGTGTGTGTGTGAGTTTGGCTCTCATGGGCTGCTGCTGCCCCATGTCCTGAGGCAGGGATGCAGCACAGTGGTTTCTGGCTCCTCGCGCATCACTCCAGCTTGTGCAAGGCTTTGATTCCAGAGGAGGAGCACAGCATGTCTGTGAGCGGGGTTGCGGTTAACCATGCACTGACTTGTGTGTGGTTATATGGGGGCCCAGTTGGGGTTGCTGAGGACTTTGTGAAATATGCAGCTCCTTCTACCATGGCAAACTGCTCCCCAGAATTCCAGTACAGCCAATGCTTTTCTCTTGCTGGTTTGATGGGAGATGAAACTTTGATGCTTGGTTTGCATGTTATCTCTGTGCACTTGCGGGAGCGCTGCCCCCTTCCCTCTTACAGAGCCCAAGCAGGGCTGGAGATGCAGGCACCACAATGCTATGGAGGTGTGCAGGTTGCAGCTCATGGGAGGTGTGGGGATGGTCACCACAGCATCACATTCCTGCTGCTCCCAGAGAGAACCTGTGCTTCCTGCTAATGGCAGCTAGGCTACGTCGCCATTTCTTTGCTCTTTCAAGTCCCTAATACTCTGATATCAAGCAATTAGTGTCAAGCACACACATCAAGCTAAGCTGCAGCTGGAGCGGGGTTGTGCCAGTAGAGCTCAGGGCTGCTGCTGCCTTGGCTCGTGCTGGGGCTGTGCTCCCTGGGTGAAGAGCCCTGTTTTCTGCCAGTCTGCCACCTCAAGTGCTCACAGGGGAAGAGTGCCGTGGTCCTCTCCCTGCAGCTAGGCAGCCTTGTATCGTGCTTGTGCTTCTCCTGCATTTATGGGTTTGACCATGGCGCTTTCCTCCACCTGAATCATGAATATCCTTCCAGAAGCAAACCGCATTGTCTGGCCTCATCAACGAGATCCTGGTTTAGCAGGCATGGTGCAGGAGCTGTTTGCAGCCATTGCTGCTTTAAAGGCTAGGTTTAAAGGTTTTGTCTCTGAACACTCAGCTCTGCTTCTGCCTCTGCATTTGCTGCGTTGGGTACAGGGTGGTTTGGCTGGCAACAGTAGATGGACCCCCTGGTCCCAGCTGAGGCTCAGTGACGGCTGGTGCTGGAAGAAGCCCCAGAGAAGCTGGGGTTGAAGTCTCGCTGTCGCCGTTGGCACTGGCAGTGGGGCAGGGGACCTTCTCTCCTCTCCCTCTGCCTACCCTGCTCTCTGTGTAGCCGCTCTGTTGTGCCACAGTGCAGCTCTTTCCATTCACGTTAATTACTGCTCTTATTCATGAGGGATTATAGGGGTCAGGCTGGCTTCATGAGCAAATCCAAGGGCTCTTTTGCCATGTGCTTTGGCGTGCACCAGGCTCCAAAACTCACTGCCTGGAGGGGGCTGTTCCGGGCTGTGCTGCCCTGCCTGCTCTCCTGCATCCTTCTCGCAGGGCTCAAATACCAGCTGAAGCCCTCATTTGTTTTCATGTGCTTCTAAGTAAGTTAAGCTAATTATTAACTCAGCGGGACAGGCTCACTTTTAATTGTGGCGTTGCTATGCAGCACGGTGGTGGAGCATCGTGCTGCTGGAGCATCGTGCTGCGCTCTCTCCTCCTCATCCTCTGCAGCCACAGTGTTGCTGCAGCGCCATGGCCAGCGCTCATTGCTGAATCCAAGCCCTAGGAGGTGCGTGCTTGGGTTGGGTGCATTTGCTGCAGGATGAGTGCTGGAGGGCAGGATGCTATGCCCATGAACAGAGGCTGGTGCTGCACACATGAGGCTGCAATGGCAAGCGCTGGGTCAGAGCTGGCTCACTCACCCTTCTCCTCCTCCCTTTGTGTCTCCAGAAAATAGGTTTTTTATTACTTCTTATGGAGGTTTGTACATATCAGACGTGCAGAAGGAAGATGCCTTGTCCACCTACAGGTGTATCACCAAGCACAAATACAGCGGGGAGACGCGGCAGAGCAACGGAGCCAGGCTCTCGGTCTCAGGTGAGCACGTGACTGAGGGTGACGGTGGCGAGGGGAGCCCTGCCTGCAGGCCTGGTGCAGCTCAAGGTGTCCATCCTTGCCTGTGTGCCAGCTCCCTGCCTGCCCACCGTGTGCCTGACATCCTTGGGTGCAGGAGGGAGCGATGGCATCGCTACCTCCCATCCCTGCGGCAAGAGGATGTCCCGGTGTGGGGGTAGTAGGTCCCACTGGGGCTATACAAGGGGTCTGTGCTGTTTCACATGTACCCCTGAGCACGCATCGCCCAGTGCTGGCCGCAGCAGCGCTGCGCAGTACCCGGAGCGAGAGGCGCCGGGGTGCGATGCGATGCGATGTGACAGCCCGCGATGTGAGCAGCCTGACGCGATGTGACGAACACGCAAGTGATACTGCAGTGCGGGCAGTGCAGTCCCCAGTGCCGGTGTCCCGGGGCGCTCCCGGCTCCACTCACTGCCCAAATTACTCTGCTCGGGAGGGAGTTCGCCTGACTCGCAGCCACTCAGCTGCAGTACGCCCGCTCCCTGCCATATGCTTTTGCTGTCCTCGGGTGCACAGGCTGTGGCTTCCACATTAGCTCCTTGAATTAACCCCACAGAGGGTAGGGAAGGGGTCCAGGCTGGGCTGAGGCTTCCCTGACCTTCCCTATGCCTCTTAGAGACCCAAGGACCCCATGTCCCCCCCATGTATCCTGCTCTAAGGAGCCCATGCAACCACTGAATGTACCATCCCCTCTCCATGCATGTTCGATCTGTCCCGTTCCCCTCCTGGTCGCTGTCACTGCTGACACCTCACAGCGTTTCACTTCTGTTGGGGAGTAATGAAAGAGGTTTCTTTCCCCTGGAATTTAATTTCACGCCTGAGACTTGGTGATTAATTTTCTCCTTCCCCAGCTGCCTGATGGGCCCCTTTGCTGCTTGTACATTTGGAAATGCGCTACAGAATTTGTGTATTTTGCACCAATTAGGTGTCACCTTGAGTAGTTCCTCTGGTGCTGAGTTTATTCATCCCATCAGGCAGTGAGATGTGTTTTCCCACCCACCAGCCCTGGCTCCCAAGGGCCGTACTGGATGTCCCGGGTTGCCCAGGCCACCCTGCGCCCAGTGAGGATGTGGCTAGCATCCTGCACTCCTGCCCAGCAGAGCCACTGGCTGATGGGGATGGGGAGAGCTGCTCTCTCTCAGATGGGGCGTGGAGGTGATGGTGTCACCATACCAGGGCCTTTCCTGCTGTCCCTGTGGGCCTCCTCTTCGCCATGTGAGCCTGTTTCCTCTCCAAACCCAGACCCAGCAGAGTCCATCCCCACCATGCTAGACAGCTTCCAGTCCCGGGAGGTGAGGGCGGGCCGCCCGGTGGAGCTGCCCTGCATCGCCTCGGGATACCCCAACCCGGCCGTGCGGTGGATCAAGGACGGGCGCCCGCTGCCCACCGACAGCCGCTGGACCAAACGCATCACAGGGCTGAGCATCAGTGAGCTGCGCGTGGAGGACAGCGGCACCTACATCTGTGAGGTGACCAACACCTTCGGGTCCGCAGAGGTCACGGGGACCCTCACAGTCATAGGTGAGAGCCCGCGGGGAGGCTCCTGTCCTCGGCCTTCTTAAACGTAAACCTTTATAAAGCCTCAAAGGTTTTACACAGGCGCAGAAATTAGGAGCCTTGTATATCAGCATCTCACGCTGGAAGCAATGCAGTGTGTGCGATGTGGTGCTGAGAGCGCTTGCAGGAGGTTTATCACGCTGCAGCAGCGGGGCTGCAGACATCCCCTGATTTACTGCTTCAGTCAGGGCAGGACGAGGGGCCTCGGGAATATTCAGAGCAGTGCTGGGGGATGTAAATTGCTGGATGGTGATGTTGGTTTTACATTAGGTGCCTCTGCGCTTTGTTTTGTTGATTTACATAAAAGATGCTGCAGCCAAACAGTAAACACCATCTGGGCAGGCCAAGTATTCATCTTGTGCTTTGGTCCCGGGGGTTCCTCCTGTCGCTGGGATCCTGGTGGTGCCAGAGCTGCCGGAACTGGCATGCACCGTGCCTGCCTTACCTGGAGCAGCACTGTGGCGGGAACAGCATGCTGAGAGCCACCCCGGCACATACCCAGCTCAATGTTGTCCCCATCACACCAATCATGTCCTCTTCCAGCCATCCTGCCACCTCCCCACCAGTGCCTGCTCTGCCAGGGGCCTGGGGCTGGCGCTAAAAGCTGGGCTGTCAGCAGCAGAGACACTGCCTGTGTGCAGTGACATTTTATGTGTAGTCAGGCTGGTGCTTCCAGGCAGGCAAGGCAGAGAGGCACAGGAATGGTGAGACACCACCACCAACGCCTCACCTGCTCTCACCCTTTCTCACACAGACCCTCTGCGTGTGACCCTCACACCAAAGAAGCTCAAAACAGGCATTGGCAGCACCGTCATCCTCTCTTGTGCCCTCAGCGGGTCCCCCGAGTACATTATCCGCTGGTACCGCAACACGGACCTCGTGGTGGTGGATGACTACATCTCCATCAGGGGCATCAGCAACGAGACCCTCCTCATCACGGCCGCACAGAAGAGCCACTCCGGAGCCTACCAGTGCTTTGCCACCCGCAAGTCCCAGACAGCACAGGACTTCTCCATCATCATGCTGGAGGGTGAGCTGGCTTCCTCGGGGAGGGTGGGAGGGCTTTCCTTGGTCCCTCTCCAAGCTGCCGCATTCCCGAGGTGCAGCAGGATGCTTTGTGCATGGCTGGAGGGCAGTGAGACCTGCAAGGGTGGGGGATCCTGGGGCCAGACTGGTCCCAGCACACTTCTTGGGCTGCGCATGCTATCTGCAAGCAACTTAGGGATGTATCACGGCTGGGATGGGGAAGCACCAGAATAAGAGTTGACTTGCCCCTCCCCATCCCTGGGCCAGGCAGGTGTCCCCTCTCCGATGCACATCACTGGGTGTCTGGACCAGGGATGTGCCCCGCAGCATCTCCCCACCGCAGGGATGCTTGTCAGGGATGCAGGGCTCCTCTCCAGGCGGGAGCTCAAAGCTGGGTGACTCTGCTGCCGGTGCCTGCCGCTCCCTGACCCCCGTCCCGCTGGGTGCCCCCCAGATGGGACCCCCCGCATCGTCTCCTCCTTCAGCGAGAAGGTGGTCAACCCGGGGGAGCAGTTCTCCCTGATGTGCGCCGCCAAGGGGGCCCCGCCGCCAACCGTGACCTGGGCCCTGGATGACGAGCCCATCCCACGGGACAGCGGGCACCGCACCAACCAGTACACCATGTCGGACGGCACCACGGTCAGCCACATGAACGTGACGAGCCCGCAGATCAAGGACGGCGGCGTGTACCGGTGCACCGCGCGGAACTCGGTGGGCAGCGCCGAATACCAAGCGCGAATAAACGTAAGAGGTGCCTGTCTACTTTTAAATATCAGAATAGGACTTGTACTGGGCTTTTGGTTGTGTTCTGTTCCGTAGCCAATGGCTCCTCCTCACCTCTCCATCCTCTTCCCAGCTGCGGCCGTCTCCCTGGCTGCCCTGATCCCGTTCCCTGATCCCCACTTGCTCACACGCCTGCCCGCAGCGTTGAGCTTCCCTGACATTTAAAGCCAGGAATTAAAGTGCATGGCACTTGGTGACCTTGGAAAACCAGAGCTTGGCTTTGCAGGGGAAAAAAGGCATTGGGGTCCACTCCGTCCCCATGGAGCTCCTGCCAAGGGGTTGTTAAGCACCTCCCCAAGGAACCCTGTGCATGGAGAAGGCCATGGTGAGCCAAGAAGCATCCCATGCTCTCCTGTGCCTGGCGCCCTGGCAGGGAATGTGCCTGCCGGCACAGGGGTCTACATGACAAGTGATGATGAGGCAGCATGTGAAATCGTGGAAAATGAGCTTTGATTTGTCATGTCTGTGTTTTCTTTGTCTGCTAAAAGCCATGGCCGCATTAATCGCAGTGTTATTACGGCTGGAGTGTGTTGCTCGGTGTGTTACAGGGAATGCTTTTAGGCACGGGGTATGGTGTAAGCCTCTGCCCATTCATAAACACCAATTAAAGCTTCCAAGCTTGCAGGTGGGAGCGAGGCCGAGGCAAGGTAGCGTTTATTTGTCTACTGAGAAAGAGGGCTGAAGGGCTGTGTTTGCTGGGTCTCAGGCTTGGAATGGACCTAGCGGCTTTCTGGTTGGGCTCCCAGGAGAGCCTGGGTTTTGCTGCCATTTACTGCGAAACGTGGAGCGAGTTCATCCCGCAGCAGTGAGAAGCCAGAGCAGCCTCTTCAATGAGGACATTGTCTTGTCTCCCTTTTTCCCCTCTCAGCTCTTGAGGGGCTGTCACTAGATAAGGTTCAGGCCTTTTTTGCCCTGGAATGGGGCAAGTCCCTCAGACAGGCCCCAGAGACAGTTACAGAGCCAGACGCTAATTTCTGTTTTCCTGCTCCTTTTCTTAACACATCCCAGCGTGAGAATCACCGCCCATTGGCTTATCCTGAGTGCCTGTTAAGCTGTTATCCTGCTCTGCCCTTAGGACGAGGAGTCAAGATAGGGTTAAGCTTTAGATTAGTCTGCTATTTTACGCAGTGGCTGGGAGAACAATGTAATTATTGATGCATGAAACCTCTTGTTGAAATTACTCACCTGCAGCATCCTACCGGCACGGGAGCCAGCCAGAACGTGGTGACTGTCTGCCTTCTCAGTGACACTCAGTTTGCCAGTGGGAGGCTGAGAGGGGTCTGTTTTAGGGGAGGTCAGGTTCCCGGAGCAGCTCTTGTCAAGGATGCTTGGCACAAGCAGGCAGCTTCCTTCTAAGCGAGGCAGAGTGTGGCTGTAGATGGGGGAGTGCTCCCCAGCCCTCTGCAGTCCCTGTGGCTGAAGGCACTGCTTAAAGGAGCTGGTAGAGGACCGCAGCCACCATTCATAGCTGCACTGCTGTAGGCATGTGTGATAGCTATCGCATCTAGCCGATGAGTGGCTTTCCCCACACATGCTCGGAGAGGAGCCCATGCCTGCTCCTCACCCAAAACCAGGCTGGGTCCCAACTGTTCTGGTTACCTCCTTCGCCTGTGAGGCTCATCTGAAATAGCAGCAGATCAACATGCAACCAAGCCGCCCTTCGGAATTAACCTAGCCTGCCTCTTCCTTCCTCCCCAATATGTAGGTCCCCCGAGCATCCGAGCAATGAAGAACATAACAGCGGTAGCGGGTAGGGACACTTTCATCAACTGCAGGGTGATCGGGTATCCGTATTACTCCATCAAGTGGTACAAGGACTCTCTGCTGCTGCCTGATAACCACCGCCAAGTGGTCTTTGAAAACGGGACTCTAAAGCTGATGGACGTCCAGAAAGGCATGGATGAAGGGGAGTATCTGTGCAGTGTGCTGATCCAGCCCCAGCTCTCCATCAGCCAGAGTGTCCACGTCACGGTGAAAGGTAAGCGACTGGAGAGGCTTTCCCTGGGTCAGATGGAGAGGCCAACCAAGTTGCGTTGGGGACATCTCTGCTGTAGGATGGAGGCAGAGAATGTTGCACAGGGGACTCCATGGCTGTGCAGCGGCTGTGCCCTGCAACCACTGTACCAATGGGAGCTCGGCTCCACTGCAGCATCCCTCGGGAGCTGGCTCAGCTCCTGCAGAGCAGGTACCTGGTGCTGCGTGTGCCGGCAGCTTCCTCGAGCCATGCCGTATCCATTTCCCACTACAAGCAGTGGAGCAGGGGTTTACGGTGTAAACACAGCGTATTAAAACATCTAACCTTTGCTTGGATCACCTTCACCCATGTTTTTCTGTGCGTGTTAGCTTTTTAAAATATAATACTCTCGGTCTTCCGAGCGCACAGAACATCTTAAAAGCTTCTCCAGGCCATCAATTATTCAGCCCCGTTGAGGGAGCTATCAGTCCTAATGAATTGAGCCGGATGCGTTCCCTGCCAGTGACTCGCTGAGATTGTGCTGAGCTCCGTATCTCCCGTGCTCAGAGTTGTTGGGTCGTCCCTGCCCATCACCAGCGCGGTGTTTGCAGTAAATCATTTAGACAAACAGAGCCGCGCTGGGGCCGGAGCTGGCCAATCGTCTTCCTCTGTCTCACCCGGCAGGGTATTTATGGACTGGATTTTGCTCTGATCCCCTCCTTCCCCTCCCATCCACCATTTTCCTATTAGGAGTCAGGTTAGCGAGAGAGTACATCAAGCTGATTATAGATGCTACCCCGTGATTAGCTAGTGCTCTTCTCCAAGGCTTTGCAAAGGGAAGAGTAGACTGCGGATAACCTAACGCAGTGTGGGGAGGACTTCTCTCCCCTTGGGTCTGCAGTGCAAGGGACAGCCAGCCCTGCTTTCCCCACTTAATACAAAGTCCCTTCCCACGGGGGAGCCTCAGGGCTTGAAAAGAGGCCAGAGCTGTGTAAATACTGGTCTTCTTCTGGGGAGCATGGGACAGGCAGGGCTGGTGTGGGCAGGGGGTGTATAGGTCATCATTCCATGGCTGCCCGAGACATTCCGTGGCCCCGCTTGCTTCATTCCTTGTTTGTCCCAGCCAGCAGGTAAAAGGCCTGTGGAAAAGAACTGCAAAGCCCTAGAAGAGAGTCAGAGCAGAGTGAATAGATGTAACTGCACAGCGCAGGGTGGTGTGGAGCACTGTAAAGCTTTTATTGCCACACGTGCCTGCGACCACGTTAACTGCCACGAGTGAGTTATGCAGGTCTTTCCAAGCATGAGGTAGTAAAAGCTCTACAGCTCCAGTGCCGCTCCCCAGGGGCTGGGGATATGCAGCAGCCTCCAGCCTTGCACTGAGGGATGCTCATGCCCAGTTTAGATGCTGCCCTGCTTGGGTGACTGGCAGTTTGGGGACCACAGTGCTGCCAGCAGCCATGCTCTGCAGCCAGCAGTGCTGGGGCACCACTGAGGTGGTGCTGTTTGCTGCTCCCCTCCTGAGCTGCTGTGCCTAGCTGTGGTGGGAGACCCTCGTGCATTGTGCTGGGGTATGGCCATGCAGCCAACTCCTGCTGCAGGCACACACGAGAACCTGGAAGCACTGGAGACAGAGCTGCAATAGGAGATGAACTGGGAAGGAGAGTTGCAAGCTCCAGTTGTGTGGAGCTGGAGCAGGGAGAGCTCTTCTGTTGAGGAAACCTGTCCTTTTCCTGGTGGCTGGAAAGCGGCTGTGAGGCGTGTTTGGAGAGGCATGGATCCGCAAGCCCATCCCCACTCTGCAATAGACTGCAGTGCATTCCCAATTAATTATTCATTAATTATGGAAAGCAGGCGGCTCTGGCTCCATGTCTCCAGCAGCTTGAGCCGCCTCTCTGTAGCTGGAGAAGGCGCAGGAGCTACCTGGCTGTGGTGGGGCCAGGCAGAGCCCTGGAGCAGAGACCTTTGCGATGCGCTGGGCTGGCTGTGCGTGGAGATGGGAGCCCAGGGCTGGGCAGGGAGCTGCTCCTCTGCCTGTACAAGAGGGCAGCTCCTGTCTGCTGAAGGGACAATTGGCAGCCTGCTAATTTAATTATGGAGACTGCGGAAAGAGGATCTCATCTTCCAGGTGCTGAGCTAATTGTCTCCTCTCTCCGCTTTCTTCCCCCTCCCACATTGCCAGAGATGCTGCGGTTGCCTAATTAAGTTATCAGAAAGATAATGGCTGGTTCTGAATCCGGTGCCTTTAAGAAGAGCATCCATCTAATAATTGCTTTTTCCTCAAGCAGATGAGCACTGAGGGGGAATTTCAGCTGGCGCACGCAGGGGGGAGGCCGGGGCTTCCCCGGAGCAGGGCCTGCTCTGCTCTGCAGGTCGCTGTTTCTCCATCCTGCTCTTGGCATGGTGGGAGAGCTCTTCTGCTGTTCTGTGCCTTAATTTCTGGGCAGCATCTCCCTCAAGCCCCACTGCAGCCCATCCCTGGATGGGCTCTGCAGCGGCTCTGCCTCTCCCTTCAACAGTCCCACCGCTGATCCAGCCCTTCGAGTTCCCTCCAGCCTCCATCGGGCAGCTCCTCTACATCCCCTGCGTGGTCTCCTCTGGGGACATGCCCATCCACATCACCTGGAGGAAGGACGGGCACGTCATCCTCTCCGGCTCCGGTGTCACCATCGAGAGCAAGGAGTTCATGAGCTCCCTGCAGATCTCCAGCGTGTCCCTCAAGCACAATGGCAACTACACCTGCATCGCCAGCAATGACGCTGCCACGGTCAGCCGGGAGCGGCAGCTCATTGTGCGGGGTGAGTGCCATGGGGCGCATCCAGCCTAGTCCTGACACTGCTGCCATGGAGGGTGGACAGAGAGGGATGGGCAGCAGGGTAAGGAGCAGAGATAAGTAATAAGGGTAGAAGGTGATAATGCTGTTCTCTGGTTGCAGAAGAGGCACAGCAGCAGGCAGGGAGGGTGAGGAGCAGGGCTGAGCCAGGGCACCCATGTGCCCGCAACAGGGAGGAATTGCATGGCACTGATGGGGTTTTTGTGACAGTGACCATCTTTTCTCTCCAATTAGTGCCTCCTCGTTTTGTGGTCCAACCCAACAACCAAGATGGCATTTATGGAAAAGCTGGGGTGCTGAATTGCTCCGTTGATGGTTACCCCCCTCCGAAAGTCATGTGGAAACATGCCAAAGGTAGGGGTGAGACATGGTAGTGAGTGTGGGGACTGCACTGTTCAGCACAGGGCCTCACCAGAGCTCTGTGTCCCCTCCCAGGAAGCGGCAACCCCCAGCAGTACCACCCCATACCCCTCACGGGCCGCATCCAGATCCTGCCCAACAGCTCCCTGCTCATCCGCCACGTGCTGGAGGAGGACATCGGCTACTACCTCTGCCAGGCCAGCAACGGCGTGGGCACAGACATCAGCAAGTCCATGTTTCTCACCGTGAAGAGTAAGTAGCCAGTGCTGTGCCAGGGGAGCAGAGCGTGCCGGTGAGGGTGGCTGTGGCTGTGGGGTGGGTGCCCGTGAGCAGAGCCATGCCAAAGGTTCCTGCCGCACCAGCCTGGCTCCGGCCTCACACCGCGCATCCCCACGATCGATGCGCGGCCGGGGGAAGGCATTGATTCTGCTCCTCCAGGGACCTGCTTCCCTTTCAGTATTAAACACACTTTGTCTTTAATAAAACCGAGCAATCAATCTACATCATCCAGAAGGAAAGGAAATAGCTGAGCTACTCTGACAGCGATGGGCTGGCAAGTGTTGCTAGACACCGTGTTTAAGCTGCGCTTATTATTGGATTCCTCTCCTGCTGCTACCAGAGGAATGCATAATCTCCAGCTCCTCTCTGTTTACTTTGATTGTTGGTGCTGTGAGCATTCAGACCTCAAAAGGGAGGTGATGGAGGGGGGACCAGCCTCACACTTGCTCTTGGGCAGCTCCGGTGTGTCTCCAGAGTGGAGCCAAGTGCTGTGTTCTGTGGTGTTTCTCTCGGTGCCTGTCCCCTCCTGCACCCCCCAGTGTCTGCTCCTCTCCCCATCAGCTGTGTAATTTATCCCTCCGACTGATGAATCAAAACGAGCGACTTCAAACAGCGCACTTCAATGAGGCGCAGGTACAAAGTCGAGGCGATTAATCCCGAGTGAGCGCGCGGAAGTCTTGAGCCTGAACTGTTGCCTTGTCCCTGCTATCCGCTGTAATTGCATCCCAGGACAGGCTGCTTGCTGACTTGAATAGCACGTAACCTTATTATGCATGTGCTTTTCTATCTCCTGGAGCCCTCGCCGCCTTTGAACAGGGCTGGATGAATAGGTAGACAAAGCGCCGCAGCCAATTAAGCATTGTGTGGGGCTCTTTGGTTTGTTTCAGTTTGGGATTTTTGTTTGTTTAGTGAAATGTCAGGCCAATTAAAGCCGTATCAGCGCTGGCTTTCCTGGAAAGCCAGGCCACTGCGCACAGAGTTAAATGGAAGTTAATCAGAGCCCAAGCAACGGGTGCTGCTGGTCAGCAGGGGAGTGGGGAGCAGCCAGCCCGCATCTGCACATCCCCTGCCCTGATACCACAGCGATGGGCAGCAGCCAGCCCGCATCTGCACATCCCTGCCCTGATACCACAGCGATGGGCAGCAGCCAGCCCGCATCTGCACATCCCTGCCCTGATACCACAGCGATGGGCAGCAGCCAGCCCGCATCTGCACATCCGCTGCCCTGATACCACAGCGATGGGCTGCAAGGGGCAAGCAGAGATGCCCAGGTCATGCTTCGGACAAGTGAGTGCAGTCCTTGCTGTGCACTGGCAGCCGCACCAGTGCCAGGAGGAGCTGGTGCTGCTTTCATCAGGTGATGGGCAAGCAAAGCTGCCCAGCTTTGTACCGCTCCAGGAGTGTAACTGTCAGTGCCCTGGCCCAAAGCACTTGCTTTGGTCCAGGCCATGGGGGTTCCCTGGATGCCCACACTCAGGCTCATGTCTGGGACCATTAGAGTCTGTAAGGTGGTGAATGCTGGAGGATGGGAACGTGAACCCGGGGGAACACAGGGCGCAGGTGAGGAGATCACTGGTGCATGATAAATGCCATTTAGCACATGGCTGCGTGCCTCCGCGGGTGTTGAGAGCAGAGCATGTGGGACGGACAGGGTCACATCCCAGTTGTGCAGCACTCCGGAGTGGTGGCAGTGCTTGGAGAGGAGGATCCTCTAATCCATCCTCCCTGGTGCCATGATGCTGGGTGAGCGGGTCTGGCTGAGGTGCTGGAAGAAGGGCAACTGCCCGCGTGTCATGGGCACAGCGGTGTTTGGAGGTGCGCTGCCGTACAGCAAGAGCATAACTGATTGCTTCCATGCAATTTGAATTAATCTCGTGCTTCAGGTGGAACTCAGCTAATCAGTGTAGAAAGGAAGCTGGAATGGGCGCAATCAAATTAACATCACAGAGCCAGCTCCAAACAAGGAAGAGGGGGGCGAGGGAGGCACAGCCCTTGTCACCCTTGTCACCGTTCTCATTCAGTTGAACCCACAGGGCTGCAAAGCAGCCCCAGCCCCGTGCGGGATGTCAGAGCGAGCTGGTGACTCTCTCTGTAGCCAGGCTTATCTCTGCCCAGCAAGCAGGACCAGCCTCTTGTCGGGGCCTTGTTAACAAGGCAGTGATGCTTGGCAGGGCAGTGAGGAGGGCTGGGCATGGGGAGGACAGAACGCATGGGAGGCTCTGTTCAAGGGAAGCCTGTCTGCACGGAGCCAGCTTACTGATGTCGCTGCACCCAGAGGTGCAGCTGCAGAGGTCCTGTGGTCAGTACCAAGTGATGCCGTCCCTCTGTGAGCAGCATTACTGCTCCAGGGCATGCGTCCAGTACCGGAGTGCAAGAGGTGCCGCCTCTGCACCCTGGCCTGTGCTGCCTCCGTGGCTAGTTGGGGTTTTCTTATGGCTTGTTCTGCGGCTTCCGCTGCTCTGGGCTGCGTGCTGCTCTCCTGGGAGCCCGGCAATTGAGGGAGGTTGATATGTTTACGTCCAAGGAGCTGCTTTTAATCAAACATCAATGAATGCATTTCAGCGAAGCAGAGCCTGAAACAGAGCTCCTCTCCCGGGGCCACTGCTCGCCGGGAAGGGGCTGCTGCCTCCATGGCTGCTGCCACCCTGTCCTGCCCCTTTGGCCCCTGTGGCCATGCACACCCTCCACACTGCACTGGCCTCAGCCTGGCCCAGAGGAAGGCTGAATGCAGGGGAGCAGTGCCCATGCCTCTCTCCCTGGCGTAGCCCTGGCATCGGGCTGCAGGCAGGCAGAGCCACTGGGGCTGAGGGAAGAGGGTGTGCAGCTTAGGACAGGATGGGGCAGAGGCAGGAGAAGCCTTGCTCTGTTTCTTTAGCCCTTCTGCCATGCCCTGCACTGTATGTCCGAGCACTGCCCCAGCATCCCTGCTCTTTGCTCGCAGGCCTTCGGGGCAGGATTACTATGGGGCACTGCCATAGGGCACCACACTGGGCATCACTCTGTCCCAGCCATGTGGGTGCCTGCCCTGCACCCCTCAAACTCCAGCAGCTTGGGAGGAAAGGTTTCCTTAGCTGTTAATTGAATTACATTGCCACAGAAAGCCGAGAAGTCGTAGCTCATTAGAGCCTCTTGTGTCCCATTATAACAGTGTGTGTTGCCTTTGCGGATCGTCATTACCATGTATTACTGCGGGACTCAGCAGCGCTGTTTGTTTATGCATTACATTTTTCTCTGCTCACCCAGGCTGTCCCGGGCCCCAGCCCATGGCCCCTGCATGGTGCACACCATGGGTGCCCCACTACGTGGCACAGGGGCAGCGCCAGGGCTTGGCTTTGGAGCAGTGAGCCTGTGGGGAAGTTACAGCAGCCTCTCACAGCAAGAAGTGCTGCTGCAGCACTTGGGGACAGGAGGAGGCAGCTTCATGCCAGGGATGCAGGCACCAAGGGCCTTGTGCTGTCCCAAGGGCCATTCCTGACCATGCTGCTTGGGCAGCACTGGGATGCACCCACTCTGGGTGCTGCAGCCCATCGGGTGGTGAGCGTGGTGTGGGGCTCCGCATCATCCTCGTTTGTGTATTGGGGTGGCTATGGGTAAAATCTGTCTGTGGTATCTGCAATGCAAAGGCAGCCTTGCTGATGTGAAATGGCACTCTATATTCTGCCCAGGTTTATATGAGTGAATTATGCAAATCCGTGATGGAAAACATTCTTCCTCTCATCCTCGGGAGTGTAAAACCTTAGTCAATAATTCATACCCGCACGTCTCAGACTGGAGGCTTTCTCTTCATTATAGTGTGCGCTTGGTTATTTGTCTTTCACGTTTTATTGTCTACCCCGGTGTAATGCTATGCATTATAAAATTTATCTGCTTCATTATTTTATGATCCTGAGCCCTATAATGCAGCGAGACGATTCCGCTCCGGGCTGCGCGGCCTCCCGGTGAGACCCGCATCCACCCCGGCGGGGTCCGCGCTGGGACTGGGCAACCACAGTGTCCCCCCGGCTCCCCAGTGACCCCCTGCCTCCCCGCAGTCCCGGCCATGATCACCTCCCACCCCAACACCACTATTGCCATCAAGGGGCAGACCAAGGAGCTCAACTGCACGGCACGGGGCGAGCGGCCCATCATCATCCGCTGGGAGAAGGGCGACACCGTCATCGACCCCGACCGCAACATGCGCTACGCCATCACCACCAAGGACAACGGCGACGAGGTCATCTCCACCCTCAAGGTGAGGCCTTGGATCTTGCACCCACCTGGGCTGCCTGGTGCCTTGCATGGGTCGGGGCCAGGGGACGGGAGGTTTGGGGGGTGACCTGCTTCCATGGGCACAGGTCCTGCTGGGCTGGGAGCAGGCTGTGGCACTGGGGGAAGGCAGGGGCATGGTGCTCAGGGCAGCTCAGCCTGAACTGGCTCCTCTTCTCTCCCTGAAACCTTCACAGCTGAAACCAGCTGACCGTGGGGACTCGGTCTTCTTCTCCTGTCACGCCATCAACTCCTATGGCGAGGACAGAGGCTTGATCCAGCTCACCGTCCAAGGTACTCATTCTTCTATGTGTGAGCCCCTGGGTGCAAAGCCTGGCTGTGGGCATCCCCTGGTCCTGAGGCTTTTCTCCTTGTCACCCCTCACCTGCCCCTGTGTCCCCAAGAGCCCCCTGACCCACCAGAGCTGGAGATCCGCGAGGTGAAGGCCCGCAGCATGAACCTGCGATGGACGCAGCGGTTTGATGGCAACAGCATCATCACCGGCTTCGATATCGAGTACAAGAACAAGTCGGGTAGGTGATGGCCACCCTCCCCTTTCCTCCCCTCGCCGTGGGGCTGCGCTGCGGCCGCTGTGTCCTGGCACCTCCAGGGGCATAGTCTGCATGCCGGTGCCTTTGATGAAGGAAGGAGAGCAGCATTAATGAAATATGTTAATTTCTGTTGGATGGGAGCGTTTGAAAGGGAATATTAAAAGAGACAATATTTGCAAAAGCCAGCCCCAGCCTGCACAACAGCGAGGAGGGGGAAGCAGCACCTCTCCTTGGAGGCCGGAGATGAAAGCTGGAGGGGCCTGGGGACTTCACCTACCTGAGCATGGCTCTCTCGGTGCTGCGGCCCCTGGGGTGGGCTCCGGGTGCTGATCCTCCCATCTCGCTTTGCCAGATTCCTGGGATTTCAAGCAGTCCACGCGCAACATCTCCCCGACCATCAACCAGGCGAACATCGTGGACCTGCACCCGGCCTCCGTGTACAGCATCCGCATGTACTCCTTCAACAAGATTGGGCGCAGCGAACCCAGCAAGGAGCTCACCATCAGCACAGAGGAAGCAGGTACCACTCCCAGCATGGGCACAGGGACTGCTGGGCAGGGCTTGTATGAGTGAATCTGGCTGTGGCACAGCTCTCCGGAAGCCAGTGTTTCCTGATGAGAAGGTCCTTTCCCTGACGCTTCTCAATGTGCTCTCTTGGGTCTGTCTCTCCACAGCTCCTGATGGGCCTCCAATGGATGTTACCTTGCAGCCGATGACATCGCAGAGCATCCAAGTCACCTGGAAGGTGAGCAGGGCTGGGGTGGTGCCTGGGGTATCCCTGGGCATGGGCACTTGGGCAGCAGCAGATGCCTTCCTGAGCCTGTGCAATGGAGCTTGTCCTGGGACCTGGCCTTGTGTCAGCGGTACAATGCAATGAAAATCTGGAGGTTGGGTGTGAGCTCAGCTCATTGCACAGGGCCTCTATTAATCGCAATGCGTAACAAGCTCATTATCTCATAGGATGTCCATGAGGGAACGAGGGTAAATAAGTGGAAGCCAGACACTGGGTTGAGAAGTGTTTGAGCAGAGATCAATAAAACTTAGAATTGGATTTGTTTTTCCAAAGCTGCCTAATGAAAAATAAAACTGGTTATAAAGTCAGGACTTCGTAGCGCACCGGAAAGTCAATACATTGCGGGTTCCAGCTTCTCCCCCTCCCCTCAAGCACTGGAAACCAGATTAACGGAAAGATGAAGTTCACTGGAAAGATAAGTCACTTCCTTTTAAGAGTGTTTCAGCAAGATGGATCTCCCTGGCTTTGTGACATAAATTTGCAATCAACCCTATCGATGCCTTAATGCTTCGGAGAAGTATTAAGATTGATCCCAACCTGGCCTTGCACGGTTTGAAGGCTGTTAGGCTTGAGGGCTTTTCCTCTTCCCATTGAGCTGCTGCAGTCAGGGAATGGCGCTGGCGGCGCACATCACTGTCCTCTCTTCCAAGGAAGCTGCACCTTTGTTATCACTGCTCTGCCACTCGGCACGCGCGATCAAGAGCCGTGTGGGGAGAGCAAACCTGAAAGCATCGGGAAAAGCTGCTGGGGAGAGGAGGCCGGGGCAGGGGAGCCCTGCATGACCCCGCTGCCCCTTGCACCTGTAGGCGCCAAAGAAGGAGCTGCAGAACGGGGTGATCCGTGGCTACCAGATCGGCTACCGGGAGAACAGCCCGGGCAGCAACGGGCAGTACAGCATCGTGGAGATGAAGGCCACGGGCGACAGCGAGGTCTACACGCTGGACAACCTGAAGAAGTTCGCGCAGTACGGGGTGGTGGTGCAGGCGTTCAACCGTGCGGGGACGGGGCCGTCCTCCAGCGAGATCAATGCCACCACGCTGGAGGACGGTAAGGCTCCATCCATCCCTGGTCCAGGTGGTTTCCCTGCTCCCGGTACCAAATCCCACCTTGGGGTCTCCCTGCCCCGTCCTCAGCAGGTCGTTGCCCACCAGCAGCGTTCAGCTCTGGGCTGACTGCATGCGTGCGCGTGCTCCCTGGGGATGCCAGCGCCGGTTTGTGGTGCCGTTAGGAGGATTCCAAGGTGGATTTGCACGTTGCTGCGGATCCAGGGAGTTTTCTGTCGGGGAGGGATCACTGGTGGCCTCAGTCCTTTTGAAGACAACGAGGAAAAGTTTGTGGTGCATTTGCTCAGCAGTTCTTCATACTTAATTAAGGCTCTCGTTAGCCTGTCAAACCATGATCGTTTCCTGGCTGCATTAGCACTCCTCCCGGGGTATTCAAGGGCCCCTGTTTTAGCAATAGTGTCTTTTCCGTAATTATATTACCTTCATTTTGTTCAAAAGGACTATCTGTATTAGTTTATTATACTCTGTCCCTAATTACATGGTGCTTATATTTTTGCACCTAAGTAATATGAAACAATAACCATTTTCAAAGCGGATCGTTACGGTGATGTATTATCGTTTAAATGCTCATAAAAATTAGAGTTACCTCTTAGGGGGCAATGGGATCTAATTACCTCGCATCCAGCCAGCAATCCCACTCTCTCCTCACTGGGAAGTACAGTGTGTCCCGGCAGCTTCCCTGCCCCTATGAGCACAGGGCTTGCACCCACCTCGGCGGTCCAGGAGGAGCGAAACTGTGTGTTGGAGGCAAACCAACACATAGTGCACAGTGTACTGGGCAGGGATTCGAGCACCTGGAGAAGGGGGGGAGCAGCAGCATGATGGGGTGCAGTTGGGGTGGCTGACCCATGGGGCACTGCTCCTTCAGCACAGCATCTGCCAGGCACGTGCCACCATGCCATCCTCCTGCTGATTGCATAGAATCATAGGATGGTTTGGGTTGGAAAGGACCTTAAGATCATCCAGTTCCAACCCCCTTGCTATGGGCAAGGATACTTTACATTAAACCATGTCCTCCCCACTCATCCCCTCCTCAGTACCCAGCCAGCCCCCCGAGAACGTGCGGGCCATCTCCATCACATCGGATGTGGCTGTGATCTCCTGGTCGGAGCCCCCACGCAGCACCCTCAATGGGGTGCTCAAGGGATACCGGGTCATCTTCTGGTCCCTCTACATGGACGGAGGTGAGCGCTGGGCGGTGCGGGGGACCTGGGCGGGTGGTGGCATGGGGCTGACGGGACCTGTGTCCCCACAGAGTGGGGGGAGATGCAGAACATCACGACCACGCGGGAGCGCGTGGAGCTGCGGGGCATGGAGAAGTTCACCAACTACAGCGTGCAGGTGCTGGCGTACACCCAGGCTGGCGACGGCGTCCGCAGCAGCGTGCTCTACATCCAGACCAAGGAGGACAGTAAGTGCTGCTGCCCCCAGCCCGCTTGGGTCTTGCTGCCATCACTTGGGGCTGCAGCGTGCCGATGCCAGGGGATGGGAGCACTTGCTTGTGCTACAGCGCTATACCCACAGAGGAAGGGCTGGAATGCTGAGGGATCCCAGAGGAAACCCCTGTGTACAGCCGTGGGCAGGGCATTTCCCTTTCTCCTTTGTTTCCTTTCCCCTAAGTGCGGATAGTTAAATATTTACACCCCTGCCTGCCCTACTTTAATGCCATTAACTCGGTAGCAGAGCGTTTCCCGGGCCCATGGGCTGCTGTGGTGTCCTGGAAAGGCCAGATGCTGCGGGGACGCAGCGAGCAGGGTAATGCTGAGCCACTCGGGCAGATTAAGGAGATGCCATTAAAAGCCAATCACGGTTTATAAACCAGAGCCTGTGCTGCAGAGACCTCAGAGACCTCCCAGCACCGGCTCTGCCTCATTCCTCCCCTCTCCAGTTCCAGGTCCTCCGGCTGGCATCAAGGCTGTCCCGTCCTCTGCCAGCAGCGTGGTGGTGTCCTGGCTGCCACCAGCCAAGCCCAACGGCATCATTCGGAAGTACACCATCTTCTGCTCCAGCCCCGGCTCCGGGCAGCCGGTACGGGATGGGGATGGGCATGGGGAATCACCAGGATGTGCCAGAGATGGCCAAGCAGGAATGCGAGGGAGGGCTGATGCCAGGCGGCAGCAGCAAAGGTCCCTGGGGCCCATGCAGTGCAGAGTTGCACCAGTGGGCACTGCATCAGGGCATGGTCTCATTGTCTATCTGTTCCCTTTCTTTGGCATCTACCC
Organism: Amazona ochrocephala; assembly: GCA_039720435.1. Lineage (NCBI taxonomy): Eukaryota > Metazoa > Chordata > Aves > Psittaciformes > Psittacidae > Amazona > Amazona ochrocephala. The sequence goes on from CM077895.1 coordinate 7,261,482, forward strand.
TCCTCAGAAGGGTAAACGAGCCAGCAGCTGACCAAAAATGACATAGAAGTGAAGCCTGGCCCCATCACTCCATCGAAAGGGAGAGGTTGATGGGAGGTCTGCAGACTACTGCTTATCAAAAGCTCTTTCTCAAACTCATTTCACTATGTGAGCCTCTGGTTTCCAGGGCAACATAATCTTTTCATCAAAGCAACTGGTAAAACCGCTGGGATCCGATATTGTTTTCCTGGCATCTTGTCAAAACTGTCATTTGGGTAAAAAAAATGGTGTATCATATACAGTATTCACATGGGTGTCTGCTTGTGGGGTGCTTCGACATCGTGGGCCCCGCAAGGGCACGCGTTTGAGGATGGGGAATGCACAGATACCCGTGTGCACACAGGAATACCTCCTCCATCCCATGCGAAGGGGAGCAACCCGTCTCCTGCTTGGTGCAGTGTGCTGGAGCAGGGCTGGGCTTGGGGCAGAATGGTTTTGACCCTGGGGGGATGGAGATCGGTCATGGTGCTTGCACACAGCCTCTGTGCCCATGTAATACCGCCATGGCGCTGGGGGCGGCCACTGTGGGCCATGCAGGGGGTGAGCCCGTGCCAGGTTTTGGCTGCTCGCTGTGACCACAGCGGGGTTTTGGCAGCCTGGCCGGGGTTTGCCTCGGTGCTCAGCTCCTGCTGCAGCTCGGTGGGTGGCCAGGGGAGCATCCTTACCCAGGAACAAGCCGTGCCATCGGAACCAAGCCATCTGATCCTTGGGCTCCGGCCCGGGCTCCCTGGAGGCATCACGACACCAGCCGGTTTACACTGACGAGCACCAGGCCGAGCCAAACTGCTGCCTGGGAGCCAACCCGCAGCACCTTGATGGGATGGGAGGGATGCCCTGGTTGGGGATACTGCAGGCAGCTGCCCGCAGGCAGCTTTTCCTGGCTGATACCTCAAGCACTGCGCTGGCCTGTGTTGGCTCCTGATGGTGCTCCTGGGGAGAGGGTCCCACAGAGGCTGTACCTTCTCCTGTGTCCCTCTCCACAGGCCCCCAGCGAGTACGAGACCAGCCCTGACCAGCTCTTCTACCGCATTGCCCACCTGAACCGCGGGCAGCAGTACATGCTCTGGGTGGCTGCCGTCACCTCCGCCGGCCGCGGCAACATCAGCGAGAAGGTCACCATTGAGCCTGCTGGGAAAGGTACTTGGGGGGCACCAGCTCATGGGGCACACGCATCCTGGCTCCACCGGGCCCTGCCCATAGGGTTGCATTGGGATGACTTGTGCCTGGGCAGCCTCAGTTCTGGTTAGCACTGGGGGGATCCATGCATGGGGCCTGCCCACCATGCCGACCTCCTCCTTGCCCCCAAGCCCCTGCCAAGATCATCTCCTTTGGAGGCACCGTCACCACCCCCTGGATGAAGGATGTGAGGCTGCCATGCAACTCTGTTGGGGAGCCAGTCCCTGCCATCAAGTGGACCAAGGACAGGTACCGAGGGTGCTGTCACCGCCCAGGGTCTGCCACCCTTGCTGTGCTGCACACGGCTGATGTGCCCTCCCCTCTCCTGGCAGCGAGGACTCTGCCATCCCGGTGACGGTGGATGGCCATCGCCTCATCCAGACCAACGGCACGCTGGTGCTGCGCTCGGTGAAAGCGGAGGACTCGGGGTACTACACCTGCACCGCCACCAACACGTGGGGCTTCGACACCATCATCATCAACCTGCTGGTCCAAGGTGAGGGGTGCTGGTCGAGGGGGAGCCTATGGTCCCGTGGGTGCATCTGGGAGCATCTCCCAGACAGCGCAATGAGCCTGTGCTCTGGCTCATCCACTGCTCTTGGTGGGTAAAGCACTGCAGTGTTGGCTCTCATGGCTGAGCAGGAGGTCCTGTTGGCATTTCCTCTTTTAGGGGGCACAATACAGGGCACTTCCAGCATGTGAGGTGCTCATGGGCTTTTCCCTCCTCCCTAGTGCCCCCGGACCAGCCCCGCCTGACCGTGTCCAAGACCTCAGCGTCATCCATCACACTGGCCTGGATTCCTGGGGACAACGGGGGCAGCTCCATCCGAGGTATGGCTGCTGGGAGCGATGGAGCTGGCCCCAGCACCATAGCACCCATCCCAGAGCAGAGGGTGCCTCTGGTCCTGGCACCAGGGGACAATGCTCATGGTGCATGTTTTCAGGCTGTGCATGCACTTTTGTGTCTGTGCCTCAGTTTGCCCCTCTTGGAAACGCTCCAGAATAAGGCTGATGCTTCTTAGCTTGTGGGAGGCTGCTGGTCCTAATGAGGGGGCTGCAAGGTCTTTAGGCCAAGGGAGTGAAGCAGGTAACAGGGAGTGTGTCATTAATTGCTCAGGCGCTGGTGGCCAGCGCCAGCCCCAGTGGCTGCTTTGTGGCACCAGCACTGTGTGAGCCTGATCCCGCCGGGGCAGGATTTGTCCCCCCTGCAGCCGCTGTCAGGCTGGGGGGCTCCAGGAGCATCCCTGCTTTCCAGAGCCTCCTTTCTGCTCTGATTCATCTCATGAATTATACGTTGAAGCAGCTGCACGCGGAGGGGGGAGCAGGGAGCGAGGAAGGAGACCTCGCTTACAATTAATTAAAAGCATGAAAGTAATTACAAGCAAATCTCCCCAGCCAGCAGCCTTTCACTGCAGCGGACGCTGTTGATAAATTTGGTTATAATTGGATTAGAAACATTAAAACCATGCTGCATGTCCAAGGTAAATAAATAACGGGTGGCAGGCACCCGGGTGCCAGCACCGTGGGTGGCGTGGGGTGGCAGAGCTGGTTTGGACAGGGGTGGAAAAGCGTGCCGATGGGCAGACCTGTGCCACCCTGGGAAGGTCCAGCCGTAGGGAAGCCTTGGTGCTGGGTAGCTGGGAAGAGCATCACTTCCCTTAGCAGCACTCTGCCAGAGCTGGATGATGGCAGAGCTGATGGAAGGCACACGTCTGCCTTCACATGGGTCCTTTGGCATTGCCGCGGTGGTACCCGGGTGCTGACAGCACACAGAGCAGTCCTGCGAGCTCGGCACCTTGCAGCTTGTGATGCACCACAAAGGATGAAGCCGCTCCTCCCTGCTAGTTTTGTTGGAGGTTTGGCAGAGTAACCTGCAAGCACAGCCCAATCTGTCAGTGCACCCCCAAGGTCTGGGTTTTGTGTGGCCGAAAAGGCCAGAGCAGCGGGCAGCAGAGATGCGCTGCCGGGGGGAGCACCGATGGTCTCTGCGTATCCCTTGCCCGAAGCCCGGAGCGTGAGCCTCCCCCCGGGAAACCCTGCAAGCCGTCTGCAGGCGTCTTGTTGTCAGCAGTACAACAGGCGTGTTCATCTGGGACACTGTGTGCTTCCTAATACTCTTCATCACGGGAGAGGAGGCGGCGCGCAGTGACAGAGGCAACTTCCTAGCAGCTTCCCAAGGGAGCCGGTTAATTCTGCCTTTCCCTTTATGGCCTCGCACGGCTCAATCACGTTTCACACTGCTGTTTATAACAGAGCAAAGGGGCTGTGCTGGGTCATGGGGGCTCAGGCAGAGCGCTTGGGAGGTGCCCTTGTGCCTCTTGCAGTGCCTCAGCCTGTGTGGTGAGCAGAGCAGGGGATGAATTGACCTCTGTTCAGGATGCAAGCAGAGTCCTGCAGGGCAGCAGCTCGCCCTGTTAATGGTTTTGTGCTAACTGTAACCTGTGTCAGTAGTGTAGGAGCGCAGAGCTGTGCTTCCATCACCATTCACATGTGCACAGTGGGGCAGGAATTGGCGTGTAACAGGCACCCTGGCACTGCAAGGGTGCATTGGACGTGGCCATGGGATGTCCCCAGGGCAGGCACAGGGTACCCCTGTGGTAACCCCTTCTTTTTCCCTGCCTGGAATCATAGACTCAACTAGGATGGAAAAGACCTTCAAGATCATCAAGTCCAACCATTAAACCAACCTTGTGTGCCCGGGGGTGACCATCCCATCCTTGCTCCCACAGGCTTCGTGCTCCAGTACTCTGTGGACAACAGCGAGGAGTGGAAGGACGTGTTCATCAGCTCCTCGGAGCGCTCCTTCAAGCTGGAGAGCCTCAAGTGCGGCACTTGGTACAAGGTGAAGCTGGCGGCCAAGAACAGCGTCGGGGCTGGCCGCATCAGCGAGATCATCGAGGCCAAGACCCATGGCAGAGGTGAGCCTGTCCCACGGGGCCCCTGCGGTGCCCTCCTCCCGCATCCCTCCTGACGGCTCCTCTCCCGCAGAGCCCTCCTTCAGCAAGGACCAGCACCTCTTCACCCACATCAACTCCACGCACGCCAGGCTGAACCTGCAGGGCTGGAGCAGCGGGGGCTGCCCCATCACCGCCATCGTGCTGGAATACCGGCCCAAGGGCAACTGGGTCTGGCAGAGCCTGCGCACCAACAGCTCCAGCGAGGTGTTCCTGACGGAGCTGCGCGAGGCCACGTGGTACGAGCTCCGCATGAAGGCCTGCAACAGCGCCGGCTGCGGCAACGAGAGCGCGCAGTTCGCCACGCTGGACTACGACGGCAGTGAGTGGGGACGGGGGGGGCACCATGGCGAGGAGGGGGCTCCCGTGGCACTGACCGTGCGCCCGCCCGCGCCCTGCCGCAGGCACCATCCCACCCATCAAGTCTGCGCAAGGGGAGGGGGACGACGTGAAGAAGCTCTTCACCATCGCCTGCCCCGTGATCCTGGCCACGCTGGGAGTAGCGCTGCTCTTCATCATCCGCAAGAAGAGGAAGGAGAAGCGGCTGAAGAGGCTTCGAGGTGAGGTGGGGCGCGTATGGTGCGTGGGACCAGGGTGCGGAGCTGTGCTCTCCTGGACTGGCTTGGTCCATAGAGTCATAGAATGGTTTGGGTTGGAAGGGACCTGAGGGTCATCCACTTCCAACTCCCTTGCCGAGAACAGGGACGCCTCCCTCTAAACCATGCCACCCAAGGCCCTGTCCAACCTGGCCTTGAACACTGCCAGGGATGGAGCATTCACAGCATCCTTGGGCAACCCATTCCAGCGCCTCGCCACCCTCACAGCGAAGAACTTCTTCCTTATATCCAGTCTAAACTTCCGCTGCTTGTTTAAGTTTGAACCCATTCCTCCTTGTCCTATCAGTAATTCCCTAATGAAGCGTCCTTCCCCAGCATCCTTGTAGGCCCCTAAAAGCATCCTTCTTACCCCCTAAAACAGCCTAAGGAAATCCTTAAACAGCCTAAACCACCTTAGAAACCAACCAAACCCAAACCCTTTCCCTCTCCTTTGTGTCTCCTGCACAGATGCCAAGAGTTTGGCTGAAATGCTGATCAGGTAGGTCTGAGCTGCAGGTGGGTGCCCATGCTGGGTGGTGGGGCCGTCCTTAATGCTTTTAAGCCCAGGTTCAGCCCTGCCTCGCCTTCAGCCCTCCTCGGGCTCAGACCTGGAAGGTTGTGCTGGTGCCTCTATAGCACAGCAGCTCCTGGCTGCCCGGAGCTGAGCCCCGGGTGGGCTGCTGGTGCCAGCCCCAGCCCTGCTCTCCCCAGTAACGGCCGGGTGTGCGTCCCCTCTTACCTCACAGCAAGAATAACCGCAGCTTCGACACGCCGGTGAAGGGGCCCCCGCAGGGCCCCCGCCTGCACATCGACATCCCGCGGGTGCAGCTCCTCATCGAGGACAAGGAAGGCATCAAACAGCTCGGTGAGCACCCTGTGTTCCCTGCGCCGTGGAGCCCCTGCCTGCAGAGGGGATGCGGGCTGCCATCCCATGGCCCTGAGAAGCGTGCACTGTCCCCAGGCTGTCCCCTTCCTACCCTGGGGCAGGCAGGATGCCGCCTGGGGGTCCTTTTCCCCTTGTGTTGCTGCCGTCTCCTTGGCTCCATCTTGTGGCTGGAGGCAAATCCCCCATCCCTGTGTGTCCGGGGGCTTCCAAGGGATCTGAGCTCCAGTTCTTCCCCCAGGGGATGACAAAGCCACGATCCCAGTGACTGACACAGAGTTCAGCCAGGCGGTGAATCCGCAGAGCTTTTGCACGGGGGTCTCGCTGCATCATCCTGCTCTGATCCAGAACACAGGGCCCCTCATCGACATGTCTGACATCCGCCCCGGCACCAGTAAGTGACTGCGGTTGGGTTGCTGGGGGCAGCTTGTGGGTGAGCCCCAGCTGCCTGTGACACTGGCACCTCTGCGCCTTAGACCCTGTGTCAAGGAAGAGCGTCAAGTCTGCGCACAGCACCCGCAACCGCTACTCCAGCCAGTGGACCCTCACCAAGTGCCAGGCGTCCACGCCTGCACGGACCCTCACCTCGGACTGGAGGACAGTGGGCTCCCAGCATGGCATCACGGTCACCGAGAGCGACAGCTACAGCGCCAGCCTCTCTCAGGACACAGGTACGGCCGCACCAGGGGCTCCTCGGCCATCGCTAGCAGCATCTTTGGGGTACATGGGCTCACTGGTGCTGCCCAACCCATGAGTTTGGGGTGACAGCAGAAGCAGAGTTTGCTGTTAGTCAGTGGGATCACGGAAGCATGGCTTCCAGCGCAAAAGCTGCACGTTACCGGCTGACAGCAGCAGCACTGACACGTGTACTGGTGTTAATAGTGGAGACCGAGCACTGTGACAAATTGCACACGTGCAGGTAATGGGCCCTTGTGCTCTCTGGGAGCAGCTGGCAGCGGTGCCCCTGCCCTCCTGGCTCTGCTCTGAGCTTTTGAGCTCCAGGTAAGCCCATGGGAGGAGAGCGTACGTATGCGCAGGTCTCGTGGTCACCTGCCGAGCAGCATGGCCATGCCCTGCTCTGGGGACAGATGGCCTCGCAATGACAGCAATGTGGAGAACTGCATTCCCAGGTGTGTGATGCATCCTCCTCTCCACAGACAAGGGGCGGAACAGCATGGTGTCGACGGAGAGCGCCTCCTCTACCTACGAGGAGCTGGCGCGCGCCTACGAGCACGCCAAGCTGGAGGAGCAGCTGCAGCACGCCAAGTTCGAGATCACCGAGTGCTTCATCTCGGACAGCTCCTCGGACCAGATGACCACGGGCACGACTGACAACGCCGACAGCATGACCTCCATGAGCACCCCCTCCGAGCCCGGCATCTGCCGCTTCACCGCTTCCCCACCCAAGCCCCAGGACAGCGAGCGGGGCAAGAGCGTGGCCGTCCCCATCCCGCACCGCGCCAGCAAGAGTGAGTAGCGCAGATGTGTACGCATCCTGGTTACGTGCTGAGTAACGCAGAGACAAATACACCGCTTACACGCACTGAAAGAGAGCTCCTGGAGAGAGCAGGAGGGAGGAAGTGCAGGTTAGATGTAAGGAAGAAGTTCTTTGCTGTAAGGGTGGTGAGGCCCTGGAATGGGTTGCCCAAGGATGTTGTGAATGCTTCACCCCTGGTGGGTGGTGTTCAAGGCCACATTGAACAGTCTTGGGCGGCATGGTTTAGTGTGAGGTGTCCCTGCCCATGGCAGGTGGTTGGAACCGGATGAGCTCAAGGTCCTTTCCAACCCCAGCTGTTCTATGATTCTATATATAGGGTTTGGAAAGTTTCCTTTTCCAGAAATCTTTTCCAGATCCCAACCCACTATGGAAAAATCCCCATAGAACCCACTCAAAATGGAGTGCATTGTTCCAATTTCTTCTCCTCAACTTCTTGCATTCTTCTCCACCTCACATTTCTTCGCTCGTTGCTCCTCTTCCCTTTGTTCCTCATCTTTCTCCTGAATTCTCTTCCTCTTCAATTCTCCTCTCTTCTCTACAATTCCTTTATCAATTCCTCTTCAATCTGCTTCTCTTCTCTACAATTCTCCAGTTAAATTCTCTCCAGTTCAGTTCTCTCCAGTTCTCCTCAGTGCTCTTCAGTCTTCTCCAGTTCTCCTCATTGTCTTCTCTTAAATTCTCTTCCACCTCCCCTTTTCCTTCAAGTGTCCTCAATTCACTTCTTTCTCTTCAGTTCCAAGTCTCAGTTCTCTGTTTTCCCTCAGTTCTCCTCCTCAGGTTTCTTTGCTTTCCCCCATTGCTCCTCTCCTTTGCTCGCATCCAATTCCATTCATTTTTCTCCTTCAGGTGTCCTGGTATTTATTCCCATTCCTCTGTCCGATAAGTATTCCACCCCATGTCTTGGTGTGCATTCCCAGTCCTTAATACATCATCCCCACATTAGTACTGTTCCCCAGTGTTCAGTATTACCTAATATTCCATCCTGACACTTAGTAATTCCCTGTGCATTCACTCCTATTTCAGTTTTCATTCTCCAATAAATACTCCATTGCAGCTCCCTCGTATTCCTCCCTGGTTTTCATAGTTGTTTTTCACGTGTATTCCTCACCCTTATTTCCCATTCCCCCCTTGTTGCTTGCTGCTGCCTGGAAGACACATCCCCTCCTTGCTGGGACGTACTTCCTTTAACCCCCCTATAGTTCTTCTCCTCCCCCCCTTTTCATCCATCACACTAGAGATGAAATAGAAGTGGTTTTTATTTGTGATGATAATTTATACAGCAAGTACAATCTGCAGTTTAGAATATAATGGGATCCTTACCTCAACTCGGACAACACAGTACCCAGTAGACAATATACCACGCACTAGCCTACAGCAGGCATCAGGAAAGCATGAGACAGGCTGTCATGTGTTGTTACAGCATTAGGAACAGGTTAGTTACAGCACACAGATTCATAGACCTGTTCAGGCTGCAGAACACCTCGGAGATAAACCCACCGCTGCCAAGTTCACCGGTAAACCATGGCCCTCAGCACCACGTGAGATGAGCACTGTGCACTCCAACACAGGTTACCATGTAGTACAAATGTTTACACCAAATACATTACAGATGTTTCTTATTATAACTGTGTTGCAGAGCACAATGTCGTACACCCATCGACACCACTGGCTTGTAACACATATGTGCCAGAGTGCAATAGACGTGGTTTCAGCTCTAGTTCACTACAGGGTAACAAATAACACATTGTGTATGAAAGAACAGGTTTTTAATGCAGTAGGATGGTTTTCACTATGGGATAAACAATAGGTTAGCTAGAAATACAGATCGTAACACTTTACGTGGACCATCTTGTCCTCCAGCATCGCTCGCGCAGTGGACGTCGTCCCCGTCTCCGAGCGCGATAGGGCGCCGTGGTTCCCGCATGGCCTCACCCCTCTGCTCTTCCCCTCGCAGGTGACTACTGCAACCTCCCGCTCTACGCCAAGTCGGAGGCCTTCTTCCGCAAGCCGGGCAGCGAGCCCTGCCCGGTGGTGCCGCCGCGGGAAGCCTCCATCCGCGGGCTGGCGCGGGCCTACCCCGCTCCCGCTCGGCACCTCACGCTGGAGCCCGGCGCCAAGCCCCTGGGGCTGCCCCCGCCGGCCCCCGCCGCAACCACCTTACCTCAGAGGACTCTGCCCATGCCCAGCACCACCAGCGCCGCTGCGCCCACCACCAGCGCCGCGCCAGCGCCCGCCACCACCGAGCCCCCCGCCGCCGAGCGGGGCCCCTCGCACTCCAAAGTGGGGGGCTCCAGGGACTCGCTCCTAGAAATGAGCACCTCGGGGGTAGGAAGGTCTCAAAAACAGGGGGCTGGAGCCTACTCCAAGTCCTACACGCTGGTGTAGGCACCACGCAGAGACCGCCCGCCACGGATGCTGCTCGTTTCCCTGCGCCATTTATATTTAATTAACAAACTTGTACATAAAAGGACTCTTTTGTATAAATGAAGCTATTTTCTTCTTCTCCGAACAGAAAAAGAAACCAGGGCACAAAGAATTTGCTGTTACAGATTTAAAAAGATAATATATATGTAAACATCTATATATTTCACATCATTTTGAAAGGGCACAAGGAAAGACTCAGCGACTTTTTTTCCCCCCTGATCTTGTTGGTGGTTTTGAAGAGGAACGTCTCCAAGACATTGCATGCTATTTTACTGTTCTGAAAACAGCAGGAGTTGCTTCAATTTGCAAATGCTTATGTGTTAATACCTTTTTCTATGAAAAAAAGCCCAGCGCTGTGTGCAATAAAGGTTATGTTTATACACGGGTGCTTGTTAAAGCGAGCAGGGATTGAGGTGGCGCAAGGGCTGGGATGGAGCAAGGGCAGCGTGGATGCATCCAGGTAAATCCGCTGCCTGTGCTGAGCCAGCCTGCAGAGGAAGGAAAGGACGGGATGGGAGCAGGGTCCTACCCATGGCAGCACCAAGCAGGACGCCTCAGCATCCACCCCAGTGCCGCCTCGTCACCGGTAAGTGCAGCCCAAATTGCAGCCTAGCTCCAGCCCCAGAGGAGCCACAGCACAGGACAGCAACCCCCAACCCAGCTCCACCACGGCCCGGTACAGCAGTGCAGCTCCAGTGCCGTGCATGAAGCAGGGCTCTTGTTCCCGGTGCTGCACAGGCACAGAGGGTGAAGCACAGCACCTTGTCCTCAGCTGAAGCTGACCTGCAGCAGAGCAGTGATGCACGGCGCAGGGGTGATGAATCCAGTGCAGCGCAGCGAGCTGCGGTGTCTGCTTGCCATCAAGGTCATTCACGGCACAAGACATTAACAGACATCAGCAAAACTCATTTCCATAGACACCTATACCAGCGTGATTCAACACAACGCCATGGCAAGGGTCCCTCTAACACATAGGACAGAGATTGTGACAGAATTAGCAGTGATTTATACAGGATTGGGCTGAAGAGGTTTGTGTGTAGAAACAGAAGGGACAGGAATGAGGGAGACCCTCCCATTGAGTGACGAGGTTCACACTGGGCCCCCTTGCTCCCTAAGCCCCTGATGGAGCCTAGGTGCGGCTGGATCTAGTCCTACTCCCAGACTTGGGCAATGGTTTATGTCTAATGGAATTTTAGGGAGAAATTGAGGTGGAAGGATTGGAGTCTAATGAAAGAAACAGGGAATAAGGAAACCCCCTCACTGAGTCACCAGGTTCAGCCTAGACCCCCTTGCTCTCTAAACCTCTCTCTCAGAGGAGTCTCAGTGCAGCTGGGTCGAGACTTAGCCTCAGACCTGGTCAATGGCATTCACCTAAAGGATTACAACCATCATGTAGCAGCAGTTTGCCGTTGCAAAGTGAATCACAAGCTTTCCAACAATACTCAATTACTGAAGCTACTATAATGCATTTACAATAAACATCACAACTAACACACTAAGACAGCGATATCTTATACAGATACCTATACACACACACATACTACATGTCCTCCGGTGCAGTGAGAAGCAGGAGTACAACACAACGCTGCTTCCCCAGCACTGCTCAGTGCCCCGTCTCAGTGAGCAGAAGCAACAGCCCAGGCAGACAAACCCTACTGCACACACTGGAGGGCCGGGGGCTCCAAGCTGCAGGCACCAGTCACTGCTGCTGCGGCCCCGGAGGGCTCGAGTCGGTTTAGCTGCCCAAGGCAGAGCCGGGCCTTCCAGAGGAGCTTCTGGCGCTACCTGAGCCCTGATTCGTTACCTGCGCTCCTGCTTCCTTATTCCCTGCTGCTTTAAGCTCATGTTTTCATCCCCTCTCCATCCATGCTTGCTGCCCACCGGCTCCATCGCATCTTCCCCCACAACAGACAGGTACGCTTCCTCTTGACACTGACACTACCAGTTGTAACGTCCATGCAGGGAATGTCACGTCACGTCTCCCCTAGCTTTTCCCTACGACAGAGCTGCTGTTTAAACCCAGGGATAATCAAACTCAGCACATTTTTAACGAAGCACCCAAACATTAACATGCAAATACAGTGTCTGGTGTTACTGGTGGCATTACCTGAGTCAGGCTGCTGCTGTAGCACCCACCTTGGGTTTGGCTTTTCTTTATTCAAAAGCCCTAGATCCGTTCTGAATCACTTTTATTTCTACACATGGCCTTTGTTATTCATTCAGTTCCACAGCTGCTTGGAGACAAAACCACGCTGCGTTTCCCATTTAGCACACAGGGAACACGTGGATTTTGTGTGTGGAACGTGCGCAACTGAACGATCAGGCTTCGCCGCAGGAAGCACTTGCTTGCCTTACCTTAAAGCAGTCACCCAGGGGGAACAATCCTGCCCCTTGTGCCACCCCCATGACCAGTGCAAAGCAGCATCTCAAGCCTTTCCCAAGGATTTCAAACCCAGCCCAGTGCACGTTTGGCTTCAGAACCTTGACGGGTACAGGTTTTAACAAGCACCAAGGGCCACCCCCTCTAAGCAGTGTCACAGCAGCAGCTCTGCCGTGCCAACCCCAGGTTTAAATAGAAGAGGCAAGAAAAGGCAAGCCTGCTCTCAGCTACCAGAGCAAGGGGATTAGTGAGATAAGCAGAAGAACAGATTAACACAGATTAGTACATCTTTATTGTAATTGGCTAGCAGAGATTTCCTTCAGCACCACAGCAAGAACTCCCCCTTCCCTCCCCTTCCCCAGCCCTGGCTTTGCATGGGTCAGCAGAGTCCATGTTTCCCACTCTCAGGCATGAGACCCCACCAGCTCCACATCAAACCTGCCCCTGCCCTTCTTAGCAGCAGGCTCTCCCCACGCTGCTGCGCGGGTATAGATGAGCAGAGTCCATTCAAACCACGCCGTGCAACCCCACCAGGCTCAGCCATGTAACGCACTGGGCTCGGGTTAGGGTCTGCCTTACCAGCTCCAGCGCTGCAGCAAACCCCACGCAACACACACCTCCTGGCACCAGGCTGCCCGCAGCAGAGCTCCCACCACCACGGTGCCAGACCCATCACCAGCCCACGAGCAGCACGCCGTGCCACACCAGCTGAGCCCAAGCAAACACCAGCACTTCCAATGTGAAGGTAAGTGGGGCCGCTGGGGATGGAGCCCTTGCACTGAGGACCTCTGTGGCTGGAGAGGGCAGAAAGGGCTCTAAGGGTGCAGATCAGCCCCAGCAAAGCAGCAGTGGAGGCCACACTGAAGCCATCCCACCAGAGCAGTGCCATTCGCAGCCAGCAGCTCTTCCATGCTTCCCCTTCGCTCCCACAGAGCAGCCACCGCTTCCTCCCCAGCCTCTCACAGCAAACCCCCTATTTCCCTGCTGGCCCAGAGCTTCCACGGTCCCCCTTTCTCAGCACCCTCCAAAAGCCGGCACTCTAAAGGGATGTTAAGACCATGACAATGGTGCTGCGCCTGCCGGACCCGGAGCAGATCTCTGCTCAGCTTTACTGGACAACAGCAGGCACCAACCCCAACACCGGAATGTCTCAGGAAGGAGCCTGACGCGGTAAAGAGCAGGTTCAACACATGCAGCCACAGCAGAGGGTCCCAAACCCCAAGCAGTCCTCCCCCAGGAAAGCAACATCAGCTCACGGTCACACAGGGCCCAGCACCCACAGCACAGCCCTTGGCTCCTGCAGCAGGGACAAAGGCAGCCATCCCATGCGGCTCCAGAGGCAGAGTGAACATGGAGGCACAGGGCAGGCGTGTTACAGGGCAAAACAAGCCCCAGCTGGGCAGCAATGAGCCAGCCATGATCACCATCAGCTGTGCAGGGCCCACTGCAGCTGCCAAGGACAGGCTGGTCCATGCACTCCTTGGGTGCCGAGGTTCAACCTGCACCATGGCCAGCGGGGCAGTGCTGGGGAAGGACTGGTCAGGAAGGAGGGCTCGCTCTGAGCAGTGACCACCACAAAGGCAGAGCACACACATACACAAAGCTATGCAATGGGGAGCAGGTTCAGTCACCATGGCCACGCATCTCTCTGGGGCACAAACAGACAGAAAGGAGGGACAGTGCAGGGCACGGGCAGCCAACGCAGCTACTTCTTCTCCTGCTTCTGCTGCTGGTACCTCCGGAAGTGGGTCTGGATGGTGACGGCCGCCTTCTCCGAAGGGTCACTGAAGAACTTGCTCTGGCTGCTGGCATCAGGGGTCACGCTTCCTGGGGTGACACACAAGGTATCATGGGGTCGGACAGGCTCTGCATGCCCCTGGCTCCCTGCGGGCACCCCCAGGCAGGAACGTGGAGAGTCCCCACCATGAAAGCACAACCCCACTGTCTCCAGGGCACATCTGCAGGGAAGAGGGAGCCGGAGCAGGGAACAGGAGGCAGAGGGAAGAGCCCATCCTCCCTGGCAGCGCTAAGCCCTCTATTCACGCAGCTTTAGTCCCCGAAGACCTCAGCTTCCTCACATTTAATCACCGCGGATGATGCTCACTTACTTTCACACACACAAATAAGATTAGAAAACAGCCCAGCACTGTACAGCAATAAAGCTCTCACGCTGACAAATGGGAGCCCTCCCCACCTCGCGCTTAATGTGGCATTAGGGAAGTATTGTGAAATTCAACAGGAGCTGAATCAAAGCCACTCAGCAGCGCTCCTTTCAGCCAGCGTGTCACCGCTAAGCACCCCCGGAGCAGCCATCAGCAGCCCTCGTGCCAGATGCTGCTCCGTAAACTCACCTGAACCCGCTTTTGTTCACAGCCTAAAAGAAACTGCAAAGTAAAACGGGATAAACAAAAGGGGGGGCATTGGGCATGAGCTCCCTCCTGCCCTGCTCGGCAGGTACATGGGATGTACGTCCTGCATGGCCGCCGGGGCACTGATGCTGTACATGTGCTTGCTGCACCAGGAGAAGTACCACTGTCAGCACAGGGGCTGTCACCACTCCAGGGCAGTGAGACCCCCCCAGCAGAGGTACTGGTCCATGCACCAAGGAGGAACATCACAGCTCAGCCCCCCCTGCACTTCGCCGCCTTCATGCGGCTGCTGCCCGAGCTGCACTGGGAATAGAAACACCAAATCCTCTTTGCTGAGTGCTTGACTTGGGCAGAGAGGGCAGAGCCTCGGAGACAGCAGCGAGGAGGAGAAAGGGGGGCACAGGGCAGGGAGAAGAGGAAGAGGGGCTGGTCGGGGGGACAGTGGCACATGCAATTCCATGGGCAGGTTTAATGGGAAGAGGTAGCAAGCAAATGCACCCATGTATGTGTGTGATGATGTACCTCCACTGGGGCCTCCACTTGCTGATACTGCAGGTTTTAATAAACACCTTCCAAAATACCCCTTAATAATGTCCGAGAGACTTTTTGGAAGAAAGAGGCCAGAAATGGCCCCGGCATGGCAATTCCTGCTCTTCTGTTGCATTCCACAGTCACAGCTATGCCTTTCCCATATTACCCGTGCAGGGCTGGCTCCCTGCCTGCTCCGTACTCACCCTTCTCTCCAGAAATGGAGTAGATGCTGTTGTGCCGAGAGCTCCTGCCTCTCTAGAAAGGTAGAGAGCACAAATACAGCGTAGTCAGGTATACCCCAGGCAACAGTCCCATGCAGGCCAGCTGGGATGCTCTAAAAGGGACAGAGCTCCCCTCGCCAAGCTCACCACTATCCATCCCCTTTAGGAAACTCAAACACGCTCACTATTGTTCCATTAAAGAGCACTGATTACTTTCTGTTTAATAGAAGTCCTCCAAAGAGAAGCAGGAGAGCTTTGTACCAGAACCCACATCTGTGATGTGCTGGCAGCATCCGAGGATGCACATTGGCACAGGCCTCACTAGACCTGCATTTCCCATCAGCTTGGAACCAGACTTGCTGGGCTTCCATCCCCTGCCATGAAACTGCAGCACTGGGATGTCAGCTCTGCCAGGGAATATTTTCATCCCTAAAAATAAGCTTCAATTTGCCTGCAAACACCTTTCCTATGTTTTCCAGCTTATCCTACTCAGGCATTATCATGTTTTCTGTCTTTAAAGGGAAAGGAAGATATCTGCCCCCTGCCCACTGCCCCAGGTAGCCTCTATGGTCACATCCCTTGGTGCCAGGAGCATCATGATGCCAGCCCTCACCTCACTGTCCCGGCTGGAGCGGCGGCTCTGGGTCACACACTGGATTTGCCAGGGCAGGGGCTGGTACACAAGGTATGGCAGGGGCTCCTCGTGGAACAGGCTGCTCCCCAGCTGGGCACAGAGAGGATGGGCAGAGGTAAGAGGACTGAAGCAGAACAACAACAGAAAGAGCTGCATCTCCACAAACATCACCAGTGAGCAGCCGTGGTGGTGCTCAGTGTGTGTTATGGCACCACACTGATGAGAAAGGCTCATCCTGAGGCAGTGGGGATGCAGAGCTGAGGCCACACAGCTCTGCACAGCGCATGGGCAGACCCACGGGTTAGGGAGGCACAGCAGGCCATTCCCACCATGGCAAGCAGGGCCTCTGCCTCCTCTCCCTGCCCAGAGAGGCAGGGCTCGGAGCTGTGCTGCAGCTCACGGTGGCATAGACACTTCCCACTGCACCCCACACCACCCAGCAGGGCCAGGGCACGTTGCTGCCCTCCGTAAGGTAACCACAGAAGGCAAAGGGAAGCAATGAATGCTCCAGGCTGCCCGCACTCACCTGCCCAAACGCCCTCACCACAAAGAACAGCGCTGTCATCAGGGTCCCCAGCATGGCAGGGGCGTCCGAGGGAGGCAAAGCCTTGGAGCAATGCACAGCGGTCTCCGAATGGCCAGGGACTGACTTGATCCTTCTCCAGCAGGCAGAAGCCAAGCCCCTTAATGAGCTTAGGGCTTGTGTTCGTCTTGGCAAAGTAATCGGGCGCTGCCCTTTTGCTCCTGTAATCGCCGTGGTTCTCACACACACAGCACCAGAGGGCCAGGAAAGGCAAATCAAAGGCAAATCCTCTTCCCACATACATGCACAGACACCTGTGTGCACACCCATGACGGGGGCTGGTTCGGCACAGCACCACAGCAAAGCCTCCTGCACCCAGCAGACACCTGCAGTGCAGAGTGGACTCGGGATCCCTGTGCTCTTTGCACAGCGGCTGCCTCGGGAGTGGGAACAGGGATCTGTTCCCCCAAGTGCCTACCCGGACAGTGTGCGTTGCCATCCTCCTCCAGTAGCTCTTACCACAAAGTGCAGATCACGCACAGCAAGAGCTGGGGTGATGCAAGGTTTGTGGTGGTCTGTGTTTGGCTTGAAGGATGCGACTATCGGCCTCTGTTTCTGCAGGACCAGCTGCTCCACACTGTTACTCCTGAGCCTCATCAGCCCAACAGCCTTCCTCTCCCCAGGGTGCACAGCAGCAGTCACACTCCTTCCTTTCCAACCCTCCCACCGCAGGCAGAGCACAGCCATGCACAGCACCCACGTGCCTCAAGCA
The DNA here is from genome assembly GCA_039720435.1 of Amazona ochrocephala. Taxonomy (NCBI): domain Eukaryota; kingdom Metazoa; phylum Chordata; class Aves; order Psittaciformes; family Psittacidae; genus Amazona; species Amazona ochrocephala. Next base: position 7,278,482 of record CM077895.1, read on the forward strand.
TCCTCTGACCGTGTTTGGTTGTACCAGTAGCTCGAATCACATCAGGTTCACTCAGAGCCCCACGTCCCCACCCATCTGAACCTCAGATTTCCAGGAGCAATGCACTGTGCAGAAGAATAGAGAAACAAGGGGGGTTGAACCTCCCCTCTCCCCATCTCCCTTGGCCATGCTACACATCTGCAGTCCCCAGCCAGGGCTCAATTCCCCAGGGAATGCTCCCTGCTGCACCGCACGCAGCCCATACTCTGGCCCTGACACACAGCTCCAGAGCCACTGTAATGAGGCAGGGGGACAGCTCCATGGAACGGGCAGGGGATGAGCCCGTGTAAAGCTGTCCTGCTGCTGAGAGCCCAACAACTGCTTTTGTAGCTCTGCGTTTCAGCTTTCGCAGCTTTGCGTTTCAGCTTTCGCTTGGCCCCTGCATTCCCTACCCTGGCCAGGAACTTAAGGGAATAACGGTGATAAAGGCACCGCGAGCTGGAGTGGTCCTGGGAACTGCCAGGAGGGACCTTGAGAAGACGTGAAAGAGCCCAGAGCCAAGCGAGGGGAAGCTGGGCATGGGAAGCACAAGCTGAGAGCTAGGGCGACAACAGAACATCTCATCGAGAGAAGAGCCTCAAACATCCCCGCAGTACGAAACAGGCTCGTGTTGGTTTAATTCGAGTACAAAACCGCATACAGCCGCTATCACAGGATTTAACAGGAACACGCTCAAAACGACACTGCTAAGAAGAGAGGCATTACTCTCACTGCAACGTGAGGCTTTGAGCACAGCCTCCCTGGGTTGCCAGAACCTCAGGCTCCCCTCTGCAATACCCAACCGGGAAGGCTGCCGCGTGTCCCATCAACAGCCAGGAATCCAAAAGCAAAACCCCTACAGAGAGCGATTGGTGCAATCCCACAGGAGATGGGAAACCTGCGTTTGGATCTCCCCTTTCAGTCGCAGCTACTAAAGGCTGGTTGGGATTTCCTCAGGAAGGACTCCCCTGTACTTGGTTAGCACCCAGAAAGTGGGAGACCGTGGACCTGAGCACAGATCAAGCTGTCCTAGGGCAAAGTGACTAAAAAATTCCAAGAAAATCAGGACAAAAAATGCGTTCAAACATTCTGGAGAGCTTGAAAATTCCATTCATCAAAAATAGACTTCTCTTTGCATGTAAATGCTCCCCTGTGCCAGCACACAGGGAAGCAAAGCAGGGCGGGCTCTGCCTCACTCTGCTGCACATCACGAGGAGCACAACCAGCACTAACGGGTGCAGAGCAGCAGCCTCAGCATCCAAGGAGAGCGGCTTTGAAGACGATGCCTCACAGATGGGATTCCCTGAAACGCAGCCTCCTTCACCAGGCAAAATGGCAAAGTGGTGCAGCAGCTCCTTAAAGCCTAAAATATTTAACGTCAGCTTGGAGGAAACAGTGACAAAGACAAGCACAGAGCACACTCCCTGCTTGCACCAGCAGAGCCTGGCTCCTGCCTGTCATTAGAGCAGCACCATCTGCCCCCTCCCAGCTCCCTGCCTCCCACAGGAGCATCCCTGCAGCCACCGCCTGGCAGCTGAGCTCAGGTCCCTGTCAGGGCACAGAAGGATGCAGATGGGGCTTTGTCTCATCCACACTAGGCTGGGGAGATACCTCCCCATCATCTCCCCCCATCCCTGCTCCATGCTGCACATCCCTAACACAGAAGAGCTCCTGCAGCACAGCTCTGGCTGGCGTGGCACAAAGAAGAGGCAGGGAGCCATGAAAAGCCATTCCCAGCTTAGTTCCTATTGCTTCCACTCCAAAAGAGAGGAGCATTTCCTGAGCGTCAGAATCTGCCATTCCAATGCTGTCCCTGGACTCCAGAGCCACGTCATCGTTCGCACTGCCTGCTCACACACGTGCCAGAGGCAGATGACTTGGCCCACCTGCTATTAAGCATCTGCTGGGCCCAGGGTGGGCTCCTTTCCTGACACATCTCCTTTAGCAGAGCCTCAGCTGGATCCACATCCTCCCCCTTGACCGGTTCCTCCAAGTCCTCCGTGATTCACAGCCACGGCTCACGATCGCTGGAATACTGATGAGACAAGTGTTGACTTATCGAAGCTCTGATGTTTCACCACTGGATTACACAGTCTATAAAGTACATTTGGACACATTACAGGATTAGAAGAATCCACCTGGGAAGTTCGCTTCCTCCTTCCTCCGCTCTCTTGTAAAAAGACTTCATTTCAAGGGCACAGCACGAAGACACAGCGGAGATGGTTGGGAATCACAGGAACCAATGTGTGGCCCCCGCCACTATCTCTGCAGAGCCAAGGCCCACCCTTTAGTAATGGTAGAGTTTAATTTGCCCGTTTTCATCCAGTCTTAGCTGAAGTATGCTGGAGCTGCTGGCAGGGGGCTTCTGGGCCCCTGGGAAGAGAGGCCTGGCAGCTGGGTGAAGGAAAAGCCCGGCTTAGGCGAGGCATTAGCGGGCATGAGCAGAGCCAGCAGACCGGACAGGAACCAAGGGGCAGGAGCCAGGCTTGCACACATGTGCTGCATTTAGCCTGCTGCACCCAAGTCAAATGGAATTAAAGGGGGATTAGGGAATTCAAAGGAGCACCGTGCTCAGGACAGCCCGAGGGATTTGCTGTTAATACCAGTTACACTGCGGAGGAAATACCGAGAGCTCCGATACAACGCCGTTACAACACGAGCCTGGAACCATCCCCACTGACAGAACAGGAGCTCTCACTCATTTGGCCCAAGCACATGCTACAACCTGCATTAAAACTGAGCTGGAGCGAGGGAGAGCTTGGACAGGGAGCCCCAGCCCGCCCTGCCCCATCACGTGGCTGTCCCATGTGCCACATCCACGCGTCTCCAGGCGCCCGGCCTCAAGACACGGTCCTCACTGCAGGCTGCTCAGCAGAGAACGCCCCGTAGCAAAGCCCCTGATGCTTCCAGTGCTTCACAGCTCCTGATTCACTCACCTCCTGCTGTCTGCTCCGACCTGCTGCAGGAAGCTGGAGTGCAATGAGGAACTCGGGCAAAGGATACAGTTTGGATTCCCTCGTGACGTTTTTCAGCCATTTCTTGCTCATCTCAACCATTCCCTGAATACTTGTCCCGTCTGACTCACAGCCCTGGAACTGGGAGCGCTGCAACAGCCGGATTTGCTCCCTGTTGTACAGGAGACAGAAAGAGATAGTGCAAGTGGGAAAAACGGGGTCTAGGCAGAAACGATCCTGCACCCACGGTGGCAGCTTTACCCCACAAGCTACAAGACTGAGCATGTGGCAATGAGTAACTGACGACATCTAACTTGTCTACTTAACAAGTACCTTATGATTTTGTTATCTACACGGTTTATGATGTGACCTATACATCATTCCACGGAAAGAAAAGCGCCACAATGAAACAAGAACTCAAGGAACAAGACCCTTACTCTGCAGGTACATATCCCAGCTTGTTGTCCAGAAGCCTGGAACTTCCAGTGTGCGATGGGAACCCACCTGGAAAACAGACATTAAATACAGGCCCCCCAAAATCAATAGCATTTATATCTGGGTGCATTTGCTTTCCTGTACACATCGTCCCCACAAGCTGAGCCACCTGCCAAGGACAGAGTGGTGTTAAGGAAACAGAGATGGTGAACCTATCTGCAGGCTTCCAGTGAAGCAGGGCTCCTTTGCTCCCTTCTTGAGCAAGGACTGCTTTCTTGGGTGTACATTAAAGGCTGAACTGCTCCACAAACCAGATCAGCCATATGCTGCACTTCCTGGAACGAAGCTCTTACTCTTTATCTCATTAGCACCCTTCCTATCAGCAGCACCAGAGGATCTGGCCTCACCAGTGCTGGAGGGAACACGGTGAGGACTTGTAGGGCTGTGAAATCAAAAGCAAGCAAGCAGATGGAGTAAAGACAGGGCCTTGCTTACCTGGGAAATACGTGTGCCATTTGTCTGCCAGGATGCTGTCCACTGACCGTCCAGCTGCAAGAGAGTTACTAGAGCTCAGCCCAGAGCTCCAGGACAACTGGTCCACCAAAGACGTCCTTGGGGGGGGCAGCAGGGAGCCACCTGCATGCAGTCCTGGCACGGAGGCACATGTAGAAACAGGGGTGCTGTCACGAGGCGTCGAGGTGAAGAGGGGAGACTGCTGGTTGCTGAGAGAGCCCAAGACACCAAGGACCCTGTCGAGCTCACTAGAGATACGCATCACAGACTCTGTCAGGAACCGGACCTTGTCTGGCTCGGGGGCAGCCTGCAAATCAGCTCTCAAATCAACTGGTGGAAGAGAGGGGAAAAGAGGGGTCACTGGGAAGGCAAGGCAGACAGGAGACCTTCCCTGTGCCTTACACTCCAAGCTGAGGCCAATCAATCTCTGCCAACTGGGACACAGAGGCTTTGCAACCAGGATTTGTGCCATGGAGGCTGCTTGGGCACAGAGTGGAGCAGAACCATGATAGGAAGGACACGACCCTCCCATGTTGCAAGAACAGGGCTTGCCAGACAAGTCAGGATATGCACAGGTGTGTGCATCTGGCCTTCCTGCCCCATCCCTCCCAGTTCTACTGTACCCCTTCACACAGCCATAAACGTAACTGCAATTCCCTTGCAAAGGACAGTCAGCACTTACATTCAGGCTGATTTACATTTACACTGGATGTGCTGTTTGTGTCCTCAGAGTTGCTGAGATCAAAAGTCACCATCTTCTTGCAGGCAGCACTCTTCAGTGTGTCTTCATCTGAAAGCTGGGTAAGAGAAGGAGAATGACGCATGTAAAACGTGCGGTATCGCTCCGGTGGTTTAAGGCACGTCTTATTTGGGTCCCTATTCTGTTCTCAGAGAACGTGTTTCAGAAACCCAGCTCCACCGGCAAACACCACACTCCAGCCACCATAAACAGCCTCACCAACAGGGACCAACAGCCCTGCAGAGAGTCCGGCACAGGGAAAGAGGCTCTGGGCAGGTTGGAGCGCAGCCAGGCAGGCCCCAGCAGCAGTAATGCTGGCGGTTACCTCCTCCAGCAGCGAGGACTCCAGCTGGCTCAGCTTCTCTTCTTTCTTCTTGAGCAGTACCTGTCCTTTCCGCATAGCAGACTTCATCTTGTCCAACTGCTTGGCTTCCTGCAGGGGGTCAACAGCCGAGCCAAGGAGGAGAAGTGAACCAGAACGACAGGAAAGAACTGCGTTAGTGGTTGGGGTGACTTTCATCATCTCACTTCTACTCAGCACTGGAAACGACGCTGCTGGAGTAAAGCTGCTCCCAAATCTTGGAGAGCACAGGAAATGGAATGCGCAGAAGGCAGAGCACAAGCCTCAAAGCCAGTTCACCCCAAGGAAAAGGAGGTGATGCTTCCTCCATTTGAAGGTCCCAAGAGCTTCTACTAAAGCCAGGCTTCCGCACTGCAGCAAGCGACTGGCTGCACTGCTCACCTCTTCCAGGTTCTTGCGCAGGCCCTCCAGGTGCTGGGAGCTCTCCAGATCCTGCACCACCTCCTGGGCCTTCTGCATGTCCTGGCGCCACTGCTGCTTTGCAGCTTTCAGTGCCATGTGCCTCTTCCTCATGGAGCGGGTCTGGTTCACCAGGAACTCCTTGGCATTCCTGATGGAGATCCCTTCCGCAGAGATGTAGCTCCTGACACTACACGAGAGAGACACACATGCTCCTGCCTTCCTGTGCTGTGCCCTCCTGCTTGTAAAACCAAAGTAAACCCTTCTCCAGAAGCAGCTGGTGTAAGATACTCACTGATCAAACTGGACGTCGCTGTCCTCATGGCTTTGGGCAGGTGAGGAAACAGGCTCTCCCAATGAGTGCTGAGGAGTTGAAACATGGAAACAACTGACATTTGTAGGGGAAACAGAACCCCAGAACCCCATAAGAATCCAACTAGGAGACAACATTCACAATGCCATCACCAGGGTATTGCCCAGGCCCAAAATCAGTGCCACAGATGCTCTTCATGGGCCTTTTCAAAAGTAACAAAGACATCTCCATCCCTGTTTTGACTCCAAGGGCACTCAAGTATCCCACACTCCTTTCCTCCCAGTAATAAGAGACAGAAATCAGCCCTAAACATATTGATGTCCGCTGGCAAAGAAAAATGCATCACTGCATCTCGACTGGCTTCATAGAGAAGGAGCAAAAGCTGGCATTTTCAAGGGAGTTACAGCCTCAGATCTCACATAGCAAGCACCTTTACAGTCTGCTTTACTCACAGCTTGACTAGCTTCTCCCAGGTCCTCAGCACGGAGCTCAGCTTTCTCCTTGGGAGATTCCACACTTTCTTCTGCCTCCAGTTGTTTCAGAGTGTCCTGTTTGCTTTTGATGGCTGCGTCCAGCTCACTGCCACACAAAAGACAACACTTGATTACACTGCAGGTCCATCTAACCCAGGAACCCGTCTCTCGAAGCATCTTATTAACCTCACCAGACAGGTGGGGAGAAGCCAAATGAATGTGACAAGCAGAGGTGAAGGGGCAAAATTACACAGCAAGTGAATAATAGATCTGGAAACAGAGCCCAGGACCCCCGTGCCCTCAGCATGCAGTAAAACACCATTAGGATTCTGCAGGAATATGGTCCAGCACAGGAGCAGCTCGGAGGTAAGAGAGAGGCCCAGGAGAGGTTTCTGTCAGGGGCAGAGGGTAGATGTGCTTCTATCAGAGGAAATCCCTCATGCTCTCACCTCCTGCGCTTCTGCAGCCTCTGCTTTCGGGTCTGCAGCAAATCCACCTGAGCCTCCAGCTCAGCCTTCTTGTCCTGGAGCTCTTCCACAGACTTCTGCAGCTGCCGGATGGACTCCAGGAGGCTGGAATGCTCCTTCTTGCTCTCCTCTAGCCGGAGCTGAGAGGCTAAAGCAGCTTCCTAGAAGCAAGCCAAAGAATCCCTCACAGTTATCTCCCCAGCACCAAAGCAAAAGGCACACAACGTGCAGGAGCTGGCTACTTGCACAGCGCACAGGAGGTCCCATTGCTACACAGGCACACACCATGCGCCAACCCAGGAGGAACAGAACTGTCTCCTCCTCTTAGGAAACAGCTTGGAGCTGATCAAACTGCCAGCAGGATGGCACTCCAGACCTTCACACTCACAACTCAGGAGAAGCAGTTTGCTCCTCCTAAGGCACAGTTGTAGTGTGCTGCCTTCATCCCTGAAGGAAGAGCAGCACAGCACCTCTCCAGAGCCAAGGCATACGTACGTCTCGTTCCAGCTTCACCTGCCTGTCTTCCTCCAGCAGCTGCTGCCTCTTCTTCCTCAGAGACTCCTCCTATACACAGGTAAGACAGTAGGTGAGTGTCAGAGGGAGGAGACGCTGATGCCCAGCAGCACTTGCAGCACAAGTCAGGCCTAAGTCCCAAGACCATTTCAAAACCTTGTTGTCAGTTTTGCTTTATTGCCCCTCACACGCTCAAGATCCCCTTCCTCTATTTGACTTCAAGGGAGAAGTTGGCCATATTTGCATTCCCCTGCAGCGCTCAGGGCTCATGGCCATTTCCGCAGGATCCTGCTCTTGTGAAGCCTCTGCTCGCCTCCAGCATTTCTGCACCTTTTCACTTCCTCACTCCAGTGCTGCTGGGAAAGGAAGGGCTGACAGAAGCAATGTTATCTACAGCCCTTGGCACAGGCCAGGACTTAAGAGATCTGGCAGCGAGAGCATCAGCCAGTGATTTCTGCCAGCTCCACTGGAGCAGTTGGAGCACTTCCCTCTCCCGCTGCTACCCAAGATTCAGAAACCCTCATTCTTTTCACAGCAGCAGGGAGGAGGTAAATCAGGAAGGGGCTGACTGAAATCTGACATGCCGAGGAGAACACGCCACCTTGAAAGGCTTTAATGATCCCCCTGTCACTTTTACAGCCACTTACTGTCTTTCACTGCACAGACCAGCCACAAGGCTGCTCTGCCAGGAGCACTTAGCCCTGCTCTGACTGGAGATGGAAGTTTTACCTGTAACCTGCATGGCAGCAAAGCCCTGGCTGAGCATTTCTGCAAAGCCTCCCAGGAGAGGTCGGGAGAGCCGTGGGGACTCACCTTGCTCAGGAGCTGTGCTGACCTGGTCTGCACGTTCTTCACGCGCATCTCCAGCTCGCTTTCCAGTTCCTGCACTTTCCTCTCCTGCACAGAGATGCTGAGTTAAAGAGCAGCAGGAGTTCCTCCTCACCAGGCAGAGCTCTGCCACCACACCAGCACCTGGGCACATCCAGCCCATGGTAGTGTGGAGGGCGGGAGGCACACGAGGTGCCAGGGCACCCAGGCCATGCCAAGCAGCGCAACACACGCTCACCTTCTCCTGCTGCCTGTGCTGCAGCGCCGCGAGCCGCTCGCCCAGCTCTGCCTGCAGCGCCTTCACCTCTGCCTCGTGCCGCTGCCGCAGGCGCCCCAGCTCGCCCCGCAGGCCCTCCTGCAGCTCTGCTCTTTGCTTCCTCTCCTGTTTGGTGCCAAACACAACCAGGAATAGTGCAGAGTGAAGCACAGGGTTCTCCAGCAAAGCGCCGCAACCGCAGAGCCAGCCAGCCCAGAGCTAACACCAACTACAGCAGGTTAGAGCCTTTTGCTTACAGGGACAACACTCTAAAGGAAATGGCTCAAGAAAGAAGAAACAGCCCACGAAACTAAGGTTGTGTTATGTACTGCTGACTATATAGTCAAAAATGGGAGGCAGAAGGCTTTCCATAATGGGTGCCCACAAATATCATGCAGACATCCACAAAAGCATGCGGAAGTTGCCTTCACAGAGAATATTTTGACAGCTTGTCCTTTTAACCCCAGCCTAAATTCACTTTACATCATGGCAACAATGCCCAGAAAGACAATTTCCAGTACTAGGAGTGGCTTAGATAGACAGGACTGGCAAGTAGCTGTGTCAGCCCAACTGAGAGAGCCAAACCCCCTGCTCTCGCCCAGCAGTACCTTCTCCTCATAATGATCCTGCATCCGTGCCAGGGCCTCCTGGTGCTCCTGTTTCATCCTCTCCATTTTCCTCTCATGGTCTTTCTCCACTTCCTGGCGCTTCTCTCTCATCAGCTCGCTGAGCTGCAGGGGTGGCCCAAGAAGATGTTTCTCTGAACTACAGCATCAGACCCCAGCAGTCTCCCCAGGGAACAACTCATGAGCAGAGGGCCTGAAGCTCAGAGTACTTTGCAAGTGGGATCAGGCTGTGGCCTGGGTAGCACACAGCACCCCGGTGAGGTAAGATGCCGTAGGGGTGTCCTTCCCCCTCAGGCACCACCGTCACCCCCAGGCAGGGGACACGGCCTCTCTGACCCCAGTACACATGCAAGGAGAGAGGGTGAGGGAGCATCAGCAATTCAAGGTGAATACTTGCCTCGCGTTCGTATTCTGTTAGCTGATAGGCTTTCAGCTGCACTTTCTGCTCTGCTCTCTGCAAGTCTTCCCGCAGCTGAGCCTCCTCGCTCCTCTGTGCCTCTGCTATCTGGGTTTGCAGGCTGGAAATGACCTGCCATGAAAGCCACCCCCAGAGATTTGTCACCCTTCTGACAAGATCCATTCAGCGTCCTCCTACAGAGAGCAAGCAGCATGGCAAAGACCAGTGTGTGCAGTCTCACCTCCCCCTGCTTGGAGCTTGTCCAAATGCTGAGCCAGACCAGAACCACATTTAGCAAGCGGAAAACATTAACACCACCCTCCTTGGGTACCTTTGGTGGCAGTGTGGGAGAAGACTATTTACACTGTAAGGACACCAGCTCTTACCTTACAATGCTTCTCCTCTGCTGCTGATTTCAGCTGCTGAAGTTCACTTGCAAACTGCTTCTCCAGCTCTTCCATTGCCTACAGGAATGAGAGCAACACAGGCTGCTGGAAAACCTCAATGTGTGAGGACATGCCACACAACATGCATTTGCCATTATCATCTATCCACAAGCATCAAAAGCACAATGGTGAACCCCTTCCAAACCAGAGCACATGGAATGAGATCTGGGTGGATCCCAATCATGCCGTGCTGGAAGGACTCTGAACTGCCCAGGCTCTCAGGAGGACTCAAGCAGCAGCCAAAGAGGTGATCTGATAAAGTGGCTTGGTTTAGCTTGGCAGAGACACAGTGATCTTTCTCTCTTCTTCACATGCAACACAGCCGTTTCAGTAATTCTTATTTAATCAGCACTGCAATAAAACCTGGGGGAGTACTCCTCCCCACCTCAATCCGCCTCTAACATCATACCTTAGCATCCTTCCTCTGTTTTAAGTGAGCCGTTGTTAAAACACATGCTGCTGTTATTTCAACTCAGTGCTTTAGCTTTGCAACGCAAGCCCTAGCTGGGCATAAAGATCTCACCTTCTTCTTTTCCCCATCTAATCTCAACTTGAGCTCACTCAGGGATTGCTCCTTCTCATGCTCCAGCTTGGTCATCTCTTTCTGCTGGACTCCCTCCATTTCCAGCTTCATTTGCTCCAAAACAAGCTGCTGCTTCCTCTCCAGGCTCTCCTTCTCCATCACCTGCTGGGATTCCCACTCTTCTCTTAGTTTCTGCAGTGTGGCCTCTTGCTCTGCCCTGGTAGGTTTGGAACAAGAACACAGACAGAAGTCGGTACTTTACCATTGGACTCCATTTAGGAACCAAAGCCAGGAGATGACAGCACATGCAAGCCATAAGAAACTGAGAATCACAGCACACCACTCACAAGTGTACCAGTTAAGGCTTTGGAAAGAAACAGCAAAGCAGCCAGGTGGAGACCTGTCAGCAGTGAAATAGGAAATAACCAAATGTAGGTTTTCCAGTGTCTGCCGCCTCCAATGGCTGTCACAGGCCTTAAGAGCTGTTTAACAGAGACATCCACTCAAACCAAGCTACGCTGCAAACTGCTGCTGTCCTTGTAGGTGCCATTTCTTTCATTTACATGGCCCAGAGCTGTGGCCCAACATCACAGCAACACAACATCACATTTAGGGCCTTGTACTTGCTGCCCCAGCAGGGTATCAGCCATGGCAGGCTCAGGAGGGCTAACATCTCCACTTGGAGCAGTTGCTGGTGGCATGTGAGATGCTTCCCTCCCAAAGCAGCAGTTTACATCCCCAGGGATGGCAGGAAAACTTCCCACCTTATCTTCTCCTCCTCTGCTTTGGTCTCCGAGGCAATTTCAGCTCGCAGCTTTGAAAGTCTCTCAGTTGCCTCCTTTCTAATACGCAGCTCTTCCTCCTCAGAGACCATTGCCAAATCTTCCTGTAGAGTCCTGAGAGATGAGCAGCCAAAAACAGAAACAAGGTTCAGGAGGCTTTAATGTCTTCAAACCACCTCCCCAAAGGGACAGATCAGCTGCTGCTCCCACCGGCTGTGCCTGCCCGAGTGAGGCAGTCTCAGCGCTCCAGACCAACAATTCCCCTCCATGCATCAGAATCTGGCTGCTGGCACAGGAGCATCAAACCTCTGTTACAGTGTGCTGTATCCTTGTGGATAGCACTTGGGGCTGGGTGTTTTCCTGGTAAATTCAATCAGCTCCTACTAAATGAAAGCAGGCTCCCAGCCAAGGAACCAGGATGCCCTATTCCTTGAAGCCTTATTTGGAAGTCCCTCTGTAGAACATACAGTACCAGAGGTTCAGATGGTTCCTCTGGGGTAACCTCATCTCCTCTAATGCTCCAATTTGCAGTCCTGTTACTCCCATCCAGCCAGGGTTTGAACGCTGGCCAGGTGGGAAAGCTCCAAGCACCGAGCTGGAAACTTCTCCCAGGTTAGCCATAAGAGACAGGTTCAGAGCTCTGCAAGCTGCATGTGTACAGAACCAGAGCTCATCCTGCAGGAGATGCGGGAATGCTCTCTCCTCTTCCTGAGGCAGGCCGCGCTCTCCGCACACAGCACTGCCAGCAGACCACTGCTCATTGAGACGTGCAGAGCCTCACACACAGCAAAGTGTGTACTCCTGTACTCCTCCTCCCCAAAAGCCTTTTTCTTGCCTCCTTTGTCAATAACTCTGCGAAGCAGCACCATCTCCAAGGTGATGGCCTACAGCAGCCCAAGCCTGTGGCCCCCAGCAATGAAATCACAGCTCAGAGGAGAAGCAGGAGGGAGGTGGAGTAACAGAAGGAAGTACCTGAGGGATTTTTCTTTTTGCTGACAAAGCTCCTCAGCTCCCTCCTCCTCCTCCGGCTGCCTCATCTCCTCCTGGAACTGCTGAGTTTTCTCCTCCTGTGCTTGCAATAAGGGTGTTATCTCTGGCTTGTGCTCCAGCTCATCGGCTGCCTCCTCCAGGGAGTCTTCACTAGGCTGGCTCAAGGACTGCTCGTGTTCAGGCTGCTCCTCAGGTTGCCTACCAAAAAGAGAAGGTTCCTTTGGCAAAAGTGTGATGGAAAACTGAGTAACATTAAGGAACAGCAACATCCCCCCAGATCGAGAATCCCAGAGCCACCTCCCCTAGAACCATCACTGTCCAAGGGAAAGGAGGAGAGAATCCCAATGGACCACATCCGCTTGCTGTTTAGCTCACGGGAGCTGAGGAACAGCAGCACAGGCAGGCAGAGAGGCAGGACACAAGGTGGTACACACCAGCTCTCCTCACAAGGCTGTTGGGGAACACAGAGCACACGCTCGAGGCTGAGCAGTGCATTACCTCCGGTATCAGCGTGGGGATGCCCTCATGGGTTGACTCCCAGAGGAACTCTGACTGATAACTTAACCCCAGCAGCACTCAGGTCCTGTTTTGTCCCACTAGAGATTACCCTGCAAGGGGAACAGGAAGGCTGTAGTAGCCCTGAAAGCCAGGCACTAAAGCAGATGCAGGCAGCACCTGTGCGCAGCCCAGGGACTAGCAGCGTGCTGCTGCTGGACCAGGTCCTTCCCTGCCATTGCAGTCTGAAGTGTGCTGGGAGTCTGGCAGCTCCAGGCAACAGAAAGCCCAAAGCACTCCACAAATTCAAACCCAATCTACTTCTAATTAACACTTTTTTCAGAGAGAGAGCAGTAAAATTATAAGGTCTGCGAGAGGCTGAAGGGGAGAGAGGGGAAAATGAAGACTGAGCTAAGAAAAACCTCATTCCTTGCTACTGAAAGCTGGAGCAGCAAGGTCTCATTGTGCTCTGTGCTAGCATAAGGCAGAGGGACTTCTGTTTTGCCAGCAGTCAAGGAAACAGCAGCCCCAGCAATAGAGGCTTGAGTCAGAAGAGAAAAGGTCACTTATGCAGCCATTAGCAAAAAGAACAGGACAGAGGCAGGAGCAGCTGGGTTCTGGAAAAACCCACTTCATTACTGCTTCCATGCAATGCTGCGTGCTCTGGGCCTGCTGCAGAGGAGCCTGCAGAAGGTGATGCTCATCTCCTGCGCTGCCACTTCCACCTTTTATCATGTTCTCCTTCTGCCCCAGCTCCTGCTTCAAGGGAGATCGGTCCAACACACACATTCACACAGCTCAACACGATTCCCAGGGGAAAAGGGAGATCCTGTGCTGGTCCCCACATCACAGATCCCTTCTCCAGCACTCAGTCCTGAGAGGCTCTCCCCCATTGCACCTGCTGGTCTGTGTTTGGCACAGAAAGCCAAGTCAGCACAACCACTTCTACTGAGCTCTGCTGTGGCAGAGGAACTGCGGGGACGGATCTGTAAAGACCAGCTATTTAGTGCAGCAACAGAGCACTGGCTTTAGCAAGGAACCTGCACTCGGCATCCTGTGCTCTGAGCTTATTACATCCCAGAGCAACCAGTGCTCCAGTGACTGGAAAACTGGGTGATTCGCTGGGTTTTGCTGCTCCCCCCGTCTGTGTGAAAGCATCTCCCAAAGCAGGGTGAACGCTCCCAGCCTCATTAGCGACGCTGGCAAAGAGGAGGAGGCTCCTCCAAGCACAAAGCAACGTCCCTCCAGCCCAGGCTCCTGTGCCACAGAGCCCAAGGGCTGAGCTGCTGCTCTCACCCTCCCCAGGTCAGGCTGTTCCCTTGGCACTCGTGAAACAGCTGCTTGGATTTGCATACGGAGATGCTGGAGCACTGCTGTGCCCACCAAACTGCATCTCCTGGTGCACCGACTTCACACCCCAGCTTCTAACACCACAAAGGGGAACAAAGGGACAAATGCTGTTATGTTTACAACACCAGGGACTTAAACAAAGCCCTTACGCTTCCCGTGGGGCAGCAAGCTCCTCCAGACTGCCTGGGATATCCAGCGAGCCCTCCTCCGACTCCGCTGCCACGGCTTCCTCCTCATCACGGTTCTCTATAGCAAAACTCTTCTCCTGTGGCGCTCCACGAGCACTCTGATCCCTCTTGCTTTGCAGCACAAAAGAGGGAACAGAAGACCGGGTTAGCGCAGATCAGTCTGGGGCTGCTGCAGGTAGCAGTGCCTGCCAACAGGAGCCACTGTTCCAACATGGGTCTGCCAGAGGCACTGCAAAGCTCCCAACCTTTCAGGCTAACAAGCAGCTGAGGAATGCATGGGTGCCAGGCTCAAAATGCTGAATTAATCCCTGGATTAGCCCCTCTCTTTCCAGGTCCTCATGGAATCTCCCCAGGCTAAGTCAGCCCTATTAGCAATACTCACACTGTTGTCCAAATTACAGATGGGAATACTGGCAGGCACGTTTACATCTACAACCCTACTTCACCTTGGAAGTATAGAGAAGAGAGGCAAGGCAAGCAGGAGCTAGCTTTACAGGCAGAGAGGAGGAGAGGATGCACAGCTGGGAAGCGGGTACCAAGAGATAAGGAGGCAATTCCTGCAGGCACATTGTGGGGGACTTTCACATGAACAGCTCCTCCAAGAACATGGCTGCAAATCCCACTGCACACAGGCAGTCATTAAGATGGACTGCAGCTTCTTCTGTTCACAAGTGTTCCTGGCACAGCAGCAGCTTCTTGCTCCCAGTGCCCCAGAGTACACGGAACTGTGCAGAGGCCAAGAGGTTTGACACGATTCATCTATAAATGCCACAGCTGCAGCTCTCAGAGGGAGGGGAAGGGCTGAGAGAGCCCAGGTTCAGACCATCCTGGCCAAAGTGTGATGTCCGCAGCCTTAGAGAGAAGTCAGAGAGCTGTGAGGGAAGCAGAGGGCACTTCCACATGTGGGGCAGCCACAAGGAAGCGAGAGCCAGAAGCTAGCAGGCAGCTGAAACAAAGCTGAAGTCTGCTGAGACAGTACTAAGAAGGTGGAAGGAGAAGGGAGAAGCTCAGTGAGAAAGCAGCATCCCATGGTGTTCAACAGGGGATGTCTGTACAGGTTACAGTGACCAGAGCAGAGCAGGGAGGACAAGACAGCAAAGTCACCCAGAGCTAAGGCTGTCCGCACCTCCTTTGCTGCTCTGTTTGTACCATACCTCTCAGCAGCTTTTGTTCTTTTGCTCTGCTCTTCCTCTATACTTGCTTTGCTTTGGTCTTTTTCCTCTTCTCCCAGCTCCTGGGCCTGCAGGTAAAAGCAAACAGTGTGGAGTTTGCTGGCTCCTTCCCTCTCCAAGCCTCGCAGGACCTCACAGTGGTCCTGCTGAAGGGCAGCACTGTCTGGTCCAGTGCACCAGCACTGAGCCCACGGACCACAGAGCATCCAGGGGCTGCTCCAGAATCCCCACTGAACGTGTCAGCCTCCTCTCCTGCAGGCAACCAAGGGCCTCAGAGCACCACAGGAATGCTTCCAGCAGCACAACCAACAGGCCTGGGAGCTCAGCTCTCCAGGGTGTCTCAACTTAGGGTCTGGGGGCTGTCTTTCCAGCAGAGAAGATGAACTCCCTGCCAGCACGAAGCAGTTTGGACGCAGGTTTGGTTTTCCTGAAGGTTCTATTACCAAAAGCTCAACTCCCCAGAAAGTGTTGGACAACAATCTCCTAAATGAGGAATGTCACACACAGAGAAGCAAAATGATGTGGTGTGGCCATAAAGGAAACTGATGTATTGGCTGTGCCCAAAACCACACCAGGACTCAGCCCTGCCTCACATCCTGGCTCTCAGGTAGATGGTGATGGGCAGCATCCCCACGGTCTCACCTACCCAGGGATTCCCGACTCCTTGCTCCGGAGCAGAGTGGTTTTGGTGCTAGTGGCTTATTTATGACACAGTAAATACTTGGCCCACGAACAGCAAATATTTGAACATGGAGTGGTCAGCTGCTCCTTCTTCCACCTGCCTCTCCCCACAGCAGGCACACACAGCGTGCACTGTGCTACCTGCAGAGGGAAGAGCTCCCCTATCGAAGCTGTCAGCCCCACAAGAGAAAGCAGTGAGGGCTCATCCTCTGCTGAGGCTCCTGGTCCCCATCGCCAAGCTCTTGGGGAGTGGAGGAACAGGAGGGAGCGTGCTGCGGAGCAGGGCTAAACCAACACGGAATTAAAGCAGCAGTCATTTACGCACGTGCTCAGCAGAGCAAACAGCAGAAGGATTCCCTGCGAGTGCTGTCACCTTCCATCACATCAGCCTGGCCACAGCCCCCTCCCGCCCCGCTGTAAGTAATGACTTCAATTCCCGCGAACCGAGCGGCTCAGCAAACGTTTCCTGCCTCAAAATGGGCCCTGTCACCACTGCCTGCGGAGGGGAAAGGAGAGATAAATGGGGAATGAGACCGCACTGGGAATAGGGATAACCAGGATAACCAGCCACAGCTGCACCCCTGCCCCACCGGCCTTCCCAAGGAGGCCTCCCCACCACGGAAATCATGGGCTGCAGGAATCTATGGACACATGGAGAAGGTGAGAACAACACCTGCCTGCAGAGAACAGGGACTCAGTTTGCTCCTCAGGACGCCAGCAGTCCCAGGGCCGGACGCAGCTCTGTTTTCTGCCCTGTCCCACAGAGGACATCTCCCACACTCACAATACAAAGCCAGTCCCCTGGATGCAGTCTGTTATCTGTCATCCCACTTCCCTGTCTCTTCCTTCCACACAGCACAGATCCCAAGGGACCTCAGCAGGAGGATCTCACTGTCTCCAGCACACACCAGCTCACACTGCATGCCTGCTTCCATCTCCTCACCACCATCACCCCCTGTGCAGCAGCAGGGCCAGCAAACAGGATGCCAGCACTTTAAATGCCCATTAAGTGAAGGGTGAAGGGAGCAGATTCCCCACTGCTGGCAGAGAAGCCAGGTCTAGCAGGAAGCAGCACATAGCCCCTGCAAGCTACCACAGCTCCTGCCAAAAGAGCCCATCCAAAACCCTCCAACAGTGTGCTTGTGCAGCTGCTGTGCAGCAGCGTTTTAAACCCACCTCTCTGCTCCAGACAGGGCTGTAATGAACTCCAAACGTGGCTGCTCCAACCTGACATTTGTATGCACGGTGCCCGTGCTACACCAGGAGGAAAGGGGGAACACAGCAGGTGCATGGCTTGTTTTCCCTTCACGTCTGATTGTGCTCATTATTAGGCACAAGAGGACAGGTGTGATCCCCAGACACCCTCACAACCCGCACTGCTCCTCTCTGCCAGGCAGGTGAGGAGGCTGCCGCGCAGGGCTCCCCCAGCATGGCCCATCAGCTCACAGCCGGAGCAAGGCTGAGGAACCCCAGCTGCAGCCGGTGCACATGAAGCGCACGCCGAGGGGGTGCAGGAGAGGGCAGCTGCAGCGTGGGGCTGAGCAATCAGCTCCATCACGTGCTGAGAAGACAAGGAGAACACCTCAAGATGCACAGCACTTGTTCAGACAGAGCTGCCTGCTCCTAGTTACAACCTGGGCTAATGCAGTATAGGAAACACAGATGCACAAGCACAGGTACACTCCTTTATGTGCCACAGACTCACTGAAAGGAGACTGTTTCCCCCCTTACATGAAAGCAGGCAAGACAACCGAATGCTTAAAAATAAGCCTCCCTAGACCAAAATGTGTCAGAGGGAGTTAGCCTCCTCTTCCTCCCAGCTACGCGCTCGTGTTCTGGTACCCAAATCCCTCCCATCTGCTTAAGAGAAAGAAAAGGACAAATATACCCACAAAAGGAAAGAGACTCAGCTTCCCACCGTTCCCCTGGAAAGCCATTGACCTCCTGGGGCAGGGGAAGCTCATGCAAGGTTACATCTGCAGCCTTTGTACTCAAAGTTTGTTCCTTCTGTAGGTACCTGCCTCTCATCTCTGCAGACAAACCAATGCACTGGTAGTGTTGCTGTAACCCCTGACACTAAGCACATCACTTGTGTTCACCTCTGCAAAGCCCCTGTGCCAACAGCATCATCCTGTTACTGCTGCACCACAATATTTGATCCAGCCTGGTCCCTGATCACACACAGAGAACTGACCTTGCACATGGGGCTGTCCACAGCAGCAGACAGATCCTCCACATCTGGTGCCTGCTCAGAAAGCCAGTTTTTGATGCCCATGCCCTAAAGAAGAAAGGAGGAAAGGGTCAGTGGCCGACGAGCACACAGAGACCCCGAGACCAGACCCAAATCCTCACACAGCTTGGAACACAGCTATTGAAACCAATAGCATGGGTTACAGGACAGAGGAGATGGCTACCGCAGTCCTGCAGGCGCGTGTGGCACCACGTGTCCCACCCAAGGGACAAGGAGCTTTTAGTGACTCACCACAGGCCACATCAGCTCACGGTCCAAGCAGTTAGAGACTTGCAAGTCCTCCACACAGTCGCTGGCCTCTGATGTCTTTGAAAGCCAAGAGGAGATCTGGGTTAGAGCCTCTACATGTCCTACCCCTGCAGCTTCACACCGGCATTCCCAACACGGTGGCAACCGATGTGGGAAGACAAATCTGGCCTCTCCGTAACACAGTGACCCACGAGACAAGCACAAAACATCGCAGGGGGACAGGGCCAGGAGAGTGACTGGGGAGGGCAAAGAAGTGCTCCTCAAATAAGGCACTTGATCATTGTGCTTTGCTCCTTCTGCACGGATCTCTGTAGCTCCGAGAGCTCCCCAGCCCACCACCCGAATGGGTACAGCCACACAGAACAGTACCATGGTCTTAAAAGGTCTTTAAAGGTACACCTGCAGCAAGGGCTCCTCTGGTCAGGGTGAACACCCGCAGAACCCGGCCGACTTCAGCAGAGCTACCCAGGTGCATAAAGCAAGTGGGCAGGTAAGTGGAAAAGCAAAGCTTTCAATTTCCAGCTCTTTGGGACAGAACGTGTTTTCCAGGCGCAGTTTTATCACTCATCATCTCTTAAGGATGTTGCACAGCAATGGAACGAGAAAAACCATCAAAATCAGCAGGAACAAAGCTAGACTGGAAGGAGGGAGTTTATCAGCTCTCATTTTCTAGCATTTCTGGAAGACACTGAACCAGAGCATGTGTCTGTCTGGCACCCCAGTTGCAGGGGCCAGGCCAGGAACCCATCTGCACCTTGCGATGCTCGATGGTGCCAGAGATGGCACAATCAGCTACCCCGGGTCTAGCTGCTTCTCCCCCTCCTAGGAGAGCTGCAGGCAGGGAGGCACCACGCTCACAGATGAGAGCTGCAGCTCTGAGCCAGCCCCCAGGTACCGTCCTTCCCACCCTGACCCCGCACCTCCCATCGCATCCCTCCGGAGCTGCGAGTATCACGGCTGGCAGCTCACTTTACACTTTTGTCCCATCTCTGCATAAGCTGAGAGAAACAACAGAAGGAGGGAAACAAAGCAGCACG
This sequence comes from Amazona ochrocephala, assembly GCA_039720435.1. Lineage (NCBI taxonomy): Eukaryota > Metazoa > Chordata > Aves > Psittaciformes > Psittacidae > Amazona > Amazona ochrocephala. Next base: position 7,297,938 of record CM077895.1, read on the forward strand.
GACAGCTGGGCTTGGTGTGAACTTCATTATAAACCTGCTTGCTTGGTACAGATGGCAGCACTGAAAGCTGAGACTTATTTCTCCTCCAAGACTCGAAACCCACGTCTCAGTCCAGGGTTTCTGCCTGTCGGTTGCTTTGGACAGCACTTTGCGCACGCAGAACAGAATGATTTCCCAGCTCAGTGCTAAAGATGCTGATCTGGGAGTTCAGAGCACTTGTGCCCCCCCCAGGAACACCCTGCTGACTAGGAAAGCGCTTACGCTGCCTTCACAGAAGACACGTAAGTGCTCCAAGAGCTTTGCTGAAGCAGGGCCTTACAAGGCAACAGGAACAGGCACGGCAGCTTCCACACCAAACCCAACCATGCAGGGAGGTCTCTTACTTCGCCAGCATCCAGCCTGCTGTCTGCTTCCAGATCAGCTGCTGCTTCTTCCCTCATTTCATTCACCACCTCTTCACCAACAGACAGGGGGTCAATGGGAGAAGCCAGGTTTACCTGCTGACCTCCCTCAGCAGGTTCAGCAGCCGGAGATGCACCCCAAGGTGGCCCAGGACCACTGGGCATATCTATCCCTGCTGTGCTCCTTTCCTCCAGGCACTGCAGCAGCTCAGCAGCAGCAGAGATGTCACACTCCACCTCAGGATCCGGCTTGCCCAGTGGGTCATGCCCAGTGTGTTTCCCACCAGACTCATCCTTGTGGTCAGACAGGCTGCTGTCAGCATCGCCAAGGAGGACTTCAATGGGAGTCGGAGGACACGCGTCATCGGAATCCAAGGAAAACTCTTGCCCTTCTTCAGCACGTCTGGATTTCACAGACTCCTTCTAGGCAGCAAGTCAAACACAATTACAGCTACAACATTCTTTACCCCCTCTCTGGGAGGATGCAGCAGGCAGAGACAGCATGGGTTCTGCTACAGCAAAGTCACAGAGCTTTGGGTGACTTCCAGACCACTGATTTCTTTTCATGAAGTCCCTTTCAAAGACAAGGAACTCCATTAGGACAAACACACTCATCTGTTGGGCTCACAGCTGCTCGGGTTTTGGTTCTGGCTTGTTAATCTACTGTGGATATCTACCCACAGGGGCTCAGTGGGTAAAAGGTAGCTGTGGCTGTCCTAGGTCCATCAGCCCCTGGGAGCACCCTACATGCTCTGCAGGAGACCCATTTCTGCTTCCACCCTTCCTCTGTTCAGTGAGAGATGGAAAGTTACAAGAGGCTGGTACTGGACATTTAACTTCTGCCTGAAATCACGCACAGAGGAGCAGACAAGCTGCAAGCATCCCACCTCCCCGTGGGACGAACCGGGGGGCAGGCACCAGTTTAAGCTCTGAGCTCTGACACAGCACCCTCAAAGAGCAGCACCCACCAGCCTTGGGAGAACACAGTCCCAATTAGAGCTCAGTCAGGCCGAGGCTCAGGTGCCTCCCCAGCAGCAGGGAGGCCACACAGCGCACGGGAACAAGCACGGCAGCCAGGAGGAAGCAGGAAAAGGTTCCCTCATCAGCATGCAAACAAAAGTGCCAGCACGTCGCACTTTCTCACTGTTTTATTAATGCTGCGGTGTCTTGTCAAACATTAGCTGCATCCTGTGTACAGCATGTACCACACACAGACCGCATATTTTAACCATGTATTTTTATCAGAGTGCAACTGGAATGCTGTCAGCTTGAAACCCGGCGCTGCAGCGCACCGACAGCGCCTCTCCCGGCCCAGTGGTGGGCTGTGAGGCCTTCCCAGGGCGGAGAGCATCATCCATCAGCATCCATCAGGACAACAGAGAAACCTCATCACCGGGTACCTTCCGGAGAGCTGCAGCCCAGCGCCCCAGCTGCAATCCAAACCAAAGTCTATGGTGCCTTTCCAGTGCGGTGCCTGCTCAGCAGAGGTTCGAACATACACCACTGAACCACAGCCAGCCACGAAGGCTTGCTAGCACCTGAATTCCTGACCCCAGACAGGCTTGTGCAAGAGGCACTGCCCCACGGCAGTAACACTGACGCAGTCCTCACTTTTCTCTGGGGTTTACGGCACCTGGAAGGCTGTGCTCCCTTTGGGACAGCCTTGCTTCAGAGTTCTCCTTGAGACCTCTCTCCAGGACACCTGACAGCACCCAAGGAAAGACATGCCAGGTGAGAGCAACGAGGTTTATGTACACAGATGTACATGTAAAACAGTACAGAGGCACTTCCCTCTGAGGAGCACAACGCCACAACAGAATACACCAGTGAATGCAGTAACACTGTGCACACAAAGACTTCTCTCCAGGCAAGTTTACCTCAGTTGCTGAAATATCCCAGCATAATCTCTTTGGCTGGTAGAATCCTGCTGTAAGCACAGCTACAGCCAAAGCTTTTGTTAACATTACACCTCAATGATCACAAACGCAGCTCTCTGGAAGAGCTCTGCCAATCAGACGCACAGGTGGAGGAGGAGGGAGGTTTTCCCTGGGCACAACCAGGCTATGGATTTTCTATGGATTCCAGGGCTGGGACAAGTCAGTCAGGATATAATTGGTTTTCGCTGATCTTTTCACAAGCTGCAACGCATTCTCCCTGCAGCTGAGTGACACTGACGGATGTGAAATTTCTGCTACCAAACCCTTATGTCCAGACTTCCAGTGATGGGCACGAGCCTGGAGAAAAGCACATCAATACCAACGGGACCAGCTTTTGGAAGGCTGATCCAGAGATGAACCACCAGGGTGAACAGCAGCCCCCCAAACTGAATCCTGCTTATCTCAAAGGGCACGATTCACTGAAGTCCACAGGGGGTTAGGTCTGACAGACCTCATCTGGGTAGCGTTTGCCCTGGGGTTTTAACTTTACACCTCTGTCCATGCATGTAGTGCAATAACCAGCAAAAGAAACAAACCAAGCCACAACACTCAAAGCTGCCTACTGCATGCACAGCTTCAGTGACATCACGAGAACAGACCCATGATATCACAGCCACTCATCACCTCTCTCAGGCTGCCAGCTTCTTCTGCAGGGCTCCTTCGGTGCTGGAGACCACCATCAGCAGCATCAGCTACCCAGCTGCCACACTCTTCCTCCTCTGCTTTGCTCTTCTCCTAGTGGGCGAGGTAACGCATCCACTGACAAAAGTCCACACAGCTCCTTTCCAAGCTGCTCAGGTCATCCAGATGTGGCAGGTCACAGCCCTGCATCTGCCCTCCAGCTCAACAGCTTTCCAGCTTGGGAAAGGGGTTCACAGGAGCTCAGCAGCTCCCAGGCCCACATTCCCCAACAAAACCCTTTATGTCTGTGTGCTCTGCTGTGGCTCACTACAGTTCTCAGCCCCACTCCCCCAGCACGGAGAGAGCAAGGCTATGGACACAGGAGCCATCCTCCCCTTCCACTGTCATCCCTGCACTGGTGTTTGCTGGATGTCTTTGTTTCCTGGGAAGCAGCAGCTCCACTCCCTGCATCTCCGCAGTACCCCACAAGCTCTATTGCATGGCGTTTATTTACAGACAGCTCCTGTTCACCCATCTCCATCTGACAGAGCAGCCTCGCGCGGCAACTTCCCAGCACACAAAGGACCCCTGACTCCCAGTGTTCACCCAGAGATTGACCTGGACAGAAGGCAGAGCACTAAAGCTCCCAGGCTGCAAGCACGTCAGCAGGGGACCACTTCTGCTGCTGCACGACCATGTCCCCAGGCACCAGAGATGCTTCCAGACCTTCTCCTGCTTTGTCCCTTCAGCAGTATCCCAAAGCCCTTCTGTACGTTAGGGCAGAGTCTCACGTGTCTGCAGTGACTATTCCAGCTGAGGAATTCAGGAGACAAGAAAGCTGGGTTTGGGCAACAGCTAAGCCAAGCCAACTGAGCTTCCTACATGAGGCCCTCTCACCAAGAGTACATTCTAAGGACACATAAACCTCACACCTCAAGGTCCCCAGCACCTCACCTGGGTCTCATTTGCACTGCCTTTTCCCCAGTTAACTCCCTCCTTGCTCCAGAAAAGCCCACAGAGGGAGGCAGCATTCCTTTCCACCTCTCTTCTCTCTCCCCAGACACCTATTCCACCTCCAATGGCAGAACTCTCGCCTAGCATCCTTCTGTTGCAGCAAGTCACTAAGCCCTCACGCTTGTTTTCCCTGAATCTAGGCATGAGCCTGATGCACAGGCTACACGAGGCCACGAGGGTTTTATCACTTCACCCCATTACACCTTAGATTTCCCCCCCCCCGCAAAGCTTGCTCCGCAAATCCTTTCCCCCCTCTGTTTTGCAAGGGAGCTGGAGAACCAGGCTGAGGCTCGCTCATAGGAATGCTTTTCTGCTGCCATCTCATGGAAGCACACCAGAATTACCTTCTCCAGTGGGTTCTAATACCAGGACCAAGGTGTCTCCCATCTGGGTTAAGCAAGCCTGGCTGTTGGGCAGCAAGTGTCATTTCACGATAGATTCCTCAGGCCCTCATTAAAATGCCAAGGCAGCTCTGTTCTGGACACGTTAACAGTCCAGTGATGAACCGGACCCTAAAAGGCTGCTGCTCGTTTGGAGACCAGAGTCAGCCCTTTCCTTCTCCCTGCTTCAGCATAAGCCTTTGCGGTTTCCATCCAGCACTGCCAATGGGCTCACCACCAAAGCCCTTGACAGCTTAGTTTTTGTGTGCTGGGAACACGATAAGGGAAATACTGTAAAACTCTTTAAGAGAAATTAATTTGCCTTTCAGACAGCGGAACGGGATATCAAAGCAGTGAGACAGGATTAATGTCAGCACCGTCAGGCTGCATCACCAGAGCTGCTTGCCACGCGCTTCCCATTGTGCCCTTGTCACCGTAAGCCTCATCACTGCTAAGAGGCATGGAAAGGCAATGCCTGTGCGAGCCCACACGTGTCCTCAAGTCGCTGCTGATGCTGTGCCCCAGCCACAGAGCGTCAGCAGTGCAAGGAGAAAGAAAACAGCTTTTAGGTGACCACAAGCAGCCCACATGAAAGGTTTAAGATTCCTGCGGAACTGTGTGAGAAAGGCATTTCCAGAGCACATTCCCCTCTGCTCTCCCCACTGCCACCCTTGCCACTTCGGCTGAGGACAAGACTTCTTTCTGCACTCACTGACACAAGCAGTGCAGAAGCAAACCTTCCTCAACAAGCCTTCCTCCTACGGCAAGCACAGCGGCACCTCTCTGCTCTGAGGCTCTCACCTTTCCGCTGTTGGAGCCCTCCTCCAGCCTGCCTGTCACACCCACATCACTTTGGATTTCTCTGCTTTACAGTGAAACAAAGCTTCAACATGGGCAAAGATGTCATCTCCTCAAATCCCACCTACCAAACCACAAGCATCCTCCTTCAAGCACAAATCTGCCTCCAACACACACCCCTGTCCCCTGCAGACAGCAACTGGCTTCTCATACACTCCCCAACCCTGCTGCTGCGCCTCCCTCTCCATCAGCCTGCTCCAGGTTGGTCCTGCTCACAAACGGCTTACCTCAGAGTCAAAGCTGCCTCCCAGGGCACTGATATCCACGTGCAGGTTCTTGAACAGTCCTCGTGTCTCATGGAAACTCTAAAGCATTGAAAAGTAAAAGGGGGATGGTCAAAACTGAGTTCTGACCTCTGCAATGCCTTCAGCACACAGGGGGCACTGGGGGCTCCTGAGCCTCGAAATTAGACAGCAAACCTATAGCACTACTCCAAGGCAACAGCCCGACAGCCCCTTCCTTTTGGAATTACCTCATGGCAGACAATGACTTATAGGGAATATCAGGACAGAAAAGGATTAGATGCTTTTTGGTGACGCAACAACACAGAGGAAGTGCAGCACGAACTAAGGCCCTGAGTCACATGGAACAGCTACGGTCAACCACCAGAGCATCAGTTTTCATTCTTTGAGGTCTCATGCACTACAGTTACTGACCCACACTAAGAACCAAGGGCTCACATTAAGAACCAAGGCACAACCCACCTCATTTTCACTTTCTTCCTCTTCACTCATCCCTTTATCTACAGCCACTGGGCTCAAGGAACTCTCCTCTTCACAGACCAAGCCCAGTGACTTCTTCATCTGGTTGGTGGCCTTTTGGGTCTCTGCAGGCTGTGGGGTCAAACAGAAGGGAGGTGAGAGGGCAGCCAAGGGAAAGGGGAGATACAAACCCACTGAGACGCTGGCTGGCAGCAGGGGAGCTGCTGAATTCCAAGAAGGTGCTTGGGATTATGCTGCTACCCTTGCTCTGCTAGAGCCATGTCCAGCTGGGAGAGCATATATTCCTTATGAGGCTTTCCCTTAGACCAGAGAGGGTCCTGTCCTCTGGGATGACATCTGCAAAACCTGCCTGTGCCTCAAACCACTGGTGAAGCCCATAATAAAAACAGTGTTTGAAATCACCCGTGATAAGACTTAGCCAGAGCAAAACCTTCAGTGAAGGTGCTGATCTGTATGTTTTGCACTACATTGGCTTTGTTTCCTTTCGGAAGATCAATTTGTTACCAGTTAATGCTTGTTTTGTTAACAAAAGGTCCCTTTCTATAATCCTCTGACCTGCGTGGAAACCTTGCATTCATCCAGAAAACTCTGCTTTTCGCTTTTTATTCATTGCAAATAGTTGAGGGACAGTATGGTTTATTACATTACGTTGTCTGTAACGCATATCACACACATCAGTGTTCTACTAAGATGAACTCAACAGACTTCTCCCGCCAGCAGTAACTGAAGCAGTTCTTTCTTTAAATCTGCTAATCATAGCAGAAGAAAGCTCAGCACAGATTTAGTACTGGGCTCCCTAGAAACAGCAAGAGAACAGCGGTATGGTGAGGGACAGCAGGGAAGTGGGTTTGAACAGACAAAAGCACTACAAGAGACCACAAATGCTCCTCACGTTCCCATCCCGAGACGTTCTGCAGCGCATTCCCACAGCCAGGACCTTACCTGTGTCCCTGCTCCAGTGTCGAGGCCGGCGGGCGCGGGGCTGCCGTGCTGCAGGGGGAGCGGGCTGGGGCGCAGGCTGGGGAGCAGAGGTGCTGGGACACCACGCAGCGGGGCCAGGCCCCCCGGGGGCACCTGCACGGGCGCCAGCAGCATGCCTGCGGGCTGGAATGTGCACAGGGCTCACTGACACAGCAAAGGACATGGATCCTCACAACAGACAGGACCGAGACGCACCAGCACTGAAAGCCGCCCATGAGACCCAGGGCCCAGCAACGCCCAGCACATGATACACGCTTTGATTTACTCACACATTTTGTCTTCCAAAGGCCCATCTGAATGCAGGGATTTACTTTACGGCAGCAAGACAATGTAGAAAATCAATGGGCATCACTCCAAACCAAAGCAAGAACAACAGTCACCACATCAGCTCACACGTACCCACACACAGCACCCTCCGGGAAGGCTCTTACCCAGTGCCATGTACCCAAGGCAAACTGGGCAGCTCCCCTTTCGCCCTGCTGCTCTGCACAGCATGAAATGAGTGAAGGACAACCTGCTCTGATGGCAAGAAGCCTCCTACTTCCTCAAGCTGCAATTACCACCTTCTTTTAGACAGAGATCCAGGCTGCTTCCTCACCTTACACCAGTGGAAAAGCTACAGACAGCACAAAGCAGCTCTGCTGCAGCACATCCACAAGAAGCTCCTGAATACACATCTCCCCTTCAAAGGGGAGCAAGAGCCCAGGGAGCCATCCGACATCCCTCTGAGCAGCTCATGTTTGACATCAAGTTATCCTCCCCCAGAAACGTGACTATGACCATGGAGTTCCCACCCCATGACACGCTGCACAGCTCAGCTTGGAGCACACGTGTGCCAGGGTTTTCTCTGTAGCACATACGCCAGCTCATGCTTCAGCAGAGCACGTGCACATTCAGACATCACAGCTCCTCTGCGCTGTGTCTGCACCAGGCTGCAGACTGAAAGCAGAGCTAAATCACTCTAAGGCTGAGGAACAGGGAGATGAATGTGCACCAATCCTTCTTCCACAAAGTCACTGCCACAGCAATGGCAACAGAATAAATCATACATTCCACTGTAACAGAATAAATCGCACTGATTATTTTCTGCAGACGGCCATTAACTACAAATTAATGCAGAGCAGGGGATGTCAGCTGTCCTTCAGCAAAGATAAACCCGCTCCCATTGGGCTAATTAAAACTTGCAGGGTAACCGACACTTTATCTGATATTTATAGTCATAGTTCTTATCAGTGAGCACCACCACATGCTGGTTAGTGACGTGGTGGAGCCGTAGCTGGCCAACCCCAGCAGCACAGCAACCCATTAACATTAAACGCACTGACCTTCCAGATCATTTCTTACTTTAGACCAGGAGATTCAGTAACTTCTTATTAAACCGAGGCACTTACTTATGGACAAAGAGTTTGGGCAGAACAGAGCAAAACGATCCAGCTATTCCCAGAGGAAGACAATGACATTCTAGACAGCATCTATGGCAGCAACAACAGGTAACCTGACCGCAGTCTCACCTCTGCTTCTCCCAAAAGCATCTATTTACCATGTGAACTCTCTGCCCAGCCTCTCCAGAAGCACTGCAAGTGGAGCCTACTCACAGCAAGCTGCTTCAATGACTGCTTCTCCTTCTTGCTCTTCTTTTCTTTCTTCTTCTTCTCCTTCTTTTTCAAGCCGCCACATGCCAGCAGCTTCTCTCGCTCCTGAATGACGAGCTCTCTGTAGTGATCATCGCACGGGTGGTCCCACACAGACTGGCCGTTAGCAAAGTTGAAGTAATAGATCTCGCCAGTGATGTCTTGGCTGTATGGCAAAAACACCACGAAAAGATGAAAGAGCACATGTAGGTATAGCTGCATGTTCCAGCACATCCTTACTGGATCACCAAGAGCCCAAAGACACATTGGTGGGAGGAAGCAGCCCTCCTAGAGATTGCTCACATCCACATCCAACTTCCCAAATGCTCTTTCCCTCCGTTCCACCACCCCAAAAAGACCGGAGCTCCCAATCCACAGGAGGTACATCTCCTGTGGCATTGCCCCCATCAGACTGCCACTGATGTGGCAGCACAGAGCGGGGAAGGGCAGGAACCCAGCCACTGACAGAGCTCTCACCAAGGCTTCCATCCAGGCGGTAACAAGGCCACGATGCCTTCCCTGGCCAACCACAGCAGCTCCGGCTCCTTCTTGGGGTCGATCCCGATCGCCCGGGCATAATCCTGGACTTCTGGAAAACAGAAGAGGCACCAGTGGAGATGACCTGCACCAGGCACCAAGTAATAAAGCCAACTTCCTCAACTAAAGCACAGGGGCACCCAGGGGAAACAGAACTGCAGGCATGGCCCATGTGTCAGTGGACACACTGTGCCATGGTTCCCTGCCAGGCTGGAGACAGACTGCAAAATGGCATTTCTCTTTACAACCAGAAAGTTAACTGTTCCTGTCTTCTACAAAATCCCGTTTATTCTACCCTCATACTCTCCCCAATTCCTATTTCCTTTGTACACTAGAAGTGTCCTGCATGCACGTATCCCAGCTCCTGGGAGGACAGGATCCATTACCTTGCTCACTGGGAACATAGGCCTCATCATAATTTTCATCCAGGATGATCTGGTCACCAATGCGCAACACGGGTTCTTCCATGGCTTTCTGCATCTGGCGGCATGAAGGAAGCAACACAGGGATTACAGTGATCAACCGCACTCGGTGTCCTAGCGGGGACCGGGATGCCCCAGCGTCTTTATCGCACAGCGATGCGCTCCGGATGCAGGACGTGCCCCACATACCCGGCGCTGAGCCGCCGCCTCCGCCGCGCCGCGTTTAGAGCCTTATGTAAAGGGAGGCTCAGGAGCAACGGTTAATCCCGGACTTAACTCCCGGGGCCACGCCGAGCGCAGGCAGAGCCGCAGGACCGCGCCGCTCCCGTCCCGAACGGACCCGATCAACGCTCCCGAACGCGGGCTCGCTCGAGATCCGCTCCCGTCCCTCAAGGCGGGGTTGGGCCCCGTTCCCGGCACCGTTCCCGGCCCCGTTCCCGGCTCACCCGCTCCCCCCGGCCCCGAGCTCACCGCACACGGCCGAGCTCCGAGCCCCGAGCTCCGAGCCCCGAGCCCCGAGCCCCGGACCCGGCCCGGCCCGGCCCGGCCACGCCGCCACCGCCTCCACGGACGCTCGTGGGTTGCCTGGAGCCGCCGTCACATCCGGGTCCCGGGAAGCGGTAACGCCCGCCCCCGGCCGACTGCCATTGGTCCGCACAGGCCGCCCGGCGTCGGATTGGCTGGGGGGGTGCGTGACGTCCTGGTGCGGCGGCGCCTGCCGGGGGCTGTAGTGCGGGCGGGGCGGGTCCCGCCGCCGGTTGCCATGGCGACGCGTGGCCCCGGCCCGCGGCACGCCCCGGCCCCGCCGGTGCCCTCCGGGCCTGGCCGGGCCGCAGCCGGGGCCGGGGACTGCTGGGAGGCCGCGGGAGTCGCGCGGGGCCGCGGCCGCAGCCGCTTCCGCCGGCGGGCGGGGGGCGGGCGGGCGCGATCGCGCTTTCCGGGGCGGGGAGCGCCGCGCCGCCATGCCCGCCGCCCCGCTCGGCCCCGGCGCGGCCGCCCGGCCGAGGCGCGGGGCGCTGCGGGCCCCATAGGCACCGTTCCCCGCGGGGAGCAGGGCTGTCCGGCCCGCGGCCATGGCTGCCGCCTGGCCCTGGCTGCTGCTGTGGCTGGGGGCGGGCGCCCTCCCGGCCCCGCCGCGCATCCGGCTGCCGCTGCGGGGCGGCGCGGCCCCGCCGCCGGGTCCCCGGGCGCGCCGGGCGCCGGAGGAGGCCGAGCGCGGCGCCGGCGGCTTCGTGGACATGATCGACAACCTGCGGGGCAAGTCCGGGCAGGGCTACTACGTGGAGATGACGGTGGGCAGCCCCCCGCAGAAGGTAGGGACGCCCCGCCACGGGGTGGGGGGTGGCGGGCAGCGGGGCCGACCGGGGGAGCCGAAGGTCACCCACGGAGTCGGGTGTGCTGCGGGGGCCTCTCGGTGCTGTGCGTGTCGGGCTGCATCCATGCATCCCTCCCTCCCTCCATCCCTGCTGCCAGCCGAAGGATGCTGCCGCACGGCTGTGGGCGGCGAGGGGCTGGCGGTGCTGCCTGCGCCTGCCAGCATCGCCCGGCTGCGGGCGTGTGCCAGCACCAAGCCTGGCTCCTCCGGGCCAGAGGTTGCTGTTTGCGGGGCTCGCTGCAGGTCGTGGCTGCAGCAGGGCCATGGGCAGCGTGGGGAGGCAGCGATGCCCGCAGGGCAGAGCCGGTGCATCACCAGGCTCTGCTCCATCCCTTCAGCAGCATCCCTTGTGTCCAAGAGCGCCCGTGTGTGGCACCATCAGCTCCTGTGCTGGGGACAGGATGGGTGCCGAGGTGCTGCCTGGACCAGCTCCTCCCCTCTTTTATGGGTGAGCTCAGCCCGATTCCTTTGTGCACACGCCATCGCCTACCGCTGCCTGCAGCACGTCGGGCCTGTGCTCGAGGGTCCACATTCCAGCACAGGGCTGGCTCCCGCACGCCTCCCACCCACCACAAAGGCTGGTGCTGCCAGAACACGCAGAGCCCACGCAGCCGCTGAGATAAAGGCTGGCTTCTCCCCTCGAGCCGGCTCCATCCAGCGCGGCACGTGGTGGGAGACAGCAACACAAGTGGGATGTGAAGCATGGCCAGGGGAGGAAGGCAGGAATTGGGTCTCGTGGTGTCCCTGCGTGCCTGGGATTTATTCCCTGCTCTGGCAGGGGATGTTGAGGGGGAAAGGGAGGAGATTATTCCTAAAACCTCGTTTCCAATGGGATTTCATCATCTCCTGCCACGTGTCGCAGTGCCACACAATTTCCCTGCGAACCACCTGTTTCCAGGGCGCTTCCAATCCACTCACCCTTTTGGGCAGCATCTTCCAGCCTTGGACTCCATCCAGCCGTGAACGTGGTGCGTGTGCAGGCGCAGGTGTGTGTGCGCTGGGCTGCATTCCTCCAGGCACTGCAATGGAATTAAGAGATTCGCATGAAAGAAGAGAGTAATGGCTGTGCATATGCAGGAGAACAGAGCGTGTCTGTCCATAGGGGTGTGTGCGTCCTTCTCAAAGGCACACATGTGGTCTGGGCACCCCACTGTGCCCCCTGGTCCATCTCCCTCCCACCTTTCATCTTCCCTGCCATGAGAGCAAAGTCCCTCCCCGCCACCTGCATCCTCCTCTCCCTGCAGCATCAGCTCCGCAGGTCTTTCTCCTGGGAAACCCATCTCCTGGGGTACCCCAGGGACCAGCAGAGATGGGCTGTGTGGAGCAGATGGCCCCTACCCACTGATCAAACAGAGCCACCCTGGGGATGGTCCCGGTGCAGCAGCCGAGGCTGGAGATGCTGCGTTGCCATGGGAAGGTGGGGATGTGCAGAGGGCTCCCAGCAGCTCCTGGTGCTCACCCAAGGGGGCAAACGTGCAGCTCTGATCTTTACCCATGGCCTGCAATGTCCCCCATGGGCCAGAGGGCAGCCTGGGGTTGGGGGGCCTGTGCCTGTCCCCAGCACAGCACAGGGTGTCCCAAGGCCCCCCAGCACACGCTGCCTGCAGCCACCCTTGTCAGTGCACTGTGCAGGAAGCTCCGGTGGCTGTAGCGCAGTGCTTCTGAGATTAGCACGAGCTCGTCACCCTCCTCCTCTCCCCTCTGCTCCACAGATTAAGGGCCGAAGCCCTGCGGTACTGGTGCTGCAGGCAGGGTTCAGCTGGGGGCAGGATCCTGCCAGCAGGATGTGTGCCAAGCCCTGCCTGAGCTGGTAATCCCAGGCACAGGCAGAAGGGAGCCGGGAGCCGAGCTCAGCATACGGGTGGCTGATTAGCAGAGCCAGCGGTGCGCAGTGCTGTGCCATCAGTCCTCCGACCAGCTCTGGGAGCAAATCAGGTTTCCCAGCAAGGGGATGCGGGGACCCCGTCTCGCTGCTGCTGCCTCCAGCCCCACACATGCACGTGGTACAACAGCCACCATGTGCCTACGGTGGGACTAGGGAAAGCAGCACTCACCTGCAGGGCCATACAGAGCCGGGTGGATGGTCCAGCAGGGTCCCACTGCAGTCTGACCACCCGTGTGTCTTCCGTCTGCAGCTGAACATCCTGGTGGACACAGGGAGCAGTAACTTCGCTGTCGGAGCTGCACCTCACCCCTTCCTCCGGAGATACTACCAGCGGCAGCTGTGAGTATGCTAGGGGAGCACAGGGAGCACAGTGATGCCGCCCTGGCCCCTTGCTGTCCCTTCTTGGACAGCATGGGGCCGCACAGCTCTTTGGTGCCATTGCAGGTCCAGCACCTACCGCGACCTGCGGAAGGGTGTGTATGTGCCCTACACCCAGGGCAAGTGGGAAGGGGAGCTGGGCACCGACCTTGTCACCATTCCCCACGGCCCCAATGTCACCGTCAGAGCCAACATCGCTGCCATCACCGAGTCAGACAAATTCTTCATCAATGGCTCCAACTGGGAAGGGATCCTGGGGCTGGCGTACGCCGAGATCGCCCGGGTGAGCCCTGCTCTGCTCAGTGCAGGGGCCCAGCTTCCAGCTGTGCTGGTGACCTGGAGCTCCAGCAGCATGCAGAGCCCCTGGAGGAGGGACGGCACTGACGTCCCTGTCCTGCCTCTGCTCTCTCTTCACACCAGCCCGATGACAGCCTGGAGCCCTTCTTTGACTCCCTGGTGAAGCAGACCCGGGTGCCCAACATCTTCTCCCTCCAGCTTTGTGGGGCAGGCTTCTCCCCCAATGAGACGGAGGCGCTGGCATCGGTGGGAGGCAGCATGGTGAGTGCTCTGCTGCAGGGGCGCCAGGGAGGCCCACATGGGATGTGCCCCATCGGAGCTGGCGGGACACCATGGCGTCCCCTTTCTGTCCCTGCTGCAGATCATCGGTGGCATCGACCGCTCACTGTACGTGGGTGACATCTGGTACACACCCATCCGGAAGGAGTGGTACTACGAGGTCATCATCGTCAAGCTGGAGGTCAACGGGCAGGACCTGAACATGGACTGCAAAGAGGTGAGGGGGCAGCAGGGCACCTGCTTTGTCACTGCTACTGGAGCATCCGCCTTCCTGCTGAGGGGCTTTGTGGGGGGAGCAAGGCTGGGGTCTGCGTCTTGGTCACTCCTCCTCTGCCCCCAGTACAACTATGACAAGAGTATCGTGGACAGCGGGACCACCAACCTCAGGCTGCCAAAGAAGGTGTTTGAGGCTGCGGTGAAATCCATCAAAACGGCTTCTTCGGTCAGTGAAACCCATCCCTCCCTCCCCTGTGGGCACGTCCCCACACCACCGCTGCCTGTCCCCAGCCTGAGCATCAGTGCTGCCCACCCGGCACGGCTCTGCTCACTTCCCTTCCCTCTGGCAGACGGAGAAGTTCCCGGATGGCTTCTGGCTGGGGGAGCAGCTGGTTTGCTGGCAGGTTGGCACCACCCCCTGGCACATCTTCCCGGTCCTGTCCCTCTACCTGATGGGGGAGGCCACCAACCAGTCCTTCCGGATCACCATCCTGCCCCAGGTGAGCACTGACCCTGCCTGGTGCCGCTGCTGGGTGGGCGCAGCTGCCTGGCCCATTCCCACTGGCATCTCTCCTCCTGCAGCAATACCTGCGCCCCGTGGAGGACGTGGCCACCTCTCAGGACGACTGCTACAAGTTCGCCATCTCCCAGTCCTCCACGGGCACCGTCATGGGCGCCGTGATCATGGAGGGCTTCTATGTGGTCTTTGACCGTGCTCGCAAGCGCATCGGCTTTGCTGTCAGCGCCTGCCACGGTGAGGGCTGGGCCTGCAGGGAGGGAGCGGCAGAGGGGATGTGGACGTGCACTGATCATGGCCCTGCCTTTTGCCCCCAGTGCACGACGAGTTCCGGACGGCCGCGGTGGAGGGGCCCTACCTGCACTCCAACATGGAGGACTGCGGCTACAACATCCCGCAGACGGACGAGTCCACCCTGATGACCATCGCCTACGTGATGGCAGCCATCTGCGCCCTCTTCATGCTGCCCCTCTGCCTCATGGTGTTCCAGTGGCGCTGCTTCCACTGCCTGCGGCGGGACCACGACGACTTCGCTGATGACATATCCTTGCTGAAGTGATGGTGGAACACCGGGGCGGCCCCAGGGTGCAGGTGAGGCAGTGGGGCAGGGACAGGTTGGACCTTGCTCTGGGGGCCGCAGCGTGGAGCAGGGCAGCGGCGTGGGGAGCACAGACCCTCCTGGCCCTGGGGGCTCTGCCTGTTGGGGAGTCACGCTGATGGGCCATCCCCCGCCTGCCCCTTTCGCCCTCCGTCCCTGTGCAGCATCCCTTCTCAGCCCACCCTGCAGCTCTCCATGCAGGGAGCTGTGCATGTGTGCACTGTGCTGCAGCCATGCCTTCCTGTGCAGCTCCCTGCCTGGATACCTGCTGAGCCGGACTCCAGAGCTCATCTCTGGAGCTTCCCATCCCCAGCCCCAGGCTTTTTGGAGACAGCCACGCAGGACCAGCCTGGGGCTGCCCAGACAGGAGCTGCCAGAGGCAGAGCTTTCCCTCCCATCCTCCTGCTCCCCTGGACACCATCCGCTCAAGCCATTTCCCCTGCTCCATGCCAGTGCCGCCAGCGCAGGACTCCCTGCTCCCGGGGACAGGCAGGAGCACGCACCCATCTCACCCCGCTCCGCTTTCGCTCGCCACGTTCCCAAGGGGATGGGAACAGCCTCGGCCCCACGGGGAGGGACAGAAGGACACGGTGCTCCCCAGCCCACCCGCCCGTTCAAAGCCATAGGGGAGCCCGTGCCGCAGCCCCACTGCCGGGCACAGCAGCTCCTCTCTGCTCCCTCCGCGTCCTCGTCCGTGTGTCCCAGCCCTGGCTCCCGCTCCCGCGGCGGAGGCACCGCAGCCCTGGGACCGCAGCATTCCTTCTTTTTTAAACCCTGTTGTATTTATTTCTTTTTATATACCTGATGCGAGTCACTGGCAGCGCAGCTGCGCCCATCAGCCTGTATATAGCAGGTCCCACACCGCGCCTCTGCTTCTCACCTGTACCATACACACATAGAGCTCTATTTTTAATTCCGGCGCTGAAATCCGAGTGCTCCAACCCCAACATGAAGGGGTTTGGTTTGGGTTTTTTTAAATCTCTGCTCAGTCCTGGGGCCTTGGCTGCAACCCATGGCCAGGGCTCGCTCAGCAGCGGCCTGCGGGAGCCCTCTGTGGATGGGGGTGGGCAGAGCTGGTTCTGGAGGAGGTGGTGATGGAGACAGAGGGACGCAAGAGGGCGGCGGAGATGGAGAGCGCAGGGAGCAGAATGGACACCGAGCACAGGAGGCGCTCCTGTGCTCACTGTGTTCCGCCAGCGCAGGGAGCAGTTCGTGGTACATGAGGACAAACCTGCGGCTGCAGGCCCCAGGGCAGTTGGGAACGCTGTAGTTCCCGGCTGCTCCGCCTGGGACAGGCAAGCGCTTTGTTGTAAACACCAAAATTCACCCATTCAAGGGCAGCATTCCCCAGTGAGCAGAACCGGGTGGCAGCTCGGGCAGGGCAGGGCTGCTGTAACCACCACATGGGAAGCTTGGAAAGCCGCTCCTGCAGTCACGCAGTGCTTTGGGAAAGCTGCAAGAGCGCCAGTGCGGGGTGGGAGGAGGAGACGGGCGCAGGGTAGGAGCAGCCACCACCGCAGCCCGTTCCATGCACCCGCTTCACCAGCAGTGCTTGCAAGCAGTGCCCGCGCCATGCCTGGCTCCAAACCTGCAACCATCCAGCCCTGCTGCTGCCGCGCGGGACAGCGCATGGACCTGCCTGCCCAGGAGCCCGGGACTGCTGGAACACTGCCTTAACCCGCGCTGGCAAGCGGCTGCCTAGGACACGGGCTGTGGCCAAACCCCGGCGAGCTGCACCCCAGGGGCTGATTCTGTGCCACAGACTGCAAATAAAGGGGGGAAACGCCACAGAGCCAGTGCGAGATCCGAAGTGGTGCTGAGCACCTCGAAACCCCACCGAAATCCATGGAGAAGGGTCGGCGCGGCAGCCCGGGCTTCAGGAGGAAGCACAGGAGAGACAGGGAAGAGCAGCAGGATGGTGCCCCCGAGCTGCAGCACCAGGCACAGCCCCTGCCCCGCAGGAGGGCGATGGGGACGGATGGGTACCGCTGCTGCCGCTGCAGGCCCCAGTACTCTGTAACCTATTGTCTATGTAAGAACAATGAATGTTACCACGGTAAATTATTATTACATTAAAAAAGAGACCACAAAAGCTGCTGCTCGCCTCGAAGCTGGTCATTGCCCGGAGGGGAGGTGCTGGGTGACGGCTGGGCCACGGGGCAGCGAGGTGGCCTGCGGGGGGGTGGCTTGTGGCAAGCATGGAGCTCCAGGAATGCCAGCCCGGAGCAGGAGGTTATGGAGAGCATCCGCGTCCCAGGCTACCCGCTCCCACTCAAGAGAAAGCCAGCAAGGCTGCGAGGTAAAAGTGAGGAGCAGCACCAGGTCACTGCATAATATACACACTTTATTTATGAACTTGTATGTATACAGACTTTCTATACACACATTACCTATATAATAAAAATGTACATGTGTATACATGGCCGTATAAATATAGAACTGTAGAAATCTTAGGACTGATCTTGTCTATTCACAGCAACTCCTCCCGGGGGACCGCTCTGTTCCAGTAGCGTCACTTGAGGCTTGGGCAGAAGGGGCAAGTGTCGTTTGTGTTGGTTTGGGCCCAGAACTTGATGCACTGGAAGAGAGCACGAGTCAAGAGCCACCGGCACAACGCACACGTGCTGGGACCGCTCCTTCCTGGGCAGCGCCGGCCAGGGCACTCATTCAAGGGATGGTTTCCCTCACGCCATGGTGACAGCCTCCATCCTGCGGCCACCACGTGGAGGAGCCCCCTTCACGCCGGCAGGACCATCAGGCCCTCCTCAGTACACGGTTATCCCAGATTTGCCCAGCTCAGGCCACAGGAAGGAGGGATGAGAGGATGCAGAGCTGTTTACTGGTCACATCCTGCTCCAGGCAAGCTCCCAGTACAACAGGGACTCGCTACACGCACCCAGGGCCCCCAGAGCCAATCTGCACTAGGAAGTGTGACAAGGAACACGCAGCACAGTGTGGGAGCACTCACACTCACCTCCTTGTGCAGCACGTGCGAGCAGGCCATGGGGTGAAGGTCACCGGGCTGCACCAGCTTCTGGCACATGAGACACAGCTTGCAGGCAGCCGGGTTCTGGCACAAGCAGCGAAGGGACAGAAAGGAGACAGAAGTCAGGCACCCCAGCTCGGATCACACATTCCACACTCCAGCTACTCGTCCCACCACTGCAGCCAGGGCCGCAGTGCGACCAGTTCCTCCCTCTGACTTCCATGGGGGTGGCAAAGCACTCCAGGAAAGCCCAAAAGCCTTACGTGTGCCGCTGTTCCGGGGTAAGCCACCTGGGCCGGGGGCAGGAACATGGGTGTGCTGATCTGGGGCAGGGGGGCAGAGAACATGGGTGCCCTGATCCGGCTGAGAGGCTGCAGCGAGGGAAACAAGGCGCATCAGAGAAGCCCGGCAGGGAAGGACGGATGAGCTTCCCAAGGGAAAGCTGGAGTCCCACGAGCATCCCATTCCCACCTGAGCCCCGGCCGCTGCCCGCTCCTGCTGCTCCGCCAGCTTGGCCGCCACGAGCTGGTTCAGCTCCTCCATGGTCAGGCCCGCCATGGTCCTCCGGGCAGTCTTGATCTGCTGCAGGATGTTGGTGAGCTGGGCCCTGCATGGACAGCAGCCTGCTAAGAGCCCCCAGCGCCGCCAGCACGTGGGGCGCCCCACATCCCAGCAGAGCAGCGTGCGCCCTCGGCACAGACCCCTCAGGACACCACCAGGCGCTCACTTGTTGCACTGCGGGAACCGAGTCAGCAGTTTGTCCAGGAGCTTTTCCAGCTTGTCGGCTGGCTGCAGCCTGTGGAACTCGGGAGCGACGCCGACGCCTGCCAGCCCCGGCGGCGGTGGGATGGAGGCAGCGGGGGCCACGTGAGGGCTGTGCGTGCCCATCAGCGAGGCCACCACGGGGCTGCTCCTTCCCTGGGAAGCGGGCAGCGGAGGGGAGGGCTGGTTGGGCCTGGAGATGGCAGGGTTCAGGAGGGGAAAGGAGAGCGCGCGGGGATCGGCGCTCGGCATGACCATGGGCACGGGGACGGGTCCGATGGGGAACGGGAGCCTGGGAGTAAGGGAGGGGCTGGGCTGGAATGCCGTCAGCATGAAATCTGTCTGAGAAAGAGAAGCAGGGGGAGAGGAAAAGGCTGGTTAGAATAAACCCATGTGAAAGCAGAGCTGAGCGCCCTCCTCCCCAGCCAGGTGGGAGCAGCACTGAACCACAGGCACTGCTGGCTCTGCTCCTGAAGGCAAGGGGAAGGGCCCCTTCCCCTCCTCTGCAGGGAGGCACAGAGGCCTCCAGAAGACACAGTCCCCCCCAGCCTCCATCAATGCACGCAGCCCAGGCACAGGCCCGAGCGCCACAGGGACCTCCCCGCAGCGCAAACCCGTCTGTGCGGGGCTGGAGAGACACTCACCTCTGAGGGCGGGGGGGGCAGCGTTGGCGTGGGGATCTGCGGGAGGCTGCTCAGCTTGGTTCCGTTCCTCACCATCTGAATGTGGTCGTTGAACTGATCCTACACAGAGCAAGGAAGCACATGTGCTCAGGGGAGAGGCTGCCTGGGCACAGCACCACCAGCCCCAGCACAGCTGCAGGCCCTATCCTGGACACCCTCTGGTTTCACGGGGGTCAGGGAATGAAAAGGACCTGACAGGAGAAGCAGTAACTGCCTCTCCATTAATAGCTTTCATCCCCAGGGGGCTTGTCCACACACACAGGCCTGAAGCTGCAGGCAGACAACCTCTGCTGCTGCTTACAAAGGCAGCGCCAGGCTTTCAGACACACGTCTTGGTCCTCTCCCAGAAAGGGCTGTAAGTACACACGAGGTAGCACCAGCGTGAAGAGCTGCCCGCTGTCAGCCCGGGAGCCTGGGGACTCACTCGGACGCTCTCCTTGGTCATTCGTATCCTGTTGAGCCTCATCTCCCACTCCTGCTTCGGCCTCATGGTCTCCAGCGTGGGTGGCGCAGACCTGCAAGCACAGCTACGCTTTCCCACCGGCACCGTGCCCTCCCGGGCAGCGCAGCGGGGACGGGTCACCCCCAAAGGCTCCTGCGTCCCCCTCCTTGCCTGGTGCCAGCAGAGTGCATTGATCTGGCGGACAGACACAAGGACATGGGCTCAACACTGCGCCCACAGCACTCATCTAGGGCACAGCACGTGCTCAGCAGGCAAACAGCAACGGGCAATAAGCACGGCCCCGCATATCCGTGCTTTGCAACACTACTGAATCCCATCAATTTAGCAAGCAAACCACAGGAAACCTTGCTTTGAGTCACACCTCCAGCGCAGGTGGAGGAAGAGGAGCTGGGCGCACAGGGTTACCTGCCCTCTCTGAAGCTGCACGGACTTACTTGAGGTAGGTGAGGTGCAGCTCTGCTTCTTTCTCTGCCTCTTCTAGTTTCAACACCAGCAGCTCCTTCCGGCTCTCCAGAGACAGGATCTAGCAGAGAGAGGCCCCGCATGAGGAGCAGCTCTTGGGCTCCCTTGTTTCTCCTTGGACCATCGCCTCCTCACTGAGCCATGCTGAGTGCACCAGGCACCACTCCAGACCCGGGTTTACTGCACTAATACTTGTTCATCCCTTCTCTTGCCCCACGGCGAGGGGACAGCCTCGTACCGCACCCCTCAATTCACACCATCCTTCATTAACAATCTGGGATCTCAGACAGACCCTCTCCAACACCTGCTTGCAGGTAAGACATCACCTCTGCCTTCCAGGCCCGTTCTGTCTCCTCAAGAATGTTCCTGTTGATCTCATTGTGCTGGTTCTTCAGCTTGTCCAGCTCCATCTCCCACAGCTGCCTGCAGACAGGACCAGAAGAAGGCAGCTCAGGCACTGGGATGGCGTGGAGCAGGAGAGCTGACCCCCTGCTCTGGAGCTTCTCTGCCCAGCTTTAGCACACCCAAGCGTGCCAGAGTTGAGGGCAGCTGTGGGAAGCACACAGAGCATAGGTGTGCCCTGCCTCTGGGAAGCCGAAATTCACTCAGAGGTAGCAGTTACAGCCAAGTCAATCCCCTGAGCACAGACTCTAATCCTATGGGATCTTTATGGCCCAAGTATCTGAAGCCTGCTTGTGACCAGGATCAAGGAGGATTCACTGCAGAGACAGGGCTGCTGGAGGAGATGATAAAGCCCAGCAGCACTGTCAGAGCGCTCTCTGCAGCCCACCCCACCAGCAGCATGGGATTCGTTCTGAGGCCAAGTGACTGGAAGGAAGGGAGAACCCAGCAGTGCCGAGCCGGGAAGAGCCTCACTTCTCATCAGACTGCTCCGCAATCAGCGACGCGATCTTGTTCTCCTTCTCCTCCTGCTCCTTCAGCAACCTGCACAGGGGAGAACGGAGGAGTGGAGTCAAACTACGGAGGGCTTATCACCAGCCCTGAACCCCAGCGTGAACAGCTCACGGGCACAGGAGGCGTTTCACCCCACACCTGGAGGCTGCCCCATTCAGTAACCATTTGACAGCACCCAACCACTAACATCCTCCAGAGCAACGACTCTGCTGTACCATGACACTGCACAAAGAGCGTGGCACAGACCCAGCACCCGCTGTGGGGAGCAGCGCCACGCTGCCAACACAGCTCTGCACCTGGGGGGAACGGGAGCTGCGCTCTTGGAACCGTTACCGAAGCAGCGATATCCCAAACCATCACCGGGCCCTCGGAGTAAGAAACATCAGCCCTTGGTGCTGTGACAGGATGGCACTGTACACCCGTACACTGAACCAGCAAAGCAATGCCCCACTGCCCCAGACCCATTCGGAGATGTCTCTACAACACTGGTGCTGCGTCTGTGCAGAGCCCTCCAGAACCAAACAGGTCTGTCCAAAACCGCTCACCAAAACACTGCTTCCCGTGATCCTGTTTTACTTAATCGGGTGCACATCAGGGTTAAGCAGTGCCTCCCCCACAAGCAAACACTTTCTTCTCCATCCAAATACCTTCTGCCTTTCTCACAGAGTTTCTCGATTTCCGCCTTCAGATCCTGCTCTTTCTGCAGGAATTCTTTCTTTTCTTTCTCCATCTTCTTCTTTGTCTCTTCTCTCTTGATTGTAACGTCTTGAATCGCTCTCAGGATCTCCTAGAGCCAAACGAGCACCACACAATGAAGAGCAAAATTCCCAAGTAAGGGTTTTGGTTCTAAATCCATTCAGATTTTAACCAATGCAGCCAAAGCTGCCGCCTCAGTCGGGTAAGAGCAGTGCCACGGGAGGTGAGACACAGAGAGGACTGTGCCAAATACCTGGTGGTTCTTCATCTCTTCCTCCCTCCGCTGCTGGAGCTGCTTAAGCTGCACCTGCAGCTGGTTCTCCACTTGCCTCTGTTTGTCCAGCACCTCCTGGTAGCGCTCCTTCAGCAACGCCCTCTCAGACATCATCTTGTCCTGCAGCAGAGGGGAGCAGTCGAGGGAGCACATTCCCCTTCCCTCGCGCTAACAAGAGCACGGGCACACGCAGGAACGCTCAGCAATGGGTAGGAGCCCAGGATGTGCCATCGTCAAGCAGAAGGCACGGTTAAACGCCTTCTGCTTTCAAAGCTCAGGCTCTAGATGGGCAACGACCAAGGGACGTCCAGCCCAAAGCTGCAGCTGGGACTGTGCATCCCCCTTTAATGAGCACAGCCCAAGAACCCCAGGCTGCTGCATTAATGACTATGAACCGCCTGCGGGAAGAGCTCCAGCTCCTCCACCGGGCACAGCAGCACGGGCTGCGATACCCACCAGGTTCTTCTCTATGTCCTGATCCGTGTTCACATCCATGTCGGCCGCCTTGAAGTCAGTCTGCGATGGGAGATCGCTGCCATCAGCCCGCCGCAGCATCACCCACCCGGCCCGCAGCGACGCCGGCGGCGCCGCGGGCAGCCCCGTCCCCCGCGGACACCCACCTGCACCGCGATGTTCTGCGAGGGCCTGGCCGGGGCCGCCTCGGGGCCGGGCTCCCCCGCCGCGCCGCCGGCCTCCGCGCCGCCGGGCCCGGGCTCGCCCTCACCGCCGGCCGCTACCAGCTCCGCCTCCGCGCCGGGCCCGGCCGGCGCCGCCTCGCCGGGGCTGTCCGGGGCGGCGAGCGCGCCGCCGCTGTGGAACAAACAGGTGGGTGCGCGGCCGCTGCCGCCCGCCCCGGCGCGCCGGGCCCAGCACCTACCTGTCGGGCGGCGCGGCGGGGCCCGGCTCGCAGAGGCGCGGCGGGGCGGGCGCGGCGGCGGGGCCGTCGGTGGGCGCCTGCTCCAGCGCCATGGCCCGGCCCGGAGCGGCGCGGAGCGGAGCGGACACCGCGGTCCGCACCGCCCCTTCCGCTACAGAGCGGCGCGGCCCTCCCGCGAGCGCCGCCCGGCGGAGCGGAGGCCGCGCAGGAAGTGACGGCGCTGTCAGCGGCAGGGGGGTTCCGGCGGCGCGGGCCCGGGCCCGGTGAGCGCCCGGCGGGGCGGGAGCGGCGGCTCCGCTGCCGGAGGGGCCGCCCGGCGGTCCCCGGTGCGGGAGGCTGAGGGGCCCCCAGCGGGCGAGCGGCCGCGGTGCTGCCGCGGGGGGGGCTGCGCGGCGGAGCGGGGCAGCGGGAAGCGCTTCCCCCCCCGGCCCGGCAGTGCCGGGGCTCGGTGCCGCAAGTCCCTCCGGCTGGGAGCGGGTGGGAAGGGGCGCGGTGGGGCTGTGCGCGGAGCGTGGGGCGACCCCGAGCTGTGCGTATGGGGTTGCAGAGGGGTCGCTTGGTGCCTGTTTTCCGAGCGGAGGCAAGGAAGTGGCTCCTCTTCTGCAGCGCTTGGGATCGGTCCCAGCGCACGTGTGCCGTCCCGGTGCTGCGCCACTGGGAAGGAGCCACCTTGCCAGGGGTTTTCCTGGAGCGGCAAGCCCGGAGCTGTAGAGCTTCAGGTGAGGCTGTGGCCGCCCTATTCCCGATGGGAACAGTTTCTCACCAGCTTTCCTCTCCACTGCTTGTAGCCCTCCTGTCTGATGCTGCATTGGAAGCGGAGGGCGCCGCTATGGAGCGCAGGGATGGAGGCCACGCTCTGCATCCACACATGCCTTTGGCTGTGCGCCGCTTGGGTCCCGCTCGCCTCATCCTGCCCCGGGGAGCCCGGGGGCGCTGAGCCCCGGCGCGGCGAGCTCAGCTGGGCCGTCAGCCTGGATGCGCCCGAGGACGAGCTGGAGCAGCGCGCCGAGGAGCTGGCCCGCGCCGCGGGGCTGGTGAACAGGGGCCGCGTCGGGGAGCTCAGGGGCCATTACCTCTTCACGTACCAGCGCGGCGGGCGCGCCGGTGCCGAGGCCGTGCGGCGGGCGGTGGACACTGTGTTGGCCCAGCACGACAGCGTGCGGTGGCACGCGGAGCAGAGGCTGCTCAAGCGCTCCAAGCGCGGCCTGCGCTTCAACGACCCCAAATACCCGCTGCAGTGGCACCTGGTGAGTGCGGGTCCTGCTGCCCGGTGCTGGGGTGGTCCGTGCCAGCGGGGGCGAGAGCCCTCTGTGCACCCCCCGTGCCTGACGCGCTGCTCCGCTCTCCCTCTCCCCTCCTCGCCGGCGCTCAGAACAACCGCAAGAGCCCCGGGAAGGACATCAACGTCACGGGTGTGTGGGAGCGGAACGTGACGGGGCGCGGCGTGACGGTGGTGGTGGTGGATGATGGCGTGGAGCACACCATCAAGGACATACAGCCCAACTACGTGAGTGCGGGGGCACCCGGCGCTGCCCGCCCCGGGGCCTGGCCCACGCCGTCACCGTGGGCTCGGCCAGGGTGGGAAGTGCCAATGGGAAAGCTTCTCCTGGGGTGCTGTGCCCCCAGGCTGCAGGGCTCCCATCCACTGTGCTACCCATGGCTGCTTGGGGTGAGAGCTGGCTCCCTCTGAGCCACAGCAGCTGCTGAAGCCGCCTCTGCCCACCCCATTCCCGCAGCGGCAGGCAGCAGTGTTGAGCTGCAGTCCTGCATGGATGCATCCTCCAAGTTCCCATCGCTTCCCGGCTGTGTTGCAGCCCGCTCTGAAGTCCTGCTTTCCCCAAAGGCAGAAGCACAGCGCGCTGAGTGGTGCCTGTGGGTCTGTTTGCAGAGCCCGGAGGGCAGCTACGACTTGAACTCCAACGATCCCGACCCCATGCCTCACCCTGACGAGGAGAACGGCAACCACCACGGGACGCGCTGCGCCGGGGAGATCGCTGCCGTGCCCAACAACAGCTTCTGCACCGTGGGAGTTGCCTACGGGAGCCGCATCGCAGGTGGGTGCATGTCGCGACACCCCAAAGGGCCGCAGTCCTGCCTGGCTTGGTCCGCTCCGGTGCTGTGGGGCTATAGGAGGGCTGGCTCCAAGTCAGCCGGATCCTTGTTTGGGGTGTTGAGGGAGGAACTCTCCGTGGGAGCCGCTTCCTGGCACGGTGGGATAGCTGTGTGCTGGGGTGGCTTTTCCAGAGCCCAGCCATAGGCTCTGGGCAGAAGCACATCCGTGCATCCCTACTGCCCAGCCTGATCCAGGCAGTGACCGCGTGCCTGCTCCAGCGCACCGCTGCCTGGACGTGATTCTCTCTGCACTCGGCAGATGGTGCCACGTTCCCTGGCTGTGACAGCGGGATGGGAGCGGCTGTCCCGGGATGCCAGTGGGATACAGAGGATCGGGAGCTCGCCCAAGGGCGCAGCTCCGCACCCCTGCCCTGCGCTCAGCGCTCGATGAGGCGCTCGGATGTGGCAGTTAAAAGCCGCGTGTGCTGCGTCAGGCAAGAGCTGGGGTGGGTGGGTGGGTGCGCTGCTGCTAAGTAGTCTTAATTGAGATGCGTGTGCCTGGTTTCATCTGTAACATCCTTTGCCAGCCTCAACTCTGATGCAAAGCTGTAATTATCAGTGCTTCGGGGCGCTGCACACTCAGCACTGAGCCCTTGTTGTTTTGTTGAGGGGTGACCTTGCCCTCCCGGTCCATGCGCAGCAGTCAGGGTGTCCTGCATCTCCTGAGCCCTTCCCTCGGCAGGCAAGCGTGCCATCCATCCCAAAACTGCTGCCTGGTGACTTGGGAAGGGAAGCAATTGCTCCATGCAGAGATTGGCCCTGAAAGCAGTGGGATGTTGAGGTTGGGGTGTGAGGAGGCCCTGGGGAGCAGTGCTCTGGGTACAGGGGCTCAGGGGCACACAGGAGTGAGCCCAGCCGGTGTTTGGCTGTGCTGTCGCTATCAGCAGCTTGGTTCTGGCAGTGGGACAGGGGCCTGGCTTGGCACAAGGGCCGTGTCCAGCAGAAGTGGAGCTGTGCCCGGTGCCCCTCCAGTCCTTCACACACACCTTGCCCCATGCACTGACCTGCAGGGTTACAGCTCCATCAGGCTGGGAGGGTCAGTGTCCCGATGTGGGCATCACGGAGCCTCTTTGCTCTGTTTGTACAGCTCGCTTTGATCCGCTGCCCTCATGTTCGTTGTCCTGTGTCCTGCAGGCATCCGAGTGCTGGACGGGCCCCTCACCGACAGCATGGAGGCCATTGCCTTCAACAAGCACTATCAGATCAATGACATCTACAGCTGCAGGTGAGCCTGAGGACGGGGTCACGGTTCCTCGTGTGGCTCCAGCAAGCCTTGAGGCACCAAACCAGCACTGATTGTGTGTCCATAAGCGTGCCTGGCTGCGCACTGAACCTCGAGGGGTCTGCAGCTGGGCTGCTGCTGGGAGGAGCATCAGCATTCCTGTTACCAGGATCTGCCTCTGTGCACTGCTGCGGCACGTGCCATGGGCTGGCTGAGCTGGAGGGAGCACTGTGCCCCCGCCGTGGTGGGGGAGCCCTGTCTGGAGACTGGAATGTGTGAGAAGCCGGTTGTTAACTCAAAATCCAGCGTTCTGTGCACCGGAATCTGACCCAGGGCACAGCTCCAACGTGGCAGCGGTACCCCGGCAGCGAGGGGCCAGCCCCCTGGATGGGGAAGCGCAGCGCCCTCCCATCCCAGTCCTGTACTGGGAGTAGCAAACTGTAATGGGAGGAGGAGTTGGTGCCTGCAGCTCCTGCGCTGTCGCTTCATGGTGTCTCTCTTTGCAGCTGGGGTCCAGATGACGATGGGAAAACCGTGGATGGCCCCCATCAACTGGGAAAGGTAAACCCAGTCCCAGCAGCTTGGCTCACCCCTTGGGTGACGTTGCTGGGCTGCAGTGCGCGTCCCTTTGCTCCCGTGGCTGCCAGCAGAGGTGTTGCATGTTACCGTGGTGGGGAGAGGTGACGTTGCTGTGGGAGGGCAGTGTTCAGGCAGCGTTAGCTCAGCGTCCAGGGAGAGGCTGGTTCCAGCAGGAAGAGGCTCTTTCGCAAGCCGTGCTGCTGTTCTGACAGCTTTGGCAGCCCAGGGGACGCTCTCTGCTCTGGAGACGCAGTGTTCCTGGTGCTCAGGGAGCTGCTCCAGGCAGAGAGCGTGCCTTCGGATGCTAGGAGTGAGTAAGGGAGTCAATGCACCCAGGTGCCATGGCGAGGGGTCACAGGGGCAGCCCCAAACTGGGCAACACACTGCTCCTGAGATGCGGTTCTGCTTCCTTTCCCCTTTGCTTGGCAGCCCTTTGCTGTACTTCTGTAGCCACAAGCGGGCAGTCCGTGTTGGGAGCAGTGCTGACAGCCGAGCTGTCGGTCCAGGGTGACACATGGTTTCCAGTTGTGCAAGCTAATCTGCTCTCTGCCTGCATGCAGAGGCAGCTGCGGCAGGCAGGCGCTGGGACGCAGGGTGCAGGCCCAGCAAGGCTTGCTCTGCCCCAGCGCGGTGCGTGGGGGCCTTTCTGCCTGCCGCAGCGCCTGCCTCCACCTTGGTTTCTCAGCGGGGGCTGGAGCCTTGCGGAGAGGCCACGTGTGGGTGGTGTCTGTGGGCAGGGGAGCCTTGAGGAGCCACCTGCAGAGTGAGCCGGTGAAGCTGGGGGGGCTGCTGCTGACCTTCGCGGGGTGAAGCCTGGCTTTGTGCTCTGGTTACCTGGAGGGGCGCTTTTCTTCTCCCTCCTCTTCCTTTCAGCGCGGCATAGGCTGACATTCACAGCGGGCTGTAGGCTGGCCATTCCCAGACGATTCCCTTCTCCGCAGGCTGCCCTGCAGCACGGCGTGATCGCGGGTCGCAGGGGCTTCGGGAGCATTTTCGTGGTGGCCAGTGGCAATGGTGGGCAGCACAACGACAACTGCAACTACGATGGTTACGCCAACTCCATCTACACTGTCACCATAGGTGAGGGTGTGTCTCCGTCTCATTCCATCCCAAAAGTGTAACACCTTCCTGCTGGAAGCTGGCTGGATAGTGGGAATGTGGGGGAAGGTGTCTGTCCTCTGGGAACGAGCATGGCAGCCTGCGGTGTCCTTTGGACCTACAGAGCTGGAGGAGGACGGAGACGTTCACGTTCAGGCCTCTGGTGCTGGGCAGACACTGCCATTGAGGGCTGACCTGAAGCACAGCATCCCCATCATGGGCCCGAGGGCCGGAGCTGCAGGAGGGGTGGAAGATGAGGCTCCCTCCAGCCCATGCCTGTCTCCCTTCCAGGTGCGGTGGATGAGACAGGCTCCATGCCCTTCTATGCCGAGGAATGTGCCTCTATGTTAGCGGTGACCTTCAGCGGTGGGGACAAGATGATGAGGAGCATTGTGAGTACCCCACGGGGCACACGGCTTCCAAGGCTCTGGAAAAGTCTGGAGTGGGGAAGGGATAAAGCTCTGTCCCTTTGACTGCCACATGTCTGCCTTGGGCTGGTGGTTGGGTTCCCTTGTGAGGCAGAGATAAACATGGGGTTTATCTAGGTCCTGCATAAACAGTGCTGTGGGAGGCAGCTTCCTGCTTCGGGTTGCTCCTGTGTTGTCACTGTCTGTCAGCCTGTAACTTGGAGCGTGGTGACCTTCTCTCTGCGAGGGTGTTCGTGGGCACACCGAGTTCCCAAACACGGATCCTCCGTGTGTCCCCGACAGGGACCACACTCGCTCCTCTCGCTGCTCCGCTCTGCTGGGAGCTGGGACAGACATCTCCTGGAATGAGCAGGGGGCTGCTTGGGTGACCCCTATGAAATTCCTCTGCGCCGTGTCCATGGGAATGTCGTCTGGGAGCTGCTCCAGCTCAGGCCCAGGCCGAGCAGAGGGGACGAGCTGCATCCCAGCTGTGCATGTGCCGCCTTTGCGCATGGAGGAAGCCTGGAGCGAGACCCCTGTGCCACTGCGGGCTTTCCTGAAGGGAAAAGGGGCTGAAGCCAGACCCTTCTCTTCTGCCCCCGAGGGCACAGAGCATGGACGAGCACTGCGGGCTGGGAGCAGCGTGGGGCTCTTTAAGCTGCTTGGCCCCATCCTCTGCTCTGTTCTGGCACGTGTGCCTCCCCAGCCCAATCCCGCGCGATATTTTTATCAGCTTTTCCCTTTTTTTGCCAAAAAATGACTTCTTGTCAACAAAATGTCCTTTTTGCCCAAGCCAAGGGGCTGGGCCAGGCTCCACCAGCCCCAGGGCTGACCCAGCGCGTTCCTTTGGGGCTGGTGTGCCTGGGGGGCTGTGACCCGTTCCTGTCCTGCTGCACCGTGTCGCTGTGTCTGGGAGCCCGAGCCACCCTGGGGCAGTGGGGATGGGTGGCAGTGCCTGGGAGCTCCCTTGGGAATGCCCAAAGGCTGGATGAGGCAGCGTAGCCCCAGGGGATCCGTGCCTGGCTACGGCTCAGTGCAATCCGCCCGGAGCAGTGGCTGGGCTCGTGTGGCAGGGAAAGGAAAGCCCAGAACGGAGCTGATGTTCCCTTTCAGTTGTCCCAGGCTGCTTTGGAAACTCCTGGCGCCAGGAAAAGGGGAAGAGCGGCCAAGCAGTCACAGGCTGCTGGGTTGGTCCAGCTTCCCCCAAGCCTGCCGCTGGGCTGAGTGCTCCCGAGGTCTCTGAAGCCCCTCCATTTCCATTGCTGGCCCCGTGGGACACTGACAGAGGAGCTGGTGTTCCTCGGGGGAGGCAGGGCGGCTGCCACGCGCCAGGACGCCATCCTGCTCCTTGGCAGCACCGCAGTGGCTCCTTTGGCGAGCCCATGGCACGTTACAGCCTGCGCACCCTTTCCTGCGGGGTGATGTGCCCTGAGTGCCCTTACCTCGGGCTGCAGTGGCGTCAGAGTTAAGTTCTCAGCAGCCTTCTGCGGGCTCTCTCTTTCACCAGACCATAAACCCCGTGTGGTTTCCTTAATGGGAAGAATCTAACCCTGCTTCTGGCACCAGTTGCATCTCCTCCTGCAGCTGATGCTGCTCGGGGGGTTCTCTGTGGGACGTGCAGCATCTGAGCACACAGCATGAGGGAGTCAGGCAGAGAAGGCAAGAGCCCCACGGCTCCTGGCAGTGCAGGCTGTACCCCATGGGGAGCACAGGGAGATGGGCACGTTCGGCTTGCAGTGAGGTGCCATCATTTGGGAATGTTCCGCTGCCTCTTCGAGGCTCTCCGCGGTCCCATGACCCTGTCTGTGCTGGTTGTGATGCTGTGGTCAGCAATGGAAATGGGGAAGGTCCCAAACTGTAACTGCCGTGAGTTTCCCCTGGCGTTGCTTAATTCAGGCCCGGTTCCTCTCTCTTCCCCAAAGGAAACAATCTGGATTCATTGCTTCTCAGCTGGGATGCCTCATCCCTGATGCGAGGTCCCTATGAGAGGTGGCGCAGCCCATTGGGATTGCTGGTCTGGTCCTAGGGCAGCGTGGCTGTGCCTGCGTGCAGGTACCCTGGGGAGCACCCACGGTGCTCCAGTGTGGGGCTGTGCCTCTCCCTGAACTGGTTTTCATGCTCAGGAGCAGAGATGCCACCTCTGAAGCCCCGGGGGGGTTGGTTGAACTCAGAATCTTCTCGCAAGAGCTGGTCCAGCTTCTGTGGTCAAGCTGGATGTGCGCTGCGCTGCAGTGCTTGGATCCCCGCTCCAGGCCGTACCTGCCCTCGTGGTGTCCTTCCCTCCGTGTGCTGCTCCTCGCTGGGTGCCCATGTCCTGGCTGGAGCTGTCTGGAAGCATTTCCAGCTGCTAATCCCTGACCCTGTCCCTCTGCCCTGCTCTTGTCGGATGGAGGGTGATGGCATCCCTGGCTGCCCCTCCTGCCTCCAGCCTGATGTCCGCAACCACAGACAGAACGAAAGCTCGTGTGTCCGAATTCCTCCCTCCGCTCCGGGGGTAGCAGCCTGTGTGGAACGGATGCTGGGAGACAGGCGGATGGGCTGTGGGTCCTGCAGGCAGGGGCAGGGACCACTTCCCTGTGCCTCTGCTCTGGAGGGGGATCCTTGAGCATCCAGAGAACGACCTTGTTCCATCTGAAAGCCTCGTAAGGGGGGTCAGGCTTGGGACACTGTGCTGCGTTCTGTGAGCATGGCGCGGCGAGGGGCTGTGGGCTGCAGCTATCCCAGCATGGGAAGCATGGCCTGAGAGGAGGCGTCTCTGTTCTCCCTGCAGGTGACCACAGACTGGGACCTGCAGAAGGGCACGGGCTGCACGGAGGGGCACACCGGGACCTCAGCCGCCGCTCCTCTCGCAGCCGGGATGATCGCACTGATGCTGCAGGTCCGGCCCTGCCTCACCTGGAGGGATGTCCAGCACATCATCGTCTTCACCGCCACCAAGGTGAGTGCTGGCCCTGCCTCCCTCCGTCCCTGCCGCTCTGGGCTGCTGCGGCATGGCCCGGTCCTGCTCTGCGCATCCTTGTGTGTGTCTGCCTGCCCCTCCCCTCCCCTCTATAAATCTCTCTCTTGTCTGGCTCCCAAAGGGATTACGTTTTCCCCTCACCCCTTGTTCCTTTCAGGAATGCGGCTGGAGCACTTTCCTCTGTCATGATAATAAATGGGGCATTTGCCTCAGGAATGCCTCCATCTGCCAGGGTACAGGTCTTCCAGGGGCTCACCATGCCTCACATGCACTGTGTGCGTGTGCAGTGCATCCCTGCCCAAAGGGATGGATGCAGCTTCCCAGTGCCAATGCGAGGATCTCTGCCCTGCTCTGGCCTTTCCTGGGGCTCCCCAGGGAGATGGGCTCTTGGGAACACATGGAGTGGAGAGCTCGGGAGCAAACAGCCCTTCCTCTCACTCGGCCTCCACTCCAGCACAGCTTCACTGCAGGGATCAGGAGTAGGAGGGGAGCTGACTGGAGCTGCCCGACTCGACTCGGGACAGGGCTCCTTCCACACCCTCTGGAGCAGGAGTCCGTGTCCAGCTCGCGCTGTGCTCCCTTTGGCACAGGGCAGTGTTTTCCACATCTGCAGGCCTGTGTTGCCGGAGCACTACAACCCCCTAAGTGATGGGACCCAGATCTGTCCTGGCCCGGCTCTTGTTGATTTAAAGGACTTGGTTCCTTCTCACCAAGCTCCTGCCATCCCTTGGGCTGTGGCTCAGGGAGCAGGGAGCAGCTGGGATGTTTCAGAGCAGAGGCATTTGTGCCCTTTTGTGCTGCTTGATTTCCTTTCTGAGGAGCTGGGAAGTCTGTTTGTGCCGGGACCTGCTTCAAAGGTCAACCAGTTTCTGTCTAATAAGGCCATGTGGGTTCCTTCCCTCTGCTGCGGGACGTTCCTGAGCCTCCTTCCCTTCGGGCCCGGTTCCCTTTGCCGTGGGTTTGCCCCAGGGTGATGAGCGCCCTGTGTTTCACTGCAGTACGAGGACCGTCACGCCAAGTGGGACACCAACCGGGCGGGCTTCAGCCACAGCCACCAGCACGGCTTTGGGCTGCTGAACGCATGGAGGCTGGTGAACGCTGCCAAGGTAATTCCCTCCTGTCCCACCACGGACAAGGGTCCTGTGCTGGCAGGGCCGTGGGGAGACACTGTTGCTGTTGAGGGCCAGCATTGGCCATCGCCTGGCCAGCCCTCGCTGTGAGGCTGCTTTGGGTATGAAGTCATGAGGCTTTCGGCAGAGCCTAAACCTGCCCCAGCTGCAGCGCTCCCAGCACTATATATAGCCATGGCGAGAGCCTCCGCTGGTGGGAGACGACAGCTCTGATTCATGCCTTGGGCAGTTGCAGCAGCAGCAGCAGCACCCTCCTCCCTACACAGGGTCTGCAGGGAGGGCACCGTGCCCCAGCAAATGGGGTTCTGGGCTGCCGAGGCAGTGGTGTGCTCAGAGCAGGCCCTGGCATCCCCATCCCTCCCTCCCTGTGAGAGCAGGGCACATCCCTTGGCACTTGGTCCTCCCTCGTGCTCGGAGCACCGTAGTTGTGCCGGGTGCTGCTGGTGGACGGCAATGCCCCTGTTTCACAGGGACTTCCAGGCTGCTCTCTTCCTGCAGGCCTTTGGGTTCTGCTGTGAATGGCTTTAACCTGCCAGAGGAGGGGTGAGATGAGCTCTTAGGCAGAAGCTCTTCCCTGTGAGGGTGCTGAGGCGCTGGCACAGGGTGCCCAGAGAAGCTGTGGCTGCCCCATCCCTGGCAGTGCTCAAGGCCAGGCTGGACACAGGGGCTTGCAGCAACCTGCTCTGGACTGGATGAGCTTTAAGGTCCTTTCTAACCCAAACCACTCTGATTCTATGATTCTGTTTCCTGCTCTGCTGTACCTGGGGTTGAAACAAAGCGGCTTCAAGTAACTGCTTAAAGCCACTGGGATGATGGCAAAGACAAACCCAGGATGCGGAGTCCCAGGCCTCAGTTGGCCCCTCCAGCCCAGGCCATCACCTTCTGCCACTCCTCCAGCCCCATTGTGCTGCTGGGGCGCCCCAGAGCAGCATCAGGACAGAGCCGCTGTCAGCGTGCCAGGGACAGGAGCAGCTTCAGGAGCAGTGGGGGACAGAGATGGGATGCGCAAGGGGGGCTCAGCCTCACGTGAATCCTGTCCTTTCCCCTCAGATCTGGGAGTCGGTCCCGTACCTCGCCTCCTACGTGAGCCCGGCACTGCGGGAGGGCCGGAGCATCCCGCTGCTGCCACGGCAGCTGGAGGCTGCCTGGAACGGTGAGAGCACACGCTGGGCACACCAGGGCCACATCCAGCCCGTGCCCCGTGGCGTGGGGCAGAGCGCTGACAGCCAGGGGCTGTGCGAGGGCACCAAGGGGTTAAGCATCGGCTGCCTGGGCTTTTTCCTCTCTGCTTCCTCCGCCTTCCCCAGGGGAGCTGTGTGGGTCGATGTGGTCCCCTCTCCATAGCTCCATCCCACGGAGCGATGCCTTTGCGGAGCCAGACAGGCATCGGGAGCGTGGCCGGGCTGGGCAGCAGCCAGACCTGCTCCTCTGGCTCTGACCATTTTAGGTAATGCTCCAGCTCCTGACTTGGCCTCCCTCTGTCCGCATAAACAAGGCGCTGCTCCGGCTGCTACCAGTGGGAAGCAGAGCTCGGCCCCAAGCCCTTCCCGGCCCCCGGCATGGCGGGCTCCTGAGCCCGCAGCCTGTGAGTCAGGGCTGGGTGTCACGGAGACGTGTAGGGATCAGCAGGGCCCCGCTTGTGAAATGAGGTTTGGATGCAGGCGAGAGGCTGCTGGCAGATGGGAGGGCAGGGCCTTGGGTCCCTCCTTGTGAGCAGGGGAAAGGCCGGGCTCCTGTCACCTTCCTGCTCCGGGTGTGCTGGGAGATGCCCAGGAGCCAGCTTTCCCACTGCTGTGCAGTTGCCTTTCACTCCTCCTTCCCCAGCACCTCCTCACCCCTTTCTCCCCATCCCTTCCATCCTGGCTGAGCTGAGGCAGGGCACAAAAGGGCACAGAGATGAGCACGTGTCTCCTGCTAAGTGGGGACTCCATCCCAACCGCCTGCCTTCCCTCTCCCAGTCAGCACCGCAGACCTGGAGCAATCCGGGATGAGAACCCTGGAGCACGTGGCTGTCACCGTCACCATAACCCATCCCCGCCGCGGCAACCTGGAGATCCGGCTCTTCTGCCCCAGTGGCATGATGTCCCTGATCGGGACCGCCAGGAGCATGGACTCGTAAGCACAGGGGGACAGGGCAGGACACCCAGCCGGGGCCCGGTCCAGCCGCTCTCAGGGGTTGTTTCTCCTCCCCCTTTGGCAGGGACCCCAATGGCTTTGCTGACTGGACCTTCTCCACGGTCAGGTGCTGGGGCGAGGAGGCGCAGGGCACGTACAGACTGGTCATCAGGGACGTCGGTGAGTCCTGCCCTCGGGACCTCCGTGTGGCTCAGCTCCGTGTGGCCATGGGTTAGCTCCGTGTGCTGCCCCCCGGCTGGGTGGGACGGTTCCCCACTGGACCAACCTGTTTCTTCCCAGGAGATGAGAGCCTAAGGCCTGGGACCTTGGAGCGGTGGCAGCTGACCCTGTACGGCTCCTCCTGGTCCCCAGCGGAGATGGAGGAGCGGCAGAGGTGGGACACCACAGCCCTGTCCCGGTGGGGAGAGCATTAACGGGGGCTAAGGGACATCATCCTGGGGCACTGCTTGCCTGGAGCAGGGCTGCAGTGAGCTGCATGGAGGGTGAAGCTGCAGCCCGGTCACCAGCCCCTCGCACAGGGCCATGGGGCTGCCCTCAGTACACACCACAGGGGAGCTGTGGGCCATAGGAAACAGCTCTGTGGCTGGGTTTGACCCAGGAGAGCAGCCCACAGTGATGGAAGAGACCCTGGGGACCCCCTGTGTGCATTGGGGTCCCTTCTGGAGCAGCTGTTCCTATGGGACCCTCATGCGTGCCTCGGTCCCACAGGCTGCTGGAGGAGGCCATGAGCGGGCAGTACCTGAGCAGCGACTTCTCCCTGCCCTGCCCTCCAGGACTGGAGATCCCGGAGGAGCAGCGCTTCACCATCACAGCCAACACCCTCAAGGTGAGCCTGCCCGTGGGATGGGGACACTGGGGCTGGCACCGAGCAGAGGGACCCCATCCTCTGCCAGAAGGGAGGGCGAGAACCCGCCCCACTGATGCTCCTGGTGCTGAGCCTCAATGCAGGGCACTGGGCAGGGCTTTGTTTCTGAAGGGGCTTCCTCCTTTGCAGACCCTCCTGCTGCTTGGATGCTTTGCTGTGTTCTGGACTTTCTACTACATGCTGGAGGTTTGCCTGACCAGGAACAATGTGGGGCTGGACCTGGCCTGCGCCGGCTCCACCACCTGCAGGTGGTACCAGCAGGGAGGGAAGCACAGAGCCCTGGAGAGCGGCCTGGAGATGGAGTCCGTGCCGCTGTACCGGGAGAAGGACACGGAGGACGTGGAGCTGGAGTGTGAGCACCCGGAGCCAGCCCGGGATGGGGAGGACGGGTCCTGGAGCCCCAAAGTGCCCAGCAGCCGGGAGGCGACGGCAGAGCTGCTGGCGGAGGACAGGGAGCAGCGGCCGTGCTAGCTGGGGCTGGGGTGCGGGCTGTGACACCCCCTTGGTACGGGTACATCCTTCCCTGCGCGGGCAGCACAGGCTCCTGAGCCCTGTGTCCCGCGGGAGGTGGCGGGAAGCGGCTCGGGACCCAGGAGGAAGAGTGCTGGCAGCAGAAGGGGAGCTTCCCCTTCCCTCGCTCTGGAACACAAAGCAAGCCTTAAACCTATTCCTGAGGAGCCTGCCCTGCTCAGGGCTTCCCCGCAGCGATGCCTCCTGCGAGCCCCCACGCACGCCACTGCTTCCATGGCCAGGAAGAAGCGTCGCTTTGGCCCTGACCCCTGCAGAGTGAGCCTGGGCACTGCGGCAGGGCCCCCATAGCGCTGTCATTTCCTGCCCCGCTGGGCTGGGGGCTGGCCTGTGCCCATCAGTAAAGCCCAGCTTAGGAGAAGGGAGCCTTGTGCCCATCTCCAGCCTGTGCCCTGTGCTCCTGCGCAGGCAGGAGGCACCGGGGCTCGCTCCGATCCCCCCGGTGCCCGGGCTGGACGAGGCAATGGGTGATGCCCGCAGTGGGGCTGGAGCGGGGCAGCTCTGGCCGCTGCTCGGCGCGGGGTTGGCTCCTGCCCGCGTCTCTGGGTTTATTTTTCTAGCGCCGGGGTTGTTTTTAACGGGCAGAGCCCTTTTGTGGAGCTTTCCAAATAAAGCCCGGGACACCCCCCCCTCCCCTCCCCTCCGCGGGCTCCTTCTGCCGCCGCCCGCCCCTTCCCTGCCTCTGGCAGCCGGGACCCGGGGATGCTCCTCCCGAGGAGAGCAGGGCCCGGCCCCCTGCTCGGGTCCAGCGCGGAGCGCGGCGTTACCCGGGGCCGGCGGAGGGAACGTGCGCGGCGCCGCGCTAATGAAGAACCTTTTAATGTGGACCAAACCCCACGTACAAAACCGAGGCCAATTCTGCTCCCTCCCCGATGCGAGCGTCTCTGCGGCGGTGGCTGCGGCGGGGCTGCGGGTGGCTCCGGGCTCAGCCCATGGCTGCGGAGCGGCGCTGGCGATGGCGGGCGCGTTCTTGCCAATAAATACCAATGTGAGGGGCGGTGGCGGCGCCGGCGCTGGGCCGGGGGCAGCGGGCGCGGGGGGGGCCTTAGCTGATGATCTGCCGGGGCCGGCCGTAGCTCATCCCCGCCTGTGACGCCCCCTTGTTGCTCCCCATCTGTAGGCCGATGACGTTCTTGCCCTCCTTCAGCTGGCTCTCGGTGAACTCCCGCTTGTGCTCCTGCGCTTTCCTATGGGATGGAAGGACGGGACATGCAGCACCCGCATCCCCCCGCGTGGCACTCACCGTTCCCGCATCCTGCATCCGGGATGCTGCCGGGCAGTGGGAAGAGCGCGCTCCAGGCTGCCATGGGGCAGGGGCGTCCCCACGCCCGGCACTGGGCTCTCCCCACACTCACTTCATGAACCAGTTGGGGTCCCCATGGTAGTGCCCATCGTTCTTGGTGATCGCCAGGCTCCCCAGCGCCATCAGCGTCCTCTGCACCGCCGCCATGTCCTTGGCTGCAAGGGATGGAGGGTGTGAGGATGGGCACAGCGCAGCAGCCCCAGCCCTCCCCAGCCCCGCTTTCCCCACGCACCTTCAAAGAGGTCGACAGTCTGGAACACATCGGTCTTGACCACGCCGTAGTCCTCAGCTGCCTTGAGGAACTGGGCGATCTGCTCCATCTGCTTGAAGACCATGGTGGGGGGGGTGTCGGGGATCTTCACCGGCTTGGAGCCGTCGGGGTAGAGGCTGTTCACCAGCCTGCTGAGCACCTGCGGGCAGAGGAGGGCCTGGCATCGCTGCGCCGCGGAGCCCCCACCGCCGCCCCGCGGCCCTGCGGCGCTCCGGCCCCACACTTACGATGCCGTTCTTCAGCCAGACCTGGAAGCCCAGGCGGCCCCGCTCGGGGCGACCCACGGCGGCCCCGCACTGCGCCACGATCCACTCCACCAGCCGCTCCTCCAGCTCGTCGTCGTACTTCTTCTCGATCTTGGACTGCACGTCCCTGCTCATGCCGTACGCCGGGCCCTTGTTCGCCATCACTGCGGCAGGTGGGAGACCTGCAGGCGGGATGGGCGCTGTCGGGATGTGCGGGTGCTCTGGGACCCAGCAGCCACCCCAGCACCTTGGGGCATCCTCCGATGGCTCTTCCCTTGCCACACAATGGCCCCTCAGGCACGATGGAGGTGAGCGCACAGCGCAGTGCCTGCAATAGAGTTCCCATCCCGACAGAGGTGCCTCGTCCCTGCTCCAAGGCTTCGGATGTGCCACAAGGCAGCCTCATCCTAGCCTCTTGGTTGGCATGAACACTGCTGGTGTGGCTGCATCCTCCAGCCAGAGCTGCCCCCATGGGGGTGCAGGGTGACCACGGCTGCTGACCGTGGCACAGTGGGGCAGCCCCAGCGCGGGGATTCCAGGCGCCAGGAGGAGCGCAGGCGAGGCAGGATGCGGTGGGAGCCGTGCCCGTGCCCTTGTAAGGGCATGATGTGGGCAGGGAGTGCAGGTAGCTGGAGGGTGCCAGGAGGATGCCAGGCGGGAATGGCGCCGGAGCCGGGAGCCCAGCCCTCGGTGGCACTGCTCCCTGCTTGGTGTTAAGCCACAGAACCAGGGCTGTGCCCTTGGGGAGCTGCCAGCGTGGTCCCACATCCGTACCCTGCCCCGGGATGGCTCCCCACGACCGCTGGGGACGCTGAATCCTCTGGGATGGCTGAGACCTGGCACAGCTCGGTGCAGCAGAGGGTGCTGACCCCGCCTGCTGCCGGCCATGCAGGGGTACCCCATGAGCCCATGGTTTATGTAGGGGCGTCCCCTGAGCCCCACAGGCAGCCAATGCCCGCATCCTGGGCACCGACAGGCACAT
Organism: Amazona ochrocephala; assembly: GCA_039720435.1. Classification (NCBI taxonomy): domain Eukaryota; kingdom Metazoa; phylum Chordata; class Aves; order Psittaciformes; family Psittacidae; genus Amazona; species Amazona ochrocephala. The sequence continues at coordinate 7,336,942 of CM077895.1, forward strand.
CCAGCAGTGCCATGGCCAGCAGTGCCCCGTGCCAGGCTGGCACACGGTGATGGTATCTGTGCCGCAGCCTCACTGGTCACAGCTGCCTCCACCCCATGGCCGTGCCTGATGGCCACCAGATGCCTGAGAACCCTCCGGCCCAGTGCCCGTCTCTGCTCCCCACCCGGAGATATGAGACATACAGGGGTGAGTGGGGCTTGGCATCACCTCCTCCACACTGCCCTGATCCCGCCCTGAGCCCCACACAGCCCCTCTGGCCACTGTGGGGCTGAGCCTGCCCGATCCACAGCCCCACAGCCCCAGTAGCAGCGTGGTGCTGGGGGCAGGAGCAGCGCTGCAACCCGAGGAGCAGCAGCCGCATCCCCAGAGCTCGATCCCCGCCCCGGAGCAGCGCCTCCATCCCAGCCCCGGTCCCCATCGCTGCGGTGCCCCCGGCCCCCTCCCCGCGGACTCACGGCCGGTGCAGTCGGACGCGGGTGCTGCGCGGCGCGGAGCGGGCACTGCGCGCTCGGGAGGGCGGCCCCGCGCTAAAAGCCGGCCGCCGGGACGGTGATGTCAGCGCGGGGGGGGGGGGGGGGGCTCCCCGGCTTCCCCCGCCCCGTCCCGGGGGGCTCCGGCCCCGGCACCATATTTGGGGAAAGACTCCGAAAATCGGGGGCTGCGCTCCGTGCCCGCGCATTCCCCGCGTGCCTCTGCGCGGCGCGGCCCGGCCTTCTATAGCCGCGGAGCTGCGGGCGTCGGGGCGCCCCCAGCGACCCCCGACGGGCATCGGCACCTTCGCTGCCCCCCACAGGCCCCCGGAACCCAGAGAGGAGGCAGCAGGCAAAGTGCAGACACTTTAATGCGAGTCCCTTCCCGGCAGACCCACACGCGGAGCCGCCACAGCCTCCATGGGGGGCACACACAGCGGCTGGCGCCCCTCCGGGACGCTGCACAGACACGAGCGGGGCCCCCCCCCGGCTGCCACTGCTGTGCCGGGTCCGCACCCGCCCATCCCCGCGATTCAGGCACTGAAGAGAAACCCCCACCCGCATGCTGGGGGGCACGGGGCTGCTGGCATGGCACTTACCCCGGGCCCCCGCCCCACGCCGTGCGCACGGAGCGGCAGCAGCAGCTCCTTTGCCGGTGCCATCAGCAGCCCCCAGCCCTGGTTCTGGCTCTGACAGCCTGGGGACGGGCACGGAGAGCCGGGAGGGACCCGGCGGTGGGGACGAGGCACACCGGGACCCCCGGGGAGAGGGACGGAGTGGCTGGTGGGACCCGGCTGGACCCTTAGGGCTGCGTTTGGCACAGTCCTGGGGCACGGGCGGCTGCGGGCCCCTAGAAGACATAGATCTTGTCCCGCTGGACACAGTCCAGGTCATCGTCCAGCGTCAGCAGCACCTGCGGAGCCAGGCGACCGGGTGAGCCGGGGGGACCAGGGATGCGGAAGCCATGCGGTGGCAGCCGGCACCTACCAGGAAGGAGCCGAACATGGCGATGGAGGAGAGGAAGTGCCAGATGTCGTGGTCGTCGAAGAAGTCGAGCAGGATGCAGTCGCGGTTGTGCTCCCGGGACTCGGCCGGGGTTTTCTGTTGGGGACAGGGGCACCCATCACCACGCTGGTCCACAGCCGCCCACAGCCCCCCGCAGCACCCACCGCTCACCTGCCACGTGCTGAGCCCCTGGAAGAAGAAGAAGAGGGCGAAGCCCCAGACCACGGAGGTGCCGATGATGCAGAGCAAGGGGATGAGCTTGATGCGCTCCCCGCTGCGGAGCTGTGGGACAGCGGGGTGGTCAGCGTGCAGCCGGGGCTGCGGGGAGCCCGGCCCTGCGCTGCCCGCCCCACGCAGCGCTCGCCTCCCACCTTCATGATGATGTAGAAGGCGAAGTAGAGGAGCAGGTTGCAGATGCCGATGGCCAGCAGGTAGGAAGCGAAGTCATTGGGGCGGACAATGAGGCCATAGGCAGCGCTGGGGAGGCAGGGACAGGCAGCAGGGTCAGTGCAGCATCGAGGTCCCCTGCCCGCCGTGCCCATGCACCCGCTGTCCCCCGGGGGCTGCTGCAGCTACGGGGATCCGGTCATGCTCAGCTCATGGCTGTCATGAGCCCCAGTGAGGGGACCGCAGGCAGGGCTCCGTGCTGCAGGATGGGGACGGCAGCAGGGACGGGAGCACTGTTTGGGCTGGGAGAAGGGGTGCAGGGTCTGGTGCGTGCCCAGCTCCGCACTTACAGTGACCAGTTGATGATGTTTCCCATGACCAAGAGCACCATCCGATCCTGCAAAGGGTGTGGAGGGGAGGTGAGGGAGAGCAGGAGGGGTGCAAAGCGTCTGCAGGGCTGGGGACCGCGGTGCCAGCACTCACCACGTACATGGGCCCGCTGCACTGCCGGATGCAGTCTGTGTACAGCACGTGCAGGATCCTGCGCAGGATGCCCGTGTCTGCGGGCACAGGGGAGGGAGAAGGAGAAAGAAGGAGGATAAGGACCAGGAGAAGGAGAAGCTGCCTCCACCCGCCCCACTTGCAGCAGTGCCCCCACCTCACCCAGCTTCCAGCGCCCCATGTAGTAGAGCTGTGTGCTCAGCAGCAGCGTGGCCACGATGTGGATGACGGAGAAGACGATCCAGAACGCCGTGTTTCCCTTCCCAAAGACCTGTGGGGCGAGCAGATGGTGGGCAATGGGGCGACCTGACCAGCTGCCCCCCCCATAGGCACCCCCCTTACTCACCACACCGACCACGGAGAAGAAGATGACGAGCGCCAGGCAGGCGTAGGCACTGTAGGCGCTGGCGTTGATGTCCGGGTGGCGCTTCTGGTACAGCTTCAGCATGCAGAGCCCCGCGATCATGTACATGAAGGAGGTGTCTGCGGGGGGACAGCGGTGAGCGGGGGGGGGGGGGGGGCCCAGCGCAGCAATGGGGGTGATGGGGGGCACTCACCAAACTGGAAGTTGGTGTAGTTGGGGCAGACGTGGTAGCAGGCGCTGAGCAGCCCCTCCATCATGAGAGCTGTGCCCATGGCGTAGAACAGCCCGAAGTGCTTGGGGATGCCGCACTCCTGCAGCAGGAGGGAAGAGGGGAAGGAATGGGGGCCCTGGGGGGCTGAGCCCCTCCAGCACACGGCCCTGTGGCCACCGGTGCCCTTACCAGGGCATAGGCATCGTTGCGCATGAGCGCTCGGTTGTAGTTGATCTCGCGCTGCAGGATGATGAGCAGGAAGAGCAGGCCCAGCAGCACATAGCCCAGGTTGCTGAGGATGTTGTTGAAGGCGCTGCAGGGGGACAACCAGGTGTGGGTGCCACAGAACCCCCTCCCTGCGCACTGCGACCCCCCCAGGTGCCCATCATCACCCCAAACCCACCTGAGGTTCCCCAGTGGGTGAGCACAGAGGAAGTTGTAGTAGCAGATGTCCTGGTTGCCGGTGACGTTCACCACCTGCACGCACAGGGAGACGAGGTGGAAGTGGGACGCGGGGATATGGGGGATATCCCCATTGCATCTGGGGTGCACAGTTGGGGGCCGAAGCCCCCAAAAGCCCCATATGCTGCCCCCACGTCCCCACTTACTGTCTGGTAGGTGATGACGAGCTGGATGACGGGGAGGGCGTAGAACACAGCGATGGTGGCGATGTTCCTGCGAGAGGCACGGGAGGAGGGTCAGGGGGTCCCCAGCTCCGGACCCCGCTCTGTGCCCCCATCCCACCGACCCCGCTCACCAGAAGTAGATCTGGTACTTCTTGCGCAGCACCCGCTTGTCCTTGCGCGCCAGGTCGGCCACGCAGAGGTATTGCTGGAAGGAGAGGCAGGAGGGCTCAGCGGGCAGTGGGGGGCAGCCGGGGGGGCCGGGGTGCGGGGCAGGACCCACCTTGGTGCGGATCACATTCTTGTCATAGTCGATGTCAGCCAGGGTGTCGTAGTCGTCCTCCTCCACCGAGCTGAGCGAGTCCATGCGCGGCCGCCCCGCCACGTGCTCCAGCGAGCGCTCTCCTGCGCCGAGCGGGCATCAGCGGCGCCCACTGCCCCCGGTGCCACCCCGCGCGCCCCGATCAGGCACCCAATTAACCTGAGCCCTGCAGCTCGCCCCGGGGCAGGACCCCGGCGCTACCCGGGGAGCATCACCCCTTGCGCCCCATGGCCGGGGATGGCTTGGGACCAAGGAGGACCGTGTCCCCCCGCCCTGGCTCTGCGGGAGGGGAGGGAGGTGCTTGTGCAGGGGCAGATTGTGGGTTGATTGGCCCGTCCCTGCCCGGTACCAGCATCTACCCATGGCAATGCTCAGCGGCCTCATCGGGGCGGAGGGCGTGCGCCGCTTGAACTGCTCCTGCCCTTCAAAGGAAACCCAGAGTTACCGGAGCCGGGGGGGGATGAGCCCCAGGGGGGGCCCGGTGCGTGTCCACCCCGGTGGCACCGGCGCACGCCCCGCTGCGGGCCGGCACGGAGGGGCCGGTAACACAGGGACCCTTCCCGGGACACGGAGAGGGGCAGAGCCGGATGCCAGCGGCAGCACAGCAGCAGCTCTGCCGTGGCCATGGCAGGCGCCACGCTGCCGCCCCGGCACTCACCCACGTAGCCATAGGGGACCTCTACAGAGCACAGGCTGTCCGTGACGCCCTCGGTGCTGCTGGAGGAGCCGTTCCCTGCAAGGACAAGGACAAGGACAAGGACAAGGACGGGACAGGCAGACAGTCAGGGACGCGCAGGCGGGAGGCGAGGGGGGGTGCATGGCGGCGGCACTCACCGAAGGAGCCATAGCCATAGCTGTCGTAGGGAGAGTGGCCCAGGAAGGAGTCAGGGACGCTGCGGCCGTGCCCTGCAAGAGGGTCCCCATCAGGCTCCAGCAGCCCCCGTGGTGCTGCACAGCCCCCAACCCACAGCCAAGGCCGCACGTACCCAGTAGAGACGCTGGGAGTCCCGGAAAGCGTGGAAGGAAAGAGACAGACTCGGTGAGATGCCCCAGCCCCAGAGCGGTGGAACCCAACCCCAGGATGTCCCTGTCCCCCACACTGGCATTTGTCCCCAGGAGCTCAGCAGGGCTCAGGGCGGCAGCGGGGAACCTCTGCGAGGGCTTTGCCATGGGCTCGAGGCGGCAAAAGACCCGTGGCCCCCCCAGGTAACCCCTTGGCGCTGCAAGCGGCCCCTTACCCGTGTCCAGGCTGGGCGAGTCCATGGCTGCCAGGAGCCCCTTCCTCTTCTGCTGCCTGCGGAGGGAAGCAGCGTGAGGCACAGCCCGACCGAGGCCACGCCATGCACGGGGACAGGATGGCCCCCGCTCAGCACCTGCGACACCAGACACTCACCGGCAGCTCTCCCAGCAGGCGATGAGCAGCGTGAGCACGTAGAAGGACAGGAAGATGCCCAGGCAGAAGAGCATGCTCCTCACGTAGGCTTCCGCTGCGCAGAGCCAGGACAAGCCCTCCGTGGGGACCTGCTGCTGCAGGGCCCCATGGATCCCAGCACCCCCAGCCCTCAGGGCCCCTCCAAGCTTACAGGTTATGGCGGGTGACACCATCACCTCCAGAGTCTTCTGCCGGTTGTGCTGGTCCACGGGGTCATCTGGAAGAAGGCACGGGCTGGGGGCTCAGCACCCAACTCCTGGTGGCAGGGATGCGCTCGCAGTGGCTGCTTCCCCCGCATACCTGGTAAGGCATCTCTGGAGAGGGGGTAGTAGGGCAGAGCCCCCCCGCACACCTCGTCCTCCGTCTTCACCACCACCACCACGTAGAAGCTGTTGCTGGGGAAATCCTTCTTCTGCAACAGCCATCCCAGCGGGTGAGAGATGGGGGCTCAGGGCTGATACCCCCAGCACCAGGCAGGGGCCAGCACAGCCCCACGCTCACCTGCACCGTGATGGCCGCCTTCTTGGTCATGGTCTGGTACATGCCGATGAAGGCCACGTTGTTGTCCAAGTCGTAGACGGGGCACTGAGGGGACAGAGGGACCGTCAGCCCTATCGAGCATCACGGGTCACCCGGGGAGGGGCCCCGCACCCAAACCCACCACGACGTCCTGGATGGAGATGACGGAGCAGGGGAAGGCCATGGCTGAGGTCACCTTCACGATCACCGAATCCACTCCCTCGGGGAACTCATACTTGAAGTACTGGGAGGGGAAAGAGCCGTCAGTGCCGCGGTGCCTGCGCCCTCCTCCCCACCCCCCCCGCCAGCAGCTCCTCCTCACCTGCGGCTGCGCAGCCGTGGCATTGAAGCTGAACCTCTCGTTAGTCCTGCAGAGAGCATGGGGGAGCTGATGGGTGGTGAGCCTGTGGCCAGTGGCCCTGGCACGGAGCGGGGCTGGGGGCCAGGGCTGCTCTCACCTCAGCACGAAGTTCTCCACGTGGGTGACCCGCAGCTGGTAGGAGGCGTTGAGGGACAGCGTGGACACGTCCACGTAGAAGTGCTGGGTCTCCACCTCGGCCTTGGCCTGCGGCTGGCACAGCGTGCGGCTCACCTCCTGGTACGCGTACTTGCGCTGGAACCTGGGCGGGCAGAGCTGCGCTGTGCCTGCGGGTCCCTGCCCGCGCCCCGGGCCCCTGCCCGTGCCGCCGGTACTCACTGCCCCCGCAGGATGAGCGGCACCTGGAAGGACACCACCGCCTCCTTCTGCCTCACCACGAAGAGGACGGGCAGGTCCTTGTGGTCGGAGAGGACGTTCACCGACACCCGCACGCCCTCCGTCTGCGCGGAGGAGCACAGCCGTTGGCCCGGACTTTGCTCGGCGCTCGTGGCAGAGCCCCAGCCCCGCACCCCGCGTCCCATGGCCCGTCCGGGGGCCCCGCCGCGGCGCCCCGGAGCCCCACGGGGAGCGTGCAGCGGGGCAGGGCCGCGGCGCCGGCTCACCCTGTTCCTCCGGACGCTGTGGTTGAAGGCGTAGATGTTGAGCAGGTCGGCGTTCACCCAGTCGCTGTAGGTGGTGTTGAAGCGGGCCTCCTTCTCCCTCACCTCGGGGCGGCCGCAGGGCTGGGGCATGGCGGGCGGCAGGGCCAGCAGAGCCCAGGCCAGCAGCGCCCGGGCCAGCGCGGCCGCCCCGGTGCCCGCCATCCTGACAGCATCCCCGGCCGCGCCCGCACCGGCCAAGGTCCGCCGGGGCGGGCCGGGCCGGGCCGGACGGGCCGGAACGGGGGGGTCAGCCGGGGCGCGCCCGGGAGCGCGGCCCCATGGCGAGCCCCGCCGCCGCCGCTGCGCTGCCGGTGCCGCCGCCGCTGCCGGGGTCGGTGTCAGCGTCCCCGGGCCCGCGCTGAGCCCGGTGCGGATCCGAGCGGCGCCGCGGGCAGAGCCCGGGGGTCCCGGTCCCGCTGCCGGTCCCGGTGCCCGCTGCCGGTGCTCGCTGCCGGTGCTCGCTGCCGGTACTTTCGCGGTCCCCGGTCCGCAGACGGCTGTAAACACGGGCCGGCGGTGACGTAACGCGCCGTCACCGGTTATAAAGGGCCCGGTCGGGGAAGTGACGCGGCGGCGGCGGCGGCTCCCACCGGGGGAGCGGCAACAGCGGCAGCGCCCGCCCCCCGGGAGCCCGCGGTCTGTATCGGGCCCCATTGCGGGCATCCCTGCCTCATAGGGGGTCCCTGCCCCGTACAGGACCCACAGGGGAGCCCTCGCTCCGCTGCAGTGACCACCCGAGGGGCACGGACACCCCAAGGCCACATCCTGCGCACCAGGCCCCCAGCCGGGGATGGGGCCGCAGGGGACAAGGCCCCCTCAGCCCCAGCCTGTCCCTGCTGTGCCATGGCCTCGGTTTTGGGGCGCTCATGGGTTTTCTGTCTGGGTTTTCTGGTTTAATCCCCCCCCCCCCCCCCCCCCCACCACATTATCTCATAGGAAGCTGTTTTCCAGGCTTGAAGTGACATCCAAGAGCTCCACTGCTGGTTTCCCTCTCCTGCGCAGGACAAACATAAGGAGACACGAGCACTGCTGCTATTGTGCACTTTATTTCTACAGGTTCTCCTCTCGCCGAGGATCCCAAAGCACTTTTCAGACCGTCTGCACGTTGTCTCCGTGCTCCAGGTGGTGACAGCGGATGGAATGACTTGCTCAGGGACACATGGACAGCCGTGCGGGAGCGGGAAGCAGAGCTCGCACCGGCCCCAAAGCTGCTACTCTGAGTGGAGGATCACCTCTGCAGGGCCGGCCGTGAGCTGGTGTGCGGTGATGGGTGCTCCCTATTAAACCACCCAGGAATCGAGCACAGGCTGCGTGGGGTGCCTTCACCTGCAGAGCCCTGCTCACAGCTCTGGAAGCAGGGGAAAGGAGAGGGGAAACCAAGCAACCAAGGCCCCAGCGGAGCAGGGGAAGGACAGATGTGAAACGAGGAGTGAGGCCAGGGGCGGGTGCGACCCTGCAGGCCCCTGGGGCAGGTTTGGCTGCTCAGCAGGGCAGCACCTCCCCGGCCCTCAGAAAGGAGACACCGACACAGAGAGGGAGGGAGGGAGGGAGCCGCGGGCGGGCACACACACATACACACACGCTGCGACACGGTGGGGTGAAACACTGACATTTATATCGCGATATGCACTAACAGTGAGCTCTACCAGCCGATGCATTTTGCCAAAGCAGAATCACAACTGTTTCGTCCCGGGGAAAGCTCAGGGCGGCGAGCGGAGAGGGCAGCACCTCCGGGCATGGCCTTTCCTCCTTGTAGGTCCCATCCTGCGGTCATCCTCCCATCCCCTGGTAAGTTACAAGAGGCTCTTTGTGTCATTTCACTTCCTTTGTTTTATGTCCCTGCTGCAATGAACATGAAACAGGCGATGCTCAGCCCCTAAGGAGGAACCTTCTCTACCCGGCTCAGGAGGAGGTGCTGGGGTTTAGCTCGAGAACCCCTCGCTGCCCTCACATAGAAGCCTGCAGCTGAGTGGGACAGGTTGGGACTGGGCAGTGGCAAGCAGAGCTCCGGAGAGAGCCACGGGAGCAGCAGAGCCCCAGCCTGGCTCGTGGGGCAGGACCGGAATCCCTGCTCCACCGCGCCACTGCCGAGCTCCCTACTTCCGATCCTGGCAAGCGGAACATCTTTCCTTCATCTGTGTGTAGATCACATATACTGGAAACAAAACACACACTATGCATGCAATCCAGGCAGGAATCCTGCTATGATCAAATCTACAGGAAGAGGGGAAGGTAGCGGGGACAGTCATGTATTCCTTAACGCGAGGTTATAGACGCAGCAAACACCAGCACCCTCTGCTATGAAGAAGGGCAGACAAACTATGTACAGCACCAATGTGCTTCGCTGCAGCAGAGCGCAGCAAGCAGCCCGGACACCTCAACACCCCTCGTGCCCGACGCGCTGTGGAGTGCGTGATACAGAGCCAGTCATTCCTCTTGGATTTACCTGCCAGGACCCATGGTGGTGGCTCATGGCCGGGTACTGCAGTGTGAACCATGGCAAGGCGCATGGCACCAGCTCCGGCAGGTAAGCCAAGGAGGAACAGACTGGGCTGAAAACACGTTTCCTGGCAAGTGGAGTTATCTATTCACTGAGGGCTCTGCTGTATGGGTCCAAACCAGTTTCCTTCTGAAAAAGAGAACCTTTCGCTTGTAAGTAAAAGCTGTTTTCATACAACCGTTAGTGACTACTGCAGCCCTCGTAGCAAAAACTAAACCCAAATCCTGCCTGGCCTGGACCCCTGCCCTGTGGCTGCCTCAGCCAGGAGCAAGGAACAGTGTCCAGAGCAGGAAAACCTGCACCTCTACTTCACTTGTTACTGCAAGAGGTTGTAGTTGCTCCAACAAAATGTTTATACACGTAAACCAGAAGCGACAAAGAAATGTACACCTTGGAATCTGTAAAGCTTCAGAGTGCTGCAGGCCTTGGGACAGGGGCAGGAAATGGGTTTCCTTTGGAAATAAAGGATGTAACAGTCATACCTTAAAAAGAGAACAAAAAGGAGCAACGCACGGCACTGTGAGAGCCCCGTGGCACTGGCAGCTCGGAGGGAGCGGAACAGCGGCTCTAGAGCAGCAAGGAAGCAACTGCCCAGTGCAGTGTCACTGGGGGATTAGAACCCTAAACTGAGCTACGGTTAAAAGCCAGCAACAGCCCAGGGTAGAGCACAGGGCGGCAGCAGCAGCACCACAGCCACATGGCACAGGGAGGGGAGGAAAAGTGCCCTGGCGGAAACAGCACAAGGGCAAGCGCTGGAGTGAGCCGCTCGCTCCTGTGCACTTCCCAATTCCAGCTTCATGCTGCTTCAGGGAGAAGGAGTGAGAAAGCAACACGTGTCATTAACCCCCCAACCAAAAAGGCTTCCAAAGGTGGGACCGGGTTTGGAAAAATGCATCTGTTCTGGCTTTGCAAGTGGAATGTGATTCTTGTTCAGCGCTAACACAGAGCAGGACGCCTACAGCCGGGAGCCGAGCGTGGCCACGGGGGTTCTAGGACAACCACAGAGCAACAAGACATGAGAGGGGCACAGAGTGACAGTCCTGTTCTCCTTGTGAATGAGGAATGGTTTAAAAGTAAAACTCTTCATCAGCTACTTTCCTCCTGCAATAAAAGCAACCCAGCCGGCCCTCATCTGCACAAGACCAGTTAAACATCAGCCTTCCCCCTCAAAACACTAGGTACGGACATCCGGTAACATTCTACAATGGAAAGTGCTTTAAGAAAGAAGGATTCTGTAGTGCCAGTGACAGAACTGATCTGATGGGCTGGGTGATGCTGTCGATGCCGGGAGCTCAGGCCAGGGCAGCTCGTTTCTCCTCGGGGGTCTCCTCCAGCAGCTGCATGATCAGTTCGTGGAGGGGTTTGCAGATCTTTGCGTAGCCCCCTCCCGTGAGGTGCAGGAAATCAAACATGTCGTGGTAGGAGATGGTGCCATCCGAGTGCACGAAGCCGGCGTCCACATCCAGGAGCTGCACGTTGCACAGTTTGGGGAGCGAGGCTTTCAGCAGGTGGTTCACCTTGGCATTCTTCTGCCGCAGCGGGTTTGGCTTCTCTCCACGAGGTAGCAGGCCCTGGCACAAGGAGGAGGCAAAAAAGAGCTTCATACAACCCCGCTGGCGTAACAGCGCCTGCCTCCCCTTCTGATCCAGGCTGCGACAAGAGGGATCCCTCCCTTCAATCGGGCTCGGTCCATCCAGACCCAGTATGAAACACAACTGAGAGAGCCAGGTGAGCTGGGGGCACAGTGGGCCAGCTCTCATCTGGGCACCCCTTTCCCCTCACAGGACTTCAACAAGGCTGCAAAGCAGGGCAGGAGTACCACCACTGGGGAGGATTCCACCCATCCAAAGAGGAGGAGCTCTGCACAGCCAAGGGAGTGAAGGGAGCCCAGAGCAGGGGCAGATAAACACCTGCTCGTCCCAGCACCCATCACTGGCTGTGGGTATCGCAGAGGGACAGCACAGAGGACACGTGGCTCCCCTGAGCAGTATGTTTTCCAGCTCCAGGAGACATCCCAGCCCAGAGACGTACCAGCACAATGACTTTGGCCTGTGGCTGCTGGGTGTTGATCAGGCGCACAATGGCCTCGATCCCTCCTGCTACTTCTTCGGCTGTGTTTTCATGGTTATTTGTTCCAACCCAAACAACAATGACCTACAAGGAGAAAAAGCGTTTGCAGCCTGTCCACGGCCACATGTCATGGGCTTGTGGCCCTGAAAGCCTGAACAAACACCATCTGTGACAGCGAGCGACACGGGGAGTCAGGCTGGAGCCTGCACCCACGCTGCAAGAGGCTGCAAGAGCTCTTGGGTATGCTCACTTCTGAGGAGCTTGCAGTGACTGCAGCTGATCTTCATCACACGTCCTGGCCATCTCCACTAACTCCTCATCAAATCCTGCCCCATCCCCTTCTGGAGGCTAAGAACACGTCTCAGACCTGAGGCACAGTGCAATGCCAACCAACACCCAGCTACGGTAAAGCGTGTTCACTAGTACTAGGAGGCTGCCTCGATTTACTGATGCCAATCAGCAGCGTACACCTCATGTACAGCCCTGCTCCCAAACAATTCTGGTTCAGCCCAACACACTGCAACACCTGAGATGTGCTCAGTGCCAATGGCTGCTCAAACAGAAAGCTCTGCTAGCAGCTCACTCAGGTCTGCATCCCTCAAGCACTGACATCTTGCCTAAGCACAGGCTCCCGACTTTGGGTTCTGCACGTACCTTGGGTTTAATGTTCTCCAGTTCACCGTTCTTCAGTCTCCATAGGACATGGCCTGTGGTGTCTCCACCGATTCCAAAGTTCAGTGCATGAAGGGGTGAGAAGAGCTCCCGCCAGATCTGCAAGCAGAAACCAATCTGTGCTTGCAGAGCACTGTCCTCATTGTGAAAGGAGCACACTGCACTGACCAGCAATGGCTTTGAGGAGCCTCGAGCCTTCCTCTGGACACTCACTTCCACAAAGGGCTTTTAAACACATGCTGAGGCCTTACTTGGGGTCTGCAGGGCATGGAGGTGCTGCTGTTGAGCACCCAGTCCTAGCACAGAGGAAGCGGAAGCTCTCTCGAGCAGCTCCTCAGAGACACAGTGCTGGGTCTGTCATGGACTTTTAGAAGAAAGCCAGCGTGCCAGCAGCACCGCAAGTGCTTGAGGGTTAAACGTGTTCTGGCCGTGCAAGGTACAACTACAGAGGTACAATGGTGCCCCTGGGAGTTTGGATCTGAGACTCAAGGAGCTAGGAAGGGGCTGCGTGTCCAAGTGGAATCAGTCACTAACAGCTTCAGAGCACGACCGCAAACAGCCTACAACCGCTTCGTACCAGCAGTGGGAAGGGCAGGGAGCTGGGCAGGATGAATGGGAGAGGGCACTCAGTTCACAACGAAGGGCCTGTCTGCATCACACAGGATCGTCAATGACGGGCTTAGAGAAACACTGGAATCTGTGGCCCCACATCCCCCTTTCTTTAGCGATACCTCATACTGCTGGAGCAGCTGCACCATGGAGTCCCCCACGAAGAGCACATCGGGCTCCTTGTCTTTGCAGTCAGAGACAAACCTGTTGTGCTGGTGAAAGAGGGCAACAAGGTTAACTCAGCGGGCTGACAGTCCTCATGGGCCTCCCTGCTGCAGGACAGAGGGCAGCCCCCCAAACCCCCACAGCAACCTCAGGTGTGAGAAGAGCGGCATCTCTGTGTGCTACCCATACGTAAGCTGTGAGTCTGTCAGGCACCCATCAGACCCCATAACTGCAGATCAGAGAAGCTAAGGGTTAGGCAGTGCCGTGAGCATCCTCTGGCTGCTTGTCCCTGCTGCACAATGGACGCATGGTCCAGACCCTGCCTTGGCTACTTCCAGTCACCCTCCCACACTGGGGCCCACTGGGAAGTGCTGCTCTGCACTCTGGATTGAGGACTGAGGGTTCAGCCCCTGCGGAGGCCTCCCCGTCCCAGCCCTACCTGTGACATCCACCGGTCATCCCCCTGAACGTCCTCTGCAGCGTGCGGCACCGCGGCCGGGTTCGAGTCCCCGTGGCTCATCCTGTTCCTGCGGGAAGAATGGGTCAGCCCAGCCGCTCCCAGCACCATGGAGAGGCCTTGCTGGGCGGGTGGGCTCCTCGCCCTCGCTGTGGCCATTCCGCACCTATCCCTGCACAAAGCACGTTTACTGTGCACCCAACTGCGCAGCCCTTGCTGCTGAAGCCACCTCCCGCAACGGAGGACAAAGAGGGGCTGATCCGGAGCCCGTTCTGCAGAGCACAGCTCGGGAACGCGAGCGCTCAGCGGCCGATTAACGCGCTCACGCCCAGCTCAGAGCCGCCGAGCCCCGCGCTGCCGTCGGATCATCCGCCCGCGAGGCACCGCGCACGGCCGCGCGATCACCGCCACCCCTCAGCGCGGCCAGCACAGGGCGAGCGGCGCTGACAGCCGCCGGCGGGCCGCGCTCCCCGAGGGCCGCGCTCCCGGGCCCGGCGGCGCCTCCGCCCGCTGCCCGCCCCCCGCCGCGGCGCCCCCTGCTGCCCGCTCCCTGCTGCCCCCCCAGCGCTCACGGCCGCTGCGACCCCCCTCGCTGCTCGCCCCCCGCTGCCCGCCCCTGGTTCCCCCCCCGCCGGCACTCACGGCCGCTGCGGCTCCCCCCGCCACTCCATGGCACCTCCCTGCCGTCGGCCCAGGCCGCACCGCGCCTGCGCACCCACCGCTTCCGCTTCCGCCGCGGCTCGCAGGCCAATCGCTGCTCCGCGCCGCCGGAAGTCCTGCCCGGAGCTCCGGTGGGGGTTGCCTTTAGGTGGCGCCCGGGAGGCGGCGGCACCGCGGTGACGTCATCGTCCGAACCATGACATCATTTAGCCGCCGGTGAGGTGACGTCACCGGACGGGGTGTGCGTGCGTCTGTTCGCCGTTTACCTTTTCCCGGCCTTTTAGCCCCAAAATCGCGGCGCGGCTCCCCCGCTCCACAAGGGGGCGCCATGCGCTGCGCACACCCGCCAATCAGGGCCCGTAACGGCAGCGCGGGCGTCATTGGCCCCACCTCTCCCCCGCGGTTGCCATGGCAACACCCCCCCCCCCGCGGATGAGCTCACGCGGTGCCGCAGCCCCGCGGGGGGGGGTTTGCTCCTCGCGACAAGATGGCGGCGGCGGCTGCAGCGGCGGCGGCGGCGAGCGGCGCGGGGGGGCCCCCGCCGGCCCCGCGGCTGTCCCCGGCCCCGCCGCCCCCGCGGCCCCCCGGGCCCGCCCGCATCGGCTACTACGAGGTGGAGCGCACCATCGGCAAGGGCAACTTCGCCGTGGTGAAGCTGGCCACGCACCTGGTGACCCGCGCCAAGGTGAGCGGCCTGCGGGCCGGGCCCCGCCGCGCCGCCCGCACCGCTCCGCACCGGGCCGGGCCGCCGGGCCGCGGGCAGCGCTGACAGCGGGCCCCGCCGCCGCTGCGGCCTGCGCCGGCCGCCGTCCCGCTGCGGGCGGAGGGAACGCGGCCTGCGCCGGGTCCCGGTGCGGGCGGTGCTCGGCGGCCGCGGGGCAGCGGTGGGACCCGCGGGGAGCTGCTGCAGCCGCCGCGGTTCGGTTGTTCCTCCCTTCGAGGGGGTTTGTCCGGGTGCGGCTGCGGGCTCCTCCGGCAGCGGTGGAGGTGGGAATGGGGAGGGGAGCGGGCAGCACATAGGGAGCCCCATTGCCCTGCGCCGTGCGCACACTGGAGCTGTGGCTATGCCCAGGTAACCGGTGCGGTGACTTGAGGGGCTCTTCACGGATCAGCTGCACTGGGCGGCTCTGGCCGCAGCCGGGTTGTGTTTGCCTGCCTGACCCCTGCTTCTGTGCCTTCAAGTGGCCGCTGCTTCCACCGTGGTAGCGCTGAGCTTGACTGATGGAGATGAGGGCGATGGGGTCAGGCAGACTGATCCCCTTGAGCCGGGATTGCTCCGGTGGCTGCCAGTTGTGATCCTGTGCTCCTCCACCTTCACAGAGTCAAGGTTGCCTTTCAGTGGTGCTTTGCAGAACACCACAGCAGGGGCTGTTTTGTGCATGGGAATACTTGGGCTTTCTGTCAATGGCAAAAGGCACCCGCACCTTGTCTGGAAAGCGTGGTCTGAGGCTTCATGCCTCGCTCGTGGATGGTGGCAGAGGGCCCTAAGCTTGGAGAGCCTCTGCTCGGCTCTGGAGGGGCGGGGGAGGCTCCGGCGCCCCTGCCCCTGAGCCTGGCGGAGTGTGAGCGTTACTGCAGCCGTGGGGCTGGCGTGCGCGCACGTTCCCCTGCGCTGCTGCGGGAGGAGACGCGGGAGACCCCGGCAGTACCCGTGCTGGAGGGAGCAACCGCGCTGGAGCGGCCGCAGCTGAAACTTGACCTGGAAGCGTTCTCAGCTCCGAGGTCGGGTTTCCTCTCAAATCCCAGCCCGTGAGGAGGAGCGTGAGCGCAGGACACAGGGATTGCTTTTGCCTGGGAGCCCTGAGTGTGGGTCTTGCAGTGCTTTTCCTTCTGCTGCGGCTGTCGCTGTGGGCTCTGCGGGAGGAGTGGGGAAGGGAAGAGGTGCTGCTTGCTCCAGTGCTGCTGGTGGTGAGCTTAGAGGGGGGTATCGGTGCAAAACGCATTGGGAAGGGTGAAGGCTCGTTGGAATGGCAGCAGGAGTGCCCAATAATGCTGCCACGAGCTTGTTTTCATCATGGTGATACCCATAAGGGTTTGACCTGATGGAAGTGACTGACAAGGAAGCAAAGCCTTGGCAGAACGTCCCGGTCAGTGGTGTGGAAGAGTTCTGTGGTCACTGAAGGTGAGCGTGGCCCGATGCTGAGCGTGCTACAGCCCCTGCCAGAGGTGGCCTCTCCTGGTCGGATCTGCCCGGGCAGCATTCGGATAGAGCCAGAGATCCCTGCACAGCCCTGACCCCAGGTCACAGCGCTTGGAGAGAAGCTGGTTTGTATTCCCTTTGCCTTGTGAAAGTAAAGCAGGGACTGGTTTGGAGGCTGTGCCCTTATGGAAGGACCGGGGCTTTCAGGTGTCCCGAAGCAGCGGCTGTGCCTCCTCCCATAGAGGAGGACTGCGTGTGCTGTGCGTGCCTGGCACATCGTGCTGACACAGGGCGTTGCGCTTTACATATAACTGCATTTCACAGGCTGGATGTGGGTCAGCAGTGCCAGGATGCTAAGGAAAGGGAATGTTAATGATCCTAAAGGGCAGGAGGCCTGTATTCATCATTGTCTGTGCTGGAGCTGCTGGAATAGGGGAGGGAACAGTCAACAATTTACGTATTAACCGAGCTGGCAATTCACATTCAGTGCCTGGCAATGCAGAGTTGGAGCCTTGTGCTCTGGGAGCTGCTGTAGTGCTAGGCAGGAGCTGGAGCTGCTTCTCCAGCTGGGGGTGATGAATGGATTGGGTGGACGTCTCCTGCAGCTCTCCTGTCTGTTCCTGCCTCTGCATCGTCCGCGAGAAGCCCTTCCTTGCTGCTGTTTGAGCAACCTCCTGGGTGACCCGAGTGGGCTGTTTTCCGCATGAATTCCATGTGTGAATCACCCAAGTGGCTTCTTGGAATCCCAGCTCCGTTCAGGTGCTGGAGCTGGTTGTAGTGCCACATTCGACATAAGGGCTGGTCAGTGGATGTTGATGGAGAGGACTGTCTTGAGTCCTGTGTCCTTTGGATGACGTGTCTCAGGCTTGAGGGACTGCTGGGATGAGGAGGGAGGAGAGGGGCAAAGCAAGGCGCAGGTTTGACTTCCTGTGTGTAACAGCATCTGTGGAAGGGGCTACCTGGAGTTGCCTTACCGGGTAGGAACCCAAACGTGTGATGCTGTAATCCTTGGCAGCACGCAGCCGCTCTTGCACCGTCACATCCACTAGGGGAAGGTGAGGCTGGAGCTGATGGTTTGTGGGTTTTTAAGGAGCTGAAGCCTTTTCTGGGGAACGGGAGGAGTTGCTGCGAGAGGCTGTTCCTTACACGGCAGAGCCGGCCTGGCTTCTGTGCTTGTCTGTGGGTGAGCTGGAGTCAGTCAGAGCAGGTTCTGCCCTGGGGTTGTTGGAGGTGGGCTCCGTGGCCCCGAAAGCAGGTACAGCTCCTCCGGCAGACCCACGGGCAGTCAGGCTTCGCTGCTCCGGAGCTCAGGTCGGCACATGTCGGTGGCTGCTCTGCCGCGCAGCAGCACGGCTCTGGGGCGCGCGTGGCTGTGTGCTGCTCTGACAGGTTGGCTCCCACCGTGAGGACTTGGTCAGTGCTGGCTCCGTAAGGAGCCATGGGAGGGCCGCGTGGCCCCTGTCTTAACCCTTCTGCTCTTCTCCAGCGGGTGCTGGTGCCTCCGCTGTCCTGCTTCTGCTCCTCCTGGCTGTACAAGAGGCAGGTGTCCTGCAAGGCTTTGGGGAGTGCTGCGGAGGCCTATGAGGGCTTCCAGAGCCTGTGTTCTCCTTTGCCTTTGGAGGAGGGCTCTCCCTAGAAGGCAGTCAGGAAATGGCAGTATGTTGCTGGGAGACTGGGCTCCTTGCGCATTGGAGGCTCTGGGAGCAGCAGCAGCAGCTGAACTCCTTTGTCCCCGTGTCCTCTGGCTGGGTCATGTACCACTTGTGCCATTGCTATGGCAGTGTGCTGCCAGCAGCTTGCCCCTTCTCACTCCCCCAGGACCACTGTGTAACACCAAAGGAAAGCTTTAGGAAGTTGCTCCGGTGTTGCCAGCGGAGCAGAAGGCGCAGTTTGTGGTGGAAGATCCCCAGCTGAAGGGATCCTTGTGGGAGTTGTCACTTCCCCTTGTAAGTGCGTTGGGTGCTGTCGTGTTGGTCCCATTGCCTGTGTGGCACAAGCAAGACGCTGCCTTCAGCTGAAGGAGCACGAGGAGGGGTTAAAGTGACTCGAGTGTCTCCCTGTGGAGCTCACAGGGTTTAAGCAGAGCAATTTGGAACTTCTCTAGTTAAGCCATTGTAGTGTTTATTACAGATGGGGCCTTTCTGCTGATCCCAGTCCAGGGGTTTAATATGCTGCATTAACACTTCCATGGAGAAACCGCTGGCGGGTGATTCATTACGAGTCATTATGTGTCTTTTTCTAGTAACTCTGACCCCAGTGTCTCTAGTTGAGGCTAAACCTCGCCCTCGCTGCTAAATGGCCATCAAAGGGGCTCCATAAAACGGGAATTATGTGGCTTCAGCCAAGTTTCAAAGTAGTCAAATCATCTGAACCCACACAAACAAACTCCCACAGCCAGTGGAGCTGAGAATAGCGCAGTGCCTGCTGCGTGTGGGGGCCGGGGGCCTGGCCCTGCTCTGCCCCATAGCGCTGGGCAGAGACCTGGGGCAGCCCCAGCGTCCGGCTCCGGGCTGGATCCCATCCTGCTGCGAGCCCATCGGCACCAGTCCTTGCTGCCTGTTACCTCTGCTTTGGGTGGATGGAGTCATGGCCCAGATGTTGTGTCACGCTGGGGATGATGGAGAGTCCCGTTGGAAGGGGTCGGAATGGGACGGGGCCGCCGAAGGGCTTTGGAGGCTGTGAGGGCACCCGTGGATTTCTGCAGCAGGAGGGAGGGCAGCTTTGTGCAGGGCTTTCCTTACCCAGACAGGGCGCTCTCAGCCTGTGCTCGTTCTTTGGGCTTTCTGCTCTCTCTTCCTGGAGAGGCTCTTCCCCTGCAGGGAACGAGTGCAGGAACAGCTATGTAATGTGGACAGAGGCATAACAGCGATGGGGCTGTGAAAGCCATGGCCATGGGTTGCACTGTGAGGCTCGGGGGTATGCTCTCATTTAGCCTCGAGTGAATTTCGGAGGTTTCCTGCCTGCATTGGGCTCATGGGTTAGCTCCAGCCCCATGTTTCGGGCCCCTCTCAGGGCACGGTGTCTTCCAAGCCCTGAGGCTTCTTGCAGCGGGGTGAAAGCAGCTGAATGGAGCCGGTGAGGCTTCACCTAAAAGCTAATTGGAGCGTTTCACAACATCTGAGGCTGTTTAATGGAAGGAGTAAGTTGACAAGTTGTGTGTAATTGTGTGTGAAGTCGGATCAGATAACAGGCTGAAGCGCAGCCCTCATCCTGATGGGAAGCTGGTTCCCAGCCCTGGGATGGAGGATACAGCCTGCTCAGCTCTTGCGCTGCGCCCTCAGAGGCCTGGAGCTGGTGTGCAGGTTACCTCTGCCAGCGCACTGTGTGTGCCTGTGACCGAGGGGGTATGCCCGGGTCTGCTGGGTCTGCGCTTTGTGGGTTTGGGCAGTGCCATGCAGAAAGAGGCGCTGATCTCTAACCCGTCCGGTTACCTTCGCACTGAAGGAGTTAGGGTTTCTTTTGCTGATCGCTGTGCTGGTGTGAGCATGTGTCAGTGGCTGAGCAGCAGTGAAGATGGAAGGCATCGCTCTTTCGACTTAGTCTTTGCTCCGCAGATGGGAAGCCCTTGGCTGTAATCTCACAAGTGGCTCTGGCAGGGTTATCAGCCAGCGCTAGTGCCACTGATGGGCCCCTGACAGCACATGTTGTTGTGGTTGTTGTACAGCTGAGCTGGCACAACTGCCTCCTTGCGCACCTCGACCTGCCATGAAGCAGATAGAGCTGCTACCAGCAGCCATTAAGGAGCACGTTCCTGGCTGCACAAAGCCCGTCTGTGCTCGTGCATCTCCAGCGTTTGACACAGTGAGGCGGTTGTCAGTGATGCAGCAACCGGTGGTTTTCAAGCTCCTGCTCATTGGAAACCAGTGGAAGTCATGCTGCTTCCCTGTCTGCAGGGAGCTGAATAGCTGGCTTCTGTAGAGGTGGCTTTTCACCTGAGCTGCTTTGGGAAGTGGCCGATGGAAACCCCAAAGACTTTTCCTTTCTGCTGCTGAGCTGTGCTGGCGGCTGTTAGAGCCCAAAGAGGGGTGTGCTGCAGTGGGGTGCTGGGTGCCCTGGCTCGGTGCTGGCCTTCGTGGGGAAGCCTGTGCTTAGTCAGAACAAGATGCGAACAGCTTTTCATCCCAGCACCCAGTAAAAAGGCAAGCACAGACTGACTATGGGTGCTTTCCCCTCTCGGTACTTCTGCAGTTTGAGTCACTCGCTGGGCAGTGTGGCCTTGAGCTCCACTTCCCACTGTGTGTGTGTGTGTGTCGGTCCCAGTTTGGTGCCACAGACAAACCTGGGTTGTTGCTGTCACCACTGAGGCAGTTGGATGTGATGTTGGCTGCTCCTTCGTGTGAGCCCAAAGGAAATGATGATGGTTCAGGAAGTGCAGGGTGGGATTTGAGACCTGCGCTGCTGTTTTCGGGACAAGGGTGGGCTGCAGCCTCTCACATGTGGGTCACTGAATGGTCCAGTTCCTCTTGGTAAGACATGGCAAACCTGCTGCTGAAACAGCAGCGGGCCTGAAAGTCGCATTTGGTTTGAGCATGTCAATGTGTTGCTGTGAGCAGCATCGCCCTGCGCTGCAGGTCGGGGTTTGCAGCCTTGGAAGCTGATGGGAGTGTGTGACAGCAGGACTCCAGCTCGGCTCCCAGGTTGTCCTAAGGCTGGGCTTGTTGGTGCCATCAGAAGGGGGCCAGGCATGTGCGTTTGCCTTCTAGAGAGGCATCTCTGGAGGATCATCAGATACCTTGGACTGGCCTTGGGCTCAGTTTAAAGGCAGGCAGGGTTAGGATGCAAGCTGAACTCTTGGGTGTCCTGAGAAGACAGGAATGGAGTATCCAAGTCCTCCTGATGGAGATGAGGGACGGGGATTGGATTTGGTGGGAGTTAACGCTGCTCTGAAGGATGCTGTTGGCAGCGACCAGCTGTTGGCTGACTGTTCTTCACCCGTGGGGGGTGGCTGCTGTCACCGCAGCCATGAGCAGCCCGGTGCAGAGCAGCAGAGGTTTGTAGTGCAGCAGGAAATCAGTGGGAAAACCAAATGTGTCAGAGCCTTCACCATGGCAACCCAGCCCTGCTCGCAGCACGGGGAGACAAAAGCAGGTCAGGGCTGCATGGAGCGAGGTGGGGCCTGCTCCAGCCTCTCCCAAACCTGCCCCTTCATTCCGGGGCCGGAGCAGCTGCCTTCCCTGGAAAGGGCTGGTACGGTGGTGGTGGGCTTTGGGGTTTGGCATCAGGGACTGGAGATGGGTTCTGCTGCTCTCACTGCTGCAGCAGTGTCTGAGTTGCTGTTCAAGGGCTGCAGTGGATGGGAATGTTCTGTCAACTGCAGACAGCCATTCGGATTGTTTACCTTGCCCTGAGCACTGCTTGGACACAGCAGAGAGCAGTTGTAACCCTGCCCTGTTCCACAGAGCCCCCTTGACTTGCTTAAATCTTGGGCTCTGTCTCTTGCATGTGTACGCATCCTCAGGCTGCGCTGGCACCACATCCTGTTCCGATGGCACATCATGTTTGTTCTTCTGCCTTCTCATTGGGTGTCCCAGCACGCCGAGCTCTTCAGTGGGGTCAGCAAGGAGAGGATGAGCAGCACAGCAGCAGTGACACATGGAAGGGCTGGTTCTGTGTCCCTGCCGGTGTCCAACCCCACTCGTGCCTGGCTGGGTGGCTCGGCCAGGCCCAGCAGGTTTCAGCCCATGCTGGAGTCGCTCTCCCCTTGTTGAGAGGGGTATTAAAAGGTTTCTGGTTTACAGTTACAGGCCTTGCGCTGGCCAGAGGAGCGTCGAAACTGATACAGCAATTACGCCGGGCTCGTCACGGGTTGTGGCTCTCGCATGCTTCCTGAGGCACAAGTGGCAGTGGCTGGAGGAGTGCCACCGGCGAGGGGGCCGTGGGCCTGCAGCCAGGCCCTTCACAACTGCTATGAGAGCAAGAATATGCTCCGAAACTTGCTTATTCCTCCCATCTCCTCTTTGAATCTGGCTTTAGCTGGCAGCTGAAGTGGGGTTTGTCTCTGCAGGATGTCGTGTTTCACCACTCCGCTTTACTCGCTGCTTCTAGTCTGGTGGTGGAGTTGGCTTGGCTGTGTCGCTGTAGGTACCAGGCTTGCCCCAGCCATGGCTTGGAGCTGCAGTTAACACATACACCCCTCTTCCAGCACTGGTGAGGAGCAGCCTGTCTGTACGGCACAGTCAACACGCAGCAGTGACCAGGCCTGGCCATCCCAGCCCTCCCTCCATAGGGAAACGGCGCTTCCTGGTGGATTTGCATCCCGAGCCCGTAGTCAGCAGTTTGGGCTTGGTGTGGTAGGGTGCCCCGGCTTGTTCGGGTGAGTCATCATTCAAATAGTCACCAAGCAAACGTGCTTGTCCAAACAGGAGCTGAGCGCAGCACCCAGCAGGCGATTGCAGAGCAGGTTACGTGGCGGAGGTGAGCGGCAGAGCGCCTCTCGCTTTGCCACATGGAGGTCTCCAAGGCTGAAAGCCCCGTGCGTGCTCTGTGCGGCCAAAGCTTGCTTCCTGTGCTCTGAGCTCACATCCTGGTGGATGGCAGGGAAAAGTGGTGGTGCTCTCCTCGCTGGGGCCCAGAACAGAGGCTGCTCTGCAGAGTCTCCTCTGGTGCCTCCTTCTCCTAGGTGGACGCCTCTGCTCCACCTCTGAGTTCAGTGCTGGGGATGCTCCGGTTCATTAGGATAGATTATCAGCTCTTTTATCAAATGAGCAAGAAGATTGCTTCTTACCTTTTGCTTTTTCTTCTGTTAAATGTGTTGCCTGGTCTCAAGCAGCAGTTCCCATCTTCTGTAGGGTGTGAGCCTCTGGTTCCAGTCCTCTATGTGCCGAAGAGGATGCAGGTGGCTCTGTACAAACGACGTGTTGCTAGGAGGTTGGTTTGTACCGAGCTGTGCGTTCAGCATGGAGTTCTTGGCCTGTACCGGTTCCTGGTGTGAGGAATGTTTGATGTGTGACTGCAGTGAGGCAGCCGAGGCAGCGGCACTGTCAGCCACATGGACCTGCACGGAGCAGGTCCCCACGAGGGCAGCTCCCTCAGCCTGAGCACTGCTCCTGCCCACGGGAATCCCCCACACGCCTGCACTGCCGTGTCTGCCATGCTCTGCCTCCTGCCCTGTTGTCTTTTCAGAGTCCCTCCCCAGGACACCCTCCTGTGCTGCGGAGCTGCTGCCGAACCACCCTGCGTTCAGGTCTCATGCTGCTGTTTGTGTTGAGCAGGCCTTCACCAGCCACCAGTCCTCTGCTGGGCAGGGACCACTGTTGTGGTGCCCCTGTTTTGGCTTTGGGTGATGTTTTCCTTTGCGATGGGCTCCTCTGTCCTTGGGCTTCATGGGTTTGTCCCTGGCTGTTGGAGGGCAGACACAGCACAGGGCAAGTGCAGCCTGGGCATGGGGCTGCTGCGCTGGGGCTGCCCAGCGCTGCTCTAGCTCAGGGTCAAGTGGGCTGCAGCCCTGTGGCTGGTCACACGCTGGGGACATGTGGGTGCTGGCGCTGCCCGAGGGTCCCTGGGCTCGCTGGTACGTGGCTGATGGACAGTGGTACAGCTCCGGGAGCAGAATTCAGCCCTGCTCGTAGCCAAAGGAAGGGCCACTGAGGTGCTGCAGGAGCAAGAGGAAGAAGGGAACCAGAATCAGTGCGTCCTTGCTGTGTGTCATGCAGCCCTGTGTGCTCAGCCTCTGATTTCACATGCTGTGAGTGTTGCAAAGAGCTTCTTGGGGAATGAAGGACTCTGGGATCCATTTAGCTCCTGTTGAGCTGCTGTGCACAAAGTACCTTTTCATAGCACTGCCAAGCCAGTTCTGTCCAGGGGAATGACGGCGAGGGCCTCTTTGCACGCTTGGGCATCATTCCAGAGTATTCCAGGCTCATGCACACACATGAGAGTGTTCTAAAAGCAAGTAAAGCCCTCAGCCTCTCCTGGCGATGGTGCTGCAGTCGCTTTGCAAGTCAGGCTCTTGGTAGTTCCCTCATTCTGTCCTCTCCTGTGATGTGCCTGAAGATGCCCCTCGGATCAGTGCCAGACACAGCGGTTGGAAGGCAGCTTGACTGATGCCCTCGGCAACCAGCTCGAGATGAGCAGGAGCAGATACGAGATACTGGGCTGCCGTTCAGGCTGATAGTGCCAGAGAAGTATTTAGCACATAGGTGGCACTTGTGATCTTTAAAGCACTTCATAAACATTGGCTAATCCCACGGTGCAGCTCCGGGCTGGCACTGATCTGCCTTCCCTGGAGAGAGCAAGTGGCCCAAGGACGCCATGAAGCTGCAGCGCATGGCTGCGAGAGCCAGGAGAAGGAAAAGCTCTGTTGTAGGCTCTCATGGCGTGTCAGTGTGGAAGGCTGAGGAGGTGACTTCAGGCGTCAGCACTTGGTTTTCTAGGAGGTGGTTCCGTGCCAGCTTTTGGGTAACTGCTCAGGAGAAGGTGCCTGATGTAGGAGTGAACCTGCCTGCTGGCAGGGACACAAGTCAGCCTCTGCCTGACTCCCTGGTGCTGCTTCCCGGGCCCGTGGCTGCCTTCTTTTCGGGCTGGGATGGTTTCTGGCTGTCCAGCGCTGTGTCTGTGACCGCAGGACACGCTGCCAGCCTCAGGGCAGCAGCTACAAGGTGTGCTTGGCTGTGGCAGGGGCTTTGCTGCAGCTCTTGGTCCAGCTGTGGAAGGTCGATGCTCTGGGGCGCTGCAGAGCTCCTCAGTGGGGTTTGGGTGCCCGTATCTTCTCAGATGGCCGAGCAGCGAGGCCCAGTAGCTGCAGTCTTGTGTCGTGTGGCACTGCTGCTGTAAGGTGAACTCCATTCAGAGAACACTGACTTCCTCCTTGATCCCCCTTTCTCCTCCCCTGCCTTTGGTAGCGAGCTAAAACCTGGTACTTGATTGCTGGCTGGGGTTTAACCACAACGATTCCAAACCTTCTGCATTTTGGAGCTGGAAGCTAATGCTCCCTGAGAGCACTGCTTCACTTCGTCCTCCATTGAAAGGTGAGGTTCCTTGTGTGCTGTCAGACTCGCTTCTGTAGCAAAGGACTTGCACGATGAGGGTCATGTTTGCCGTTAGGCTCTTTGGGCCCAGCGGGTGGAAGAGCAGAGGGGTTCCCTGCCTGCAGGGCTCTAGGAAGCACAGTCCGTGCCTCAGGAGTTATTTGAAGCACTGCAGGTGAGAAACTTGCCTTCAAAAGGGAGAAGTAGGTGACTTTTGGGCACGGGCTTGAGCTGCAGGATGCGGTTGGCTGCAAGGAGAAACGCTGGATGGTTTCTGCCCTTCAGGAGCTGGACCCTTCCTTTCTCCAGCACCCTGCTCCCATGGGAAGAGCGTGTTTCCAGGCAGGACATGCTCCTGGAGCATCGTGGGGCTTATGGCTGCACCCGGGTGAGCTCCAGTACCGCAGGGGAGTGAAAGGGAGATGGGAATCACGTTCTCTGTGATCCCAAAGCCGAGCCGCCTCCTGGGGCCTCGGGGCAGCCGTAGCGCAGCTCCGAGTGCTCTGCGCAGGGAGGGGATGGTGCTGCTCATGTTGGAACTGGGGTGCTGTGTAGGAAGGAACGTAAGATTTGTATCATCAAAGGCTGGAAGCAAGAGGGAACATGAGTTTGTAGCCTGGTGATGAGGGAACTCCCCTGGGAGGGGGTAGGAATCAGCTCCCGTCTGTGCTCCAGGGACTGTTTATGTATTTGGTGTGGAGAGCTGCTGGCTCATAGGAGCCAGGGAGTTCGAGCGCTAATGGGAGGGTGTGCTGGGATGGCTCAGTGCTCTTGCCTGGTCTCTTCAGGCCGTGGTGTTCAGGACAGGGACCTGGCTTATTCACAGCTGACTGCAAGGTGCTCAGTTACTAAGCACTTACTAATTCACCGCTGCAGGTATTAACCAGCCACAGAACTACCAGTCCTTGCAAGGAAAGTGTGTGTGCATAGATAGTGCAGTGTTAGACAGCCTTCCCCCAACGAGGAGCTGACAAAGGAGCAGATCCTGTGATTAAGAACCTTCCTTTCACTTCTGTTTCACTCCTTGGGTATCTCCGTTGCTCAGTGAGACAGAGGACCATGAAAAGCTAGCGCGGTAGGAAGCATGGCTTCCAGTAAAGCTGAACCCGCAGGTTTATCAGAATCTGGGGGACTCCTGCCATGTGTTTGTCGGTAAAGAAACCCACAGGGGAGGCACAGCTCGGAGGACAGAAGATCTTTTCATGTTCTCGGGCATTGGCTAGTGAAGGGTGGGGAAGGTGAGCCAGTCGGTCACTGCGGGCACAGAGCTAACTGCTTGCCTGCTATCAGGAGAAGCGACGAGGGCGTTGTTGCCTGGAACGAGCCTCGTCCTGCAAGGCTTTGTGTAGATAAAAGACAGCGAGAGCACGGAGCAGTAACTGCGGTTGTTCAGGGGTGCTGGGGAGCTTCAGGAGCCCCTCTGCCGCCCGCCGAGGCAGGGCGGGAGGTGCCGTGCTGGGGCACGGTGCCTGGCCCTGGTGCCGCCGGTGAGGAGCCGCGGTGGGTTTGTGGTGGAGCACTGTGTGGGACAGAGGAGGCTCAGCTCGTGTGCGCCGGAAGGGCCTCAGCTCCGCGTAACCGCATCTGGTGGCACAAAGACTCTTCAGAACCGGATTCTTTGAGCAGGAGGCTGCTGGAGGCGATGTGTCTGCTGGCAGGCAGCGATGGACCGGAGCATCTTTGGGTCTGGCTCTGTGTGCTGTTCATCGCATCGCTCTTCAGCAGACCTCCGTGCAGTGAGGGGGGGGTTTAGGAGGGTGTTTGGCATGGAATGGTGATGCAGGGAGCCTGGTGTGGGTCAGGAGCGATCTGTTTGTGTGCTCTTCCCTTTGACATAAGTGTTGTAAAATCCGGTTGGAATGGCTATTGCAACTCATTCTGTAAAGAGCAGGCCCATGTGTAGGGCTGCTGTGGTGCTTCATCTTTGTAATGAGTTCCTTTCCACAGCCACTGCAAAACCTCTGCCCTGTAGCTGTGTATCTGCAGATACACACGTGTGTAACACCGCATCTGTGCTGTTGTAGCCAAGGCGTGCATGGGTTCCTCTTTTCTCCTTAGGTGAGTAGCTGCAGCACTTCACCAAGCCCCTGTCAGCTCCTGGAGACAGGGGTTTCTTGTCCTGCTTGCAGGTGCGAGTGCCACCATCGAGTGCATGTCTTTGGGTCCAGTCAGAGTGGGGTAGAGCTGAGGACCGGCCGCAGCTATCGTCCGGTGCCCAGGAGGTAGCCCTGCTGCACAAAGGCTTCTGGCGCTTGGCTGCTTGAGGTCTTGCTTTATGCTTTTTGACTCCTACCTGCTTGTTTTGATGGTAAGTTATTGATGCTGTTGCTCCTTTCCCCACACCTCTGCAGTGCTGTGCAGCTCAGGGATGAGTAATGCTTCTTAAAGGAGCGTTCCTGAACCTTTGATGCTGGATGCGAGATTGAGCATTTGAATCTCTACATTTTCCATTGCAGGATGACTGTACATTCCTACCAAGTGATTCATTTGACTCACAGACCTTTCCTACGAGCCAAAATCCCTCTTCAGACCCTCGGAGCAAAGGGATCTCGAGCACAAGCCCAGGTGCCGTGTTGAAGGCTCTGTCTGTGCTTTCCACAGCCATGCTGTGTACAAACAGGTTGCAGTGGGAGGCTGTCCTTGTCCTGCCGCTCCTGTGCTTGGTTCCCTCACATTCCATTTCAGTGACGTGGGACAGCTTTTTCTTGCTCTTTCCCCCGAGGGCCCGAGCAGAGCTGTTTACCCTCAGCTTCCCCTCCACAGGCAGGCCAGAGATGAACGTGAGGGGGAAGGAGGGGAGAGCATGATCCATGGGCGAGGCACAGCTCCAGTGCTGTGCCTGGATCCGGGAAGGTCATTCCAGGCAGGGACACACAACGTTGCGTTCTGCTCCTCCCATGGCATCCGGTACGTGCCCTGAACCTGGATTCACCCGTGTTTGGGTGTGAAGCTGCAGCATTTAAACTGGGACTCCTCTTCGTGGGAGCTCTTACAGTTTGAGCACTCCCAAGTTGTGATCCTGCGGGATTGGCAGGTCCCTGGCATGGGCAGGCTGCCTGTGTGATACGACTGCAGCTGATTACTTCATGGTCAGGTTTTAAAGCCTGACCTCTGAGCCCGAGGGCTGTGTGTGGGGATGGGAAGAGGAATGTGACGGGTAAGGAGTGGAAGGTGTAGCCCATGGGGAATATGGTTCTGCAGAGCCTTGCTGACCGGAGGGACTTGCTGCCGAGCAGGCTTGTGGTCTCTTTAGGAGGTGCACATCCTGGCCCTAGCCCACTGCAGCATGTCAGATGTCGCTGTTAGCTATTCTCTAAGACTCCACCGCATTCCATAACCAGGGAAAAGGTCTTGTTTTCCTTGAGGCAGCTGGTGCATTTAAGGAATTTCTGGTACGTGCTGGAGGAGAAACTCATTTTGTGCCTGAATGATGGAAAGTCAAGCTAAGAACACTGAAGCCCCTTTCTGGAGAGATGGACCCAGGTCTCGTGTACCACACAGACCTCAGTGGCTGCGCCAGCTCTGCTCAACTCATTCACTGCCCCAATTGGAGCTGCAAACAGGGAAAGCCCCTTTGAAGGCACAAAGTGAGGCTTGGCTTTCTCCTCACCGGTTGCAGGGGGAGGTCTGGGGCTCTGCCTGCTCTCAGGGATCGCAGTAAGGTGCTTTCCGCACAGGACAGCAGCATCAGTGCGTTTGCTGATGGAGCTGGAAGCGGTTGGCTCCTGGTAATGGCTCTGGTTCCCGTGCTCCAAAGGAGGAGCTGTCAGAGTGGATGGATAACAGCAGTATTGGGTGACTCTGCTTGGGAAAAGCTTCTTGAGCTGTTCAGGGCTGCTTCTGAATCCCGTTGGCCTTGGTGGGGATGGAGTGATCTCTGGCAGGGAAAGCAGATGTCACTGTCACGGCTTTCACTCTCTGAGGTGGAAGCGGCATTTCCAACCTTCTTGCCTTGGAAGCTTGTTCACCAGCCTGGATGTGCTCTGAGATGCGCTCTCGGCGGCAGTAGCTCTTCTTGGGAAGCAAACTGCAAGCTCCCTGGGTTACCTGGATTCCAGCACTGAGAGCAGTGAGGATTTAGTGCTGCCAGTCCTGCAGCTGATAAACAAGCTTGTTTTACCCCTGTGTTTAAAGAGAGGGAGCAGCAGCGATCGCTTTGTGAGACAGGGCCTGTATCTTCTTGCTGGTATGCTTGGAGTTCATAGAAACCTCCCGTACTTCCTGGTAATGTGTCCCTGGAGAGCAAGGGCATGGCAAGCGATAGCAGTGAATGAGCAGGGAGGTGGGAAATGTGATCTGCAGCCCCTGCAGGCTCCTGCGCCTCCGTGTCGGGGAGGTGGCATTTGTCACTGGGCCTTGCGTAAGGATCTCCGATGGCACAGATCCCGAGGAGCTGTGGAATGGGTTCAGAATGTGCTCAGCTGCGTGCCGCTTACGCACAGCTCTGCCGGCCCGCGCAGGGGTTTGGGGTTACAGGACCTCCGCGCAGCTCCACAGGTGCCTGTCTGTGCTGCCATAGAGTTCCCTACAGAAGCCTTGTCGGGCAGCTCCCATCCCCACTTGGCAGCCTGTCCGTCCGCTCTTTGGGAGCTGCAGATGTGCATCGTGGAGCGATTGGCTCCTGGCTGTGTTTGGGGCTACCGAGCGCCTCTTTGTTCCCACGTGTGGAGCGTGGCTGCAGGAGGGAATTGAAACAAATGCAGTGCCACTTCCAATTCCTCAGGCTCCTCGGTCAGGAGCCGCAGCAGTTCTGGTGGCTCCGGCTTGCCCACCCTGCCTCTGTCACGTCCCTCGTGGGCTGCCAAGCCTGCGGAGCACTGTCTGTGGTCTCTTCCCCTCTTAAGGAGCCGGAATCCCTCAGCTGAGAGCAGCCTGTGCTTTGCTGGGACGCAAGGAGGGAAGCTGGGTGCTGCTGGGTACCATCACACATGGTGCACATTGGGATGGGTGGTTTGGTACCAGCAATGCCTGTTCCTGTGTGGTTGATGGACAAAGGGAATTTGTAGGGAATGCCCACCTCTGGCTGTGTGAGCTGGGGAGTTGCCCTGATACACAGCTCGCTGTGCTAGATGTAGAGGTGCAGTAAGTCAATAGCTGCATCCCTTTGCTCTTGTGGAAGTAAGCAGCCTGCTGAACGGACAAGTGGATGTGTCACTGATTTCCATGTGCTCCTGCCCTGCTTGATGTAGGAAATGGGGCATGCCAGGAAATGGGAAAACGGCTGGAGTCTGAGGTGGCTGCCTGGGGGGCGGAAGGGAACAGTACCTGCTGTGCACTAAGGTACCTCCCAGCTATGACAGCCGTGCATGGGATGAGCATCCCCCTCTTCCCTTCCTGGGGTTGTGAGCGCCTGTGTCTGACCGCTCTGCTGAGGCGCTCCGAGCTGCGTTGCAGCCCTGTTGTAAGCCCCTGTGGATGGGCTTTACTTGTTTGGGTTTTGTTTCCTCGCAGCCTCTGCACGTATCAAAGGGGCTTTGTCCTGCGTCGGGCCCCGAGTTCCCGTGTACAAGGGGAGGTATTGAGTGAACTCCCGGCTGTGGCTTTGCTTCCACGTGCCCCTGCTGCCTTCACCTGGATTCAGCGCTCACCTCTGACTCAGTGTTTACTCTTCAGGGTTTGAGCATTCCCTGGAAATTCAATCTTCGAAGCGCATTATGCTTCACACCAAGTGCCTGCAGAAGCCCAGTTGTGCAATGCCTACGCTCGTGTATTGGCTGCTGTCTTACTCCCTCAGAACAGGGTTTACGGTGGCAAAGCAAAGCAGCAGCCGCAATTAGAATTTGGGTACTACGGCACTACGGCTGCCTTCAGAATAGCCCTGTCTGTGCTCCAGAAATACCCCTTGTCCCTTGCTGGAACTCAGAGCTGGGGTGCGGTGATGGTTCCTTGGCACACGTTGGTGCTGAGGGCAGGCAACCCCCCTGGATACCTTGCAGTTGCCTTCCCAGTTGCTGGGCTGGCCCAGGGCTGGCAGTGCTGGTGCTCTCTCATGGTTTGGCTTTGAAGTAGGTTTTCAGCTCCTGAGAGCGTTATCTGTGGGTTTAAGCCATCCCTGCTGATAAGGGAAATCAGATACTCTTGTTGGAAGTGGCTTGTAGGCTGCTGGATGTTGGAATTCAGAGGTGCACCGGAGTGAGAGGGGATGCTTTAGAGCACTGCTCTGTGCAGTTACTGCTGTGGAGCTCATTCCTGTCAGGCCGCTGTGTTAGGAAACAGCCTTCAGTTTGAAGCTGATCCTTGTGTTTCTGGGGAAGAAGCGAACTTCCTAAAGCTCTGAGCGCCTCTGTCCTGATTAGCGTCCCTTGCAGGGCAGGATGAGCGGTGATGGAGGGAGATCCCGGCCCGGCATCCCTTGGATGTTCTGCTTTATGGGCACTGCCACCTCCCTGCAGAGGCGCTGCTGGGAGCAGGTTGAGGTTTCAAGGTCACTGGTTCTAATCTCTCTAGTGCCTATGAGTCAGTGCAGGTAATGAGACATGAAGGTGCCGGGGCACGGGGCAGGGCGGTGTTCCCAAACCAGTGCTGCTCACACCAGCACCATCTGCATTGCTTCTACTGCAGAGCTCCTGCAGGATCGGGTGAGGAGAGGGCTGTCCGTGGCTGGGATCTTTATCCTGGTCGCTGAGGGTTAATGCGGGGAAGGCCGCATTCCATAGTTTCACTTTTGGCTTCTCTTCCCAAAAGTTTCCACTTCATTTCATAACGGTTCTGGAGTGCGGGGTGGTGATACTGGAACCACCGAGTCCGAATGCTCTCGCTTGCAGTGGGGGGCTGAGGCAGCCACGGCTGTTCATTAACCCTCCTAAGGCAGCTAACGGGGGGAGCTTTAATTAACGTGGGGGTAGAGGCAGTGACCAGAGGCGATGGCTTTGGGAAGAGAATGGCTGGCTGCTGTAGTCTCGTGCCTGGTGGAAATTGTGTTGGTTTGGCCTCTAGACGTGAAAGCAGAGTTTATGATGTGACGGCGCATGTATTGGTGCCTCACGTGCACGCAGGCACCGGGCTCTTTGGGGCAAAACCACTACATGGGCTATGTGCTGGCAATGCTTTGGGCATGTCAGTTATAACTGCGCCTCGGAGCTGGTAACCTCATCCAGAGCGTCTTCATGCTGCTGAGCGAGCGCTGGTGCTGTGGCCAGCAGAGTCTTGCTGAGCAGGGGGTACACACCAGCCCGCAGACACGCGCTGCCTCGGCATTCCCAGCGTGGAGCAGCCTGGCCGGGACCCTGCCTGTGCCTCTCTCCAAGGCAGGGCCTGTGTGAGGCATCTTGTGACGGGGCTGCTGCTTGTTTGTTCCCATAGAAACTGCCATCTGATCGTGAGGCAAAACCTCTGCTGGAAACCAGCCTCTAAAGACCTGAGTGCATCATCCAGATCCGCATCCTGCTGCATCCTGCTGGACCCTTCCTGCTCCAGAGCCTGGGGAGCTGGTGCAGTTAGCGCCTTAGAATAGCCTCAGCAAGAAAGGTGATGCTGTCACTGGTGGTGAAGCTGGCAGTTGCTTGGCGCTGGTTCCTTGGTGTTCTCACTGGGGTTGTGGGAGCTGAGCTGCCTGCAGACCCTTTGAGAAGTGCCCGCGATTCCCGGGATACCCCAGGAGTTTGGGGATTGGCAGTCACGCAGTTGTGGCAGTGTTACAGCATAACTCCCTCTTCTGCAGGTGTGTGCTGTAGTGCTGCCTATTGCTGTGGTTTATATTGAATACCCAAGTAGATTGACTTCGGTAGAGAGCAGACCTAACCCTTACAGGTATTCCCAGATGGACTTGGTGGGATATGAAGTTCCATCTTAGCCGTTGCTTTAGACTCTCTCTGATACTCTTGCAATCCCAATGTGATAGCTAATGTTCTACAGCCGCCTTCTTGACCAGGAGCTGTTACCCTTCAGAACAGAACTGCAGCTAATGTAAGTACGCGAGGAGCGCCGTGTGTGCTGCAGAACCTCCTCCCTGGAATGTGGGCAGGATTCCGTGTCACAGCTCTGCACGGAGCCACTGCCGCTTGGGCTGTGGCGAGGCGCAGGGTGAGTGAAAGGGATTGTTATATGGGATGACAGATTCCTCTGGAGGCTGTTGCTGTGTGCGGAAGGGAAGCCAAGACATCAGTGCCTAATGTCTTCCAGAAGTGCTCTGCTTTAACCCTTGAGGAGCCTCAGGAAATCAGTTGGAAGCCAGTGCAAGGGCTCCCTGTGGCTCGGCTGCACATCCTGATCCATTGCCAGTTAGCTTTCCTGTTGGCAGCTTACAGCAATGGGATTTCTTGTGCTGTGTGGAAGACTGGGGAGCTGAACCAGAGCCGCCCTTACTGTGTGTTGCTCTTGTCATTAAGAACTAGCTGCTGCTCTTGCCTGTCGAGAGATGGTTGCAGTGCTCGTCAGCAGCTTTCCCTCCCCTTCTTGCTGCTGTGCTTCCCGGCAGCCCAGGCTCCTGCAGGATCCTGCTCCATCCCTCTCGGATGCTCTGCTCTTCCCATCACTGCCGAGGCGCGGAGCTGAGCGCACATGAGCTGCTTTGTGCTTCCCCTCCTACGTGCAGTGCAGAGTGATGTGCACTGCTTTACCTGATGGGAAATGGGGCAGATAAAGGCAGGAACATCCGGAGTTGTCACCGCGTTTTCCCAGGCCTTTCCTCCATTCCCCTTCCTTTAAAAGAGGTTGGTGCCACATTGCACAGACATGGCCTCACCTTGCTGCTTCTGGACAGGAGTTCAGCTGCTGAGTGACTTTATGGGAGCAGAGTGATGAAGGAACCAGTTTGAAGGTGCCCTCAGATGGAGGGTGACCTGTGCTCAAAGGGACCAAGGTGAGCAAGTGTCCTCCCAGGCTTTGATTCCCCTCTTGGCTTCACTTGTGTGCGGAGTGCAGGCTACAGCTTGCACGCCGTAGGCAGGCTTATGTGACCAGGATCTGGTGCTTCACACCCCGTTTGATGTGTGAACTGCTTTACATCCATGTAAATGCTCCACAAGGCCCTGTGCTGGTTTAACTGAGCTCATTCAGAAACCGGTTTTAATTAGCAAGTGCAGTCTTTGTCAGTAGGTGCCAAGATGGTGTTTGGTTTGCACAGGACCCGTGGAGGCAGTGCTGCAGTGCTGTCAGCACAGTGGAGGGCTGAACCACAGCGGTGCTCACTGCCCTGTTCTCCCTGCTTTCACTCCAGCAAACCCACACAGCGCTTGCATTGCTTCACCAGAGCCCCTGCCATTGCTGATGCTGCAAGAAGCTGCATTCAACATCTGTGTGCTGGGTTTGACACCTGCAGCTCGGCTGAGATTTGACCCCATAGTGTCCTGATTGGCAGAGTGAGGCCTGTGCGTGGGTCACAGCATGTGCTGCTCGCAGAGGTCTCCGTCTCTGCCCTCGAAAGTCTCCTTAGATCAAAGAGCAGGAGGTGGAAGTGAGTCTTAAACCAAGGAGCTGGGCCGGGGGGTCCGGCATGCTTGAGACAGGAGCCTTTACCTGCCTGTTACTTGAGCTTCTGTCCCTTGGGCTTCAGCTGATGTTTAACACTGGTTCTTAGCTATTCTTGTGAGGGAGTTGGATGAAATCACAGCAGCAGGTGGGCAGTTTGCCTTGCCTGCTGTCTGCAGATGGACATGTGGACATGTTTTGGTGTAGCAATATGGGCCGTCACTGTGGGCTGGCATTCGTGGGTATAGCTTGCCTTTTTCCTCGACTAGGATAAAGAAGCAGTGTTCCATACCACCTCTAATGCATGGCTCTGACCCCCTTGAAGTTCTCACGCTTGCGTCCGTTAAGCATTACAGTGATTTTGTAAGGCTTCTGAGCTAAAGAACCAAATCACTGGCGCCAGCGTCAGCTGAGGCTGTGGAGTGCAGCGTTTCCTCCTTGTGTAACAAGGTTCTAAGTGGAAGGATGGAGAGGTCAGTTGCAGTGTAAGCACGGCATGTGTAAAGCAGGAGGGGATCAAAAAAGGTGGGAATTGTGTGACTGTGCCCCACTTCTGTGCTCTGCCCTGGGCTCCATCCGTTCTACATGCCCTGGAATGATGAGATCGTCCCCACTGGGTTTAGCACAGCTGCAGGCGTCAATGTGGGGTCTGTGCTTCAGCCACTGAAATCCAGAGCCGTTCCCCTGGGCTCGGGGAAGGGTCACAGCAGAGCACAGCCCTCACAAGCAGGGCATTAACACTGCACCAGGCCCAAGGGTTTGCATGTATTGACTTTTCCCAAAACACCATTGGTGTTTTCTTCACCCTGTGCAAGACACAAGTCCCTGCATTGATTGTGAAGAGGGATGTGGACGCGGTGATAACTTCCTTCCTGAGCAAACACACTTGGCTGTGTGCATCTTGGTCCTCGGTTTCCTGCTTTCAGTTGCTGCCAGTATTTGTCTGTGCCACCTCCAAAGCCCCCAGTTTGGCTGCAGAATGGCCTGGGGTTATCTGCTGCATCCCTGAAGTGGGGGGTTCTGCTGGTGGGTTAATTCCAAGGGGGAGATGCCTTTCTTTGCCCGGGAGCTTGCTGGGAGAGGTCTCTCTGGTCTGGTAGCAGGCCATTGTAGGGATGTAAGGTGTGTGTGGATGTCACAGCACATCTCTGCTGTCGAGTGTTTTCCTGTGGGTAAAACCTGTACCGGTTGCCTGTTTGCATGTAGGGTGCTGGCTTTCAGTGCCCTTAGCACCCAGGCAGGCTCGCGGTGACAGCCAGCCTGAAGAACACGTGTGTCTGCCGGCCAGCCATCCCTCCAGGAGCAGGTGACTCCTGAAGTGACCGCTGCCCCCTGAGCTGCTGCGGCGTGCGAGCACACCGGGGCGTGCGGCGTGGGGCAGGTCTGCAGCAGAGCCCTCAGCAGGTGAATGCATTGCAGCAGCTTTTCCTTCGTCTGCCCCTGCCTCTGTCTTGACTCTGTTCTCTGGTACCAGAGCTCTCCCAAAGGTCCTGTGCAGCGTCAGTGTCTGCTTATGGGAGTGACTTTTACCCCTCCAGCAGCTGCTTAATCCAAAGGGGTCGTGTTCCGAGCTTCCCAAGCGTCCGGGCAGGCAGGAGCAGCTGGAAGGAGGAGCTCTTTGCTGTCAGCCCTCTGACAGCTCGTTGGCATCCCAGCAAGGCTGTAGTGTGGTGGGCAGAAAGGAGAGGGTTGCTGTGCTGTGGAGGGAGTTCGGGTCCTGTCCGTGCCTTTAGACTGGCCTCCTCCGGGCTCTCTCCTTTAGCAGCCCAAAGAGCTGCTCCAGAGCCCGCCTCTCTTGCGCTCTGCCGTGTGCCCCATGGAATGCAGGGCGCATGCAGTGCTTGCTCAGGGGGGTGTTCCAGGAGGGGTGGGGAGCGGGGGGACGCCTCGGAACAATTGTAGGAAGTGTTTCTCCTAAATGAACGTGTTGGTTTCTTTCAGTGCAGTCAATTTGCCGGTGCCATCTGTTGGCTCTTGTTACACTGAGGAGATCAATTGCTGACTTATGGCAATGCTTCCTGGCCCGATTCCACTTGTGTAGGGATTACTGCTGGGGCTGCTCA
Source organism: Amazona ochrocephala (assembly GCA_039720435.1). NCBI lineage: Eukaryota > Metazoa > Chordata > Aves > Psittaciformes > Psittacidae > Amazona > Amazona ochrocephala. Next base: position 7,373,506 of record CM077895.1, read on the forward strand.
CGTGCTCTGTTCCCAAAGAAGTGGGGCTTCTCCTGGTTTCAAGTGGGGCTGCTACAGAAACAACTGACATGGAAAAGGTGGTTTCTTTATGGGGTGATCATCCGTGCAGGAAAGCTTCATTGTAGTTCAATTGTAGTTATAATTGGATCCAGGCAAATGTGTGGCCTGAAGTCCTCGGTGTTAGCCCAGGACAGGGTCCTTGGCTTTGCCCCGTGTTCGCTGCACAGAAGGAAAAGGAGACTGCAGCGTCCTATGGGTCCTTCCCATGGAAACAGGCTCTGCTTCTCCCTTTCCTCCCCTTGTCCCGTAGTCGTGAGCGTGGTTGCTGACCCTCCTGCCCTGTCCTCCCGCTGGGCGCGTGGCGCTTGGTTTCCCTGCCCTTGGCAGGGCACCATGGATTCGAGGAAGCCTGCAGGGATATTCGCCACGCTCGGCTCATAAACAGGATGTCGATATGGATGTTCGTTCTCCCCTGCACCGAGGCCCCTGCCTCCTTCGGGAGCCGCTCACCCCTGCCGTGGTCTTGCAGCCCCGGTGGCTGCCGCAGTGTCAGATCTGGTGTCCTGGGGCAAATCGGGGCTGTCCAGTTGTGATTGTGGCGATGCCGGGGGAGCGTCAGGAGAAGGCCGTGTGTTTGAGAGCAGGAAGTGCAAAGGCGGCGTGTGCTGGGATGCAGGAAAGGGTTGGTGCTGAGCGCGGAAGGGGCAGCCTGGGCTTGTGGGAGCGTTCTGGGGTGTTCGGGCCTGAAATGGCGTTTCTGCTCCTGTGGCTTCCCGTGTGATGCAGTAGGCACCCTGATGTCAGTGGTACCTGCTCCTGCCCTTTTGCCTCCGGAGTTTCAGTTCCACTCCTTTAGTTCCTCGCTGCCCCTGTGCTGTGGGTCAGATGCTCTGCTGCGCACCCGGCTCTTGCCTGACGTGCGCACAAGCAGCTCGGGAGCGTGGAACTACGGAGCAGTGTTTCCAGAAGGAACACCTGGAAGCACAGTGGACTCCTGACATCCCCTCTGCTTTCCCTTGCGGGGGTTTCCTGCTTCCTGCGTTCGCGGGGAAGCTCCGAGGTTCCTGAAACCGGAGCACGCGGTGCTTTCCCCAGGGCTTTCAGGAGCCTTTTACCTTTCATCCGGCAGCAGTCACTGGAGGCATTGGGACGGGGTGAAGACACATTGAGGGAGCCCCTGCAGAAGGGCCAGCTCCCTCCTCGTCTCCCTGAGGGCTCAGGTGTGTTCAAGGGCCGCTGTGACAGTCCGATCCTTCACATGAGGACACCTCCTGGCTGCTGTGTGTGTTCCTCTGCACCACATGGAAAGCCCTCAGTGTAGTGAGGTGACAAGCGTGGGGCAGGCGGGGGACAGCAGCCTGCTGTGTTGTCAGAGCCAGAACCAGAGCGATTGAGCTCTGTTCTGTCCGGCCCTGCAATCAGATGTTCTGTATCCCTTGACCTCTGCCACCAGTGTCAACCCCAGTCGTATAATTAAGCTGGGCAATGAGATTTCCTTTGGGTGACTGTAGAGCTGGGAAGTGGGTAAGGAGCTTTGCAATACTCCAGATCTGTGGGGTTTTCAGGGATTTATGCCTGAAAGTGACTCCTGTCTCTTAGACGTTTGGGGTTTGCTCTTTGAGGAAGTGCCTCTTAGCTTTGTGTACACACCCCCGTCAGTTTAAGCTTTACCAAAGCTCATTCCTGCAGGGATAATCCTTGGTGCAAAGCACACTGTGGGTGCTTCCCAGTCCCCCTCTGGCTCTCAGCTCTCCCGGTCCCCTCCTGAGCGCTGTCCTTGGAGCTGTGCGGTGCAGAGCACCCCAAACAGTGGCAGTGGCAGTGGCAGTGCCAGCCCCGAGGAGCAGCAGCAGCTCCTCACCCCGTTACTCACTGCCTGTTAGTGCCTGGCAGCCGCACAGCTCCAGCGCTTCTCCTTGGCTCCGGCTCCAGCCCCGGCCCTGCCAGCAGCCCCTGGTGCCCAGTGCCAGGCCCGGCTCCGCACGGCACAGGGCTGCTGTCGGAAGCAGCTCCCTGACTTGGGAGCCTGGAGCCCTTCCTGCGCTCAAAGGAAAGAACCAGCTTAGTGTGCCGGTGCCTTGCTGGGGTACGCGCAGGGCAGCTGTTCCCCTGGCGAGGGTTTCAGCCTAGGAAATGAAGCTTAATTTTCACGTGCTTCAGATTGTTCCCTTAAAGGCCCTGATGATCCCTTTGTTTGTTTGTCTTCAGGCCTGTTAGAGCATCACTTAGCATTGCACTTGGGGTTTGGCGCTGGAGGAGGAGATGTGTTTTGGACCGTGTGCCACAGTGGGTTTTGTTGCTACGCACAGAGCACTTGTCCCTGGCACACAGCAGGGGCTGTTCAGAGCAAGGCACTTCTGGCACTGGGCTTTGGGCTCCTGGGTCACATCCTTCTGGCTGTGCGTGACCAGCACAGGGGGGCTCTCCCCGTTTGGAGTTGGGTGGTTTCACTGGCTGTGCCCCAAGGAGCTGGGAGCTGCCAGTGCTGGGGAAGGATGCTCAGGGAAGGCCGAGGCAAGAGGAGTGGAGAAGTCTCCAATGCTAGGGAGGCTTGACCGGGTGTGCTGTGGTAACCGGAGCCCGAAAACCCTTCTGCACACTGCTCTCAGACAGTACCCTCTGTAGGGACAGTACCCCAGAGGCAGGGAGCAGAGCTGCTTCCTGCCTACCTCACGGCAAGGTGCTGGGCTCTGGGAGGCTGCCCGGAGCCTTTCTGCGGCAGGGACTGTGCATTCTGGTCAGCGCAGCAGGCCTTACGTGCAGGGCCTGCTTTGCGAATGGGTCCTAACCTCTGTCCTGCTCTGCCCTTGTGCTAGGTCGCTATAAAGATAATCGATAAGACCCAGCTGGATGATGAGAACCTGAAGAAGATATTTCGAGAAGTTCAGATCATGAAGATGCTTTGCCACCCTCATATCATCAGGTTGTACCAGGTAGGAGCACTCTCCGCAGCGTTTTCCACCCCTTTGTACTATAGCTTTACACCGTGTGGTAGTGCTTTCCCTGGAGTTCGCTCTCTATTTCTCCTGCGTGAGGTACTGGGAAAGTCCTTTTTGTTTCCAAGGACTCGGAGTACTTTGATTAAGGGAGCAGGAGGAAAGTGTGGCTGATCCTCCTCTGTCTGGGAGATGATGCTTCCGCTGTGGGCTGGCCCCTTGCCATTTGTTTATGGCTCTTGTGTGCTTTTCAGCTTCCCAGTTGAAACCGGATGCGGGCTCCCCTTCTCTGTGTAAGGGAGAGAGTGAATCTTACCCTCTAGCACAGAGCTCCCCTGCTCTCCTCTCTCTGACCCATGGCCCAAGGACTCGCTGATCCCTCCCTGCTTTCCTGGAAGGCGATCAATAGCACCTGGGAATATTGTTTGCAGACTTGTTCTCCAGCTTGTTTGGCATTCCTGGTGCGCAAACAGAGCCACCGGAGGCACAGCCCACGTGTGATGCCTCTGACGCATGTGTTTGTGGTGCCCCTCCGACTGAACCATCAAATAGAGCAGCGGGGAGGTTGCAGCAGGCCAGGGACATGCGGGCAGCACCAGCGTGGGGGGAGCAGAGGGGTAAAGGAGGCCACCCCTTGGTGAACCATTGCATGCTGCTCTGGGAGCTGGTGGCCAAATGAGAGGCTCCCTCCCTGGGCCTTTCTGATGCAAGGGCTCCAGCAGCGACTTACAACTAGAGAGGAGTGCTCAAAAGCACAGCCTCCCCTCTGCTGCTTGCAGTCCCGGTCCTGGAAGCTGTCAGATGGAGTCCCCTTCCCGGGGTCTTGCCAGAGCTGGTCAGAGCTGCCCGGTTCAGTGGGCTTGTCTGCTCAAGCCCTGTGTGCTGCTCAGCTCTGCCTGATGGATGTGAGCACTTGGTTGGACTCCAACGAGTTAAAGCTGAGTAGAAGTGACAGAGCCAAACCACAGAGTGTGAGATGCTTACAGCAGCCACTGCAGCACTGCAGCGTTTTGCAGGTGCTTGGGAAATGCTGCTTTGCAAATGGACTCCTTCTTTTTAATAAGCCCTTTTCCACCCTGTTTATTCCATGTATGGTTTTGATATGACACCGAGCCGGTGACACTTGCGGCTTGGCTTTGCTAAGGTGAGGAAAGAGCAGCCACTGCGGAGGGTGTTCCACCCTGTCTGATCTTCCTAGGCTTCCAGTGGCGTTGATTTTTAGGTAACAAACTACTAAACCCTGGAGTTGGTGATTCGGAGCCTTTCACAGCTTTTCACTGGGAATCTGGAATAAATGGTGCTTTCAGACTCGCTGTGACAGGTTCTGGATCACCAATGCCGGAATGAAGTGGTGGCCTTGGCACATTGGGCTGCTGCAGCCCCACTGCCCTGTCAGACTCCTACAGATGTGTGTTGAGAGAGGGGTGTTACCTGGCTGAAACACACAGGGCCCCCTGCAGCAAAGCCTCTGCCCTGCCTCATGTCCCATGGGTCTTGGCTCATTCCCAAGTCACTTCTTGATTCAGTGAATGTTCCCCCTTTGGCAAAATTGGCGGTGGTTTTAGTGCCTGCAGTGGCCTGGTAATTGGGAAGGTGAACTGGTTCCCTTGTGGCAGCCCGGAGAAGTCTCCCAGGGGAGCAAACACTGAAGGGAGGCCAAAGCCAGAGGAGGAAGGCGCAAGTGAAGCGTGTTTTATACAGCATCACTGTTTAGAGCTTGCCATTTGATTCCGATGTGTCCCAGTTCCTGTCTGTTCCTTGCTACAGGAGGGTTAATATTGTTGATTCAGTGAAAGCAGTGACAAGTGGTATGGAAAGGGTCAATTCTTATTTAGCTACACTTTTTGCAGAGGGCAGCGTCCTTAATGTGTCCCTTCTCTGTCCTTGTGCCCAGGTCATGGAGACGGAGCGGATGATTTATCTAGTGACCGAGTACGCCAGCGGAGGGGAAATATTTGGTGAGTACATTTACTGCATTCTTTAATCAGGTAATGCACTTGGTCAGCTCCAGTAAACTGAAAATAGCTGCCACGCTCTCTTGCTGCAGCTCAGGGATGCCCTTCAGCCTGAAGGCTTTCCATTGATGGGGGAGTAGAGAAATAAATGGTAGCAACTTGGTGGGGAAGTCCCTTCCATAACCTCTGCTGCTTGTTTGGGTTCCGTTGGCAGGTGCTGCCCTGCCTTGGTGCTGACTTTGGGGTGACAGGTGTTGGGAGTAGTCACCTGGTTGGCTTTGGAAGTGTTGCTGAGCACTTGGTTCCAGCAAGTTGTATGGAGCTTGTTGACGACAGCGGAAACGTCAGGGTTTGTTAGTGGCTTTCACAGAAACAGGCAGTCCTGCGGCGCTGCAGCGTTCTGTTCCCAGAGCCATGCGTGTTCTTATCTTCTGGATACCTGATGTTATCTTCGCCTGTGTTAGCTACATCCATTTTCAACTCCATTGTCTGCTAACAATGTTTTGGCTGAGCTTTCTTGTCCACAGAAGCTGTTCTTTACAGGAAAAGGCTATCGGTGCAGCACAAGTGCAGGAGCTGGTGGCTGATTCCTTCATTTTCTTATTGCCATGATGAGTATGAAGACCTGTAGAGATGGAAATACAGGTGCACACTGGGATCTGTGCCAGCTCACCCGTGGGAGATGCAGAAAAGGGGGAAATCCTCTGCGCTTGGCTGAAGCTGGCTTCAGTCTGCTTGCAGGCAGTGCCCTTGGGAGGACAGTCACATACAGCCTGTCAGCTAAATGGAGCTGCTCTCCTCCTTGTCCTCTTGAGCCACTGCAGAAGATTGACTTTCAATGCCAGGACCTCTCACTTTGCTGCAAGAGGCTGCCTTGTAGTTAAAGGTGAAGCTGTTAGTGAAGCAAGAGAAGCTTCAAATTAAGGAAAAGCCAATTTGAGCTGCTTTCCAGTTCCTCAGTACCTTTGTAGATGGTTGGTGTGGCTTCTTCCCAGCATGGTCCATCCCTTTGGGCTTCCTCTCTGAGAAGGTGACAGCTGAAGGAAGAAGCAAGTGGCAGCTGATGTGGATGGCCCTGTGGAAACCTGACTTCCTCCAGCTGAGCCTCCCAGTTGTCTCCTCAAGCATGAGTCATGGCGCGGGACGCGCAGCAGCTCCGGAGGCTTGAGGCTCCTCTCGCCTGGTGCAGCAAAGTCACTTGAATGTGCCTAAGAGCTCGCTTGCATGTGGATCACCACAGGAGAGCATAAATCTCTCCTTACTTTCTCCCTCTTCTGTTGCATTTGGCAGCGATGGGCTCATCTTTTTTTAAATGCGGAACCATGTGCAAGCTCATATACAAGCCTGGAATGAATTCTCTTGCTTACAAAAATAGCCTTCTCCATGAGCCGAAGTGCAGATCTAATTGCTTGCTGCACTACTTCATGCTGTAGTAAATTCAGCTCATTAGCATGGCTAATTTCCATTGCACTGCCCAGCGTTTATCCTGTGGGTAGCTGGGAGCAGCCAGCTCTGGAGCAGCACAGGGCAAAGCCCCCGCTGGCCGGGTCTGAGCCTTTGCAGGCGCTGTGCTTAGAGCCGAGAGGGGGAAACCGAAGCCTCAGCTTTTTGTAGTCAGGGTTTCCTGAGGAGCCATTAGGACTTTGTTCTACCAGCGGAAGCAATTTAGAGGGAGGAAGCAGCAAGCCGTTTTGGGAAGGTTTCCTCGCAGCCATCAGCATCTCCTGTGCTGAAGAATCGCACGTCCTCTTGTTGTGCAGGGAAGGGCTGTCACAGCATGGGCTTCACTGGGCAGTTGTGACTGGGGAGCCCTCTCTGCTGCATGTGCTCGGGCAGGGGCTTTCAGCTCTTTTTCTTGGTTCCCTCCTGAAATGTGCATGACCAAGGCTTTAAAGCTGAGCTGCGGAAGGGGCAGGGGCTGACCACCACGGCTCTGCATGTGGCGTGAGGCTGAGCGCGCGTATCCTTCGAGTTACAGTCGTCCTTTTCAGAGCAGGTTTGGTTAGGAGCAAATCTGAGTTGTTTTCCTTAGTGCTTTAAAAGGACTTAAACAGTACCATAGAGCTGTCAGTGCTGCACAGACAGTAATGCAGGTTGGAATTGGTTGTTTAAGGAGCAGTAGTTTCTCTAAATGGCCTTGGTTTCAGCCTGGTTGGAGGCTTCTCTGTCTCCTTGCTTGGAGCTCTGGGAGAGCTTTGCAACCTGTGTGTCCGAGTTGCCAGTAGCAGGGCTCAGAGCTCCTTTGGTGGCCGAGCAGAGCCATGCAGTGTCTTTGATTCCTGTTCCTGGAAGCACAGTGATAACTGACCGCCTGTAAGGGTGTGTGGGACCAGGAGGAGCCCGGCTTTCGCTGGAGGCTCAAGCACCAAAATGTAAATTGTTATGTTTGTCCCTGTGCATGTTTTGCGTGCGGTTGGGCCTCTGGTTTGACATCACCAGCAAATGGATGGCTCCTTTGAAACAGAGGGTGCTCTTTGTTCCAGGTCCCTCGAGTGTCCCTCTTGTGAGGTCAAACAGAACGTGGTCTGAAAGTCTGGTCCGAGTTCCGCTGTTTACTATGGCTTCTGTAAACAGTCTGCAGCCCTCACAGGAGCGTGGGTACTTGCTTGATGGACAGAAGTGCTCGGCAGCATTGATCTGGTTAACGCCGTCAGCCTGTCTGTGCCTCTGCCCCGTCTCCTCTGCTCACCCGCAGCCCTCTGGACAGGCACATTAAACAGCATGGTACCAGTCCCTCCAAGGTCAGGCTGCTTCTGGGATCGCAGGGTCACCAGGTACACTGGAAGGGTGACTTAGTCCAGCACAGGGAGGACATGTGAGGCTTCAGCAGCGTTTGCTTGCCAGACAGAAAACAGCTTGAAAGCATGAGGGGTCTGTCCAGGGGCGGAGAGTGGGCACCCGTGTGTCAGCCCTGTCGCTTGGCCAGAAGGTGCTTCTTCCTCAACCTGGGCTCTGTAATGCAGAGAGCAGCATCAGGTGCTTCACCGGAGCACAGAGAGCAGCGGGCTGTGCTCTGGATCAGGGTGCTGGCTCCCAGCTGAGCGCGAGGCTCATTCTGTAACCCCTGCAGCGCGAGAGGTTTGTGCAGGCTAAGCTCGCAATGGTTAATTTTGGCACGCACTTGCCCTTGGTGGTATGTGAAGTATTCTGTAGCTTCATTGTTTCTGTCCTTCCTCTGGCGCTGGGGCAGAAATGTCAGCGGCCTGAGTGCTGTGCCTACGTGCAGAGCCTGGGGACCGGCTCCATGCGCTTCTCTTCAGGAGCAGTGGGACTTCAGCCTGTCCTGCTGCTGAGCAGGGCTGGATCGAAAGACGGACAATGGAACGTCCGTGTGTGGGACCACGAACCTGAGCTGGGCAAAACTGCCCTTGGAGAGGCGTGTGGGAAGACTCCCGTAGTAGTGGGTTTGGTTCCTCGCCGGCAGGAGAGCCTCAGGAATACTTTGAGGACTGTCAGGAGGTTGGAGCCCTGCACTCTGCTGTAGCAGTGGCCCCGCTCCCGGGTTCACGCGCAGTAAACAGTGTGGCTGCCCTTGACTTGTACAGGAGCTGAGCTGTGCCTGTGGATGGGTGGCAGTGGTTAAAGTGGAGCAGGCTCTTGCTTAGCTCTGCTCATCGGCCTCCCAGCTCCTCAGACTAGAAAACTTACGACCCCGCGACTGCCTTGATGGACTATGACAGGGCTGTTTGAGAGAGTAAATGTTGCTTTTCCTAGCAGGTGAATTGAGGGTCATGGTGGGGTTGGTGATGGATTTCCCTCCCTGGCCCTGCTTCAGATGTGCTTATGGAAGGAGTTTATCCGATGACTACAACTGAATTGACAAGTTCTTTGAAGCCCAGCTTCCCTCTGTTGCACAACCCACGGAGTGAGCCGGGAGGAGGAGGCTGCTGTGGCTCCGGAGCCGGCAGAGCTGCTCTGGTGGAGCTCAGTAATTGGTGTTTACTGCCAGGCAGTTATGGCACGGGGGTTGGAATTAATGGGGCATGGGGAAAACAGCAGCTCCTGAGCAGAAACCGTCACAAGCCACGGGGTTTTGTGGTGGTCAAGGTGTCTTTATCAAACCCTCCAGTCTAGGGCAGTGAAATGACTGGGGAGGCTCAGGAGGTGAGCCCGTGTTCTGTGAGGCCAAGTGCAAGGTCCTGCCCCTGCGCTGGGGCAATACCAATCATAAATACAGAGGAAAGTTGATCACTTTGAAGCCTTTTGCTTGGGGACAGCTCAGGTAGGGCTGTGTGGCAGCGGTGTGCTGGGTCCTTCCCATGCAGCTCCAGCACTAACCCCATCTGGTGCTGGTGCCTGCGTTGTTCCCCATCTCCATCCTCCGTGTTACCTGTTACGGGCATGTGGGGAGCCCCTGTGTGAGTAACCCCTTGTTCCTCCTCCTTCCCTTGCAGACCACCTGGTGGCCCACGGCCGTATGGCAGAGAAGGAAGCCCGGAGGAAGTTCAAGCAGATAGTGGCTGCTGTCAACTTCTGTCACTGTCGCAATATTGTCCACAGAGATCTGAAGGCAGAAAACCTGCTCCTGGATGCGAACCTCAACATCAAAATAGCAGGTGAGCTCAGCCTGGGGGTGCGGGAGGAAGGCAGCTGCTCTCAGAAGTTAATAAATGTAGGCACTGGCTGCTTCCAGGTATTCACAACGAAGGAAGCGCAGTGCAGCTAAAGGAAGCTTTGGATTTCTGCGTGGCCTGCTGCCCGGGGCTGGAGCTGCCAGGTTGTAGCCAGGAGATTTATATCTCCCTCCAAGCAGTGCGAAATAGAAGGAGGAAAAAAAGCAGCTTTGGCTTCATAGGCACATATGCAGCTACAGATCCTGTGGTGTTCCGATACGCTGGGTGATGGGTGAGACTAATCCCTAACTATTGACCTTGTTTTCAGTCCTGCTCCCAGTTTAGGACTTCTCCGAAGCAGGTCAGGCTGGGGGAGAGAGAAGGAATGGCAAAGCAGGGCTGACAGTTTCAATGGCAGAGCAGTGAAGGGGAAACGGCGCTCAGGGAGTCCTGTTCGTTGTGTTTCTTTCTCTTCTGTGCCATCCGTAGGTGTTGGATGGGAGCTGAACACTCGGTTTGTAGTAAAATGGTTAATAGGTTCCTAGGTTCCTCTCATCCTTGCTTTGTGAGGAGGGAACGGGGAAGGAAGTGAAGGACTTTGGCACTTCCTCTTGACACTTAATAGTGTGAACCATGTCCTCCCTGGCACGAGGCTGGTCACCTGCTCTTCGCTGCTCTGCGGGCAGAAGATGAGCATGAGGCTGCTGCTGACACAGCACTTTGGGCCGTGTGTTGTGTGCAAACAGATGCGCTAATGATTTGAGGCCATCTTGTGTTCATGGGGTAAAATCCAGCCCGTGTGCAGGGTGCCAGCAAACAGGAGTTCGCAACTGCCCCAGGTGAGGCTGGGTTTCCTGCACAGGTGCCCACAGGGGCACGCTGACAGGCTCTGAATGTGGAAGCTTTGGGGCTTTCTCTAAGGGAGCTGGAAACTGTTTCCCTTCCAAATCTCTGCTCCCGGAGCGGACTCTGGGACAGCTCCCACCCTGGTGGTGGCAGTGTTTGACTTGGCAAGAAGGTGTCGTCGGGAGTTGAAAAGTAGCCTGGAAAAGCTGATTGATGGGTAGGATTTTCCAAGGACCGAGTTTCATCCCTCTACCTCATCAATTACAACTTGACACCACAGCCTCTGATGGGGCGTGTAACTCCGGCTTCAGGCTCCCGCCAGTGCAGGCGTTCTGCAGCTGCTACTGACCCCTGCTTGCAGTTTCACATCCCTTGCTCAGTGTTGGTAAGTGGCACCTTCAAGCCGGTGCAGCAGCCTCGGAGCGGGTCAGTGCTGCAGTTCTCACTTGGCACTGACTGCAAGGGGACTTGTGCAGTTTGGGGTTTCGGTTTCAGCTGCACTGGTTTTCCATAAACAGGAGGCAGAAGCGCTGATGCCCTCACGCTCATTTTTCCCATGGATGCTGTTTCTCCAGTGTACCTTCTCAGAGGCTGAGTCAGTCGCTTCTGGCAGTGGGATCACTGGTGTTCCCAGGCAGAGAGTTCAGCCAGGAGTTGAGATGGTTGCTAAACAGCCAGGCCTTCCCGGCCTATGGCTGCAGAGGAATGTCGTCCGTGCGTTGCTGTGTATTCGTGGGCAAGACCTGCAACCCTCCCAGGATGAAGTGTCCCTGGTGCAGGTGCTGGAGCCGGCTCCCTGCAGCTCCCCTCTATGGAAACATGAGAGACTGGGTCCGCTTGTGTAGCACAGAGCTGTTCCTTTAAATATCTCCCTATTCCGTGGTGGCTTTCACCTTGCTCCTCAGAAATGCCCTTTCCCTCTGCATCTGCTTGTGGAATGAGACCCGGTTGCTCCCTGGGGATTTGCAGACCCTCTCCCCATACACTTTTGGAGGCTCTTAGCAAGCCTGCTGTTCTCCTCAGGAGCTGGGCTGGGGGCTCTGCAGGAGCTGCCTGAAGGAGGAGAGGAAAGTCACCTGGAAGTAGGTCATGGAACATCCTGTGCGGAATGCAGTGATTGGGAGCACGAGCTCAGCAGTTACTGTGTTGTCCATGGGGTGCCAGTGAGGTTTCCATGCCTCCTGTGGGATTTAGGAGAACAAACCTTTCTTGATGCCTAAAGAACGCGTGCCAGAGTGCTTACCTTGTGCAGCATGGATCGAAGGCGCTGAGGAGAAGTAAGCAGCTAAAGCTGAAGGTGGATCTTCAAGATGAATGTGTATTTATTGCCAGATATGGGGAAAAACCCTTTGTGCTTCTGCATCTCGGGTATTCTTTGCCATTTGTGTAATTAAAGTGCACGTTCTCAGCCCAGCACTGCGCTGGGACCTTGTGTGTCGCTGGCAGGTTGGCACTCAGCTGTGTGTTACCCCAGCTCCCTGCAGTTCTGACCACTGAGGGAGTCAAAATTAAGCTCTTTATAAAAGCTTTCCACTTCCTGCAGCTGCACTGTGTTTTTGCCACAGTGCTTTGGTTTAATCACTCGCAATTTGCCAAGTGAGTGTTTGTGGCCTCTGTTTTCCAGCATTCCTCACGGAACCCTGCAGCGAGGGGCTGCTGCCGGTGCAAATGCCATGGCAAACGCCTGTGTGTGTTAATGGCGCTGCCCTCCTGCTGGCACACACACAGGCGCTTTGCACATAACCTTTGGGTCTTGCTTCTAAGGGCATCCAGGTCACAGGACATAGAGACCCCTCTCTGACTGTCCACTTGTTTTTATCTTTCAGTCGAGGTGAAAAAGCAGGGGTTTAGTGAGGATTCTTTCCTTTCCTGAGGAAGATCTCCCTGTGACAAAGCTTCCATCCATGCAGTGCTTTCTGGAAGATCAGAGCTCCTGCTTTGTTTTCCCTGTGCCACGTTCTGCCCTGGCGCTGATGAAGCTGTGAAGCTGAAGGCTGGGTATGGAGTTGCTAAGCAGAAGCAGGATGGTTTCAGCGTGTGTTGTGCAGCAGGTTGTTGAGATGGTTCGTGCAGTCGGAAGTGCCGCTGTTAACACTTGGTCATCTTTCGGCTCTGTACAAGAGCAGCGGCACTGTCCAGGTGGTTTCAGTGTTGCTCTTCTGCTCTCCTGTTTCCCTGCTGTGTCAGGTCTCTCTTACAGGATTGAAGGTGACTTAGGCTCAGGGAGTGACTGAAGTGCCCTTTCTTTAGGACAGTGGGAGTGGATCATGTTCCTTGAATCGGTTCTCTTTGTCCTTTCAGATTTTGGCTTCAGTAACATCTTCACCCCTGGCCAGCTGCTTAAAACCTGGTGTGGGAGCCCCCCCTATGCTGCCCCAGAGCTCTTTGAAGGCAAGGAGTACGACGGGCCGAAGGTTGACATTTGGGTATGTGATGCACCTCTTTGTTACCTTGATCTGACTTTTGTTCTGTTTCTTTGCCTTTCCTTCCGATTTTGTACATGTCTCAGAGGGAAGCCCCTGTTATGGCAAAAAAAATGGGGTTTGAAGGAGTGCTTTGTAAAATTGGCTCTGTATTCCCGTTGTGGCTGCTGTGTCACACGTTCTCCTTACTGGGAGACGTGGTGCCAAAAGCATCATTGCCCAATCGAGTTTCCCCAAAATACAGTTCCCTTCAGTGCTGTGAATGGCAGAGCGCTTCCTGCGGGGGGGCTTCACCTGGCAGGGCTGGAAGAGGAAGCCTCCGTTCCTGCTGCATGAGGGTTTAGGAGAGAGCACGTTAGTGCCGGGGGCAGGATGGTCTCCTCCATGGCCCCAGCTCTGCTCTGCCTGCAGCCTGGCCTCTCCCACTGAGGCGCCAACAGGGTCTGTGCCAATGGGAGTTTCTTTACTATCGTTTACTGTCTCTGCACACCATTCCCCATGACTGACCGCTGTGTCCTGGTCTCTCCCTGCTGCTGCTGCCACGTCCTGGGTGCAGAGCCTCGGCGTGGTGCTGTACGTGCTGGTGTGTGGTGCTCTGCCCTTCGACGGCAGCACGCTGCAGAACCTGCGGGCCAGGGTGCTCAGCGGCAAGTTCCGCATTCCCTTCTTCATGTCCACAGGTAAGGGCTGCCCGTGCTGGTCCCCTCTGCTCGCACCTTCCTTGGGCACTGAAATGACAGCATGGCGCTTGGTTTATGTGCCAGGCAAGTGGGCTGCCGGGAAGTGTATCCATTGCATGGTGGTTTGGACCATCAGCTAAGATGGGGTCTGAAGGCAGAAGTTAGAAATCAACATACTCTCACTTAAAATGTCAGCTTTCGTGCATGTAACTGGGCAAAGTACAGCAGAATTTTAGCAAAGACACACTCCTGAGGCCTGGGGAATGTGAAAGCTGCAAATGGAATAATGACTGAGGGCCGTCGAGGCTTTCACCAGACAAGAAGCTTTTTACAGCATTATGGCACGTGAGTTTCCAGCGATAGCCCCATCAGAGACAAACGTCTGTGTCCTGTTCCTGCAGAAATGCTTCCGAATGCTTTAGTGACAAACCTTGGTTTTGAAAAGTGTGATTAATTCTCAGAGCAAACCAACTCCACTTAAGAACGAGGCATATGTTGCTGCTTGCCTGCCTGCTGTCAGATTGAGGAATGAGTTCACATGGGCTGCGTGGAGCTTCCCAGCTGAAAGCTCCCTTTCCTGCCGCATCACTTGGGGCAGAGGTTCTCTTCCTGCAGAAAATGCTTCTCGAAACATGCCGTGCTTTTAAAGCAAGTTTAGGTCCCAGCCCAAAGCAGGGGGAGCCTTTAGTCCCTATGGTGACGGCACACATGAAAGATAAAGGCACATTGGCCCTTGTGTGCCTCGCTGTGGTCACCGGCCTCTCTTGCCTTGCAGAATGTGAGCATCTGATCCGGCACATGCTGGTCCTGGACCCAAGCAAGCGGCTCTCCATGGAGCAGATCTGCAAACACAAGTGGATGAAGCTTGGGGAGGCTGACGCCGAGTTTGACAGGGTGAGGAGTGCGCTCAGTGCCTGCTGGGCTGCCGTGGGCTCTGGGCACGTAGTGCTGTGGGGTTGAGCTCCCATTGCGAGCGGTGATGTGCTCCCTTCCACTTTCTGTGTCTCCTGGTCTTGCTTCCCACGTTGCTCCTCATCTGCATGTACTTCTGTACCTTTCCCTTGGCACTGTGAGCCTAAGGCACTGGATTTGGAGCTGGTGTGCCATCAGCCTTCAGAGCTCGTGCCAGCTTGCTGCCGGAGCCTGGTGTGTTGGTTTCCAGAGCGCCGTGACTCATCAGTGTGCCTTTGGGAATGTCAGAGCTGAGCTGTGTCTGTGCTCTTGCAGCTGATAGCAGAATGTCAGCACCTGAAGACCGAGAGGCAGATGGAGCCGCTGAACGAGGACGTGTTGCTGGCAATGGCAGACATGGGGCTGGACAAGGAACGCACCATTCAGGTACGGCAGCAGCAGCCATGTCCTGCCTGGTCCCTCTGCAGATCGATGGCTGGGTTTGCTGCTCATCACCTCTGGCAGCTGAGCTTTGGTTTGTTGCTTGACAGAAGGAACTGAGCACTTTCTCCCTTTCCTCTTGCAGTCATTAAGAGCCGATGCTTACGATCACTACAGTGCAATCTACAGCCTGCTCTGTGACAGGCTGAAGAGGCACAAGAACCTGCGCATTGCAGCATCTCCCAGTATACCACGGACCATGACCTTCCCCACCTCTGCTAACATCCAGGTAGCTCCCTCTCATGTGCTGTTCTTCAGGCCTGGATGGTCAGCCAGTCCCTTCCGTGCTAAACCCAGACTCGCTTCTGGGTGTCCTCATCCTGGCAGGAGCATCGAAGCATCCCTCGTCTGAGCATGGCGTGTGTAGTCAGGGTGCCGTAATCCTGCGCTTTGTTCACTGGATCTGGGTTTAGTGAACCCTTCAGACTCTTAGGGACAGAAGAGAAGGCAAGGGGAGGGTTGCTGCTTAGGAGCTGGAGGCTGCAGACAAGGACTGCTGTGCCATGCTGCTTCCTCAATCTGTGCTGCTGGCAACCCCTGGAGAATTAAGGATAAACAGATCTTCCCTGGCTCCAGGCTGGCCTCCCTGTTCCCAAGTGCTTAGGTCTGTGCACTGGTGCTAATCCAGCAGTGCCTGTAAAGGGGGTGTATGAGATGCTTCATGTCTTCTGACTTTGATCTCTGCTCAGCAGGCAGAACAGACAGGCAATACCATGAGCATCAACGTGCCCCAAGTCCAGCTCATCAACCCAGAAAACCAAATCGTAGAGGTGAGGTACACCCCTTGGTGACCCCTGCAAGTTCTTGTCTCCTGGCTTGATCCTCACGTTGTATTTCATCATTCCAATGTTTTTGCCTGCCCAGACTGATGGAACGATGAACTTGGACAGTGATGAAGGGGAGGAGCCATCACCTGAAGCTCTGGTCCGCTACCTCTCCATGAGAAGGCACACAGTTGGAGTAGCTGACCCACGGTTAGTATCAGCCCCTGCCTCCTGATGGAGGGTCAGAAGAACCCTTCCGAGGGCTGTACGAGGCCTTTTTGTGAAGGGAAGCAGAGTGCGCTGGGCCCGTGCCTGGTCCTCGCCACATCCCTGCTAATTGCCCTCTATAACTGTGGTTGCACAGGACGGAGGTCATGGAGGACCTGCAGAAGCTCCTGCCTGGCTTCCCCCGTGTCACTCCTCAGGCTCCGTTCCTGCAGGTGACCCCCAATGTGAACTTCATGCACAATGTGCTGCCTCGGCAGAACCTGCAGCCCACGGGGCAGCTGGAATACAAGGTACTGACCCCTGCGAGTGCCTCGCTAGCATGGGCTGGGGCGGCGTCTGCTCAAACTTGCTCTGTTTGCCAGTTCCTTGGGCTACCTAAGCTTCAAAATGTACCTTTTTGCCGTGTCTTAGGTGTGATTCTGGTCGATTCCTTAAAAAGCTGAAGAAGGAAAGAACACTGCAGCACAGAACGAATTACTGGGCTGGGGAGGAATAGGACAGGCTGCAGGTTGCAGCCTGCCCGGCAGCTGCAGAGGAGGGCAGGGAAATGGGGAGTTAAGCAGCACTTTTCCACTGATGTGGTCTCTCTCCACCCCGTGTCAGTGCTGAGATGTTGATGCTCCTTCATCTCTCCCGAAGCCCAGAAGGCTTGTCTGCTCTGCTGCCGGTGGCTGGGGCTGTGGCTGGGGCTCAGGTGCTGGAAGGAGGCAGTACAGGGTTGATGACTGTGCTGTCTGTGCCTGCAGGAGCAGTCCCTGCTGCAGCCCCCCACCCTGCAGCTGCTCAATGGCATGGGCCCTCTGGGGCGCAGGGCGTCAGACGGCGGAGCCAACATCCAGCTACACGCACAGCAACTGCTCAAACGTCCTCGAGGTCCCTCTCCCCTCGTCACTATGACACCAGTAAGTAGCGAAAGGAAGGGAGAGAATTGGTGGTGTGCTTATAAATACCTTCTCCTGCAGGCAGAGGTGACTGGAGCAGTGGGCTCAGTCTGTAGCACTCTGAAAGCACTGGAAGCAGGGAGTGTGCCTGCGCCAGAGCAGTGGGGTGCTCCGTCCCCATGTGGGACCATTGCTGTGCTCTCCTGTAGCTAGCAGTTGCGGTGCATCCCTCTCTGGAGCTGACAAATGTGAACCTTTTAAATTGTGGCTTTCCTTCTCCTTTGCTGCTCACTGGGGGAAGCTAAAACATCCAGTTTGGGCATTCGTGTGCATTCTTTGGCCCTTGGTGTGTCCGTGTGTTTTCCTGGTAGCACCAACAGAGCAGCAGCCTCGGTTCCAGGCAGTTCTGACTGGGGGAGGCGTGCTGGAAGGGGTTCTTGGTGCCGAGTGCTGCAGCAGAGCTGACAGACCCGTGTCAGAGCTCATCTGGGACGGTGTCTGTGGGGTGGATGGGCCCATGTGGCCACCGTCTGCAGCCCATGGCCTCTCTCCTGTCCGCAGGCTGTGCCGGCTGTCACCCCCGTGGATGAGGAGAGCTCCGATGGGGAGCCCGACCAGGAAGCTGTGCAGAGGTAACTCCTGTGTTAACATTTGCCCTTGCTGCCTCCAAGAGGCTCACCCTGTGGTGTTCCACAGAGTTAAAACACAGCAACCTCCTCACAGGCAGCAGTGTTGATTCCAGCAAAGGCTCAGCACTCCTCTTGTTCTGTGGGTGTTGACTGCTGTAGGCAGTTCCTCCTTTGACACTGCTAGGTGCTTACAGAGCTGGCCTCCCCCTGGAGTGGGGAGCTAAGTGAGCACTAGGTTCTCCAGAAACTCTGAAACTGCTCAATTCCTTTGCTTAGTGTGCACCAGCATGCAATCCACACTAACCCGCAAACGAGTGCTCAGTGATTCACCCCTCCCTGCTGAGTGATGGAGGTAGGAAGAGCTTTTCTGTGGCCTTGGGTGGCAGGGCAGCTTTTGTATCAAGACATGCAGTAAACATCCAACTCTGAT
The DNA here is from genome assembly GCA_039720435.1 of Amazona ochrocephala. NCBI lineage: Eukaryota > Metazoa > Chordata > Aves > Psittaciformes > Psittacidae > Amazona > Amazona ochrocephala. The sequence continues at coordinate 7,391,223 of CM077895.1, forward strand.
GCCTTAAACAAAGTGAGCTTGCTGGAAATACAGGTACCTGCTAATTTTAGCAGTAACCCTTAAAACAGTCTGCTCCAATAAGGAAGGGATCATTAGATACCAGGCTGGAAACGTCTGTTGTCTTTGCTCCAAATACATACTAGGAGGTGGGTCGAACATGCTTGTACTTCCTGAATCCATGAGAACACTAACCTTGTCCTTGCTAACACTTTCTTAGTGGCTTTGCATAGTCTCTCTCTGCTAACCGGCTGGTGCACTACGTGTGGTGAGTGTGGTTTCGGAGTGCTCCTGCTGCTTACCTCAAACCCAACACGTTTCTGGACCCCCCAGGTTGTAGAGGCCATCACCTCGAGCAAGGTAGCGTTCCTCAGGGGCTGCACTCGGGAGCAGGATTCAGCCTGGGGCTTGGGGCAGGCAGAGAAGCACTGGGGTGGGTGGACACTGTGCTCCAGAGCCTTTGCCAGCTCTTTCCTTCCGGTGCTCCAGAGCAAAGGGGGATTTGAGCAGTGGGTGTGTGCAGTGACAGACGGTGCGGAGTGTGTGCTGAGGCTCCTCTTCTGCCTGAGCTTACAAGAAAGTCAGAGCTGGTGCTATGGAAGAGCTCATTCCCAGCCCTACTTCAGAGATGACCCAGAGCACATCTCATGTCTTCTGCATAGACTTGGGCCCTGGTTCTTCACAAGCTGCTGTTCATCCTCTGAGCTATGATACTGGGAGGGTCCATGCTCGTGACCTGCCCCGATTGCAGGGCAGCAGGAGGAGAAAATTGAGGCCAGGTCACAGCACTGTGGCTGCACTCAGTCCCTGTCAGCTGCTGGACCCTGTGTGCTGTGCTCTGCACACACATGTGCTGCCTGGCTGCCTATTGAAAGTTGTCATTCAGAGCCTGTGATGTCCACTGACATCACCTCAGTTGGTGGACAGGCTCTCTGCCTGCAAACCAGATGAATCTGATTCTGGGCAGGTTTTCACCTCTCCTGTGTTAAACCCTATGGTTTCAGTTGAGTGTTAAGTTAGAGCATTAGCTCAGCTGGAAACGCTCTGAGCCCCCCCGCAGTATTCTGTAGGATGCAGGCTGCTGAAATGCTGAGCTCCCACTGAAGGCAAGTCCCCGTGGACCCATCCGTAGGTCACTTGGCTGCTCTCGACAGTGCTGCCCTCAGCCCTTTCATACCACGTGTTCCTCTTCCAGCAGATGGCCCAGAAGAAGCCCGCTCCAGGCTGTGTGTTAACTTGCTCTCCACCCCCTGATGTTGCAACCCATCAGTAGTCACCAGAGGAGAAGGGTAAATAGTGTTAGCATGAGGGACGGATGCAAATATTTAGCTTCTCAGAACCCCGCTCTGTGTCCAGCCCCCAGTGAGCAGGTTTCACCCTTCTCAGCCTGACCTTGAGAACAGAGCATATCTTCTCTGTGTTCCAAGGAACAGTCGCGTCTCCTTGGAGCTTTGGGGAGCTTTCTTCCACGCGGACCGCTGTTATAGCTCATGATTGGATTGTTCCCTCGAGGTCTGAAATGAAATGATCTTAGCAAACCACAACTGTAAAGCTGTTTGGGAAACTTTCCCCTCCTGCATCAAATGCTTCTTAAACAGCTAATGGCACAGCCTTTGGCAAGTTACCACAAGGCCAAGCACTCTTCATTCTGTTAACCTGCTCTCTTCTGCTTAAGCGGCTTCCGCAGCTAGCGAGGAGAAGGCTGGGCTTTGAGGGGGCAACAGCTTTACTGCTTGCTGCTTTTCTGTGCTTCACCAGGTGAAGTTGTAGGGACCTTTAGTGGGGGAAAAGAGGGAAGGTGAGAATCCCATTAGTATCCCTGGTGTTGCCGGCCAAGTGATCTCTGTCACCGTTACCAGGTGGCTCACCAGAGCAGAAGGAGTGAAGTTCCCAAGCGGCCATTCACCCACTTGGGTTCATCCTCTGGCCTTGAGTGGGTGAAACGCTTGTCCCCTGCTCTTGTTATCACTTCTGGCCCCGTGCCCCAGCTGCCCTGGGCATCCCTGCAGCCAGAACTGCAGCTCAGGGCTGTGTGGCTCTGCGGCCCTCGGTGCCATCCTTGCTGAAGCTGAGGCTCCTGGTGTTGCCCTCGGTGCTCCCCAGTCCTTGGAGGGAGTCCTGCAGTCTCTTAGGTGCAGTGCAGAGGGTGCTTTAGCTCAAGCTGCTGCCCCAGGCTCTGGTGCAGGAGGGAAGCCCGGCCTCAGTGCTGGGGCTGTGCCGCCGGGGAAGGGACCCTCTCCCTGCTCGGCTTCCCGCTGGCTTTACCGGGTGATTCCCGACTCCCTGGAGAGCGGAGCAGGGACTAGATGGCGCCCTCGGACCGGCTGAGCACCGGCCTTCCTCCCCCCGGCCCTTCCTCGTCGCCTTGCGCAGCCGGAGCCCCTGCCCCCCATCAGCCCTGGTGGGGTAGCCCTCGGGCAGGGGACTGCTGTGACAAGTGGTCACTGCTCACAGCGAGACCCAGGGGAGGTCTGAAGTGCAGAAGCTTCCTGCAAGGGCGAGTGGAGCAACAGCTTTGCTCTGTGCCCCTGCTCTGGGTTATCTGTCACTCGTCTCTTGGCTCCATGCGTGCAGCAGCCTTCCCCAAGGCTCAGCGGGGAGTGAGCCCGCTTAAGAGCAGGTCATCACCTGGGTATTCCCAAAGGGAAGTACCAGCACTCCCCTTGGGATGTTAGGTAGTCCTGCCAGCAGCAGGGAGTTGGACTTGATGATCCTTACGGGTGCCTTCCAACTTGAGGTGTTCTATGGCTAGGATTCTATGAAACGTGGCTTTCCTGCTGGGAAGAGCCGATGGCTGCTCTTCCCTTCTGAGGCAGGCAGCTGGAGCTGCCCTTGTCCCCTGAGCACTGAGGACCCCGTGGTGTGATGGGCATGGGCACTGTGGCCATGGCGTGCTTCTCCCCGGTCAGTTCCGAGCACTGCAGCAGCCTTCTTCCTTCCCGTTTCCTCTGGGCTATCTAACGCTCCCTCTTTTAGGCGTTCTCCCATCAGTCTCTTATCAAATGTGCTCCTGCTTGTTGCAGATACTTGGCAAATAGGTCAAAAAGGCACACTCTGGCAATGACCAACCCTACAGCTGAAATCCCTCCAGACTTGCAGAGGCAGCTAGGACAGCAGTCCTTCCGACCCCGGGCCTGGGCTCCGCACCTGGTCCCCGACCAGCACCGGTGAGTAACGGCACCGGCCCTTCCTTCGGGCAGCTTTGCACCAGGACCCCGCTCACAAGGCGTCTGGAATGGAGCACTGAGGGCGTCCCGCTGGCCGGGAGGGAGGAGGAGGAGGAGGAGGAGCAGGGACAAAGAGCAGAGCCGCAGAGCAGAGGGTGTGTGGCCACGCTGGGGAGCGCTGCGCTGAGCACAGCAGGCGTGCACACCAAGCCATGCAGGGCAGGGATCAGCTGGCTCTTCCCCCCCCCAGGTCCTCATTTTGCGGCTGGGGGGTGACTTGCCATGAAAGAAGGGTTGGGAATGAGCTGCTCATTCCAGAGGAAAGCTTTTCTCTGCTATAATGGTAGGTGTCAACTCGCAGCAGATAACACATTTTCTACAGAACATTTTTGGAGGCAGATCCAGGCAAAAGACTGCACCAAGAGTCATCCACACCAGAGCTGAAAAACCTCACTATTCTGCACCAGAGTTGTGTGTTTTGACTGCAAAGTCTCTTTGCAAAGCTCCTCAAGAGTCATTTTATTTCTGATCTGAACCCCTGTTGAGAATGATGTGGGGAAGGGAAGGAAGCTGGGGGGGAAGGAACAATCACAGTGCCTGGGAAAGAGGGAACCTCTGCAGAGTGATCTGAGCACATTCAGATGTGAGGGGAGAGGTGTTAACCTGGCACAGAGTCCTTGCCACAGCAGCAGACCGGAGATGCCAATGCCACAGAGGGAGCCTGCACCCCGGCGCTGTGCCCTGTGCTGGGAGCTGTTGAGACAGCAGGCTCCTGCCAGGCTGGATTGGTGCTCGTGGTCAGTCTGCAGCCAGCTCACCCTGGCAGGCTTGACAAAGCGCTTTTTATTGTAGCCAGATACCTGCTGAGCTGAGCACTGATGTAATCAGCAGAGACAGGTGAACTCTGAGCAGACTGAGGCAGTGCTAGTGCCACGCTGGAGCTCCGGAACACCGAGATAAGCACCTCCATACCCTGAAGTTACTCCCTCACAGAGGTGCTTGGGGGATGGGAAGAGCAGGAGGGAGAGATTTCTAGGGTCACAGCTTGATAGGAAGAGGAGTGCAGCTTGCAAAACCACCAGAATGTGCTGTGTCCTGCTTTCAGGATTGCTCCAAACCCCAAAGGTAAGCTGGGTCCCTCGCCCACTGCGGGGATCGATCTTTAACAAGGCTGTTAAAACACACTTACCCTGTAAATACATCGGTGTCGCCTCATGGCTTTGGCATCCCGAGGCCGTTGCATCAGGATCAGGGTGGTAGCTGCTCGTTCCACCCTCGGTGTTGTAACATCTGTGAGCCTGCCCCATGTTTTACCTATGAAATCACAGAAACTTCGTCTGACCACAGCCTAAACTGATTGCCCCATGTTGCATCCTAGCCACGTATGGCACAGAAACCATTAACAGTCTTTGTCATCGCATCACTGGACCTAGTTACTGAGTGGCAGGAGGGTTTTATTTCAGCACTTCACGTGTTTTAAGCCATCCTCTTACGTAGCACCAAGTTTTGGTCATGATAACTTAGTGTCTGAAGGCAGAATTGAAGTACAGCCACATTGTACAAGGTGGTACAACTGTCCTGCCCTGCCACATGAGTTTGGGAACCTCAGCGTAATTTCATCTGTAGCTTCTGCTTCCCGTCAGTGCAGGAGGAGATCACATAGCCCCCGGTAATGGATGGGATGGCATCAGAAGGCAGGGGCACAGCTCTGTCCTTGGAAGGAAGCTGTGTGTAATTATACAGTCTGCAGTATGTCCTGCTAAGGCAGAGCAAGTGACAAGAACTGAACCCACTGTGCTGGACGTGCTCCAGCATCGGTCGCCTCTGATAAGGGGGAGCTTCTCTGGGTGAAATTGTTTCCCTTTGTGGAACAGGCTTTGGTCCAGAGCCATATTCAGCATAGCCACAGCAGTACCTTTCCTGCAGCAGCATGGGTCAGGACCACACCAGTTGCTGCTAGAGGGGCTCCTTGGGGTTTAGTGCCAGAGGTGCTGTAAAGCCCACGTCTCCGAGGCCACCTCACAGACAAAGGCCATTAAGTAACGTTTGCTGGGGTTTATAGAGATTGCGTTTGCACAGGAGCCATTAGGACAGGCAGAGGAACCTGGTTCTGTTTGTTGTAGGCACCCTGTGAGCCCTGTGTGGAGGGCCAGCTTTGCTAATGATGGCAGGGCTTGTGCCTGATGGCGGGCAGGAGCTTAGTGCTTGACATTGGGAATGGGGAACCCCAACCTCGGGGTGAAACAGCTCCTGGAAAAAAAATCTGGCTCCCTCTGATGGTGAAGAAGGAACTTCCTTGTGAAGGGAATGTGGTTGTAGTGCCCAGATGCTTGATGGTGCTGAGCCAAGTGCCAGCTCCATTCATGTGTTTCATGTCCCCTCCTGTGCGGTGGTAGGTTCTTGCCCTCTGTTTTAATTCAGTGCATCTCTGGGCATGGATGCCAGCCCCTCCTCCTCCTCAGAGGCTGTGGAACACATCAGGTTCCTTCCTCCGTGTGCCCCTGTGTTTTCCACAGGCATCAGATGTAGTCATGGCCCTGGAGAGGTGGAAGGCTCAGGAAGTGCTACTGAGGAGGTGAAATTGAAGTTTTTAGGATGCTGAATGGTTTCTGTAACCCTTTTCCAGCAGAGGGGTAGATCCATCTGAGTGGATGGACTATGAGTTGCGGCCCATCTGGAATCTGGTTTGTGGCCAAGTCATCCCCGGCCTTAAAACACATGTATCTGCCCAGGCACTGAAGATACTGATAATCCTGTTTCCTGATCGCAGTGGTGATGCACTTTGTTACTGATCTAAACCGTGGTTTGTTCTGGGTGAGTGGGCAGGTAGAACTTGGCGTGGCTGGTGTAAATGTCTCTGTACCGCTGTGTTTCTCAGTTTCTGGCATCTCTAACCCACTTCCCCATGTGTTCAGTTCTATTTACAAGGACTCCAATACTCTGCACCTCCCCACCGAGCGCTTCTCTCCGGTTCGGCGCTTCTCCGATGGTGCTGCCAGCATCCAGGCTTTCAAAGCCCACCTGGAGAAGATGGGCAATAACAGTAGCATCAAGCAGCTTCAGCAGGTACGAGAGGGCCGGGGGTCCTCAGCAGAACCTCTGCAAGGGTTTTTATTGTCTCAGCCTGGCTGCTTTGGGAAGCAAAAGGTGAAACCTTCGCCACTAATGGCTGAGGACACTCAGTGGTGGCTTTGCAGCCCTTCTGTACTTCTATGGCAGCTCTGCTGAGTGTCCTCTAAATGCATGTGCTGTCCTCCTGCAGGCCAGGAGCCCTGGGGGCTGACACCTCCCTCCCCAGGAGCACAGCACCCTTTTTTTCCTGTTAAGACTTAAACTGGCTGTGTTATCCCACACCTAACTCCATCCAGCTCAATGGACTGGGCTCTCTTTACTGGCTCTTTCATGAGGATAGGCTGCAGAGAGCACATCTATGGTGTGCTGTGCACTTACAGCCTTCACTGGGTTCACTACAGGAGTGTGAGCAGCTTCAGAAGATGTATGGTGGGCACATGGACGAGAGGACGCTGGAGAAGACGCAGCAGCAGCACATGTTGTACCAGCAGGAGCAGCACCATCAGATTCTTCATCAGCAGATTCAGGTACTGAGCCTGAGCTCTGTTTCCCTGCACTGCTGCAGGCACAGCAGGTCCTGGTGGGACAGAGGAGGGTGGGTTGCTTGGCTGGCTGTCATGAAGAGCGAGCCTGAAGGACTCGAGCAGTGGTGTCTGCACACTGCTGCAGCAGCAGCGCCCAGGGACTGAGTGTTTGACGCCGGCTGCGTCCCACTCACCAGTCAGTGTTGTCTGGACTGGGGAGTTGAGACACTATGGATTGCAAACACTTTCTGTTTTGTTCTGGTGCCTGGTTCAGGACTGCATCCGGCCGCCGCAGCCGTCTCCACCCTTGCAAGCTCCATGTGAAAACCAGCCAGCTCTGCTCACTCACCAGCTTCAGAGGTAAAGAAACTGCTTCAGGGAAGCCCCGGGAAGAGGGTTTTAGTGTGAGATAACCCACTTAGGGTCAGGGCTCTGTGTGTATGCAGTTAGGGTGGCATAGCCAGTTCCCTGGCGAGTGTGCCTGGGCCTTGTAGCTGGATTCTGGCTGAAGGACTTTTAGAAGCAGAGACACGAGTCAAAGGCACAAGCTTGCTTTGAGCAGACGATTGACAGTTCTGCCTCTTGGCCGGCTGGAAAGCGCCTTCCCTTTGGTCGCCCGTTTCTCTGGTGGTGCCTGCCCAGAGCTGCTCTGGATGTCTCACACCGTTTCAGGCTTTCGTTAGGTAACTGTCCTTGGCTTCAGCGCCCTGGCTGGGGATGAGGCAGCCTGGCTTACGGGAAAGCAGAGAGGAAGCTTCCTCACCAGCTGCACTGGGGAAGGAGATGAGCCTGCAGTGCCCTTGCCCCGTGTTTCTGGTTTAGCCCCCACGTTATGCTCACTGCGGGCATGGCATAGGCAAGTTGGATGGCTCCCAGAGGAGAAGCCAAGCTGGAAAGAGCTTGGGATCCCAACAGGGCTGGGTGGTGTTTATTTAAAACACAAGAAACACAGCATTTGGCGTCAGCTCGCGCAGTTGGAGAGGCGTCCTAATGAGGAGCAGGCGTGATGGTGAGGTGCTTGTTTCCCTGCGTAGGTTACGGATCCAGCCATCCAGCCCGCCCCCGAACCACCCTAATAACCACCTCTTCAGGCAGCCCAACAGCAGCCCACCTCCTGTGAGCAGCAGCGTGCTCCAGCCCCACGGTAAGCACCGGCGCTGCACGGAGCCATCTGCTCCTTGGGGCGGGCTCTTGGCACAGCCGTATGGGCCGATCACAGCTTTGGGGACACAGGTGCGGGGGGAGCTGGGGGCTTCGGTCCCCCCGTGGCCCGGTCCTTGCGCAGTTTGTGCTGATGGAAAAGCTGCTCCATCTGGCAGCAGGCGCTGGTGCTATCGAGAGCTCGCGAGGAGCTGCCAGCTGGAATGTGCTCTTGGGTTTCTTGTCACAAGATCCTTACTTATCGCTCCCGGGGGTGGGGAGGCAGGGCTGATATTCCGGGGTTTATGCAAATGGCCTCAGCTTTGTTTCTCTTTCTGTGGAAGGGGCTGTAGCTGTGACCTTTGCGCGCCGGTGCAGTGTGACGGCGCGGTCGGGAGTCACGCTCCTTGTCACCCACTTCCCGGGACTCCCGGCGTGGCCCGCAGGAGCAGCAGCTCCTCAACAGGGCAGGACTCACTCCTGAGCGTTGCCCCACGCTGCCTGCGGGTGCTGAGGCTCTTTGTTCCCCATAGGTGCTGCCTCCCAGTCCCAGTTCCAAGGGATGCCGTCCCACAACACAATCTTCCCGCAGTCCGGTAACTGTTCCCCTCCCCCAAACATGGGGCTGCCGTGCCTGGGCCTGCAGCAGCAGTCGCAGCCTCAGCAGGTCACCATCCAAGTGCAGGAGCCCGGCGACATGGTCAGCAACAGCCTGGTGGCCGGGCAGGGCATGTCCTCCCATGCACGGGGCATGCCCATGAGCCCCAGCGCCAACCAGATGCAGATGCAGCACCGTGCTAACCTGATGGCCTCCCTCTCCTACGGCCACAGGCAGTTGTCCAAGCAGCTCAGCGCCGACAGCGCCGAATCGCACAGGTACGGAGGATGCTTCTCCAGGCAGGGAGGACGGGGATGGGTGGGTATCTCGGGCTGGGATGTGGCTTCCTCAGCAGCCCAGTGCTGGTTTGGGGGAGCTGAGTTGTCTCCCTGTCCCTGGGCAGCGGTTCCCGTGAGGGTCTGCCTCAGGGAGCAGCTCTGCCTGCCTCCTGATGCTCGCTGATGAGACGGTGACTGTTGCTCTCTGTCCTGTGCAGCCTGAACGTGAGCAGGTATCCCCCCGCCAACTACGACCAGGTGCACTTACACCCCCACCTGTACCCCGAGCAGCCCCGCGTGTCCCCCGGCAGCTACAGCCCAGCCGCAGGAGTGGGGTTCCCCCCAGCTCAGCAAGCTCTCAAGGTCCCGCAGCTCGACCAGTACCCCAGCTTCCCGCAGAGCGCACATCAGCAGCAGCAGCAGCACTACACCGCATCCGCACTACAGCAAGCACTGTTGTCCCCGACGCCTCCCGACTACAGCCGACACCAGCAGGTACCGCACATCCTCCAGGGACTGCTTTCCCCCCGGCACTCGCTCACGGGGCACACGGACATGCGGCTGCCCCAGTTAGAATTTGCACAGCTCATCAAGCGGCGGCAGCAGCAGCAAGAATTCCAAGAGTTGTTCAGGCATATGAGTCAAGGGGATGCTGGGAACATGGGCGCCAGCGTGGGACAGAGCCTCTCGGAGCGCCAGTCGTTGTCTTTGCCTTATCAGAGTGCTGACACGTACCACCCACAGAGCAGCCCCCAGCATCTCCTAAAAATCAGGGCGCAAGAATGTATCCAGCAGGTACCTGCGTCAGTGCCGCTGCACGGATACGTGCACCAGCCAGCCCTGTTCCATTCGGAGAGCATGGAGGAGGACTGCGCGTGCGAGGGGGCCAGGGACAGCTTTCCTGACAGTAAGACTGCAAACACATTGACCAAAGGCTGCCACGAGAGCCCTCTGCTCGTGAGCGCAGGAGGGCACGGGGACCCAGACCCCTTGCTAGGAACTGCTAATCACGTGCAGGAGCTGGGGACGCACCAGTACAGGCATCAGCCCGCGGCTGCCTTCAGTAGGAGTAAGGTGCCCAGCAGAGGTAAGGCTCCCTGCTCCTGATGGAACCCTGTGCCCTGCTGCCTGCGTGTGCTGCCGGCCTCCCTGCCGGAGGCTTCCGTGACATGCCCTGCATAGCACGGAGATACCTGGATTCCTTCCTGCTTTGTGGCTTTGAGTAGATGCAGGCATAGTCTCTAATAAACAGTGTTAAATAAGAAGGGAACCCGAGCAGCAGCTTCTCTTTGAAGTGTGACCTACTTCTGCAGGCAGGTGAAGGCCAGGCCCCAGTAGTGCACTGCCATCTTCTCGGGGATGCTGTGTGCTGTTGATGCATTTATTCCCATTGGTGATGTTCCCACTGCCACATAAAACGGGCTGGAAACAGTTAAGCGACCAGCATAGCCCTGAGAGTGGTGGTAGATGTCTTGTTGCTAGGGCTGCCTTGAGGCAGCTCCTCTGGCACGTTGGGCAGCAGCAGCAAGACTCCAGCCCTGCCTGAGCTAGAAGGGGTTGGTTCTGGGAAAGTGAGTTCAAACTTGCCATTAGCATCTGAAGACCTTCTCTGCTACTTGGAAGCCTTTGCTCCTCGGTGACTGCATTGGCAGCAGGGCAGCGAAGAGAAGCTCCTGCTTGAGCTGTAGTTCCCAGCCTCCTCTGTATGAAAAGCACCATCCTGGCGCCTTGCTAGGAGAGCTTCGGTGAGAAAAGGGCTTTCCAGGCTGAGCTGGGAGCATCAGTATTCACAGCGAGACGGAGCTGTGCTGGTCTGAAGCCATCAGCTTGCCCTTGGCACAGCAGGCCCTATTGCAGAGGGGCAGTGTCCAGGGCACAAGAGGCTTGGCTTTGTTTGGGGACACAGCACGGGTTTGCTGGGAAAGTACTGGGTTGGAACAGAGTGGCATGGAGGGCAAAGCAAGCGTGCCAAGCCCTGGTGCCCTGGAGCACAGGCAGGGTAGCGACGAGGCTCGGCTGTTCTGAAGTCATCTTCAGTCCTGGATAACCTGTGTGTTTGCTCCTGCACCTCATTCTCCCTGTGGCACTTGAAGCACGGAAGGGGAGAATCGCCCCAGGTGGAGGTGGAAGGTGTGGAGGTGCGTTTTGTACCAAATCACTGTGGTATTAAGAAGTTTGCTTCCTAATACCATGGACCGTTAGATGAAGAACAGGATTTACCGAAGTCAGAAGCTGAAGTTCTTCCCCCATACCGGTGGTGCTCTCACTGGTTACACAAGGGAGAGGACTTTACCCTCCAAGACTTGTAAATGAGTAAAAGCAAGTAAATGTTTACAAATAGTGTTGTGTAAGCGCGTTGTCAGAGGGCTCATGGAGTAAACTCTGTGCTGAGACGCAGCTGCTCGCGCTGCTTTCCTCCTGCCTTCAGTAACCCACTTGGAAGCAGGCCTGTGCTGCTCCACACAGCCCGGGTACCCTTATCTGCAGCTAAACCCTGCACAGCCTCAGGGTCCGTGCTGGTGCTTCACTCACACGTAGGGTACCCCCAGCTTTCCCAGGTCTGCTGTGTGCAGGCACCAAGGGCTGGCTGGGAAGACCTGCCCTGGCCAAGCATGGCTCTTTTCCTGAAGGCTTTTGTAGCCACGTTCCTCCGCTTTTCCACTTGTGTTTTCCCTATACTGTGTAAGGAGGCCACAGCTTCTGAGTGAAGAGGGGAAGCTGTCTCTTCTGCCCCAGCTCACCAAGTGTTTCCCCTCGAGTGGGGTGTACCTTCACAGTGCCTGCTGATGGAGCGTGCTGTCCCTGATCAGAGCGCCCTGGCATGTCTGTGGAGCATCACAGCCAGGGACTGAGAGAGTGTTCACCAAAGCCGTGTTTAGGATGTGACTGCACTGCCTTCGAACAGCCTTGCTCCAGTTCTGCTCCATCCATCACCGGGCTGGGAATGCTGCCCATGGGAAACCTGCCTTGCTCGCCCCGAAGGAGTGGAGCTGGCGGCCCGTGGTGCCAGTGTCACATGCTGCAGTGACACAAAGGGGATGGAAGGGCTCCTGCTCCGGGTTCGGGCAGCTGGAGCAGGGCTGGGGTGAGGAGAGGAGGGTGAATTCCAGCTGTGCCATCCCTCAGCCCTCCGCATCCCAGAGGTGCCGTGCTGGCAGCAGGATGTGTGTCGTTGTGTCCTGGGTCTAGGCTATTCCAGGCTGAGGGGTCTCATCCCGATGTACCAGGGCTGGCTGTGGGAGCCGTCCTGCTCCAGGCTGTGTTTGGAGCTGGAGGAGCCGGCTGCGGGCCCAAACAACCATTCCCACAGTTGGAGCGGTGTCCTGAGCAGCATGTGGGTGACACGGCCCTGCCAGCAGCTCTTACCTCATGTTTTCCTTCTCCCTTTTCCGGGAAGGCTGACTGTTAACCGCACGTAACCCCACGGTTGTGCAAAGGAAGGGGGAGGCCGGCCGCAGCTGACTGCCCTCGCTCCATCCCGGGCCAGCCGGAGCTGTCTGCAGGGGAGGAAGGGCGCTGGGAGCACTGTGCCAGCCCTGCCTGTGCGCCTCTCTGCATCCTGGTCACCTTCTGGACAGGTCTCCCTGGGAGCACCTTCCTGGCATCCCTCCATTGCAGACCCAGCCGTGCGGTGCCGTGTCCTGGCGCAGCGGGACAGTGCTGCCCGCCGTGCGGACAGGCAGCTCTGCTGGGGCTCTGCCTGCTGTGTGTCACTGGAGGGCAGCTGCCCGGTGCTCGTGGCCGCATCGGCATGTTTGTGCTGCGCGGGGCTGCTCGGAGCTGTTTACAAGCATCAGACCCAACAGTGGGCTGCTCCCTACCTCAGGACTTTATTCAAAACATCGTGTACTCGATGATGAGAGGTTTTGCTTGATAGCGATGTAGCCTTTACCCTTGGTCATGAGAGCTTGCAGTGCAGATGGACTTTGCCAGGCAGATCACTCATGTACTCCTACAGCCAGATTGTGGGAGGGCAGGGAGAAGTCATCTGATAAAAGCGAACATCCTGGCCAGCTCTTCCAGCAAGGCTGTGCTGCTGGAACGTCCCGTGGGGAGCCTGGGGAGATGCTTCTCCCTCCTCATTGTGCAACGATGGGGGCAAGGCCTGGAGGGGGTGAAGGGGAAGGCAGCAGGGCTGGGAAGCAGGCTGAAAGGGTCTGGCTCCTGCGCTGTGGTGCCTCCACCCCTCTGGTTTTAGGCTGCTTTTGTAGGCCCGATGGGAGGCGGATAGCATTGGGGTCTTTGGGATCTCAGTGCTGGGGGGAGTAGCCTGTCCAAGTGCCACCGGGGGGGCCCTGGTGCTGCATCACTGCATGAGAGCGGTGGGGGTCCCTTTCTACCACTGGCTGTTCGTGCCATTGCGTCGCAGACCTATAGTGAGAGCTGCGGGTTCCTCGTACTAACCTGTCCTTTCTCCGTCTTGTCTGACTTTGAAGAGTCCATCGTAGGGAACTGTATGGACAGGAGCTCCCCCGGCCAAGCGATGCAGGTGCCTGACCACAACGGGCTGGGCTACCCCGTGCGACCCGCGGCCAGCGAGCACCCGCGGCCCAGGACCCTGCAGAGACATCACACCATCCAGAACAGTGATGATGCCTACGTAGGTTTGAAGCAGCTTCCTGTGTGTGGGTTATGTACAGGGCGTCCTGCGGGACTGGCAGCACCCGGCTCTGTGGGGCTGCTGGCAATGGAGGGCCCCGTGGAACACCTGAGTTAGGGGGCACACTGCAGCAGAGGCCCACATGGAATGCTCCTGCTCTGCCCAAGGGCTGCCCCAGGCTGGCTGCTGCAGTGTGGCAGCTCCTTTTCCCCCATGTCCTCTGATGAAGCAGCCTGTGTTTTGGGCTGCTGGGAACTCCTGTCCACAGCTGGATGTGTTCCCTGCTCTAAGTGAGAAGGGCTCTGCCCTAGTTAGTTCAGTGTGGGGCTGGAAGGGGCTCGGCCTGTCCAGTCCATTCGTGTGTTGAGGGGGCAGTGGCTGCACCTAAACTATGCCTTATGGTCCATGCTTTTCACCTGTGCTTAGAACCTCCTGCTGAAGGCTTCCCAGAGAGCTGAGGCAGCAGTGGGATGCTTTGTCCTGATCCCCGTTTGACCTGAGTGCTGCTCTCTCCGCAGGTGCAGTTGGATAACTTGCCTGGAATGAGTTTAATGGCAGGAAAAGCACTAAGCTCTGCTCGGATGTCGGACGCTGTCCTCAGCCAGTCGTCGCTGATGGCCAGCCAGCAGCTGCGTGACAGGGACAGCGATGGTAAGCACCCGCTGAGCTGCAGGGATGGGACATGGGGGGTCTGGGCCAGGAGCTGAGAGCACCAGGTCGGAATCTGGGGGGCAGAGCACCTCCCCTCCAAGTGAGCAGTGCCTGCAGGGAGCAGGGGAGGGTTTGGGCACCTCCTGCGCAGACTCCAACGCTGTTCTTTGCCCTTACAGAATGTGGGGAGAGTTTGGAAGGTCAAGAGCATCCCAACCTAGGTGATGGCAACCAGCATCTAAACACCTCCTGTTACCCATCGACATGTATTACAGACGTCCTACTGAGCTACAAGCACCCGGAGGTGCCCTTTGGGATGGAGCAGGCAGGGGTGTAACCAGGAGGGAGTGAGTATTCAGGCGTCCTCCTCTGTGCAATGTAGGGTCAGAGGCCTGTTGTTTGGACTACCATGTGTCCCATTCCCTGCTGCCTTGCTCCAGGGCTGGTGCGAGGCTGGGAAGAGACCGGCAGCTCCAAGCTCCCATGGCTGTGGCCCACTGCTCATCAGCAGGCTCCCACCAGGCCTCGGCTGCTCTGTCAGAGCCCTGTGTCTGCCTCCCAGGGCGTAGCTTGCGGTTTGGGATTGGGAGTGGGGTTGGGGCCGTGGAAGCAGCGCTGCTGTCCTCTGGTGTCTCCTAACACCTCTGCTTCTCCTCTCTTGCAGGTTTGCTGTACAGCTTGAAACGAAAAGGTCCATTTTAAACCAACAGTATCTAGCAGCATTGCGCCAAATTGCCGTAGTATTTCTGACTAACTGGAATACCATGGCCCCTCTCCTCACGCTCCGCTCCGCCAGCCTGCCCTTCCTTTGGTTTCTTTACTTCCTTTGCCATGTTTGCCTGGGACTGCCACCGGAACAGCCAGAGCCCCCACGGAGCCCGAGCACTGGGGCTGCTCCGGAGGGGTTGCGCTGCCCAGGGAGCAGGCGGCTGCGGAGCCGGTCGGATCCGGATCCCTCTTCCCGTGCCATCCTCCTGCTCTGCGTCGCTGTGCTCTGGTGAGGACGAGGATGGTGCTGGCCCCGCAGCGGATCCCGCGGGTCTGGCAGGAGCCCCCCCCGGTGCAATACGCTTCTTGTCTCATCTTGGTTTGCTTTGGTTCCTTCTCTCCGTCCGACCGTCCGTCCGTCCGTCCGTCTGTCCGTGTGCTGAAGGATCAGCCCCTCCTCCCCCTGCCCCTCCTTTTCGTTTCCAACCTGCCTCCCTCTTGGGCCTTTTCTTTGTCCTGGCTTTTCCGTGGGGAGCACGGATTTTCCTTTGTCTCCTCGGCTCCTCCCGCCCACGTAGGAATTGTTTTTTTGGTAAATGTTGTTTTATTATTATTGTTATTAATAAAAAGGCGAAAGGAATTTCAGTTTGAGAGGAATTTTTACCCTCGATTCTGTTCTATCTGAATTGTGACTTGCACCTTCTGTTCAAAGGATTGATTTCCCCCAGGACATTGTACTCGTGACTGGTTTTCTCTCGCTCGTGCCAGTGGCCACAGTGGTGTTCTCCTTGATGCAGTTGGGGCGCGCGTCCCGCTTCCCCCCTTCCCGTGCGGGCTGGGCGGCGTTCCCTCGGGAATCCACGGCGCCGCTCTCCTTAAGGACACTTTGCTGGAATCTTTTGTAAAAGGAACCCCCCCCCCCCACCCCCGGCTCCTGCCTTTGCCCAGAAGGAAGCGCGGGACCAGCCCGGCACAGCGGCATCGCTGCCCTCACCTCCTCACCGTGCCTCGTCCTGGCCTGCCCCCGCCAGGAGCGATCCGGGGGACGGGGGGAAGCGCCGAACGCCTTCTGCTCCCCCCTTCGGTTTGGTTTCCTCTGTTTACACGGCGCTGCGTGCGTGGGGGAGCCCCCGGGCTCCGCGTGCCATCGCGCAGCATCGCCTGTCCTGCCATGGCTTTGTATTGTAGTGCCCCCCCCGCGCAGTATATGTTGAATGTATATTAATGCCCTCCGCTCTCCTTTCTGGTTTTCGGAAATGTCACAAGTATTTTTTTGCCTTCCTCCCTCCCTCGTTTCTGTTGGGCTGAACCAAGCCCCAGTTTCGGTAACTCTTCAGTCCGTTTCTTCCGTGGGTCACTTGCAGCTAGTCACTTAGTTGGACAGTGGGATCATGACAAATAAAACCATGATGATGCTCTGCCCTCGTCTCCTCTCTGGTTGCTCAATGCGGCCGCGCGGGTGAAGGCCCAAGGTGCAGCAGCCCCCTCCTTGCCACAGGCACTGTGTGCAGGGCCCTCTGCCCCCTGCGCGGCTCCTCCTGCCTGCTGCGAGCCGGGATCACCGTGTTCCTCCCTTTCCTGCGCTGCTCTACCCCTCAGGACGCAGCATGGAGCCCGCGCTGTCTGCGTCCTTCCCTGGGCAGGGAAATGCGGTGTCCTAGATCAACCCCGTGGTGCTGAGCGCATCCAGTAGCGGGGCAGCTCGGGGGGGAACACATTTGGATGGAGGCGAGGGAAGGACGGAGCTGCAGCCATGGAGGGAAGGAGGGTGCAGTGCCCGGTGGTGCAGCCCAGGCTTGGGGCTGTGCCAGAGCTTCCCCTCGCATCGCCCACCCTCTCCTGCGGCCGTGCCCCGCGTCCCCTCTCAGCCAGGCTCGGCTCATGCGGGCGCCTTTGGGCACAGCTCCCAGCGCCTCTGCACCGGGGACCCAGGGGGACAGGGGCCGAGCCGAGCGCGTGGGTCCCCGCGCAGAGGGTGAGGGTCCGGGTACGAGCGGCCAAACCCCTGCGGGCGCAGACCTCGGCCCCCGGGCCCGGGGCCAATCCCCGCGGGCTGCCGGGAGGCCCCGGCCGCGGCCAAGCCGGAATCTGGGTCAGCGGGAGCGTAAACAGGCTCCTTGGCGGGCGCGGGGGGCTCCTGTTTGCTCGCGGCGCTGCCAAGCGCGCTCCTCGGCGCGATCCTTGAACTCTCCGCGCCACATGGGCCGCGCGGGGAGCGGTTTCTTGGGCCGCTCCGCCGCTTATCTCCGCCGGGAACGGCCCCTCCGGCATAAATAGCGGCCGCGGGGCAGCGCGGCTCAGACGGGCCGAGCAGCCGCGGCACGGAGCTGGTAAGAGCCTGGGCCGCTCCGGCGGCGCCCGGGCGCGGAGGCGCCGGCTCCCGCGCGTCGCTCCCGGATGCAGGGGCACAGCGGGGATGCAGCGGCGGTGCCCACCCCAGCACCGACGGGAATGCCGCTGTGCCGGGATGGGGGCTCGGCGCTGCCCGGGGGTCCCTGAGCCCGACTCTGTTGCTCTGTCCCCAGGTTCAGCGCCAAGATGAGAGCTGTGGTGGTGGCCCTCGCCCTGCTCTGCCTGACGGGTAGGTCCTGCCCGGGCTGCGGCGGGGGGGGAGCAGCTCAATCCCTGCGGGACACGGCGGGATGGGGCAGCAGAGCCTGAGGCTGGAAGCGCCCTGCTGCAGCCGAGCGGCTGCCGGTCCCCTCCGAGCCGGGCAGGGCTGGAGCCATCCCACCGCGCACTGAGTCCCGATCGCACCGTGCTCCCCCCGCAGGCACGCAGGCCCGCTCCTTCTGGCAGCATGACGAGCCCCAGGCGCCCCTGGACCGCCTCAAGGACATGGTGGACGTGTACCTGGAGACCGTGAAGGCCAGTGGCAAGGATGCCATCGCCCAGTTCGAGTCCTCGGCCGTGGGCAAGCAGCTGGAGTAAGCGGGGTCTGGCGCGGTGGGGGTGATGTGGGGTCCCCGGGCGCTGTGCGTGACCTGCCCTTGCTCCCCATAGCCTGAAGCTGACCGATAACCTGGACACGCTGGGCGCAGCCGCCGCCAAGCTGCGGGAGGACATGGCCCCCTACTACAAGGAGGTGCGTGAGATGTGGCTGAAGGACACGGAGGCTCTGCGCCAGGAGCTGACCAAGGACCTGGAGGAGGTGAAGGAGAAGATCCGTCCCTTCCTGGACCAGTTCTCTGCCAAGTGGACGGAGGAGCTGGAGCAGTACCGGCAGCGCCTGGCGCCCGTGGCGCAGGAGCTGAAGGAGCTCACCAAGCAGAAGGTGGAGCTGATGCAGGAGAAGCTGACCCCGGTGGCCGAGGAGGCGCGGGACCGCCTGCGCGGGCACGTGGAGGAGCTGCGCAAGAACCTGGCGCCCTACAGCGACGAGCTGCGGCAGAAGCTGAGCCAGAAGCTGGAGGAGATCCGGGAGAAGGGCATCCCCCAGGCCGCCGAGTACCAGGCCAAGGTGGTGGAGCACCTCAGCAACCTGCGCGAGCGGATGACGCCGCTGCTGCAGGAGTTCAAGGAGCGCGCCACCCCCTACGCCGAGAACTTCAAGTCTCGCTTCATCGCCTTCCTGGACGACCTCCAGAAGAGCCTGGCCTGAGCCGCTGGCCAGGACTGACCCTGCCTGCTCCCTGCCCTGCCCGGTGCGGGAGCCCTGGGACCCCTCTTTGCCCTCCCGCTGCCTCCCCCCTCCCCGAACCGGTGTCGGTCTCAGCTTTGCTTCCTTTTGTCAAATAAACGTGACTTAAGTTATTGGAGCTCGCTCAGTCTTTGCAGTGCATGCTGGAGGGGGGCTCGGGCAGGGAGGGGATGGGGGGACCGCGAGCTGCACTGTGGGTGCCCCGGGTTCTCCCTGCCACTGAGCCCGGCTCTGCCCGAGGTGCCCCGCTCAGAGCCAGGAGCTGGGTCACGCACACTCCTGTACGTGTCCACAGCGGGGGGGAGCAGCGCATCCGTCCCACCGCACCCCTCCTCACCCCCAATGACACCACCACGTCCACCTGTTTCAGCTCTGCTTTATTGCCGGCACCCTGACAGCGGGAGGGGATCGGGGGTCCCCACCCCATCTGCCCCCCCCAGCGCTACGCAGCCGCTGTCCCCTTCCAGAGCTGCACCAGCTGCTCCTTGAACCGCACCAGCCGCTGCTTCGCCAGCTCCACGTTGTCCGACAGCCACTGCCTGCAGGGACAGGGGACGGGGTCAGCGCCGGCTCCCGAGGGTCCCATGGCGCAGGGGCGGCGAGGGGGACGCGGGGGTACCTGGCCTGCTGAGCCACCTCCGACTCCTGCACCCTGCTCAGGGCGCTCTTGGCCATGGCCGATGCTTTCTGCGCATACTCCTGCACCTTCCGCACCAGCACCTCGGGCTTCCCGGGCTCATCGGCCCCTGCAAGCACAAGCATGATGGGATGTGGCTATAGGCTATCTATAGGCGCTATACATGTGTGTATATACACACCCTGAGCCCGGCCCCAGCCTCCTTACTTGCTTGTGCTGCCAGGACGGCCGTGCAGGCGAGCAGGAGCAGCAGTGACACCCTCATGGCTGCGGAGAGAGCAGAGCACACAGCATGGGGCAGCCCCACGGGGGTCCCAACCCCGTCCCCTTCCCACCGCGACCCTCCCCCGGGCTTCCCCACTCACCTGAGCCGGGCTCTGGGGCTGCGGCAGCCCCGGGTCCCACTTTATACCCTCCCACCGCCGGCTCCGGGGCTCGTGCAAAGGTCAGGGGCTGGCCGGGAAGGGGCCGCAGTGCAGGGACAGAGCCGTGCCAGATCCATAACGGAGGGGCTGCCTCCGGCCGGGAGCTGGGAAGTTCCCTCGGGAGCAAGGCACGGGGCCCTGCATGTGCCTGTATGTGTCTGCATGCGTGCGCATCGGGTGCATGGGTCTGTATGTGCCTGAATGCGTGCGCATCGGGTGCATGGGTCTGTATGTGTGTGCATGTGTGCGCATCGGGTGCATGGGTCTGTATGTGCCTGCATGCGTGTGCATCGGGTGCATGTGTCTGTATGTGTCTGCATGCGTGTGCATCGGGTGCATGTGTGTGCACAGCCCTGGGGCTGTGGGCACAGCACGAGGGTGACATCCAGCGGCCTCAGCCCCGTGGGGCTGCTCCAGCTCTGGGGCACCTCAGGGGCTCTTTGGACCTTGGCACCACCGCTCCCGGCTCATCCCTGCCCCTGCCAGCCCTGCCCTTCGCCCCAGCCCTGACACATCAGCACCGGCGGCAGCACGGAGCGGGGACACCACCGATGCCCATGGGCAGGGACACAGGTCCCAGTCTGGTCAAGGGCACACCCGCATCTGCAGCATCCCACAGCAGCAGGGTCCTGCCATTCCTTATGGAATTCCTTCAGGAGCCTGTGCTCAGAGGGAGTGATGTTGTCTGTGCACGTGCCTCCATGCATCCATCACAGCATCCCCCCAGCCCATGCCCTGTCCCGTTGCGCATCCCGGGTACCACGCAGCCAACACCAGCAGGTCCATCACTGCACCCAATGGAGGTGGGGGCTGCTCGGGTCCCTGCCCTGGGGTGCCCATGTGTACGTGTCCCCATCCCCTCGCTGCCCTCGTCTCTGACACCCGCTGGTTGCTGTCAGGGCTGTGGCTGATGTCAGGGCTGTGCTCACGTCAGGCACCTCCACGTCGTGACCTTGCTAAAGTCCAAGCCCGAGCCTGTGTCACAGCCCTGCGTGGAAGCCACCGAGGGCGCTCAGGCTGCATAAATAGGGCTGGTGCTCCCCGGCGCAGCAGCACAGCACAGCAGGGACCGCAGTGGTGGCAGTGCAGGTGAGCGGCTGGGAACAGTGGGGTCTGCATTGCCTGCAGTGGGGCAGGCAGCAGGGGCTGGGGCTGCCGCCGTGGGGCTCCCTTCATCCCCCTCTGTGTCCCCGCAGGCACCCCCAGCCCTCAGGATGTCCCCCAAGGCGGCCGCCCTTGTCCTGGTGCTCCTCGCGGTGTCAGGTGAGGCAGCGTGCGGGTTTGGGATGCCGGGATGCTGCCCTGCCCGGGGGCAGGGATGGGGATGCGCTGTCCCATGGGAATGGGATTGTGCCAGTGCTGATCCCGGCCTCTGGATGCAGGAGCCCGGGCCGATGTCAACCCGGACGAGGTGGCCAGCGTGCTCTGGAAGTACTTCACGGAGCTGGGCAGCAGCGCCAAGGACACGGTGGACCAGCTGCAGCAAGCCGAGATCACCAAGCAGCTCAAGTGAGCAGGGCTGCGGTGCCGGGGGGATGCCGGGGGGCGGGCAGGGGCCTATGGGCACAGGGGGGCTCTGACACCCCCTTGTCCCCAGCACCCTGCTGGGGAGCAACCTGCAGAGCGTGAACTCGTACGCCGAGGACCTGCAGCGGCGCCTGGTGCCGTTCGCCACGGAGCTGCAGGCGCGGCTGGCGCAGGACTCGCAGCGCCTCAAGGAGCAGATCCGCCGGGAGCTGGCGGAGCTGCGGGCCAAGCTGGCGCCCTACGCCGACGAGGTGCACCAGCAGATCGGCACCAACATCCGCCAGCTCCAGGCCAGGATGAGCCCCTACGCCGAGGAGCTGCGCTCGCAGGTGGACCGCGGCGCCGGGGACCTGCGGCGGGCGCTGGAGCCCTTGGCGGCCGAGCTGCGGGACCGGCTGCAGGGCAGCACCGAGGACATCCAGGCCTCGCTCAGCCCCTACGCGGAGCGGCTGCAGCAGCAGATCGACGGCGGCGTGGAGAGCCTCAAGGAGCGCCTGGCGCCCTTGGCCGAGGAGCTGAAGGCGCAGGCGGGCAGGAGCGTGGCGGAGCTGCGGCGGGGGCTCAGCCCCTACGCGCAGGAGGTGCAGGATGGGCTCAACCGCCAGCTCGAGGGGCTGACGGCGCAGATGGAGCGCGTGGCCGAGGAGCTGCGCGCGCGCCTGGAGGCCAGCTCCGAGGAGCTGCGGGCGCAGCTCTCCCCGCTGGCGCAGGAGCTGCGGCAGGCGGCGGGCGCCGATGCCCAGGGGCTGCGGCAGCGCCTGGCGCCGCTGGCGCGGGAGCTGGATGAGCGCGTGGGGCAGACGCTGGAGGCGTTCCGGCAGCGGGCAGCCCCCTTCGGGGAGGCGCTGGGGCAGCAGCTGGTGCAGCGGCTGGAGGCCATGCGCGGCAAGCTGGAGTCGGGCGCTGCCGGCGTCGAGGACCACCTGGAGCTGCTGGAGAAGGAGGTGCGGGACAAGGTGGCCGCCTTCCTCAGCACCGAGCAGCCCGCTGTGGACTGAGCCCCTGATGGCGCCGTGCGCGGCGCAGCTCCTCGCGGCACAAATAAACCTGTGTGTGAGGCACAGCCTGCGCCATGTCCGTCACTCACTGCTGGCCAGCTCAGGGCACTGGTCCAGGCGAGAGCATCACCCCCAGACTGGGGCCCAGGGCAGCCGGGAACGGAACAGAATGGGTCCAGGCAGGTGGGGATCTCATCACAGCATGGGGATGGGGGTGGCTGCAGCCACCATCAACCAGAATGGGGTCAGGGACCGGGACCTCACTGCTCAGAGGTGCCCCAGCAAGTTGGCAGCATCCCGCATACAGAAAGCACCCCGCCGCAGTGGGGCCTGCTGCTGCCATGGGGTCCTGGGCTATGCAGGCTGCACCAGGTGGGCGATGGACACAGCACCCCCATAGCCTGCAGCGACTGTGGCCATACGCAGTGGGGCTCAGATGGGGAGGGAGCAGCAGAGCTCCGGGATGGGAGCGCTCCCAGGGCTGCTCGGGGTGACCCCGTGTGTGCACGCAGGGAGGGATCAGGGTGGACTTTGGTGCCAAAGAGCACCGGTGACTGCTCGGAGCTTCACCCCAGCGCCGCGCTGGACTTCGCCCCATGCCCCAGCCCTGCACCCTGACCCATGGGGAAAGCCTGGCCCTGTTTGCTGGGCCGCTTGGCTGCAAACATTGCAGCACCCTCCTGGTTTAAAAGCCTGGTGTCAGCACCCAGCTCCCTGCGCGGGGCTGCGACCCAGCCTGAAAACGTGGCTGCTTTTTCCTGGGGGAAAGGCAACAAGGAGGGAACCGCACCACAACGGGGAGGGTTTGGTGTCCCAAAGCAGGGATGGTTGAGGGCAAACAGGCAGCCCCATGGTGGGCAATATGCTTGTTTCACCCTTCCCTGTCACAGGTCCTCCTGCCCCATCCCGGTGCTGAGGGCTCCGTTGGACCTGCAGCCATAGGTGTCCGCTGTGGTGCTGCAGCTCTGCCCCAGGCTGCAAAGGGCAGGGGCAGGATGAGGCCGGAGCACGGCGCTCAGGTGACCCCCACGTGAGCCCTCAGGCACGGCCGCAGCCTCCACGTTGTGTTTACCCGAGTGAGGTCCAAGAGACCTTCCCCTGCACGTGTATAAAGGGAGCCGCGGGCCGGCGGCGCAGCAGGGACCCGGGAGGCACCGGGAGCCGGGTGAGGGGCACCTCCTGCCCGCGTCACTGGCATGGGCGCCATCCTGTGCTGGTGGTGCTATGGGGGACATGGGGGGAGGTCCTTGTGGGACACAGTGAGTGGGGCACGAAGCACAGGGAGCACTGACCCACGAGTGCGTGGGGAGCCCTGCGCTGATGCGCTCCTCTCTTCTTCCTCCCCGCAGCACACCATGCCTCCGGCGGCTGCGCTGCTCCTCACCCTCGTGGCCACCATCCCAGGTAGGTGCAGAGCGGAAGAGCTGGCTCGGGGTGACGGGGGGCAATGGGATGGGGCAGAGGTCGGGGTGCTGCCACGCTAACGCTGCCCTCCTGCCCGCAGCGGCACCGGCCGAGCCAGCGCGGAGCAGCTTCTGGGAGTACCTGAGCCAGCTGACGAGTGACAAGGAGAGCCCCGAGCCCGGCCAGGGCAGCAAGCTGGGCAGGGGCATCGCGTGAGTACACCGGGTAACCCCCAAGCCCCCAGCACGCCGGGGACAGAAACGCTCATGGAGGCTGTCGATGGCTTTATTATGTGTGTTAGGGCACAGCGAGGGGTGCTTATATCGGCTCGTCTCATGCAGGAGCCCCAAGGGAAGCGCCCAGGATGGGGTGAGCCACATGGGGAACTTCCTGGAGAAGCTGGCGCCCCTCAACCGAGGGCTGCAGCCGCGGCTGTCGCAGGACTCGGAGAGCCTGAGGAAGCTCATCCGGAAGGAGCTGGAGAGCCTGCGGGTGAAGCTGTCGCCGTACGTGGACGAGGTGCACCACAAGGTGGGCAGGCACCTGGAAGAGCTCCGCTACCGGCTGCAGCCCTTCACGGAGGAGCTGCTGGACCAGGTGTCCCTCAAGGCCCGGGAGCTGCGGCGCCACCTGATGCCGAGCCGGGAGGTGACGGCTCAGCTCCTGGGGGGCGCGGACGAGGTGCAGCGCTTCCTGGCTCATTACAGCGACAAGATCGCGCTCCACACGGAGCAGGTGAAGGGCATCTTCCACCCGTACGCGGACAGGCTGGTGACCGAGATCCACCGCAACGTGGAGGAGCTGCACCGCAACGTGGTCCCGCACAGCCAGGCCAGCCCGGAGCAGCTCAACCAGTACATCCAGGAGCTGTCCTCCAAGCTGACCCAGAGCGCCAGGGACCTCCACCACAAGATCCAGAGGAACCTGGAGCAGCTCAAGGCCAAGCTGAGCCTTTACCCCGGCGGCCTGCGGGAGCGGCCGCCCAGCCCGCAGCGCTACACCGAGGCGCTGGCACGGGAGGTGCAGCGCCGGGTGGACGAGTTCCGGCGGGACACGTACATCCAGATCCAGGACTTCACCCGCGCCCTGGACCAGGAGACGGAGGAGATGCGGCTGAAGCTGTCAACGCGGGTCCCGGGGGACCCGGAGGGGGACCCGCCGCCCGTGGAGGACCTGCACGCCCGCCTCGATGCGCTATGGAGGGACTTGTCCCGCAGCCTGGGGGAGCGGGGCGGCGGCGGCGAGGCCGGGATCGGGACCGGGATCGGGATCGGGACCGGGACCGGGACCGGGGAGGGCAACAGGACCAGGGCACCGTGAGCAGCAATAAAGGCGCCGCCATGTTGAACTGTGCCGCTTCCTCACGTGATCGCGCGCCGCTCCATGTGACCGCGGGGGCAGCATGTCGGCGCTGGGCGCGGTGGAGGCGGCGGGCGCGGGGTCCCTGTTCCGGCCGCTGAGCGCCGAGGACGGGGAGCAGCGGCCGACGGAGATCGAGTCCCTGTGCATGAACTGCTTCTGCAGCGTGAGCGGGGCCGGGCCGGGCGCTGCGGGGCCGCGCCGGGCGCCGCGGGACCCCGCCGGAGCTGCGGCCTGCGCGGGGCCCGGCGCTGGGCAGGGGGGGTGTGCAGGCGGCAGGAAGCGGGGTGCAGGAGGAGGGGGAACGGGAGGCAGCGGGGGCTCAGGGCCCGCTGTGGGGCTTGGGTGCTGGGGAGTGCTGCAGGCCCCGGGCCGGGGGGAGCGCAGCCCCGGAGCCGCTTCCCACGAGGCCCCTCGTGCCGCAGGGGGTGACGCGGCTCCTGCTCACCAGGATCCCGTTCTTCAAGGAGGTCATCGTCAGCTCCTTCACCTGCGGGAGCTGCGCCTGGGCCAACACCGAGATCCAGTCCGCGGGGCGCATCCAGGAGCAGGGCGTGCGCTACACCCTGAGCGTCACCTCCCGGCAGGTCAGCGCCGCCCCTGCCCCGCCAGCACCGGGGCCCTGCGCACCCCCGCGTCCCTCCCGGGCTGCTCTCACTGGAGCAATAGAGCCTGCCCGTTCTGCACCGTCTGAGCTTTAACGTTGTTTGTGGGGTGGTGAGCATTTGAACCCCAAACGGGGACGTTCCGGGTGTGCTCTGTGTGAACAGAGGCTGCTGAAGCCTGGGGCTGACATAGGCGCTGTGTACCCCAGTGTGGTCCCGCAGCCCTGGTCCTGTCAGGATCCTGACGCTGCTCCTCAACTGTTGTGGTGTGCAGGACATGAACAGGGAGGTGGTGAAGACCGACTGTGCCACGGCTCGAATTCCAGAGCTGGACTTTGAGATCCCTGCTTTCTCCCAGAAGGGAGGTGGGTAAGGGGGCTGTGTGGCACGCACTGGGGAAGGACCTGGCCTGGCTCCATTGGGTCACATAAGCTTGGTGGGGCCTGTGTGTGGCACTCTGGTGTGTTTAACAGTGCCTCGTTCATGTTCTGTTTGCTTCTCAAGTCCTTACCACTATTGAAGGGATCATTGACAGAGCTGTGGCCGGCCTGGAGCAGGACCAACCTGTCCGCAGGGTACGTGGTGCACGGGGAAGCTCCTCGGCCGTGCTCGTTGTGCTCATCTTCCGCATTGTGCACCGCTGGTGGAGGAGTGTTCTGGGTGCTGGGCTTTGTGCTGGTGTCTTCGGCTCTGGCTGCCCCAGCACTGCTCTCAAAGCTCTCCTCCTTTGCAGACAACGGACCAAGAGGTGGCCAGTAAAATAGATGAGTTCATTGGGAAGCTAAAGCAGCTGAAAGAAGTGCATTCCCCCTTCACCTTTGTGAGTACCCGGAGGTGCAGTCCCTTTCCCCCCGGGGGAAGCATGGGATGGGTTCCTAAAGCTTTGTTCTCCCATAGATCATCGATGACCCTTCAGGGAACAGCTTTGTGGAGAACCCTCGTGCGCCACAGAAGGATGATGCTCTGGTGGTCACTCACTACAGGAGGAGTCCCCAGCAGGCTGCCATGCTGGGGCTGGAGGTAATGGGGAGCTGCTCAAGCTGTGCCATCAGCCCCCTGGTCCTCTGGGAGGCCCTGAGTTCAGGAGCAGAAGTTAACGCTGCTCCTGTTCCCTGCTGCAGGGAGAGGAGGTGGGTGAGAAGCCAGATGATGCCGCAGAGGACCTGCGGAATGAGGTGAGGGACTGCCGCGGTGCCCAGGGGGGCAGTCTTTGGGCTGGATGGGCTTTTCTGATGCTCCTGTCTGCTCCTGCGCCCCAGGTCCTGCAGTTCGACACCAACTGCCCCGAGTGCAACGCTCCAGCCAACACGAATATGAAGTTAGTGCGTATCCTTGGAGTAAGGGCATGGAGCATTGCCCCCCGTGGGGCTCTGCATGGAGGCAGCACTGGGGAGAGTCCACGTGTGCTCTTCCTGCTGCATAAGGAGCCTGTCAGGGTGCTGGTGTGTCTCATTGCAGCCCAGGACTTGCCAGTGAGCTCCTGCAATGCCTCAGGAAGGACTGGGGCTGTTGGGATCTCTGAGGCTTCCCTTTCCTTAAGTTTTCCTTGACCGTCTGCTCCAGAGATCCCCCACTTCAAGGAGGTGATCATCATGGCCACAAACTGTGACTCCTGTGGGCACAGGACGAATGAGGTGAGCTGGCAAACGCCTGCCCCGTGCGCTGGGGGGCAGTGGGCTTCTCTGCTTCCGTGGGTAGGTGCTTCCCAGGCTCCCTGCCCTCCAGGCTGGATTTATGGATGAGGAGCGTTGTGCTGGGGGCGGCAGAGCTATTTCTGGGTAGGGGTAGAGCACACACAGCTGTGTGCAGCGTGGTCAGGCTGGCTCGGAGTTGCCTTCCTGAGCAAGCCAAGGGGAGAACTGGGTCCTGGAGAGCTCTGTTTGGCCGTGTCCGTGCCTGCTCCAGTCCCCTGGGTTAAGGCGCTGTCCCTGGGCTCGGAGTGGCCTGTGCGCTGCTGGGTAAACCCTCTTAAAGCGTTGGGGTGTGATTTAAGCGTAGGACTCTGTGGAGCTGACTGTGGGTGCTGTAGGTGAAGTCTGGAGGAGCCATCGAGCCGCAGGGCACCAGGATTACCCTGCACGTCACAGACCCCTCTGACATGACAAGGGACATCCTCAAGGTACCGTGCCTCTGGATAGCTGCCCTGCCCTGCAGCGGGTGTGCGGGGCTCACAGGGTTCTTCCTCTGCAGTCGGAGACGTGCAGTGTGGAGATCCCAGAGCTGGAGTTTGAGCTGGGCATGGGAGCGCTGGGGGGGAAGTTCACCACGCTGGAGGGGCTGCTGAAGGACATCCGGGACCTGGTGAGTGGTGCTGGGGGCTCAGCCCCTCCGCGCTGCTGTGGGGCTGGGGTCTCACACTGCACTGAGTGTTCCTGCTGTTCCAGGTGGAGAGGAACCCCTTCACTCTGGGGGACAGCTCTACACCCAGCAGGACCGGGAAGCTGCAGGAGTTCATTGGGAAGCTGCAGGAGGTGAGCGCACTCCAGGGTTTCCATGCTTTACCCAACCACTGCTGTCCTTTAACTGAGGGCAATGCCAGGAATGTCCTAGTGCCAGGAGTGAAGGATTAAGAGCGTTAATGCCGGGGTGTGCTCCCTTTCCGCAGATCATCGAGGGGAAGGCGAAGGCTCACCTCATCCTGGATGACCCTGCAGGCAACAGCTACCTTCAGGTACAGTGGGGGACGGGCTCCTTGATGTGTTGCAAGCAGTTCGGGTGGAATTCCTTTATTTCCCTTTGGGGTCTGGCAGTGAGCGGGGAAAGGGGACTGCTGGTGGCTTTGGGGGAAGGAAGATGGGAATGGTGTCTGTTCCCTGGAATCGGGCTGGGAATGCGGTGTGGTTCACATGATGAAGCCCTCGAGGGGGTCCCTCTCGTCTGAAGCCCCTGTCTGGGTGCTGCTGAGGGGTCAGAGCCTGTGAGGAGCCTCCATCTCCCCCACAGAACGTGTACGCGCCGGAGGAGGACCCGGAGCTCCGAGTGGAGCGCTACGAGCGGAGCTTTGAGCAGAACGAGGATCTGGGCCTCAACGACATGAAGACGGAGGGCTACGAGGCGGGCGGAGCCTCGGCCCGGTAGCCGGGCCCCGTCGGCCTCCATGGAACGGGACTTTCCGGGGCCGGAGCCCCTCTCCCTGCCCGGGACCCCTCTCCCTGCCCGGGACCCCTCTCCCTGCCCGGGACACCGCTTGTCCCAGCCCGGGGTCGCTGTTGGACCCGGTGGGGTCCTGGGGGTCCCCCAATAAAGCCGCGTGTTGAAGGAGGCGCCGTGTCCGACCCTGATGGCCCCGCCCACCGCTCCCAAGCCCCCGCCCACACCCTCCTCAAGCCCCGCCCCCTCCGACGGCTCGCGCCGCGCGCTGCCCTCACTTCCGTCTGCCCCCAAGATGGCGGCGCAGGGGCTGTCGAAGGCCGAGTACCTGCAGCGGTACCTGAGCGGCCCGGCCCCCGC
Source organism: Amazona ochrocephala (assembly GCA_039720435.1). Taxonomy (NCBI): domain Eukaryota; kingdom Metazoa; phylum Chordata; class Aves; order Psittaciformes; family Psittacidae; genus Amazona; species Amazona ochrocephala. The sequence goes on from CM077895.1 coordinate 7,420,003, forward strand.
CGCCGCGCCCGCCCGGCCCCGCCGCCGCCGCAGGAAGAAGCCGCCGGGCGCCGCCGGCAGAGGCGGGTGAGTTGTGGGGCAAGGGGGCGGCGCGGCCGGTGCCAGCCGCGGCCTATCCCGCGATGCCCCGGGCGGGCCGCTTGGCTGACGGCGAACGGACGCCCCTTTCCCGCTCGCAGGATGCGGATCGTGGATGACGACGTGAGCTGGAGCAGCATCGCTGCGGACCAGGAGAAGGAGGAGGAGGAGGAGGACGAAGGGGACATGCCTGTGGTGAGCGGGGGCGCTGAACGCGGTGGCACCGGCTCCGGGCTCCTGGTGGGGGCCTTCCCGTCTCTCTCTGGGAGCTCCTCATCGCCCCCTCCTTTGGGAGGGCCGGGTCTTCCTGCTCTAAGCACAAGGGGTGAATGAGCTCCCTGCAGGCAGAAGTAGCCCATTCTTTACTTATATTTGGTCTCGCAAGCACACAGTGGATGTGGTGGGCACATACAGTGGTTCTCGGGGCTTTAAAGCAGCTCTGGAGGCAGGGCAGAAGGTACCTGTGCCGTTGCTGGGAATGCTGGCAGCAGGGATGTTCTTCGAGGGCAGAGGCGCTGGGAAGTGAAACGATGGTCACACAGCAGTTGCTCAGTGCCATTATGGTGGGTTATTTATGCCAGAGGGTGGAAATCTGTTCTTCCTCCCCCTCCAAAGCTGCTGCTCTATGTTCAGGTGGCGGAATTCATTGACGAGCGTCCGGATGAGGTGAAGCTCATGGAGGAATTCCGAACAAATGCTAAGTGGAAACTCCTCGGAGGTGAGACCAGGCCAAAGATATCTGTATCCTTGGAATGCTGACGGGACCATGGGCTGTGCAGCTCCCTGGTGATGGTGTCTTTCTGGTGGTTTTCTTTTAGACCAGAATGAAGACTCGCAGAGTTCGGATGTTTCAGTCGCTGCTAAATCTGCCCCCAGGTACAGGCTCCAGCTGAGAATCCTGCGGTGAACTCTTGTTTCCTGGTGGTGCCTGTCTTTTACTGCAGTTTCTAAGGGCTTTGCTGTGAAGTGTGAGAAGTGGCAGGGACAGGGATTCCCTTTCCTGTGCTGATTAACCTGTGCCTGGGGGACTGGCAGGCGGTGCTCTGGGTTTCTGTGGGATGGGTGGAACTGCCCTCCCACGGTGGCAGTGTCAGCATTCTGGGTGATGCCTCTTCTGAAAGCACCTGTGGGATGTTGGATGGGGCTTGGAGCAACTTGCCATAGTGGGAAGTGTCCTGAGTATGGCAGGGGGTTGGAACTGGATGAACTTTAAGGTCCCTTCCAACCCAAACCATTCCACAGCCCGATCTCTGTTCTGTGGTTGCACAGCGTCCAGGCTCTCTTGTTTTCACCCTTGATCCCTACTGCTGGTTTTACAGATCCCACTTGGGTTTCGTTTCCAGCCTGGAGGCAGCAGCCAAACACAGCTCTCACTCTGGGTGCCACCTTTTCCTCCCCTCGCAGGCGGCAGCGCCATGACTCCCCGGAGGGCTCCCCGCCGAGGGGGCTGCGGCACGACTCCCCTGACAGCGCGCCTGTGGGCCCGGATCCGGCCCCTCCCGAGCAGGACAGGAGCAGCTGCAGCAGCCTCCTGCCTCCCAGGCGCCAGCGCCACGGCTCCCCTGATCCATCCCCTCCCAGAAAGAAGCGCCACGACTCCCCCGAGCTGTCACCGCCCAGGAGGAAGCACAGCGGCTCCCCGGACCTCTCCCCACCGAGAAAGAAGCGCCACGACTCCCCTGACCTCTCCCCACCCAGAAGAAAGCGCCACGACTCCCCTGACCTCTCCCCACCCAGAAGAAAGCGCCACGACTCCCCTGACCTCTCCCCACCCAGAAGAAAGCGCCACGACTCCCCTGACCTCTCCCCACCCAGAAGGAAGCGCCACGACTCCCCTGACCTCTCCCCACCCAGAAGGAAGCGCCACGACTCCCCTGACCTGTCCCCTCCCCGGCGGCAGTGCCGTGACTCCCCAGACATGTCCCCAAAGAGGGGCAGTTCAGCAGCAGGGAAGAGGAGCTGCAAGCCCACAGACAAGGCACAGTCAGGAAGGGCGCCAGGGGAGCAGCCTCAGCCCCGGCACGGTGTCTCTGACAAGTCCTCATCACGCCAGAAGCACCGGGCCACCCCAGACCTGTCCCCTCCACGGAAGCAGAGGTACAGCTCTGACTCGGATTCCTCACTGCCCCGGAGGAGGAGGACGGGGTCACCCAGCCTTAAAAAGCAAAGCAGAGCAAAAGGCGAGTGTGTGCAGGAAATTGTCCTGTCTGTCCTGTGCTTTGCTGCCTGCCCGCCCTGGGATCGTGTCTGTGTGCTCCTGAGAGATGCGTGGTGTGGAATTGGCAGTCTGCAGGCATGGAATGGTGGTGGGTAGATGGCAGTTTCTGTTGGTACAGCTAGTTCTATGTTTTCATCAGCCAGAGTAGAATTAACAAGAGTTAACTGGCTAAGGCTTAGGCATGTCCAAAAGGAGACCGGACTTTAAACCCTGTCTCCAGGCAGTGCATGTTTAGAAGGATTCAGAGAATTCCCAGGCTCGTGTCACATACCTGTCTTTGTCCTACAGCTTGTCATCTCTTGAGGTCTGATTTTCCTAGGAGCTGACATCATGTACCTCCACTTTTAGTCCTTTTGTGGGACTAGCTCTGCCTACCTCTGGGGTTTTCAGTTAGTGTGTGTCTTTACTGCAGGTGCTTCTCCAGCCAAGACACAGCCCAGGCGGGTGCCCTCGCCTCAGAGGGGCCTGAGGCACGATTCCAGCTCCCCATCCCCACGGAGAGGCACTCGAAGCGCCCCTGATGCAGAGCACAGGCTGGGACATGTGCACAGTGGCTCCGCGAAGCGGGGTCCTCTCAAACACAACCACAGCCAGTCCTCAGACTCTGATCTGTCCCCTCCCCGACGAGCTCTGCCAGGCGGGAAGGAGCGGCACCGCTCCAGGAGCCCCCGGGACCTCTCTCCGCCTCGCCACCGTGACGCCAAGGGATCTCCCAAGAAGGTAGGCATTCCCCTTGTTGCACCTCTGGATCCTGGACAGCTTCAGCCAGCACTAGCTTGACTTTTGTTTGATTTACAGGCAAACACGATGCTTTCGGGGGTCAAAGCTGGCCTGGTGTCAGCTGATGTGCTGCGGAGGGAAGAGCAGGAGCTCAGGAGGCACGAGAGGAGTACCAAGCACTTGGAAGGTAGCGATGTGAAACTGCATGAGCACCAGAGTGCTTTCTCCTTCCTGGTCTCAGTCTGTCAGAGCCTGGAATGAGTCAGGGGGAAGAATACCTAAGTGAGGGGCAGTTAGTCATGGAAATGTTCTCAAACATGTGACCTGAGGCGTCTGTCCCATCCAGAGGAATCCCGACACACTGAGACCGTCTTCCGAGACAAGTGGGGCCGCAGGAGGGACCTGGCGCAGGAGCGGCTGGAGCAGCAGCAGAAAGCTGAAGCCAAGTCCGAGAGGGATGAGCAGTATGCCAGATGGGGAAAGGGGTAAGGGTCTGCACAGCTCCCAGCGCCATCTCAGGGCTCTTTGGTCTCACTTCCAGCAGTGGTGTGTCACTGTGTTCTTAGTTTGGGTCTGGGACCGGGAGACCACGCGTTCCACATGCCCTGGAGACCCCCTCAGTTGGTCCCTCCAGCTGGGTATGCAGTGGGAATGCTGCATGCGCAGTGGAAGTTCAGGGCTGTGGTGGGTCCTGCAAATAGAGCAACTCCCAGTGAGCGATGACTTGGTTCTGTGTTTGTTTCCAGGCTGGCGCAGGGGAGGCAGCAGCAGCAGAACGTGGAAGATGCCATAAAGGAGATGCAGAAGCCGTTGGCCCGTTACATTGATGACCAGGATCTGGATCGAATGCTGAGAGAGCAGGAGAGGGAGGGAGACCCCATGGCTGAGTTCATCAAAAAAAGGAAGGCCAAAGAGAGCAAAGAGAAGAAAGGTTTGATTCTGAGTTACACCGATCTCTGCTTTAAGGCTCTAGCAGCATAGGAATGCAGCTGCTGTTTAAATGCAGCTTGGTCCTCAAGGCTTACTTCTATGGAGTGAGTGTAGCGGCAGTGTTTGTTGCTACTGGCTTGTTACCAGTAATGGTTTCTACTGTGTGTTAGCTTGTTGAGAGCAGGATCTGGGGACTGAAAAATGGGAGCCGGATTTGACTGTGTCTTTGGGAGTTCCCTCTGTGATCTGTAGCTGGCTGTACACACACTGCTTGATGTACCTTTGAGGTGATGATGGTGTGACCATGGTTGCACTGAAGGAGTAAAAGGCTCTATTGCTCTGTGTTCCTAGAAAAGCCCCGGTACAATGGACCAGCACCTCCACTCAACAGGTTTAACATATGGCCAGGACACCGCTGGGATGGCGTGGACAGGTACGTGTCCTGATGCAGCGCTAAGAGTAACAGTGAGCATGGATGAACATTGCCTCTAACAGTTCATGGTGTAAAGATTCTGAGCTACCAGTTGAAGAGGGTGTTGCCAATAGTAAGGGCTGGTACTATCAGCTAAGGTGTGAGGAGCTTCAGCGATGCTACTGCAGATCGAGGTGGAGACTGAGCCAGAGTAAAAGCAGCGGGCAGCTCAGAATGTCTCTATTGATTGCTTCAGAGATGCTCCTGCCCAGCAGCCCATGGTGTTCTTGGTGGTGTTTGCAGGTCCAACGGCTTCGAGCAGCAGCGCTTTGCCAGGATAGCCAACAAGAAGGCGGTTCAGGAGCTCGCCTACAAGTGGAGCGTTGAGGACATGTAGGTCAGGTGAAGGACCACGCACAGCACCGCTCCTGGCTGCTGCCTGGCCAGAGTTATGAGGAGCAGCTCACTCCGCCTGGACCAAGCCCTGTCCTCAGCGCTCAGCATCCCACTGGATCCTGTCCTCAGAGGAGAGGCTGAGCGAAGGAGAGCGGCCAAAAGAGGGTTTCCGCATCAGGCTGAAGGGCGAGGACGCGGGGCAGCGCCGTGGTGGAGGTGCAGGGGCTGCTGTGTGCAGGAGCAGCTCCTCTCGCTGGTGCTCCCTATGGGACACGTTTCTGGGCCATTTGTTTGTCTTCTAACAAGCTGTAGAAACTGATTTGTTTTCTATTTAATTGTTTGATGCCAAATGCTTTGTCCTCTGAGGGCGGTTCACAAGTCTTCAGGTGTCCTAAATCTCAGGTGGTTCTTCATGCTGAAGGCATTTGGAATACGTGGTTGCTGCAGGGCTGGTCCTCTCCAGTCTCTTCCAGCACTCTTCTAGGGGAGCAGTTTGCTGCGGAAGCAAACATGCAGAGGGTGTTAAAGTGCTTCCCCTGACCAGTCTTCCCTGGAGCTGGAGGTCTTGGGGCTTCGTTCCCTGGTTTTTAGTCACTGTGTTACCTTTCTAGCAGTCCTGGAACCTGTGTGCACACTCAGAAATAACAGCTTGGTTTTTTGGTACGTGATTTTGGTGGTGTTTCTTCCACAAGGAGGGGACGAGGGAAGTCAGTGATGGTCAACCTGTTGGTGCAAGGGCTGTGTGTGACTGCAGTGCTGCAGGGCACCAGCCAAACAGGGCACCCCAAGAGGCAGTGCTGCTGAGATGTAAAACAATACTGTGGACTTCCTGAATTCATCTCAATGGGAGAGGTGCTTCCCTGGGTGGAGCTTGTGCCTTCCTGCCTGCCCTGCTGAGGCCTGAGTGTGCTGCTCTTGTAGAGCAGGTCTCGTACTTGTTTCTTAGCAGGTACTTTCTTCTTAAGCTCTGTGTCTCCGCAATGAGAGCGTGGGAGAGGTTAGGTGATGCAGAAGTGGAAGATGCATCTGATCACTATTGGCAGCAGAGCTGTTGGGAAATGCTGCGGGATGCTCTGGGATGAGAGGGGTGATGGAGATGGAGCAGCTGTCACAGGAAGTGGATCTCTGTATTAGTGCTTGTGGAGGGGCAGCAGCCCCGCTCCTGGCACCGAGCAGCCACTGTGATTAGCTTTAAGCACAAAAACTGCACATGAGAATCTTCATTGAATTTGGAGCTCTGTCATTCACCGTCACGGCAGGTGCTGAGCACAGTAATTATTATGCAAATGGGGCAGATAGAGAAATGATTAATAATTGCACAAATTAGAAATTATTGTAAACATCCTGTGAGTGGTGATAAGTGCGGGAGGAGGCTGCGAGCGCGGGAGCCACCTCCGGATCCTGCAGCCCCATCGCTTCATTGCTGGGATCAGCAAACCATGTACTGGAGCTGTGCGCTGCTTGGGGTGAGTCGGGTTGGAACTCCATGGAGAAGGTGGGCTTGGGGCTGGTCTCCTCTGTGGAGGAACCGGGATGCTGCAGCGCTGCTGTGTCCCGCTGGTACCCGGCGCATCCCTGCTGGCACCAGCGTCCTGGTGCGGCTTCACCCCTGTCCCCACCGAGAAAGAAGTGCCATGACTCCCCTGACTTGTCACCACCAAGAAAGAAGCGCCAGGACTCCCCTGACCTGTCACCACCAAGAAAGAAGCTCCATGACTCCCCTGACTTGTCACCACCAAGAAAGAAGCGCCAGGACTCCCCTGACCTGTCACCACCATGAAGGAAGCGCCAGGACTCCCCTGACTTGTCTCCTCCCAGGCAGGAGAGGAACAGCTCCGGCAGCCTTCTGCCTCCCAGGCAACAGTGCCATGACTCCCCTGACCTGTCCCCTCCCCGGCGGCAGTGCCATGACTGCCATATGTCCATATGTCAGGGGTCCCACCCCTGCTGGGAAGGGACGCTTTAGTCCTATTAAAAGCTAGGGTGACAAATTTACCCTAAGGGCCACTGCTGCACACCCACTTCCACCAATTAAACTAACGTGGAAATCATCTGACCCAGTGTGGGTTGAGCAGTGGCCCCTATCGAAGCCTCGAATGGACGCTCTTCTCGAGCTACTTGACCATGAACTGCAGCGTGGCCATATAGAGCCTTCCACTAGTCCGTGGAATACTCCAGTTTTTGTAATACCCAAACGAACTGGCGAGGGGTTTCGTCTCCTCCATGACCTGCGTGAAGTAAACAAGACAATTCAACCAATGGGTCCCGTCCAAACACTGCTGCCAATGAACTCTATGATACCGGAAGGACAACCTTGTGCTGTCCTTGATATCAAGGACTGTTTCTTTTCGATACCCCTGCATGAAAAGGATAAGGAGCGGTTTGCTTTTTCTGTCGTGTTTCCAAACAGCCAACGCCCCAACCTACGCTTCCAGTGGGAAGTGCTGCCTCAAGGAATGATCAACTCCCCCACTATCTGCCAGATTACGGTGGATCGGGCATTAGTACCGGTCCGGCGCAGTGACCCGAATGCAACCATCATTCAATACATGGACGATATTTTAATCGCTGCACCGTCAGGAAGTCGGGTGGACCAGCTGGTGTCAACGGTTTCAGAAACTCTAAAAACAAACGGGTTCGAAATCGCGAGCGCAAAAATTAAAAAAGGACCATGTGTAAGTTTTTTGGGAATGGGAATTACAAGTTCTTACGTAACCCCTCCCCAACTAAAAATTCGTCGGAATATCAAGACACTCCATGATATGCAACAGTTAGTGGGGTCCTTGCAATGGCTGCGCAATATTGTCCTGATCCCTCCCGAAATCATGGCCCCCCTGTACGATCTTTTGAAAGGAAAGAACCCATGGGAGCAAAAAACTCTGACAGCAGAAGCAGTGAACTCTCTCGACTTTATCGAGCAACAGGTGTCATCAAGCACACTCGCCAGGTGGAACCCAAATATACCACTTGATTTGTATGTGCACTTCACAGAGGGGGGGGAGTAGGAGCACTAGCCCAGGGCCCCCCTGAAAAAGCCCAACCAGTACAATGGATAGTCCTGGGAAAACCGTCACGTGCATTTTCTCCGGGAATTGAGTGCCTTGGTAATCTCATCATGAAAGGCAGAAAACTCGCCCTAAGACACCTAGGCATCGAAGCAGCCAGGATATACCTGCCCTTCCATAAACAGCTCCCAGCGCAATCAGTGGCGATGTCTGGCCATAGCTCTCGTCGGATTTGGTGGAGAGGTTCGGTACGCCACAAAGCCCCCCTGGACTCAACTGCTAGCAATCGTCGACATCGACCTTCCACAGAAAATCATGGACCGGCCCCAACCGGAACCAGCGGTCTTCACAGACGCATCTTCAGCAACCTCAACCGCGGCAGCAGTATGGAAATCAGAAAAAGAATGGCACTGCATTAAAATGACCGATTGTGCTCTTTCAGTTCAACAGCTAGAAGCAACGGCCGTAGTACTAGCGTGCGGACTGTTCCCAACAGAACATCTCAACACAGTGACTGATTCGATGTTTGTGGCCAAACTTTGCTTGGCCATGTCGAGGCCTGGCGTGTCGACATCCACAGCAGCCCTAATGCTAGAAGAAGCACTTTTTTCTCGAAAGGGCACTATATCAGTCATCCACATCAACAGCCACTGCCCAATTAAAGGGTATTTCCAAACCGGCAACGACAAAGCAGACGCCGCTGCAAAAGGACTGTGGACACTGAGAGACGCTCGTCAGCTACACGAGTCTCTCCACATTGGGGCCAGAGCGTTAGCAAAGAGATGCGGGATTTCAGTCACTGATGCGAAACACATAGTAGCTACATGCCCTCACTGTCAGAAAGCACCGCTGTGGTCCAGCGGAATAAACCCCAGAGGGCTTAAAGCCTCCGAAGTGTGGCAAACAGATTTTACACTCTCCCAGTTGCTGAAACCTCGAGTGTGGCTAGCGGTAACTGTAGACACATATAGTGGGGTCATCGTAGCCACTCAACATCTTAAGACTGACTCCAAAGCAACCATCCAACATTGGTTGACAGCCATGGCGTGGCTTGGGGTCCCTAATCAGATCAAAACGGACAATGGCCCAAATTTTGTCTCTAAATCAACCCAAGCATTTGCTCTGAAATGGGGTATTACCTTAATACGCAGCATCCCATATAATAGCACAGGACAAGCCATAGTAGAACGAGCAAATCAAACTCTGAAATCTAAATTGGAGGTGTTAGCAAAAGCAGAAGGTTTTGCTGACGCCATTCCCTCAGGAGATCGAGCACGCCTCTTGGCAACTGCTTTGCTAGCACTGAATCAATTTCCCAGGGGAGAAGAGGTAAATAGCCCCACCCAAAAACATTGGGCCACTCGAGCGCTAGAGGAAGGCCCGTTGGCCACAATTAGAAATGAGCTGGGAGAATGGGAACACGGGTGGCAGCTAGTTCTAACAGGGCGAGGGTGTGCTGCTGTCAGAAAAGACGGCAGAATTAAGTGGTGTCCGCTTAAGTCTATTAAACCAGATCTTCAGAATAAAACTAATGAAAACTGTGAGGTTTTGTCCACAGGATCACATCATCGGATGTCTCCGTAATCCGTACACCCCGGTGCCAAGCGTCCCATCCACCCTGGAGCCAAGCATCCCGTCCAAGTCCGAGAGTTCTACACCGGCAGATTCCAGACAACGGCAAAATAACATGCGTGGGAGGGGGCGGCAATGTCTTTGTGTGATCCTGATTTTGGAGCTCGTTATTATAGGACAGGTAGAATCGCATTACTATCACCACCAACCCTTTACATGGGTACTTGAGCAGGTAGAACTACCCCAAGTAATCAGCGCAAAAACAACCGCAGGGTCACCAGTTTTTAGTGTTTATCCTTGCCAACTAGCCCCTATTGAACCTTGTCTAGATCTGATTGGGAATTACTTCTGTCTGGCATCCAACCCAGGAAAAACCTACTGTAACTACCCCTGGGAACATTATTGTGCGTATTGGGGTTGTGAGACTATCTATCTCAACAGCATGGGAACTGCAAAAAGACAAGTTTTTGAATATAACACACGGACCAAAAGGGTGTCAGCCGCCCAGACGAGACTCATTCGGAGTACCCGGAGCATTTAGGCAATGGGGAAATTGTAGGCACCTAGACCTTCTTGTAAAATTACCGGATGATCCTGGGTGGTTCATAGGACGAACATGGGGCATAAGATATTATGAACCCGGAAAAGATTGGGGTTCAGTATTTCGCATTAAAAAAACGATGCCTCCAATCGAGACGGAGCGCATCGGGCCCAATAAATTATTAACCGGAGAAACACAGACCAAAAAACCAGAAATCAGTTTGACTCCAAAACCTGAACAAAGACAGACCAATACGCCAGAAACTAGTCCGGCTTTAGAAGAAACACAAAATTCGGCTCTAAATGAAACACAAAGTAGAAAGGATGAGATTTTGGGAAAATACCCCCTCTGGAATTTGATGGAAGCCACTTTTCAAGTATTGAAACAAGCTCACCCAAATTTAATTAAGCACTGTTGGCTTTGCTATACTGCTATGCCACCATATTACGAAGCAGTTGCGGTTGATAGTCAGCCTGACCATACTACAGGAAACAACCCGACGGAATGTAACTGGCAAAATAATACTCAAGGGATCTCCCTTAGTCAGGTGACAGGGAAAGGGAGATGCGTAGGAAAGGTCCCGGAAGGGAAAAAACATCTTTGTACAAACGAGACAATACCACAAACAAGTGGTTGGTTACTTCCTACTAAGAACGCCAAGTGGGCATGCTCCAGGACAGGATTAACACCCTGTGTTTCTATAGAATACTTACATTTAATCAATGAATTTTGCGTACAAATCGTCCTGCTCCCCAGAATAATCTATCATCCAGAGAGCTACATGTATGAAATCAAAGAAAAAGAAGCAAACACCCTATTAGGACTTCCTTTGGTAAAAAGAGAACCAATCACAGCCTTTACAATAGCCGCTCTATTAACTATAGGGGGAACGGGGGCTGGAACAGGAATAGCCGCATTAATAAAAGGGAATCAAGATTTTATAAACCTACGACAGACCATTGATGAAGACCTAGCTAAAATAGAACAATCAATTAGTCTTCTGGAACAATTGCTGCGATCCCTTTCAGAAGTCGTATTACAAAACCGAAGAGGTCTAGATTTACTATTCCTAAAAGAGGGAGGGCTGTGTGCTGCTTTGAAGGAGGAATGTTGTATCTATGTGGACCACACCGGAGTAGTAAGAAACACCATGGAAAAACTGAGAGAGAACCTAGAAAAACGGCGAAAAGAAAGGGAATCACAGCGCAGCTGGTATGAAAATTGGTTTACCAGTTCATCATGGTTACCCACCCTGCTATCTACGTTACTAGGGCCGATCGCAATGATCGTGTTGGCACTGATCTTCGGACCCTGCATACTGAATAGGTTTATGTTGTTTGTCAAGAGCTGGCTAGAAAAAGTTAACATTATGATGATAGAACGCCAGCAACTGCTTTAAGAATGTATCCGCTTAGTGTTACCCCCTAGTACAATTGTAAAGAGAAAGCAAGACAAGCATATTGTGTTATTGTAGCTTCTCTGTGATATTCATATACCAAAAAGCTAACAAATATAAGAATGTTCATGTTTTGACCGACCCTTGTAAACCTTTCATAGATACTGCAGGCCATTCCTTCCAATGCAGGCTGGCCACCTGCGCTGGAACGAGTGTGCATTTTGGTCAGTTTAGAAGCCCAAGCCTCATACAATGTGAGGGAGGCAGAGCCTCGGTGGGGACGCCCGCTGAGACTGAGCCTGCCTCCTTACATTGCGATGACGCTGTTTGGAGCTGGTTTTTTGATTCTACAGGGTCATTATACCACATTTTTGTGTTTTATATCTTGTATTTGTGTGGGACCTTTTTATAGAATCTCGATTATAGTGCCTTATGTCTTTTATACAAAGTTTATCACATATGTTTTTTAAGACTGTTACAAAATGTATTCCAGTTTATCATACATATTTTTTAAGATTGTTATAAGGTATAGATTAAGAATAACAAACTTTGTTTTTTAGCTAATTCGCTTAAGCATAAGGAGGGGGGAAATGTAGGTAGCTAGGGCTTGGTGGTCAGAAGATGTCGTGCTGTAACGGAAAGGCAGAGCCCCTCTCCAGGTAGCCAGTAGCGTTTAGCTTGTGACGTAAGCAGGCGGAAGTGACATCATAAACCCACACTGGTGTCTGCATGCTGATGGACCCCGCGACCGTGAGCAGGTGATCGCCTGTGCCATTTCCTGAAGCAGGTCACCGTGCCTCGCTGAGGCAACACCCCTTCACGGAAGCAGAGGTACAGCTCTGACTCGGATTCCTCACTGCCCCGGAGGAGGAAGACGGGGTCACCCAGCCTGAAACAGCAGAGCAGAGCAAAAGGCGAGTGTGTGCATGAGTTTGTCTTGTCTGTCCTGTGCTTTGCTGCCTGCCCGCCCTGGGATCGTGTCTGTGTGCTCCTGAGAGATGCGTGGTGTGGAATTGGCAGTCTGCAGGCATGGAATGGTGGTGGGTAGATGGCAGTTTCTGTTGGTACAGCTAGTTCTATGTTTTCATCAGCCAGAGTAGAATTAACAAGAGTTAACTGGCTAAGGCTTAGGCATGTCCAAAAGGAGACCGGACTTTAAACCCTGTCTCCAGGCAGTGCATGTTTAGAAGGATTCAGAGAATTCCCAGGCTTGTGTCACATACCTGTCTTTGTCCTACAGCTTGTCATCTCTTGAGGTCTGATTTTCCTAGGAGCTGACATCATGTACCTCCATTTTTAGTCCTTTTGTGGGACTAGCTCTGCCTACCTCTGGGGTTTTCAGTTAGTGTGTGTCTTTACTGCAGGTGCTTCTTCAGCCATGCCACAGCCAAGGCGGGTGCCCTTTCCTCAGAGGAGACTGAGACACGATTCCATCTCCCCATCCCCACGGAGAGGCACTTGGAGCGCCCCTGATGCAGAGCGCAGGCTGGGCCATGTGCACGGCGGCTCCCCGAAGCGGGGTCGTCTCAAACACAACCACAGCCAGTCCTCAGACTCTGATCTGTCCCCTCCCCGGCGAGCTCTGCCAGGCGGGAAGGAGCGGCACCGCTCCAGGAGCCCCCGGGACCTCTCTCCGCCTCGCCACCGTGACGCCAAGGGATCTCCCAAGAAGGTAGGCATTCCCCTTGTTGCACCTCTGGATCCTGGACAGCTTCAGCCAGCACTAGCTTGACTTTTGTTTGATTTACAGGCAAACACGATGCTTTCGGGGGTCAAAGCTGGCCTGGTGTCAGCTGATGTGCTGCGGAGGGAAGAGCAGGAGCTCAGGAGGCACGAGAGGAGTACCAAGCACTTGGAAGGTAGCGATGTGAAACTGCGTGAGCACCAGAGTGCTTTCTCCTTCCTGCTCTCAGTCTGTCAGAGCCTGGAATGAGTCAGGGGGAAGAATACCTAAGTGAGGGGCAGTTAGTCATGGAAATGTTCTCAAACATGTGACCTGAGGCGTCTGTCCCATCCAGAGGAATCCCGACACACTGAGACCGTCTTCCGAGACAAGTGGGGCCGCAGGAGGGACCTGGCGCAGGAGCGGCTGGAGCAGCAGCAGAAAGCTGAAGCCAAGTCCAAGAGGGATGAGCAGTATGCCAGATGGGGAAAGGGGTAAGGGTCTGCACAGCTCCCAGCGCCATCTCAGGGCTCTTTGGTCTCACTTCCAGCAGTGGTGTGTCACTGTGTTCTTAGTTTGGGTCTGGGACCGGGAGACCACGCGTTCCACATGCCCTGGAGACCCCCTCAGTTGGTCCCTCCAGCTGGGTATGCAGTGGGAATGCTGCATGCGCAGTGGAAGTTCAGGGCTGTGGTGGGTCCTGCAAATAGAGCAACTCCCAGTGAGCGATGACTTGGTTCTGTGTTTGTTTCCAGGCTGGCGCAGGGGAGGCAGCAGCAGCAGAACGTGGAAGATGCCATAAAGGAGATGCAGAAGCCGTTGGCCCGTTACATTGATGACCAGGATCTGGATCGAATGCTGAGAGAGCAGGAGAGGGAGGGAGACCCCATGGCTGAGTTCATCAAAAAAAGGAAGGCCAAAGAGAGCAAAGAGAAGAAAGGTTTGATTCTGAGTTACACCAATCTCTGCTTTAAGGCTCTGGCAGCATAGGAATGCAGCTGCTGTTTAAATGCAGCTTGGTCCTCAAGGCTTACTTCTATGGAGTGAGTGTAGCGGCAGTGTTTGTTGCTACTGGCTTGTTACCAGTAATGGTCTCTACTATGGGTTAGCTTGTTGAGAGCAGGATCTGGGGACTGAAAAATGGGAGCCGGATTTGATTGTGTCTTTGGGAGTTCCCTCTGTGATCTGTAGCTGGCTGTACACACACTGCTTGATGTACCTTTGAGGTGATGATGGTGTGACCATGGTTGCACTGAAGGAGTAAAAGGCTCTATTGCTCTGTGTGTTCCTAGAAAAGCCCCGGTACAATGGACCAGCACCTCCACTCAACAGGTTTAACATATGGCCAGGACACCGCTGGGATGGCGTGGACAGGTACGTGTCCTGATGCAGCGCTAAGAGTAACAGTGAGCATGGATGAACGTTGCCTCTAACAGTTCATGGTGTAAAGATTCTGAGCTACCAGTTGAAGAGGGTGTTGCCAATAGTAAGGGCTGGTACTATCAGCTAAGGTGTGAGGAGCTTCAGCGATGCTACTGCAGATCGAGGTGGAGACTGAGCCAGAGTAAAAGTAGCGGGCAGCTCAGAATGTCTCTATTGATTGCTTCAGAGATGCTCCTGCCCAGCAGCCCATGGTGTTCTTGGTGGTGTTTGCAGGTCCAACGGCTTCGAGCAGCAGCGCTTTGCCAGGATAGCCAACAAGAAGGCGGTTCAGGAGCTCGCCTACAAGTGGAGCGTTGAGGACATGTAGGTCAGGTGAAGGACCACGCACAGCACCGCTCCTGGCTGCTGCCTGGCCAGAGTTGTAAGGAGCAGCTCACTCCGCCTGGACCAAGCCCTGTCCTCAGCGCTCAGCATCCCACTGGATCCTGTTCTCAGAGGAGAGGCTGAGCGAAGGAGAGCGGCCAAAAGAGGGTTTCCGCATCAGGCTGAAGGGCGAGGACGTGGGGCAGCGCTGTGGTGGAGGTGCAGGGGCTGCTGTGTGCAGGAGCAGCTCCTCTCGCTGGTGCTCCCCATGAGACACGTTTCTGGGCCATTTGTTTGTCTTCTAACAAGCTGTAGAAACTGATTTGTTTTCTATTTAATTGTTTGATGCCAAATGCTTTGTCCTCTGAGGGCGGTTCACAAGTCTTCAGGTGTCCTAAATCTCAGGTGGTTCTTCATGCTGAAGGCATTTGGAACACGTGGTTGCTGCAGGGCTGGTCCTCTCCAGTCTCTTCCAGCACTCTTCTAGGGGAGCAGTTTGCTGCGGAAGCAAACATGCAGAGGGTGTTAAAGTGCTTCCCCTGACCAGTCTTCCCTGGAGCTGGAGGTCTTGGGGCTTCGTTCCCTGGTTTTTAGTCACTGTGTTACCTTTCTGGCAGTCCTGGAACCTGTGTGCACACTCGGAAATAACAGCTTGCTTTTTTGGTACGTGATTTTGGTGGTGTTTCTTCCACAAGGAGGGGACGAGGGAAGTCAGTGATGATCAACCTGTTGGTGCAAGGGCTGTGTGTGACTGCAGTGCTGCAGGGCACCAGCCAAACAGGGCACCCCAAGAGGCAGTGCTTCTGAGATGTAAAACAATACTGTGGACTTCCTGAATTCACCTTAATGGGAGAGGTGCTTCCCTGGGTGGAGCTTGTGCCTTCCTGCCTGCCCTGCTGAGGCCTGAGTGTGCTGCTCTTGTAGAGCAGGTCTCGTACTTGTTTCTTAGCAGGTACTTTCTTCTTAAGCTCTGTGTCTGCGCAATGAGAGCGTGGGAGAGGTTAGGTGATGCAGAAGTGGAAGATGCATCTGATCACTATTGGCAGCAGAGCTGTTGGGAAATGCTGCGGGATGCTCTGGGATGAGAGGGGTGATGGAGGTGAAGCAGCTGTCACAGGAAGTGGATCTCTGTATTAGTGCTTGTGGAGGGGCAGCAGCCCCGCTCCTGGCACCGAGCAGCCACTGTGATTAGCTTTAAGCACAAAAACTGCACGAGAATCTTCATTGAATTTGGAGCTCTGTCATTCACCGTCACGGCAGGTGCTGAGCACAGTAATTATTATGCAAATGGGGCAGATAGAGAAATGATTAATAATTGCACAAATTAGAAATTATTGTAAACATCCTGTGAGTGGTGATAAGTGCGGGAGGAGGCTGCGAGCGCGGGAGCCACCTCCGGATCCTGCAGCCCCATCGCTTCATTGCTGGGATCAGCAAACCATGTACTGGAGCTGTGCGCTGCTTGGGGTGAGTCGGGTTGGAACTCCATGGAGAAGGTGGGCTTGGGGCTGGTCTCCTCTGTGGAGGAACCGGGATGCTGCAGCGCTGCTGTGTCCCGCTGGTACCCGGCGCATCCCTGCTGGCACCAGCGTCCTGGTGCGGCTTCACCCCTGTCCCCACCGAGAAAGAAGTGCCATGACTCCCCTGACTTGTCACCACCAAGAAAGAAGCGCCAGGACTCCCCTGACCTGTCACCACCATGAAGGAAGCGCCAGGACTCCCCTGACTTGTCTCCTCCCAGGCAGGAGAGGAACAGCTCCGGCAGCCTTCTGCCTCCCAGGCAACAGTGCCATGACTCCCCTGACCTGT
The DNA here is from genome assembly GCA_039720435.1 of Amazona ochrocephala. Taxonomy (NCBI): domain Eukaryota; kingdom Metazoa; phylum Chordata; class Aves; order Psittaciformes; family Psittacidae; genus Amazona; species Amazona ochrocephala. The sequence continues at coordinate 7,436,489 of CM077895.1, forward strand.
CCCCTCCCCGGCGGCAGTGCCATGACTGCCATATGTCCATATGTCAGGGGTCCCACCCCTGCTGGGAAGGGACGCTTTAGTCCTATTAAAAGCTAGGGTGACAAATTTACCCTAAGGGCCACTGCTGCACACCCACTTCCACCAATTAAACTAACGTGGAAATCATCTGACCCAGTGTGGGTTGAGCAGTGGCCCCTATCGAAGCCTCGAATGGACGCTCTTCTCGAGCTACTTGACCATGAACTGCAGCGTGGCCATATAGAGCCTTCCACTAGTCCGTGGAATACTCCAGTTTTTGTAATACCCAAACGAACTGGCGAGGGGTTTCGTCTCCTCCATGACCTGCGTGAAGTAAACAAGACAATTCAACCAATGGGTCCCATCCAAACACTGCTGCCAATGAACTCTATGATACCGGAAGGACAACCTTGTGCTGTCCTTGATATCAAGGACTGTTTCTTTTCGATACCCCTGCATGAAAAGGATAAGGAGCGGTTTGCTTTTTCTGTCGTGTTTCCAAACAGCCAACGCCCCAACCTACGCTTCCAGTGGGAAGTGCTGCCTCAAGGAATGATCAACTCCCCCACTATCTGCCAGATTACGGTGGATCGGGCATTAGTACCGGTCCGGCGCAGTGACCCGAATGCAACCATCATTCAATACATGGACGATATTTTAATCGCTGCACCGTCAGGAAGTCAGGTGGACCAGCTGGTGTCAACGGTTTCAGAAACTCTAAAAACAAACGGGTTCGAAATCGCGAGCGCAAAAATTAAAAAAGGACCATGTGTAAGTTTTTTGGGAATGGGAATTACAAGTTCTTACGTAACCCCTCCCCAACTAAAAATTCGTCGGAATATCAAGACACTCCATGATATGCAACAGTTAGTGGGGTCCTTGCAATGGCTGCGCAATATTGTCCTGATCCCTCCCGAAATCATGGCCCCCCTGTACGATCTTTTGAAAGGAAAGAACCCATGGGAGCAAAAAACTCTGACAGCAGAAGCAGTGAACTCTCTCGACTTTATCGAGCAACAGGTGTCATCAAGCACACTCGCCAGGTGGAACCCAAATATACCACTTGATTTGTATGTGCACTTCACAGAGGGGGGGGAGTAGGAGCACTAGCCCAGGGCCCCCCTGAAAAAGCCCAACCAGTACAATGGATAGTCCTGGGAAAACCGTCACGTGCATTTTCTCCGGGAATTGAGTGCCTTGGTAATCTCATCATGAAAGGCAGAAAACTCGCCCTAAGACACCTAGGCATCGAAGCAGCCAGGATATACCTGCCCTTCCATAAACAGCTCCCAGCGCAATCAGTGGCGATGTCAGAGTATCTGGCCATAGCTCTCGTCGGATTTGGTGGAGAGGTTCGGTACGCCACAAAGCCCCCCTGGACTCAACTGCTAGCAATCGTCGACATCGACCTTCCACAGAAAATCATGGACCGGCCCCAACCAGAACCAGCGGTCTTCACAGACGCGTCTTCAGCAACCTCAACCGCGGCAGCAGTATGGAAATCAGAAAAAGAATGGCACTGCATTAAAATGACCGATTGTGCTCTTTCAGTTCAACAGCTAGAAGCAACGGCCGTAGTACTAGCGTGCGGACTGTTCCCAACAGAACATCTCAACATAGTGACTGATTCGATGTTTGTGGCCAAACTTTGCTTGGCCATGTCGGGGCCTGGCGTGTCGACATCCACAGCAGCCCTAATGCTAGAAGAAGCACTTTTTTCTCGAAAGGGCACTATATCAGTCATCCACATCAACAGCCACTGCCCAATTAAAGGGTATTTCCAAACCGGCAACGACAAAGCAGACGCCGCTGCAAAAGGACTGTGGACACTGAGAGACGCTCGTCAGCTACACGAGTCTCTCCACATTGGGGCCAGAGCGTTAGCAAAGAGATGCGGGATTTCAGTCACTGATGCGAAACACATAGTAGCTACATGCCCTCACTGTCAGAAAGCACCGCTGTGGTCCAGCGGAATAAACCCCAGAGGGCTTAAAGCCTCCGAAGTGTGGCAAACAGATTTTACACTCTCCCAGTTGCTGAAACCTCGAGTGTGGCTAGCGGTAACTGTAGACACATATAGTGGGGTCATCGTAGCCACTCAACATCTTAAGACTGACTCCAAAGCAACCATCCAACATTGGTTGACAGCCATGGCGTGGCTTGGGGTCCCTAATCAGATCAAAACGGACAATGGCCCAAATTTTGTCTCTAAATCAACCCAAGCATTTGCTCTGAAATGGGGTATTACCTTAATACGCAGCATCCCATATAATAGCACAGGACAAGCCATAGTAGAACGAGCAAATCAAACTCTGAAATCTAAATTGGAGGTGTTAGCAAAAGCAGAAGGTTTTGCTGACGCCATTCCCTCAGGAGATCGAGCACGCCTCTTGGCAACTGCTTTGCTAGCACTGAATCAATTTCCCAGGGGAGAAGAGGTAAATAGCCCCACCCAAAAACATTGGGCCACTCGAGCGCTAGAGGAAGGCCCGTTGGCCACAATTAGAAATGAGCTGGGAGAATGGGAACACGGGTGGCAGCTAGTTCTAACAGGGCGAGGGTGTGCTGCTGTCAGAAAAGACGGCAGAATTAAGTGGTGTCCGCTTAAGTCTATTAAACCAGATCTTCAGAATAAAACTAATGAAAACTGTGAGGTTTTGTCCACAGGATCACATCATCGGATGTCTCCGTAATCCGTACACCCCGGTGCCAAGCGTCCCATCCACCCTGGAGCCAAGCATCCCGTCCAAGTCCGAGAGTTCTACACCGGCAGATTCCAGACAACGGCAAAATAACATGCGTGGGAGGGGGCGGCAATGTCTTTGTGTGATCCTGATTTTGGAGCTCGTTATTATAGGACAGGTAGAATCGCATTACTATCACCACCAACCCTTTACATGGGTACTTGAGCAGGTAGAACTACCCCAAGTAATCAGCGCAAAAACAACCGCAGGGTCACCAGTTTTTAGTGTTTATCCTTGCCAACTAGCCCCTATTGAACCTTGTCTAGATCTGATTGGGAATTACTTCTGTCCGGCATCCAACCCAGGAAAAACCTACTGTAACTACCCCTGGGAACATTATTGTGCGTATTGGGGTTGTGAGACTATCTATCTCAACAGCATGGGAACTGCAAAAAGACAAGTTTTTGAATATAACACACGGACCAAAAGGGTGTCAGCCGCCCAGACGAGACTCATTCGGAGTACCCGGAGCATTTAGGCAATGGGGAAATTGTAGGCACCTAGACCTTCTTGTAAAATTACCGGATGATCCTGGGTGGTTCATAGGACGAACATGGGGCATAAGATATTATGAACCCGGAAAAGATTGGGGTTCAGTATTTTGCATTAAAAAAACGATGCCTCCAATCGAGACGGAGCGCATCGGGCCCAATAAATTATTAACCGGAGAAACACAGACCAAAAAACCAGAAATCAGTTTGACTCCAAAACCTGAACAAAGACAGACCAATACGCCAGAAACTAGTCCGGCTTTAGAAGAAACACAAAATTCGGCTCTAAATGAAACACAAAGTAGAAAGGATGAGATTTTGGGAAAATACCCCCTCTGGAATTTGATGGAAGCCACTTTTCAAGTATTGAAACAAGCTCACCCAAATTTAATTAAGCACTGTTGGCTTTGCTATACTGCTATGCCACCATATTACGAAGCAGTTGCGGTTGATAGTCAGCCTGACCATACTACAGGAAACAACCCGACGGAATGTAACTGGCAAAATAATACTCAAGGGATCTCCCTTAGTCAGGTGACAGGGAAAGGGAGATGCGTAGGAAAGGTCCCGGAAGGGAAAAAACATCTTTGTACAAACGAGACAATACCACAAACAAGTGGTTGGTTACTTCCTACTAAGAACGCCAAGTGGGCATGTTCCAGGACAGGATTAACACCCTGTGTTTCTATAGAATACTTACATTTAATCAATGAATTTTGCGTACAAATCGTCCTGCTCCCCAGAATAATCTATCATCCAGAGAGCTACATGTATGAAATCAAAGAAAAAGAAGCAAACACCCTATTAGGACTTCCTTTGGTAAAAAGAGAACCAATCACAGCCTTTACAATAGCCGCTCTATTAACTATAGGGGGAACGGGGGCTGGAACAGGAATAGCCGCATTAATAAAAGGGAATCAAGATTTTATAAACCTACGACAGACCATTGATGAAGACCTAGCTAAAATAGAACAATCAATTAGTCTTCTGGAACAATTGCTGCGATCCCTTTCAGAAGTCGTATTACAAAACCGAAGAGGTCTAGATTTACTATTCCTAAAAGAGGGAGGGCTGTGTGCTGCTTTGAAGGAGGAATGTTGTATCTATGTGGACCACACCGGAGTAGTAAGAAACACCATGGAAAAACTGAGAGAGAACCTAGAAAAACGGCGAAAAGAAAGGGAATCACAGCGCAGCTGGTATGAAAATTGGTTTACCAGTTCATCATGGTTACCCACCCTGCTATCTACGTTACTAGGGCCGATCGCAATGATCGTGTTGGCACTGATCTTCGGACCCTGCATACTGAATAGGTTTATGTTGTTTGTCAAGAGCTGGCTAGAAAAAGTTAACATTATGATGATAGAACGCCAGCAACTGCTTTAAGAATGTATCCGCTTAGTGTTACCCCCTAGTACAATTGTAAAGAGAAAGCAAGACAAGCATATTGTGTTATTGTAGCTTCTCTGTGATATTCATATACCAAAAAGCTAACAAATATAAGAATGTTCATGTTTTGACCGACCCTTGTAAACCTTTCATAGATACTGCAGGCCATTCCTTCCAATGCAGGCTGGCCACCTGCGCTGGAACGAGTGTGCATTTTGGTCAGTTTAGAAGCCCAAGCCTCATACAATGTGAGGGAGGCAGAGCCTCGGTGGGGACGCCCGCTGAGACTGAGCCTGCCTCCTTACATTGCGATGACGCTGTTTGGAGCTGGTTTTTTGATTCTACAGGGTCATTATACCACATTTTTGTGTTTTATATCTCGTATTTGTGTGGGACCTTTTTATAGAATCTCGATTATAGTGCCTTATGTCTTTTATACAAAGTTTATCACATATGTTTTTTAAGACTGTTACAAAATGTATTCCAGTTTATCATACATATTTTTTAAGATTGTTATAAGGTATAGATTAAGAATAACAAACTTTGTTTTTTAGCTAATTCGCTTAAGCATAAGGAGGGGGGAAATGTAGGTAGCTAGGGCTTGGTGGTCAGAAGATGTCGTGCTGTAACGGAAAGGCAGAGCCCCTCTCCAGGTAGCCAGTAGCGTTTAGCTTGTGACGTAAGCAGGCGGAAGTGACATCATAAACCCACACTGGTGTCTGCATGCTGATGGACCCCGCGACCGTGAGCAGGTGATCGCCTGTGCCATTTCCTGAAGCAGGTCACCGTGCCTCGCTGAGGCAACACCCCTTCACGGAAGCAGAGGTACAGCTCTGACTCGGATTCCTCACTGCCCCGGAGGAGGAAGACGGGGTCACCCAGCCTGAAACAGCAGAGCAGAGCAAAAGGCGAGTGTGTGCAGGAGTTTGTCTTGTCTGTCCTGTGCTTTGCTGCCTGCCCGCCCTGGGATCGTGTCTGTGTGCTCCTGAGAGATGCGTGGTGTGGAATTGGCAGTCTGCAGGCATGGAATGGTGGTGGGTAGATGGCAGTTTCTGTTGGTACAGCTAGTTCTATGTTTTCATCAGCCAGAGTAGAATTAACAAGAGTTAACTGGCTAAGGCTTAGGCATGTCCAAAAGGAGACCGGACTTTAAACCCTGTCTCCAGGCAGTGCATGTTTAGAAGGATTCAGAGAATTCCCAGGCTTGCGTCACATACCTGTCTTTGTCCTACAGCTTGTCATCTCTTGAGGTCTGATTTTCCTAGGAGCTGACATCATGTACCTCCATTTTTAGTCCTTTTGTGGGACTAGCTCTGCCTACCTCTGGGGTTTTCAGTTAGTGTGTGTCTTTACTGCAGGTGCTTCTTCAGCCATGCCACAGCCAAGGCGGGTGCCCTTTCCTCAGAGGAGACTGAGACACGATTCCATCTCCCCATCCCCACGGAGAGGCACTTGGAGCGCCCCTGACGCAGAGCGCAGGCTGGGCCATGTGCACGGCGGCTCCCCGAAGCGGGGTCGTCTCAAACACAACCACAGCCAGTCCTCAGACTCTGATCTGTCCCCTCCCCGGCGAGCTCTGCCAGGCGGGAAGGAGCGGCACCGCTCCAGGAGCCCCCGGGACCTCTCTCCGCCTCGCCACCGTGACGCCAAGGGATCTCCCAAGAAGGTAGGCATTCCCCTTGTTGCACCTCTGGATCCTGGACAGCTTCAGCCAGCACTAGCTTGACTTTTGTTTGATTTACAGGCAAACACGATGCTTTCGGGGGTCAAAGCTGGCCTGGTGTCAGCTGATGTGCTGCGGAGGGAAGAGCAGGAGCTCAGGAGGCACGAGAGGAGTACCAAGCACTTGGAAGGTAGCGATGTGAAACTGCGTGAGCACCAGAGTGCTTTCTCCTTCCTGCTCTCAGTCTGTCAGAGCCTGGAATGAGTCAGGGGGAAGAATACCTAAGTGAGGGGCAGTTAGTCATGGAAATGTTCTCAAACATGTGACCTGAGGCGTCTGTCCCATCCAGAGGAATCCCGACACACTGAGACCGTCTTCCGAGACAAGTGGGGCCGCAGGAGGGACCTGGCGCAGGAGCGGCTGGAGCAGCAGCAGAAAGCTGAAGCCAAGTCCAAGAGGGATGAGCAGTATGCCAGATGGGGAAAGGGGTAAGGGTCTGCACAGCTCCCAGCGCCATCTCAGGGCTCTTTGGTCTCACTTCCAGCAGTGGTGTGTCACTGTGTTCTTAGTTTGGGTCTGGGACCGGGAGACCACGCGTTCCACATGCCCTGGAGACCCCCTCAGTTGGTCCCTCCAGCTGGGTATGCAGTGGGAATGCTGCATGCGCAGTGGAAGTTCAGGGCTGTGGTGGGTCCTGCAAATAGAGCAACTCCCAGTGAGCGATGACTTGGTTCTGTGTTTGTTTCCAGGCTGGCGCAGGGGAGGCAGCAGCAGCAGAACGTGGAAGATGCCATAAAGGAGATGCAGAAGCCGTTGGCCCGTTACATTGATGACCAGGATCTGGATCGAATGCTGAGAGAGCAGGAGAGGGAGGGAGACCCCATGGCTGAGTTCATCAAAAAAAGGAAGGCCAAAGAGAGCAAAGAGAAGAAAGGTTTGATTCTGAGTTACACCAATCTCTGCTTTAAGGCTCTGGCAGCATAGGAATGCAGCTGCTGTTTAAATGCAGCTTGGTCCTCAAGGCTTACTTCTATGGAGTGAGTGTAGCGGCAGTGTTTGTTGCTACTGGCTTGTTACCAGTAATGGTCTCTACTATGGGTTAGCTTGTTGAGAGCAGGATCTGGGGACTGAAAAATGGGAGCCGGATTTGATTGTGTCTTTGGGAGTTCCCTCTGTGATCTGCAGCTGGCTGTACACACACTGCTTGATGTACCTTTGAGGTGATGATGATGTGACCATGGTTGCACTGAAGGAGTAAAAGGCTCTATTGCTCTGTGTGTTCCTAGAAAAGCCCCGGTACAATGGACCAGCACCTCCACTCAACAGGTTTAACATATGGCCAGGACACCGCTGGGATGGCGTGGACAGGTACGTGTCCTGATGCAGCGCTAAGAGTAACAGTGAGCATGGATGAACGTTGCCTCTAACAGTTCATGGTGTAAAGATTCGCAGCTACCAGTTGAAGAGGGTGTTGCCAATAGTAAGGGCTGGTACTATCAGCTAAGGTGTGAGGAGCTTCAGCGATGCTACTGCAGATCGAGGTGGAGACTGAGCCAGAGTAAAAGTAGCGGGCAGCTCAGAATGTCTCTATTGATTGCTTCAGAGATGCTCCTGCCCAGCAGCCCATGGTGTTCTTGGTGGTGTTTGCAGGTCCAACGGCTTCGAGCAGCAGCGCTTTGCCAGGATAGCCAACAAGAAGGCGGTTCAGGAGCTCGCCTACAAGTGGAGCGTTGAGGACATGTAGGTCAGGTGAAGGACCACGCACAGCACCGCTCCTGGCTGCTGCCTGGCCAGAGTTGTAAGGAGCAGCTCACTCCGCCTGGACCAAGCCCTGTCCTCAGCGCTCAGCATCCCACTGGATCCTGTTCTCAGAGGAGAGGCTGAGCGAAGGAGAGCGGCCAAAAGAGGGTTTCCGCATCAGGCTGAAGGGCGAGGACGTGGGGCAGCGCTGTGGTGGAGGTGCAGGGGCTGCTGTGTGCAGGAGCAGCTCCTCTCGCTGGTGCTCCCCATGAGACACGTTTCTGGGCCATTTGTTTGTCTTCTAACAAGCTGTAGAAACTGATTTGTTTTCTATTTAATTGTTTGATGCCAAATGCTTTGTCCTCTGAGGGCGGTTCACAAGTCTTCAGGTGTCCTAAATCTCAGGTGGTTCTTCATGCTGAAGGCATTTGGAACACGTGGTTGCTGCAGGGCTGGTCCTCTCCAGTCTCTTCCAGCACTCTTCTAGGGGAGCAGTTTGCTGCGGAAGCAAACGCAGAGGGTGTTAAAGTGCTTCCCCTGACCAGTCTTCCCTGGAGCTGGAGGTCTTGGGGCTTCGTTCCCTGGTTTTTAGTCACTGTGTTACCTTTCTGGCAGTCCTGGAACCTGTGTGCACACTCGGAAATAACAGCTTGCTTTTTTGGTACGTGATTTTGGTGGTGTTTCTTCCACAAGGAGGGGACGAGGGAAGTCAGTGATGATCAACCTGTTGGTGCAAGGGCTGTGTGTGACTGCAGTGCTGCAGGGCACCAGCCAAACAGGGCACCCCAAGAGGCAGTGCTTCTGAGATGTAAAACAATACTGTGGACTTCCTGAATTCACCTTAATGGGAGAGGTGCTTCCCTGGGTGGAGCTTGTGCCTTCCTGCCTGCCCTGCTGAGGCCTGAGTGTGCTGCTCTTGTAGAGCAGGTCTCGTACTTGTTTCTTAGCAGGTACTTTCTTCTTAAGCTCTGTGTCTGCGCAATGAGAGCGTGGGAGAGGTTAGGTGATGCAGAAGTGGAAGATGCATCTGATCACTATTGGCAGCAGAGCTGTTGGGAAATGCTGCGGGATGCTCTGGGATGAGAGGGGTGATGGAGGTGAAGCAGCTGTCACAGGAAGTGGATCTCTGTATTAGTGCTTGTGGAGGGGCAGCAGCCCCGCTCCTGGCACCGAGCAGCCACTGTGATTAGCTTTAAGCACAAAAACTGCACGAGAATCTTCATTGAATTTGGAGCTCTGTCATTCACCGTCACGGCAGGTGCTGAGCACAGTAATTATTATGCAAATGGGGCAGATAGAGAAATGATTAATAATTGCACAAATTAGAAATTATTGTAAACATCCTGTGAGTGGTGATAAGTGCGGGAGGAGGCTGCGAGCTCGGGAGCCACCTCCGGATCCTGCAGCCCCATCGCTTCATTGCTGGGATCAGCAAACCATGTACTGGAGCTGTGCGCTGCTTGGGGTGAGTCGGGTTGGAACTCCATGGAGAAGGTGGGCTTGGGGCTGGTCTCCTCTGTGGAGGAACCGGGATGCTGCAGCGCTGCTGTGTCCCGCTGGTACCCGGCGCATCCCTGCTGGCACCAGCGTCCTGGTGCGGCTTCACCCCTGTCCCCACCGAGAAAGAAGTGCCATGACTCCCCTGACTTGTCACCACCAAGAAAGAAGCGCCAGGACTCCCCTGACCTGTCACCACCATGAAGGAAGCGCCAGGACTCCCCTGACTTGTCTCCTCCCAGGCAGGAGAGGAACAGCTCCGGCAGCCTTCTGCCTCCCAGGCAACAGTGCCATGACTCCCCTGACCTGTCCCCTCCCCGGCGGCAGTGCCATGACTGCCATATGTCCATATGTCAGGGGTCCCACCCCTGCTGGGAAGGGACGCTTTAGTCCTATTAAAAGCTAGGGTGACAAATTTACCCTAAGGGCCACTGCTGCACACCCACTTCCACCAATTAAACTAACGTGGAAATCATCTGACCCAGTGTGGGTTGAGCAGTGGCCCCTATCGAAGCCTCGAATGGACGCTCTTCTCGAGCTACTTGACCATGAACTGCAGCGTGGCCATATAGAGCCTTCCACTAGTCCGTGGAATACTCCAGTTTTTGTAATACCCAAACGAACTGGCGAGGGGTTTCGTCTCCTCCATGACCTGCATGAAGTAAACAAGACAATTCAACCAATGGGTCCCGTCCAAACACTGCTGCCAATGAACTCTATGATACCGGAAGGACAACCTTGTGCTGTCCTTGATATCAAGGACTGTTTCTTTTCGATACCCCTGCATGAAAAGGATAAGGAGCGGTTTGCTTTTTCTGTCGTGTTTCCAAACAGCCAACGCCCCAACCTACGCTTCCAGTGGGAAGTGCTGCCTCAAGGAATGATCAACTCCCCCACTATCTGCCAGATTACGGTGGATCGGGCATTAGTACCGGTCCGGCGCAGTGACCCGAATGCAACCATCATTCAATACATGGACGATATTTTAATCGCTGCACCGTCAGGAAGTCGGGTGGACCAGCTGGTGTCAACGGTTTCAGAAACTCTAAAAACAAACGGGTTCGAAATCGCGAGCGCAAAAATTAAAAAAGGACCATGTGTAAGTTTTTTGGGAATGGGAATTACAAGTTCTTACGTAACCCCTCCCCAACTACAAATTCGTCGGAATATCAAGACACTCCATGATATGCAACAGTTAGTGGGGTCCTTGCAATGGCTGCGCAATATTGTCCTGATCCCTCCCGAAATCATGGCCCCCCTGTACGATCTTTTGAAAGGAAAGAACCCATGGGAGCAAAAAACTCTGACAGCAGAAGCAGTGAACTCTCTCGACTTTATCGAGCAACAGGTGTCATCAAGCACACTCGCCAGGTGGAACCCAAATATACCACTTGATTTGTATGTGCACTTCACAGAGGGGGGGGAGTAGGAGCACTAGCCCAGGGCCCCCCTGAAAAAGCCCAACCAGTACAATGGATAGTCCTGGGAAAACCGTCACGTGCATTTTCTCCGGGAATTGAGTGCCTTGGTAATCTCATCATGAAAGGCAGAAAACTCGCCCTAAGACACCTAGGCATCGAAGCAGCCAGGATATACCTGCCCTTCCATAAACAGCTCCCAGCGCAATCAGTGGCGATGTCAGAGTATCTGGCCATAGCTCTCGTCGGATTTGGTGGAGAGGTTCGGTACGCCACAAAGCCCCCCTGGACTCAACTGCTAGCAATCGTCGACATCGACCTTCCACAGAAAATCATGGACCGGCCCCAACCAGAACCAGCGGTCTTCACAGACGCGTCTTCAGCAACCTCAACCGCGGCAGCAGTATGGAAATCAGAAAAAGAATGGCACTGCATTAAAATGACCGATTGTGCTCTTTCAGTTCAACAGCTAGAAGCAACGGCCGTAGTACTAGCGTGCGGACTGTTCCCAACAGAACATCTCAACATAGTGACTGATTCGATGTTTGTGGCCAAACTTTGCTTGGCCATGTCGAGGCCTGGCGTGTCGACATCCACAGCAGCCCTAATGCTAGAAGAAGCACTTTTTTCTCGAAAGGGCACTATATCAGTCATCCACATCAACAGCCACTGCCCAATTAAAGGGTATTTCCAAACCGGCAACGACAAAGCAGACGCCGCTGCAAAAGGACTGTGGACACTGAGAGACGCTCGTCAGCTACACGAGTCTCTCCACATTGGGGCCAGAGCGTTAGCAAAGAGATGCGGGATTTCAGTCACTGATGCGAAACACATAGTAGCTACATGCCCTCACTGTCAGAAAGCACCGCTGTGGTCCAGCGGAATAAACCCCAGAGGGCTTAAAGCCTCCGAAGTGTGGCAAACAGATTTTACACTCTCCCAGTTGCTGAAACCTCGAGTGTGGCTAGCGGTAACTGTAGACACATATAGTGGGGTCATCGTAGCCATTCAACATCTTAAGACTGACTCCAAAGCAACCATCCAACATTGGTTGACAGCCATGGCGTGGCTTGGGGTCCCTAATCAGATCAAAACGGACAATGGCCCAAATTTTGTCTCTAAATCAACCCAAGCATTTGCTCTGAAATGGGGTATTACCTTAATACGCAGCATCCCATATAATAGCACAGGACAAGCCATAGTAGAACGAGCAAATCAAACTCTGAAATCTAAATTGGAGGTGTTAGCAAAAGCAGAAGGTTTTGCTGACGCCATTCCCTCAGGAGATCGAGCACGCCTCTTGGCAACTGCTTTGCTAGCACTGAATCAATTTCCCAGGGGAGAAGAGGTAAATAGCCCCACCCAAAAACATTGGGCCACTCGAGCGCTAGAGGAAGGCCCGTTGGCCACAATTAGAAATGAGCTGGGAGAATGGGAACACGGGTGGCAGCTAGTTCTAACAGGGCGAGGGTGTGCTGCTGTCAGAAAAGACGGCAGAATTAAGTGGTGTCCGCTTAAGTCTATTAAACCAGATCTTCAGAATAAAACTAATGAAAACTGTGAGGTTTTGTCCACAGGATCACATCATCGGATGTCTCCGTAATCCGTACACCCCGGTGCCAAGCGTCCCATCCACCCTGGAGCCAAGCATCCCGTCCAAGTCCGAGAGTTCTACACCGGCAGATTCCAGACAACGGCAAAATAACATGCGTGGGAGGGGGCGGCAATGTCTTTGTGTGATCCTGATTTTGGAGCTCGTTATTATAGGACAGGTAGAATCGCATTACTATCACCACCAACCCTTTACATGGGTACTTGAGCAGGTAGAACTACCCCAAGTAATCAGCGCAAAAACAACCGCAGGGTCACCAGTTTTTAGTGTTTATCCTTGCCAACTAGCCCCTATTGAACCTTGTCTAGATCTGATTGGGAATTACTTCTGTCCGGCATCCAACCCAGGAAAAACCTACTGTAACTACCCCTGGGAACATTATTGTGCGTATTGGGGTTGTGAGACTATCTCAACAGCATGGGAACTGCAAAAAGACAAGTTTTTGAATATAACACACGGACCAAAAGGGTGTCAGCCGCCCAGACGAGACTCATTCGGAGTACCCGGAGCATTTAGGCAATGGGGAAATTGTAGGCACCTAGACCTTCTTGTAAAATTACCGGATGATCCTGGGTGGTTCATAGGACGAACATGGGGCATAAGATATTATGAACCCGGAAAAGATTGGGGTTCAGTATTTCGCATTAAAAAAACGATGCCTCCAATCGAGACGGAGCGCATCAGGCCCAATAAATTATTAACCGGAGAAACACAGACCAAAAAACCAGAAATCAGTTTGACTCCAAAACCTGAACAAAGACAGACCAATACGCCAGAAACTAGTCCGGCTTTAGAAGAAACACAAAATTCGGCTCTAAATGAAACACAAAGTAGAAAGGATGAGATTTTGGGAAAATACCCCCTCTGGAATTTGATGGAAGCCACTTTTCAAGTATTGAAACAAGCTCACCCAAATTTAATTAAGCACTGTTGGCTTTGCTATACTGCTATGCCACCATATTACGAAGCAGTTGCGGTTGATAGTCAGCCTGACCATACTACAGGAAACAACCCGACGGAATGTAACTGGCAAAATAATACTCAAGGGATCTCCCTTAGTCAGGTGACAGGGAAAGGGAGATGCGTAGGAAAGGTCCCGGAAGGGAAAAAACATCTTTGTACAAACGAGACAATACCACAAACAAGTGGTTGGTTACTTCCTACTAAGAACGCCAAGTGGGCATGTTCCAGGACAGGATTAACACCCTGTGTTTCTATAGAATACTTACATTTAATCAATGAATTTTGCGTACAAATCGTCCTGCTCCCCAGAATAATCTATCATCCAGAGAGCTACATGTATGAAATCAAAGAAAAAGAAGCAAACACCCTATTAGGACTTCCTTTGGTAAAAAGAGAACCAATCACAGCCTTTACAATAGCCGCTCTATTAACTATAGGGGGAACGGGGGCTGGAACAGGAATAGCCGCATTAATAAAAGGGAATCAAGATTTTATAAACCTACGACAGACCATTGATGAAGACCTAGCTAAAATAGAACAATCAATTAGTCTTCTGGAACAATTGCTGCCATCCCTTTCAGAAGTCGTATTACAAAACCGAAGAGGTCTAGATTTACTATTCCTAAAAGAGGGAGGGCTGTGTGCTGCTTTGAAGGAGGAATGTTGTATCTATGTGGACCACACCGGAGTAGTAAGAAACACCATGGAAAAACTGAGAGAGAACCTAGAAAAACGGCGAAAAGAAAGGGAATCACAGCGCAGCTGGTATGAAAATTGGTTTACCAGTTCATCATGGTTACCCACCCTGCTATCTACGTTACTAGGGCCGATCGCAATGATCGTGTTGGCACTGATCTTCGGACCCTGCATACTGAATAGGTTTATGTTGTTTGTCAAGAGCTGGCTAGAAAAAGTTAACATTATGATGATAGAACGCCAGCAACTGCTTTAAGAATGTATCCGCTTAGTGTTACCCCCTAGTACAATTGTAAAGAGAAAGCAAGACAAGCATATTGTGTTATTGTAGCTTCTCTGTGATATTCATATACCAAAAAGCTAACAAATATAAGAATGTTCATGTTTTGACCGACCCTTGTAAACCTTTCATAGATACTGCAGGCCATTCCTTCCAATGCAGGCTGGCCACCTGCGCTGGAACGAGTGTGCATTTTGGTCAGTTTAGAAGCCCAAGCCTCATACAATGTGAGGGAGGCAGAGCCTCGGTGGGGACGCCCGCTGAGACTGAGCCTGCCTCCTTACATTGCGATGACGCTGTTTGGAGCTGGTTTTTTGATTCTACAGGGTCATTATACCACATTTTTGTGTTTTATATCTTGTATTTGTGTGGGACCTTTTTATAGAATCTCGATTATAGTGCCTTATGTCTTTTATACAAAGTTTATCACATATGTTTTTTAAGACTGTTACAAAATGTATTCCAGTTTATCATACATATTTTTTAAGATTGTTATAAGGTATAGATTAAGAATAACAAACTTTGTTTTTTAGCTAATTCGCTTAAGCATAAGGAGGGGGGAAATGTAGGTAGCTAGGGCTTGGTGGTCAGAAGATGTCGTGCTGTAACGGAAAGGCAGAGACCCTCTCCAGGTAGCCAGTAGCGTTTAGCTTGTGACGTAAGCAGGCGGAAGTGACATCATAAACCCACACTGGTGTCTGCATGCTGATGGACCCCGCGACCGTGAGCAGGTGATCGCCTGTGCCATTTCCTGAAGCAGGTCACCGTGCCTCGCTGAGGCAACACCCCTTCACGGAAGCAGAGGTACAGCTCTGACTCGGATTCCTCACTGCCCCGGAGGAGGAAGACGGGGTCACCCAGCCTGAAACAGCAGAGCAGAGCAAAAGGCGAGTGTGTGCAGGAGTTTGTCTTGTCTGTCCTGTGCTTTGCTGCCTGCCCGCCCTGGGATCGTGTCTGTGTGCTCCTGAGAGATGCGTGGTGTGGAATTGGCAGTCTGCAGGCATGGAATGGTGGTGGGTAGATGGCAGTTTCTGTTGGTACAGCTAGTTCTATGTTTTCATCAGCCAGAGTAGAATTAACAAGAGTTAACTGGCTAAGGCTTAGGCATGTCCAAAAGGAGACCGGACTTTAAACCCTGTCTCCAGGCAGTGCATGTTTAGAAGGATTCAGAGAATTCCCAGGCTTGTGTCACATACCTGTCTTTGTCCTACAGCTTGTCATCTCTTGAGGTCTGATTTTCCTAGGAGCTGACATCATGTACCTCCATTTTTAGTCCTTTTGTGGGACTAGCTCTGCCTACCTCTGGGGTTTTCAGTTAGTGTGTGTCTTTACTGCAGGTGCTTCTTCAGCCATGCCACAGCCAAGGCGGGTGCCCTTTCCTCAGAGGAGACTGAGACACGATTCCATCTCCCCATCCCCACGGAGAGGCACTTGGAGCGCCCCTGATGCAGAGCGCAGGCTGGGCCATGTGCACGGCGGCTCCCCGAAGCGGGGTCGTCTCAAACACAACCACAGCCAGTCCTCAGACTCTGATCTGTCCCCTCCCCGGCGAGCTCTGCCAGGCGGGAAGGAGCGGCACCGCTCCAGGAGCCCCCGGGACCTCTCTCCGCCTCGCCACCGTGACGCCAAGGGATCTCCCAAGAAGGTAGGCATTCCCCTTGTTGCACCTCTGGATCCTGGACAGCTTCAGCCAGCACTAGCTTGACTTTTGTTTGATTTACAGGCAAACACGATGCTTTCGGGGGTCAAAGCTGGCCTGGTGTCAGCTGATGTGCTGCGGAGGGAAGAGCAGGAGCTCAGGAGGCACGAGAGGAGTACCAAGCACTTGGAAGGTAGCGATGTGAAACTGCGTGAGCACCAGAGTGCTTTCTCCTTCCTGCTCTCAGTCTGTCAGAGCCTGGAATGAGTCAGGGGGAAGAATACCTAAGTGAGGGGCAGTTAGTCATGGAAATGTTCTCAAACATGTGACCTGAGGCGTCTGTCCCATCCAGAGGAATCCCGACACACTGAGACCGTCTTCCGAGACAAGTGGGGCCGCAGGAGGGACCTGGCGCAGGAGCGGCTGGAGCAGCAGCAGAAAGCTGAAGCCAAGTCCAAGAGGGATGAGCAGTATGCCAGATGGGGAAAGGGGTAAGGGTCTGCACAGCTCCCAGCGCCATCTCAGGGCTCTTTGGTCTCACTTCCAGCAGTGGTGTGTCACTGTGTTCTTAGTTTGGGTCTGGGACCGGGAGACCACGCGTTCCACATGCCCTGGAGACCCCCTCAGTTGGTCCCTCCAGCTGGGTATGCAGTGGGAATGCTGCATGCGCAGTGGAAGTTCAGGGCTGTGGTGGGTCCTGCAAATAGAGCAACTCCCAGTGAGCGATGACTTGGTTCTGTGTTTGTTTCCAGGCTGGCGCAGGGGAGGCAGCAGCAGCAGAACGTGGAAGATGCCATAAAGGAGATGCAGAAGCCGTTGGCCCGTTACATTGATGACCAGGATCTGGATCGAATGCTGAGAGAGCAGGAGAGGGAGGGAGACCCCATGGCTGAGTTCATCAAAAAAAGGAAGGCCAAAGAGAGCAAAGAGAAGAAAGGTTTGATTCTGAGTTACACCAATCTCTGCTTTAAGGCTCTGGCAGCATAGGAATGCAGCTGCTGTTTAAATGCAGCTTGGTCCTCAAGGCTTACTTCTATGGAGTGAGTGTAGCGGCAGTGTTTGTTGCTACTGGCTTGTTACCAGTAATGGTCTCTACTATGGGTTAGCTTGTTGAGAGCAGGATCTGGGGACTGAAAAATGGGAGCCGGATTTGATTGTGTCTTTGGGAGTTCCCTCTGTGATCTGTAGCTGGCTGTACACACACTGCTTGATGTACCTTTGAGGTGATGATGATGTGACCATGGTTGCACTGAAGGAGTAAAAGGCTCTATTGCTCTGTGTGTTCCTAGAAAAGCCCCGGTACAATGGACCAGCACCTCCACTCAACAGGTTTAACATATGGCCAGGACACCGCTGGGATGGCGTGGACAGGTACGTGTCCTGATGCAGCGCTAAGAGTAACAGTGAGCATGGATGAACATTGCCTCTAACAGTTCATGGTGTAAAGATTCTGAGCTACCAGTTGAAGAGGGTGTTGCCAATAGTAAGGGCTGGTACTATCAGCTAAGGTGTGAGGAGCTTCAGCGATGCTACTGCAGATCGAGGTGGAGACTGAGCCAGAGTAAAAGTAGCGGGCAGCTCAGAATGTCTCTATTGATTGCTTCAGAGATGCTCCTGCCCAGCAGCCCATGGTGTTCTTGGTGGTGTTTGCAGGTCCAACGGCTTCGAGCAGCAGCGCTTTGCCAGGATAGCCAACAAGAAGGCGGTTCAGGAGCTCGCCTACAAGTGGAGCGTTGAGGACATGTAGGTCAGGTGAAGGACCACGCACAGCACCGCTCCTGGCTGCTGCCTGGCCAGAGTTGTAAGGAGCAGCTCACTCCGCCTGGACCAAGCCCTGTCCTCAGCGCTCAGCATCCCACTGGATCCTGTTCTCAGAGGAGAGGCTGAGCGAAGGAGAGCGGCCAAAAGAGGGTTTCCGCATCAGGCTGAAGGGCGAGGACGTGGGGCAGCGCTGTGGTGGAGGTGCAGGGGCTGCTGTGTGCAGGAGCAGCTCCTCTCGCTGGTGCTCCCTATGGGACACGTTTCTGGGCCATTTGTTTGTCTTCTAACAAGCTGTAGAAACTGATTTGTTTTCTATTTAATTGTTTGATGCCAAATGCTTTGTCCTCTGAGGGCGGTTCACAAGTCTTCAGGTGTCCTAAATCTCAGGTGGTTCTTCATGCTGAAGGCATTTGGAACACGTGGTTGCTGCAGGGCTGGTCCTCTCCAGTCTCTTCCAGCACTCTTCTAGGGGAGCAGTTTGCTGCGGAAGCAAACGCAGAGGGTGTTAAAGTGCTTCCCCTGACCAGTCTTCCCTGGAGCTGGAGGTCTTGGGGCTTCGTTCCCTGGTTTTTAGTCACTGTGTTACCTTTCTGGCAGTCCTGGAACCTGTGTGCACACTCGGAAATAACAGCTTGCTTTTTTGGTACGTGATTTTGGTGGTGTTTCTTCCACAAGGAGGGGACGAGGGAAGTCAGTGATGATCAACCTGTTGGTGCAAGGGCTGTGTGTGACTGCAGTGCTGCAGGGCACCAGCCAAACAGGGCACCCCAAGAGGCAGTGCTTCTGAGATGTAAAACAATACTGTGGACTTCCTGAATTCACCTTAATGGGAGAGGTGCTTCCCTGGGTGGAGCTTGTGCCTTCCTGCCTGCCCTGCTGAGGCCTGAGTGTGCTGCTCTTGTAGAGCAGGTCTCGTACTTGTTTCTTAGCAGGTACTTTCTTCTTAAGCTCTGTGTCTGCGCAATGAGAGCGTGGGAGAGGTTAGGTGATGCAGAAGTGGAAGATGCATCTGATCACTATTGGCAGCAGAGCTGTTGGGAAATGCTGCGGGATGCTCTGGGATGAGAGGGGTGATGGAGGTGAAGCAGCTGTCACAGGAAGTGGATCTCTGTATTAGTGCTTGTGGAGGGGCAGCAGCCCCGCTCCTGGCACCGAGCAGCCACTGTGATTAGCTTTAAGCACAAAAACTGCACGAGAATCTTCATTGAATTTGGAGCTCTGTCATTCACCGTCACGGCAGGTGCTGAGCACAGTAATTATTATGCAAATGGGGCAGATAGAGAAATGATTAATAATTGCACAAATTAGAAATTATTGTAAACATCCTGTGAGTGGTGATAAGTGCGGGAGGAGGCTGCGAGCTCGGGAGCCACCTCCGGATCCTGCAGCCCCATCGCTTCATTGCTGGGATCAGCAAACCATGTACTGGAGCTGTGCGCTGCTTGGGGTGAGTCGGGTTGGAACTCCATGGAGAAGGTGGGCTTGGGGCTGGTCTCCTCTGTGGAGGAACCGGGATGCTGCAGCGCTGCTGTGTCCCGCTGGTACCCGGCGCATCCCTGCTGGCACCAGCGTCCTGGTGCGGCTTCACCCCTGTCCCCACCGAGAAAGAAGTGCCATGACTCCCCTGACTTGTCACCACCAAGAAAGAAGCGCCAGGACTCCCCTGACCTGTCACCACCATGAAGGAAGCGCCAGGACTCCCCTGACTTGTCTCCTCCCAGGCAGGAGAGGAACAGCTCCGGCAGCCTTCTGCCTCCCAGGCAACAGTGCCATGACTCCCCTGACCTGTCCCCTCCCCGGCGGCAGTGCCATGACTGCCATATGTCCATATGTCAGGGGTCCCACCCCTGCTGGGAAGGGACGCTTTAGTCCTATTAAAAGCTAGGGTGACAAATTTACCCTAAGGGCCACTGCTGCACACCCACTTCCACCAATTAAACTAACGTGGAAATCATCTGACCCAGTGTGGGTTGAGCAGTGGCCCCTATCGAAGCCTCGAATGGACGCTCTTCTCGAGCTACTTGACCATGAACTGCAGCGTGGCCATATAGAGCCTTCCACTAGTCCGTGGAATACTCCAGTTTTTGTAATACCCAAACGAACTGGCGAGGGGTTTCGTCTCCTCCATGACCTGCGTGAAGTAAACAAGACAATTCAACCAATGGGTCCCGTCCAAACACTGCTGCCAATGAACTCTATGATACCGGAAGGACAACCTTGTGCTGTCCTTGATATCAAGGACTGTTTCTTTTCGATACCCCTGCATGAAAAGGATAAGGAGCGGTTTGCTTTTTCTGTCGTGTTTCCAAACAGCCAACGCCCCAACCTACGCTTCCAGTGGGAAGTGCTGCCTCAAGGAATGATCAACTCCCCCACTATCTGCCAGATTACGGTGGATCGGGCATTAGTACCGGTCCGGCGCAGTGACCCGAATGCAACCATCATTCAATACATGGACGATATTTTAATCGCTGCACCGTCAGGAAGTCGGGTGGACCAGCTGGTGTCAACGGTTTCAGAAACTCTAAAAACAAACGGGTTCGAAATCGCGAGCGCAAAAATTAAAAAAGGACCATGTGTAAGTTTTTTGGGAATGGGAATTACAAGTTCTTACGTAACCCCTCCCCAACTAAAAATTCGTCGGAATATCAAGACACTCCATGATATGCAACAGTTAGTGGGGTCCTTGCAATGGCTGCGCAATATTGTCCTGATCCCTCCCGAAATCATGGCCCCCCTGTACGATCTTTTGAAAGGAAAGAACCCATGGGAGCAAAAAACTCTGACAGCAGAAGCAGTGAACTCTCTCGACTTTATCGAGCAACAGGTGTCATCAAGCACACTCGCCAGGTGGAACCCAAATATACCACTTGATTTGTATGTGCACTTCACAGAGGGGGGGGAGTAGGAGCACTAGCCCAGGGCCCCCCTGAAAAAGCCCAACCAGTACAATGGATAGTCCTGGGAAAACCGTCACGTGCATTTTCTCCGGGAATTGAGTGCCTTGGTAATCTCATCATGAAAGGCAGAAAACTCGCCCTAAGACACCTAGGCATCGAAGCAGCCAGGATATACCTGCCCTTCCATAAACAGCTCCCAGCGCAATCAGTGGCGATGTCAGAGTATCTGGCCATAGCTCTCGTCGGATTTGGTGGAGAGGTTCGGTACGCCACAAAGCCCCCCTGGACTCAACTGCTAGCAATCGTCGACATCGACCTTCCACAGAAAATCATGGACCGGCCCCAACCAGAACCAGCGGTCTTCACAGACGCGTCTTCAGCAACCTCAACCGCGGCAGCAGTATGGAAATCAGAAAAAGAATGGCACTGCATTAAAATGACCGATTGTGCTCTTTCAGTTCAACAGCTAGAAGCAACGGCCGTAGTACTAGCGTGCGGACTGTTCCCAACAGAACATCTCAACATAGTGACTGATTCGATGTTTGTGGCCAAACTTTGCTTGGCCATGTCGGGGCCTGGCGTGTCGACATCCACAGCAGCCCTAATGCTAGAAGAAGCACTTTTTTCTCGAAAGGGCACTATATCAGTCATCCACATCAACAGCCACTGCCCAATTAAAGGGTATTTCCAAACCGGCAACGACAAAGCAGACGCCGCTGCAAAAGGACTGTGGACACTGAGAGACGCTCGTCAGCTACACGAGTCTCTCCACATTGGGGCCAGAGCGTTAGCAAAGAGATGCGGGATTTCAGTCACTGATGCGAAACACATAGTAGCTACATGCCCTCACTGTCAGAAAGCACCGCTGTGGTCCAGCGGAATAAACCCCAGAGGGCTTAAAGCCTCCGAAGTGTGGCAAACAGATTTTACACTCTCCCAGTTGCTGAAACCTCGAGTGTGGCTAGCGGTAACTGTAGACACATATAGTGGGGTCATCGTAGCCACTCAACATCTTAAGACTGACTCCAAAGCAACCATCCAACATTGGTTGACAGCCATGGCGTGGCTTGGGGTCCCTAATCAGATCAAAACGGACAATGGCCCAAATTTTGTCTCTAAATCAACCCAAGCATTTGCTCTGAAATGGGGTATTACCTTAATACGCAGCATCCCATATAATAGCACAGGACAAGCCATAGTAGAACGAGCAAATCAAACTCTGAAATCTAAATTGGAGGTGTTAGCAAAAGCAGAAGGTTTTGCTGACGCCATTCCCTCAGGAGATCGAGCACGCCTCTTGGCAACTGCTTTGCTAGCACTGAATCAATTTCCCAGGGGAGAAGAGGTAAATAGCCCCACCCAAAAACATTGGGCCACTCGAGCGCTAGAGGAAGGCCCGTTGGCCACAATTAGAAATGAGCTGGGAGAATGGGAACACGGGTGGCAGCTAGTTCTAACAGGGCGAGGGTGTGCTGCTGTCAGAAAAGACGGCAGAATTAAGTGGTGTCCGCTTAAGTCTATTAAACCAGATCTTCAGAATAAAACTAATGAAAACTGTGAGGTTTTGTCCACAGGATCACATCATCGGATGTCTCCGTAATCCGTACACCCCGGTGCCAAGCGTCCCATCCACCCTGGAGCCAAGCATCCCGTCCAAGTCCGAGAGTTCTACACCGGCAGATTCCAGACAACGGCAAAATAACATGCGTGGGAGGGGGCGGCAATGTCTTTGTGTGATCCTGATTTTGGAGCTCGTTATTATAGGACAGGTAGAATCGCATTACTATCACCACCAACCCTTTACATGGGTACTTGAGCAGGTAGAACTACCCCAAGTAATCAGCGCAAAAACAACCGCAGGGTCACCAGTTTTTAGTGTTTATCCTTGCCAACTAGCCCCTATTGAACCTTGTCTAGATCTGATTGGGAATTACTTCTGTCCGGCATCCAACCCAGGAAAAACCTACTGTAACTACCCCTGGGAACATTATTGTGCGTATTGGGGTTGTGAGACTATCTCAACAGCATGGGAACTGCAAAAAGACAAGTTTTTGAATATAACACACGGACCAAAAGGGTGTCAGCCGCCCAGACGAGACTCATTCGGAGTACCCGGAGCATTTAGGCAATGGGGAAATTGTAGGCACCTAGACCTTCTTGTAAAATTACCGGATGATCCTGGGTGGTTCATAGGACGAACATGGGGCATAAGATATTATGAACCCGGAAAAGATTGGGGTTCAGTATTTCGCATTAAAAAAACGATGCCTCCAATCGAGACGGAGCGCATCAGGCCCAATAAATTATTAACCGGAGAAACACAGACCAAAAAACCAGAAATCAGTTTGACTCCAAAACCTGAACAAAGACAGACCAATACGCCAGAAACTAGTCCGGCTTTAGAAGAAACACAAAATTCGGCTCTAAATGAAACACAAAGTAGAAAGGATGAGATTTTGGGAAAATACCCCCTCTGGAATTTGATGGAAGCCACTTTTCAAGTATTGAAACAAGCTCACCCAAATTTAATTAAGCACTGTTGGCTTTGCTATACTGCTATGCCACCATATTACGAAGCAGTTGCGGTTGATAGTCAGCCTGACCATACTACAGGAAACAACCCGACGGAATGTAACTGGCAAAATAATACTCAAGGGATCTCCCTTAGTCAGGTGACAGGGAAAGGGAGATGCGTAGGAAAGGTCCCGGAAGGGAAAAAACATCTTTGTACAAACGAGACAATACCACAAACAAGTGGTTGGTTACTTCCTACTAAGAACGCCAAGTGGGCATGTTCCAGGACAGGATTAACACCCTGTGTTTCTATAGAATACTTACATTTAATCAATGAATTTTGCGTACAAATCGTCCTGCTCCCCAGAATAATCTATCATCCAGAGAGCTACATGTATGAAATCAAAGAAAAAGAAGCAAACACCCTATTAGGACTTCCTTTGGTAAAAAGAGAACCAATCACAGCCTTTACAATAGCCGCTCTATTAACTATAGGGGGAACGGGGGCTGGAACAGGAATAGCCGCATTAATAAAAGGGAATCAAGATTTTATAAACCTACGACAGACCATTGATGAAGACCTAGCTAAAATAGAACAATCAATTAGTCTTCTGGAACAATTGCTGCCATCCCTTTCAGAAGTCGTATTACAAAACCGAAGAGGTCTAGATTTACTATTCCTAAAAGAGGGAGGGCTGTGTGCTGCTTTGAAGGAGGAATGTTGTATCTATGTGGACCACACCGGAGTAGTAAGAAACACCATGGAAAAACTGAGAGAGAACCTAGAAAAACGGCGAAAAGAAAGGGAATCACAGCGCAGCTGGTATGAAAATTGGTTTACCAGTTCATCATGGTTACCCACCCTGCTATCTACGTTACTAGGGCCGATCGCAATGATCGTGTTGGCACTGATCTTCGGACCCTGCATACTGAATAGGTTTATGTTGTTTGTCAAGAGCTGGCTAGAAAAAGTTAACATTATGATGATAGAACGCCAGCAACTGCTTTAAGAATGTATCCGCTTAGTGTTACCCCCTAGTACAATTGTAAAGAGAAAGCAAGACAAGCATATTGTGTTATTGTAGCTTCTCTGTGATATTCATATACCAAAAAGCTAACAAATATAAGAATGTTCATGTTTTGACCGACCCTTGTAAACCTTTCATAGATACTGCAGGCCATTCCTTCCAATGCAGGCTGGCCACCTGCGCTGGAACGAGTGTGCATTTTGGTCAGTTTAGAAGCCCAAGCCTCATACAATGTGAGGGAGGCAGAGCCTCGGTGGGGACGCCCGCTGAGACTGAGCCTGCCTCCTTACATTGCGATGACGCTGTTTGGAGCTGGTTTTTTGATTCTACAGGGTCATTATACCACATTTTTGTGTTTTATATCTTGTATTTGTGTGGGACCTTTTTATAGAATCTCGATTATAGTGCCTTATGTCTTTTATACAAAGTTTATCACATATGTTTTTTAAGACTGTTACAAAATGTATTCCAGTTTATCATACATATTTTTTAAGATTGTTATAAGGTATAGATTAAGAATAACAAACTTTGTTTTTTAGCTAATTCGCTTAAGCATAAGGAGGGGGGAAATGTAGGTAGCTAGGGCTTGGTGGTCAGAAGATGTCGTGCTGTAACGGAAAGGCAGAGACCCTCTCCAGGTAGCCAGTAGCGTTTAGCTTGTGACGTAAGCAGGCGGAAGTGACATCATAAACCCACACTGGTGTCTGCATGCTGATGGACCCCGCGACCGTGAGCAGGTGATCGCCTGTGCCATTTCCTGAAGCAGGTCACCGTGCCTCGCTGAGGCAACACCCCTTCACGGAAGCAGAGGTACAGCTCTGACTCGGATTCCTCACTGCCCCGGAGGAGGAAGACGGGGTCACCCAGCCTGAAACAGCAGAGCAGAGCAAAAGGCGAGTGTGTGCAGGAGTTTGTCTTGTCTGTCCTGTGCTTTGCTGCCTGCCCGCCCTGGGATCGTGTCTGTGTGCTCCTGAGAGATGCGTGGTGTGGAATTGGCAGTCTGCAGGCATGGAATGGTGGTGGGTAGATGGCAGTTTCTGTTGGTACAGCTAGTTCTATGTTTTCATCAGCCAGAGTAGAATTAACAAGAGTTAACTGGCTAAGGCTTAGGCATGTCCAAAAGGAGACCGGACTTTAAACCCTGTCTCCAGGCAGTGCATGTTTAGAAGGATTCAGAGAATTCCCAGGCTTGTGTCACATACCTGTCTTTGTCCTACAGCTTGTCATCTCTTGAGGTCTGATTTTCCTAGGAGCTGACATCATGTACCTCCATTTTTAGTCCTTTTGTGGGACTAGCTCTGCCTACCTCTGGGGTTTTCAGTTAGTGTGTGTCTTTACTGCAGGTGCTTCTTCAGCCATGCCACAGCCAAGGCGGGTGCCCTTTCCTCAGAGGAGACTGAGACACGATTCCATCTCCCCATCCCCACGGAGAGGCACTTGGAGCGCCCCTGATGCAGAGCGCAGGCTGGGCCATGTGCACGGCGGCTCCCCGAAGCGGGGTCGTCTCAAACACAACCACAGCCAGTCCTCAGACTCTGATCTGTCCCCTCCCCGGCGAGCTCTGCCAGGCGGGAAGGAGCGGCACCGCTCCAGGAGCCCCCGGGACCTCTCTCCGCCTCGCCACCGTGACGCCAAGGGATCTCCCAAGAAGGTAGGCATTCCCCTTGTTGCACCTCTGGATCCTGGACAGCTTCAGCCAGCACTAGCTTGACTTTTGTTTGATTTACAGGCAAACACGATGCTTTCGGGGGTCAAAGCTGGCCTGGTGTCAGCTGATGTGCTGCGGAGGGAAGAGCAGGAGCTCAGGAGGCACGAGAGGAGTACCAAGCACTTGGAAGGTAGCGATGTGAAACTGCGTGAGCACCAGAGTGCTTTCTCCTTCCTGCTCTCAGTCTGTCAGAGCCTGGAATGAGTCAGGGGGAAGAATACCTAAGTGAGGGGCAGTTAGTCATGGAAATGTTCTCAAACATGTGACCTGAGGCGTCTGTCCCATCCAGAGGAATCCCGACACACTGAGACCGTCTTCCGAGACAAGTGGGGCCGCAGGAGGGACCTGGCGCAGGAGCGGCTGGAGCAGCAGCAGAAAGCTGAAGCCAAGTCCAAGAGGGATGAGCAGTATGCCAGATGGGGAAAGGGGTAAGGGTCTGCACAGCTCCCAGCGCCATCTCAGGGCTCTTTGGTCTCACTTCCAGCAGTGGTGTGTCACTGTGTTCTTAGTTTGGGTCTGGGACCGGGAGACCACGCGTTCCACATGCCCTGGAGACCCCCTCAGTTGGTCCCTCCAGCTGGGTATGCAGTGGGAATGCTGCATGCGCAGTGGAAGTTCAGGGCTGTGGTGGGTCCTGCAAATAGAGCAACTCCCAGTGAGCGATGACTTGGTTCTGTGTTTGTTTCCAGGCTGGCGCAGGGGAGGCAGCAGCAGCAGAACGTGGAAGATGCCATAAAGGAGATGCAGAAGCCGTTGGCCCGTTACATTGATGACCAGGATCTGGATCGAATGCTGAGAGAGCAGGAGAGGGAGGGAGACCCCATGGCTGAGTTCATCAAAAAAAGGAAGGCCAAAGAGAGCAAAGAGAAGAAAGGTTTGATTCTGAGTTACACCAATCTCTGCTTTAAGGCTCTGGCAGCATAGGAATGCAGCTGCTGTTTAAATGCAGCTTGGTCCTCAAGGCTTACTTCTATGGAGTGAGTGTAGCGGCAGTGTTTGTTGCTACTGGCTTGTTACCAGTAATGGTCTCTACTATGGGTTAGCTTGTTGAGAGCAGGATCTGGGGACTGAAAAATGGGAGCCGGATTTGATTGTGTCTTTGGGAGTTCCCTCTGTGATCTGCAGCTGGCTGTACACACACTGCTTGATGTACCTTTGAGGTGATGATGATGTGACCATGGTTGCACTGAAGGAGTAAAAGGCTCTATTGCTCTGTGTGTTCCTAGAAAAGCCCCGGTACAATGGACCAGCACCTCCACTCAACAGGTTTAACATATGGCCAGGACACCGCTGGGATGGCGTGGACAGGTACGTGTCCTGATGCAGCGCTAAGAGTAACAGTGAGCATGGATGAACGTTGCCTCTAACAGTTCATGGTGTAAAGATTCTGAGCTACCAGTTGAAGAGGGTGTTGCCAATAGTAAGGGCTGGTACTATCAGCTAAGGTGTGAGGAGCTTCAGCGATGCTACTGCAGATCGAGGTGGAGACTGAGCCAGAGTAAAAGTAGCGGGCAGCTCAGAATGTCTCTATTGATTGCTTCAGAGATGCTCCTGCCCAGCAGCCCATGGTGTTCTTGGTGGTGTTTGCAGGTCCAACGGCTTCGAGCAGCAGCGCTTTGCCAGGATAGCCAACAAGAAGGCGGTTCAGGAGCTCGCCTACAAGTGGAGCGTTGAGGACATGTAGGTCAGGTGAAGGACCACGCACAGCACCGCTCCTGGCTGCTGCCTGGCCAGAGTTGTAAGGAGCAGCTCACTCCGCCTGGACCAAGCCCTGTCCTCAGCGCTCAGCATCCCACTGGATCCTGTTCTCAGAGGAGAGGCTGAGCGAAGGAGAGCGGCCAAAAGAGGGTTTCCGCATCAGGCTGAAGGGCGAGGACGTGGGGCAGCGCTGTGGTGGAGGTGCAGGGGCTGCTGTGTGCAGGAGCAGCTCCTCTCGCTGGTGCTCCCCATGAGACACGTTTCTGGGCCATTTGTTTGTCTTCTAACAAGCTGTAGAAACTGATTTGTTTTCTATTTAATTGTTTGATGCCAAATGCTTTGTCCTCTGAGGGCGGTTCACAAGTCTTCAGGTGTCCTAAATCTCAGGTGGTTCTTCATGCTGAAGGCATTTGGAACACGTGGTTGCTGCAGGGCTGGTCCTCTCCAGTCTCTTCCAGCACTCTTCTAGGGGAGCAGTTTGCTGCGGAAGCAAACATGCAGAGGGTGTTAAAGTGCTTCCCCTGACCAGTCTTCCCTGGAGCTGGAGGTCTTGGGGCTTCGTTCCCTGGTTTTTAGTCACTGTGTTACCTTTCTGGCAGTCCTGGAACCTGTGTGCACACTCGGAAATAACAGCTTGCTTTTTTGGTACGTGATTTTGGTGGTGTTTCTTCCACAAGGAGGGGACGAGGGAAGTCAGTGATGATCAACCTGTTGGTGCAAGGGCTGTGTGTGACTGCAGTGCTGCAGGGCACCAGCCAAACAGGGCACCCCAAGAGGCAGTGCTTCTGAGATGTAAAACAATACTGTGGACTTCCTGAATTCACCTTAATGGGAGAGGTGCTTCCCTGGGTGGAGCTTGTGCCTTCCTGCCTGCCCTGCTGAGGCCTGAGTGTGCTGCTCTTGTAGAGCAGGTCTCGTACTTGTTTCTTAGCAGGTACTTTCTTCTTAAGCTCTGTGTCTGCGCAATGAGAGCATGGGAGAGGTTAGGTGATGCAGAAGTGGAAGATGCATCTGATCACTATTGGCAGCAGAGCTGTTGGGAAATGCTGCGGGATGCTCTGGGATGAGAGGGGTGATGGAGGTGAAGCAGCTGTCACAGGAAGTGGGTCTCTGTATTAGTGCTTGTGGAGGGGCAGCAGCCCCGCTCCTGGCACCGAGCAGCCACTGTGATTAGCTTTAAGCACAAAAACTGCACGAGAATCTTCATTGAATTTGGAGCTCTGTCATTCACCGTCACGGCAGGTGCTGAGCACAGTAATTATTATGCAAATGGGGCAGATAGAGAAATGATTAATAATTGCACAAATTAGAAATTATTGTAAACATCCTGTGAGTGGTGATAAGTGCGGGAGGAGGCTGCGAGCTCGGGAGCCACCTCCGGATCCTGCAGCCCCATCGCTTCATTGCTGGGATCAGCAAACCATGTACTGGAGCTGTGCGCTGCTTGGGGTGAGTCGGGTTGGAACTCCATGGAGAAGGTGGGCTTGGGGCTGGTCTCCTCTGTGGAGGAACCGGGATGCTGCAGCGCTGCTGTGTCCCGCTGGTACCCGGCGCATCCCTGCTGGCACCAGCGTCCTGGTGCGGCTTCACCCCTGTCCCCACCGAGAAAGAAGTGCCATGACTCCCCTGACTTGTCACCACCAAGAAAGAAGCGCCAGGACTCCCCTGACCTGTCACCACCATGAAGGAAGCGCCAGGACTCCCCTGACTTGTCTCCTCCCAGGCAGGAGAGGAACAGCTCCGGCAGCCTTCTGCCTCCCAGGCAACAGTGCCATGACTCCCCTGACCTGTCCCCTCCCCGGCGGCAGTGCCATGACTGCCATATGTCCATATGTCAGGGGTCCCACCCCTGCTGGGAAGGGACGCTTTAGTCCTATTAAAAGCTAGGGTGACAAATTTACCCTAAGGGCCACTGCTGCACACCCACTTCCACCAATTAAACTAACGTGGAAATCATCTGACCCAGTGTGGGTTGAGCAGTGGCCCCTATCGAAGCCTCGAATGGACGCTCTTCTCGAGCTACTTGACCATGAACTGCAGCGTGGCCATATAGAGCCTTCCACTAGTCCGTGGAATACTCCAGTTTTTGTAATACCCAAACGAACTGGCGAGGGGTTTCGTCTCCTCCATGACCTGCATGAAGTAAACAAGACAATTCAACCAATGGGTCCCGTCCAAACACTGCTGCCAATGAACTCTATGATACCGGAAGGACAACCTTGTGCTGTCCTTGATATCAAGGACTGTTTCTTTTCGATACCCCTGCATGAAAAGGATAAGGAGCGGTTTGCTTTTTCTGTCGTGTTTCCAAACAGCCAACGCCCCAACCTACGCTTCCAGTGGGAAGTGCTGCCTCAAGGAATGATCAACTCCCCCACTATCTGCCAGATTACGGTGGATCGGGCATTAGTACCGGTCCGGCGCAGTGACCCGAATGCAACCATCATTCAATACATGGACGATATTTTAATCGCTGCACCGTCAGGAAGTCGGGTGGACCAGCTGGTGTCAACGGTTTCAGAAACTCTAAAAACAAACGGGTTCGAAATCGCGAGCGCAAAAATTAAAAAAGGACCATGTGTAAGTTTTTTGGGAATGGGAATTACAAGTTCTTACGTAACCCCTCCCCAACTAAAAATTCGTCGGAATATCAAGACACTCCATGATATGCAACAGTTAGTGGGGTCCTTGCAATGGCTGCGCAATATTGTCCTGATCCCTCCCGAAATCATGGCCCCCCTGTACGATCTTTTGAAAGGAAAGAACCCATGGGAGCAAAAAACTCTGACAGCAGAAGCAGTGAACTCTCTCGACTTTATCGAGCAACAGGTGTCATCAAGCACACTCGCCAGGTGGAACCCAAATATACCACTTGATTTGTATGTGCACTTCACAGAGGGGGGGGAGTAGGAGCACTAGCCCAGGGCCCCCCTGAAAAAGCCCAACCAGTACAATGGATAGTCCTGGGAAAACCGTCACGTGCATTTTCTCCGGGAATTGAGTGCCTTGGTAATCTCATCATGAAAGGCAGAAAACTCGCCCTAAGACACCTAGGCATCGAAGCAGCCAGGATATACCTGCCCTTCCATAAACAGCTCCCAGCGCAATCAGTGGCGATGTCAGAGTATCTGGCCATAGCTCTCGTCGGATTTGGTGGAGAGGTTCGGTACGCCACAAAGCCCCCCTGGACTCAACTGCTAGCAATCGTCGACATCGACCTTCCACAGAAAATCATGGACCGGCCCCAACCAGAACCAGCGGTCTTCACAGACGCGTCTTCAGCAACCTCAACCGCGGCAGCAGTATGGAAATCAGAAAAAGAATGGCACTGCATTAAAATGACCGATTGTGCTCTTTCAGTTCAACAGCTAGAAGCAACGGCCGTAGTACTAGCGTGCGGACTGTTCCCAACAGAACATCTCAACATAGTGACTGATTCGATGTTTGTGGCCAAACTTTGCTTGGCCATGTCGGGGCCTGGCGTGTCGACATCCACAGCAGCCCTAATGCTAGAAGAAGCACTTTTTTCTCGAAAGGGCACTATATCAGTCATCCACATCAACAGCCACTGCCCAATTAAAGGGTATTTCCAAACCGGCAACGACAAAGCAGACGCCGCTGCAAAAGGACTGTGGACACTGAGAGACGCTCGTCAGCTACACGAGTCTCTCCACATTGGGGCCAGAGCGTTAGCAAAGAGATGCGGGATTTCAGTCACTGATGCGAAACACATAGTAGCTACATGCCCTCACTGTCAGAAAGCACCGCTGTGGTCCAGCGGAATAAACCCCAGAGGGCTTAAAGCCTCCGAAGTGTGGCAAACAGATTTTACACTCTCCCAGTTGCTGAAACCTCGAGTGTGGCTAGCGGTAACTGTAGACACATATAGTGGGGTCATCGTAGCCACTCAACATCTTAAGACTGACTCCAAAGCAACCATCCAACATTGGTTGACAGCCATGGCGTGGCTTGGGGTCCCTAATCAGATCAAAACGGACAATGGCCCAAATTTTGTCTCTAAATCAACCCAAGCATTTGCTCTGAAATGGGGTATTACCTTAATACGCAGCATCCCATATAATAGCACAGGACAAGCCATAGTAGAACGAGCAAATCAAACTCTGAAATCTAAATTGGAGGTGTTAGCAAAAGCAGAAGGTTTTGCTGACGCCATTCCCTCAGGAGATCGAGCACGCCTCTTGGCAACTGCTTTGCTAGCACTGAATCAATTTCCCAGGGGAGAAGAGGTAAATAGCCCCACCCAAAAACATTGGGCCACTCGAGCGCTAGAGGAAGGCCCGTTGGCCACAATTAGAAATGAGCTGGGAGAATGGGAACACGGGTGGCAGCTAGTTCTAACAGGGCGAGGGTGTGCTGCTGTCAGAAAAGACGGCAGAATTAAGTGGTGTCCGCTTAAGTCTATTAAACCAGATCTTCAGAATAAAACTAATGAAAACTGTGAGGTTTTGTCCACAGGATCACATCATCGGATGTCTCCGTAATCCGTACACCCCGGTGCCAAGCGTCCCATCCACCCTGGAGCCAAGCATCCCGTCCAAGTCCGAGAGTTCTACACCGGCAGATTCCAGACAACGGCAAAATAACATGCGTGGGAGGGGGCGGCAATGTCTTTGTGTGATCCTGATTTTGGAGCTCGTTATTATAGGACAGGTAGAATCGCATTACTATCACCATCAACCCTTTACATGGGTACTTGAGCAGGTAGAACTACCCCAAGTAATCAGCGCAAAAACAACCGCAGGGTCACCAGTTTTTAGTGTTTATCCTTGCCAACTAGCCCCTATTGAACCTTGTCTAGATCTGATTGGGAATTACTTCTGTCCGGCATCCAACCCAGGAAAAACCTACTGTAACTACCCCTGGGAACATTATTGTGCGTATTGGGGTTGTGAGACTATCTCAACAGCATGGGAACTGCAAAAAGACAAGTTTTTGAATATAACACACGGACCAAAAGGGTGTCAGCCGCCCAGACGAGACTCATTCGGAGTACCCGGAGCATTTAGGCAATGGGGAAATTGTAGGCACCTAGACCTTCTTGTAAAATTACCGGATGATCCTGGGTGGTTCATAGGACGAACATGGGGCATAAGATATTATGAACCCGGAAAAGATTGGGGTTCAGTATTTCGCATTAAAAAAACGATGCCTCCAATCGAGACGGAGCGCATCAGGCCCAATAAATTATTAACCGGAGAAACACAGACCAAAAAACCAGAAATCAGTTTGACTCCAAAACCTGAACAAAGACAGACCAATACGCCAGAAACTAGTCCGGCTTTAGAAGAAACACAAAATTCGGCTCTAAATGAAACACAAAGTAGAAAGGATGAGATTTTGGGAAAATACCCCCTCTGGAATTTGATGGAAGCCACTTTTCAAGTATTGAAACAAGCTCACCCAAATTTAATTAAGCACTGTTGGCTTTGCTATACTGCTATGCCACCATATTACGAAGCAGTTGCGGTTGATAGTCAGCCTGACCATACTACAGGAAACAACCCGACGGAATGTAACTGGCAAAATAATACTCAAGGGATCTCCCTTAGTCAGGTGACAGGGAAAGGGAGATGCGTAGGAAAGGTCCCGGAAGGGAAAAAACATCTTTGTACAAACGAGACAATACCACAAACAAGTGGTTGGTTACTTCCTACTAAGAACGCCAAGTGGGCATGCTCCAGGACAGGATTAACACCCTGTGTTTCTATAGAATACTTACATTTAATCAATGAATTTTGCGTACAAATCGTCCTGCTCCCCAGAATAATCTATCATCCAGAGAGCTACATGTATGAAATCAAAGAAAAAGAAGCAAACACCCTATTAGGACTTCCTTTGGTAAAAAGAGAACCAATCACAGCCTTTACAATAGCCGCTCTATTAACTATAGGGGGAACGGGGGCTGGAACAGGAATAGCCGCATTAATAAAAGGGAATCAAGATTTTATAAACCTACGACAGACCATTGATGAAGACCTAGCTAAAATAGAACAATCAATTAGTCTTCTGGAACAATTGCTGCCATCCCTTTCAGAAGTCGTATTACAAAACCGAAGAGGTCTAGATTTACTATTCCTAAAAGAGGGAGGGCTGTGTGCTGCTTTGAAGGAGGAATGTTGTATCTATGTGGACCACACCGGAGTAGTAAGAAACACCATGGAAAAACTGAGAGAGAACCTAGAAAAACGGCAAAAAGAAAGGGAATCACAGCGCAGCTGGTATGAAAATTGGTTTACCAGTTCATCATGGTTACCCACCCTGCTATCTACGTTACTAGGGCCGATCGCAATGATCGTGTTGGCACTGATCTTCGGACCCTGCATACTGAATAGGTTTATGTTGTTTGTCAAGAGCTGGCTAGAAAAAGTTAACATTATGATGATAGAACGCCAGCAACTGCTTTAAGAATGTATCCGCTTAGTGTTACCCCCTAGTACAATTGTAAAGAGAAAGCAAGACAAGCATATTGTGTTATTGTAGCTTCTCTGTGATATTCATATACCAAAAAGCTAACAAATATAAGAATGTTCATGTTTTGACCGACCCTTGTAAACCTTTCATAGATACTGCAGGCCATTCCTTCCAATGCAGGCTGGCCACCTGCGCTGGAACGAGTGTGCATTTTGGTCAGTTTAGAAGCCCAAGCCTCATACAATGTGAGGGAGGCAGAGCCTCGGTGGGGACGCCCGCTGAGACTGAGCCTGCCTCCTTACATTGCGATGACGCTGTTTGGAGCTGGTTTTTTGATTCTACAGGGTCATTATACCACATTTTTGTGTTTTATATCTTGTATTTGTGTGGGACCTTTTTATAGAATCTCGATTATAGTGCCTTATGTCTTTTATACAAAGTTTATCACATATGTTTTTTAAGACTGTTACAAAATGTATTCCAGTTTATCATACATATTTTTTAAGATTGTTATAAGGTATAGATTAAGAATAACAAACTTTGTTTTTTAGCTAATTCGCTTAAGCATAAGGAGGGGGGAAATGTAGGTAGCTAGGGCTTGGTGGTCAGAAGATGTCGTGCTGTAACGGAAAGGCAGAGCCCCTCTCCAGGTAGCCAGTAGCGTTTAGCTTGTGACGTAAGCAGGCGGAAGTGACATCATAAACCCACACTGGTGTCTGCATGCTGATGGACCCCGCGACCGTGAGCAGGTGATCGCCTGTGCCATTTCCTGAAGCAGGTCACCGTGCCTCGCTGAGGCAACACCCCTTCACGGAAGCAGAGGTACAGCTCTGACTCGGATTCCTCACTGCCCCGGAGGAGGAAGACGGGGTCACCCAGCCTGAAACAGCAGAGCAGAGCAAAAGGCGAGTGTGTGCAGGAGTTTGTCTTGTCTGTCCTGTGCTTTGCTGCCTGCCCGCCCTGGGATCGTGTCTGTGTGCTCCTGAGAGATGCGTGGTGTGGAATTGGCAGTCTGCAGGCATGGAATGGTGGTGGGTAGATGGCAGTTTCTGTTGGTACAGCTAGTTCTATGTTTTCATCAGCCAGAGTAGAATTAACAAGAGTTAACTGGCTAAGGCTTAGGCATGTCCAAAAGGAGACCGGACTTTAAACCCTGTCTCCAGGCAGTGCATGTTTAGAAGGATTCAGAGAATTCCCAGGCTTGTGTCACATACCTGTCTTTGTCCTACAGCTTGTCATCTCTTGAGGTCTGATTTTCCTAGGAGCTGACATCATGTACCTCCATTTTTAGTCCTTTTGTGGGACTAGCTCTGCCTACCTCTGGGGTTTTCAGTTAGTGTGTGTCTTTACTGCAGGTGCTTCTTCAGCCATGCCACAGCCCAGGCGGGTGCCCTTTCCTCAGAGGGGACTGAGACACGATTCCATCTCCCCATCCCCACGGAGAGGCACTTGGAGCGCCCCTGATGCAGAGCGCAGGCTGGGCCATGTGCACGGCGGCTCCCCGAAGCGGGGTCGTCTCAAACACAACCACAGCCAGTCCTCAGACTCTGATCTGTCCCCTCCCCGGCGAGCTCTGCCAGGCGGGAAGGAGCGGCACCGCTCCAGGAGCCCCCGGGACCTCTCTCCGCCTCGCCACCGTGACGCCAAGGGATCTCCCAAGAAGGTAGGCATTCCCCTTGTTGCACCTCTGGATCCTGGACAGCTTCAGCCAGCACTAGCTTGACTTTTGTTTGATTTACAGGCAAACACGATGCTTTCGGGGGTCAAAGCTGGCCTGGTGTCAGCTGATGTGCTGCGGAGGGAAGAGCAGGAGCTCAGGAGGCACGAGAGGAGTACCAAGCACTTGGAAGGTAGCGATGTGAAACTGCGTGAGCACCAGAGTGCTTTCTCCTTCCTGCTCTCAGTCTGTCAGAGCCTGGAATGAGTCAGGGGGAAGAATACCTAAGTGAGGGGCAGTTAGTCATGGAAATGTTCTCAAACATGTGACCTGAGGCGTCTGTCCCATCCAGAGGAATCCCGACACACTGAGACCGTCTTCCGAGACAAGTGGGGCCGCAGGAGGGACCTGGCGCAGGAGCGGCTGGAGCAGCAGCAGAAAGCTGAAGCCAAGTCCAAGAGGGATGAGCAGTATGCCAAATGGGGAAAGGGGTAAGGGTCTGCACAGCTCCCAGCGCCATCTCAGGGCTCTTTGGTCTCACTTCCAGCAGTGGTGTGTCACTGTGTTCTTAGTTTGGGTCTGGGACCGGGAGACCACGCGTTCCACATGCCCTGGAGACCCCCTCAGTTGGTCCCTCCAGCTGGGTATGCAGTGGGAATGCTGCATGCGCAGTGGAAGTTCAGGGCTGTGGTGGGTCCTGCAAATAGAGCAACTCCCAGTGAGCGATGACTTGGTTCTGTGTTTGTTTCCAGGCTGGCGCAGGGGAGGCAGCAGCAGCAGAACGTGAAAGATGCCATAAAGGAGATGCAGAAGCCGTTGGCCCGTTACATTGATGACCAGGATCTGGATCGAATGCTGAGAGAGCAGGAGAGGGAGGGAGACCCCATGGCTGAGTTCATCAAAAAAAGGAAGGCCAAAGAGAGCAAAGAGAAGAAAGGTTTGATTCTGAGTTACACCAATCTCTGCTTTAAGGCTCTGGCAGCATAGGAATGCAGCTGCTGTTTAAATGCAGCTTGGTCCTCAAGGCTTACTTCTATGGAGTGAGCGTAGCGGCAGTGTTTGTTGCTACTGGCTTGTTACCAGTAATGGTCTCTACTATGGGTTAGCTTGTTGAGAGCAGGATCTGGGGACTGAAAAATGGGAGCCGGATTTGATTGTGTCTTTGGGAGTTCCCTCTGTGATCTGCAGCTGGCTGTACACACACTGCTTGATGTACCTTTGAGGTGATGATGATGTGACCATGGTTGCACTGAAGGAGTAAAAGGCTCTATTGCTCTGTGTGTTCCTAGAAAAGCCCCGGTACAATGGACCAGCACCTCCACTCAACAGGTTTAACATATGGCCAGGACACCGCTGGGATGGCGTGGACAGGTACGTGTCCTGATGCAGCGCTAAGAGTAACAGTGAGCATGGATGAACGTTGCCTCTAACAGTTCATGGTGTAAAGATTCTGAGCTACCAGTTAAAGAGGGTGTTGCCAATAGTAAGGGCTGGTACTATCAGCTAAGGTGTGAGGAGCTTCAGCGATGCTACTGCAGATCGAGGTGGAGACTGAGCCAGAGTAAAAGTAGCGGGCAGCTCAGAATGTCTCTATTGATTGCTTCAGGGATGCTCCTGCCCAGCAGCCCATGGTGTTCTTGGTGGTGTTTGCAGGTCCAACGGCTTCGAGCAGCAGCGCTTTGCCAGGATAGCCAACAAGAAGGCGGTTCAGGAGCTCGCCTACAAGTGGAGCGTTGAGGACATGTAGGTCAGGTGAAGGACCACGCACAGCACCGCTCCTGGCTGCTGCCTGGCCAGAGTTGTAAGGAGCAGCTCACTCCGCCTGGACCAAGCCCTGTTCTCAGCACTCAGCATCCCACTGGATCCTGTTCTCAGAGGAGAGGCTGAGCGAAGGAGAGCGGCCAAAAGAGGGTTTCCGCATCAGGCTGAAGAGCGAGGACGCGGGGCAGCGCCGTGGTGGAGGTGCAGGGGCTGCTGTGTGCAGGAGCAGCTCCTCTCGCTGGTGCTCCCCATGAGACACGTTTCTGGGCCATTTGTTTGTCTTCTAACAAGCTGTAGAAACTGATTTGTTTTCTATTTAATTGTTTGATGCCAAATGCTTTGTCCTCTGAGGGCGGTTCACAAGTCTTCAGGTGTCCTAAATCTCAGGTGGTTCTTCATGCTGAAGGCATTTGGAACACGTGGTTGCTGCAGGGCTGGTCCTCTCCAGTCTCTTCCAGCACTCTTCTAGGGGAGCAGTTTGCTGCGGAAGCAAACATGCAGAGGGTGTTAAAGTGCTTCCCCTGACCAGTCTTCCCTGGAGCTGGAGGTCTTGGGGCTTTGTTCCCTGGTTTTTAGTCACTGTGTTACCTTTCTGGCAGTCCTGGAACCTGTGTGCACACTCGGAAATAACAGCTTGCTTTTTTGGTACGTGATTTTGGTGGTGTTTCTTCCACAAGGAGGGGACGAGGGAAGTCAGTGATGATCAACCTGTTGGTGCAAGGGCTGTGTGTGACTGCAGTGCTGCAGGGCACCAGCCAAACAGGGCACCCCAAGAGGCAGTGCTTCTGAGATGTAAAACAATACTGTGGACTTCCTGAATTCACCTTAATGGGAGAGGTGCTTCCCTGGGTGGAGCTTGTGCCTTCCTGCCTGCCCTGCTGAGGCCTGAGTGTGCTGCTCTTGTAGAGCAGGTCTCGTACTTGTTTCTTAGCAGGTACTTTCTTCTTAAGCTCTGTGTCTGCGCAATGAGAGCATGGGAGAGGTTAGGTGATGCAGAAGTGGAAGATGCATCTGATCACTATTGGCAGCAGAGCTGTTCAGCAGCTGTCAGCAGGTGATCGCCTGTGCCGTTTCCTGAACCAGGTCACCGTGCCTCGCTGAGGCAACAAGTGGTGCAGAAACCCGGGAATCGCCCGGACGGGTGAACGGCGGCCAGAGCGGCAGGTCCAGCCCGGTGGGGAGGACGCTCCCAGACCTTCAAGGACGATGGAGGCCCTTGTGAAGGTTGTATCAGAATTACATAAGCAGTGGGGTATTGACTGCAAACCCAAAGATTTTACTCTCGCTGTTGCGAGGCTTTTGCAGATTGGGGTCATTGACCAGGCAGTGGATATTCTCCACCCAGAAGTGTGGGCTAAATGCACCACAGCTTTAGCCGAGGAGACGATGTCATAGAATCACAGAATCATAGAATAGTAAGGGTTGGAAAGGACCTCAAGATCATTGAGTTCCAACCCCCCTGCCATGGGCAGGGACACCTCCCACTAAACCATGCCATCCAAGGCTATGTCCAACCCCACCTTGAACGCCGCCAGGGATGAAGCATCCACAACCTCCCTGGGCAACCCATTCCAGGGCCCCACCACCCTCACAGTAAAGAATTTCTTCCTCATATCCAATCTAAACCTCCCCTGTTTAAGTTTAAACCCATTACCCCTTGTCCTCTCACCACAGTCCCTAATGAAGAGTCCCTCCCCAGCATCCCTATAGGCCCACTTCAGGTATTGGAAGGCTGCTATGAGGTCTCCACGCAGCCTTCTCTTCTCCAGGCTGAACAGCCCCAATTTTCTCAGCCTATCTTCATACGAGAGGTGCTCCAGTCCCCTGATCATCCTCGTGGCCCTCCTCTGCACTTGTTCTAACAGTTCCATGTCCTTTTTATGTTGAGGACACCAGAACTGCACACAATATTCCAAGTGAGGTCTCACGAGATCAGAGTAAAGGGGCAGGAGCACCTCCCTCGACCTGCTGGTCACACTCCTTTTGATGCAGCCCAGGATACGGTTGGCCTTCTGGGCTGCAAGCGCACACTGCCGGCTCATGTTCATTTTTTCATGAACCCACACCCCCAAGTCCTTCTCCGCAGGGCTGCTCTGAATCTCCTCCCCGCCCAATCTGTAGCTGTGCCTGGCATTGCTCCGACCCAGGTGGAGGACTTTGCATTTAACATGGTTAAACTTCATTAGGTTGTCATCAGCCCACCTCACAAGCGTGTCAGGGTCCCTCTGGATGGCATTCCTTCCCTCCAATGTATCAACCGAACCACACAGCTTGGTGTCATCGGTAAACTTGCTGAGGGCGCACTCAATCCCACTGTCCATGTCACCCACAAAGATGTTGAACAAGACCGGTCCCAACACCGATCCCTGGGGGACACCACTCGTTACTGGTCTCCAGCTGGACATTGAGCCATTGAGCACTACTCTTTGTGTGCGGCCATCCAGCCAGTTCTTTATCCACCGAGTGGTCCACCTATCAAATTGATGTCTCTCCAACTTAGAGAGAAGGATGTCATGGGAGACAGTGTCAAAGGCTTTACACAAGTCCAGGTAGATGACATCAACTGCTCTGCCCCTGTCCATCAGTTCTGTAGCCCCATCATAGAAGGTCACCAGATTGGTCAGGCAGGATTTCCCCTTAGTGAAGCCATGCTGGCTGTCACCAAGCACCTTGTTGGTTTTCATGTGCCTTAGCATGCCTTCCAGGAGCATCCGCTCCAAGATTTTGCCAGGCACAGAGGTGAGACTGACTGGTCTGTAATTCCCCGGCTCATCCATTTTCCCCTTCTTAAAAATGGGGGTTATATTTCCCTTTTTCCAGTCATCGGGAACTTCACCTGACTGCCAGGATTTTTCAAATATGATGGACAGTGGCTTAGCAACTTCATCTGCCAGCTCCTTTAGGACCCTTGGATGGATTTCATCTGGTCCCATGGACTTGTAT
Source organism: Amazona ochrocephala (assembly GCA_039720435.1). Taxonomy (NCBI): domain Eukaryota; kingdom Metazoa; phylum Chordata; class Aves; order Psittaciformes; family Psittacidae; genus Amazona; species Amazona ochrocephala. The sequence goes on from CM077895.1 coordinate 7,477,041, forward strand.
ACATTCAGGTTCCTAAGGTGGTCCCGAACAAGATCCTCCCCCACAGTGGGCCCAGGGTCCCCACCCTCACCGTCCCCGCGTCTGCCTTCCAAGACTTGGGTGGTGTGGTCAGAGCATTTGCCCGTAAAGACTGAGGCAAAGAAGTCATTAAGAACCTCAGCCTTCTCCAAATCCAGGGTAGCCAGTTCTCCCTCAGGTTGTGGGAAAAATCTTAAGTCGTGGGGGAAAGTTAAACAAGCTCTGCAAAAGGCTCTGCAGGAGCAGGAAATCTGGAAGATGGCAAGGGACTGTTTGTTGGTCACCCCGAAACTGGGAGTCGGGGCAGCCACACAGACTCCACGTCCACCAGACGATGCCATTTCAACTGAGTCTAAAGACTCGCGGGAGGGCGATATGCCCCCCAAGTCCCAGAACCCCGACCCGTCTGTGGAGGGACAGAATCAAGCAAAATCCTTCTGGGGCGGGTTAGGTGAGGAGGCCAGGGGTGCCGCGGGGAAACCAGAGCCTGAGGAAGTCCGGGCCAGACCACCGCCATATGCGCCCCAAGATGGCGCCGAGCGGACTTCGGAGGGGCGGGGCGAGGCTGCCCCCGGCGGAAAAACGGAGGCGCGGGGCGAGGATGCCCGCGGCAGGAAAACGGAGGCGCGGGGCGAGGATGCCCGCGGCAGGAAAACGGAGGCGCGGGGCGAGGATGCCCGCGGCAGGAAAACGGAGGCGCGGGGCGAGGATGCCCGCGGCAGGAAAACGGAGGGGCGGGGCGAGGATGCCCGCGGCAGGAAAACGGAGGCGCGGGGCGAGGCTGCCCCCGGCGGGAGCAGGGATGAAGCGCTAGAACTAACAAGCACGCACAAACAGCAAGGGGAGGGAAGCCCGAGCGAGGGGCGGACAGCCAATCAGAGTGGCCATCTGGACAAATGCCCTTGTTAGGCAAACACCCCTCCGACTGAAAGGTGGGGAGGGGGGGAGCGGCCCGCCTGCAAGGGACGTGGGCGGGGCCGGAGCCCGAGTGGAAGGCGGGGCGAGTTAAGAGGGGGGGAGCGGCCCGCCTGCAAGGGACGTGGGCGGGGCCGGAGCCCGAGTGGAAGGCGGGGCGAGTTAAGAGGGGGGGAGCGGCCCGCCTGCAAGGGACGTGGGCGGGGCCAGAGCCCGAGTGGAAGGCGGGGCGAGTTAAGAGGGGGGGAGCGGCCCGCCTGCAAGGGACGCGGGTCTAGATTCAGAGGAGGAAGAACCATGGGTATACGGGCTTAACAGTCAAGTTATTCCCACCTGTCGTACAAAGAAACCTAAAAAGAAATACACCTCTTTTACAGACTGGAAAGAAATAAAGACTGCATGTGCTGAATGGGTCCCACCGGCCATGTTAGCGTTCCCGGTTCGAGTCACGGATGGGGGCCAAAGGGTTTTTTCACCAGTAAACCCTAAAGACATACAAGCAATTGTTAAAGCAATTGCAGATAAAGGGCTTAATTCTGCTATGGTTTCTACCCTTATAGATGGGGTTTTTGGGGGAGATGACATGCTCCCGTTTGATATAAGACACATTTGTAAAATGATTTTTGATGGAGCAGGGATGATTGTTTTTAAACAAGAATGGGAAGATAACTGTGTGAAACAATTAGCCCAAGTGTCTGGGAAGCGTCACCCGTTACATGGCTCCAGCTTGCCGCGCCTAATGGGCACGGATCCAACAATGCTTACCCCCCAGGCACAAGCTCAAGGCCTGCGGGCCCACGAAGTCATGATAACAACTCGTGCTGCTAGGGATGCTATTCACACAACTACTAGAACTATTGTAAAGCCATCACCATGGTCCACGATAAAACAAAGTGAAAGTCAGAGCTTTACACAATTTGTAGATTGTCTCCAAGCAGCAGTCGACTCCTCGACCCTGCCTCCAGAAGCCAAAGACCCCGTTGTTGCGGACTGTTTGCGTCAACAGTGTAACACGAAAACCAAAGGAATTCTACGATCACTGCCGGCGGGGTCAAGTGTCGCGACCATGATTAAACATGTCGCGAATGAAGAGCAGCTGACCCCGTTTCAAGCGGCTGCTACAGTGATGGCTACTGTAATGGCATGTTTTAAATGCGGCCAGAAAGGCCATGTGGTAGCTAACTGCCCTCAGTTGGGGGACCCACCAACAGCGACCCCCCCCGCAAAAATCCACCCAAAGGACCATGTTGGGTTTGTGGAAGGACAGGGCATTTCGCTAGGGAATGCACCTGTAAAGCTCAACCTCAGGGAAATGGGAGGGGGAAAGGGCGCTCGGGCCGCGCTCGGCCCTCTCCCACTTGGGATATAAGGCGGCCCAACTATGCCAACCCCAGATGGGGCGAAGCACTCCCGAATCCGCTGCCCCCTCGAGAAGCGACCCACTTTACAGTTCAGCCGACAGTTCAGTCGACTTTGCCCCTATCCCAGGAACAGCAAGGACAACTCTATGGGGGCGAGAACCCAGGGTGGCCTTGGCAATAAAGTGTGACAACCCACCAGTGGTGTGGGGAATCTGCTCTCTCTACAATAGCTCAGATGATACTACTATTAGCGTCCCTTTCTTAATTGACACCGGAGCAGATGTTACAGTTATTCCTAAGACAAATTGGCCTTCGCACTGGAAAGTCGACACTGCCCCCATGGTGGGTGGAGTTGGGGGATTAACCTGAGCTTGGAAGAGTGCTCAATTGATAGCAATCACGCTTCATACTGAAAAGGGACCGGAAAAAAACATCATCCTTTGTCCATATATCAGGGGTCCCACCCCTGCTGGGAAGGGACGCTTTAGTCCTATTAAAAGCTAGGGTGACAAATTTACCCTAAGGGCCACTGCTGCACACCCACTTCCACCAATTAAACTAACGTGGAAATCATCTGACCCAGTGTGGGTTGAGCAGTGGCCCCTATCGAAGCCTCGAATGGACGCTCTTCTCGAGCTACTTGACCATGAACTGCAGCGTGGCCATATAGAGCCTTCCACTAGTCCGTGGAATACTCCAGTTTTTGTAATACCCAAACGAACTGGCGAGGGGTTTCGTCTCCTCCATGACCTGCGTGAAGTAAACAAGACAATTCAACCAATGGGTCCCGTCCAAACACTGCTGCCAATGAACTCTATGATACCGGAAGGACAACCTTGTGCTGTCCTTGATATCAAGGACTGTTTCTTTTCGATACCCCTGCATGAAAAGGATAAGGAGCGGTTTGCTTTTTCTGTCGTGTTTCCAAACAGCCAACGCCCCAACCTACGCTTCCAGTGGGAAGTGCTGCCTCAAGGAATGATCAACTCCCCCACTATCTGCCAGATTACGGTGGATCGGGCATTAGTACCGGTCCGGCGCAGTGACCCGAATGCAACCATCATTCAATACATGGACGATATTTTAATCGCTGCACCGTCAGGAAGTCGGGTGGACCAGCTGGTGTCAACGGTTTCAGAAACTCTAAAAACAAACGGGTTCGAAATCGCGAGCGCAAAAATTAAAAAAGGACCATGTGTAAGTTTTTTGGGAATGGGAATTACAAGTTCTTACGTAACCCCTCCCCAACTAAAAATTCGTCGGAATATCAAGACACTCCATGATATGCAACAGTTAGTGGGGTCCTTGCAATGGCTGCGCAATATTGTCCTGATCCCTCCCGAAATCATGGCCCCCCTGTACGATCTTTTGAAAGGAAAGAACCCATGGGAGCAAAAAACTCTGACAGCAGAAGCAATGAACTCTCTCGACTTTATCGAGCAACAGGTGTCATCAAGCACACTCGCCAGGTGGAACCCAAATATACCACTTGATTTGTATGTGTACTTCACAGAGGGGGGGGAGTAGGAGCACTAGCCCAGGGCCCCCCTGAAAAAGCCCAACCAGTACAATGGATAGTCCTGGGAAAACCGTCACGTGCATTTTCTCCGGGAATTGAGTGCCTTGGTAACCTCATCATGAAAGGCAGAAAACTCGCCCTAAGACACCTAGGCATCGAAGCAGCCAGGATATACCTGCCCTTCCATAAACAGCTCCCAGCGCAATCAGTGGCGATGTCAGAGTATCTGGCCATAGCTCTCGTCGGATTTGGTGGAGAGGTTCGGTACGCCACAAAGCCCCCCTGGACTCAACTGCTAGCAATCGTCGACATCGACCTTCCACAGAAAATCATGGACCGGCCCCAACCAGAACCAGCGGTCTTCACAGACGCATCTTCAGCAACCTCAACCGCGGCAGCAGTATGGAAATCAGAAAAAGAATGGCACTGCATTAAAATGACCGATTGTGCTCTTTCAGTTCAACAGCTAGAAGCAACGGCCGTAGTACTAGCGTGCGGACTGTTCCCAACAGAACATCTCAACATAGTGACTGATTCGATGTTTGTGGCCAAACTTTGCTTGGCCATGTCGGGGCCTGGCGTGTCGACATCCACAGCAGCCCTAATGCTAGAAGAAGCACTTTTTTCTCGAAAGGGCACTATATCAGTCATCCACATCAACAGCCACTGCCCAATTAAAGGGTATTTCCAAACCGGCAACGACAAAGCAGACGCCGCTGCAAAAGGACTGTGGACACTGAGAGACGCTCGTCAGCTACACGAGTCTCTCCACATTGGGGCCAGAGCGTTAGCAAAGAGATGCGGGATTTCAGTCACTGATGCGAAACACATAGTAGCTACATGCCCTCACTGTCAGAAAGCACCGCTGTGGTCCAGCGGAATAAACCCCAGAGGGCTTAAAGCCTCCGAAGTGTGGCAAACAGATTTTACACTCTCCCAGTTGCTGAAACCTCGAGTGTGGCTAGCGGTAACTGTAGACACATATAGTGGGGTCATCGTAGCCACTCAACATCTTAAGACTGACTCCAAAGCAACCATCCAACATTGGTTGACAGCCATGGCGTGGCTTGGGGTCCCTAATCAGATCAAAACGGACAATGGCCCAAATTTTGTCTCTAAATCAACCCAAGCATTTGCTCTGAAATGGGGTATTACCTTAATACGCAGCATCCCATATAATAGCACAGGACAAGCCATAGTAGAACGAGCAAATCAAACTCTGAAATCTAAATTGGAGGTGTTAGCAAAAGCAGAAGGTTTTGCTGACGCCATTCCCTCAGGAGATCGAGCACGCCTCTTGGCAACTGCTTTGCTAGCACTGAATCAATTTCCCAGGGGAGAAGAGGTAAATAGCCCCACCCAAAAACATTGGGCCACTCGAGCGCTAGAGGAAGGCCCGTTGGCCACAATTAGAAATGAGCTGGGAGAATGGGAACACGGGTGGCAGCTAGTTCTAACAGGGCGAGGGTGTGCTGCTGTCAGAAAAGACGGCAGAATTAAGTGGTGTCCGCTTAAGTCTATTAAACCAGATCTTCAGAATAAAACTAATGAAAACTGTGAGGTTTTGTCCACAGGATCACATCATCGGATGTCTCCGTAATCCGTACACCCCGGTGCCATGCGTCCCATCCACCCTGGAGCCAAGCATCCCGTCCATGTCCGAGAGTTCTACACCGGCAGATTCCAGACAACGGCAAAATAACATGCGTGGGAGGGGGCGGCAATGTCTTTGTGTGATCCTGATTTTGGAGCTCGTTATTATAGGACAGGTAGAATCGCATTACTATCACCACCAACCCTTTACATGGGTACTTGAGCAGGTAGAACTACCCCAAGTAATCAGCACAAAAACAACCGCAGGGTCACCAGTTTTTAATGTTTATCCTTGCCAACTAGCCCCTATTGAACCTTGTCTAGATCTGATTGGGAATTACTTCTGTCCGGCATCCAACCCAGGAAAAACCTACTGTAACTACCCCTGGGAACATTATTGTGCGTATTGGGGTTGTGAGACTATCTCAACAGCATGGGAACTGCAAAAAGACAAGTTTTTGAATATAACACACGGACCAAAAGGGTGTCAGCCGCCCAGACGAGACTCATTCGGAGTACCCGGAGCATTTAGGCAATGGGGAAATTGTAGGCACCTAGACCTTCTTGTAAAATTACCGGATGATCCTGGGTGGTTCATAGGACGAACATGGGGCATAAGATATTATGAACCCGGAAAAGATTGGGGTTCAGTATTTCGCATTAAAAAAACGATGCCTCCAATCGAGACGGAGCGCATCAGGCCCAATAAATTATTAACCGGAGAAACACAGACCAAAAAACCAGAAATCAGTTTGACTCCAAAACCTGAACAAAGACAGACCAATACGCCAGAAACTAGTCCGGCTTTAGAAGAAACACAAAATTCGGCTCTAAATGAAACACAAAGTAGAAAGGATGAGATTTTGGGAAAATACCCCCTCTGGAATTTGATGGAAGCCACTTTTCAAGTATTGAAACAAGCTCACCCAAATTTAATTAAGCACTGTTGGCTTTGCTATACTGCTATGCCACCATATTACGAAGCAGTTGCGGTTGATAGTCAGCCTGACCATACTACAGGAAACAACCCGACGGAATGTAACTGGCAAAATAATACTCAAGGGATCTCCCTTAGTCAGGTGACAGGGAAAGGGAGATGCGTAGGAAAGGTCCCGGAAGGGAAAAAACATCTTTGTACAAACGAGACAATACCACAAACAAGTGGTTGGTTACTTCCTACTAAGAACGCCAAGTGGGCATGCCAGCAACTGCTTTAAGAATGTATCCGCTTAGTGTTACCCCCTAGTACAATTGTAAAGAGAAAGCAAGACAAGCATATTGTGTTATTGTAGCTTCTCTGTGATATTCATATACCAAAAAGCTAACAAATATAAGAATGTTCATGTTTTGACCGACCCTTGTAAACCTTTCATAGATACTGCAGGCCATTCCTTCCAATGCAGGCTGGCCACCTGCGCTGGAACGAGTGTGCATTTTGGTCAGTTTAGAAGCCCAAGCCTCATACAATGTGAGGGAGGCAGAGCCTCGGTGGGGACGCCCGCTGAGACTGAGCCTGCCTCCTTACATTGCGATGACGCTGTTTGGAGCTGGTTTTTTGATTCTACAGGGTCATTATACCACATTTTTGTGTTTTATATCTTGTATTTGTGTGGGACCTTTTTATAGAATCTCGATTATAGTGCCTTATGTCTTTTATACAAAGTTTATCACATATGTTTTTTAAGACTGTTACAAAATGTATTCCAGTTTATCATACATATTTTTTAAGATTGTTATAAGGTATAGATTAAGAATAACAAACTTTGTTTTTTAGCTAATTCGCTTAAGCATAAGGAGGGGGGAAATGTAGGTAGCTAGGGCTTGGTGGTCAGAAGATGTCGTGCTGTAACGGAAAGGCAGAGCCCCTCTCCAGGTAGCCAGTAGCGTTTAGCTTGTGACGTAAGCAGGCGGAAGTGACATCATAAACCCACACTGGTGTCTGCATGCTGATGGACCCCGCGACCGTGAGCAGGTGATCGCCTGTGCCATTTCCTGAAGCAGGTCACCGTGCCTCGCTGAGGCAACACCCCTTCACGGAAGCAGAGGTACAGCTCTGACTCGGATTCCTCACTGCCCCGGAGGAGGAAGACGGGGTCACCCAGCCTGAAACAGCAGAGCAGAGCAAAAGGCGAGTGTGTGCAGGAGTTTGTCTTGTCTGTCCTGTGCTTTGCTGCCTGCCCGCCCTGGGATCGTGTCTGTGTGCTCCTGAGAGATGCGTGGTGTGGAATTGGCAGTCTGCAGGCATGGAATGGTGGTGGGTAGATGGCAGTTTCTGTTGGTACAGCTAGTTCTATGTTTTCATCAGCCAGAGTAGAATTAACAAGAGTTAACTGGCTAAGGCTTAGGCATGTCCAAAAGGAGACCGGACTTTAAACCCTGTCTCCAGGCAGTGCATGTTTAGAAGGATTCAGAGAATTCCCAGGCTTGTGTCACATACCTGTCTTTGTCCTACAGCTTGTCATCTCTTGAGGTCTGATTTTCCTAGGAGCTGACATCATGTACCTCCATTTTTAGTCCTTTTGTGGGACTAGCTCTGCCTACCTCTGGGGTTTTCAGTTAGTGTGTGTCTTTACTGCAGGTGCTTCTTCAGCCATGCCACAGCCAAGGCGGGTGCCCTTTCCTCAGAGGAGACTGAGACACGATTCCATCTCCCCATCCCCACGGAGAGGCACTTGGAGCGCCCCTGATGCAGAGCGCAGGCTGGGCCATGTGCACGGCGGCTCCCCGAAGCGGGGTCGTCTCAAACACAACCACAGCCAGTCCTCAGACTCTGATCTGTCCCCTCCCCGGCGAGCTCTGCCAGGCGGGAAGGAGCGGCACCGCTCCAGGAGCCCCCGGGACCTCTCTCCGCCTCGCCACCGTGACGCCAAGGGATCTCCCAAGAAGGTAGGCATTCCCCTTGTTGCACCTCTGGATCCTGGACAGCTTCAGCCAGCACTAGCTTGACTTTTGTTTGATTTACAGGCAAACACGATGCTTTCGGGGGTCAAAGCTGGCCTGGTGTCAGCTGATGTGCTGCGGAGGGAAGAGCAGGAGCTCAGGAGGCACGAGAGGAGTACCAAGCACTTGGAAGGTAGCGATGTGAAACTGCGTGAGCACCAGAGTGCTTTCTCCTTCCTGCTCTCAGTCTGTCAGAGCCTGGAATGAGTCAGGGGGAAGAATACCTAAGTGAGGGGCAGTTAGTCATGGAAATGTTCTCAAACATGTGACCTGAGGCGTCTGTCCCATCCAGAGGAATCCCGACACACTGAGACCGTCTTCCGAGACAAGTGGGGCCGCAGGAGGGACCTGGCGCAGGAGCGGCTGGAGCAGCAGCAGAAAGCTGAAGCCAAGTCCAAGAGGGATGAGCAGTATGCCAGATGGGGAAAGGGGTAAGGGTCTGCACAGCTCCCAGCGCCATCTCAGGGCTCTTTGGTCTCACTTCCAGCAGTGGTGTGTCACTGTGTTCTTAGTTTGGGTCTGGGACCGGGAGACCACGCGTTCCACATGCCCTGGAGACCCCCTCAGTTGGTCCCTCCAGCTGGGTATGCAGTGGGAATGCTGCATGCGCAGTGGAAGTTCAGGGCTGTGGTGGGTCCTGCAAATAGAGCAACTCCCAGTGAGCGATGACTTGGTTCTGTGTTTGTTTCCAGGCTGGCGCAGGGGAGGCAGCAGCAGCAGAACGTGGAAGATGCCATAAAGGAGATGCAGAAGCCGTTGGCCCGTTACATTGATGACCAGGATCTGGATCGAATGCTGAGAGAGCAGGAGAGGGAGGGAGACCCCATGGCTGAGTTCATCAAAAAAAGGAAGGCCAAAGAGAGCAAAGAGAAGAAAGGTTTGATTCTGAGTTACACCAATCTCTGCTTTAAGGCTCTGGCAGCATAGGAATGCAGCTGCTGTTTAAATGCAGCTTGGTCCTCAAGGCTTACTTCTATGGAGTGAGTGTAGCGGCAGTGTTTGTTGCTACTGGCTTGTTACCAGTAATGGTCTCTACTATGGGTTAGCTTGTTGAGAGCAGGATCTGGGGACTGAAAAATGGGAGCCGGATTTGATTGTCTTTGGGAGTTCCCTCTGTGATCTGTAGCTGGCTGTACACACACTGCTTGATGTACCTTTGAGGTGATGATGATGTGACCATGGTTGCACTGAAGGAGTAAAAGGCTCTATTGCTCTGTGTGTTCCTAGAAAAGCCCCGGTACAATGGACCAGCACCTCCACTCAACAGGTTTAACATATGGCCAGGACACCGCTGGGATGGCGTGGACAGGTACGTGTCCTGATGCAGCGCTAAGAGTAACAGTGAGCATGGATGAACGTTGCCTCTAACAGTTCATGGTGTAAAGATTCTGAGCTACCAGTTGAAGAGGGTGTTGCCAATAGTAAGGGCTGGTACTATCAGCTAAGGTGTGAGGAGCTTCAGCGATGCTACTGCAGATCGAGGTGGAGACTGAGCCAGAGTAAAAGTAGCGGGCAGCTCAGAATGTCTCTATTGATTGCTTCAGAGATGCTCCTGCCCAGCAGCCCATGGTGTTCTTGGTGGTGTTTGCAGGTCCAACGGCTTCGAGCAGCAGCGCTTTGCCAGGATAGCCAACAAGAAGGCAGTTCAGGAGCTCGCCTACAAGTGGAGCGTTGAGGACATGTAGGTCAGGTGAAGGACCACGCACAGCACCGCTCCTGGCTGCTGCCTGGCCAGAGTTGTAAGGAGCAGCTCACTCCGCCTGGACCAAGCCCTGTCCTCAGCGCTCAGCATCCCACTGGATCCTGTTCTCAGAGGAGAGGCTGAGCGAAGGAGAGCGGCCAAAAGAGGGTTTCCGCATCAGGCTGAAGGGCGAGGACGTGGGGCAGCGCTGTGGTGGAGGTGCAGGGGCTGCTGTGTGCAGGAGCAGCTCCTCTCGCTGGTGCTCCCTATGGGACACGTTTCTGGGCCATTTGTTTGTCTTCTAACAAGCTGTAGAAACTGATTTGTTTTCTATTTAATTGTTTGATGCCAAATGCTTTGTCCTCTGAGGGCGGTTCACAAGTCTTCAGGTGTCCTAAATCTCAGGTGGTTCTTCATGCTGAAGGCATTTGGAACACGTGGTTGCTGCAGGGCTGGTCCTCTCCAGTCTCTTCCAGCACTCTTCTAGGGGAGCAGTTTGCTGCGGAAGCAAACATGCAGAGGGTGTTAAAGTGCTTCCCCTGACCAGTCTTCCCTGGAGCTGGAGGTCTTGGGGCTTCGTTCCCTGGTTTTTAGTCACTGTGTTACCTTTCTAGCAGTCCTGGAACCTGTGTGCACACTCGGAAATAACAGCTTGCTTTTTTGGTACGTGATTTTGGTGGTGTTTCTTCCACAAGGAGGGGACGAGGGAAGTCAGTGATGATCAACCTATTGGTGCAAGGGCTGTGTGTGACTGCAGTGCTGCAGGGCACCAGCCAAACAGGGCACCCCAAGAGGCAGTGCTGCTGAGATGTAAAACAATACTGTGGACTTCCTGAATTCATCTCAATGGGAGAGGTGCTTCCCTGGGTAGAGCTTGTGCCTTCCTGCCTGCCCAGCTTAGGCCTGAGTGTGCTGCTCTTGTAGAGCAGGTCTCGTACTTGTTTCTTAGCAGGTACTTTCTTCTTAAGCTCTGTGTCTGCGCAATGAGAGCGTGGGAGAGGTTAGGTGATGCAGAAGTGGAAGATGCATCTGGTCACTATTGGCAGCAGAGCTGTTGGGAAATGCTGCGGGATGCTCTGGGATGAGAGGGGTGATGGAGATGGAGCAGCTGTCACAGGAAGTGGGTCTCTGTATTAGTGCTTGTGGAGGGGCAGCAGCCCCGCTCCTGGCACCGAGCAGCCACTGTGATTAGCTTTAAGCACAAAAACGGCACATGAGAATCTTCATTGAATTTGGAGCTCTGTCATTCACCGTCACGGCAGGTGCTGAGCACAGTAATTATTATGCAAATGAGGCAGATAGAGAAATGATTAATAATTGCACAAATTAGAAATTATTGTAAACATCCTGTGAGTGGTGATAAGTGCGGGAGGAGGCTGCGAGCGCGGGAGCCACCTCCGGATCCTGCAGCCCCATCGCTTCATTGCTGGGATCAGCAAACCATGTACTGGAGCTGTGCGATGCTTGGGGTGAGTCGGGTTGGAACTCCATGGAGAAGGTGGGCTTGGGGCTGGTCTCCTCTGTGGAGGAACCGGGATGCTGCAGTGCTGCTGCGTCCCGCTGGTACCCGGCGCATCCCTGCTGGTGCGGCTTCACCCCTGACCAGCCCCAAAAAGCACCTACTAATGACTGATGGCTGCTGCTCCCTCCGAGCTGCTTCGTCTGGCATTTGCTGCTAATTGCACAACACTCTGTTTTCCCCTCTTCCGCTGTTCCATACTTTAGACAGTGAGCACGATAATAATAATAATAGGCTTACAGCAGCTAATAGGCTTACGTGGTGCATTATTCGTGTCAAGGACAAGCAATTAAGCCTGGCCTCACGCATCATAATTAGATTTTTGTTGATGAGCTCATGGGTAATGTGTTTAGTTCAGATTAAGAGCTTAAGGCAGGTGTGTGACGCCGCTGGACCCCAGGACCCAGCCTGATGGTCCGGCAGGAAGGACGGATTCAGGGATGGAAGGATGCAGGGATGAATGAAGAAGGGCTGCTGGGCTCAGACAGTGCCTCAGACAACTCTGCCTGTCCTGGTAAGGGAGATCAGAGCTTATCCCGGCCCCTTGTTTAATGGCTTCAGCAAAGTGGGCTCTGGCAACGCATGTGGTGGTGTATGCATTGCCTGCTGAGATCTCCTCTTAGTTTGTAATTAAAAAGAGCCCTGATTTGTCACATTAATTTCTCTCTAACCAGCAGCAGTCCCAGTCATGGGTGCTCAGAAGGGCCTGATGTCTGTGTCCCGTGAAGCACAGGGATGGGGCTGTGGTGGGGCACCCCAGGGTCCAGAGCCTGCAGTTCATTTTGGAGGAGGATCGCTTCTCCCTCTGCCTCCATACCGCCGCAGGGCTGGACCGACTATCCCGAGAGTGACAGGTTAGTGATTGTATATGCATATGTGCACTTTCCCTAATTATTCCATAATTAGGGACACACAGAGATAAAAATTACTAATAATATTTACTCTAGACTCTCTTTTTTTCCCATAACCTCTCTCTTCTGCTCATTTGCCGCATCTTGGTGGAAATAACTTTGCTGATCCCAGTTAATGAATATTTGTTAATGCAAGAGCATTCCACGCCGGAATATCCAGAGGGCATCCTCTCTCTGCCTTGTAATCTGTTTCACGAGATGTTTAATATTTATGGTTCCAGAGCCTTGTGAATAAAGAGCCACCCGCAAGCCCCCAGGAGCTCAGGGGCTGGGGATATTTATGGCGCTTCCTCTTCCCTTTTCAATTACAAAGACACCTCACATAATTAAGTGCTAATAACCTTGTTAATCTAAAATTGATACTCTTTCTCCTGGCTATCTCTTAATAGAATTGAAAACAGATTAATAATCAAGGCTAGGAGACATTGCAGGCGATTAGGGAAGAGGGGATGTGCTCCGGTCCATCCCGGAGAGGATGCGGCAGCTGGGCATGGCCACTGGCATGGGCCATGCCAGGGCCAGGGCTCCCAAGAGCTGCCTTTTCCCTCCTGCTCCTAACACAGCTTAAATGTTGAAGACAAACAGGGATGTAACACCACCTCCTAATGAAACTGGTTTATGTTAATTAATTATGTATCAAGGCTCATTTCCATGCGCAGCCCGGCTCTGCTTCCCTCTGCCGAGCCTTTGATCTGTCAAAGGCTAAACGGGAGATAAATAATCAAATTGAAAAGCAGCCTGGACGGAGATAAACACGGTTGAGATGCGTTATCTGGTGATTAGCGCCGGGCGCTGAGGAACGGGGCTCAAGGTGTGGGTACCGCTCTGCTGCGCATGCAGGGCATGGGAAGCTCCCTGTGCCTCGGTTTCCCTGTGTCCCATGAGTCCTGCTGCTGCTCCAGGAAGAGGGCCGGGTCCCTGTGCATGGAGAGGGGGCTCCAGAGCATCCCGGAGAACGCTGCTCATCCTCTCCATGAGGAGGCTGTGGATTACTTCACCTGTACAACACTGGTGAAGAGTTAAGTCTGCAGCATTTCCTTTTGCAGGCAATGAAAGGTCCTCCAGGCCACAAGCAGGGTAGCTGGTATGGACCCAGTTCTGGGGTAATTTAACCCAATCTCTAACCATTTGTTACACCTAAGCAGAGGCAGATGTACATCCATATTCATTTTGGAGGCACTTCAGAAGTGACAACTCTATCAGCCAAGCAGGGACACCGCAGCCTCCTGCCTGGGCAGTGTGTGTTCAGGACCTCTGCCTGCCTGGCACCTCAGCCCCGGGCTGCTGCAGCCATAAATCAGGTGCTGCTCTAAGAGTAAACACCCCGGAGCAGGAATTACAGATGATAATTGTGGAGTGCTTTATCGCCGTAATAAAACTGGAGTGTTCCAGCCTGCAGGTAATTACCAGCTAATAGATTTCTTCTTTAAGGACCCAGTGCAGAGAGGGGCTGCGGAGCTGCAGGCACGCAGGGCTCTGCAGTGCTGCTGCTTTGGGTGGTGGATGCAGGGGCAAACACCCCGCTGTGGTCCCCCCAGGACCCCTTTCTGATGGGGACATCGACTGGATGATGTCGAGAGCCCATGCTGCAGCAGGGACCCGCATTGCCACTGCAAGGTGGGGAAGAGAAGCTCTTGGCTGCTGCTCATGGTGCAACCTTCCTTGTCCTGCTCATTGTGAGCAGAGCTCCCTGCCCCTGGCTGTGCTCCTTGTGCTCCTGCCGAGATGCCAGGGAGTGCTGTGCCTGGAGGTTATTCCAGTAGCAGGTTAGGAAGGACTTTGCATCAGCTCCTCTTTAGGGCACTTTGATGGTGGCGTTGTTGTTTCTCTCCAGGTGTGCTCAAGTGTGATCAGCCTGTGAGCAGAGCAGGGCCAGTGCTGTGTTGGGACATTGGTCAAATCCATCCTGCTCAAGTGCCACGAGGTCTTCAACCTAGAGGAGAAGAGCCCTGTCCCAGGCAGGGGACATGAGGACCCTGCATCCCTCTCCCAGCCAACGAAGCTCAGGTGAGCACCATGGTCAGGCAACAATAGAAGGGGGCCAGCCACAAGCATGGAAGCAGCGCTGGGTGTCCCAGTGCCTCAAGCCCTGCCTCCCTCTGGGATGCTGGTGCTTGTATAATGTGCCGGGGTGCCTTGGCAGAGCATCCCCAGCGCTGGGGCTCCATGGGACCTGCTGGGGCTCTCAGTGGTGCCACAGCACAAGCTGAAGCCGGCCAGCTCCAAGCAGAGCCGCAGCTCCAACCCCACGCTGCTGCCTCTCCTCTCGTTGGAGCTAAGCGCGGAGCAATCAAAGAGAGCCTTGTCCCCTCCAGTCTCGCCCCAGGCCCTGCCTTTGGGCTTCTGAAGGCTCCGCTCCAGCGGTGTCAGTTCTCATTAATCCACACATCAAAGGGGAGCTGCCAAACATCCTGCAGAGCTCCTGCTGCCTTCTCCAGCAGCCTCACAGGGAGGCAGAGGGACAGGCAGTGCGGTGCAAGGCATCAGTGGGCTCCCCTGGGTGGGCAGGAGTGGGGCTCCGACCCTTAGCCTCTCACACATTGAGCCCCAAGGGCTGGGGCCAGTGGAGCTGTGGAGGGAAGGTGTGAGATCCGTCCTGCACTGAAGCCCTCTGTGCTCCGCTGTTGCTGCGAGCCTGGGTTTCCCTGCTCCGCTCTGGCTCAGCATCCCTCCAGCGAGCTAATCAGGTCAATGCATTTTTAACGTGGCATGGGAAATCTTTATAGTTTTTGTCAGACTCATTCTTCTCCCTTCTCTCTCTGTAGGGGGCTGGGTTATTTAATGCTGAATAGCAAGCTGAGATGCTTTCCCTTCACCGTGCTGCTGACTGTGCACGTTGGGGCTGCAGGATGGGCAGATGGTGCTGGGGGGACCCATCACTCCCAATATATCACCCACTTACAGGCAGATCCATGGAACAGCCTAAGTCCCACTTCCAGCATCTGTACAGCGGGGCCAGATGTGCTGACACAGCGAGAACCGCAGCACTCACAGACCGTGTGCGTCCCGTCTCTGCGCATCCACAGCTTCTCCTGGCATCCAGGGCTTTGTTCCCACGCTGGACACAGGCTCCATGCGTCGTGTGGCTGCAGGTCCCACTGTGGCCAGCACTTGTGGCTGTAATTGGGTGGCAGCACACAGATGGTGGCAGGAGCCCACCGGGTGCAGAGGCACAAAGGGCTGCTTTGTGTATCGGGGTTTATCTTTCCCATTAATGGCTTTCTAAATTGGTGGCAGTGGAGCAAAAAAACCCAATCTGAACTCGGAGCATGCATGATTACTATTGTAATAACCTTGGCTAATAAGAATATGATGTGGTGTTAAGCTGGGGAAGAAAACACATTTCTCATTAGCTTT
The DNA here is from genome assembly GCA_039720435.1 of Amazona ochrocephala. Classification (NCBI taxonomy): domain Eukaryota; kingdom Metazoa; phylum Chordata; class Aves; order Psittaciformes; family Psittacidae; genus Amazona; species Amazona ochrocephala. Next base: position 7,492,855 of record CM077895.1, read on the forward strand.
TTGATTAATTACTCCACATAATTTCCTAGGGGGACATGCCTGGGACTGATTGCCTTTGCTTTTGACGCACGGAAGTGGTTTACCTTCACTTAATAATTTGCCTGGTGACATTTTAATGGCAGTGCTCAATTCATCTCCAGTCGGACGGAGGCAGCGGTGCCTTGGCCTCCGTTTGCTCCTCCAGCGCTAGACCCACAGTCCTCCCCTTCCCGGTGATGCTCGGCAGTGGTACCTGGAGCAGCGGTGTGCAGCTGCTCCGCTGCCAGGGATGCAGCTGGAAGGAGGCATATGTTTACATGGCTCGGAAGGCACCAATTTCCTTCCTTGCTTTGGAATATAAATATTTTACGGGAGCTAAAATATTCCAAGACCGTTTGATGTTGCCGCATGGAGCGGCATCGAGCACAGGCGGGAAGGAGGGGAAGACAGGAGAGGGGGACAAGCGGCAATGCGTTTGTTCTTCTCACTGAAGATGGAATTATGCTGTGTGTTTCTGCATCATGAAATCACCCAGAACATTGATCTCCATTTACTGCTTCAGCAGCGGGTGCTTGGCTTGCAGCTCTGCACAGGGCCATGAGATGGGGCTGCGCATGGGAATGGTCCTGGTGGCACTTCCTGCCCCTTCTCTGCTCCACTCTTGCCTTGGGGCTGCCCAGGACCTTTGTCCCACTACTCATCCCTGCTCGCAGCACATAAACATAGGGCCCAGCACTTGCTCCTTGCAGGCAGGTTTCCATTGGAGGCTAGAGGGAAGCTGCTTTGCTTTGCCCCCGTTGAGCTGGGTTTATGGCTTGGTACAACAGGAAGCCAAAGGGGATTCTGCCTTGGCTTCTTCTTACTGTGATTCTTTCTCTCTTCTGGCCGGTGCCAGGCGAGTCTGTTGATGAATTATCCCAATATATATTCTGTCTGCAAAGAAAACACATATCATATATATCTTTGACAAGTTATTATTCTTCCTTATCAGAATATGTGTGCATCCAGCCACAGCACAACTCACCCTGTGTGTCACTGCTGTAACCAGCCTGGAGGAGCGCAGCGGCTCCGTGCCACCCTGCGGCCCTGGCTGGGTGCGCTGGGATGCTCGGGGTGCAGGTTGGGGTCCCTGCCATGCTCTATGTACCAGGCTGTGCACGGCTGTGAGCAGCAGGAGCAATCCTGTCTCCACCGTAGTGCCTTTAATGTTTAACTTGTTAAGATAATAGCTGTTCTATCTCTGCCGGTTTGAAACATGATCTAATAGAATTCTTACAACAAAAGTTGCTAAGCAGCTGGGACATGATTTACTAATAGCGTCTGAACGTGCTGTAACTGAGATGGAAATTAATTTGGGGATGAGGAGATTAATGTATGGAGTAGAGCATATCCTTGCCTTTAAAGGGCAGGAGGAGCTATTGGGATGAGGCACTGGGTGAGACCTTTGGGGAAGGTATTAAAGCTGTTTAATCTCAATGCCTTCTCCCAGCCCTGGGCGCAGGGTGGCTGCCTGGCTCCCTGTTACATGCTGGGTTCCTCCCCGTGCCTTTGTTAGCGCTGTTTTGTTTCATGTCTGCACACACCTGAGCATGGTGTTTGGGGAGGACAATCCTGCTCCGCCTCCCCACCTCCAACCCGCCTGAATCCCGGATGGAAGCAGCCCAGGAGGGAAGCACAGGGCTCACAGCCTGTCCCTTTTTGTTTGCATTGACTTCCCAGCAGCAGTTGTGCATCCATATTTATGGAGGGGAGGAGAAGGAAACCCGACGGTGATCCCGGGAAAGCAGAAGTGTTGTAGTGATGCTCCTGAGGGTACCGGCTGACTGAGAGCATGGCTCTGGTGTCCTGGCTGGGGGTCACTGGGGAGGGCAGGCAGGAGAGGTGGAATGAACATGCTGGGAATGCTGCAGGAGGAAAAGGAGCTGGGAGCCAATTGTCTCTCCTGCTGAAAGGAGGGAGCAGGGAGCTGATCACCTCCTGCTCCATGGCGCTGTGGCTGGGATGTGGTGGGAGCTGCCAGCTTCCCATGGCACCCAGGTGAGTGCTCCCTACCTCTGCCTGCTCCCCTCTTGCCAAGGCTGGAGGAGCAGTGGAGGAGGGGGAAGGATGAGCACCCCGAAGCCTCCCTGCACAGGAAGCAGAGGGCTTCGGGCTTTTGGCATCAGCATGTACCGGGACAAGGGAGTCTCGAGCATCAGGGAGCACATGGGCACAGTGCGAGGGCAGGAGGTGCCCAAACCTAAAGATGCTGGTAGGATTCCTGACCGAGGCAGGGTGTGAGATGAAGAGGAGCGTGCGCCTGTGTTTCTTCTTTGTGCTTTTTTCCCTCCCTGAGTTATCTCTGGCGCAGCCTTGCAAGAAGAAAAGCTTGTGGGCATCTGTGTTTCTGCCTGCCCTAGGGACCATCAATATGCAGAGCCTGTTACCTGGGCAAGGGCCCTTCACTGCCTCGGTGTGGCAAGGTTATGCAGGGGACGGTCCTTGAGCAGAGGAGGGATGCATGGCTAGGATGCACTACCCGGAGGAGCATGGGGATAAGGACGGGTGTAGGGTTAATGCTAGTGGCAGGAGCTGCTCCCAAATCTGAGGCGCAGTTATTCCCAGCAGGGAATCCACCCTCCTTCCCTCTTGGGATGGAGCAAAGGCAAGCGGGCAGCAGCCCTGCTGGTGCTGGTACTCTACGTCCCACTTCTGGAGCTGGGATGAAGGCAAATATTTGGAGAAGGGCAGAGCCCGGCTTGCAATGAGTTTAGACGGAGTCGCAGCCTCTCGGAGGCTGGGATTAATTGGAAGGAATTTACTGGTGGAGTTTGTGGCAGATAGCACAGTTTGCTTATTTCACACTTGTGTGGCCACCTGCTACGAACTGTTTGTTCAGTTTCAAATTCTTTAATTAAAATCAACATAAAACAGATTGAAAACATCCCAAGAAGGGGCTGCTTGATTTGCTGGAGGATACTGCAGCAGACGAGCCACAGTGCTTACAAGATGCTGCATCACTGGGGAGCACCCATGGAGGTGCTGGGTACCACAGGTCCAGTGCTGAGGGCAGCCTGCTCCAGGGCACCTTCCATTGTCATTCCTCACGTTCATGGGCATCTTCCCGTCTTTATGTGGGTGCTGTTCCCTGAGCCCGGCAGTGCCCGGTGTGATGGGCACGGGTGGGATGCAGCGCCTCAGCCTTTGGCAGCACTGATTAGAAGCCTCCTCCAACAAGCTTCAAAGCCTCAATTAACAGGGGCCGCTCGCACCCCTCTTGCAGAGCCCAGATAAGAATAGAAATCTCCCTTGGAAATGGGTTTGTGTTTGGCTGCGTGTGCGGGGCGGTAAATGACCTGCTCTGTGCGGCGCCGGCGAGGGGCTGGGGACAATTACAGTGCTCTTTGGGAGCCGGTTATCTGAAGGAAACAGGCGCACTGCTATTTAGCTGTCTAATATCCCAGTGGGAGGGGAAGCAGAATTAAAACCTGTCTCTTTGCAGAGCCGTTTGCATCCGAAGGAGGATTCCTCCTTTATGTGGCAGCTTTTCATTTGAAGGGGCATCTTCCTCTCTTCCCCGTTTGCGTGTGGCCACCAAGAAGGATGGAGAGGGAAGGAGAGCTGAGATGGAGCCCCACCACATCGCTGTAAGGATGCGGGGATGCTTGAAGAGCACCCAGTTGGCCTCTCTGCATATTCATCTTGGTGCTGGCATCTCCTGCACCAATACAGGTGAAACAGCAGCAGCCACACGGTGCAGAAAGTTAATTTATAGCCAGGCAAGTGTTTTAATAACAGGAAAGGTTAAAAAGCCCCTCTCAGGCTGCACATGGGCTCCTGCCAGCTCGTGTGCTCCTGCGAGCCTGTGAGACCCAGAGTACCATGACTGTATTGATTCAATTATTCTCTACAATGTAATACCCTGCATTTGTGTGATAGCAACAAACAGAGTTGAAAGACATACAGAAATAAATGATCTGAAAGTTAATATGGCTGAATGAGCAGCTCTGAATGAGAGGAGAGCGCGCTTTGGTTTTACATTGTAAAATCAATAGCGCGCAGAACAATGTCCTGACTTCCTCCAGGGACCCGGAGAGGACCTGCCTGAATTGATCACTATGCAAATGTCCTGAATTCATGAAACCCGCATCGCCGGGTAATTGATGCTGCTTATAATTACCTCTGAGTTATGAGCTTTTAGGGGATTTCATTGATTCCTGCTCAGGGAGCGGGCAAGGGCAGCTTCCTGGAAGCACTGCCTGGGCGCAGGGGGCGATGGCGGCAGCATCGGGGGCTCCCCACACCAGCAGCCGATGGCATTTTGGGGGCCTTGTGAAAGGTGGGGGAGAGCAGCTTGAATCTCAACGCTACTGAGCCCAGAGGGTCCTTATCAGAGCAGAGTGGAGGCATGGGGCTGCTCCCTGAGCCTGGCATTCCTGCGGACAGGAGGCCCATTGGGGTGCCAGTGGGTACTGTGTGTGTGCCATGGGAGGATGTGGCAGCGCTGTGCCCTGCTGACAAGTCACATAAGCAAAGGGGTCATATCCAAAGGGATAATAGTCTTATATAGCACGTTATTTGAGAGGAAGGGCCAGGCCGTTGAGCTCTGCAGACTAATTAGATTAAGTTGGTGAGCTCATCAGTATTGTGCATAATTAAGATCAAGAGCTAATTGTGGGCTCTTTGATGCCCTCCGTTAACTGAGCTGTCCCTTGCAGAGGTGGTGTGGTTGGAGCTCCAGAGCCAGGAGGGGACATGCGGCTGCCCCAGACCCACTCACAGGTACGAGGCAGGAGGTGACACTGCTCTTGGAGCCTGTTCCCTGCACTGTCACCCGCTCATCACCCAGGCATCACTCCTTGTGCTGCCCTGATGCTTGCAAAGGGGGTCCAGGCGCTGCCTCGCTGTGCAGCCTTCATTAGCCACTGCTTGCTCCCAGGGTGATCCCGATCTCCTGGATTGGGTTTGTGTAAGCATTCTTTTGAAATAGCTCTGTCCTGAATGAATACAGAGGAACACGGATCTCTCCCGGCAGTGGTGGATGCATCCAACCAGGCGTCCGCTGTTGTCCAGCCCCCTCGGCCCTAGGTCTATAGTAAGGCAAGAACGAGTCAGCCCAGGCTCTGAGGGCCCTGCAGCCATCGCTGCCCCTGGGGAAGCTGGGCGGTGGTGGCTGGGATTTACCGAATCAGGTGCAGTGCTTAACAAAACAGACAATCCTGGCTGTGTCGAGGTGGCGGGAGCGTTGGTGCTGCCTCTTTACAGCTCCTGTCCTTGCTCTGCCGTGTTTCGTATCTGATCTTTTCTCTTTCTCCTCTCCGCTTCGCTCCCTTTATTCTCCCACCTCGCTTTTCTTCCCCCGCGATCTCCTCTGCCTCACCCTCTGCTCTCTATCCACTAAATGGGTTCTCCACAGACCTCCTTCATGCTCCTCTGGACCCTCTGTGAGCTATGTCCTTCTCACCCTCATTGCAGGGCAGCTTTGGGAGCTCCCTCCTTGCCAATCCCTTCTGTGATACTGCCCATCCCGGTGCCCACACCACTGTGCTCCCTCCGCTTCGGGCTCCTGTCTCTGTCTCCAAGGTTACACAAACCGCTTCCCTCTCCTCTCCTGAGCTCCCAGTGGGATTTCCCGGTGCCATTTGGGATGTGTTTCTCATTGCCTTTCCTGGTTCTCCCGCACCTTCCCTCTGAGCCCCACGGTGCATCTCTGCCCGGCCCCATCACTGGACGTGCTGCCGTGAGCCAGAGCTCCCCACTGCACACCCCATCACCTCAAGCAATAACAGAGATGTAACCCTGTCATCCTTTCTGTGTGATCTTTCAGTTGTTGCAGCCTGAAAAGTGATTGCAGGGGGGAAGAAGCAAAACAAACCCCAAAGCCCTTTCCAGATGTATGAGAAGCCTGAAATAACTCTGGCTTCTCGCTCTGCAATAACAGGAGGGGAACAGGAGCAGATGTTTATAGGTCACGCTGCGTGTTTTTCCCCCTTTCTTTTTGAGGAAGGGTTTATTTCTCTCCAGTTTGGTTGAGAGCTGCCTTCCCCTTTCCGCACCAGCGAGAGCAGCACAAACCCTCGCTGGTCCCATGTGGAAGCCGGAGGCAGGGATGCTCCTGCGGCGAGGGCACTGTAGATGCAGGCAGCGGGGCGCCAAGCCCTGGCAGGGACCCCGTGGCGATGGGGGTGCTGTCCCCGCGGCGGCGCGGACGGGAGGTGGCAGTGCTGCACCGGCGCGTCCCCAGCCGCCGCCGTGCGCCGCGCCCGCGGGTCACTGCGGGCTTTAATTGCGCCTCATTACGGCCCGCGGCCGCTCCGTGCCCCCCGCGGCCCCGGGTAACGCCGGCTCCAAGCCCCTGCGCTTGGGGGCTGGTCCTCAGGGGCCGCGTTCACACGGGAAGGGTCTTCAAACAGCGGAGGCTTCTCTGCCGAGGCTTTTCTTGTTCTCAAAGCTCCTTTGAAGGCGGGAGTTGGGAGTAGGGGAGAGTTTGGACAGGTCTGATTCCCCTGTCTCAGACAAACACACCCCCTCTCCCTGCCTGCGGATCAACAGGACGTGTTCCAGGGAAAGAGCATCTCGAAAGAAATGGATTTTACCCCTACTGCTTTGCCATTTTTGCTTGTATTTCCGGAAGCCGGAGTGATGGGTTGTGAACTTTGAGGAGCGGTTTCTATTCTTCTCTCTCATCTGACATGTGGGCAGAGGGACTGCGAGCCTGAATAACAAGACAGGGCTGAAACAGCTTGGGGGAGGATGCTGAAGCCGAGGCAGCATCCTCCTGCCTCCAAAAGCATCTTCTCCTCCAGCTTGCTGTAGGAAACCTGGTTCAGGGTGAGGTGTGGGTGCTGGGAAGGGGCTGCTCTCACCCACTGCCCTGCCCGGGTGCCCAGCTCCGGTCCATGTGCAGGGAGGTGGTGTGGCTGCAGCCGCCTCTCCTCTGCTAATGGCAGAGAGCAATAAACATGAAGGAATCCCTGTAATATAGAGGCAGCATGCAATTAATACCAAATGACTCTATGGATTTCTACATTAGATCCACATTAATGTGAGATGGTCTGATCATAAGTGATGTTAAGGCAACATATGCCTAAGGATTAGCGTGAGCGGGCAGCTCTGTGTCACCATCCCTCCCATCACCAGGGATGTCCCCATAGGCATGTTGGGATGCTCCACCGTGTCCTTCCCCTCAATGGGTGATGCCTGGCCAGGTCTCTGTCCCTCCAGGCTGTCCCAGCTCTGTTCCTGGGCACGCGGCTTTTCCAGCAGGTCCTGCCCTGCTGCACTGGCTGTGGCTGCAGATGGAAAGTCGGAGAAATGGGGATGAAGTTTCCAAGCTCCACCCAAACTCAGCACCTTCCGTGTAAGTAACCCCTCCCCGCTCGGCCCTGCAGGCCTCTGAGTTCTGTCTGAAACTCTCACTCTCCTTTTGGTGTGACACATGATTGAAAAGTGTAATTTGAAAGCTAAGCTCCCCATCACACTCTTCCCTATTGTTTATTTGCCAGCTCCTGAGTGGTTGGCTGCCAAGGAAAGTAATCAGAAGGTAATAGCCTAAAATGGGATGAATCCCCAGAGCTGCCAGCAAGCTGGAGAACTACAACCTCGGAGCTGCCTGCAGTACTCGTGCGCCGAAAACAATTGTGTAGAACAGCGGAGCTGGGAGCAAACCTGGGCTGACATTCTGCGCTGTGCTCCGGCTCGGCGCGCTCTGATGTGGTTGTTAGCAACTCGCTCAGGGGCAAGACAGCCCAAAGAGTCTCCGGGAGGGACGCTGGGAATCATTTGCCCATGTGGATGAGGCAGCAGCTTCCCAGAGCAAAGCGCGTCTCTTTGGTGCCGTCCCCTCCCTCCCTGCGTTGCTCTGACTCCCCCCTCTCGCTGCGAAGCACCGGTGTTATTGAGTGTGGCAAGTGGCAGTTCATTAAAAAGTGGGAGCAGATGGGGAAGGGACTGTAGAGGAAGATTAATGATGCGCACCGACAACTGAGGCGGCCCAGGTTTGGGAGTAAACACAATCACGCTGGCTTCCTGGGAGCGGGCGACCCTCCTGTCAGCTCCGCTCTGCTTAGCCGGCCGGGAGCTCCCGACAGGGAATGCCGCGGTGCTGCCGGCACGGAGGGGTTGGTGGCAGCCCTGACTGGCTGCTCGTGGTGGGGACCTTGAGAGATGCTGCTGTCGGGCTGGGAGCAGGGGTGATGCCGGGTGCCCACGGTTACCGTGGCACTGCCCTGCCTGGGGAAGTGCAGTGTGAACAGAGCAGTGGGGGCTTGCAGACACCACCGGCTCCACCTCCTCCCAACATCCCTTTTTGTCCAGCTCTGCTCCCAGTGTCCGGCTGAGCCTTGCACGCTCTGGCTGGCAGTGCTGGTGCCTGGCTCTGGAGCCAGTTGGCAAATGCGTGGTGATGGATGCCCAGTGCGAGACAGAGCCCATTGGGCTGCCTCCCTGCCCGGCTCCCATGGGATGCCAGCCATGGCACAGGGGGCTTGCTTGGGCAAACAGCGATGTCAGTGCCGCGTGGAGGAGCGGCTGCTCATTAAACACCTGAGCCTCTGTCAGCAGCCCCTTTCCCTGCCATGACAAAGCTCACCTTTCCTTACCTGCTTGGCTCGTCCCGGCCTCGCGTCTCCTCTCGGTGCTGACAGAGCTGACCTATCCGCCAGGCTTTGCTGCGCGCTAATAGAAAGGCCAGACAGCGCGAGCATCTCTGCGCTGCATTTAAATACAGGGTACATGTGCCTTGCAGCAGGACGCGGGCTCCCGCCAGCCTCCCCTCAGGAGAACAAGCCTTTCATTATGGATGTGACTGTCATTTTGCCGCAATTTACCCCAAAGTGCCCAGCAACTTGTTTAAGAGCCAGCGGGGAGGGAGAGGAGCGCAATGGGGCTCCTCTGTCGCTGTGTTAAGTCGGGGGGAGGAGCTCCCCTCGCCAGCGCCTTGGGGATGCCGCCCCTTGGGGGCTGCAGAGTAGGAACAGGCAGGATGATACCAGACCCATAGATCCATCCGGGCTGATATCCCCGCTGAGGTGACGCCATGGCTCAGGCGAGGCTGTCACTGTGAGCATCCCCACCTCATGCACCACTGCAGCCACCCGGCACAGGGGATGCTGCTGGGGGGGGGCATTGTCCAGCTGAGCTACTGCCAAGGGCATAAATAATTTAATAGAGGGATGTTGGAAATCATATTGTCCTAAATAATATAATAAACACTAATTTGCTCCCATTTATCTCCCGGAGTTTTTTCTGAAAACAGTAATCTTGCATCTTCTGCAGTGATGGATTAGCAGGAAGGAAACTCGGCTGGGGAATAAAAACCCACATCATGTAGTTTTTGACGTGTTATTATTCAGTTTTATCTCGAGTTGCTCATTCCTGGGCCATTACTCATGTTCACTGGGATGTTTCTTCCCCCCCCCCCCCCCTTATTTATTTACTTCTGGCGTGACCAGCAGCGAAGATGCTGACAAACCACCCTGCCTTTCCCCCAGTGTTAGAGGGGTAGGATGGGCCTGTGGGGTCTCTGTTGGCACAGGGGGATGCCACGCACTGGGTACCATTGTGCGGTGGCACCGGCACCATGAGCCACTGCAGTCATTAGCGCTGAGGACGTGGAGGCCGCATCGGGAGCTTTAATTACTGCTTGAGCTCTGCCTTCATCGCTCATTAGCAGCTGTGCATGGCAGCAGCCGGGATGCAGCGCCCCGTGGCTTCCCCTCGCAGGCTTTTGGCTGCGTCGCTCGGAGTCGCAACAGGGTTAGTGAGTAACTGCAAATGACACGAGGAGCGCCTGCGATGGAGCCCTGTGTTTATTCCCATCACTTGTTTACTCCCAGGCTTGAAAGGAATTGTGGCAATCCAGGACCCAGCATCACCTCGAATCGCAGTGTGGGGTGCAGAGTGCGCCAGCCCAGTCCTTCCCAGTGAAACCAGTCCCTTCTCGGCCCCGTTACTCTTCCTGCCCCATCTGGCAAAGCACAGGCAGGCAGCAAGCTCTTCCTGCCCACAGAATAGAGAGCAGCTCTGTGTTTGTTTATGGTTGCTGTAAAGTACGCCTGTTGCCTATATATATATGTATTTATATACACAGGGGGTGGGCTGGGAAGCGCGCAGCTCTCGGTGGGAGGGGCTGGCAGAGCACGAAACGCTGGAAGGCATCCAAACCAGAGGAGTGAGAGCAAAAACAAGCCCCCGGGCGATGGCAGGAGGCAGGGCTGCTGCCATTGCTCCTCCAGTGATGCCAGCCCAGCCGCTGCTGCAGCCGCGCCAACGCCGGCACCAGCCTGGGGGCTCTGCTGGGTCCTCTGTACCCCTTCACCCCTAAATGCATCCTTTGCACCGGCTCGGTGGGGAAAACCGAGTTGGACCTGGCTCTTGTGAGGCTGCAGGGACTGGTGCATCTGTGCCTGCGGCTGCGAGCCCGCAGCCAGGCAGGCAGCTCCGTTGTTTGACTATCCCTCTCCAAATTTGCTTAGCTCAAGCTGGAATCCGCAGTAAGCAAACGGCTTTCTGTTTGTACTCGGTGCTAATGAAGAGGCAGAGAGCGCTGCCCACCGATGCTCCGAGGGCACCCGTGTTTGCAGAGGGCCTGTGTACAGCATGTCGTGTTTACCAGGCGGTGCCAGCCCAGCCTTTGCCTTCCCAATGAGCACGGGCTCTCCAGTTGCACCAGCATCTGTTTTCTCCCAGCGGGAGCTTGTCTGTGCCAGGCAGGACAGGAGGGTCTGCATTAGGGACGGGACAGCTTGGGTAACCCCAAATGCTGCTTCATCCCAGCATCCTGTACCAGGTCATCCCACTGCGTCCTGCCCTGCGCTGCCAGCCTCCATCCAGGCTGATCCCTTGTGGGGAGCAGAAGGAAATCGTGTTTGTTTGCAAATAGGGATGTTATTGAGCCAAATGAGCACGATTATGAGGGGCTCTGGGTCTGTCAGCGCAGGCTGTTTAATTAGAGCTCAGCCATAACACTCATCATCACCCCACTGCTCCGCTCTGATCCTGGGCTCCTCTCCCCCAGGCTTCCCCCTCACAAGGAGCTGGGCTCTCCCCAGCTCCTCCCCAGGTACCTGCTGTAGACACTCAAGGTTAGCACGGTGGGGGTCAGCCGCGCTCAAACCTTGATTACAGAGCCGGCAGGAGCTGCTGAGATTTCTAATTAAGATTAAAGAATGCACACAGCTCATAAATGCTTCTTAGGAATGTATAATTTGATTAGCTTGTTTTCTGCATCCGTTTAGCTCCCAGGGTGGCTCCAGTGGCCTCTTGCTGCCAGATCCCAGCCATCAGCCTGGAGCATCCCAGTGCCGCTGCCGCTGCCACAGCATCCTCGGCAGAAGCATCCTGGCAAAGCCCCTCCATGGGGAACGAGGCAGCGCAATGAGCCCTCAGCAGCTGATAGGGAGCATGGGCCTGATTCCTGTGCCGGGAGGGCCACCAGCGGGGACCACGGCCCGTGTCCTGCTGCCTGTCCTGGTTCATCCAAGGCAAGCCTGGAGCCGGCAAAGAGCTCTGCACCGTACGTACCTGAGCGGGGGGGACATCTGCGCATCCATATTTATTCAGCACTCCCAGGAACCCTGGATGAAGTGTAATTATCTCAGCTCAATCAACCCGGATTAGCATAACATCAGTCACCCACCAGACAGGGGGGTTTGATTTCTGGGATCAAAGCCACGCTGTAGCCGCTGATTAAGCGGGTGCAGGGGAGGCAGGAGAAGAAAGCCACGTCCTCGGCTGCTTTCCTATCCCCGTGGTTGCTGAGTTAACTTTTCCCTCCCAGACATCCCAGAGGCATCCCGTGGAGCAGGCCCGTGGCTCACTGAGTGCCCAGCGCACGCAGGATCGCTCCCTGCGCAGCATCCAACCCTCAGCTCTGCTCTCCTTAATTAAGCACTAAATATAGACCTTCATTAAGGCACTGATGAATTTAATTTAGAGTGGCATTACTGCCTTAACTTCCAGAGCTCAGCGCCTTGTTTGTATAATGTAAAATAGAAGCTAAATGAGTGCTTACTTGTTGCCACCATAAATAATTCCCTCGCAAATCCCTTCGCACATGTCTCAGACGCTAAATCCATCTCCTCCTACGGAATACTCACAGGCACCAAGCCTCTTTCTCCCTACCTTGCAGATTTCATCATCAAGCCTCCACACAGCATGCAGGAGGGGCAGGAAAGGGGGCAGGAGCGGCACAAGGTGGCAGGACCTCTCATTTGGGTTCAGTGCTGAGGTTATCATCTCACGCTGATGTCCCCCATGAGAAACCCCGGCTGAGGGTGCCCTGGATGCTCCTGGAGTGCCATGGGATCCTTCCCTTCCCTGTGCCAATGTTCATTCGTCACCAAAGCAGGCGGCCCTTTGCATAAAAGAGCTGTTTGAGCCGGAGCGAACGGAGCCAGGCCTCGTTATTCCCAGGATTTCCAGGGATTGCCGAGCTGGCCACGGGCTGCAGAGCCAAGACCCTGGTGGGCTGGGGGGAGCATGGCTGGGGGATGCAGGTGGTCCAGGGAGGGTCTGTGAGGGCAGGCGGCACCGCATGGGTACCTGGGTTAGAGCCAGCGGCAGGCTGGCTATCGGGTGCAGAGGGAGGTCAGGTAGATAGGCGGGAATCAGCTCCTGCCTTGGATTAACCAACACCCAACAATCAATTTCCTCTGCGGAGCAAGTGCAGGAGAACAGTGTTGGGAGGAGAACTAAAGGAGCCTGCATTGGCGGAGCTATGAGCCACGGTTGTGTCTTGCTTGCTGAAAGGATTTCTGTTAAAGCTCCACCGCTTTTCTGCCTTAAACACAGAGCAAAATAATCCATGGATTTTTTGATATAGCCTAAGCCCTGCGAACCTTTCCATGGGAAACAATGGAGAGCGGATGGAGCTGGCATTAAGGTCTAAAAAGAAACATGTGCAGAAAAAGCCACGGCTAATATTCCAGGGATGAAATCACTGCCCGCTCTGCGTGCAGGCTCCAACGCATCCTGAGAGGTGAAAACCAGGACACGCGGCTCCCTGATCCCCATGCATCCCATGGGATAGTGTGGGTTGCGTTGGTCAAGAGCTGCTCCTTCCTGCAGGCTCTCAGCCTGAGCAGGCTCTGTTGGAGCTGGTGCATGGATACCTTTGCTTTCCCATCTCCCGTCCCCATCATTTCACTCCACAGGTCACAACACCTTGCTCCGCCTTCTGTAAGCGCCTTAAAACCAGATCTGAGGTTCCTCTAATGCACTCATTACTGAAACGAAATTAGCCATTTGAGGTCCTGCCTAATGAAATTAGCCCGGTGACAAGTGCTCTGTTGCTGTGTTGGTGGCATGGACACGCTGCCGGCCTCCCAAGGCAGCCCCTGCCCCAGGGATGATCAGGATGGCAGGACCAGGCGATGTGGTGGGGGCTCACCAGCGCTCATGGGGCTCTGCATGGGTCCGGGCAGACAAAACTCACTGAGGCAGAGGTGGATGGAAGGCACCAGCTGGAGCTGTACCATTGCCCTGCTGATGGCAGCGATGCCATCACCCTGCTCATCACTGCAGCTGCACTCCCTGCTCCCGCCTTGCCCCGTGCGCCCGCCTGTCAGCACTGGCAAGGATGTGACCTGAGGATGGTCACCCCGTGCTCAGGGCACAGGGATGTCCATCCCTGGCAGGGTGAGGACACGTTCCTACCCCATCCTCAGCAGCACCCACCGAGATGCTCTGCCTGGACCATGGCACAGGCTGGGTGGGATGCTCTGCTCCTGCCCCTCTCTGCCTGCTCCATTTTCCTGCTCCCCACTGTCCCGGCACAAATCATTTGCTCAGATAACAGATGATGTGTTTATCCCAAGGGATACAAGCCTGAATATTGGGATGTCAAAACTGGCTGCATTTGCAATATGTTACTGTCAAGTGGAAAATAAAAAGGGAGTTGCAGTTATTTAATTTGGTGCCCGTGCAGGAGATGGGGAGCAGGGGGAGGATGGGGCCGCTGTGGGACTGGGGCAGACCGGGGTCCTGTGCAGGCTCCTGGGGCCAGGGCAGGGGGTGCAGCACCGTGGGGCTGCTCCTCCTGCCCTCGCCCCGGTGAGGTTGAAACCTGTCCTTTCAAACAGTTGCTGGGGAAGAAAAGGCTTTTTGAAGACAAAGCTTCAGCTCCCCCGGGAGGGCTCCGAGTGTGCGGAATGCCAATGAAACACCTAAAAGGGCTTTGAAAACCCAGTCTGTAGAGCCAGGTTTGGCACCAGGAAGGGGGCTGTGTGTGTGCGGGGAGGATGGTGCAGTGTCCTTTGGCAACAGCAAACCAAGGGGAGGGAGGAGAACTGTAGCCCTGGTACAGTTGTACCTGCCGGAAATCAAAGGCAGGTGATTCATGCAGATGTGTCTGCCCTTTGGCTTGCAGGAGTCAGGCGTGTGTCTCCTGGGTTAAAGAGGTGCCCTGCTCCCAGAAATGGGTACTTGGGGTGGGAAGCGAAGGAGCAAATCACAGCCACAGGGATACCAAATAACCCCTGAAAACCTGACGGCTGGAGCACCGTGGGCCCTGCAGAGAGGGAATGCCGTCTAAGGAAGGGGGAGGGGGCACCAAGCCAGGCAGGAACCCTCCTTCCCCATGGACCGAGGCCCAGGCAGCCCCAGGCGTGGGGTACGGGGCAGTGGGGACGGGGCAGAGCCGTGTCTGCCTCCTGCGCTGGTGACTCAGCTCCACCACCACCACCTTCACCCTTGTGCAGGCGTTGGTGCTCTAAACACGCGTTGGAGCACAGCCTTGCACAGACAGCACTGATGCTCTGCTGGGCCGGGGGGCAGGGACAGGCAGGGTGATGGATCTTTGCAGGCGCATGTAGGGTATGTAATCAATAAATCAATCTGCGTCCATGCGGCTGTCTTCCAAGCATCCAGTTTTCCCGCAGCAGGGAAGCAAAGGGGGAGCTGCAGCAAGTGAGCCCCTGGCTGAAGGAGCATCCCCAGCAAAGCTTGTGGTGCCATTCCCATTGAGTGGCCATGTACCCCAGGGGCCACTTTGATGGTCCACCCCCCTGCAGTGGGCATCTGTGTGGCTGTGGGTCAGGTCCAAGGGGCAGCTTGGGCACAATGGGGTGATGGGAGAGCAGCCACCCCCTGTGCCTCTCGCCCTGGTAAAAGCACTACCTGCCTCAGTGACCACACACTGGTGGCAATGGGGCAGGAGCCCCACACTGCATTGTCACAGGGCATGATGAGTGGCAGCCTGCTGGTGGCAGGGACCGGAGCCTTCCCGCTGATGCTGAGTTAATGCACTGGGTAATAGTTTTTGACATATTTCATTGAAATCTAACAAAATATTTGCATAGCATTATTGGATAAAGGGGAGCTGACTGGAGGCAGAGCTCCTTTGGAAAGAGGATGTGAAAATTCATTTAAAATGAAGGAATATGGAAGCTTAAGTTTATGGTAATAGATTGATGGCAGAGAGCAGCTAATGACTCCCAGCAAATAGATCTCAGCTGCTGCATCCTTCCTCCCTGCTTGGCTGCTGCTCTGTGGAGGATGCGGCTCCCTCCCTGCCTGGTGCCACCCCAACTTCTGGAGTTGAACCAGCTCTGCTCGAAGCTGGGAATGCCAGGATCATGCCACACAGGGCCCGGGCGCGATGGAGCGGGAGGAGGAGGGAAAGGGCTGCGTGACTCTGGGATAAACGCTTGGGTTTAATTTCCATCTCCCGATGCTAACGCAGACTGAAATGAAGTGACTGCAAAGCTGAAGGTGAGAGGTGGGGAAATTAATAATGTCACAGTAATAACAGTAATGAGCGGCTGTGCATGTGCTAATTAGTTCGGAGCCTGTCTCCAACGTGGGTGCGCCTGTGTGTGCCGCTCTAACGGCTCTGCCATGAGCCAGGCAGTGGGAGAAGCTCTCAGGTGGGAGCGAGCTCTGCTGCCCACCTGAGCAGGGGCCTCGTTAGCACCCAGGTGTAATCAGGCACACCAAGAGCCCTCAAATAGAGGTGCCCCCGCCCAGTTTAGGGCTTGGACCACGCAGGAGTGGGTTGTGCTGTCCTGGTGACAAGAGGATGCTCCCTGGCCATGGGATCCCCAGGCAAGTCGTGTCCCAGCACGTGGGGTTTGGTGTAAAGAGAGAAGTGAGGGGCTTGGCCTGAGTATGGGCCTGCCCTGGGCAGGAGCTGTTGTTTTCTGTGCTGCAGAGAGGTTCTGAGAGTTCCAAGTTGAGAAATACCCCGTGCTGTATCCGTGTGTTTGACCAGCCAGGGGTGCTAGGGACAGCCCGGGGGTATGTGCTGCTGTCCTGCAGTGGGGCCAGCTGTGGGATGCTGGTGAGCAGTGGTGGTGCTCTGCAACTGCATCAAACCCTGGCAAGGAGAGGGTGGATGCTGTGAGAGGCTTCCAGGGTGTGCAGGAGGAAGGGCTGTGTTTTGTGGGACCCATGCAGGTCTCTTGGGTCACGTATAGCATGGATAAAGTCACGTTGATGTTCAATGCTTGAGCTGAGCTTCTCCTTGTAAGCTATGGGTAGGTGTGGAGGTGAAGCAGGGTGGGAAGGAAAATGGAAGGAAAAGCAGATAAAGGAGGAAACATGCCAAGAAATAGACTCCTGCTCCTTCTGTGCGCCTTTCCAGTCATGTTCCTGACTTTGGGGTGTGGGAGATGCTGGGGATACAGCAGCTTATGGAAAGACATTGGCTGATCCTACACCATAGTGGGCTGCTGCAGGGCTCTGGGCTGGGTCCCAGCCAGTGCCCATCAGCCCTGCTTGCCTGGGGACACTGCGGGGATTGGGCACCTTCCCCAGCTGCGCACTGGGGTTTGGGCACATCTGGGACCGCTGCAGGGGGACAAGCCAGCTCAGCCTGCTCTCCCGGTGTTTAAAACGAAGCAGTCTGTCTCTGAATTGCGTGATGAGCCTGTGAGCAGCTTTTGCTCGCAGCGTCCTTCAGAAACCAGCTGCCCGTGGGCTTCTGCGGGCACTCAGTACCTTAATCTTAGTGTTGCCCTAGCAAAGGCGGTGCTTGGGAGCTAAAAGAGAGATAACCCCCAGCGCAAGGTGGAAAGGTGGAGGTATTCCTGCATGAAATCGTGTGTGGGAGCAGCAGAAAGGGCCCGTGCTGGGCTGGATGGTGCCGGCGGGCTCCAGCCCTCCCTTGTTCTGTGTCAGTGCCGTTCCCGTTGGTGTTTGGGGCTGGTTGGAGAAGCCACTTAGGCCTGGAGACAGCTTTGCACAGGCACCATGCAAATGCTGCTGTAAATGGGAGCCTTTGAGTGACAGCCCCTGCGCAGGCTAAATAAAATTACAGATAGACCCTCTAAAAAATACATGAGCCAAACGGCCCTTCTGCACTTCATTATGCAAATGCCTCTGCCTGTTGCCGCAGCAATTAGCTGCTGCCTTCAAGGTGCGGGGCAGCTCGGTGTGGGATGCTCGGAGGTGAGGATGCGGCGGCTCTTCTTCCTCTTCCTCGCTGGGAATTCAGCCCAGGCTGCCATGGGGGCTGGAAGCTGCGGTGTTAGAGCCTCATGTGGGTACTGTGAGGGGTTTTAGAGCTTTACCTGGAAGCAGAAGCTTGTGCTTGGGGAGCTGTGGTGCTCCTCCAGCCATGGCATTGCTCGTGGACCACTGCTGCTTCCACCATGGTTCCCTCTCTAATTGCCTCCGTCCTTGTTGCCGTGTTCACCCCTTCCTTGTGCTCCCCCTAATGAGTAACTCCTACTCGATGTACAAGCTGGAGGCATGCAGGTTGTTAATCTTGTGCTGCAGCAATTACCTGGGCGCACACCCTCCTGCTGGTGAGCTCCTTCTGCCGCTGCCCCTTATCAGGTTAGCGGGTTTGGATTTGCGCTAAGTGCTCCGCAATCAATTTTCAGCTGATTTTGAGCTGCGGAGTTTGCCATGCCTGGATCTCTGATACTAATTGAACAAGAGCAATTGATGTTTTAGTAGTAATTAAAGATGGTAATTATTGCCAAATCTCCCCGTGGCCCCGCGTGTTTGCTTTGGACTTGTCAAAACTGGAGGCAGGCAGAATCAATCTTCATAAAGTTGGTACTTCAAAGCATCTTCCTGGTAATGGCTTCCCACAAGGTTGGTGATGGAGTGAAAGGGGGAGATAGGGCGGAATCCTCAAGCCTTGCAGAGGGCAGGGACATGAGTGATGCTCCCTCATTAAAAAAGAAAGAATCTTTACCCGAAATGGGGACTTCTCGCTGTTGTGTAATCCCAGCATCCCTGTGAGCGGTTTGGGAACGGGGGATGCGGTGGCTGGCCCCAGCCCTTGCTGCTGGCCTGTCCTCTCGCCAGCAGCCAGGAGGGCTCATGCATTTGGCTGCAGCTTGTAATTCAACTTACCAAGCTGCTCTGCAGCCCTGCCAAAGCTCCCAAGCCATGCTGATGGATGAATTGCTGACCTAGTTACCAGCACCTGCTTTATGGGCATTTGTCCCTCTGATGCCAGACCCAAGCGCTCCCTTGGGACATGCAGGAGGAGAGTTTAGAAGACTTCCCACAGGGATGCAGCATGGGCAGCAGGGAGGAGAAGCATCTGCAGGAAGGGAAGTGGTGGCCCATGGGTCCATGCCCTGGGAGTGGGTGAGCCCATGGATGCAGGGATGCTCCTGCTGCCTACCCAAAGAGGCCGGGTATCCCTGCCTCACTGGGGGCCTCCCAGCAGGCTCCTGCCTGGATTCATCCCTTTCTGTTGCTGCATGGCTCTTGGCTGATATTTATACAGGCAGAAGCAGGATCAGGCCTGCTGAATTGCTGCCTCCTTGTCCCCATGGAAACAGATGCAGGATGCTGCAGAGCAGAGCTCCTTGCAGCTTCAACTCTGGTCCTCATCCATGGTCCCCTGGCAGAAGAGCCCTTGAGCAGGAGGTGGGAGGCTGAGCCCAATCTCCATTTTGTCTTAGGAGAGCAAGACCCTTCTCTTCAGGGGGAAAATGGAAATGTAATCAGATCAGCTTGTATAGTGCAAATAGAAAATCAGTTTTAATAAAGCCTGAAGAAATGCAAAGCAGCAGCTTGTGATGGAAATTGGGTTAAATAGAAACCTCTTTAAGTAGAAGCTGCTTGAGGGCTGTTTATCAGGGTTGTGGCAGCCCTGGGCTCCCTCCTGCTCTTCACTGAGGTCTCAGGTGGTGGCAGGAGCAGCCTTTGCAGGTGGGAATGGCTTTGTGGGCTGGTACTTGTGCATCCTCCTCCTCCGTGGATGCTCCGGCCCCTGCATCCCTCCCCAGAGCCCCCTGCAGCCCCTTTGGTGGGGGAACGACTCCCGCTGGGGCTGCAGTGCTTAATTCCCGCTTGGAGGAGGCACTTTGCTTTATTGCTTTCATTTATTACCTCAAGACCAGTGCCTGTTTTCCGAGGCAGCTATCTGCTCCAATCGGGGCTGATAAGCAGTGCTGGTCTGTCTTCCCGAGACAGCCAAAATCCATCACTTTGCCCTTATTTATTTATTTCTCCAGGCTCTGGTGGTGGCCTGGGTTTTTCTTTAGGTGACGGTCTGCGAAAGGCTTCATTTTCCCGTTGAGCCCTAAGAACACAAACCAAAGAGGATGGCAGCTCTGTAGTGAACCCCGCTGGAAGGCACTGGGGAGAATGGTGTGCGCTGGCTGCCGGGCTTCTCCAGAGCAGCAGTTCTCTACCCCCATTTGGGTTCCTTGTCTACATTAGCCGCTCAGTTGTGCCCAGGTTTTGGCAGTGCAGGATGGGGAGGGCTGCGGAAGGAGATGTGAGCCCCTAAATGGACCAGACAGCGTGGGAGAGACTTGTGAGTCTGTGCGCAGCAAAACGGATGCCTTAAAATCTCTTTGAAGCAGACAAAGGTTCACTTAGAGTAAAATCCTCACAGCAAATGGAACTGAACAAGGAAGAGTTTAATGCACGAAACCTTTATCAGAGCTCTGAGGAACAGTCTCGCTTGAAGTTTTCCTGGAATAGATTCCAGGAATGATGCACCTCACGTCCGTTGGGCTGTGTCAAGTGGTTTCAAGCCTGTTTGGAGCCGGTGGCTGTGAGCACTGTGGGGTGAGCTGTACAATGATGCTCAGCCCTCAGGGGAGGTGATGAGTACATGGTGCTCCTGTGTTGTTGCCCTCAGATGGCAGCTTTGATTCTCCAAATCTATCTATGACAGCCCCTTGAAAGGCCATTTACAGGGTTCCTGCAATAGCAGAGCCAGGGGGCTGCTGCCTCTGGGATGCAGAGGCTGGAGCTGGATCCCATGGGCATGTTGCTGCAGGGAGCAGCAGTCCCTGGTTACTGCTGGGAGCCAGTAGCTGGAGCTGCCCAGCTTTCCTTCCCCTCTGCCTCCTTTCCCCAACGGGTGGAAGGTGTTCCAGGGATGGGAAACAGCAGCATTCCCCCTTTCTATCAGCCTAAAGGGAACAGTGGGTATTTGGCGGGGGGAGGAACTGAAAGTCTCACACAGCAAAGGAGAGATCTATAATTGGCCAACTGTAATTTCATAACTCATCTCTGTGCAGCACAATGAAATTAAAAGAGTTTGGATTCTGAGGTGAAATCCTCATCAATTAAATTCTGCTGGGGCTGAGCTTCCCTCTCATTTGAGTCTTATTCTATTATTATTGTCTGTGATTGCGGGAGGATGCAAACAAAAGCTGCTGCTGCTGGAGGCTGTGGTGGGGAGAGTAAGAGACAGCAATTACTGCTCCGTGACAGGGAAAACCGAGGGAAAGGAGGCTTTCCCTCACCACGCACCAGACGCAGGCAGGGGAATCCATCATCCTGAGCCTAATCAGTTAATGCTGATAAACTGCCAGCAATAACTGACAATTGAGCTGGAGGCTTTGGGCTCCCAGTTCATTCCTTCTCAAAGTGCCATAGCTAACCTATTGAAACCAGCAAGCACAAAGGCAAAGCCCTGGCCCCTGCCTGGGTGCCCTAATGAAGGCTGCTGTTGATTCCTTTAAGTGTGGATGATGATGTGTTTAGCAGCTATTGATGCCAGAGGTTTAGCCCAGGCTGGAAAAGCCGCTTGAGCTTTGAAGAAAGGGGTTTGTGTTTATCCCTGGCAGCTTTTGCCCTGGGTGCGTGATCCTGCCGTAATCCCACGGGAGATGAGGCAGTGCTGCAGATGAAGGGCTGGGACTGGGTTTACTGGGCTGTGTGTTGGGTACATATAGGGTCTGTCTCTTCAAGCAGGGTGCATTGATAGTGTGTGATGCTGCTGTGATGCTTCCCTCAGGGGACTTGCTTCCCGTGGCTCAGATCACTTATTGTCTGTTAAACCACTGACACGAATGGAGTAGGATGTGCTTGTGCTTCTCCCAGCTGCCTCTTGGAAGGCAAAGCCTCGCTTAGGAGCGCAGCTACGTTCGCTGTGTATCCTCTTACTACTTGCGATGGTTAAACACACCTCCACGAGTGTGCAGCTGCAGTTGCTCCAATGAAGTGTGGGCTGTGGCTCCTCACCTTGGACACGCTTCTGCCTATGGCAGCGCCTGCAGAACGGTCCAGGAGTGGTCTGATACCCAAAATGATGGCTCACAGGGACTGATCCTGGCAGAAGGCTCTGCACAGAGGCTGGGAACCGAGGGGCACGCAGGAGCTGTCGGGGCTGATTCATTGCATTGGGACCCTGGTCACCTCCCAGCCACACAGACTTGTTTCACCCTGGCTAGCTCAGGTTGTAGAGTGGCTTCCATCACCCCTTGAAGCTCTGCGGACAGAGTGAGCTGATCTCTTTACCCAGGGCATGTCAGCAGCCTTTCCCCATAGAGCTTTCCCCCAGCTCACACAGCCAGGGAATGGCTGCTCGGGCTGTCCATCCCATGCAGCAGCGACTGGAGAACTTCCCTGACCTGCTTCTCCTTTAGCAGGGAGCTGTCTCCCCCAGGCAGCCTGGTGGGGTTATGTTTGTGTGGATGCTGGGATTCCTTTTGGATACTCCCTGTGTTTAATTGCCCTTGCTGGAAAGGCAGCACCTGATGTCTGCTCTGTGCTTGTCTGGCTCGTGCTTCCAGCACTGGGCTTTTTCTGCCTTTGTTGTCAGACTGAAGAGCCCTCTATTATCAATTTTTTTGTTCTCTGTGTGGGTATTTAAAGACTTTGATCAAGTCACCTCATCACCTTCCCTTTGTTAATGTGCACAGACTGAACTCCTTGAGACTTTTGCAATGAGGCAGGAATTGTGCCTCTGCATCCCTCGGCTGCTTTGAAAGTCCCAGCCAGAGAGTCGAAGGTTGGGCACCTGAAAACGAGAGGGTACCTGGAGAACTCGTCCCTTTCCGTCTCTCTGCTTTTGCAGTGGGCTTTGACATCGCAGAGGGATTGTGCCAGAGACTCTGCTGGAAAGGTTCCCTTTGGTTTTTTCCCTTTTTTCTCCAGTGATGGATAATAACTCCTTTTCAAAGGCAGATTACCCAGGGAAACGCTGGCTCTTCTTCGAGTCCTCTGCCCTGAGCTGGTGTCCCTGCACTGGGGAGCTGCGGGGTGCAGGGCTGAGGTGATGTGGAGTTGCTGCTCGCTTCTTCCGCTGCCTTCCCTCTGCAGATGGGGTATGTGCTGCCTTTGCACCATGCTGTGCTGCTGCTCCTTCCCTCTCAGTGGTGACAGAAACCCCACAGTCAGTCTGGGGAGGTGACCATGGAAGGCCGGGAATGACTTTCCTGGAGAGCTGGGAAATGGTGGCACATTTGGATGCCTTTGTGGATGAGCCCAGGAGGACTCGCTTTCATGTAGACCAGGCAGACCCTTCTGTATGTGGGAGGTCGTGTGAGCTAGCTTGGGGAAGCCTCTTGGGAGCCCACTAAAGCCGTTCATCAAAGGTGTTTAGTCTGTGCAAGAAGCAGGACTGTGCAAGGACTAAATGGTTTGGAAAGGATGTTTCGCCTCAAAGGGGGCTCTTTCCAGCCTGGTGCTGAATTCGCTGTGCTATGGACCCAGCATGGTCTCTGAAGGACCAAAGTGCAGCAGGTTTGATGGCTTCCAGGCCTGGGATTACCTGTGTGTGGAGCTCAGATGTTCCCAGTGTGACCAGGCATAAGGAGTGGTGGTGTTCTCTGCCCCACATGGGGCTGGCAGAGCCAGGGTCCCCTCCTCCCCCTCCGGCTCCAGCATGTGGGGTGGAAGCCTTCCTCCCCTCATCCTCCTCTCCCCCAGCTGCCACAGGACAATGAGTTGTCAGGATTGTGAGGATGGACGGGGTGCACGGGGTCCTGATGAGATGATACAGCAATGATTCCATTTCATCTCGAATTTGACATTAAACTTTAATAGTCTCAAGGACAAGAAGCCAAAAGATATCAGATGTAATGAGATAAAGCAAAGTTTCTCTGACAGCAAATTTGATCACAAATGGGCTTCGAGATTGCTTCTTTGATATAAATGAAACATAATTCATCTTCCAGTGCCTTGAATGGGCTTTGAGGCCATGTATAATAACAGTGTCGCCAGTGCCTAGCTCTGACAAGTGCCTGCGTGGCACTGGGAGAAGGGGCCCTGGGACCCTGCTTGTGCTCCTATGTGGCCCTGGATGGGAGGCAGCAGCGACAGGCAGCATGGCTGGGAGGTTTCCAGCCCTGGCAATCAGGGACTGCTGGGCACGGCTGGGCTGTGCTCCCTGCATCCCAACGGGCTCCCTGTGGTCCCATCCTGGAGGGCTTGGGCAGCCCCAGTCCTGCCTGCCAAGGGAATGTGCCGCAGGGAAAGGGATGTGCAGGAGCCCCCTGAGGGATGTGGGGATGCTGGGGACAGGGAGCAGTGATTGGTGCTTGCCTACTGATTTCTGTGCTCGAGGGGTTGTGTGCGTTTATCCCTGCCCATAAGAAGCCAACAGGCGAAGCCTTGGCTCCCATGGGTCTGTCACAGATGAGTTTCCATCCGAGGCTGCTGTGTTTGGCCTGTCCAAGCAGCCAAGCGAAGGACCCGAGCCCAGGCTGTTAGTGAGGCATAACAAAGGGCAGCGGGAATGAAGCAAATACTTGTGAACAGCCCAGGACTGCAGTGAGTTCCTGTGGAGGTTCATGGAGCAGCCACGCGGAACAAAGCAGGTCACCCGAATACATCGGGATCCCAATGCGCTGAGCAGAGCGAGGGCCAGGAGCACTGGGAAACTCGTCTGGCACAAAGAGCTGGCCAAGCTCCGGCTGCAGTGGGCTGGTTGGGCCGGGCTGTACCCCACACTGGGCGGATTTGGGAATGGGCCGTGCCTCAGCAGCTGTTGGAGAAGGGTTTAGAATGGGTCTGGTTTACAAACACCGCAGCGAGGCAGGCAACGTGCTACGGGTTTGCTGGGCGCTTTAAAACCTCCTTTATCCCAAGACTCCACAAGTCCCTGGCTGGCAGAGGGGAGGTGGTCTGCTAACAGTGTTTGTCCTGATGGTGCTCTGTGCGGCGGAGCCGGTCTGTGTTGAAACCCAGCACCCGCCGCAGGAGCATCCTGTTCCCGCAGCCCCAGGGAGCACCTCGGGGCTGATGGTGCTGCCGCTGCCATTGCACTGGGTTCACTTTGTGCCGTTTCCTGACCCCGTTATCTTTGCCGTCAGCTTTCACTCAGCGGGTCCGGCGGATCTGCGGCTCTCGCCCTACCTTTTGCCTACAGATGTCTCTCTTGAGCAGCGCTGGCGGGTCGGGAGCCGGTGCACGGACTGAGGCGGATGGCAGGGGCTGGAGCCCTTCCCTTGCACACGCAGCACATCTGGTGACAAATGCCATCAATCTGCTGCCAGGGGGAAGGCATCCAGCGAGGAGCCCAGAGCTTGCTCCCTTCTCCTAATTGGCAAGATGGGCTTGATTTATCTGTTCATTAACAGAGAGATGGGTGTGATTACGTGCTTTGCTTTAGGTGCGCTTTAAAGCGATGCTTCCCCTCGGGGAGCCAGGGTGAAAGGCAAAGGGGTGCGAAATGGTGGTGTGGGGTGTCAGGAGATGGATGAGTTTGGCTGTGAGCATCCCCCGGGGTTTTCCCGAGGTCTGGGGTCCTTCCTGGGCACTGTGATGGAGGAAAAAGCTGTCCCTCCTTTTACCACGAGACTAGAGAACACAGAAAGTGGGGACCTGGTACCCATTTACAGCCATTGATGCACTTGGCGAGTGATTCCATTTGCGGTGTGCCTTGGGAAAAGCTTGCACTGCCCATGGCCTTACGCTTGGGGCAGAGGAGGGGTTGAAGTGGCACAGAAAATGCCCTGGGGCTGCCTGGAGGGCCATGCCTTGCCCTCTTGGCAGAGCATGGGCATGGCTGGGTGCTGTGGTGATGGTGCAGTGCCCTGAGACCGCTGCCTTGGGGCTGCTGGTGCCATATCCTGCTCCCCCTGGCGCAGCAGTGGTCCTTGTCCCCAGCCCCACAAGTGTGGGGTGCAGGGAAGCGGCATGAGGGCCTGTTCGTGCAGTTGTGGATGCATTCAGTGTCCATGGGGAGATGAAGGGGAGCTTTTGCATGGCAAGCAGGCTGGGGATCCGGGGCAGGAGCTGCTTCATTTCCTGTTGGGCTGCTTTGCGGTAATTTTATTATCATTAAATTGCTTCCAGTGACCTGTAATGTTTTTGCACAGTGGCAATTACAGCTCTTCGAGATTAAGCCACAAGCACAGTCGCTGCCTTCGTGTAAAGGGCAGAGCTGCAGCTCCCGCTGCGGAGGCAGCCACTGCCTCCCCCCTCACCCCATTTAGCCTAACGAGGCCCCATGGTGCAAGAGCTGGGTGCCCATTAGCAGGCTCTGATCATCCACGGGGATGGGACTTGGGTGTGCCCTGCAGTGCTTGGGTACCACACCGCTTGCTGGACCAGGAGTTGGGGTCTGGATTAAATGGCTCTAGGTTTTCACATGCCAGTTGCTGGTCTGGGACATGCAGCCTAACCATGCTCCATGAAAACAGCCTGTCTTCCGGCTATGATTCCCTGGAGTTCCCTGGCAGAGCAGGAGGCATGGGGCCAGCGTGCTCTCCTCCCAGCTTCCCTTCCTGGGCTTGAGGAAAAGCAGCAGCCACAGTGTTTTCCAGGGATGCTGTGCAGCCAGAGACTGTTCATTTGCCTTGTAACCCCCATGTGCCGCATGGCGCTGAAGCGCAGGGGCTGAGCGCAGGCTGCTGATGGGGTCCTTCCTGCCTCAAACTCCTGGCGAATATGAAAAGTCGAATTGATTCCCTCTAATAAATGAAGCAGTTGGATGTCTCATTTGTAACTTGACATCCACACCGGCGCTTCAGCTGCTGCTTCTCACCCCTGGCTGCGAGATGCACTTATTAAGATGGCATTCTGCAAAGCTATTGTCATTTACCAGGAGCCAATCTATCTGCAGTTCGCCTCGGGTCGGGAGGGAGCTGCAGTGGGGCAGAGAGGGCTGGGGGAAGGAGAGGGGTCTGAGCTGCCTTTAGATGTCTGCTTTCTGCCAATACATCACCGCCTCATTCACTGTCAGTCACTGGAGGAGATCTCTTGCTGAGCTGACAGTGTCTTGGCGCAGCCTGGATGTGCTGGTGCTTGGCGAGGGGCATTGGGATGGAGGAGCGTGGCTGCTGTGTGTGCTGCAGTGCTGTTAGGTGTTCCCGTGGTGCCCATCTCTGATGGCTCCTTTGTTCCCTGTGAAGGCGATGATGGAGGTCACCCATTCTGCCCTGTGGAGGGGAGCAGGGGCCGTGCTCCTGTGCAGCCCTTGCTCTGTGTAATGGAAGCGGCTCTGCCCGCTTCCCCTCCCCTCCTCTTTCTGCTGCGGCTCCTCCACAGGGCTAAAACCAATCACGATAAATCAGAAACCCTCCCTTGGACTCGGTGAGGTGCTGAGAACTCGGGATAAGAGTTTATCCATCCTAAATAATAATGCACTGGAGCTGCCAGCCCCCCGCTGGCTCCGTTTGCATGATGCTAAAAATCAGTGAGCCAGGTGACTGCGTGGTGCACGGGGAAGAGAGCCCAGAGGACTCTGTGCCGGACTGTCTGGGGACACGCAGGATGCTGAGGCCATTGGCAGCGAGGACGTTGTCACAGGCAGCCATGCCCTGGATTTCACACCTATCTAACAAAGGGAGCTGGCTGCTGCTGGGTTGCAGCCCAGAGCCTGGGCTGATTAAATCTTTGTTTAAGAGCTCCAGAGCTCCATTACCTACATCAGGAGGGAGTTAATTAAACAGTGAAGGTGGGAGGTGGCAGCCGACGTGGCTGAGGGCATCTCCGCAGAGGCACAGCTCCTGCATGGAGCTGCTGCTCACAGGACGGTGTGCCAGATGGGAATGAGCCCTCAGCACAGCCTCTGCTCACGTCGGTGTGGGGCAGCTGGAGGATTCCAGTGTGGTTCCATGGCCTCTGCAGCCCTGCGTTCCCTTGCTCTCTCCTGGGAACCAGCATCGTGGCTGGTGCCCGGGTGTTTGGGCTCCTCGTTCAGCCAGCATGGTGGGGAGCAGGAGGGAGAAGTGGTTGAGCTCTCCAAGGCCACTGCAGTGTCTCTCCAGGTCCCCTATTTGTTACTTGGATATCAGGCTGCCCGTAATCGGTTTCCACTTCCATTAGGCGCGTCCCTGTCAGGAGCTGGAGGCTCAGTGGCAGCCACCCTGCTGCTTCCATTTGGTTGTACGAGGCGATAGATTAGATTCCTGCTTGCTTCATGGGAGATCCCTGGTGATATCAATTAGATATGTCAGAGGGACTCTGGGGAGTATTTCTTCCTTTATTTATTTATTGGAGTTGAAGACATCGCAGGCTATCACAGGGAGACACATAATGTCTCTCGCCTTTCTTCACTCACACTCACTCTTTTTCTTCTGATGGCTTGTAATGAAGCACAGCAAAGGTTATTTCCAGAGGAGGAAGGCTGCTGCTGGGCTGGTACCCTGCTGTGGTGGATGGAGCATCCCTGCTCGCACACCCAGGCACATGCTCATCCTCCCTGGGCTGCAGCACAGATGAATTCTCTTGTCTCCTTTGCTCATGCTTGATGTTTCTGAGTGCCTTGTATTTCACTCCTTGAGTGCGGCTGCCCCCCTGGCTGCGGCTCAGTGCATCCCGGTGTGGGCAGAGCAGGAGGCAGCACTCCACAGCCCCAGCCCTGGCAGGTCCTGAGCGCAGCCAGCCCCCACCGCAGGTGCCATGGAGAGGCACCAGAGCAAATCTAATGAGATATGTGAGAAAGTGGTGCAAACAATTCTGATCTGTGAGTGCTGGAGACAGTGGGAGGTGGGGGCAATGAAAGGAGCCCTGATGATGCCTCGTATCCTGGATGTATCGGCTAGAGCAGGGCTTCATGACAAAGCTGCATCCCAGCCAGGCACAGGGAAGGGGGAATGCCAGTTAAGGATGTCGGGTTCCTCGTGGCACATCCTAGCAGCCTGGCCAAATACAGGGGAATGAGCATAACGAGGCTGGTGGGGAAGAAAAGCATTCAGCCAGCATGAGCCTTGCTGCTTGTCCTTGTGGTCCCAGGCAGTGCAGAGCCAGGGCGGGCGCATGGGGGTGATGGCTGTGTGGAGCATCATTCTGTGCACCAAAATCCCGTGTAATTCCACAGGAGACTCTTCCCTCCTGGTTTTGGTGGAGCTGAGGAGTACTGCTTCGCGTTAGCTGTGTGTTGCCCTGAGTTAAGACAGCCTCCGTCCATCCTGTGGGCAGCCTGGTGCTTTACAGGGCCTGTTAATGTGGTTTGTGTGAAATACTGTTGGCTCCTGTCATCAGCTGTCTCCCGTTCCCACCGAGGTCAAGTGCAACCCTCCCATCCATTTCAATGAGAAGGGCAGCCCATAAAACATGTTTTATGAGCATTAGCTAATGAATCCCTCCCATGAGGCATTCACTGTGCAGCGAGGTGCTTGGGAATAGTTGCTTTCTATCCCCTTGAGTGGATCTCCTTGGTATTTTGGGGGGGTTCATTGCAAACCAGAGGGTATTTTTATGTGGGGGAATATGCTGGTGAGGGCACCGCTGCTTGAATTATCAACCACCTCTAGCTGAGGTCCTTGGTGCAGGAGCCTGGGGATGATCCTGTATCGCTCCCATCAGGTCATGGAGGTCCTGCCCCTGCCACTGCCCATAGCCTGGCTCCAGGCTGGCCCTGGAGGCTTTGCCTCTGTCTAACCTGTGAATAACCACCGTGACTCACCCCATACCTGGCTCCAGAGCTGCCCATTATTAATGCTGCTTTGCTCTGGCTCGGGAGTGAGTCCCATTTGAATGTTAATGCCTCTAAGATGAAACCTGGCTGATTAAATTTTAGACTTGCAAATGGATTTGGTAAATAGATGTTAGGAAAGGCGGGACAGAGGCTGCCTGCCTTGATAGCAGATACAGTAAATAGCAGCGCTTTGTGATTAGGCGAGAGATTCACTCCCGGAAAATGGGAGTCTCAAGGGGCTCTTTTCTGGTGAGAAATCCTTTAAGCACATGAATTTATGGCAGTTTTTCTTTTCCCAAACAAAAAAGAAGTTCCTCAGCTGCTTCTCCCAGGCGGCTGAATGGGGAATCAGGGAATAAGTGGCCCGGCTGGACAGGAGCACAGTGGGATGGATCACCTATGGCTCGCTGAGCCCTCCGGTGAGCACAACCCCTGCGGGGCTCAGCCAGGTGGGCAGCAGCGCCCTGCGGATGCTGCTGCAGTGACCGCAGGGATGACAGGCAGTGGGGAGGGATGGAGCATCCCGGCTCCTGGGGAAGCACTTGGGCATCAGTCCCTCCTGTCTCTGGGTGGGAAAGCAAAGGCAGGAACAGAGATACAGCCTGGAAAAGAGCTCCTTCCCTCCTGCCCATCCCTGGCAGCAGCCTCCCTCTCAGTTGCAGTTGGTGGATTATTCCTGCTTGGCACTCAGGTTTATTTTACATTCCCTGTGGAAAAGAAAGCCTGTATTTAAAACACCTTTAAAAATGCAGATAGAGGGGCAAACCACATCGACCTCTGCATTTAACATAGAGGCTTTAATAGCAGTATTGCATTCATTGTTACCTGTAGTGGTATGAAACATTGACATGAAAGAAGCAAAAAGTAAGTGTTGAGCTGGAGCCTGGGTTTAGCACGTATTAAGCCATCTGTATTTCTCTCCCCTGCTGAGTTGGGGCAGACAGGGCTGCTCCGGCCCTAAAATCTTGGGAGGAACCTAGCATGGGCAGGCAGTGCTCTCCTTTGAGATGGAGATTCTTCCCAACCTGCTGAGATTGCCAGGGCAAACTGTGTTTCGAACCGTGGATGCTGCTCCCAAGGTCCTTTGCCTGGTGCCTGCCCCATGGTCTGTCTGGGGAGCACATCCCTGCACCCTGTCCCGTTGCGGTGCTGAGCATCGCTTCACAGCCTGCTCTTCTGCCAGGGGATTTAGTGACTGCCCATCCAGAGTAATGCTTCCTATTTACCTGCTGCAATCTCCATTGCTTTCCTTGTTCCTTATGTTGAAACATACATCATCTGCTCATTAAAGCGTAATCTCCAAATTACTCCGGCCACGAGCAGACAAGGTTACAATGGCTGCTCGCATTAGCAGGGATCAATATCACACCGTGCCTGCTGCTGCTAAATCCTTGTTTCCCAGAGGAGCAGAATTCCTTGGGACTGGAGACTCCTTTCCCATGGGGAATTGGAGTGGAGCTCATACTGTAGTAGCCACTTTAGTGATGCACATGGTGTTTTCCAGCAGTGAGGCTTGGCACTGCCTGTAGCATGGCTGGTTGCCAGGCTCCATAGTGTGTTAATGCCTGTCTCCTCCAATGTGACCTGGGGTTTGCTCAAATACTGGGAATCATCTCATTAGCAATCGGGTGCTCAGTTCCACGGCCTGGCCTCATGGCCCTCCCTCTGGCAATGGCTCCATGTCATGTAGGTGCTGTCCTCCACCAAACACACTGGTGGTGTGATGCATCCCGGGCAGCAGGGCTCAGCACAGCAGGCATTACCATTGAGAGGCATTGCTGCAGTGCCCTGAGCACAGTCCTCATGGGCACAGGAGCTGGGTTTGGTTCAACAGGATTCCTGGGAAAGTATTTTAAATAACACATGAAGTTTCTGTGCGGTTCAGGGCCTGTGTGCTCGCTTACCAGCAGCTGCGATGCGCCGTCGTCTGATGATCACGCTTGTTATATGTTATGTATATGGCATCCTGATGCCAGGCTCGCAGGGAGGTGTCTCTGGTCACACAGCTGGGCTGTTCGCTGTGCATGAGGATGAGGTGGTGGTCCCGTCTGTCCCAGGTTCAGCAGTAGAAGTCATTTTTTAAGCTGGGCTTAAACCACCGCACAATCCCCGAGGTAAACGCTGCCAGCAAGCCCTGTTTGGAGCAGCCCTGAGCTGTACGGGGAAGGAGGGTCTAATCACTGTGCCTAATTGCTGCGAAGGGAAACTAATACAGGGGATTTCTAAGTGTTTTAAAACACCCTAAATTCCCTCCCTTCCATGGGGCTGCTCACTAGCTTCGGTGGAGCTCTACGTGTGCAGGACATCAGGCTCCAGCCTTGAGTAGGAGAGCAGGAGGAGGCGGCGTTGGTGATGAGGGATGGAGCAGGCACCACCACCTGGCTAAATCAGGGGGTTTCTGGACCTCTGCTTTCCATTGACCAGCCTTTCAGCCTGGTGTCTGCTCCTTGGGCAGTGGTCTTGAGGCTCTTGGTGAGAACAGGCATGGGTTTAGAGCTCACTGGTGCTCACTGACCAGGGAGGATGCGCGGGAGCTGCTACCGGCGTCCTTGTCCCTGTGCCGGGAAGGGGCCCCAGGGCGTTTCAGTGGCTTTCGGGCAGGTGAGGAAGGGAGCTGATTAAACCCAAGCAAGCGGCGGGCTGGTCCGTGTGCTGTAAAGGTTATACGCGCTCTGCAAACGGCGCCGCTGGCGCCAGGCGCGGACCCGGGGGTGTCGGATGGAGAATAGCAGGGCTGGTGCGGCGAGGAGCAGCGGCTGAGCTCAGCCCCGGCCTCCCAGCGCCGCAGGGGCCCCAGCACCAGCGCAGGGGCACGGCCAGGGCAAAGTCTCCCTGACCTTTAGCGGGGATCAGCTTGAAGCGTGAAATCCGCTTATCCTGGGGGGGGAGACGGGGACCAGCGGGCGCCCATCCAGCGGCAGGGATGGGCACAGGGCGAGGAAGCTGTCTCGGGTTTATTCACCTCTCCGCCCTTTCAGAACAAGGGGGCAAACATTTCCGACATCCGACGTGAATATTCAGGACTGAGATTTAATCGCCCTTTTATTCACATGCTGATGAGGTGCTCAGCATCCCTTCCCAGGAGCTGTTGTTTGCGCTTTCCTCAGCGCAGAACAACCTTGTAAAGACTAGAAATGGCCTTGGCTGCCTCCCTGCTCAACCATCAGCTACGTGGGACTGAGAGCGGAGTAGGTGCCTCCTTGCTCATCCCCATCACTTCAGACTTCAGTGCCTTCCATGAAGGAGCGCACTTCGTCTCTGGGCTTTGGGGAAGCGAGCCAGCTCCTTAATGAGACACCCACCGGCTCTCACCTTGCGAGCAGCTAATTGAGGTGTGCTGGCTGCTCTCCTGTTAGGCAATCACCAGGAGTTTGTCTGAATCAATTGCAGAGCGGCAGCTCGATGAAAGGGCCGGGGCTCTGCAGCCTGCCAGTGCCCCGGCTGCTGACAGAGCCTTCCTCTCGCTTCCCTGAGTGACTGCTTGACACAATAAATCTGTGGGAGAAGGAGGCACTTCTGATCTGCTGTCATCTTCCCCAAACGCTCCTGATGCATTTCCTTCCCTCATTACACGTGAGATGTCAAGTCCTCACCTGCGAGAGTGCAGCTCTACATCTCCTGCACCCATCTCCCCCTGAAAGGCTTCAATCTCCCGCAGCAGCCGCTGACAGGGGGTGTTGGAGGTGGCTGCCACCCGCCTTCCACTGCGGCTTCCATCCTGTGCCGTCTGCCCCATGGCCCCTGTGGGGAGGGACCGCGTTTAGCCTGGAGGGGAGGTCCCCGCAGCCACAAGTCAGGCTGTTGTCTTGCCCATCCTCCTGCCAGGTTGGGCTTTCCTGGGGTCTGCACCTCTTTGGTCGCTCCCAAGCTGCTCTGAGGGTGTAGCAGCACACACAGGGCCAGCTCTGGCCCTGGGAATGCTTTCCTGGCTGCCGTGGACCCAGACTTCCTAGAGGGACCAAGTCAGGGCTCGGGAAAGGGCGGCTGAGCTGATTCACCTCCAGCATGTCTTTGTGGAGGAGAAGGAGCAATTAGCAGTCTGATAGCAAGATTAATAGCAGATGCTCATAATTAACTCACTATGCATGTAAGCAGCTATTGTCTCCATTTTATCCTGCGTAGATTGATATTCAGGAGTGACTCATTATATAGACAGAACCTACTTTGCCTGCAGAGTGCAGCCACCGGAATGGAAATTGCAATTAGAGTTGGCAGTGTCCCTGCCAAAAGCCTGCAGAGGAGCAGGGGCCGTGTTGGGACAAAACCCTGGTCCCCCTCCCAGCATCCTGGCTGGGCTAGGCACAGGGTTTATTGCTGCAGAGCTGTGTGGGGCTGTCCCCAGTGAAAAGGGGAGGTGAAAAATGGTTGGAGAAGCTGGAGAGTGGCCAAAACCTGCAGGGAGTTGTAAAGAGAAGCAGAACAAAGCGAGGTCAAACGCTGCAGCCGGAAAAGCCTGGTTGCTCCCCTAGAAACGCGATCTGGAGCAGCCCTTCCTGCGCTGCTGTGACTGGTCCCCGGTGCCAGTGTGGGTTAGGGATGGTGTGGTCCCTGCCCCTCCCGAGGAGGGCTCGGGTGCCTGTGAAGGGACGATGCAGGGGCTGTGCACATGGAAGTGCAGCTTCCCCATACTTGGTACTGGTTTTGGTGCATGGTGGGGTGCACTGTTGGTCACTGCCGCAGCTGAGTACCCTGCACATCGATTCCATTGGAGTTCAGGGGTAGTCAAGCATCACAGCGTGACTGCTGGAAGAGCTTGGTGACGCCTATCGATCCGAGGAGACGTGTTGAGTCCCGGCGAGGCTGAGGGGAGCTGGTCTGTCACATCGCAGGTGGCAGAACGTGCTCTGTGTGAATCCGTGCCTATATCCCAGTGATGTCTGCTGGTGGCTACCGAGCTACAGGGACACGCTGGACATCCCAGTAATTGCCTGTGTCAACTCACTTGCCTGGAGCAGCCTCTCTAAGGACGGCCCTCCCTGGGGAGAGGTGTAAAGCTGCTGCTGCAGTCTATCTTCCAGGTTGGTTTTGCTCCCTGCTCACCATCGCCTCTTAAAAGCCTTTCACTCAAGGCTGAGCCAGGAAAGGTTTACTTGTGTAACCCGGTGAAGTGTTTTCACCCTGCACACACACGAGTGGTTGAGGGGAAGGGGAGCCTCAGTTGCTGGCTGCAGGCATGGGGTGCTTCTGCTGCAGGAACCTTTGCAGGGAAAGACTTTCCTTGTTGTTTCAATGACTGCAATGTGCTGGCAGCAGATGCAAAGCCCCATGAGCAGCAGGGACAAGGTGTGGGGATGCACCAGAGGCAGCAGGACCCAGTGCCTGGCAAGAGATGGAATCACACAGTGCCGCCTGCTAACACATGATCCCGTGTGTGTAATCCCTGCACCCTGAGCGGCCTTGCTGTCTGATCTGCTCCGAGCTCCAGGGCCAATCACACACTTGTGGCTACTGTCATCTGCACGTGTAATTGCACGGCATCAGTTGCCTGGGCTAACAGCACCCATGGCTCGGGGTGGGAGCAGCATCAGCGGGGAGATGGGCAAGCAATGGGCTGCCCTTGGTGGGGTTTGGAGCAGGAGTAGATCCGCAGCTCCCTGCTTCCATGAGCAATGGCTCCTGCACGGGCTGGGGTGCCAGGCTGGCAGGGAGGAAGCAGGCTCTTCCAAGCCTCCAGCTCTTTGCTGCTGCCTCTTCCCACTGGCTCGCGTTGCCTCCTAACAGACCGCGAAGGCACAGGCATATGGTAATGCATATTTAACTGGTATTTACATTCAACATTGTCTCTCTGTAGCTCTGTTTTCCTTCCCAAACGCTGCAGCTCCTCCAGGCTGGTGCAGCTGGGGATGCGTGGGGATAAGGTGGGTGTCCTTGGCAGGTGCTGTGCTGGAGTGATGCTGCTCAGCAGCCCAAAGGGGGAGTGTGGAGCATCTTGCTTGGTTGGGAGCTGAAACACAGGCACATGCCTGCTGCTGCGCTGGGGGCTCAAACTGCCCTCTGGGGATGAAGGAAATCACCCCTAAGACCACTTTGTGGGGTAAAATACTTGGTGTTTTGTGCTCCCTTTCGACCAGTGGTCCCTGCTTGGGTGAGCACATGGCACAGGGATGGGTCTCTGCCATTGCTGGATGTGGTACCATGTCTGTTACTGGTGGCTGAGAAATGTGAAAGCCAATTAAGACCAGAGGGGAACTGTTAAGTCAAAGAAATAGATAGCTCCTGTTCCAACTGAATCTGCTCCTTAATCCTGGTGCTCAGGAGCTATTGTTATTCCAAACATACCGGCGTAATTATTAAACATAATTACTTGAAGGTTCTGGGCTGGTGCCTATCTATACCTAATGCTCCTAATGAGATTTCTATTGAGGAACACACTAACTTTTAATAAGTAATAACAACTCCTCACTGCCTAGTCATAGGAAGGGCCCTGGTGTGTATGGGGCACGCAGTGGGAAGGGAGCTGGGCGCAGGGGTGCAGGGAGCAGTGTGTCCCGAGTATCCTTGATCCCATGCTTGTGCTCTCCTGTGCCCCTTCAGCAAGGCTGGGGGTGTAAGAGCCTCCAACCACCCTGAAAACACAGCATGGGTCGACTGGGAAAGGCGCTCTGGGGGGTTCAATCTGTGCCTATCAATGGAGGAAAGCAAATGATTACTTAAGTAAGGAGGATGCAGTCGGAGCTCCAGTGAGAATCACCTGTTCAGCTCAGACCCTTTTCCTTGAGAATTAATCCTAATTTAGGATCCAATTACAGACGTGGAGGGTGCTATAATGGCCTGAAACATCAGTCGAGGCAAATCTGTAATTGATGCCTGTTAATATGAACCAGTTTGAAAAGGAGGACGCGTTTTGTTTTTAAATGCTCCCTCCTCCCCCTCCTCTGAGGAATCTGCGCCTTGGGAGCGAGAGCACTTCAAGAGAACAAAGCCCCTTTGAAAGCTCCTTTTTTCC
Organism: Amazona ochrocephala; assembly: GCA_039720435.1. Lineage (NCBI taxonomy): Eukaryota > Metazoa > Chordata > Aves > Psittaciformes > Psittacidae > Amazona > Amazona ochrocephala. The sequence continues at coordinate 7,528,776 of CM077895.1, forward strand.
CCCCTTTTCAGTGCTTATCTGAAAGGACATCTTTTTCCCCTTAGTTGCTGTAATCATAAAAGCACAGGTGACAAACTGCTTCCTACCAGCCACTGTCAATTCCAGGTTGGGGCTTTTATAAATACATGTGTGTGTATATATAGAGCAGCAGCAGCAGCACTGAGGCTCTGTGCCAGCAGATGATCCCTATCAGCTCACTGGGGAAGAAGGCAGCCAACAAACTTTAAGAGCAGCTTTAAGGCTGGTCTCCCTCACAGTGGCAGCATTCCAGCCTGGGGAAGGGCTTCAGGCTGGCTCTGTCAAGGGGGAACTGCTGTGATCCTCAGGGATGTTGGGTCTAAGGAACGTGTTCCCACCACGGCCACCAGCAGCCCTTTGCAAATGCTCCACCAATGAGTTTTTGTGGGCTTGCAGATACTTTCATCCCTGTGTTGTGCTTTGTTACCCTGGGAAAGAAAGAGAACTTTGTTGTGGCTCAAAGTTGCCCCAGATAATGTCATTGGGCAGCTGAGGGAAATTGCTCTGAGCTTTTATTAGCGCGATGCTGGCTTTTTGCCTGCTCTGGTTCATTGATGGAGCCACTGTTGTGCTCCACACTTGGGCTCAGGGGGATTTACTGTCCTCTGGTCCACAACAAGTCGATGAGGACTGTGAAACCCTGCTTGCAGCATTGCTCAGTGCTCTGAGCGCATCCCTATCACGGACATAGAACTGAAGGAAATGCCCGTAGGACACATTTTGTTCCTGGAACTGAACGGTGGCTCTGCAATCCGTGTGCTTAAGGGAAAAGGAGGGGGGCAATGGGACTTGGGTGAATTCCCTCCCTGCTCACAACTGTGACTAAGAAGCAGGTTTATAAAGCCAAAACTGGGCTCCAAAGCCTGCGGTTGCTGCTGTAGCAGCGGGCCCAGGGGCAGCATTGGGTGGGATGCTTGGGATGGCATCCTCTGTACCCAGCATCCCACTGCGAGGCCACCGGCACCGGCCAGCTCTCAGTAATGGCTTGGCACAGCTCTGGTTTCCAAGGTGACTATCTCCCTCCCAGCCTTTGAACTCCAAGGTGGTTTCTTGTCTCTGAATGCCAGTGCGGGTCCATGCTGGGATGGCTCCGCTGCCTGGGAAGTGCTTCTCACTCTGATCAACAAAGTGCTTTGGTCAGGTAAGGCTGGCTCCGATTGGCATTGCTTACAGAAATACTCATCAGCCTCTGTAGCAAACGTGCTGGGTGGCGCTGAGGAAGCCCCTGGGGCTTTTCTACTCAGTGTTTTCCTTCTCCAGCCCAGCCCTGAGTGGGCAGAGATAGGAGGAAGATTAAGTAAAGGCCCTTGGTGCATTGGGGGCTTGGGAAACGGGTGGAGGAGCTCTTGGCAGCAATGGATGGGTCAGAAAGGTGATGGACTCAAGTTGGGTGCCTGGAGCCTCGCGGGGGTATGGGGTGGGGGGAGCCCATTGCAGGATTTGGGCTGTGCAGCCGGAGCTCTGCTTCCCCCTGCTGCAGTGCTCGCACTCATCTTCCCTCATAGACTTTATCTGCAATCTTCTGTGAGTGACAGAAAGCGAAGGCGAAGGAGAAAAGAAGGAAAATCGGAGGGGGTTGAAAGTCGCCCTTTGAGGACAATCTCATTGTTGCAGCTTCACAATCTGCTCTCGGTGCCAAGGCAGCACCTGAGCCGGGCGGGCTTTGATCCGGTGCTGCTCTGCATGCAGCTCCGTGCGTGCTTGGCCCGTGGTAGCTGTTATCCCTGCGGCTGTTTCCACAGCCCTCGGAGGTTTTGTGTTACTGTATCAGGTCTGTTCAGTGCTGCAGCCCACGCAAGTGGGTGCTGTGGGACCTGCCACAGCCTGCACCGTGCTTCCACGGCCTCTCCCATCGCACTGCTTCCTGTGGCGCTGTCCCCCTGCATTGATAGTGATGTATTGCTCTTAACTAGTCAGACTCTGCCTGGAGTGAGGGTGATCACACCTCATGCAGCAGCCTCTGGCCAAGGGGGTTGACTTCTGTTGTTTGAGGACAGGAACTTACCTGTCTGATAGATCTTTGTAACTGACTCCAAGGCACGTGGGCGCTCACAGTGAGCATCTGCCTGCATCACCAGTCTCCATCCCCTCTTTGGCTGGTTGACTCTCAGGTGAATTCAGCCTTTACCCAGGGCTCAGCGAGTCAGGGGTTGGTGCTCCTTGGTGAGGCAGGACAAGATAATCTGCTTATCCTGGAGCCCGTCACACTGTGGCAGCCCTCTCTGCCTGTGCAGAATTAGAGTGGTGCTGATGGGGATTACACCCCCCAAACCTGACCTCCCATAAATCCCTCATGCTTTGGTGCCGGAGTGATGTGCTGTGGGGATGTTGTGCCAAATGTTAATAGCACCTGACCGTAAATCCCTCCTCCTGCACTTAAAAGCCTGTAATTCCTGTTCTCCCTTTGCTGTCTTGGGGCTGTGTGCTGAGGCTGATGGTGTAGAGCTGGGGTGCTGCCTGTCCTAGTCATGGGCCAGCCAACAGCCATCTGCTCTTCCATGCTGTCCCTTCCTCTCTGCATTAGGCAAAGGAGGATGAGGAGACCCACCATGGCACAGGCATCTTCCAAACCATCCATCTCTGTCTGGGTGCTGCACCAGCACAGAGGCTGATGGAGCCTGCCCATTCCTGACTCGATATCCAAACAAAGGGGATGTCCAGACCAAAGAGTTTGCAGCCCTTCCCCGCATGAAGCCAGGTTCAGCCCTACCTGCTTTTACCTGGCACATTGGCCTGGCAGCTCTGGACCCTAAGCAGTGCACAGTGCTGGAGCACACTGTGCAGAGAGGAGCTTCTGGCTCAGGCTCTGTAATGTCAAGAGCTTCAGTTAATCCAGAGAAGCATCCAAACACATTGCCCGAGGCGAGAGCCAGCACCGCGCTGCAGAGCTGCAGTTTAATCTCCCTGCTTCTGATATTCCCAGCCTCAAACGCTTGCTGAAAGAGCAGCTTTTGGTGAGGATGCTCAGGGAAAACCCACTTTGCAGCTGCGTGGAGCTCGGGGTGGTGAATGGCTAAAGGAGGAGCAGGCAGGGGATGCTGCCACTCGTGTGGTGCCAGGCGAAGCCTCCCGCGCCGCAGGGATGCTGTGCAGCACGGCGGCGGTTGCTGTGCGTGTCAACGTTTCCCCTTCTCCCTTGGTGACATCCCTTTGTAAGTGGGTTTCAAAGGAGGCTCTTCCCCTTCTTTAGGAAGGTTTATATAAAACTTTAATTATAGTAGCACTGTTAAAAAGGATCATTACAGCTCCCGAACAAACAGCAGTCACCAGTGTGACACGAGCGCGCTGTGAAGTATCAGGGTGACAGAATACTCCCGGCGCTGTGCGCGGCGTGTCAGCTCACCCGGTGCTGTGTAACACCTCAATTTGTAAGGAAGAGCGCGCCGTGCCCTGTGCTAAATGCTTAAATGAGGCGTTCAGATGTGGAGGAAGGAACAGATTCATCCTTCGGTGGCAAAACATCCCGGCGCACCTGCTAATAATCCTGCACATGATAAATCCCAGATTCCGAGTGAACATCGCTCTGCTCCGCTCGAGCAATGAGGGCTGATGGAGGGAATAGAGGAGAAAACGCCTGTGCTGGGCTCCAATTCCTGCCCCGGGACAATGAGCAAATGCTTTCAGGGACTGGTTCTTGGTGTGTTCTCAAACGCAGATTCCCCTCTCCTGGTTTTCCCCCTGCAACATCGTTTCCTGGTGCCCAGGCTGGGACCCCACGCAGGGCAGCACCGGGCTTTTCCATGGTGCTTCTCCCCACAGAGCTGCTATTGCTTTGGGAAGGAGGGTTTTGCATGTGAGGAGATTGAAGTGGGGAATGGCTGGCGCACGGTGACTGGGCAGGAGCTTCTCCTGCCTCTCCCAGAGGCTCTGTGTGTGGTTGGGGCACCGGCAGTGGGGCTGGCAGCGGGCACGGTGGCATTTGAGGACAGTATGGCAAGTAATGGCTGAGCGGAGGAGGATAAATCTCTGGTGTTAGGGGTGGATGTACAGTGACGTAAAGCAAAGAACCAATATAACAGTCTACATAACACCATTAGTCTGGGACTGAGGCGTTTGATAGAGAATGAGAGCTGGCATGAGCCAACAGGTCTCTACTTTATTTTCTCCTGGTGTTTAATACAGTGTTCTGGATGCCGCTTTCTGTGCTCAGCGTGTTTTATTGTTTTGCTCACCTGAAAGAGGAGCTGCTGGAGCTTGGATGAATGGATGGGAACACTGGGCTCTTGTCGCTGCGGCTTCCCTGGGCAGGCTGACAGAGATGGATGCACGGGGGGATGTGGAGCGGGGTCCTGAGGTCCTTGTGGAGCAGGGTGGGACATGGCTGTGTCCACCCATCCCTCACTGACCAGCATCCCTTTCCCCCCCAGCCTCTTTCTCCTGCTCCTCCACCCAGGGCTTATCCCCAGCTCCAGCAGGAGAAGTGAGCACTGACCAGGGCAGTGTGCGGAGCCTGTCCCTGTGTCCTGCTGGAGAGTGAATTCAGTTGCTCATTTAGCAGATAACAAGGAGCTGGAGGGGTAAGGCGGGGGGACACGGGCAGCAGAAAGCATCCGCACAGCATCTGCTCCCGGGCAGCAGTGCAGGGCTCTGATTATCTTCCTTTGAAGTTGGTGGCCAGGGCTGGGTCCATCCAGGTTTCCTCATCTGGATCTCCCCATAGCACCTCACCCCCCTGGGCACTGCTGGCAGCCCAAAGGGTGGCCAAAGGTGGGCCTGAGGCACCCCTGGGCTCTTCTCCCTTCTTATCCAGCATCAGAGTGGGGGGTCTGGGCTCAGGCAGGGGTTCGGTGTCACTGTCGCATAGAACCAGTGGTAAGGGGAAGGTTTGCAGCAAACCCCGTAAGAAGGAGCTGGGGAAGGAGCTACCAACTGAGAAAGCAATTTCGGAAGACAAATGTAATCTGTGGATCTGAATATTCACAAGTGAAAGAGGAAGGAAGATAAAAGGAGCAAAAAGTCAGGGAATCCAAGCGGCGCCGGCTGCACTTCAAAGGGGAAGGGAGCTGGTTTATGGATTTACCGCCAGTTGCGGCTGTGCCGGCGCAGAGCAGAGCCCCAGCATGAGAGAGAGCTGGGGATGCAGGGGAAAGGGAATTTGAAAAGCAGAGATTCAGACGCCTGTTTCCCCTTGGGTGAAATTACACACAGAAATATTCTGGCAAACTACGAAAGGGACCGAGATGAAAGCGCAGCCCAGAATATACATTGCAAATGACATCTGGCCAGCAGGGACGGAGGCGGTCTGGGAGTCCAAAGCCCACATTTCCTAGGCTGGTTTGATAGGTATAGGGGGACAGGCTGGGCAGAGAATCATAGAAGAGTTTGGGTTGGAAAGGACCTTCAGATCACCTAGTTCCAGCCCCCCTGCCATGAATCACCTACTGTGTAGGTACCCCATGAGACCCCCGGCTTCTCTTGGCAGTCCGGTTGAGGGTATTAATTGGAGCTGGGCTAACAGTGCAAAACCGATTGGGGATGCTCTTGTTGATTCCAGGGGTGGGGGAGGATTTTCTGACCTAGAGCTGGCTGGGAAGAGATGATGCTGGTGAAACGAGCTGGTGCCCATCTGCAAGGGGCATGGATGATGCTCCCTGCCTGAGGATGGAGGCAGGAGAGGGGCTGGGGACCCGCTGCTCTGCAGCGTGACCAGCCCGGGGGTGTGTGCTGAGCTGAGGAGGGCTTTGAAAGGCAGGAGTGGAAACAAAGGCACCCTGCAGCTCGGCAAAGGTTGCCTTTGCTTGCGGCTGAAAGCGCTGGGCAATAATAACCAAGATTTATCGCTCGGCAATCACCATAGCAACATCAAAACACAAGTGGGAGAGAGATGCTCCCCCGGGGGGGCTTCCTGCCTCTCCTCCCTGCATCGCTCCCCCCCAACCAGCGGAAGGCAGAGCCTGGTGGGAAGGGAAGCTGGGTTTAGATGGGGAAAGAGGGAGCTCTTCCAGCCACCATGAGCCATGTCTTATGGCAGAAATACTGGAGGCAAAGGTGGGTCCCCTCATGGCCAGATCAGTGGTGCTCACTCCCATCCCATCAGAGGCTGCTGGCTGCGGTTTGGGACACTGCTGTCCCTCACTACCTTCTTTCTGGATGCCAGGCAATGGCTGGGTGCAAGCAGTGCATGAGAAGAAGGAAATGTCGTATCTCTTGTGCTGGCTTAAGCCACAGGTCACCAGTGTTGATGGTTCTTTTGTGCCTGTTGAGTGATGTGAGCCCTTCCCTGGCACCAGCACCTCCACAGTGCTGCTCTGAAGCAGGGAGCGCTCGCCTTGCTGGCACTCGTTGCTGCCCCGTCTGTCCTACCAGAGCTGCTAAGCCTCCATAAATATGTTTTTAATAACCAAACAGTGTTTGTTTAGCATAAACCAACTCCTCTGCTAAATCAATGGGGAAGCAGAGCGTGGCGTGTGGTTCAGAGACATGACTTGGGGCTGCCTGCTGTGGTCCCTGCAGGCAGGTGTGGAGGGCACTCATCTCTGCTCCTCAGTGCAGACCCCAGGGCAGGGCTGCACCATCCCTGCTGCTTTGGTACTGGGTAGGGCTGGGAGAGGCTCCCCAGGGCTGTGGTCCCACTGAGGATGCTCTGGGAGCAGGATGCACGCTGTGAATGCATCCCTGATGGTGTGCAGGTGGTGACTGACCCCCCCCAAACCCAGCAGGGACCACTGGGGGTGCTGACCTCCCACGGGCTGCCTGGGAGAGCAGCTCAGCTCCGGAGCACTGACAGTGCATTAATAGTGGTTATTAAGGCCTGAGTTTGCTCTCGCTTGCGTTGGTTTTTATGTATTGCTGTCAGCGCTGGCTCCTGATCTATGCGGGTGTAGGGCAGAAAGCTAGCCCCCCTTTCCATGCCTGTATTCCCCTTTGGGGTAAGGGGATGGATGCTCTTCTTGGAGGGAGTATATCTGCCGGGGGGAGGAATTATGGCCTCGTATTTCCTCGGTGTGTACAGGAGAGTGGTTGGAAGTGGGCAGAGCTCCCCATCCATCTGTCACAGGGCTCGTGGCTCAGGGTGGGGAGGCGATTGGTGACCAAAGCTCTCTAAATGAGTAAAGGGACAGGAAAGGGGTATGAAGACAGAGGAAGAATCCTTCTTGTGATTTATGGAGCTGGAGGGCGAGGCATGAAAGGAGACATCTTCTGTGGGGCACAGCATGGACCTGTGGCACTGGCTGCTGCAGCTCTGCTTTCCAGTGGGAAAGTTGATGACCCCATCCCTGTGGGATGTGCCTGCTGCAGGGGATTGCAGCCACAGAGATGGAGGGTTTGCCTCTGTGCTGGTGGGCTCGGCTGGGCTTGCGAGTGTGTATCTGCTAGGGGATGCTTGGGCGCATGGGCCGTGCTCCTCATCCTGTCCCCAGGGGGTGGCCACATGGACCCCTGAGCACAGAGCGCCCCAGAATGGGAGGGGAGAGCTCTGTGTGTCTCTTCTTGTGCCCCATTCAGGGGCTTTTCACGAGGGAGAGGTAAAAAAGCACTTTCAGGCTCCACAGGGGCAGGCACGGCTTCACCTTCAGGGAGAGGAGCTGAGCACTGCCAGCTCCTCGGCTTGCTGATCCAGCGCCAGGTTGCAGGGGCTGAAGCAGCCTGTAGAGTTAGCAAAGCCCTCTACTTTACATTTGATATCTTGTTCAGATCAATATGGATTCCTTGAGCAATTCGGGGGCTTGTAGACTCCTGATTAGCTGTCCCTTTCTCCAGTCAGATTTTCCTTATCTGGAGTAATTGTTGTTCCAGAGTACATCTACGGCTGCCGCGCGACCTTAGCGGCAAGGGTGCGCTGAGAGCTGCTCCCCGAGAAATACAGCTCCCCACGCCTGGCCCTCCCTGCCAGCCCCTCCGCTTATCTCCCTATAAATTGTTGTTGAAGGCTTTTCTTGCCTTTCTAAGGTGAGGCAGGGCAATACAGGAGGCAAATGTATAAATCTGAGCGGCTCAAAGCCCCAGGGGTGGCTGTGGAGAAGAGGAGGAGGAGGGATGCTTATTGTGGCTGCTTGGGTACCGGAGTTGCCTGCAGCCTCCATCCCCCTTTGATGGGAGTTTCATCAACCAGGGTGGCTCCATGCTCTGTTCCCATCCCCAGTGTCTTCAGTGAGTTTGTGTGAGATGCTCCAGTCTGAGATTAGTCAAATTGGAGATAAATGGGTGGTTAAAATGAAACCCCTCTCCAGGTGTGACATTGATGAATGAGGAGGTGAACGGGAAGTGGGGAGGTTGCTCCTTTCTTAAGATGCTTTTTCCTTGTGGAGCTGCCTAGGATGCTAGATTCCTGTAGCAAGAATCCGGCACTTTGATTGCTGGGATTTCATCCCTCCCGCCCTTCTGCCGGGGTCGCTCGATTCCCTTAATCAGCTCATGGAGACAAACACGGGGCTGACAATAAAGCAGAGGTTTGCTGGGTCAGGCTCAGTACCAGCCCCTCCAATGCTGCCTGATGCTGGTACAGCCTGTACCTGGAAAACAAACAGCTCTATTAAATTCAATGCATGCGTGAAGCGCGCTGGAGAGGCTGTCTCCATGGAGCACCTGCCTGCTCCTCCTCTTGCTCTTTACTGGAAAAATCAGAGCCACAGGGTGTTTTCTGTGGGATGCCCAGCTCCAGCTTGGTGTCCTCTGCAAAAACAGTGTGGGGATGCAGCTTTGCCCACAGCGTATGACAAGAGGCCAGGGACAGGAGGAGGTGTGCTCGTGACAGCAGTTGGGAAATATGTGGGAGACTGGGTGTTTTTCCTGGCATTTAGCAAATTGGCTCCTCACTGGCCCCGGGAATGAGCAGCGCTGCTGAGCAGCGGCAAATAGCTTTGGTAAAGGTGATGTGGAGGCAAAAATGATTAAACCCACCAAACGCTTTAACGTTTCCGACCTAAACCTGATTGCCTTGCTCTTCTGACGCTGCTCCGGTGCTGTCCTGCGCCTGGGAAGGAAGGGACAAGGGTGCTTCGGATGAGGTGGTTTGGGGCTTGCCTTCCTCCGCTTGGCCAGGGCCGGGGTGCTGCAGCATCCTCTCCGCGGGCCGGGCAGCATCCGCGGCCGACGGCACTGCTGCTGCGAGCCGGGAGGGGGAGCTCAGCCCCCGCCTTCGCCCCGATCGGCATCCTCATCCTCGCCCGTGCCCCAGCTCTCCCGCTCTCCTCCTGTCACCCCGGCTGCTCCCAGCGCTTTGGGGGGCTCTGCGGTGTGCACCCCTGCAAAAGGACCAGATTAGGGGGAGAAGGAGCCTTTTGGGGTCTCACCCCAAAGGTAAAGAGAGTCCCTCTTGCAGGGGCCCAGCGTCCCTCATCCCTCCTGGCCAGCCTCTGATGCATGGCAGAAAATCCAGGAGATTTTCCCAAAATCCAGTTTTCTGCCCTAAAAGGAGAAATTTCGTCCTGTGCCTGCAATTCTTTTATTATGCAGCACTAATGAAAATACACTTGAACATCTAAAAAAGGCCTATGGTAAAGAGTTACTTAATGGAATAAATCACTTTAAATTAAGCAATTATCCCCTTGATTTTTTCCTTTAGAGCACCAATCGGTTAAAGGTGCCTCAGCGGCATCCTCCTGCCTGCTGTGTGGATGCAGTGAGTGGTGCTGGCCATGGGGCAGGCAGAGCAGCAGCTCTGCCAGCACCAGAGGTCCTGCTCCAGCTCAGGGCTGGGTTTGCCCTGTGAGGATGGGTGGAAAGTGCCTCCTATGGGTAACTCTGTTCTTGTTCCGAGAGCTTGCAGTGGATATGGGGGTGACGGGGATTCACTGTGTTCGGGAATGGGACAGGACAGAGCAAAGCAGGTGCTTCAGCACCTCTAGCAAAGGTACCCAGGTAAAACAGGGGGGATGCTGTGGCTCTGCTGCAGCCCCCCAGGGAAGGGTGAAATGGGAGAATGACGGTTTAAGTAACCAGGTGAGACAAGCGTCAAACTCAGTTTCCTGTGTCAGCCCCTAACCAAAGGCTGGGCAGTATTTACAGGGAAGGTGCCAGAGCTCATTCGCTTGGTTTCCTAAGAGACAGCAAGTTGCTTTTCCTCTGCCACCGTGCTCACAGGGAACTTGCTGGTGGCAGCAGCCACTCAGCGTTGAGTGGAGCTCATGGTGTGTGCCCTGGTCCTGCACAGCACCGCTCCAGACAGAGGGGTGCAGGATGTGGTGTCCTTCCCAGGCCCCTCTGCGTGGTCATGGTCCTTGCTGACAGCTCTAGGAGCCAGTGGAGCCCCTTCCTGCCATGGTGCAGGCAGGTGATGAAGCGAGGAAGGGAGGGGACAGGTGATAAATAAGCAAGTTAAACAAATAGCGGGGCTCTTCAAGGGGGAAACCGCTGCTGTGAATTAGGCAAAGGTTATCCTGTGATCCTGGGAACTGAGCTTCAGGAATATGAAGGGGCTAACGCATCCTGGGCCGAGGGAACAGCCCTGCAGAGGATGTTTCCACCCAGATTGGATGTGAAGAGCCTGCGGGATCTCAGCCAGCCCCAGGAACAGCAAATGGGGAGCACTTGGTCTCACCTGTACCTCCTTCTCCTCCCGCAGAGATTCATGGCACTGGTGCTGCAGGGAACCAGCACTGAGCCTCAGTTTTGTGTTTGCACCAGATACAGTGTGAGGGAGGTGTGATGGAGTGCTAATGTGTATGGATTGCATTTCTGGTCTCATCCCTCCCTTGGAGCTTATGCCATTGACAAGGTCTCTCTGTTGTGGTTATGCCTGGACCCAGCCCTGCTGCAGGGATGGGTGTCCCTGTGCCACCCCGTCCCCTCCCTATCTCAGCCATCCAACCGGCACAGACATCAGCAAGGCAGCACCAAGCGCGGTCCCCCCACGGCTTCCACCCTTCTCTGGTTTATTTGTTAAATATCCTGTAATTACATAGAAATAAAAGGCTCCTACAGATTAGGGGGTAATTACACTTAATAGGAGCAGAATGAATATTCCTGGTTAACCATTTGGGCTTGGGCGGCAGATGGCACATAACCCGTGTTTACCTCCTGCCATCTCCGCAACCAGAGCACAGCAATTAACCAGTTGCAATCTGGCTCAGCACCAGAGGCATTAGTTCAACTGTCCCCATGTGTGCAGGTGGTTGTGGGGGTGATTTATGTGGCCTCCTCCTCCTTGAGGCTATCTGGATGCTATTGGGGTGGCCCCAGCGCTGTGGCCACTTCATGCGGCCACAGTGAATATTCCTGGCATTACCATTCTGGAGAAGCAGGCGCCCAGTCAATTGAACACAGCGGCTGCTGATGGCAGCATGACAAGCAATATCCATAACTGCTTGTAATCTTCCGCGGATATTCAGGTGCTCCCTTCCATCTCCATTGAAGATGAAGAGGCTCCTATTATCTTGAGATCCTTCTGCCGCCGGTATCGCGAAGCGATGCTGACACACGGCCTGGGCGATGTGCTCCTTGCGATCTGTGTTTGTCAGGTTTAGCAAGGTGGCCAAACGCAGGAGAGAAGCGGTTCTTGTGTGGGCAGAGTGATGGGGCTTTAACCAAGAGCTGCCCCGCAGCCTTTGGGCCAGGGCTGGAAGCCCTCGGGGCTTCCGCAGCCTCTTCTTGGAGGTACCTGGACAAGCATTTTGTCGGAAGCCCCTTTGAATGCAGGAGCTCTGATGTGCTCAAATGGTATTAATAAATACAAGAGCAGCCACAGGGAGAGCTTGGTATTTGCTGTAAATTCAGCCTCCAAACAGAGGCGTCGTTTCGTCTTCCACAGCTTAGCACCATTCGTGATTCTGTGTTTCAGCAGATTTCCCCCGGGCCCCAAGTTGCCTTTTTCATTTGAGGCTATTCCCGATTACCCGCGGCGCCTCCCCGGAGCTGCTCCTGGTTAAACACAAGTGGGTTTGACGTGTCTGAACCAACAAAAGCTGCAAGACGCATGTCACAGCGTCCTCCCGTTGCCTTAACGAGACCCTTGTACCCCTGTGCCTGTGGGGATTCACCAGTGCCTGCCCCAGGTCCCTGCAGCGGGGCTCTCCTTTCTGTGTGTGTATATGTACATACGTGTCTATGCATAACTCATCACAGAGCCTCTTCTCTTATCTGAAGGGCCTGATGGAGCAGCATGCTCACTGTCCCCTCTCCTCTGGAGCTGGGGCCGGTTGCCATTGCCCATCTATCCGTGGTATTTTGCATTAGAGGGGGGCAAATAATTGCATCACTTGGAAGTAGCTGTCCTCCAAGGAGCGTTTTTAGGAATTTAGCCAGGAATAAGCAAATGGCATTGGGCAGTGCTGCTGCTCGGTCCCCACAGTGTGTGCGGCCCTGTGTTGCTCCATAGAGGGTGAACATAAGCCTTGGAGTAAGCCTTGCTCAGTGTAAAGAGCTGATCCTGCAGCTCTCCAAGCACTGTTTGCCCTGTGCCTTGTCTCCGCACCCTTGCGGGCGCTGCCGCTGGAAAGCATGCTTTGGGCAGCCTGGGTGCGATGGGATGTGAAGGCAGCTGTGGTTGCAGGAGGGCAAAGATGTTGGAAGTGGGAGCGAGTGGATTGTGTCACTGCTTTCCCTGGAATGTGGGCATGGGCTGGGCATGGGGCGGGCGGCTGGCTGCGGATTCCCAGAGGGGAGGTTCTGGTTTGATGCTCTTCTCCACAACAGTGTTGAAATTGGGTGGTTTTGATGAAGGTGGATTTTTTATCTTTTAATGCAAAAATCCCAGTCTTGTCACAGGGAACAATGGGAAATACCAGGATAATGGAGTGTTTCCTAGGGGTTTAAATGAAGAGCTCGAGCTGATGCAGTCCAGAGGGGAGTAAAGCTGAAGCTCTCTTGACTTAGGACCAAGGCTTTGGCACTGATTCCAGAGGCACCCTCCCTTACCAGGGGTGGGAATGGGGTTGCCCCTCCTGCAGTCTCTCCTGCCCTGCCCTCCCTTCCTCCTCTCCCATCTCACTTGAGTTTGCACTGCTGGGGCTGGATTTAAGGGGGCTTTGCCATTACCTGATATCCTGCAAAATTAATCAGCAGCTGGGATGAAAGCAGACAAAAGGCACATCCTGGGGGTCCCCCTGCAGCAGCGAACCCAGTGATGGCTCTTGGGCTGAACACGCTGTTACCTGGCTTTGGGCTGGCAGAGCCCCTCTCCTCGTTGGGCATGAGGAACCTGTCCTTACAAAGCCTGTTGCTACCAGGCAAACGCTTGCTTTTGCCTTCTCATTCTTCTCCTTCTCTGTGACACTCGAGGGACCCATGGGGTTTTGCTGGGTCCCCCCCAACCCATCAGCTCTGGGGCTCCCGATGGGCAGCAGGGGGTTTAAGCCACCTAATGAATTTAGATTCAATTTGAAGTGAAAAAGAGCGTTTTCTTTTGTAGCTGACGCTGCAGCCCAAATGCCTGAGCTTCTCGGGTTTAAGTCTAATTAACTGCATTTCACAGCTTATTTAAAGAAAAGAATGGAGGCATTAAAATTGTAAAATCTAATTTTTAAGTAAATCTTTCAGCACAAAATGAATGTCGCAGTCTCGCAGCCGCCTTGGCAATATATCTCTTGTCTTCAAATTTCAACATGAGCTTTTGCAAACATGAAATTATTCATTAGACCGTCTGCTAAAAGGATAAATAAGTGTCTCTTCACATCCAAGTTCTCCTGGTTTTCCATTTAGCAAAAAGATTGGCTTATTCAGTCTGATGCCAAGTGGCCGATCACATCCCTGAGGCGAGGGGGGAGCAGGTGGCTCTGCATTGGGGCCGTTGGGAAGAGCAAGGAGCAAATCCGCTTGGCATTCTGTTAAATCTCAGCATCGCAGTCCCGCAGCCCTGCCTGCCAGCCCCCAGCTCCTAACGCCATCAAAGGGGCTCATTTATGCCCTCATTAACAAGGAATAGATTTTGCGGAACCCAAAAATATTATTTTAACAGCTCCATATTCCTATCACTTTTCAACCCCCGGTGATTTGTCTTTTCTCCTGATTAAAGTCCATAATTAATTGCTGGAGCGACGCGTTTAATACTAACTCCATAATTACTTTTGTGCATGACGTCTCCAGACCTGGCGCTGTGACCTTGAACGGGCTGTGGCTGCTGCACTGGGCAGTGCCAGGGGGGTGCCTGGGGCCAGAGTGGCCCTGGACTCACTGATGGTCCCTATGGATTCTCCCCTGGGATTTCTGGCCAGGAGGCATCTGCAGATTGAGGACTTTCTGGACAAAACTGCCAGTTCAGTGTGATGGGAGCTGGAGTGACCTGAGGGCCATGAGCATCCCCATTGCCTGGAGGGACCTATTGCAGTGTTTCCCTATATGGAAACACATCCCAAATATTCAGAGGCAGCTCAAGGGTAAGGCAGAAGGAAATGGATTGCTGGACCCTAGCAAAGCAGAGCACCTTAGTATGAGAAATGGAAGCACGGAGCTGTGGGAAAGGCGAGCGGAGGCACTGCCCGACCTTCTCCTGCCCCAACAGGCAGGTCCTGCTCATGAATCCCCTGCTTGGAAGCAGGGCAGCTCCAGCCTCATCCCAGCAGAGGCAGCTCAAAGCTCGTCCTTGCTGCCGGCCTTGTCTGTGCCATGGGGCATTCCAGGGAAGTAACGACCCACAGCGGGGCTGGTCTCACCCAGCATCCCCAGGGCAGGATGAGCGGGATGTGTTGTTTTGATTGGTTTTGCACAAGTGTGGCACCAGTGAGGAATGGAGAGTGACTGGAGCCAGGCTCCCGTTAACATCTCCATCTGGGCACTGCAGGGCTTCAGAGGGACGTGTCCCTCCAACAATGTGGTGTCACGGCTGGTCCTAGGAAGCACAAGCTGGTTTGTCCTAAGCCAGGGCAGCTCCTTGTGATGTGTAGCTCCGAGCAGGCCAAGGCCGGAGATGGGAGTGGGAGCAGAGCCCGGGATAACTCTTTGCAGTACTGCTGCTCCTTGTTATTGTTTAAAGAGTAATTCTGAATTACAATGCGTTTCTGCGGGCTCGACTGTATTCCCAAGAATCACGCTCTGTGCTAAATCAGTCTGTGGCAATCAATGCTTTTCTAATGAATTCTGAATTCCTAATGTCAGGACATTACAGTGCCTGTTTATTTTCTCTCTGCCCTTGTCTTATTCCTCTGCGCTATCCCTGTAAGCTGCATAAAATACATTAGTTGTGTATATATATTTTTTTCCCTTTCTCCCCTCTGCAGACCTCATTGGAAAAGTTAATGGTGTGTTTCTGGAGTAATTAGAATGATTTAAATGGCCTCATAACAAAGTTCTTCCACAGAAGCAGCCACTTCTCACCCTCTGTATCTGTCATATATTGGCTAGAAGCAGCAGCAGAGGAAAAACGCAACAGGAAATGGAGGAGAACAGCCCCGGGTGTGGAGATCTGGGTTCAGGGATGTGGGAATTCGTTAGGCATGGCTGGCACTTTGGCAGGATTTGCTTGGAATACATCTGGAAATGAATGAAAAGGAGGGAATGGCTCTGCAAGGCTGTGCTGTTGTGTCCCCTCCATCTCTTCCTCTGGAGGTCCTGGTGTGGCTTGAGGCAGGACCAGGAGCAGGCAGGGGAGCTCATCCTGTGCTCCCCCTCTCCGGAGCTGTCTGGGGGCTCCATGGGCAGCAGGAGCCTCGCCAGCGCTGGAATATTCAGGAAACTCTGTAGGCTGGGACTTGTGGCCTCAGGCAGACGCTGCCTCTGCAGACAGCTGCGCCTTTTGAAGCCGTTGCTGCCTCCAGCTCTTTGCTGCTCCCTTTCTCCGACAGCCACCGGGTCCCCTGGGATCAATCCCAAACCAGCTCCAGCCAAAGCGAGCCCAGGCTGCCCAAATCCGCGCGAGGAGCAGCCGTTCCCCAGGGATGCTCCCCAGCCCCGCCTGCTCAACATCTGTCTCTTGGCCCCAAGCGATGGGCTCGCCATGGCAACCGCTCCTGCCGTCCAGCAGCCCAATGCCGGGAAGGAGCAGCCGTGGCCGGGTGTTTCAGGGAGCCAGGGCTGGGATGCGGATGGAGAGGGATGGGATGGGGTTAGAGCCGTGTCCAGCCCCACATGCCAGTGCTGGCTGCGGTGGCAAAGTGCTGACCCACTGCCTGACCTTGGTACTGGCATCTGTCCCCCAGGCAGTGACTTCCCATCACTGCCAGCTTCCATGGGCATGCAATGGCTATGTCTTAGCTTGGCACTGCTTTAAGTGCACATGCTCTGGGCATGGCAGAAGCAGCACAGGGGCTGCCAGTGCTTGGTTTGGGGCACTAGCTTGGTCCCTGCAGTGGGGGACCGTGACTGAGAGGTGCTTCCATCCCTGGTCCTTCCCCTCACCCCACAGGCTGGGCCGGGATGGAGCCTGTCTTTGGAGTCTCCTCTTGTGCTCCCAACAGTGCCTTAAAAATTAAGAATCAATCCGATTATTCAAGCCCATAAACAACATCATAAAAATAACATCAATTTGCACAGAAAGGCGCTGCATTAATGTGCTGAAATAATGATGCACTTTTACAACATAAATTTACAATCAATCTTGCTTTTAACACCGTGAAACAACAGTTGGAGGAGGATCAATCCTTTGCCTGAATTAGATGGCTTGAGTCAGAGATGCTTCTGGGGGTTATTTTTGGAAGCTTTTAACAACAGCTCTGGCAGGGCTCTTGCTAACAGTGTGACAAGGTCTGTGTGTGACAGGCGGGTCTGGAGCACCCAGCGCTCCCGGTTTGGGCTCCCATGAGGTTGTGGGTATGGCTGGGTTGGCTCTGCACGCCCTGCTCACCCTCGGAGCAGCGGTGGGAAGCAGCACGTGCTGTTGGAAAGGGAACAGGCAGGAAGACGTGGTGCAGAACGTGGCTGGGCTGGAGCTGGATCATCACTCCTGAGCCTCTGACCACACACATGGGAGCTGGCAGTTCTTCCCTAGGGATAACTCTCCCCGTCCCTTAGACCTGCTGCAGCACTGTGTGTCCTGGCATGGGGTGATTGCCTGGATAAAGCCTGATAACTGCAGCTTGGCCTTGCCAAGAGACATCCCCCTTCCCTCTGCCCTGCAGGTCATGGCAGCCACTGCAGCAGCTTGCTTCCCAGAGCTGCATCCCACCCGGATAACTTTTCCGAGTGCTTTGCCAGTAAAGGCACAGACCTTATTGACTCCAGCATCCCCAGGCCCTGTTGCTGCTGCTTTTTAGTTTGCTGTCTTCCTGTATTTATTATTTTTCCTTGTAAATGGGCACCAGAATGAAATCTATGCTTATGGAGAGATTGATTAGTTAACCAACTCAATTATAGCTTTAGCCGAGAGCTATATTAAGTAATGCAGCAAGATTATTGCTCTGTGCAGATCCATTTTGTTAAACAGCTGTTCCCTGGCCCAAGGAGCAGAAGATGGGAAGATGGAGGTTAAAAATGCTCTTCTAGTCCTGGAGACATGCACAAAAGCCATGAGGCAGCAGGGACCAAGGCAGGAAAGGGGGACAACCTGAGCCCAGGCTCCTTATCTGGATGGGCTCCCTTCCCCAGGGGCAGCAGGCCCAGAAGGGAAGAGAGGCTGTCCCCAAAGACAGGCTGTCCCCTGCACCCTCACCATCCACGACCCTCTTGCAATGCCCTGTTCCTCCCTGTTTTCCTGGCTCTGGCTCTGCCACTCACACAGTGAAGGGCCCACAGGCAGCAGCAGAATGGGCATCTTCTACTTTGTGTTGTCATCAGTGTTGGTTTTCCATGGTGTGGATTCCTTTGCTTCACCTCTCCCTGCTTCCTTGTGCCCACTCTTAGGGAGACACAGGCAGGGAGCATCCGAATCCTGCAGGGAAAATGACAGGAACAGCCCTGGGAGCTGATGCAAGGAGTGATCTCTGGTGTGCTCCCAGTGTGCTGAGCCCTGGGTGGCATGGCCAGGCTGTGCACGCCAGGATGCTCCTGCTGGGGTTTACAGCAGCCTCCCACCAGCACCTCATAAATATTGAGTTGGGAGCTATCTACATAGCCTTGTCCTGGGTTTATAGATAGCAAAATGGGCAACGCTCCTCGGCATCGCACTCATGGATGCATGGTGGTGGTGGCAGGTGCCCACCACAGGGCTCCAGCAGCCCTCCAAGCCTTGCTTTCCACTCTCCATCCCTCCGTTACAACATTAATGGCTTCCAGGGAGCTCCATCGGGTTTCTCTGTGTAATTAAAAGGAAGCTGAACTCACCTTCATATTCTAAGTGTCTTTTAGGAATACAATTAACTTCTGCACTGCTTTTGTACTTTCTATGAGGACAAGCGTGTTATTGCTGGGAACACGAACGTACAAATGCAAGAGGATCTGGGTCAGATTTGGTTATAATTAATGTTGTCTGCCCTGTGTTTAAGTGCTCTCCTGCGTGTTACATCTGCCTTCGTGTGCGACTGCGAGTGCCATTGCAGGGAGAGGGGCCAGGGCTGCCTGTCTGCCTGTGCAGCCCGTTCCAGGCTTCCATACCATGGGTGAGGTGGGAGGTCCTGGTGATCCCAATAGGAGCTGCTCTGTGCTGAGGCCTGGGGCTGCCTGCCTGGCCGAGCACCTTGTAAAAGCACCCGAGGGACTGTTATGATCCGGCAGGCTCAGGTGAAATAATGAGTTTTCATTGCTGCGCTATAAACTTTATGGAAGTTATAAAGCAGGGATGCAAGGCAGCACCTGGAAGAGCTCAGCAGGGGGACAGGACCGCTCTGGGCGCCCACAAGTGTGTAATTCAGAGGATGGTGGTGGCTGGCACTGAGCTGTGTTTCCCCACTCTGGGGAGGTGCGATCCTGCTCAGTGTGCGGGTACCGGGAGTGCGGGAGATGGATATGTATGGGTGAGAGAGAGCCCATGAATTAAATACTGGAAGCACCACCCCACTACAGCATCACACGAGGGTCACTTGTTTTATTGACTGTGGCACAATCCAATCCATTTCCAGGCTGACACTTCTGGTCCTTCCTTCCTCTCAAAGCGTTTCAGTTACAGCAGCTCAGCTCCCCAAAGGGTGCTTTCCCCTTCCGCCGCCATTCAAAGCCCCTGGGGGTTTGTGTTTTCTGAGATGCAAGCTCTGTGCTGGTCGCTGTGTGCTGCAGGGGCTGCTGCTCCCCAGCATGGCAGTGGGGCAATGCCAGAGGGATGGGAGGGGGTCTGCAGGGAACAGGACAGTCGGGTCATTGCAGTGATGATGGGCATGGTCCTCTAGTGGAGCTGGCATCCCCTGCCTGCTTTAGGGTATCATGAGCTCTCCAGGACATCCTCTGTTTCTCTCTCTGTCACAGCATGATGCTCAGCACAGATGCCAGCAAGAGCCTTTAGGCTCTAATTCTGCTGATGACAGCAGTAGCTAAGTTTGGTCTCTATCTTCATTGTCTGGAAACAACGAAGGGCTGGGGCCTGCTGCTCAGCATGGAAACCCAATCCTTCATGTGAAATTCATCCCGGGCTTGGGAAAATCACTGTCTTGTTCTCCTGGGGCCGGTGGCAGGCTGCAGTGTAGTGCAGTGCTGACCTGCTACCCGCAGCATTCCCAGGGGAAGGTGCTGCAGGACAGGCAGGGATGTTTGACACTCAGCAGCAGGTCTCTGAGAGAGATTGCTCCTGCGGTACAGCCTTGCGAAGCTCACTCTTACATATGTAATTCAGCCTTAATGACTCGATATGGTCAGTGCTATCTGAGGGCCCAGGGCTTGCCCCCAGCCTGCTCTGATTAACAAAGCACCTGGCCAGCAAAGATCTGCTGATCCAGTGAGCCAGGGCTGTGCTAGACACCGCTCGATGCCGCCAAGAGGCAGCAGTAACTGGGAGGCATCGATTTCGACATTAGCCGGCTTTTACATTTGCAAGCAGACGATGCAAGGACCTTCAATTATCTTCAAAGCAGCTGAAGGGAGGGAAATTGGTCCTAGATGTGGTAAATAGACTCCACAAACTCTAGTGAAGCATGCAGAGAGGTACACGAGGGAATCACTGATTCCTGCGTAACTGGCTGGAGTTTACTCAAACAGGTGATTGGAATTCTCCAGACTTCATGGCAGGCGCTTCTGGTGCTAATCTGAACCGGGGCTTCGTTAGTCTGAGCGGGATTATTGCTTTAAGAGGTGATCTTCATCTGGCATTCCCCAAGGGCCTTTTCCTGCTTGGCAGTGCCTGGAAAGGGAGAGATTGCCACTCCAAATAGCTGTGCCAGCCATTGCTGCTCAGCGTTGGGGCTACAAGCACTGCGCGTCTCGCAGCAGCACTCGCACTAGTGAGCCTAGTGCAGTGGTGTTTGGTCTTTGAGTTTTGGTTTGGATTTTGGGAGGGTTTGGCGCTGTGGTTTCTCCTGACACCGTATGAATTGCCTGTATATGTTGGACCGGGTACTCCCAAGAGCATCTGAGCAGCAAGGGAATGTTTCTTGGGCTCTGAATAATGTGTCTACCCCTGCAGATGCTGTGCACAAAGAAATTTGGTCCTAAACTCTCCCAATACCAGCAGCCCCTGGGGCTCCCCAGGGCTGCTGAGGCTCCTGGGACATCCCGGGATGCTGGGGGCAGCGCTCCCTGCTCCTATGGGAATCATTGCACGGCACTGGGATTGCTCCCTCTCCTCTTCTCCCTTCCCATGGGATGCTTCATCCCTGAGCTCCCCTTGGCAGCTCTCCTCCCACTTAAGGATCCCCTGGCACAGTTTGCCGAAGAGAGAGCAGATGAGGATGCAAGCATCCCCTGTTGGGATGAGGAAGGTTTAACCCAGTGCTTGAGGTGGGACAGGAGCTCAGGAACGTGACTTGCTTGGGGTTATCTTGTGTCAGCACCACTGTGTGCATCCCACAGCAGCTATCAGGATCCCACCTGCGCCATGTACCCACAGTCGTAATGGTGTGTAAAGAACACAAGAGCAGTGTTATTACACTTGCCACCCTCGGCTTCTCCATGTGGGGTGGCAGCATGCCTGCGTTTCCCTGCATACCCTGTTTCCACAGGCATTGCTCCTCAACAGGTTATTAACCTGGCGAGGAACCCAACTCTCCCCGTGAGCTGGTTCTGCTCTCCCTCTGTGCAAGGGAGGAAACACCAGCGGGAAGATGACTCCGTCACTGTGCCGAGGCTTAAACAAAGAAATCCTGTTTAAAATGGGTTTTTTCAAGCCCTGGTGGTTTCCCCGGCCCCAAAGGTGGTATCGAGCAAACACACCAGATCTTTCCGACAAGGATTATTGACTGGGAGCCGCACACCGTGTAAACAGGGCTGGCAGTTTTGATCTACAGCGCGCCCGTGTCAATACTTCAATTGATCCAAGCCGAGCGAGCCTAAAGCCCTGGCAGAACTCAGGCTCGGCAGTGCTGCCAGGAGGGAGCTCGGCAGCAGATCCCCTTCCTGACGGAGCAGGGCTCCGAGGGGCACAGGGAAGTGCAGTGACCCTGCAATGTGTGAGCTGAGGCATTGCTTTCCAGCCCAGCAGGATGGATGGGATGGATCTACGAGGCTGGGCTTGCTCTCCTATTGCCTAGCAACACCGCAGGGCCAGCAGCAGCCGGAGAGGGAACAGGGAAACCATACGTGGCTTTGGCCATGCTCTGTCTGAGCAGCCTCTGGGACCCTCTTCCTTGCCACCCATCCTGCCTGCTGTGGGGTCCCAGTGCAGGGAGGTGATGGAGCAGGGCCAGGGATGCTGCAGCACATCCCTGTGTTTATTCTTGCATTTAGCATGGTCTTTATGGAATGGGTGGCTTATGATGCAGCTTAGGCTGTGGCATGTGGGTACCTCTGGAATCCGGTCGGGATATCTGAAGTTGTCTGCTTGGAATGCTCACACTTAACATGTCTCTCCCAGTCTGGCAGAGTCCCCACTCATACAGACACTATCTGTATGTAGAGCTACCATATGAGGCATAGAGGAAGGAGTGCTCCCAAGTCAGTGGGAGTAGCACCCTACGGCAATCCGTAGGGACTTGGCTCCATCCCTGCATCAGGCACACAGCAGCTTCCAGCAGGCCCAGGAGAAAACCCCCTCCTGCCTGTGAGCAGGGATGTGATTTCAGGAGCCGAGCCCGGCCTATCAAGGAAACTTCCCTCGAAACCCTTCATCTCATTTGTTATTTTATGGGAGCAGAATGAATCTCTGGGTGTGAGTCAGGCGGCGGCATTGCAATAGGCACCAAGGGGATAAATAGAACTGCTTTGACAGGGGAATTCAGCACTGTCGCTCTCAAAAGGAGATCAGAGAGGAAGAGCTGTCTCTGTGCGGCGTGGCCAAAAGCCAGGGTGATTTGTGGTGGGAGAGGAGGCAGGCGGGTGCGGAGCCACATTTCAGGCGCTATGAAATCACTGCTATGTTTTGATTAAATACAGAGCTCCTCGGTAATGAGAAAGCCAAAACACAACCTGCATACTCTTGGCCACAACACAGGGGATCTGAAAGCCCCACTGAATATTTCATCTCCTCCTTGGACCGCTGTTGCTGTGCAGTAAAATGAGGGAGAGCTTGAGTCCCTGGCCCAGCCCGTGGATTGCACTGCAAGAGCAGCCCGGGGCAGTGATGAGGATGGCACAGGGCTCCAGTAGACTCCTGCAGACTATTACGTAGTTTTACACCCAAATAATCCTGCCTCGCTCTGTAATTGCCCTTCTCTAGTCACATTTCCCATTGTCTGCTAATTAAATCAAGCAGCACAAGTGCAGGAACACCTAGTGAGCTCTGCTCTGGCATTGCATTGACACGTTGGAGCTGCCAGTCACTGTTTTCATGCACACCCTCAGATGCTGCTTGTTGGGAACAGACTGCTCTCTGTCTCCTGGGGCTGCTGGGAGTGGGGTGCACCACCTAAGGGTTCCCCTGCATCTCTAGCATCACCGTGCTGGGTGGCTGGTGGGTCGTGACGTGCAGGCTGGCAGCTCCATGCAGCCTGTGCTGCGAGTGGCTGGCCTGGCCATTGCTGTTTGCCTGGGACGTCCTCCAAACGGTGTCCAGTCAGAGGGAATTTTCAGCCTGAGCGGTGATTTGGCTTCATTCTGGAGGCAGCAGAAGGTTTCCTGTGATGCTGGAGGGCTCTTGGCAGTTGGGGCAGGGATTGCATTGTGTGTCCTTTAGGTTCAATGGGGTTTGTAAGGCAGTGGGCACACTGGTGAGCTGATGGGCACCAGAGCTGGTGAGGAGGATGGGGAGAGGCCCGGAAGAATGAATCTGTCACCACGTTCCCAGGGCAGGGATGCTGTTGCAGTGAGCCCCCCTCACCAGGCATCAGTGTCATGGGAGATGGGGCACTCCTCCCTCCACTGGAGCTATTTATCTTGGGAGAAACAGAGGAATATTTTGTATCTTTGACAAAGCAGCACTTTACGGGCGCTTGACACTTTATTAACTAATCTCTGGTACTTGAGTAATTTATTATGCTTAAGCTGGTGCCATCAAGTCTCTCAGCAGTGTCCGTGTGCGCCGGGAAATAAATTAAAGACTGTCCAGAGATACTTGGCTCATCGCTGTGATTGCTGGGCCAGCGTGATGGAGGGCTAAGGGTCTCTCCTCCTGCAAATGGGAAATTAGGAATTAATAAGACGACAGGACAGAGCCCTGGAGCTGCGTCTGGCAGGGAGCTGCAGCTGGGGGGGATGCTGTGTGGGCATGGTGCTGGCACGGTGGTTACCCAGTGGCCCCATCCAGGAGGCTCCGGGGGCTGTATGAAACCTAGCGGTGTGCCAACGAGTCAGTGGGATAATGTGGGTAATTACAGGCCTGTCAGCCTGACGTTGGGCCTGGACAGTATAATGGAAGAGCTGATGCAGGACCTCATTAGAAAAAAATTAAAGGAGGTAATACAATAAATGCCCGTCAACATGAGCGCACGGGAAATGGGTCTTGTCAAACCAAGCTGATATCTTTTTGATTAGATTACAGTTTTGCTCGGAGAAGGCAGTAATGCTGATGCAGTATTCTTGGACTGCCGGTGGTGGTTGAGTTGGTGCCCCAAAGCTTTCGGATCAGGATTCTCCAGGGCAGCTAATGGGATTGAAAGTGGGCTGAGTGATCGGTCTCACTCCAAAGCCTGAAATGTGGCATCTGTGAGGGGAGTGCTTCTGCCAGCACCCCCATTGCCCACCCAGTACAGGGGCTCACGGTGCATTGGAGGTGCCCTGGGGTTCTTACAGCTCTTCTGACCACAGCCGCAGCAAGAAGATGCTGAGCTGCCCCATCCGCAGGTTTCCATGGCAATGCAAAATTCCTTGGCCTGGGGAGGAGGGAGCCAGCCTGGAGCCCCTGGCTTCTGCCTGGGAGTGATGGGATGGGGCTGGGGCTGGGGCTGGGGTGGCTGCACCCCCACCAGCAATGGCTGGTGATTGAAACATGCACCATTTAATGCATGACAACAGAGGAAACTATAATTACTCAGCCTGCGCCTGGTTGCTTCCCCTCCCCAAACTGCCCAACTCATGGAAGGAAGCAGAAGGAGTAGGGAAGGAGGCTGAGGGCAAAACCTGATTGTGTTTATTAAGCCTATACAAAGAGGCGGCATGGTAATAATAATTAAATTAATTATAAATGCAATTTGCTTCTGAGAAAGTGCTCTGACAGCTTATGAGCTGTCGGGCTGATCCGACAGGCTGGGCTTGAGACAGGGATGCAAACCCACCCTGCCTGCACGTCCTGCCCAGTGATGGCCCCTGCGTGTGGTGCCATTGGTGCGCCATCGTTCTGCACAGACACCTTCCTTGTCTTTGCTTTCCCCATAAAGGCAGCAGAGCTTTTGTTGCTTTGGAAGGCCTGGCTTTCTTTGGGAGAGAAGCCCACTGTCCTGCTTTCCCTTTAATAGAGAAGTTGCAAGAACAGCTAAAATGACCTTTCTGGAAGGAAAGCCTGCAAGGCAAATGCAAAAGGGATGTCCCAAATACCTCATTCACATAAAGTAACGCTTGGGATGGCTGCACACTTATAGGCTGATGCCAGGCAGAGGATGGTTTATGACTTTGTTGAAAGTAACAAATAATCTGCTGAAAGATGAGAAAAGAGCTGTCTTTAAAGTGACAAGTTTTTGGCCCAAACTGCTGGGTCTGGTAAGCTGCTCAAAGGAAACAGATTGATTTCAACCAGAAACAGTTTGATTGAAAGCCTTGTTTTCTGGGGGAAAAAAGGAGGTTTGACAGAGCATTTTTATAGTAACCCTGCATCAGAACTGGAAGTCACCCTTCTCCAGTGGTCGGAGTGCTCCCCTTAGCACCCCTCGATGTCCCTCATGCCACATGGTGCTGATGGCTTCATTCTGAGGATGCTTTTGCAGGCAGGCAGAGGGGTGGGGATGGGGCAGTGCAGGCTGCTCCTCTCCCTGTGCCCCCGGTTGGCTTCCCCTTGCATCACACAGGGGCTGAAATCACTGCCTGCAGTGCTGTTCCCAAACTGCCTCTGAGTGCCGTGCTGAGGCCAGGCCTGTGCTTCCGCAGCCTGCTGGGCTGTATCCTGCAGTTTTGACTTCTTTTGTTAACGCTGGAGCCTGCCTGTGCCATGCAAAGTAGGTCAGAACATGAGCAAGGAGCCTTTCTGATGGCCCGGGTTGGGAAGCGGGGAAGTGCTGTGCTCTCCTCTCCTGTCCCACTCCTTTCTGCAGAGGCATGCTGACATCAACCACCTCAAACCACCGCCTTGGAGCAGCAAATTATAAGTTAAATTAGAAATAATGCCCGGCTCTCCCAGGGCTCTGTCTGTTACTCCAGGCTTGGAGCCGTTTCCCTGCCTGTCTCTGCATTCAGGCCGATGCAGTCATTATGTCTGTGGGGTGCCTGGCTGCATTGATCGGCCTGAAAAATGTATGAGTGCGCGGCCTCGGTGGGCACGGCGCAGCTCCAGATCCCAGCATCCTGCTGCAGCCCTGGATCCCAGCATCCTGCCGCAGCCCTGGGCCATGGCTTCGAGCCATGCCCTGCCTGCGCAGGCAGCGGAGTGAGGAGGGGAGCAAACCTGCCCGGTGCTGCCCCGCGGCAGTGTGCCGTGCCTGTGCTGTGTTCTGCATGCTGCAGTTGAGGCCGCGGTCCCTGAGCACTGGCACAGGGATGTGATGCCACCGTGGCATTGCCATTGCTGCAGGGAGGGAACTGTGAATCCCAGCGGCCTTTGCAGGGGTCTCTGCTGCTTACTACAGCGGGTGTCAAGCAGGAGGGTGGAAAGCTGCTGCTTCCCTTTCCTCTCCTCCTGCTGGGGACAGGACAGTGGTGCCATGTGCTTGCTGCAGCTACGAGTAGAGCTCTCTTCATGGGGGCAAGTCAGGGACATGCTGCAGAGAGAGGATTCTACATCAAAGCTGTAGTGCGGCTGCGCCAGCTCCCGTGCAGGTCTTGGGAAAGATGCGAGAGTTTTCCAGGCAGTTTCCAAAGTTCAGGAGGGGAGGAAAGTGCTGGCTAAGCTGCTCTTCTGGCTCACCTCCTGCTTCACCCACCGGCTTTCCGTGTAGCTGTAATGGATGGAGAAGAGTGTGTTTGAAGGTCTCGGGGGCACAGAAGGCAGCATGTGAGCCATCAGTCAGGTGCAAAAGCAAAGCAGTAACATTTCAGTGCAGTGATTTTTAATAATTTATGATTTTCACTCGGTTCCCAGAGTGTTATTACCTCACTTAACATCATTTACAAATTACACATGATCCCATCAATTGTAGTAAAGTGAGGAAGTGTCTGGGAGATGCTCAAAAATCAAACGGTATAGAGCAATTGAGAATTTATGGACCTGAATGGGCTGCAGCACCGGCGGGGGCAGCGGTGCAGTGCCCAGATGCCGTTGCAGAGGCTGGTTGTGCCCCAGGACCCATCTGGTTCCTGGCATGGGGATGGCATCATCCTCTGAGCCCACCTGAACCGTGTAGGTGCTGACAGCAAAGGGGGAAGATGCAGCCCCTCTCCCACTGTTTGCACTGTTGGTGCACAATCAGTGCACAGACACGATGAGGTGAGGATGGAAGGGCTGTGGGCTCTTGCAGAGAAGCTGCTGCAGCTCCTGCACTTCCCCTGACCTGTTGCTTCAGCCCTGCATCACTGATGGTTCCTGATGGGGCCGCATAGCCCTGCAGCAAACTAGATCCAGCGCTGCTCGGTGTGGAGGCTCCCTGCTCTGCCCAGAATCGTGCAAGGAAGGACTGCAGAAAGCAAGCCCTCTTCCCACTCTGCTCCTCATTAGCGCAGCATCCCAGGCGATGCTTGGAAAGTGCCATTTCCTTTGTGTCATGGGTGGCACACAAATCCTCTCCATAGCAACGCAGCCGGTGGCGGGCAGGATGTGGCCCGGCAGGATGCTCTGCTGCGGGGACCTGGGCGCCTGGCATGGGGCAAGGGGACTTTGTCTTGGGCTCCTTGGGGTCCAGAGGAAGGGAAGGAAGGGGCTGTACAGCTGCAACAGATTGTGACAACTTGGTGGTGGATGCAGATTGGGGTCAGGCACCTTGCTTTGGTCTGAAGAGAGTTTTGGTGTGCGCATCGTGCTAGTGGAGGGGGTACCTGGGGACAGCTGACCAGGAGCTCGTGCTGTCCTCTGCCCTCCCCCAAACCTGCCGTGTTTCAGGTGGAGTGAACCTGCTGTTTTCCTCCTGGAGACTGCTGGGGAAGGGATGAAAGCGATCCTCCATGCTGCTTCCTCCGGCATTCCTTAATTATCCTCCTCACAGGGTTCAGAGACAAGCGAGCCTCTGCAGAGACAACAGCCCTTTGTTATCTAATAACTTACAGAGAGCAGACATTTGCATACAGTGAAAAGAAGGGGGGCACAGGCGAGGAAGGTGCCTGCTCTGAGCATCTCAGAGGCATTGGCTGGCAGCAAGGCCCCAGCCGTTCTCCCTGCCCGGAGTTCTCCCGGTATCTGCGGTGAGTGGACTCACAGTCCTCTCTCCTTAAAGGCGCAGCACTTGGCAGAGCATTTGAACTAAATTGAACGTCTGTGTCCTGCAAAACTGTGCTTGCATTCTGCCTTTCATGATCCTGGATGTGCCAGGCATTGCGCTGTTGAGAGCAAACCACATAAAAAGGCTGCTGAAATGTCAGTGCAATGGAAGGGGTCAGGCGCTGGTGTGCCTCTTCAGCAGAGGTTTTCATCCTAGCTGAGGGGGACTGAGCTACCAGGGTTCCTCGCTAAAGGCATGGGATTAGGTTGGATTTCCAAGCTCGCCATCACTGCCAGGCTCTGCTCTGTGCTGCCTGAAGCGGGGGCCATGGGTAGCATCAACCCAAAGCAGTGGGGGTACTACTGGGGTCCATCCAATCTGCAAAGGGATTATCCTGAAGGGAACAGACAGGAGCAGCTGCTCAAATGCATCAACTTGTTGAAAACCAGAGAGATGTGGGTACCACCGGCACAGAGCGCGATCACTTAGGTGCCTCGGCCCATCTGCGTAAAGTAACTATTGATTTTGGTTGATACGCATTGATTCCAAGAAAACGGCTCTGCTTTGAAAATGAACTTCCAGTAGTTTCAAGGGAAAATGCAATGTGTGGTCTCTCTCGCAGGGCTCCCTTGTTTCGTTAGAAGCAGCTCGTGCATTTGAAAACAGAAGCAAAGCCAAACAAATAGCTCGGAGGGAATTAAAATGCATCGATTCTCCAGGTGGGAATAATGGCCTCTGTTAAAAGCTTTTGGAGACCTTAACACACATTGCTTTGAATAAAGATCTCTCTCCGGCTGCTTCTCCTGCACCTCCCTCCGTACCCATCTTTGGGATGAGGATGTGGGAGCTGCACTGGATGGGTACCAGCCCTGGGATGTGGCAGCTTCGCTGTGGTCCTGCTCTTGGATGGGGATGCTCCCCACCTGTCCTTAGCAAAAGAAGCTGCTTATCGAGGGCTGTCCATTGCTGGCTGGCTGTCCTGCTTGAGGCATCTCCTCCCTTGCAGTCATTTTAATTGGCATGGAACAGCAAGTACTTCAGCAGCAGGTCCTGGCCAGCCTGACCTAGCATATCCTCATCGTTCAGGCCATCGGGCACAGTCCATCTGGGAGAGCAAGTCCTGGTCCCTCCAGCAAATCCTTCCTGTTAATTAAAGGTATTAATTGGCTCGCAGCCTGCTCATTTAAAGAGGCAGTGGCCTCTGTGGTGCCTGGCAGTAGTTAGAGCTGCTCAAACCTGGGCACTCACACAGGGGGTCTGTGTCCCTGTCCCCGGGGAGGAGGGGTGCAGGGGGATGCTGGTGCTGTGAGCTGTGCAAAGGGGCAGGACACCAGAGGAGTGAATGCGCAGCATCCCAGGATTGCTTCTGGCCCCTCTCTCCACCCAGCTGGGGCTGAAGGCACCCAGGTACACATGGGCAGCGAGCAAGACCTGCTGCAAGCAGCAGAATCGCATTGTCAGGCAGCACATTTGTATTGAAGCAGATGATTTCTCCTATTCCCTACCCTTTGTGGTTCAATTTGTGTTATAAGCCATGGGAGGGATGTGCTCCATGCTGTATTTCAGGGTCACTCAGGCAGCTCCCATCCTGCTGCCACAGCCCAAAGTTTTTCTGCCTGAAGTTAGTTCAAGTCTTTGCACTTCCATTTCCGAATGTAGTCTGGGAGTGACATGAAAATTAGATCTAATAATGAATGATTACAACTTTCAAGGTAAGTCTAGTTGGTTGACTAATCAATTTGGTTAAGTGAAAATCCATAGCAAATGAGTCAGCCGCAGTACAACGCTTCTCCATCCAATTTAAATTAAAACACCAACCATAATAATTTCACAATTACTCTGTGAGGATGCACCAGGGACTTGCCCCTTGAGAAGGAAAATGTCAAGGACTGCATGAGAGGCCCAGGAGCCGCAAGGAGCAGCCTCTGGCATGACTGGCCGCTCCGCCTGCAGTGGAGCCTGGAGGGATGCTCGAGCAGGCAGGGATGCAGTGACAGGTCTCCAGCTCCCCAGCACATCTTGGCTCTCTTTGGAGCTAAAAGCCTCTGTGGAGCCGCATGGACCATGGTGCGCTGCCCATCCCAGCACCAGCAGTCCCTGCTGCAGGCTGAGCCCAGCCCAGCGAGGGCTCAGGGGTGTTTATAACACAGCCACAAAGGAGTAGGGACAGGGAGTCCGGTCGTGTAGATCAAGTTGTAATTCCTCTTTGTTGCTGTGGCAGGACTGCGAGGGACACGAATGTTAAATCCCAGGAAAGTCGCCTCTGCAGCAGCCTTTAGTGGTGTGAATTATTGATGTGTGCTCAGTTGTGCTGCGCAGTGAACTGTACCCAAAATACATAAAGTCACCGCGGTGCGAGCAGTGTTGGCTGGGGCTGTGGGGCGGCTTGAGATGGGTGCTCATCCCATGGTGGTGAAGAGGGGACTGCGCAGGGGGTGCAGCAGTTCCTCCTCCCGTTTGCATCTCTCTCTTCATCTTCCTTCATTACATACTGGAAATAATGAATGACCCATGCACGCAGCAGGGTGAGAGCGCTGGGGCAGCACTGCCAGGGGTGCTCGTAGGCAGCATGGTGGCACCTCACTTCCCCAGGGACTCGGGGCAAACTGTAAGGACTGTCATGATAAATAATAGAGCAGCTTCTTCTCCTCATGGCTGTGAATGAGCTCCTGCCTGGTGCGGGAGAAGCCTTTGGATGTGTCTTGGTATAAATGGTCAGGCACTAGTGAGTGAAAGCCAAGAGACATCTGTTTCATGCTGCAGATGCAAAGGTCCCTGCGAGGGTGCTGGGGGCTGAAGAGCAGCAACTGCTCATGGGTTTCAGAGCATACACCCCTTCAATTCGCCTTCCCCAGGCTGGAGAACGTGCTGGGCCACGTGAGAGGCTGTCGCTGCCCGTTGCAAGGAGAGCCGTGGAGTTTCCCCTTGGAAAGCTGAAGGGGGAAGGGATGATCAGATGTGACTCATGGAACAGATGGATTTATGGATTATTTTGGAGCCTCATGTGCTAATTTTGCAAATGCTGTATGTCTGCAGGCTCTTAATAGCTGTATTCCTGGGTAAATGGATAAAGAATATGTCCTGTGGGGCCTGGAGGCTTTGGGGAATAACTTATGCAAATCCTCCAGTCTGCAAGCAGCTGGTGATGGTTTTCTGCAGTTTCCCTCTTGGGATGGTGCAGATCTGCTTGGTGTGCTCCAAAGAGCCCAGGAAGGACTCAACCGTGCAACTGGCATGGCTCCGGGTGGGTGCGCCAAGGACTTTCGGGGGTACTAGAAGCATAGATAAAGAAGGATGTGCTTCCCAATAGCCTTGCTGCTGGGACAGCTGGAGCCAGGGGAGCACAGAGGCCTGCAGCCTCTGCTGCCTTGGGACGAGGGATGCTCAGACAATGTCCCTGCAGAGGGACCGCATGTGATGGATGCAGAGCTTGTGGGTGTCTCAGTGCCAGGAGCTGGTGCTGGTGGGGCTGTCCATGCCGCCTGCTGCTTCCCTCCTCCAGACGAGCATCCCGCCCGCTCCTGGCTCAAGATGTCCTTTGAATGGTAAGGCTCTATTTTCACAACTGCTTTAGCTCTAAGAGGCAGAGCTCAGGCAGAGCCGCAGCCTGGTTTGAGAGCAGGAGCTGAGGTGCTGAAAGATGCATTCCGAATGCGAGGTGAAGGGAAGAGAAATTATTAAACTCACAGATAGCAGCAGAGCTTCCTTTGTGAGCGGTGGAGATGGGAAATTATGCTGAAGCAATGCATTGCAAATCACCCACTGAAAGGCAGAGAAGGCCCTTTTATCCTCCAGGCCCTGAAGTTTTTCTGCTATCTTTGTATGCAGAGGCATTCCTTCAGGGGAGAAAGAGAAGCCAGCAATTTTGTGCCTGATTGGCAGGCTGTCCAGTGCCAGTAAAGATGTTTGTTTTTTCAGAGAAGGGCTCACAGACTGAAATCTCCCTCTTGCATTTTCCATTACAGAGGAAAATGAGACTTGGAAGGCGTTCTCCATTAGCGCAGCTTAGCCTCGGAGTAATAGTGGTGCTCCAGCGACTTGAGAGGGGGAACGCTCCACTCCAGTCCAGCAGCCAAGCTGCATGGCCTGGGTTCAAAATGCCCCTGGGCAGAGATTCTCCATCACCCTTAGTGTTTGTTGGTACTCCCAATGTCGAGGGGGCCGTTCAGCAGGCACTGGGATGGCATGCTCTGCAGGGCATTTCTCATTGCCCTGGCACAATGAGATGGACAGAGGTTGGCCATAGGCACTTGCACCCCAGTGGGTGTCAGGGATGGGCAGCACGGTGCATGGCAGCAGAGGATGTGTGTCCTACCCCAAGCCCCCTGTGCCAGGCTCCGTTCGCTGCTGCTGCGCAGCAGACAGGAACATCTGTTAACACAAATGCTTTTCGGAGCCGTTCTC
Organism: Amazona ochrocephala; assembly: GCA_039720435.1. NCBI lineage: Eukaryota > Metazoa > Chordata > Aves > Psittaciformes > Psittacidae > Amazona > Amazona ochrocephala. Next base: position 7,560,893 of record CM077895.1, read on the forward strand.
AGCGCTCGCCCGGCATCTGTGTTGAGCAAACCCCCGCTCGGCTTGTTCAGCCTTTAGTTCTGGAACGGGTTCAAACTGCGCTCCGGAGCCGGGAGCGGGGGGAAGAGCCACTAAAGCTTTAATAAGGCGTCGAGTCAGAACTTCTGCCGGGCTCCGTCCTCTATGCATGGGGGAGAAGAGCGGGATTCCTTAATAACAAACACCTTTACAGCAGCTCATTAAATCACTGCGTTTCTGAAGCGCAGCAGGACACTTGTGTGAATAAATAGCGCAATCTCCCAGCCTGAAGTATTTTCACATCTGAGTTATTTCCCCTGCATATGATCAGCGACTTCCTTGGCTTTTTTCGCTCCCCCCTCTCTGCCAAATGATTTTCACTGATGAGCACAATTAACAAATGAGAGACAAAGTCAGAAAAACACGTTTTCCCCCAACCTCCCCTTCTTCCTTTAATGTTTTATAGTTTAACAAATCGCCCAGGAAACGGGAGCGAGGAGAGGCTTCTGCTGCTGATCCAAAGGCAAAGCTTTTCTCTCCTCCTTGCTGCCTGTCTTTGTAGGCTACAAAATGCCACAAAGCAAAGAGTGAAAAGATGCGGCCAAAAAAAGGAGAACGGAAGGACAGACCCTCTCAAGGTGCTTTTCTGTTCTTTATGTTTGCTCCTTTCCCATCCTAGTTCACATGTTGTGTCCATGAGATGCTTAAAAGGTACCAACAGACCAGGACACATGGTGAAACAGGCAGAGCAAAAGGCTTTCTCGCTCACCTCAGCTCTGCCAGGGTCTGTAGGAGGGAGTGAGTGGCCAGCAGGGAATTCTCTGGATGCAGGTGGATGGGAATGGTGCCAGGTCCCTTCTCAGCCCCTTGTCAGCGCTGGCATGGGGGCACAGCCAGTGCTTGGTGTGTAGCAGGGATGAGCAGGGCTCCACGCACATGAGGGCTCTGAGCCCTCATTAGTAGCACAACTGATCCCCTTGAGAATGAGCTGCAGCCCAGCGTGTGGCACAAAGGGGTGTCTGAGCCATGTCTAGGGGCAGATGAGCTTCACCCCTCAGTGGCACAGTGTTAACCTGGGGATGCCTGAGGTGGGATGGGGATGGCAGCAGGCTGGGACCCAGGACAGGGCGGTGCTCCCTGAGTTATACCCCTCCATGCAGCATTCCCTATGAAGGCTTTTCCAGCATGATCTAATTATCAGGTAAATAAAGGGGCCCTCCCTCCCCCCAGTTAGTTTGTTGGGTAGCTTTATTGCCAGCAGGAGAGAGATGACACAGAAGTATATTACGTGCAGTGTTGCTGGTAATTATTTTTATTGCTCCGTGTGAGGTTTATGGTGGTAGCAGGGTGAGCTTGGAGCTGCTGCCTCCCGTTTTGTTGTAATTAACGTTCCCTGTGTGCTGCGGGTGGCTGGGCAGAGATGTGCTGGAGTCAGGCGTTCCGGGGCACCAGGAAAGGGCTCTCTGCCTGCACCACGCTGCCTGCACTGCCCAGCATGGAGCCAGGGCACCAGCCCAAATGAAGACCACAAGGTTCATCCCTCAACACCGTTACCTCCAGGCTCGTTTCTTCTCCCACTGGCTGGCCAAGGCTCTGTTTGCCAAGCAAAGCAGATTTGTATTGGCTTTGTAAGAGCTCCTCGTTACTCCCAAGAAAACAAAGGTGTAGAAACGTCTTTATGAAAGATGATGAATTCCTGTAGTCTTCTCTGGTGAATTTTGCTTCTGTAAATCTCTCCCTCTCTCTTTGCATGTGCTAATTGGTCTTAGCACTAATTAATCGGATTTCATTATATTCTCTTTAATTTGTCAAGATATCATTACTTTATTGGGCAAAGAAACGCTTAAGAGGATTGTCACAATTGGAGTAATTGCCCCCCCTTCTTTAAAGTTACCAAGAGAAGCCATTATCAATGAGGCTAATTTGCATACCCATTAGGGTAATCGCTTTAGTTTAGCCAAATTTGCGCAAATTTACATAGCAAATTGACCTTCCACATCTTCACTTAAACATAGAAAATGCAAGAGAGATGCACCGGCATCGCAATGAGACCAAGTTTATTTCGTGTGCTTCTCTTACTAAAAGGGGTCTAATTGGAGCCAGTAATGCTTTATTTCATCTGGAATTGCTACAGAAATCTATTCTTTGGCAGTTCCCACCTTTTCCCTTTGCTGGGATCACAGGATGGGGAGCATTGATCAGAAAGTCATGTCCTAATGAAGCTGCGTTTGACATCCGTGTGTCCATCCATCCAAGATGCTTTTGTTTCTACTAGGCTTCCTGGATGCCTCTGGATCCCCCAGCTCCCAATATCCCTCTGCTAGGTCCAGAGGGGAAGCAGGGGAAGGCCTGAGTGAGGCTGTTTGCATTTGCGGCTTTGCTTTGCTCACGTGCATGATGCACGAGGTCCAAGGTGATGGAAAACCAGCCCCTCGGCCCACTGGCTGAGCACACCTCCTTCCCCCATCACCATTCTCTCTGTGGCCCTGAGTGGTTTGAGCGGCAGCCTTCATGGTCTGATGGTGGATTTTCCACTAATGCAAGGCATTACCTAGTTAATTTGGCCAGAATAGAGTGTAATTTTGCATGGTCAAAGTCATTGCGACTCGAGCTGAGAGTTCCATTACAACGCTCTGCCCACCCAGCGATTGCAGAGCACCGAGAGATAAGTAGCAGTTTATTAATGGGTGTCCTCAGGAGCTTATTGAAGGGGTGGCTCCTCGTCCGCATCCCACGTGAACAGGGGAGAGGTTTGCTTTGCAATACCCCTGCGTTCCCTCCTGCCATCCTGCTGCAGAGCAAGGCACGCCGCAAAGCTGACCAACCTGAGCAGCTCATCCTGCGCCTGTGCTGCCGGGGCAGGGAATGGGGATGTGACGCTTTGGAGCCGGTACAAGTGCCTTGGAAAAGGCTCTGCCGTGGCTGCGAGCAGCTGGTGCAGCTAATCCATTTTCCAAGCGTGTTTGCAAGATATGTCATTAAGAATTCTGTTGAGGAGGGGAGCAATGCAAACCCTGAGACTTGTTTTAACACTCTGGGTAGCGCAATACCTGCTCAGGATCTCCTTCTCCAGCGTAAGGCATTAAGGTGATCCTGAGGCAACATCCCTGGGATTTCCCTTTGATGCCTGGGTGGCATTGATTTTGAGTAAGTGTATTCAATTCCATTTCCCATGCAAGGAAACACAGTGAGGGGATCCTGCAGATTTTGACTGGCTTGTTAGCCACTGGATCCATTCAGGTGATGATCCCTTTGGAGTTCCTTCCTCTGATTTCCAGCACCTCTGTTTAAAACTGCTCTGTTCAAGAGGAGCAAAGTCTGGGTGTGCATGTTCAGTGCTCTGCTGGCTTATGCTGCTGTGAGATGCGCGCTAACCCTGCCTGGTACCGTAATGGGAGCAGTCGGGCTTGAGGCACAAAGGCAGGGGCTGCTGGTGCCCATTTAGTTCATCAGCTGAGTGAGGCAGGATGCTCATGGGAAAGCGGCTGTGAGCACCCTGTCCGTCCCGAGCTTTGCAGATGGCTTTTAGATGGTGAGACTGGCACAGGGAGCTGGCTTCCCTGCCTCCTGCCCAAGGACAAAGGCACAAGCCATGTGAGGCCGGATGTCCATACTGGAGCATGCAAGGATGCAGCAGGCACCCCTGATGTCCTCAGCTCTGGGGCTGAGTCAGCAGAGCAGCCAGACCCTCGCAGTAGCTCAGTCATTGTGAGATGAGGAGAAGAAGGGAGCAGAGCGGGAGGGGATGAGTAATGTACCGCAGCCGCGGAGGTGGTGGTGGTGATGGGCGTGCTGACAAGTCGTGTGCATTGTTCATGCCCATTTGCTCCGTGCTCCATAAGACCTGCACCGCTCCCACAGCCCTGCAGATGTGGCTCCTCTCTTGGTTAAACGCTTCCTCCAAAGCCAACAGTTTCTGTCCTGGCTTTTGTTTAAGCCTGGGGGTGCTCTGGGGGTGCAGCTTCTGCCATGCAACACTGCTGCTGGCCACTGCACGCGAGAAAACACCTATTTCTGCTTAAATAGCACCCAGCCACAGGCTCCGGTTTGTCTTTAATTCACATCCAGCACCAAGGGAAGCACATTCAACACCTCCAAATGAGTCTGACAGCCACCTCCCCACGGGGTCGCACCTCATGGGGGCCATGGAGTGGGAAGAATTGATTTGGGACAGGGAAATCAACGGCACCGAAGCCATGGATAGGGGTGTCACGGAGGTGATGGAGGGGTGTGTTTCCGGCTGGATCCTGAGGCTTGCGCTGTGGTTGAGGGATGGAGGCTCAGCCCCCCTCACAGCAGGAGCATCTCTGTCCTCTCAGGTGTTTGCAGCCTGCCCTGCGTGGCCATGGCCTTGCCTAATTACAGTGTGAAGGTGGGCTCCTGCCTGTCTAACTGTCAGCGAGGATAAGTTTGCCGGGAGGCAGAGGCATGGAAGCGATGTAGGAGAAAGGGAACAGTCTGCGCCAGGCTTGATCAGAGGGGCCCGGGCCTTCACATTTTCTCCACCAGGACTGTGCTTGTTCTGGTCACCCGAGGCTAAGAGCAGCCAGGATGGATGCTGAGCAGGGTGCTCATCAGGCTGCAGTGCTCTCAGGCACTGTTTCACACCACTGGGCACCCTTTCCTGCTCCACGTCTTACCAAGGCAAATCCCCACTTTGCACCCTCCTTCCTGGGGGAGGTGAGGGGTGAAATACCATCAGCGCCCAGGCCCAGCCTTCCCTTGCATCCGTTTGCATCTTCATCACTCTTATTAACACTAATTACAATATCACTATATTCATCAGCAACACAAATCCTTCACCCAGGCAAAGGATGGTATTTTTTCCTTCAGAGGATCCAGAAATCCTCCCCCTACCTGTGTAGTATTCCTTGTGCCGGGATAAAGATCATTAGAGCCTTTGTTAGTGGAGCTGACTGACAAGGGGAGTAGATTAATATTGGAACACCCTGTCAAAACTGGTGAAAAGGCTGGATTGATTGTAGAGGAAGTTTAGTCAGTTGTGTGTAAAGCCCTTGGGTGGTTACACTGCAGCGAATCAATCTCCTATATTAGCATGTCCCTGTGGGAGCAGTGAGCCTCACTGTTTATTACACCAAGGCTGCACATCACAGGTACAGAGCTCCTTGTCTCCCTCTCTGAATTCACCACTGGAAATCACAGCCACCCAGACAAGCACCTGAGGCAAGAGAGGTGTGGGTACCCACAGGGCCCCAGTCCATGGGTGCTGCCATAGGGCAGGCTGCCAGCTGCCCTCTTCCAGGGGAGACTCCTCTGACGGCAGCCCAATAACTTTCCTTTGGGAACTGCTAATTCCTTATTCACTGTGGCAGCTTTCACCCTGGTAGCCAGGTAATGGGACAAATGCACATGGTGACATCCTAGCATCATGGGTTATTGTCAGCGAGAAGGTAGCTCTGCACCTGAAATGTGGTGTGTGGGCATGGGGGTGCAGGATGTCCTTATGCTCTGGGCACTAGGAAGCGTTGCCAGTGCCTGCATCTGTGTGAGAGCATCCCTGCAAGCATCCCACTGCAGCATCCCTCCTGCCTGGGACAGCAGCTCCCAGAGGTGGGCAAGAGAAGAGGGGAGTGATGGTCAGCTACGGACTAGTCCCAGGGGCCCTGTGTTAGGAGATGCAGCGCTTTCAAAGGCACATCCCTCTGGATGCTTAGGGAATGCTGAGCCCCACAGGACACACAGGTGGCTCGGTGCTGGGTGTCCCTGATCCTCTTCCCACCCTGGCTGCAACTATGATTCCATGATTCTATGATTTGAACTGTCCACCTGGGGAAGCTCTTGCTGGAGATGGAAGGCTGTAGATCCATATATTCCCACCCTGAGCATCTCTGTTAGCAGACAGCAGCACTGCTCGAGCAGAGCCGCTGCTTTGGGCTCTTTGCTTTCTCCCTGGCTTTCCTGGGCTCCCCTCGCCCCCAGCACCTCGGGGGCTGCTGGGCTTTCCCTCCTGCTGCCCATGGCAGGTTTGCTGAGCAGCACGCTGGGTTTCACGGGATGCAAACAGGAGGCTTCTCCCAGAGCTCTCCATAGGAAATAAAGTGCGTTAGTTAATGGTACAGTTAAATGTCTGCTGCTCCTTTCAGAGGTTTTCCCTCCCGTGCTGAAGCAGAAGGACCTGTTGCACTCTTGGAGGGTCCTGGGAAGCATCCTAGTGGATGCACAGCCCCAGATGTGTGCCCACAATCTGAGCAGCAGTGGTGGTTCCTGTTAGCGGGCACACACTTGCTTGTACACAGCCTTTCTGGGTGGCACTTCATAAACCAGATAATTTCCATTCTTCCTCTTCTGCTGTCACTTACTTCACTTTTTATCCACACAACAGAAACTCCTTCCCGAGCCCCCCATCCTCTTCTCTCACTAATGCTCCTCACTTTCAAATGCTAATAATCCGCAGCACTAAAAGGCTTAGAAGTGGTTCTGGATTGTTTGATCTTTGCCCTGTGATCTACTTTCATCTTCCAGCTTTCAAATGTTACTTCAGATTTACTTTAACCTGTTAACACGCTTGGTATTCACAGGCGTGCACTTTGGCCGTGGTTTGCATCAAATCCACCCAAATTCTAATGAAGACAGCGAAAGTTAAACTTCCGGACATCAGCTCTGCAGAGCAGTCGGTCACCCGCTGGGGCTAATACAGCCACAGGGACTTCTAGCCTCTTCATGCACTGGCGTTAAGAGAGGTGCTGCCTGGCCACCCATGGACAGGGGACGCGGAGGGAGATGCTGGGGGAGCAGGGGCAGCCCCCAGCCCTGCTCCTCCTTCCCCTTGTGTGATTACACCAGGGAGAGAAGGGCTTTGAACCCAGCGCTTTGCTCCGGAGCTCCTCCGCGTGGCCTCATCCCTGTCGGAGCAGCGCCGCAGACATCAGAGCCCTCCCAAGGCCGTTACAGCTTCATCCTCCTCCTCCTCCCTCTCCTGGAGGGGCAGCCGGGGCCTGGGAGATCTCCAGGCATGAGGGCAGCCGATCAATCACAGCAGCAGCTATTGAGCGCTTCGCTAATGGACGTTTCCTCCCCGAGCATCCCCCCTTGAGCTCCCCAGGGCCACGGAGAAGCTTTCACAGTGAGAAGCCAAGGGGGAGCCTTGCCAAGTCCCGACCCCTGCTTGAAGATGTGCTGGGGAAGGAGGATACAAGATTAGGGGTGCAAAGAGCTGGCATAGGGGGTCCCACTCCTCCTCCTGGTGGAAGTGACCCAAGGCAGCCCTGCTGTGCGTCATAGGATGTGCTGCCTGCAGCCGCCCTGCTCCCATGGGATCCTGGCCCTCTCTGCCTGCTCCTGCACCCCCTCACCACCGCTGCTCCAGGAGAATGGAACTGTTTAATATTAAAACCTGAGCAGCCAAGGCAAAGCTGCTTTCTTTTTTTTTTTTATTTATTCTTCTAATTAAATGCCAATTAGAAAGAAAGAGGGGGGGAAAAAGGCATTAAACGCTTAAACACCCACTACACCCAGGTTGCTCCAAGGTGCCACGAGCTAATGAGCTACTTAAGCGATCATTTGAAATTCCATATCAAACAAGCCATAACCTGCCCCAAACCCGGCAGTGAGCAAGGAGAAGCCCTCAGCCTCCCTGGCACCATGCGGGCAGTGCCCCCCGGCCACGGCTGCTCCGATGGCATCTCTGCCAGCTTTCCCATGGCAGCTCACAGCTCCCGTGAGGAGCAAAGCTGGGGCTTGCGGATGGAAAACCGATGTGGCAGAGGGTCTGCAGTGTCCGTTTGTCCTTCCCCTGGTCGCTGCCTGCGGAGGGGCGCCGGGCAGAGGACGCGGCGCTGGCGCAGCCCGCAGAGCTGTTTATTAGCATTTGCATGTGTGCTAATAGGAAAACATCACTTCAAGCTCCAGCCCTCGTTTGCCTGCTAGCAACCGGCAAAACAAAGCCGGGGAGAGCTGTGAAGGGAGAGCATATTCTAAACGTGCTGGGGAGAATTCAAAGGCACTTTAAAGTGGGGATGTGGTCTGGGGAAGAGCCTGTTTTCAATGCAGATTTGTTTTTGTTTGAGTTAGTTGATGCTCACTTTAAGCTCTTGTGGCACACTGTCATCTCTGGATTGCTTGTTTTCCTGTGCCAAAGTCAACCTTAATTTCTCCCCTCCTTTCAAGAGGGAGCAGTGATTTTCCCTCTGCTGCACAGAGCATCAGATGGGCAGGACAGAGCCGGGTTCTCTAAGTAATGCTGACAAGATTACCTACTGATTGCCCGAGTCCAAGCCTGCATTCCAACGAGTGTTGGGGCAGATGGGGGAGGACAGAGCTGGAAACTTGTCTCCAATGGCTGATGAAGGACAAGCCTGTGGAGACCGGAGCTGGGGGATGCTGAGGAGCCTGGATGTGAAGGAGGGCTTCAAAACAAGGCTCCCTCTGCCCCGCTTGTGAGCCCTCCCTGGTTCTGCGTTGTACTCGGCGCCAGCAGCTTCGGAGATGGGCACTTCATAGATTACTTAAGGCCATAAATAAAGCTCTTGACCTTTCCTTGAGCTTGCCCCAAGATTTTCTTCCCCTCCTGCGTTCTGGCTGCTCACCTGTGTCACTCATTAGTGCGCTCTGCTTCCCATCGCGCTTTTATCCTGCTGGATTTGCTCATCGTTCCTCCTCACTGTCACGGTGCGAGGCGTGGGAGCAGCCCCCGGCTGGCACCAGGGAAGAGGACGGGCTCAGAGCCCATGCTCAGCCCTCCCGGGACATTCCTGCCATCCCGCTGACCTCAGCTCAGTCATTTCGGGAATGGGGAGCTGGAGCTAAAGCACCTTCGTGGTTTAACAGGATATTTCCCAGCCGACACAGCAGAGGCTGGAGCCGCTCATCACCTGCTGCTGTAATCTGCACCGTTAAGCCTCCAGCTCTGCACAGAAAGCTTAACTTTGCTTCGCTTGTTTGCCTTCCCTATTCCCTCACGCCCAGCAGATTTCAGGGAGGAAAAGTTACTCTTCCCACCCCCCCATAAACCCCCCCTGCCCCCTACTCCATACAAATGCATTTTGAATGGGGTACAAATTGAGGCTGAAATGACCGGCTTCGGGAAGCTGGGAAAGGCCCACTTCAGAGAGTCCCACCAAAGGGGAGAAAGTCCTCAGTGCAAGTTGCCTTTGTGCTGTGTTCCTTCATCTGCCCCAGGGTGCTGTCCTGGATTAAACAGGAATAGCCCAGGAGCAGAGCCTCGGGAGCAGTGGGTACAGGAGATGGAGGTGCCTTGCAAAGGGTATAGCTGTGATTGAGCATTCCTGGGCACAGGCTGGCACATTGTTGGTGTTCATTGTAAGCACCATCTCAGAAAATAAATGTCCAACATCAGGAGAGTGTTCTCTGGTGGAGCTGAAAAGTTAGAGCTTTGTTGCTGTATGATCAACGCTATCATGTGGTGCCTGGAATGGCTGAGATTAGACGGAATTAACATGTACGGGGCTTTTATTAAGGTTTCCAGTGCAAGCTATTCATAAAAGTGCAAATCTCAGCTGAGATTTCTAATTAGCAGACATGTGAGGAGCTAATGAATGACCAGCACAGCCAAGCTCTCCGCTCATGGGGCTTGCACAGTGTCCCGCTGCAGCCTCCAGACCTCGTGGGGAGCACAGGGTGAAGCGGGGATGTAGCAAAGCACCCGGAGCATCTCTGCCACCCCCCCTTGGAGGAGGAGGAAGCAGCAGGGTGAAGACCTCGCAGTCCGTGTGTCCTAAGCACCTCCATATGCTCTTTTGTCTCTGATGCGTGGGTGTTTTCCTGGATGTGATATCGGGACCCTGGTTTGCTGGGAGCTGCAGGCTGGCACAAGCAGCAGAGAGCTGTGGCAGTCCGAGATGTACTGGTCTTGTTCCCTTTGGAAAAGATGAGCTGTCGCATGTTGAGTTTTGCAGTGTTTCAGTTTCCTGAGCTTCCCTAAATCCCACCTCAAAGAGCCACCAAAAATGGTTTTGCTGTTGCTCTAAAGCCTGTGGGGAGAAGTGGGACCAGGCAGGACGCATGTGCAGGATGCTGCTGTTCTCCAGGCAGCCAGGCCTCCGCAGGTCACGCTGCCAGGCTTCATTACTCTTCCCTTCTCTCTGCCATTCCAGCTGGAGGCCAGGAGGAGACCCTGGTGGAATATTAACTTCTCGGTAGCCAAGTGATTATTTATTGCAATCACTGCTTTCGGATCCTTTGACTCCTCTCTGTTAATTACACTGCAGGGTGTAATAAACGTGATGGAAAGGGCCCAGGCGCGGGAGGCCAGGAGCTGGAGCCGCACTGGGATAGCGACCATCGCCGCTGCATCCTGCCTCAGCACAGACATCCAAAATGCTTGTCTGAGGTCTGCCTGAGCAGGCGGTGCTGCTCCACGTTGCACTGTGCTGGGGGGTCCCAGAGCTGGGTTCCCGCAGGGATGAAGGATGCTCCGTGTGTCCCAAGGGCACCATAGGGATGAGTGGAAGTCGGCCTGTGGCACAGCTGTCCTGCCCCTGCTCTGCACCGGCGAAATATCAGGAAAGGGAGGAGAGATGAGCTCATTTCAACGGTATTTGAGTCCCCCCCCGGGACTCCTGCAGAGCATGATGTGAACCGTGCAGCAAGCGGGGTGAGAGGCACTGAATGGGTGCTTTCTACTCCCCAGCATCTGCTCTCCCCTTCCCACTGCAGGGCAGGGGTGAGCTGCAGCCTCAGCCAACTTCTGCTTTGGGTTTTGACTTCCCTGTTAAAGCCACGGCTCTAAGCACAGCTGTAACGCGAGAAGGAGTCCTGGCATCTGTGCCACAGAAGGAAACCTTTCCTGGCTTTATTCTTTAAAGGCTGCCTTTTCCTCCTGCTGCTACCTGTTGCTGGGAAGGGATTCAGTGAAAGCGAAGCTCTGGGATGACACTGCTGAAACTGGGAGCACTGCAAGAGGAGCAGACGTCATGAGTAAGGAATGTCTTACAAAACAGGCACAGTTAGGAGACGGGAGCTGGTCTCACATGGCAGCACTGCAGCCTGGGCAGGGCAGCATTCCCTCTGTGCAGACCCCGCTGCCACTGCTCCGGAACCGTGCTGAGCCAGGAGGAATTCTCCCCTTGATGCCTATCCATACAGATAACAGTGAGGGCAGGACCGGATCAGGACCCCAGGCTCCTGGTGCTGTCCTTTACTCTGGAGGGCTTGGTGAGCCTGGGGGAGCCTGGGGCATGAGGCACAAGAAGCTTCAGGTCCCAGTCCCTGCCTCTGATGCAGCGTAGGGTGAAAGGGAGAAAGGGGGAAAGAACATGGAAGAAAAGCTTTTTGATTCCAGTGCAAAAGGACCCACTTTAAATACCCTTTTTATTAAATTATCTGCATGGTAATGCTAATAATAGATCTTGTTGGCAGTTCTAATGAGGCTGGAGAATATAAAGTTTCCAATAAAGTTAATTGTTGCCTTTAATACCCTCATCCATTTATACATGGTAAATCTTTAAAGAAAAAGCACTCATTTCTTTCCCATGAAACGCTGGGGGCTGCTCCATCCTCTGATGGGCCAAAACCATCGAGCTGCCCCTGGGAAAACCTCTGTCAGGGTGTGAGGACCCAGGGGCAGGAGGAGAAGGGGTTTTCCTTCTCTGGGGCACCGCCTTGGATCCCTGCTGGAGGGAGTTTGCTCACCCTGTGAAATTCCCAAGGGATGGACAGAGACAAGAGATCCTTTCCATTTAAAACTCTCTATTAGGTGGTAGCTAAAGCGAGCAAACACTCCTCTTCAAACAACAACCAGGACCTTGCTCAGAGCCAGACAAACAGTGGAAGTTGACCTGAAATGGAGCAAACAGGAGCGAACCCCTGCGTGTTCCTGCTGCTCTCTGCAGTCGGGGCTCCCGCTCGGGTCTGGGGCTCTTCCCATGGGATCCCGCTCCCCGCACCGCCGCTGGCGGCGGGTAATGCACGGGGGACGCTGCCATCGGCGGCTCCTAACAGGTGGCTGGATAATTAAGTGTGCTTTATGCACTGTTTTGCTCAGTGTAATTGCAGATTCCATATAAATAATTCACATGGAATTATTATACCGAGGACATCACCCGCCTCCTCATAATTTGCTTAACTGAAATAGGCTCTTTCACCACCAGTGGTGACTTGCTTTAGGGCCGTGTATCTGCCGTCCCTTACAGGCTGCCTTCGGTGCAGATCACTGTAAATTTAATTAAGGGATGCAAGTTGTTTGTCCACTCCACAGTGGGACAAGTCTAAGGCCACTGGACCAGCACTCCAGGGGCAGGGAATGGGGGCAGTAGCCTGATGCCTTGGGAAGAAGGGGGTTGTTGTGAACCATAAGAGAATGATAGCGACCGGCTGATGAACTCATACATCGTGGTGCGTGAGGGTGCTCCTGCCTTGGGCCAGCGTGACAGGGAATAGCAGGGAGGTGTCCATAGGGCAGTCCTTCCTCCCGAGTGTCCCATGCTACCATTGCACGAGGCTTTGCCTTCTTCCCAGTGAGACACCACCGAGGTTATTGTGACACACAGTGGGTTTTTGGTGAATGCTGCTGGCACAGGGCCTCCAGCTCCATCATGTCCCAGCATGGGATGCAGGATGGCACAGCCGCCTTACCGTAAAACGCTCCTCCTAGGGGCAGTCCAGGGGACTTCCTGGCTGGCATTAAGACCTAAGGACGATCCTCTCACATAAGAGCATATACTGGAAGGGCTGGGTGCGAACACAGGGATGTGCATTGCTACCTCATCCCTTCTCCCAGTGCCACCCAGGGACGCTGACCCAGCCCATCCTGCTTCCTCGCAGCTCTGCAACCTGCGGCCGGGGGGCTGCAGAGGGGTCCAGCTGCCCTCGAATGAAACACCAGCAGGAGCTCGCCCCTTCCGTCCGGGGAGCTGAAATCACTCTATCAACATTAATTAGGAAGGAGGCATCACAACAGCCCCGGGCTGCAGATCGCGTAATTATCTCCATCTTACCATCAGGAAGCTCCAGCGTGGAAAGAATAAGCGACCTCTTCAAGGTCACGCAGCGTGGCAGTGACAGAGATGGATTCAGAGCCCAGGAGGGGGCTTCCAAAACCCTCCTGCTCTTTATTTCTTATTGCATTTAAAAATAAAACACAGTTATTAAATATCATAATACCCATCATAGATTTTAGACTTGAACTGCTTCCAGAGATGCTAAATGATAAATATAGCTATTATCAGAATAAGCACTCAGAGAAATTGATAGCTAGCATTTGTTTAATGAGTGTGTGTACAAACACACACGGAGGCACGCATGTGCCGAGCGGGGAGAGCTTCCAATCCACGTTTAGAAGGGGAACTTCTTATCTAAGAGTGAACCAGCAGCTTGCGGGGCTGAACATCCCAGGAAATCCTGGAGACACGGTTGCAGGTTTAAGGAGGTGAGGAGGGAATCCCTCTGTGCTAGGGATGTGTTCCATCAGCAGGGGAAATGTAATGTCCATGCACGGACCCCAGGGCTGGGGGAGCAGGATCTGGCCCCCTTTAGTGTGATGCTGCCTTTGCTTCTGCCCTGGATGGAGGGCCTGAGCCCAGCGCATCCCTGTACACGCGGGCACATAGCTCAGGCGAGCTCAGAGCCTCAGCAGAGGCAGCGTTAAATCCTGTCATGCAAAAGGTCACGGCGAGCCCCGGTAAATGCCCCGTTTAACAACGGGGAGAAATATTTTTCTCGGTAACCTTTGAGGAGGAGGTTTAATTGCGCTCTGCAGTCATTCACGGGGCGCTGCTGCAGCCGCGCAGGCAAATGATGAGGGCTTGAAGGGTCGTTAAAGTGGGACTCTCCGCTTTGCTGGGTTAGTTTCCCTGTGCCACTGCCCCCAGAGCCGCGGCTGTGACCAAGGCAGCGGCGCTGTAGGGAGGGTGATGGGATGGAGGGGTCTGGTGCTGGGTTTGGGATGAGGGGGTGCTTTGTGTCAGTGCAGTTATAGCCTCTCTGCGTGCAGAACGCAGGGGCTGTGGTACATGGGGTACAGCCAGCACCTCAAGGTGTCACCCAGGGCCGGCGGCAAGGAATGGGCTCCCAGCTTGTTTGGAGATGAAGCTCAGAGAGAGCACCTGGTGGGGAGCAGCAGCTGCCACCTGTTATGGGGAGCCTTTAAGACGGTGCAGCCCAGGGCAGCCTGCTCTTGACAGGAGATGGGCGAGCTGAGAGGAGCAGGTGTGTTTTATGTGGGGCTCACCCAGGTCCTGGAGGCCGAAAGCACAGAGGAGGGGCACCCTTGCCTGCAGAGATGGGTCTGGGGGTGCTCTCAAGGCCTGTTTGGAAAGCAGGAGGCTCCCGTAAGGTATGTGTGGTGTTTTCTTTCCTTTTAGCCTGGTGTGTGTCAGAGTCACTGCAACTTGTTCCTCTGGTGCTACTTCAGCTGTTCATGGGGATGCTTGCTCGAGGCTCCTGCAGCAATGTAGCTGTTGTCCCTTCTCCCAGACCCCTCATCCCTGACAGCCCGATGCCATGGAGCCAGGGTGTTTTGCAGCAGTCAATGGGTTGAAGCTTTCCTGGTCCCTGTCCTGTTGGAGGGAGGCAGCAGCTCTGTGAAATGGCCACAGGCTTTGCAGGTGGTGCAGGTGAAAGTGTTAATGATGATAACTGAGGGCTAATTATCTGCTGCTGCTGGCAACTGCTACCAGGTATTATGGATGGCACAGAAGGAGAGGCCAAGCGTGGTTCCTCCTTCCAAGAGTGGCGGCGCTTAGTGATGCTCCAGCGAGTGACTGTGAGTCTGTCTGTGCAGCTTCCCTCCAGGCCTGCTCACTGACTCGTCCTGCTGGAGATGCCCTAGGCCAGGATCATTGCAGGATGCTGAGCACCCTTAGACCCTGTGAGTCGGGGGGGAAGTTTTGGGACTGAACACTTCTTTGAAGTGCATCGTGGTTCAGGTTGGACATGGATGGACAAGGGGAGCTCATGAAACCCCACACTGTGGCCAGAGCTGCTTCCAGGTATGAATGGCACCACTTCCTGCAGGATTAGGGTGCTTCGTTCATCAGCATAGTGATCTTTTGCTGAAGGGATGCAATTGCATTGTGCTGGATGTGAAGCTGTGGCACAGGGGGTGCCTGTGCTGGCAGGTCAGTGCCCCATCTCCTGTCCATCCCCCTCCCTGCCCTGCTTTGTTTATTTATGTTTTAGCAGAAGTATAATACAAATAAAGAGCTGCTATAAAGATGTCAGGGAAAGTTCAAACCTATTCATTATCCATTTCGCTTAGGTTAAAATTTCCATCAAGGCTGCTTGCTTTTGACTTGAGTCGCTTTCCTTTTAATGAGCTTGATATAGAAGGTAAAAGATGCTAATTCATCCTTACATCTCTATCGTCTCCCAGCTTCTGCTATATAAAGCATCAAGGTCGCATTCTGGGGAAATGTCTTTTTACCAAAGGTGCCATAATAATAATGAAGAAGCAATTTGTTTCAGCAAACTGCCTACAGTAATGAAGCTTAATTATAACCGTGTTATTAATACTGCTGCTTAAGGTAATTCACTTCTGAGCGGGGCGCAGAACAGTAAACTATAATTTAAACAAGAATCGAGACCTAATTTAAATCACCAGATCTGCTGCGGAGAAAGGCAAACAGAGCGCTGCGCTGGCGGGGAGCGCTCCCAGCTCTGCTTTCCAGGCTCTCATTTCCAGCCAGGTCCTTCCTCCAGGGTCAGCTTCTCCCCCCACCCCGAGGCTGCTGCACTTCGGATGCTCTTCCCTTTCTTCTCCAGGCCTCTGCTTCCCCCTTCCTCCATAACGAGCTGCGCCGTGAGCCCTGACATCCTCCTTCCCCCAGTCCCTCATTAGCTCTGGTTCTTCCTGCGCTCCCTCACCTCAAAGCCTCCTCTCCACTCCCACTCCCTCCAGCAGCATCTCTGCTTCAATGTGAATACACTGGCTCTCTGGAGCCAAATGACAGGAGGTGAGATTTCTGCTTTGCTAGTAATAATGTTCCCTTCAAGCCCAGTGTGGGTAGGAAGCGGAGTAAGGAACCGCAGCATCCTCTGTCCCTTCCCATTCCTCCTCAGGGCTCGCTGTCAAAGCTGTATGTTCAAATCCCGGCGTGCAGAATCCATTCACCCACACAGGGTTCAGGCAGCTCAGTTTGCTCAGCGATTACACCCCGGCTCACCCTTGTCACTGCCAGGGGTGGCTCTGCTCAGCATCCTGACAGGGAGGAGGAGGAGGACTGGGGGACAAGTAAATAGGTGGAGTGTTTCTTCTTGGAAAGGGGGGAAAAAAAGCCTCCATCACTGTTCCACTTGACTGCAGCCTCCCGCAGGCTGTTTCATCTCATATTATCTAAGCTCCAAGGGGGTGTCCAATTTGAGGAACAATAACTATAAAGTCATTTGCAGTCCCCTGCTGCGGCACAGCACATGATAGCCTGTGTAAAGCAGCAAACAGCCTTGATGGCCCCTTCTGCCGCGCCGGGCTCGGGCAGTGGTGTCCTGCGGGTGAGGTAACCGGCTCCTCGGTGCTGAGGGGCTCTGCTGGGGAGCTGGTGCTCAACTCGTGATGAGAGCAGCCCAAGGGCAAGGCTGGAGCCCACTGCATCCCTGTGGGAAGGTCAGCGGGGCCAGTGCTGAAGGCTCTTGCCCCCTGCCAGCTGCAGACCTGCTCTGCACCAGTGGCTCCTCCTGCTTCCATCCGAGCAGCTCAGAGAGGTCACTGCAGTTGTGATGAGCCTAAGCAGGAAACGGGGGATATGTGATAGGTTGGTGTCCTGCCTTCGCAATGTGCTGGAGGGCTTCCTGCTCCGTGCCTGGAGTGGTGCTGGGGGCACCCCAGGAGGGTTGGTGTGTGCCTCAGTGGCTGTGGGGCAGTGGCAATGGGAGCTTTCTGGGCACCAGGATGCAGGTCTGCTCCAGCTGAACCAGCCCTACTGTCTGGGTGCAGATATCCCCCAAGGAAAGCTCTTCCTCCCCTCCTCTGCAGCACTGACTGACTCATCTCGCTGTTTTCAGCCGCCTTGTTTCCATTACTTCCATTGGAAATACCACCTACCTTGGGCCGGAGCTCGGCCCTGCTCCTCCAGCTCTGCAGGCAGAAGTGGCTCAATCAGGGGTAGTCACCAGACTTTTCCTATGTTAAACATGGAGCAAACACCTTCCAGCCTGAAAGCTGGACCTGTATCCCCAGGATGCTTCCTTTTGTCACAGTGCACCCAACAAATCTTTTCTATTGTATCCTCAGAGAGTTGCCCTCAGCTCTGCTTTGCCTCTCCAGCCTTGCGCAGCTTGGTTCCCCTGCTCACAGGGGGCTGTGTTACAGGCCCACCATCCCATGCTGTGACATCTCTGCTCCTGCTGGGCTGCTCTGGGTCCCGCAGCACTGGTGAGCCGAGCTGGCTCATCCCACTGCCTGCTCTGATGGCACACTTCATAGCTGCGCTCCTGAACTACAGCCTTAATCCCTGATAAGAGACTTGATCTCAGCGGGAAAGAGTCAACTGGCAAATGCTGTGAGTGATATAAAGCAGCCCGGCGGGGCTGAATGCATTACCTGGAGGTTATTTTAAGAAAAACAGGGAAGGGAAAAAACAGCAGGAAAAATGGAGGTGAACCCCTGGTGCTGAGCTTCCCTGTGTGTGTGTGTCACCTTGGCAAGTGCTGGGGCTTCCCAAGCCCTCCTCACACTAATGCTTCAGGTAAGAACCAAGCCCAGCACAGGTCTGGGAGGCTGAGGTGGAATAGACTGTGGGCTTCCCTCCATCTCACTGTGCAGCTCAGCTGCTGCGGGCCCTTTGAGAAGGTGCTGCAGAGCCCAAGGGGAAGCCCTCATGGACCACAGCAAGAAGGTGTCTGTGCTGTCCTTTTCCTCGCTTATGCTGTCCCTGGGCAGAGGGGTTTGTGATGCCCATGTGGGTCAGGCATGGGATTTCCTTTGCTTTGCTGGTGGAAAAGGGTTTCCAGGCTGGGAATGGGGTGGGTTGCAGAGCTCTGTGCTCCCAGCATCACTTCTCTGCTGAGCGGCTGCAAGACCAGGGCATCAGCGAGCTCCATCCTTCGGGGAGGTGGACCAAGATGGATATCAGGAGAGCAGAAAATAATGGATTCACCTGGTAAATGGGATTGAGGAAAAGCCTTTCTGCAGAAATACACTTGCTAGGGCTGCTTAAAGAATAAATTGAGTCAAAATGAGGAAGTCCGTGGCAATTTATACGGATGTTCTACATGATTCAATACTGGGGAGAAGGATGAACCTATTACAGTAATTAACTTATTGCACATCAAAGCAAATGTGCTAAAGAGGCTTTTCTGTGCAGCAGGTCTATTCAGCGGAGGAAGAAAAGGGAGTGACAAGGCTGCATGAGGATGGTGGGCAGAGCATCTTCACCTATCCAGAGTGGGTTTGGCAAGCCTGGATCTAGTTTAAGACAGAGTTTGAGACGGGGAGAAAAAGTACTCAGCAGGGACTGTGGGAAGAGCAGAAGTTTTAATTGGGTTTTATCTATCAGTTAATCAGGAAGTATTTTGGTGACAATTAGGTCAAAGCCTCTGGCATGTCTGTGAAGCAGCCATCTATCATTAGCCCTACCTGGGCTCGCAGAGTGGTATTTATGAGTTTCCAACTGGTGAAAAAGCCCTTCTAAGAAATTAAGGTGAAAAGCACAGTGGTGTCCATGGGGGGATGGCTGTCAGCTGTGATTGATGGCTGGCAGCGGGCAAGAGCAGATGTTTATTGGGTCCAGCATGGCTTGCAAGCCTTGGTGCGTCAGCAGCAGCTGCTCCTGCAGTGAGCGGATGTGAGAGGTTGTCCCATAGGGCTGAGCTGGGGCTGCCGGGGGGCTCCAGGGCATGGCCTGACCTGGGTGTGAGGCTCCATAGCCAGATGGCAGCAGGAGCATCCGCTGGCCCGGTGGGAGCTGCTTCTGGGCCCTGTGGAGCTGGACTCGTTGGGGCTGCTTTAACCTCATCGCTGCAGTGAGCATGTGGAGCTGCTGTGCACAGGCACCAGTTTGAATGAGCGTGTTCTGAACAGCTCTGCCCAAACGTGTTCAAGTCCTTGAAGCTCAGTCAGGTGCCTGATGCTGTTCTTGAAGTGGGATAGAAAAGGGAGTGGGGTGGGGGGGTCACTTGGGTCTCTTTGGGGCTGGGGCTGGGGCTTGGGCTTGGCCAAAGCTCAGCATGGATGGGACAAATGATCCCCGTTATATCTGTGCAGGACAGAGCAGCAGCCTTGGAGGAAAAGCTATTTCAGCATCCTTCAGTTTCATTTTCCTTTCAAGCTAATGCGGGTCCATCCCAACTGCCCTGATCTGTTAGAAAGCGATCAAGCCAAATGATGTCTGAAAGTCTGAGGAGTTAAACCACCAGCTAAAAACTGTACTTTTCAATTCTGAAAACAATGTGGGTAAAGGGAAGGAAGCTCATTTATTGCGAAGAAGTGAGACTCGAAAAGCAGCTACAAAGCATTTCTTCACTTGAGGAGATGAAATGCTTCAGCTGGTGCTCTCTGGCTGTGTTTGGGGCTGTGTTTGCTGACTCTGCTTTGCTGCCTCATTTACTGCCATTTTCTGGATCTCAAACTTTTGGCTCGGTTTGAGGGGGACCTGATTATTTTTAATCTTCCCAGTTCTCGGCACAGGGAATTATTTCCCTCCCTGGTCAGGTTTGCAAGTGAATCCTCCATCTGCAGCATTCACTCGGATCAAAATAGGCAGGGGCTGCTGACCTGCGGGGCACCCTTCAAGGCGTGTTTGCTCATTCGGGCTGCATCGGAGGCTGTGGATTGAGTAAGAGGTCAGGGTTTTCCCTCGGGAGGCAGGCAGAAAGGCTGTTAAGTTGGTTTTATTAGCGGAGACCTTCAGAGGGATGCACAGACCAAAGCAGAGGAGGCACTGCAGGGTTTTTTTACTCCTAAGGCTTTCTGAGCAGGAAAGCGGCACCCATGGAAAGGAGCCTCATTTGTTTTCTCCTACATAGCTCTGATAGAAGAGAAACGAATTGGGCATCTCATTAACCATTTGTTTTTCCCCTTGCAGCTCGGGGAAGGACATCGTGTGCTGGAGCAGAACCTCAGAGGCACAGAGGGAACAATCACACTGAAACAGAGGTGAGGGGAGGCTTTGCTGGCGGGCGCCTTTGAGCAGAGCCTGTGGACCTCGGATGAGGGTGTTGGCACTCGGGTACCCGGGGGGGCCCTCGCTAAAACAAGCACTTGTCTGTTCCCCTGAGCCCTTCCCTTTAACGAGCTGCGGTGCAGGCTGTTCAGCAGTAGATGCATCAGGCACGTCTCTGCTCCAGGTTAAGTGGTAATTACTTCTAATTAGGAGCCACTGAATATTTTATACGCTTTGGACTACCACAAGTGACCAGTGGAAACCCAAGCGGGCTGCAGAACATGTACAAGTCCTCAGTGCAGCCTCCCCATAGGATCCCATTAGGACGACTGCAGCCTTGCACTGGGGATGCAAAACAGGATGAGAACTTCCCATGGTGCCTTCTTACAGCGCGGGCATGGGCAGGTAATTCCAACCCCAACTCCTCGGGCTCTTTTCAGTTGCAAAATGAGGGCAGCAGCAGCTGCAGGGGTGCATATGATGCACACCTATGGAATTCTCCCTTCCTCCCGCTCCTCCACCGCCTGCCCTGGCAGGGAGCAGGATTCGCAGCCGCAGCTTTGCCTTTTGTTACGCTTCTGTTCTGTAATAAACAGCAGCGGGGATCCGTGGTTATTTAAACACCCCGTGCTTCCGAAGCATGACTTGGGCGGTGGTTTTCCACAGCATATGTTGGAATTTGCAGTGAGCGCAGCCGCGCTCCCGTCAACATTTGGCTTCCCTCAGCCACAGACTGCAGCGCTAATTGGGGGAGGGTTCCTCTTGCTCTCCGGGGGAGGTCAAGCACCGCAATTAGCGTTTTGCGAGATCCCGGAATGGCGGTGGCAGAGCTCAGCCTGAGGGAGAATGAAGGGGAAGGAGCAGGAGCCTTCATCTCGGGTGGTGATGACCTGGTCTGCTGTGTGATCGATGCGGGGTGGCTGTGCCTGCTGCTGCCTTCGCACTCCCAGCCCCCCCCCAGCAACCACGTGTTGTGCACATGGCCCTCCCAAGGAAGATGACCAATTCCATGTCAAAGCTTTGGAGTTACATTACTTAACATGGGGGGGGTGCACTTCACCATATGCCCTCGGGCACCAGCCTGCAGTAAGCTTCCAATGCATGTGCAGGCTGGGTTTGCACAAAGGGCACCAGTGCTGTCCTGGTGCATTTGTGCAGTGCTCAACGCAAAGCTGAGACTATAGAATGAAAACGAACTTCCTTCTCCTGCGAGGCGGTGGTGCCAGCCCCATGGTGCACAGAGCGCCCCAACCCTGACCATTTCCCTTTGTATGTGTGCCTGCACAGCCAAACAGCAGCAGGGAGTAGAGTTGTGGTGGTGGATCTTGCTCCCTGCGCAGAGCCAGCGCTGCTTCAGAGGATGTCTACAAGCTGCTCCCTAACTTTGTTTAGATCTTCCTACGTTAATTGTGTTAAATATGAACTCACTCCTCTAATTGAGAGAACAGGGTTTTGTTGAGGGACGAAGTCAATAACACAACAGCGCTGGGCTCGTGATCGTAGCCAGAGCCGCCCTGATTCGCATTTGTTCCAGGTTTCTATACTTTCACTATTGCATTAGCCATATACATATTCATAATTCCCACATATAGGAGGGGAATATTCTAACTAGCTCCAGGAACTTGTTCTCATAAGTCTCCTCCTCTTGGCGTCTGCGCACTGCTCTCCAGTGATTGTGGGCAGGGGTCTTGAGGATGAAGTAAGGAGTCTTCCCCCGGTGCACTTTTCACCTTCGGCGCAGTTGGATGCCCCAGTAATGACAAACCGAGCTGAGACCAGCCGTGTCTGTGATTTCTCCGAGAGCTGGCAAAGGTTTAGAGCAGTGTGACCTCTGTACAAGACATACTGCGAGCAAAACAGGAGGGGCAGACAAGGAGTATCCCATGGTCGGGAGGCATCCTCCCTAAACTAACTGATAAGGGTGGTGAGAAATAATTCACTCATGTTTAGTGGGGCCACTAAACCCTGTACACAAACGTTGTTCTTTATCTTCAACCTAAGTTAAGCTAAAAGTACTTCAATCCTATGTTTTCCAGGCATTAACTTTCCTCATATCAAGCCCCCCCCCCTTTTCTTTAACTTTACAAATTCTTTTGCTCTGTGACTCCATGCTGCTCAAGAATTCTGTCCATTTTCAGCTTGTTGGCTAATCTTGTGTCCTTAGCGAGCTTTGTTTCTGTTGTTGCGGACTCATACAGTTGTGCCCACCTAGCAACACCTATGTTTTGCGAAAGCCAATGCATTTATGTGTTTATCACAATTGCAATGAGAAGGGCTCCAAAGTTCAGACTGGGAGAGGGGGATCTTTGATGTAGAAGGCTTTGAATAAAGCTTTAGATTATTATGTAAAGCATAAAGGGCAGTAGTTAGAATTCTGTGCTGATTAATGTAAGAACTCTGTCTTCCCAGGCTTTCCCCCCTCCTTTCTGTAACGAGTGAGGGGGAGGAAGACTTGCTTCAGAAATGGACCTTTTTCTCCCAGTCTCATGGTGCAGGACTTCTCATGGAAGGAAGGAAGGTGACACCACTGGCCAGCAGCAGCAAGTGACATGGCAAGAGACAGAGGAGGCAGCTCCACGAGGCTGGAGGGGGATTGGTGCCCACTGCCCCAGGTAGGAGAGTTGCACTGGCCCCCGGAGGGGTGATGCTGGCTGGGCACTGGTGGTGCGTGCAGCCCATCCACCTCACAGCCCTCCTGTACCCCCAAAGACAACTCAACACGGTGCCCTCCGCAGCCCAGCAGCAATGCTGCTGCTGGAGGCGCTGTGTGAGCAGCAAACCCTCCCTCCTGATCGATCGCAGACGTGGGGGGTCACCTAATTGGGCCCTGCTCACGGAGAGCTGTTACACCAGAGCCCGGGCGCGGATCTCCGGATGTCTGCGCGATCACACATCATGTTCCGAGCCCGCCTCAGCCTCCTGCGCCCTGCTCCATCGATCCGCTGCCGCCGCGCACCCCGCAGGAGGATGCAGGATGCTGCGGCGTCGCCCCGGCCCGGAGCAGGAGCGGCTCCTGGGTGCCCTCGGGGTGTTCCTCTTTGCAGGGCAGCAGTCTGTTGGTTTAGGAACGAAATTCACGCGGGTTTGCCGCGTTGTTTGGTTTGGCGCTGGCTCTGGAAACGCTCCAAGGGTGTTGGCTAAACAGAAGCTAGTTAATCGCTGATGCTTGGCTTTCCGCAGCACAGGCTGGGGTAGGAGCCTCTCCTCCCCATCCTGCCCCATGCCCTGCTGGGGCTGCAGCTGCTTCTGCCTCACAGCTCACTCCCATTCTTCACCACCACAGCCAGAGCCCTCATGTCTGTGCTCAGCCTGGTCTCCAGGCAGGACTCAAAGCCCGATTTAACAAGAAAAAGCTGTTCCAAATGTAATTCCATCATACATGCATGGCTATGGTGTGCATCCCTTGTGGGAATTTTGCTAAAGCAGCCTCTTTCTGCTCTCTCCAGATGAGCAGAGCTGGGATCTGTTCTTCTCACACCTTCCGGCCTGAGGTTATGCCTATGGAGGACAGCTGGGAGCAGTCCTCACCATCAGCCCTGTGCCCGCATCCTGCTTCAGGAGCAGCTGCAGCAGCCAGAGGAGCCCTCCTGCTATGGAGATGCTTGGACCAGGCTTTCCCACCAGTCCCAGCAGGGTTCCACCTTCATAAACCTAGACGGTGCATGCAGTGGGGGGGGGCTGTTGTCTGGGACCCCCTTTGCTGCTGGAGCCCATCCTGCATCCAGCACGCTCACTGTCTGTCCTTGGAGCTTGCTCAAGAGGCTGCGTGCTCCCTCAGGTGCACCCAGAAGGGATGTTGGGAGAAGAGCAGGAGTAATCACCACAGACCCAAGGTAAAAACACGATAATCAAAGACCAATCCTAAAAACTCTGCTTTAATCTTTGTGCTGCCAGGCCCAGTCCCTTTCATCTAGGACTCTGCTGTTCTCTTGTTACTCCACACTCAGGGAAACCACAAGGCTGGAAGGGGGGAAGAAAAAAGACAAGATTAAACTAATGAGCATGTAAGCAGGTTGATTATTGTGTCTGATCCTTCCTTCCTTCCTGTTAATTTCTCTGAACCAGTTTGGGAGGTAGAGCCCACGCTAACTTTGCAACAGGCTGTTAGGGCCATTCCCTTCCCTACACCCTTTATCCTACTGATATTCAGGTCTGATTTGCAGAGCTGCTTTAAGGGTGCTTCAGCCAAGCTGGGCTGTCTGATGATGACAGAATTTGCCTGCTTTGGGTTTCTGGTGATTATATATGTGTTATGGCATAACAGTGCAATACACAAGTGGGAGAAATGGATGAGCATCCTCCAGCCTGTTGCTGAAAGCCATCCTGAGACTCATTTAAAGGTCAAGGTTAGGTATCTCTGCACTGGGCCTGTGAGTCTCTGCAGGACTTGGAGGTGTCCTGGGAAACATCCTGCATCCAACAGGGGCACAAAATAGTTTAAACTGGAAATGTGGAAAGGGGTGGGAGAGGAGGATCAAATCCGTGGGGTGCTGAGCCAGCTCTGGCTCAAAACACTGGGCGTTCTGCAAGTGTTCCGAGTGTTTCTGGCTGTTCCCTGCTCCTGGTGCACCCGGAGCACGGTGATGCTGTGTGCGCTGCTGCTCTGGGCACACATGGCTGTAGCCCTGGGTCTCGCTTTCCCACGGGGACAGAGGCCACATCGATGCCATTAGGAAGAGCCACATCCTGGATCCCACATCTCATTAATCCAGCCAGTGAGTAACCAAATGTGAGAGGTGATCGATCGCGCCTCAGTGGAAGCGTTTTGTGCCCGGGGCTGGGCTGCTGCCAGGCGGGAATGCTGCAGGAAGGGAGGACAGCCGGCATGGGGGGGGTGTGCGGTGGGGAAGTGAACTCTGCATCCCTAGCTCATCTCAATGAGCAGTTTGGATCAGGGCAGAGGATGCTCCAGCAGCGGGGGCTGTCCTGCTGGATGATAAAGCTTCAGTTTGGTAGTTATGGACTGGGAATGGAAAGCAGCCTGGAAGAGGAACCCTGGCCCCGTGACCCCTTGTCATGGATGGTACCAGGGGGGGTCACCCTTTGCTCATCTCCCAGGCTCATGACATCCTCTTCCTTCCCAAACTTCTGTTTCTAATGATGTTTGTTCCAAAGCTGATTTCCTGCTTTGTTTCCATCTGCAGCCTCTTTTCAATCCAATTAGTGCCTCGTTGATAGTTCCTTGGATTCTGGTGATGGAGTTTGAGTGACCCCTGAGTTTGAGGTCCATCTCTGAGACTCCTATAAGGAGCTGCCTGATGTATTTACCTTTGCTTGCTGGAGCTGCCTGGCCTGCTCTGAAGTGTTGGTGCTGTCTCCAAAGTAGAAAGCTTTTCAATTAAGAAACTCACTTTTTAGGGCTCATTAAAAAGAGAAAGAGCAAGAGAGGGCTTTTCTTCTTTGTGAGTAATTATTATTAATGGCCTTTCTTCTTAGCAGAGGTTTGCTACCTCTGAAGGAAGGGGAATGCTGGCAGACTCCTGCACAGGGGGACTGTAACTGGAAGTGACTGAGAATGATGTCTCCTACATTATTTCATTAGCAGCAGAAGACATCTGAGGGAATACGTGCTGGGGATGCGGCTGGGCGTGATTCCCACCTCATCTCTGCAAACAGGCGCTGTTCCATTGCCATAGGAAGCCTTTTGTCCCCTGCAGCCCAGCAAGCACGAGGCAAACTCCCAGTAACTGAACGGAGCACAGCCAGGGCAGGCAGATGGGGGCTCACCGGGGCCTGCACCATGCAAACCACACTCCAGCTCCTCCATACGCTGCCCTGGCCTCCCCCCTTCCCCTGCACATCAAAGCATCCCAGCACAACAGTGTACATGACCCACTTTTGTATCCAGAGCATCCGCTCCTGTTTGAAAGCTCCTAATGCTGCAGTAATCCCGGATGATCAAAGACTCCCACATCCACCCACAGGTACCACACAAACAAGCAGGAGCCCAGAGTAAGGCTGATGGACAAGGTGCTCTGGGCACAGACCCGTACACTGCATCCTTTCCCGGAGCACCACAGGCTCTGAGCTCTGCTGGAGCAGAAAGCAGAAAATGGGGCACGTCCCTGGGAAGCCTGGTCTTGGCCTTGTTGGGAAATTCAAGCTGAGCAGGATGCCTGTGTCTGCCAAACAAGGGAGCTCCTCTGTCCCTTGCAATACAGGAATGCCTGAAGTGAGAAAGCTGGATCCTTGTGGAACGCGAGGAGCAGCACATCTGCATCACCGTTCCCTGCTCTGTGAGGCAGTGATGCATCAAACCCCCTGAACGTGGGGCATCCCCCTGCCCCTGCCCTGACTGCTGTGCTGCTTGTCTGGGAAATCCAGGTTCAGGCTCTCTGCTTCACCCTCCACTTCTGCTGCTGAGGAGTGCTTACTGCAAGTGATGGCCTGAGAGCTGCTTCACTGTTCTGTTTCTGTGATGATTCTGATGAATGCTAAGGTTTTGGAGAAGGACGGAGAGGCCTTTCCACGACCCCACCGAACTCTGTTACCCTTCAGGGACAGGCAAGCCCCCACAATGAAGAGCACTTGACTGATGGCCAAGGCTCTACACCATAACCATTGCGTCCCTGTTCACACTAATTGTCCTCTTCCTCACCACTCCTGCAGAGTGACAAATGACACGGATTTAGTGGAGATGGGATTCCTCTGGCACTCCTCCGTAATCCCTCTAAGCCATGAATGAGGATGTAGGCAGGACAGGGCACATGGGGCACAGCCTTCAAAAGCGACATTCCCTCTCTATCTGTGTCATCCCTAACAGCCAGCCCAGACTGATTTTTCCCCCAGGCATATTTCCTCAGCTAAAGCCACTTTGTTTCCTGTAGTAGGAGCAAGAGAGACATTTCTCATGTTCAAAGGTGCGGTTTGGTATGGGTCTCTTGCACATGGGTGCCTCTTCACGCTACCATGGCACAGCCAGCCGCTTGGCAGCTCCCAAGCAGTGTTCTTAGCAGAGCTGGGCAATGGGGAAGGATGGCAGAGATGGGAAGTGGAGCAGTGGATTCAACCCCCTCTTCAGAGCCATCACCTCTCTTATCCCATTATACAGACCAAACATCCCCAAACCTCAGGTCATTAGCAAACAGGCTGGGTGATGAGGATGTGCCCCTGGGACCCACCTCAGTGCTGGCCCTCCCTCTGCAGGGGTGGGGAAAGGAGCCCTGAGAAGGATTACAGCATCCCCCTAACCTGTGGGGCTGTAAATCGCTGCCTGCTGAGTACCCATAATATACAAATTGGAGGTAAGGTTACTCCAGAGAGCCAATTAGTGCAAATCTAGGCCTGGTAATGACAGCATGATCAGATCCTGCTCGTATCTCTGGGCAGATAAGGCTCTGGGAAGCAATCTCCGAATGCAATAGCAGTTATTATTACAGCTTCACCTCTGGTCTGCGAAGCCTCTGGGAAGCTCGGTGTCAGGCAACATGCTGCAGCTCTGGGAGCAGGAGGGAGCTGCATGTGGAGCATGGGTGTTGCCAGCTCTTCCCTGCCCCAGCCTCTGTGCAGGGATGCTGTCTCTGTGACCAGGGATGGTGAGGTGTGGGTGCTCCGGCTGCTGTCTCTGGTTTATACTTCCCTCTACCAAGGTGTAAGGAGTGGGGGATCCGAAGCAGATGTGACTGTTGAGCAAAGCATCCTCGGGATGCACTGGGGGGGGGGGTGGATGTGCAGTGAGGCTGAAGTTGGACCCAGGGTCCTCAGGAGCTGGTGCTGGGCGTTCTGTATGCACCAAGTGTGTGCTTTGAACCAGCTGCTTCCAGTAATTGTTGTGAAATTAGAAGCTGTGTAAACTGGGCACAGAGCAGTAAAGGATCCTAAGTCTCCCTGATGGTTCTGGCTGTTAATGTCTGCCTGTAGCTTAATTACACCATCAATTCCATTAAATAGTGCGGGAACTAACTGGGATTTAATGAATACATGGAAAGGAATAAATTGGACTTACGCTGTAACTGATATCCCTTTATGGAATCAGAAGAAACTGGAACGGAGATTCAATTTCTGCAAAGTAAAATTAGGGAAAGAAAGCAATACAGATTAAATGCCTGACCTGTAGCGGCCGCTCCAGCCCTGGGGTGGCAGTGCGCATGGGATGTGACACCCTGGGCAGGGACACGCACCCGGTGAGCATGGTGCAGCTGCATGCTCGGCTCTGCCAGGGTGCTCCTGAGCTCCTCACCTTCCTGCTGGATACAGGCCTGTCCCTTCCTTCCCTCGCTTTATCTCCACATTTCAGTGGAAGATGTTTGCCTTTTCTGCTTTAATAACTCCACACTGTTTGCTCTCGAGGTGTTGAAGCACCCGGACACATTTCCTCTGTGTTGACGAGGAGCAAACAGTCCAGCAGAGCACGGGTTCCTGGAAGCAGGCGGTGTTTGCAGAGGAAATCCAGAGGCGCTCCTGGATTGCCTCATTGAGAGGGAACATCGACACTGCTTGTTCTGTCTCATGCTGCACCCTGCGTGAGAGCTGGGGTGAGATGATGCTGAGCGCACACGATGCTGGTTTTGGCATGAAGGGGGCTGTGTCCGATATGAACTGCAACAGGTTGAGCGGGAGGGCCTGTGGGGAAGGAACGAGTTATTCCCACAGCAAGCGCCCTGCTCAGGCTTTGCTATTGGCTTTACATGGTGGTGCCGCCAAGGCTGGAGAGCATCCTGAAGCTGCTGAGTCATCAAGCAGCCGCGTTAATTAGAGCAGAGGCTTTCAGCTGCTGTGGTTTCCCAGGGCTGGAGCAAGCCCAGCGGTGCCGCGTCCTCCCCCCTCTCGCGATGAACCGCTGAGGCAGGGGCTGCTCCCATTACCCGGGCAGTGATCCGCCTACAGTCAGCGCTCGGCACGCACACCACCAGCAGCAGCTGGGCAGCGCTCGGGGGCTGCCAATTCAGCCGCTCTCACCCCGCATTCGGGTTGTGCTGGAGCACAAAGGGAGCTCAGGCAGAAAGGCAACAAGCGGCGCTGCGGGGAGCAGCGAAACCACGGCAGGCTGCGGGTGCTGCGCATCACGGAACTCAGCTTCTCTGCCGCCTCCATTTCTTGGCCTCCCCACAAACCGCTCCCGGGCTCCTTCTCGGTAGCTGACACGGGAGTTTTTCCCGGTACACCCAGCTGAAATCCACGCCTGCTGACAGCTCAGCCTCCACCGTGCCACGTAGGCATGTGCGAAAATAGCTGCGCTGCTCCCTCTGCATCCTCGTGGGCGAGCGGAGCCGCGGATGCCCCGAGGGCAGCAGCATCAACAGCGGGATGAGGCCCGGCTGGCTCCTGCTTTGCTGCCTGCTTTTCCCTGCCCACCTTTGGCAGCCTTCCCTCACCTTTCCCTTCCCCGCAGGAAGGTGGGATGCGGCAGGCGAGCGGCAGTGGCCGATGTGCGGGGCTGATGGTCTGTGTGGCGATGGTGAAAGGGGTCGCGATTCTCTAAGTGCTTGTCAGGATGAAGGATGATGAGACTCTTCCCTCCTGTCCCTCTGCTAACGACGCTCGGGCTGCCAGGGCTTTTAGCTTCTTTTCCCTCTGTTCTCTCCCTATTTATTTGTTTAATTAAGTTATTTGCTTTAGGTTTCTCCCTGCTCCATCCTCTCCCTGCCTCCCCTCTGGCTTCTGCAGCTGTTTGTGTTGGATCCCGAGCGTTACCACTCTGAAAAATTAACTAGGTGCTTGGATGGAACCTGGAACCTGAAATTGGGTCTGTGGGAGCGCCATAGCCTCAACCCCAAGGCCACTTTGCAGTGAGCAAGGGACCTGGGAGCCGTTGGGGTTTGCTTTTTCCCTACTCTATTTGAGAAATAGTGTTGCTCTTTTAAGCCCCTGCCTTTTGTGCCTGTTTTATTTTCCCTCATCACCGAACAATAGGACTTGTCCTGCCGTTATCCATTACGTGACAGTGCATCCTGAGAGCTCAGCGTGCGTGGGGGGCTGGAGGAAGGGATGCAGAGGTACCATCGGCAGAGCTGGGGCTCCAGCCCCCCAGCAGCCCCATCCATTCCTCCTCATTAAAAGGTGGCCTCAAACAGTGAGGAAACCACATCAGTTCCCGCTTCATTGTCTCTTCAATGAGTACATGCTCAATGGAGCACAAGTACCGCCTTTCCCCAGCATTAGCACATAGAGGTTTGGAAATGTGAGCAGCCGCTAACAAATTACTCCCCAAATTGACAGTTTGGGTTTTTCCCCCTTCCTGTAAAACAAGGAAAAACGGTGCCAGGCGCTTCCTTACCTCTCCCTTTTATTTTGCTCCAAAGGATCAGACACAGGGGCTCCAGCGGGAATAAACTCGGATTTATGTCCCCATCAGCCGGATCCTTAAACTTCGCCAGTACTTAAACCGTACGCGTTTTAACATGAAAAATCACCCGGTTTGTCTAAAGGAAGGTTTCTCCATAAAACAGGAAACTGATTTGAAGGGAGAACTTCTCCACCGAAGCGAAGCCAGGCACTCATAAAAAAGTTAAACCAGGCATAAAGGGAAATGTCAGCTCTGGGGGAGCGCCAGATGTCTCGCTGGTTTTTCTCCTTTTTCATATTTTTATAACCCAGATCAGATTATAGGAGAATATATGAACGTCTCGGGCAGGGAGGGGGATGCGGCAGGAGGAGGATTGCCTTTCCAGCCTTTAACGTGGTGTAACGTGGAGCGCTCGACAAAGAAAAACAGTTTTTCATTTCTAAATAAAGCACTTGCGAGTGACACGTTTATTACCGGCAAAGAATTACTCAAATAGGAGACATTGTCAGCTATTTATTTTAAAAGGGTTTTTTTGTTAGTTTGGGAAAAAAGAGACATCAAAAGCCCGTTCTATTCTGCTCAATATTCCTTTAAAAGCTTTACAATACTGTGGATTTTCCTGTCCAAAGTTGCCTTTCTGGTGCTCCCAGGGCTCTGGGGGGCCCTTGTGGGGAGCTGGGGTGCAAAGCTCCCATCCCAGCTGAAGGAAGCCCTATGGGTCATGCAGAGGATTTGCCAGATGATGCTGGATCATGCTCTTGCTATTCCACTGCATCGTGGCATTATGAATTATGGCATTTTTCAGGCTCCCAACGTGATGCGGATGGCCAGAATGGGTTGAAACGGTGGGTGCTGAGCTGCTGAACCCTGACATAGCTCAAAAGCAGCCCTGTGCCTATTGCTACCCAAGGCAATGCACGATGCCATGGAGGCTGGCAGTGCTCCACCAGCAGCTTCCAGGAGGGAAGAGAAATGGAGACCCTGAGGGCTGGGAGCGCAGCAACCTGTAACTACCACAGCGCAGAAGCTGAGCCAAGTGCTTCACGCTGGGACCTGATGATAGCAAATGCACAGGGGCTCGTGGCTGCATTTATCCAGAGCACTGCGAGTCCCCGGAGCTGCTGCTGGAGTGTGCCTCCACTTTGTGTCTGCAGGAGCAGGAGTGAAGAAGGCAAAGAGAGAAAAGGTCAAGGATGCGATGGGCTGTGGCCGTGTGGGTCCATGCTGATGTTCTTCACCCTTGGCTTGGCCTCCATTCTCTAACTCCAAACACCCTCTACTTCATCTGTGCCATTTTGTATTTGTCCTTTCATCAGCTTTTCATCTCAGGTACTTTCTTTTCCCCACAGATTATTCCATTTCTCCTGCCTTCCCCCTTCTCTGTTCCATTCACTCTATAATTGGATCATTTGCAGTTTATAGGAAGGATGAGAAACAAAAGGTATTGACAACCCAAGCATCCAAAATTATACGTCAAGCTCAAAAAAAGGGAGATGAAAGGAAAATCTGGGTCCTCTTTCTCCGCATTCTGATTTCTGAATCCACAGAGCTCATTAGTTTCCTGTGTTCAGGGCTTTTTCTGCGTGTGTGTAAACTAGAAACCTACTTTTAGGAAGAGCTGTAGCCGGTTGACTCCAGAGGCTGGGGATTGATGAGAGACAACAGTGTCAAAGCCTGCGGTAACTGCTCAGCATTAAACCCTCTTCTCTTTGTGGGTGTAGCTTTACATTCAGGCCCAACACTTTTCACACTGGCCCTTGGCAAAGATGGTCAGCTATTCTCTGGACAAAAATGAGTGGGGTTTTAAGGTGGATTGTTTGCAGCCAGTGGCTCCCAGCTACTCAGCGGATGCAATTCCTGACTTCCAGCTCCGTGTGCTGAGAAACAGAGTGGCTGCTGCTCCTGCCAAGCTTGGGGCTCAGCAGCTCTGGCTCCAGAGCATCACTTCTATTGCTGAAGCACTTCCTGGCACCACTGCCAGGGCGCCCGGAGGCAGGGACCGAAGGCTCTGTTCGGGTCAGCCTGACAGCATCTGACCAAGCTCGGAGCAATTACTGCTGGCACCAGCCCAAGCCATCCATCTCGGTGAATTTCCCTCCGGGGGCTGCCCCGTTAGTAGCAAATAACTAATTATTGCTGTCAGCTTTAATAAAAAAACATTAGTTGAAAGATATTTCCCCCCTGTAACTTCCCGGCGCTGTATAAATTACCGGAGTCAAAACTAACTTCTAAATTGAGTAATTCCAGCTATTTGTCAGCCTCCAAGAACTGCTTTAATTAGTGCTGGTTAATAAAGTGTTTAGGTAATTAGCAGAACACTTGTCCTGCCTCTGCTTTTTTTCCCTTCTCTTGCTTATGACAACTCAAGACCATTAATTGGCATCCAGGCTTCAAGAGTTAGTGGCCTTTTCTAGTTTTCCCTCTCCCTTTGTATTAAGGTATCGGTGCGACGATTAATGGTTACTCATGGAACTCGTCTCCACTGATGGAGTTCTGAGAGTTCTCCCTCCTCTTCCCGGCTCATTTTCCCATCACGGGCAGCAGGAGCACACTGGCTCCCAGGGGACGGATCAAAAGCAGCCACAGCAGCTGATTCCCAGGGGGAGCTGGGAGGATGCGCTCAGGGAGCATCTCCTGTCTGCAGTGAACGTGGCGCTGTCAGCAATGCACCTTTGTGGGGCTCCTCCTGGGCCAGGGAGCTTGGAGCTTCGCTTCCATCCCAGAAACCTGTCACTCCACCTGAGATCAGTGTTCAAACGTGCTGCTGTGCAGGGAGACGGGCCATGATGGGCACTGCAGCACCATCCTCTTTGCCCTCCCATCTTGCTCTGGTTTCAAATGCTGCCCATGCCCGTTACCTGGCTCTGGAGCTAACTGCTCCAGTGCGTGGCTTCCACCGGCTAGAACCTGTCCTTTTCACCTGAGCAGACATTTGCCACCCCCAGGAGCCAAATGGCTGTGACTGAGAGCACCGGAGGGGCCCACAGGAACCGGGCTGGTGGGGAAGGAGTTAAGGGCAGCCCTGCCTGGTGCTGAAGCACAGCTGTTGGCTGTGAGTGGGGATTTGCAGAGGCTGTCAGGAATTAGGGCCTTCCAGGGCTATGAAAGGGCTGATGCTGGGGATACAGGGGCTTTGTGTGCTGGAGAGAGAGCAGGAGCAGAGAAGAGGGATTAGGGGTGAGCACAGGGCAGTGAGCAAGCCCAGGAGGTGAGCATGGCATGGGGCACAAAGAGGGGGGGCTCTTCTCAGGGTTTGCATCTTGGTCTTGTGCTGTGGGAAGCTCTCCTCTGCTCCCCAAACAGCTTCTTCTGTCTCTCTGTGACTGCCTCTCCCACAGCTCACTTGGCAGGCAGCTGAAAACGGCTGCATTCGTTGGGTTTGCTTGGTAAATAGAGCTGTTTGACAGGTGCTCATGCTTCACAGTTTAAATGCTTAAGGATTAGTTAGTCTTGAAGTCATCCTCATGGAAAGGTCCTCACTCTTTGTGGTTAAACACCAGCAGGGCTCCAGCTTGGCTCTGCCATGCCAGAGGGGTATTCCATTGTCATTGTGCAGCGCAGGGGGATGTGAGGCTCTGCCAAGGGTCCTGGCCAGGACATGGCTCAACTTTCAGCCCCCATCTCAGTTGAGCAGCACACAAAGAACCCTCCATGAGAATTAAACCATCACTTTCCTGTCCTTTAACCCATAGTGATATGTCATTGATCAGTGCAGTTGGTTCTAATAGCTCCCCAGGTAGATTTGGGAGAGCAACGAGTTGAACATAAAAATCCCTTTATTATTGCCATTTTGCTTTTATATACCCATCAAGCTTTCATATTTAATCTCCTACATCACAATAGCTGATCATTTTTAACATTTGACATTGATAAAGTGCCCGCTGCTATTATTCTGACATACTATAAAACATTACACCCATTTGCAATAGAAAAGGCAAAGAATCAATACTCAGCCCCATTTTCCAGCATGGCAGTAAATCATAGGGAGCCTAACAAATTGTTTTAAGTCTAAGCACCTTCAGAACCAATCAAGAACCCCACTGATCCCTGTCCATTGTCATACCTGTCACACATCTTTTCTGCTAAATGGGCACCTGGGTGTCCATCCCAAAACAGCCAGCCCATTGCCTTGGTCCTATGGGGAAGTTCTTAGGGGTGAAGCTGGGAGTACGTGTTGTGGATGTGCCAGAAGTTCCTTTGGGATGTGTGGGGATGCTGTACAAGTTACCTCTGGTGAAGGATGCTGAATGAGACTCATGCTCTGCCCAGTGCTGCAAAGCAAATTGATGCTGCTGATCGGGCTGCAGGGTCAGCCCCATCTGTGGGTGTTGCAGAAATAGTCCCACATTGTTTGCTTCCTGATGTGTCTGTTGCTGGAGGGCAGTGACCTTGCTCTGTGTGAGGGTGTCTGCATTGTCCTGGATTCTATGAGTTGTGTGCAACCCCCGTGTATTCATCCTCTCCTGCTGCATGGTGGGTGCTTAGTCATGGAAAGGTACAGGGAACAAAAAGCAAGCACATGGTTTTTCCATCTGAGATGATGACTGCACAGTTTATAAGTGTTTTCAGCACGGCTGCTGTCAAATAGCTCCTCAATAATACGGTTTATCTGATCTATAGGGACCTGGCTCCCAGACCCAAGCATGACATTTTAAATGCGTCTTCGTTTCATTTGTAACGGATTAAATGAACGTGTTTTGACAAGATTGATCATATGGAGGTTTGGGTGATTTCTCTTTGTGGCTTCAATCTATGGCTTGTAGAACTGGTAGAATATTATTGTGTCTCATTAAAACAATGCATGGCTGGTGGGTGCTGCTGCACATGGGAAACGAATGGTCAGGGAGTTCCCTCTGTGGGGGCTGCCCCAGAGAGTTGATGGCAGCACCTCCTCCTGCGCCACCTCCCATGTCAGTGCTCCTGGAGATGCTCCCTTGGTCCCATGCTACATGTTTATTTAAGCCTCACTCTGTGGAAGGATGCTCTGAGCTAATTTGTGCCATTAACACTGGCTGGGAGGAGAAGGCACACTCCAATCCCTCTGTTTCTGTGTATATCCATACCTTTAGCCATAATGTTCTTATTCTCACCGTTCCAAGTGTGGTGCCATGTGCCGGCGCTGTGGGGGTAGCCCAGGGGTCTGGTTTGGTCTTTCAGACCCTCATCTTGCAAAACGTTCTGCAGCTTTGGGCACGGGGGCTTGATGGCAGGGTCGGGTTTTCCCTGTGGGGATGAGTGGGTTTTGCTGTTTGCACTCTCGGTTTCAATTTCATTAACCTTGTGACCACTGTCACAGGCTGCCTGCCCTCCACAGCCTCAGGGGGAAAACCATCTTTAAAATCAGACAAATGTCTTGAAGCCCAGAAGCCCTGGGAGACCCTCACTGGCCTGCTCCTGCTCTAGAGATACTGGAGCCTTGCAGCTCCTTTGGCAAAAGGAGTGGTAAATCACTGTCATCCTCCTGATGGAGGCAGGGCATCACAACGTGCTGCCTCGGGGCAGCAGCAGCATGGGGGTCTCTGGATCCCTTTGGGGTTTGTGGCCTTTGCTAAGGTGCTGCATGGAGAGGCCACTTCAAGGCCTTGGGTGCTGCGCTGGACATGTGCCCCTCCACATGGCTTTCAGCCCAGCACAACTGCAATCAGCTTCTGAACAGTTTCCTGTGTGATTGCTGCCAGTGGGACCATTGGGAATGGAGTAGGAGCATGGAAAGACAAGTGTGTTTGTTCCACTGACTGAAGACAGTCACCAAGAGGCTTTGCAGCGCTGGGCTGGTCCCAGTTCATCCCACACCGCTTGGGTTTTCCTCTCTTGCCAAGTCACAGCTGTTTGTGATGTTGCTCTTCAGCACACAGCTGAATGGAAATCGGAGAGGACTTTTTCTCTCTGCTGTTCTCAGCTTGTTGACGTGACTTGCCTCCTTGCTGGCTGGGTCCAGGCTTAGGAAGCCATTACCCTTGGACAGCAGGTGAAGGCAGCAATCTTCTAGGTGTTCACTGGCAATTTGCATTGCTGCATTATGCATAGGGGCTGAAAACACGGGAGTAGCGTACCAGGAGCAGGAAATCATTGCGGTGTTTTTAATCTGGAAGGCGAGATCGAAGTGCTGTTTGTAGGTTGTCTTTAATGGCCCCTCAATTGGTAATTAGTGTTATGTTATCACATATCTTTAATAGAATATTGATGCTGTTGGCAGAGATATAATCCCGGTGTCAAGAGCAATTCCGCTCCGTCCGGTACGTTGTACTTATTACAGCAGAGCTGATAGCAAAGCTCGTCTGGTGCATCTCCAATCACCTGGATGTAGTGCTTCACCACAGGACAGCACAGAAGCACATGGTAATGACTTGCTTTGGGAGCAGGAGCTGCCAGGGAGGAGGTGCCAGCTCATGCCTACTGATCCGGACATGCAGGAATAGGGGCAGAGCCTCCCTCTTGGTACAGCACAGTTGGGTATCAGCTCTTTATATGAGCACCTTCAGTTTCCATTTGAAAGCACATAAAACAATAATAAATACCAAGCCAGGAAAGTTCATCTCTATCCACAGCCTGGTCATAAATGGGAACTTAAACAAAAAATCAATGCAGAGATGTTCATTCCTGAGTCCTCACGTTGCTGGATTCAGGCATGGTGGGATGCTGCGGCCAGCCCCTTCCCTTGGGGTGGTGTCCCTATGGTGCTGGGAAGTTGCACGTCTTGGGAGCCTTTTCCTCTGCTGGAGCCCGGGCAGTCTCGTTTTATTGATGGACGTCAGGCCCTGGATTCATTTAGCAGAGTTCATTTTACTTCCTGCACCTCGGGCCCATAAGAACTGTTTAATGAATCACATCCCAGCTCTTCCGGATGTGTGCACAGGCACGGCTCAGGAAGACAATGCAGTCCTCCAGCAATCATATCTAAAGTGACAGGAAAGGGAAAGGGGGATCAATACTTCCCTTGTTATCTCCACCCACCAAGGACCGTGCTGCTGTCCCTCCTTCCTCTCGAACCCTCCTCTCCTCCTGCTCCCGTCAAGGATTCCCCAGCCATCTTTCAATGGCACAGGCAGCCCAGGGCGGTGGAGCACAGACAGCATCCTTCAGCCTGGCTGATGGCAGAGATGCCCTGTCTGGAGCGCGGGGAAGGGAGCCTTTAACTCCCTGCTTCTGCCCCAGCCCACAGGCATGCAGCGAGATCCCTGATGGAGCCCAGCCTCCGTCCCTCCCCTGGGATGGCCACTCCGTCGCCCCTCGCTGGGGTGGCACTCGCAGCTCTGATGGATGTGCTTGCTGGAAGAGCGTTGCATCCCAGCGGAGCATGTTGTGCGTGTTCCCGGTACAGCGTAATGTCAAATATCAATCATGCACGATAAACACAGTTTGAAAGCAAAGGACGCTTCAGAAGAACAGGAGAGAGGAATTTCAGGGCTAATTTGGAGCCCTGGTTCCCCCTGAGCAGGATGGGACCAGAGAGGGACCCCCACCAGCGGTTCCTGGAGGAACTGGGTTTCTGTGTAAGCTCAGCACCTTTCTTTTCCCCTGGGATGAGAGAGTCTCGTTACTGCAGAAGCCATTGTACTGAGATAGCCATAAACAACATCCCACGCTCAAGACTGCTTGAAGCATCCCAAGCCCTGTAAGCTTCTGGATTGGTAAAACCACTTCTGGGAAGCCTTTGAGGACAGGGAGAACTTCTCTTTCCACAGGACCTTAAAGGTCCTTCTGGGACTCTTGGACTGGCTCTCCCTTGTCCCCTCGCTTCCTTCCACCAAGGGGAGCTGCAAACCCATCTCAGAAGGGAAGATGGTTCAAACTTTGGGCTCCTGCTCTGGATTCCTCCAGGATAATCCCAGCAGCCACGGCTGCCTTGCCTCTGCAGTGGCTCCAGCCTGGCTCTCCCATTGGACACAGCATTCTTGGCTCCTTCACTCATGAGCCCTGATTTAAAAACAACCCATGGATGCCTGCTCTGATGCATCAAGCCACCTTAAACAACCTTGTGCTGGAGCAGGCACAGTAAATGTGCTGAGGCTCCGCTGCTTCCATTTGCGTGTCTCCCTGATTGATTCCTTTTTTCCCTTTCAGTGCCTTCAGCCTCAATTAAGTAAAATGGCTTAGTATGTGCCTGCATTACAGTCATAGTCCCATTGACATTTACACTTGAGCATGGTTTTTTTAAGCACCCTACTCTACGGGAACCTTTAAATAGCCTTGTTTCCATTTTGTTGCGTGTCAGCGCTGATGACAAGGTACAAAACTCTCCAGGAGATGAGCAAGGAGGCACGAGCTGCAGAACCTGCTCCTCTTTCTGCACACACAAGCTTTCTGCAAGACTCGGACAGATAAAGCCTGAGCTCCATGGACATGAAAGAGGAAGCTGATGAAAACAGATCCCAACTCTGCAGGCTGGAAGCATTGATGCTGTTGCCCAGCATGCATGGGGCACAAGCCATGGCAGTGTGTGGCTGTCTGCTGCTGGGGGGATGCAGTGCAGCGCAGCATCCCGTTCCCAATGACTCCCAGCTGGGTCTAGAGCTCTTGGGAAACTTAATCTGTAGTCTTTAAACCAATCCTGGAGCAGGGATATGGTGGATGGGAGCCACTAACGAGTGATTTCTGCTTCCAAACGCTCCCAGCGTGTTCCAAAGCCTGGATGAATTTAACTTTTAGCAAGATACCAGCAATCAGAACTCTCTTCTTCATAGCCACAAAAGCATCTGCAGCGAGGTCTCCCGGATGGTGACGGTGCTGCACATTAGCATATATTTTCTGGAGAGCTGAACCATCGTCAGGCTGGCCTTGAAAGCTATTCCGAGTATTTACAGCTTCTATGAGGCCCCCCGGGAGAGAAGGATCTTACACTGCTGCAGACAGTGCTTGGGAGAGCTGTGATAAACATTCCACATAGGAGCAGTTTTGCCTCCACCTAGCTGGTCGCTGCAAGCACTCGCTCCAGCCGCTGGTTACTTCCCTCTGGGACTCCCTTGCCCTGGCTGTGGCTTGCAGCAGAAGCGATTCTGGTGGCACAAGCAGAGGGTTAAGGGTTTGGGCAGGGAAAGGGCTGTGACAGGTGGAAAGCTTTGGGAATGGGAGTGACATCTCCTTGTAAATACCTCACTGGAAACAAGAAAGAGGGGGCGAGACGTCAGGGAGACAAAGCAGCTGCATTGTGAGCATCGCGCTGCTTGCAGTATTCCAGGAGGCACTGGTGGGTTTCTGAGCCTACCCGAACGTGTGTGTTGTGTCCTATTACCCCATCCTCAGGATCCCGTAACCATGTCAACCAGAAGGGAAGGCAAGGAAAGCAAGCAAAAAAAAAGGGAAAAGAAAGGGAAGACTCAGCCGGAAACCCACTATCTTTTGGATTATGTGAAGCACACAGAATCACAGAATCACAGAATAGTAAGGGCTGGAAAGGACCTCAAGATCATCGAGTTCCAACCCCCCCGCCATGGGCAGGGACACCTCCCACTAAACCATGCCATCCAAGGCTATGTCCAACCCCACCTTGAACGCCGCCAGGGATGAAGCATTCACAACTTCCCTGGGCAACCCATTCCAGGGCCCCACCACCCTCACAGTATAGAACTTCTTCCTCAGATCCAATCTAAACCTCCCCTGTTTAAGTTTAAACCCATTACCCCTTGTCCTCTCACCACAGTCCCTAATGAAGAGTCCCTCCCCAGCATCCCTATAGGCCCCCTTCAGGTATTGGAAGGCTGCTATGAGGTCTCCACGCAGCCTTCTCTTCTCCAGGCTGAACAACCCCAATTTTCTCAGCCTATCTTCATACGAGAGGTGCTCCAGTCCCCTGATCATCTTCGTGGCCCTCCTCTGGACTTGTTCTAACAGTTCCATGTCCTTTTTATGTTGAGGACACCAGAACTGCACGCAATACTCCAAGTGAGGTCTCACGAGAGCAGAGTAGAGGGGCAGGATCACCTCCCTCGACCTGCTGGTCACACTCCTTTTGATGCAGCCCAGGATACGGTTGGCCTTCTGGGCTGCAAGCGCACACTGCCGGCTCATGTTCATTTTTTCATCAACCCACGCGAGCACCTGATCCAGCTCTCTAAATTACAGGGTGTTACAGCTTTCTGTTTATAGTGGGATGTCACAAGTCGTAGCGATCTGCTATATCATTATGGGAGCAGATGCCAAACTTAGATCTCTACATGTTTATAAGAAGCTTCTCTCCTGCTGTAGCACTGCGGAGGGGTTTGGAGCTCCCTGGCAAGTTGGGAGGATGGGGATTGTGTTTGCCTGGGGGCACGTGCAAGTGCAAACACAGCTGGGAATGAATGTGGTGACACATGGGAAGGGGCTTCTGAGATACCCACCCCATCCAGGGGTGATGTTGAATTACAGCTGCATTGCCATTGTCCTTACTTGGTTGTCATGTTTCTATTAAGAACTTCAGCACAGAGCAGAAATCACCCATTTCGGTCATAGTGCCTGTAAGTACATGAGGATGGCAACCAGGGAGGCTCTGATCAGACAGCTCGGACCAAATATAACAGGCAGAAAATCCCTGCCTGGTAGGTAACACTGAACTGGTACCTAACAACCATGGAGATGAACAGCCTTGAGCCTGGCCTTGGCTGTGCTGCTGCCTCACCCCAAACCCTGGAATCTCCAGACAGTGATCTGAGTGAGATGACCTGGGAAGAGCAGCGGTCCCATTTCTGTGCTACTCCATGGGCATCCCTTGGACAGCCCCTACTGCTGGCTCAGGTGAGCAGAGGAGGGTCTGCCCATTGCTCAGGGGGCTCATGGTGTTATTCCCGGTGCGGATGCTGCGTCCAGCACTCCAGTGCAAGTGATGGTGAAGGTTCCTGACAACAGCAGCATAGTTCCCTGCATGAAATAACCCGAGAAGAGCAACAAGCAGTGGGCCTCCTTGCAGGCATTTGCCAAAAAAATGTGTGCCTGAATAGCAAGAGAAATAACAGAATTGCTGGAGCTGGTCTGCGGGCACAGCAGTGTGAACGGCATGTTTTATTCAGTGAGGAGCAGCTGCAGTACCTGGAGCAGAAATTCAGCTTGTTGAGGACTAATCTGGGCAGATCACTGAAGCTTTGGAGAGCCCAAACAGCCAGAGAGCACATCTCTTCTTTGTTGCGAGATGCTTCTGCAGAGGGGGTCAACCTCCTGCCTTCCCCCTGCATGGTGGGATCCCCGTGCCAAGACCCTCCACAGAATGAACCCCAAACTTTGCTCTTGCCAAGCTGCTTGTGCAGTTCCCAGTCCTCATCCGCAGCCCCTCTCCCACATCCCGACCAGCTCCTCGGCTGCTGCTCCATGTCCTGGGTGAGCCTCCCGGGTGTGTTTCAGCCTGCAGCCTGTCCCTGTTGCTGGAGGTCAGACAGGTGAGGTCGTGACAGGTTTTTATTCTCCTTTCTTCTGTGTGCCAGGGTTGGAAGATGAAGTCGGTCAAATCCCTCCTGCTCAGGGGAAAGAGCAGCTCTAGCAAAGGCAAAAGCCTGGCCAATGCAGTTCCTCACGTGCCTGGAGCACGAGGCACTGGGGCAGGAGGGAGGCAGGAGAGCATCCCTAGTGCCAAAGCTGCTGCCTCGCTTCCTCCAGCGGTTATTCAAGGTCTGTGGTGCCTTTTGCTTTTCCAAGTTGAAGAGCTCTGTTCCGAGCCATATCCTCAGTATTTCATATCAAGCACACGCCTGAGCCTGGAGTTTCCCTTCACACATTTGACCTGACTTCCTAAAGGCTAACTTTATGTTGACCAGCGTCCAGCATTCCCAGTCCACACATCCCAGCGCAGCTCATGGTGGATCCTGACCGTGGCCAGACCTCCAGGACCACATTAGGGCCGCTGTGTGAGCCCCCTCATCCCTGGCGGAATGCCGTGTCTGGCAGAGAGGGCCTGGCCAGTGCTTTCAGGAAATGGCTCCAGCCTGGAGAATGATTTAGGGGAGACAATTTAGAAGTCAGGATGATTAATGTGTGTGACTTCTCCGGCATGCCGGAGGGGATAAATCAAGGTGGAATGGGGAAGCAGGACATAAATCCAGAGGGTGTCTGCGTGGGGCTGGCATGGAGGAAGGCAAGGCTCAGCCTGGGCAGCCCCTGGTCCATTCATACCACTGGCTGAGGCTGCTGCGGGTGAGGATGAGGAGGGTTCCATGTGTGCAGAGGTTCCACTTGCCCAGGGCATAGAGCATTGCTCAATCGGATCCTCTCCCATGGCATCCCGACGTGGGCGCACGAGGTTACATTACCTGAAGGGAAGGACAAGGGAAGGATCCAGGAGTTGTCCTGGAGCCCCTTGCAGAAACCCAGGAATAATTTGGGAAGATGAAGGAAGCGAAAGGTCCGTGTGGCTGCAGGAGGAGGGAAGGGGGGGGAAGGAAGATTTTATTACAGAAATTTGCCAGAGAGACTCTTTAATAATGTAATTCATCTTTCTGTCAAACACGTCACATTAGTGCAGTGAAAAGGAACTTTGAGAAGATGAATTAAGACTTAAATACATTTAAATGACTTAAGAAATATTTAAATGCAATACAATTTATTTTCTGTGTAGGCTTGTTTCATGCCCAAGTGTCTCTGCCACTTCAGAGGCCAGTCCAGAGCCTGCGAAGTAGGCGTGCAGCTCTGCATAAGCAATGCCACTTCCAATAGCAAGGGGACTTGAATCAGTGCCCAGGTACAGGATGGGGGCTGGCTATGCCGCAGGAGCCAGACCCCTCCCTCCCCACATCCGCCTCTGCTCCGGCTCTGGAGGAGCGATGTGAGAGGGGAGAGGAAAGGAAGGAAGAGCAGAGCCTGGAGCTGCTGCCTGCTCTGCAATGGCAGGACTAAAAATAGCTCGGCGGAGGCTTTCTGCTGGTGGGTGCTGCGTGTGCTGGGCGCCCGCTCCTCCTGGCGCAGGAGCAGAGCGCTCCCTGCTCCCCGTTTGTCTGCCTTGCGCCAGGGGCTTCGGGTGACTCTGAGTTTGTTTGCGCTGCTCAACCCAAAGTGCTTCACGAGAGAGAAGCCACAGGAAGGCGCTGGGAGTCGTTCAGCTTCTAGGAAATAAGCAGTGGGAGGGATGCTGAAGCACAGAGCTTGGTGAACGCGGCCGCAAGAATTGAACTTTCCCTGCCACAGAACGCGCTCTGAAAGCGTTCCATTGTGTCCCTGCGCCCGTAGAAATGGCTGGAATTGCTTCCCAAAGTCTTTCAAGGAGCTCTGTATAAAAGGCACGCGGCTGCTCTGTGGCAGAGGAAATTAAAACCCTCAACAGCAGCTTGTCTGTGTGCACTGGGAGGGAAGGGGCTCATCTGGAGACATCCTGCTTTCCATCGGCTCTCCCTGCATGGGGCAAAAGCTTTGCTCGGGAGGAAGGGTGTAGAGGGCACCCACCCTGAATGAATGAAGAGAGCACGAGGCACATGCTCCCTGTTGTGCCAGTGTGGGAGAGCATGGGATTGCTCAGGGATGGAGAGCACTGGCACGACCCGGCATGTCGTCAGGTGCAGACTCGGCATCGCC
Source organism: Amazona ochrocephala (assembly GCA_039720435.1). Classification (NCBI taxonomy): domain Eukaryota; kingdom Metazoa; phylum Chordata; class Aves; order Psittaciformes; family Psittacidae; genus Amazona; species Amazona ochrocephala. The sequence continues at coordinate 7,604,597 of CM077895.1, forward strand.
CTGAGGTCACCGAGTTAAATGGAGCTGGATTTAAACAGGAGCTGCCTAATTTGTGATCAATAACAGCACTTGTAAGCATGCAGAGGAGGCAGAGGGCTGATCAGCTGATGGCTGCCCAGGTCAAAGGGTTCTCCCTGCAGCAACAAGCTGGCCCTATGAGCGGGCACGGCTTTATCTCCCTCTGAAGCAGGGCGCACCGCTCTGCCGGCGTGAGGTGGCAGCGTGGGCCACTCACCAGGGCTATGTAATTACACTGAGCATGTGGCATCCATGACTTGAAGCCACCATGGCCTGTAAGGGGATGGCTCCAACGGAGCCATTTGGGCTGCCTGGTGGAGGAATGTTCTCCCTGTGTCCATTCCCAGGACAGCATTTTCCTGCTGGCCTCCCCATCCCTGATGCTCAGCTGATCGGAGGATGGGGGGGTTTCATTGCTGCCAGAGCACACAGCAGTGTGCTTGCTCTGGGTGACCTTCCCCTGTCAGTAAATGATCCTTCCTGAGAGTCCTCTCCCTGCAAACATCCCCCACCATTGGCTTAAATGGGGCAAGAAGCTTTTGCTCTACAGATAACGTCATCAGAGCAGACTGGTTTGCTAGGACCACATTTCTCCAGCTATGAAACCGCAGGTGCGGTAGCTCCAGCTTTGTTTCCTTGCCTATTACTGGGCACTCTCATCGTTATACTGTGCAGAAATCCCTCGGAGTTATTCCAATATATAATACATGTCAAAATGCAGCGAGACCCCATTGCCATGCTGCATGTGTATTTATGGCGCATCATCCCGGGGCACAGGAGAGCTGGTGCTGGGTGAGGGCATGCAAACAGGACCCCTGTTCACCGTCAGCCTGCCCTGCTTCCCCACCTCCATCTCATCTTCAGACATCACCTCCCGCAGAAACACAAACTGATGAGTTCCCCGATGTGACAAATAACTGGTGTATAATTGGTGTAAGTTGTCAGAGGCGTTCCGGTGCGCTCCCGGTTGGAAGTGCTGCAGTCATGCTGCAGTTTAGACTCCCTGATCTCGAGTCCTGTCTCCGCAGAATTTACAAGCGGGATCTGAGCACACGTACATGCACAAACATGCTCGGGAAGACAGCAAGAGCTCGCGCTTGTCTTTCCCGTCCTAATCAGGAGGTGTTATCCTTCCCCAGCCTGATCTGTGTGGAATTGGGGCCACCGTGACATGGCCTGCCAAGGCAATGGGTCTGTTTCCTGGAATGTGATCTGATGTTTAGGGAAAACCAGCAGATTAGAGACTGTTCAAAGTAAGGGATGTCAGGGAGCAGGAATGGTGCTTTCCAAGAGCTCTCAGGGCTGGAGGGACCCTGGGTTCCTCACTCCGTGGCTCTTTCTAGTCTAAGCCTCTCTCTGTCTCTTTTGCTCTGCAGAAGCCCATTACTGCATGTGATACGTGTTTGGTCAACCTCAGGTAAGTTTTCCCCCTTGCCTTTATTTTATGTCCTCTGCAGGGTTTCAGGAGCTTTAGAATCTTTTGCTTCCCTTTCCTATGACGAGTTTTACGAGGTTTTAATTACTCTTGTTTATTGTTATCGTGCTTTAACTGCCTGCTGGGTCCCTCCGAGCCCATGAGGGAGCAATTTATAAATAATACTAGTTTTATTATTGCGATTATTCCCCAGCTTCCCTCCATTCTCCGCGCCCCCCCTCTGCCCCTTCCCTCTTTTACAGGCCTTTCTGTTAAGTTCCTTCCTCTCATAAGTCAGACCTGCCAAACCCTCTTGGCTTCGTTTCCACTTGACTTTAATGCTCTTTCTTTCTGTTTCTAGCTAGGTGCTTTGAAGTGTAACCGTGCAGGAGGATTTACTACTGCGTGTAGCCCTGCAGCAACGCAGCAACCAGCCTCAGGCACCACCTTGGACCACGACCACTGTAACCCCAAGGTGCTGGGATGGATCACGGTGCATCACCATGCTGCCGCAGCAGTGACTGACTGTCAGTAGGGGTGAGAGCTGCAAAGCACTGCAGGCTCCTGCCCTTGCCTTGCTTTGTGTCTGGGGCTGGTGGTGTGGGCATTGCCCGGTGCGCTGGGCAGGCAGAGGTATGTGAGTGAAGCTGCTGCTGTACCCAGGAGCCACAATGGTGGTGCCGGGTGGCTGGTTCATCTCTCCTGTGCGCTCCCTCTCAATGCATATCTCTGCTAATGAGTTTGCTGGCAGGAGCAACTGCATGGACAGCACTTTTGCAGGCACTGCCTGATAGAAATGAAATTTTAGCTCATAAAGACAAGGGCTGCTGACCATACCTGGTGCTAGATGCACCAGCCTTGGGATGCACATCGGGACTGATGTCCCTGTGGGGGCTTGGCCATGCAGTGACTGGGATGTGTGTGGCAGAAAACATGAAGTTTTATTCCCTGACTACCAGAGGAGGGAAATGGAAGCAAAACCTGTGGTTGCTTGGTAGGTACCACGTGTCAGGCTCTGCTGCTGTTCCTGCATTGGAGCACCCACCTGTGACTTGGCACCGCATTCCCAGGAGCATCTTCACTCCCCCCCAAGCCCAGGTCTCGCCTCTGGCAGCTCTAATGAGGGGGAAGCAAGTCCAGGCTGGCAAGCAAATGCGTGTTGCACCTCTCACTGCAAAGAGATTGTTAGAGCCGGATTAAATGGGTTTAAGGAAAACGTCCTCAGGATTGGAGCTCCAAATGGCTTTTTGATCAAAACAACAGCGTTCATTTTGAAAGCCCAAACTGTTTCATTAAACATGTTCGGGCTCTGTTTGTTTATGTCAGAAGCGATAGGTTTGAAAATGGGAAACTCTTCAGTGTTGTTCTGCCTCGGACTTTCAATGCAGAAGCGAATGCGCTTCAAAGTGATGGGGAAGAATAAGAACAATTAAAAATTTATCTCCTGGGAGGCACAGGGGCGATGAGAGCGATCGGGAAGAAGTTCATGGGTCTGTTCTCAGGCAAACTTCTCTAGGCTTGAAAGGTAGGAGATGGCATCTGGTGTGAATAGAATCGCGCAGGGTGCTTTTGTGTCATTAGAAGCTGGAGAGGGGAGTCCACCCGGGCTGCAGAAAGGCTTTACTGACACCTGACATTTGAGGCAACCTGCCCTTTTCCACAAGCAAACGCCTCAGAAGTGTTGTCATGAGCGGTGGCGATAATCAGGCTGCAGTCCCAGCTCCCTGAAGTCAATGGGATCCTTTGCAGCTGCCGTAATGGGGCCGGTGTCTGGTGCTAACCTCAGCCAGGGGCAAGTAATTCAGGAGGGGAGCAGCCCCTGTGCCCTGTGCCCACCACATGTGGGACGCAGCCTCCCTTTAGTACCAGAGGGTTCTTCAGGGGGGATTCTGAGCACCACTGGTGAAAATGCAGCATCTTTCATGCAGACAGGTAGTGATTATGTTTCATGCCGTGGCAATTGCCTTGCTGCGGAGGGGGGGAGGTCTGTGCCCTGCCATGACTGGGTAGAAACCTCTGTCTTCTACCAGGTGAGTCCTCTGGTTGTCCTTCTATTTCCACAGGAGGACAATCTGCAGAGCATAAGGTCGCTCTCAGCTCCAGTTCAAGCGAGAGGGATGAAGAGGAGATACATGGCAGCTCTGTGCTGTGCTGTGATCCCAGCCCAGGCCGATGCCCGGGGCCTCTTGGCTGGTACCACTCATGCAACGATCACTGCTGCCAGCACATCCCCAAGCCCAGCACTGGGGGGGCTGGATGCACAGTCGGCTGGATCCTGCTAAAGGTGGAGACCCGTGTAAAGCGAGGCAAAACTGAGCGTCCCTTTGCAAAGCGAAGCAGCTGGTTCAACTAATTATATGTTAAAAATTCCAGCAAGACGAGCGTAGCAGAAAACAAACAGGCTCGGCAGCCAGGACGGGAAGACTTGGAACAGATCCGCGCGCTTCCCTGCCTCTCCCATATGTGTCTGTGTAGACGCTGGCACCTGTGCAGCCATGTGTTCACACGCCGTGTTTACGGGCTCCAGCGAGCATGTTTCCATATGGATCTGTGCAGGTCAGAGCTGCGGGGCTCTGCACCCCCATGCCACTCGTGCCCGTGGTCCCCTGCGTGTCTGGCATAGAGCTGTGCGTGTCCCTGCCGGGAGGCAGCTCCATCGCTCCTTAGGTAAAGGCTTGGGGGAGGAGGGTAAATATTTGTTAGCAGTGGTTTTGCAAATTGCCACTTTGCGGGGAGGAAATAAGAGCCATCCATTTGTGCTGGCGCTATTAAAGATTTTCTATAAAGTGCCTACATTTCCAGTGCAGCTGAATGGATTTCACTGCAGCAAACTGCTAGGACAGAGAGGCGCAGCGGAGGGAAATATCATATACAATGATTCACAAACACATAAAAATACCCTGCCCAGCTTGTCTGTTCTCCCACCGCACAACAAACACCTCGTGACTCATTCCTGAATGTATGGATGTGTTTGAAAATGGAAGTTAGATTCGAACATTACTCATTGAGACCTGGCATTAGTTCACTCCTCCAGTTAGCTCCTAAAAGCCAGCATGCCAAGTCAGGCTAAAACACATTTGAAGGCTGTCTTGGTCACGAGACAGGTCTAACAGCCACGGTACTGTTCTACATCGATGTTTCTGCATTGAGGTTAAAAAAAGGAAGAAAAGCTTAATTCCCTGCTCCTTGGATCGAATTAATCAGATAACTGAAGGTAGGTGGAAGGTAAAACTCAACGTTTTTCTTGGCAGGCACATCTAACTGGAAGGGCCGGAGCTCTCGCTGCAAACAACAAGCTCACAGTGTGTACGAGATAAAGAGAGGGGATGGAGGGCATCGGTGGAGTGACAGCGCTCGAACGCCTCGCCGCTGGCAGTTGCAAGCATCCAGGTATGAGTACGGAGCCAGGAGGTGATTTACGGTCACACACTGATGCAGTTCTGCTCGCAAACACGTTAACTCCCACCAGGAAGAAGCGCTAATGAACATTCCAGCAGCTACTCTGCTGCCTGTCGCATGTGGAGATGCTGCTGAGCACCACTGGGCGCTGCAGTCAGAGCATAGGTTGGGAGCAGCAACCTGCGATGGTGAGAGCTGTTTTCCCAAACCAGGGAGCCCTGTGTTTGACAGCAGACACATAAGCACCTTCTCACGGGAGCACAGGCGCACTGGAGAGGAGCAGGGCATAGGCCATGGCTCAAAGGACAGGCATCACGCAGCAAAACCAGCTCAAAGCAGACGCGGGGTAGCTCGCAGCTTCAGTATCTGAATTCCAGGCAAGCTTGGAGCTGGCACTGCGGTTATGTGTGAGGCTGCTGCAGCCTCTCCTGCCTCTGCCAGCGGGGAGAAGCAGCACAGCTGTGCTTACTGCTGCGCTGAGGTATATTTAGTCTCGTTTAATGACAGCATGGGGCAGTTTGATACAACCATATGGATGATGCGACTGCATTTCGACAGTCACTCAGCTGAGCAGTTGTCGCACCTACCTTTCAAATGCCCAATTCAGGCACAGCTGTCCCAGGAGTGCAGCTGAGGTTTCTATTAGCAATGCTCTGCCCGTAGGAGATGCCCTCAAAGGTTAGGTTTCTCCAGGCTATCAGCAGAAGCAATACCATGCGAGTGAGCACCTAACGGGAGCCAGGAAGGAGCCAGCATTGCGATGCTCAGGGTGTCGGGCGCTCGCTGCCAGCCGGCTGAACGAGCTCCAGGCCACGGCAGCAGCTCCCCTGCATAATTTCACAGGACCAATACCTTTGTGAGCAGCACAAGCTGCTCGTGGGCAAAGAATCAAAATTCATAGAATAAATTACACGCACTAAATTATTTGCCCAGCTTTGTTGATTATCTGCAGTTAAAAAGTTGGAGGGAGCTGAGCTCCTCCATGCATAAACACCAGGCACATACTTGTTCTTGGGAGGTGCCAGGGTTTGGGAAGAGGAGAGGAGAAATTCCAGCCCCTGCTCCCCTCAGGCAGCCCCGGGGTCAGGATGGGCACAGCCCAGTCATCAGGCCAGTGTAGTAACGGCACGGCAGGGATTACTCCGGTGTTACTTGGCACGCTGCAGTTTGATGGTGATGCTCCTAGGCATGAGAGGGATTTACTGTTTGCTAACAGAATGAAACCGGGTTTATGATGTTATCTGTATGTTATAGAGCATTTAATGGCATAAATACAGTTCGGTGTGGGCATCGGAGCAAGCACGTGGGTTGCTGTGAGCTGCTTTTCCAGCCCTAATCCCTAGGAATAGCTCCAGTTCTGCAGCAGAGCTTGCAGGAGACCTGTGGGAACGAGGCAGGGGTTTTGGAGATGCTGGACTTGGATTTATTTGTTTCCAATTCAGCTGCGAGAGCACGGATGCTCAGGCAAAGATTGAGGGAAGCAGTGATTTGTAGTTAGAATCTGCTGATGCATAAACACTGTGAGGATGATGCTGGATATCCAGGTAATTCCCCAGCCGCCATGGAAGACAGCTGAGGTGGTTTTGGTCCCATCAGGAGCATGCAGACCAAGCCTTGGTGGCCCCATGCACGCCGCTGGAGGGTCCTGCTCCTCGTGCTCCTGGCCGCATGCTGACGCTCTCTGCCAAGGGAAGGAAGCGCACAGTGGGTCAGTGCATTGAAGGTCTCTGATTGAACCCGGTGATGAATCGCAACTTGATGACTTCCTCTACATCAATGGAGCTGAACTGGCTTGGGGAAACTGTTTGATTTAAGAAGAATAGGCCTAATTTTGGAAGTGCTTCACACCCATCAATCTAAGTGAAATTCATTTATCTGAGGCACAGCTGATACGTCTCCCATTTACATAGCACTAAGTGCCTCACAATCCTTGATATATTCAAGCTCACAGCGGGGGAAAGGGGCAGCACTGCTAGCCCCTTTGTGCAGGCAGACAGGAGATTTGCAGCGTGATGGGAGTCAATCCATCACTCTGCCCCACACCCAGGAATGGCATCCACCTCCCGGGAATGCCTGGGCTCTGAGCAGGAGCAAAGTGGCTGCATGAGCATTCTGATGTGATGTACACAGCGGAATGGACGGGAGGAGCCTTCAGAGCATTTTCCATCTCCCATCTAACAGGGTTTTATGAAGTGTTTGCAAGAGTGTCTCCAAGGCAGGGTTGAAGGCAGAGTGGGAATCACAGTGGAATCTGATGGAAGAGATATTTAGAGGGAAGAGACATATGGCATCTTAAATAAAAGAACCTACTCAGTGGTTAATCTCCACTTGAAAAGCATCCAGGACAGGCTCGTCCATCTACCGTTGCACACCCTGCCATGCAGCCTGCTGTCCAAAGACACAGACACTGCAGATAACGCCGCGTCTCTGCCTACAGCCCCTTCCAAATTGTGCACCGGATCAAGACCTCCCTTAAAAGCCAGGAAGGAAATTCCCTGGAGCCCATGGCCTGGAGGGTTTGGGGGAACTGAAGTTCATTCCCCAGCTCTCACTGGGTCCTGCCAACCCGAGCCAGCAGATAGAGGCAGGAAGGCTGGAGGGGTGAGAGGATGGAGACCCTCAGCCTCATCAGCATCCTTTATGGACCTTTGTGGTCCTTGGTAGTCTGAAAGCAGAAGGAGGCAGGAAAAACAAGTGGCTCCTTCCCGTAACTCTCCATGGGCACTTAGGACAATGATGAAATGCTCGGGTAATCACACAGTGTTTATTTAATGCCAGCACTATCCCAGCCGCTTTATAAACAAGCATGAGTAATGGGAGAGCGGGGGGGGAGGCAAAAGTTGCTCCCTCTTCCTCTCAGATCTTCTGAGTGAGCACTTCTGCCGTGATTTATCCTTCTTGCAACCTTCTTGACTCACTGGGGATGTAAATCAAGCAACCCAACATTTTACCCGGAATTCCAGTTATTTATGTGGAGATTGAAAGGGTATAATTACAGCTGCTAAATACGGCCTGGCAGAGAGGAGAGATACAGGTGTCCGTCTTCTTGGAGGTTAAGGATGGAAAAGTCCATGCTTGGCTCCCGGCCCATCCCTGCGGTTCAGAGGCTCTGAGTGTTTCACTGCTCCGCTGGCATGGAAGATGGGCTGACATGTGGTTAGAGTTTGGCAGTCGGTGCAGGGATCTGCTGGAAAGGACCTGGCAGTGGCGCTCTCCCTTCTTTCCATCTCATATGTCCGCCGTGTTCTGGGAAAAGATCCAGAGAGGACAATTTGGTGAATGTTACCTGTGATTCCCTTCATGTCTCCTCCAGGAGCTGGTGTTTCTCGGAAGGGGATGCTGTGCCATGCACTTGCTGCTGTAAAACAAGCGGATATTTCCCCTCATGGTCTGCTTCATCCCTGCTTCACCCTGCTCCTTGTCACGTATGGAAGCTCCCATGGCCAGGACTGGTGGTGGGCAGGCAGCAGGAGCTGGCAGGCAGGTGGCTCACGCTGCTCCTGTCCATGTGCCGGGGGGGCGCACATTAAAGTAAAACTGTTCCATGCTCGAAGGGATTTCTGCTATGGCTGGGATGGTGGGAAGGAGATTAACGGCGCTGCTTCCCCCCTGGCACCGGCTTGACTGGCAGCTTGGGTAAAGAAGAGCCCACTCTAAGCGCTCCCAGGGGTCCTGGGAGGAACTCATTATGTCTAGACTGGCAGTAGCCGCAGTTCTGCTTTGTGGGCTGTGAAACTAATGTTTATCCACCACTCAGTTAGATTCAGAGCTATTTAAGGAGCCCGGGGTATTAAGCAGGAGAAAGAAGTGCATTACCCAGTGTGTTACCGAGGCAAAGCTTGGTGAGGAGGATGGGAGTTGGACCCTGTCCTGACATGAGGAGTGATGGAAGGGTCTGCAGGGTGTCCCATCCCACCAGGGCTGCAGCAGGGCTTGTTCTCTGATTACACACTGTCAGCTCCAGGCAGCGCTGTCTGTCTCATTTGTAAGTTGCCATGTGCTTTAACCGCATCTCCCTGATCCCTTGGAATCCCAGTTTTTCCACCTGCTCCTGATCATCCCATCCCTTTCCCTCCCTTCCTCTGGCAGCTGCAGAGCCAGCAGCAGCCCCTGTGCCTGTAGAGGCCGGAGGGTACCACAGCAGCAGCCAGGCTACCTGAGCACCCCACGGCAGGGCCAGCATCTGCAGTCCAGCAGCCAGGATGGAGCCCCATCGCTGCGTGAGGTCCCTGGTGCAGCCCTGGGGCAGCCACACGTTCCTCCAAGGCGCCCTTCAGAGGCCCAGCAGGAAAGATATCTAAAATTCATAAATGTCAAGGAGGGGAGGAAGCGAGGACAACCAAATATAGATATCCAACCACCTCCTTTAGGGCTACAGGAGCAGCGCGACTGACACAGCCTAAAAGCCTCCTTGGAGTGGAGCCTGGCAAAGCGATCCAGGGCAGCCTGGCAATAGGGACCCCGTAGTTCTGCATGGGCAGGCAGCTGCTGTGCACCCACAAAGCCATCCTGGTCCTCTCCCATATGTCCTGCTCCTTGTCCTGAGGGTCTCCTGCACAGAGGGCTTCAGAGCTAGGCCCTGTTGTCTGTCAGTGCTGCCATGAATGCTGCTGATGGGTTTTCTTGGCAGAGTGGGGCTGACAGTGGGTCTTGGGGGCTGCTCGCAGCAGCCAGGGACCAGGGTTGCATCGACCCTGGGAAGATGGAAGTGAAAACCTCCCTGATACTTCAGCACTGAAATGTCTTTCTTTCTGTTCCACAGGAAACATTACTGTTTACTTCTGCTTCCACTTAAGGGGAGCAAAACTTGGTCCTGAAACACTGGGACTCCCTATGGAAAGGAGATGTTGGGTATTGGCATAGCAGAAATAGCTGAGACCCGAAAAGCAACCTGAGGTTGTCAGTCTTCAGTATCTGCTTTAATTATTACTCTGGCGGGACTTCCTCCAAGATTGTATTTCCACAGTGATAACTGTTATCACTTTATTTTATAGCCTCAGCTATTTGCAAGCCGGGAACGAGCCTGCTCGGTGTCATGAGGGGTTTCCAGGACACGTTCAAGAGCAGAAAGCACCGAATGTAACCGGTTTACAAGGAGCACGATGCGGTCCCCAGCACCTGCATCCCATCCGGGATCCCTGTGACGTGCGCCTGTGAAGGGCAAACACTAAGGATCAGGCATCCGGGGGGCTTCGTGCTTGGCTGCGGGGCCAGGGCAGCATCCAGGAGCTGCAGGGCTCCTCTCCTTTGCCAGCAGGATGCGGCCCTGGTTAGTGATGTGCCGATCGAGTGAGGAAATGGGATGCTGGGGACAGCTCCCTGCGGGGCTCAGCCCGTGTCCTCCCGGCCCCATAACTTCTGTTGGGAAGTTTTATCTTTTCAATTTGTTACTTATCACACATCGTCTGATTAATTATTGCTTCTCTGCAGGGAGGACTAGAGTTTATAGAGCAATATAGCATTACTGTTAGCTTTATACACCCTCAAAGCCCAGAGGGAGCTCGGCGGCGTACTCGTGAGGTGTTCTGTCGATAATAATGACTCAGCACTTGGCTGGTTCGGGGTACATCAGAAGTGCTTTATTAAAAAGTACACAGTATATGCATCGAACATAAACACAGCCAGGGGATGTGAGCATGATGTGCTGCATACATAGCAGTCACTTCCTGCCCTGGGGCCTGCCTCTGCCTGCTCCATGGATCCCCGGCAGTGCAGGACTTTAATTGCCACGGTGGCCTGGGATGCATTGAGCTGCTTGGCGTGTCCTTCAGCCCCGCGAATGCAGAAACAGCCACAATCCAATTCCCTTTACAGCCGCATGTCTCCGCCGGTTGAGTGAGAGCCCTTCCCCTGAAGGAGCCTGCCCATCCAGCAAACACTCTCAAGGAGGTTGTAGAAGTGATTGGGAAGGTATTGCGGCAGGATAACAGCGAGGAAATGCAGTTGAACAGTTCCAGCGCTGAGTAAACCATATGTCTTCATAATTTGATTGTGCCCCGGTCCCCCAGGTACCTCCCAGCACTATTGAACACGATGGAGTTATTTAGAATCATAAATAATATTATCAAAGAGGGTCTGCTGGGTAAACAGAGCCGGTGTATGAATTGTCGGTGAGAGATATTGATTGTTGGGAGCTGGCTAATGAATTATTCTGTTTAAGGGCCGTGGAAATGATGCTCGGTGTTTGCAAGGCAAAACCCCTGCAGTAACTTCCCCCTGCTCTGCAGGGCTTTGTTGTCCTGGCTGCAGCAGGCAGCAAGCACAGGTCCTGTACCCTGGGCCCCTTGGTGGCGAGCAAGGGGGGGGATCATCTCCTCCTCCTTTCTCATCTTCCCTCTTCCTTCCATCTATCTGTATGCGTTGAGGGGACCCACTGCGGGATTTGGGTGCACTAGACCCCGTGCCAGCCACCCGAGGCTTCCCATTGCTCCCAGCGCCAACACCTTTCCCTGCCTGCAGGGAACCCCCACCTCTTGGTACTTGTTGGCTTTTTGGCCTTGCCTCTGTTTAAATAGGGTTTGTGGAGGTGTATCAGCTGCCTCAAGCCCTGCCCCACTAAGAGGAGAAATGAGCTGTCTTTTTGACCAGAATTGGCTTTTTTTTCCCCCTCACCTGCCTAATATGTTCTGTTAAATTTATAGTTTTTCTATCCCTTTGATGTAAGCGACTGAAAAGTCTTCCCCACTAATCTCATGCAGCAGCGCCTGTAACGCTGAAGGCGCTGGCTGGGGATATGGCAGGAACCAGACAACAATTACTGGCGTTCTGGGGGCTGGGGCAGCATTGAAAGCTCATTTTCAAATAAATTATGCTATTAAACCCGCTTTTGTTCTTTTTCCTGCTTCCTGGGCTCGAGGCTCACCGGGGAAGAGGCAGAGCTGCAGCATCCCGGCTCCCAGAGGAGTGCACCGGCTGTGTGCAGGCAGCGGGAAGAGGAGGCGGCTTTGGGAGCAAGGCTCTGCCCAGCCAGCCCCAATGCTGGTACAGGGATGGACACATTCAAGCTGGGCCCTCACAAATACAGTGGGGTCAATTTTCCTGGCCCATTAAGCATTACTGAAATCACCATTTCTCACCCATAGGACAGTACCTCTGACTTTGCTCACTTCTCCTTTCTTCCTGAAGCTCAGCAAGACAGTTGCTGACAACTGTGGGTTTAACACCCAAGAAACCCAAGCGAAAACTTCAGCGTTGCCGCGTCTTCACTTACAGGCAGGATTAGCCAGAACCCGGGCTTAGCATCCTCCCAGAGGTGAAGTGAGTTTGCGCTCTGGCTGCCACTCGCTAGTTAACAAAGGTCTTAAGGATGTGGTTCTCCAGAGCAGGATGGAGTGGAATGCTTGGGGGCACACTGGATGAGTGTGCATGCTCACCCTGGTGTGCAGGGTCAGGAAGGAGTTAAACCGAGGCACCCCAGGACATTAGTGTCCAGTGTGATCCAGGCCATTTAATTAGTGCCCCAGCTTGGCAGGGATGTTCTCTAGTGTTTTCCCCTGGGGAGAAGCACGCCGGCTCCCTTATATTGCCTGTTATCTTTCAAGCACTCAGAGTAGAATGCTTTTTCAGTAACCTCATCAAAGGATAAGCCAGGATTCAGATAAGCTTTTCAAGGGGGAAGTCAGGGTTATAATTTTCAGAGACTTCTGAATGTCACCTCCAATTTTCGGCTCTGCCGTCGGAGCGGCCGCTTTTGGACGGTGCCCAGCCTCAGATATTGAAATGGTGACCCCTGGGCTCGGGCCACCTCAGTTCCTGGTCAGCATCAGCCTGGCAGATCCCTTGGTTGAAAGTGCTGGAGATTTCTGACTTTGTAATAATGCCGTTTCTCAGAAGTGCAAATTACAGAGGAATTGGTGCTAAACTCCCCATTAACTATAGAGCCCGAGAAATCCTCAGTGTCCCAAATTACCTGTCACTTCCCCTGTAACACGGCATAATTCTGTCGCTTAAGAAAGAAAAAAAGGGGCTGTAATTTGAAATTTCAGTGAAATTCCTAATTGAACACACAGCTCGCTTCCACGTGCCATTCCCACCCCTCAACACAGGGCAGCTCCCCCCATGCGCACTGGGATGCTCCTCCAAGCTCCTGCTGGGACCCCAGCAGGGATGCTCCCCCCTTCTGTGCTCTCCTTCAGGTGCTGGGAACCCTCCTGAAGCTCTCGGCTTCCAGGGATGTGGGTGCTTTGGAGGATGCCCATGAGAATGGGTACCGACAGTGCCCAACACCTACACACGCCATAGGGAGAGGGTGCAGGAAAACTCCAGCTAGGGCTCATTTCAGGGTTAACCTGGCTGCTGTGCCTATAATATACTTGTGTCTCAGGGGAGAAATTAGCTTATTGAAAGAATTTGCATAGGGGAGGGTAGGTGGCTCTCCAGCTCAGCAGATGGAGGGCACATAGTGCAGATGACATTGACGAGCATGGAAGCAATTAGCCTCTGAACTGGTTTTTGGAGGGGGACGTCTTGTTGTGAGTTAGAAATGGCTTTTGGCTGTGTTTCTGTCCTGTGGTCCTGTGCCTCTCTGTGATTGTCCTCACCCTGCGGCGATGTGCTCATCCACAGCCGCAGTCCTCTCTCCTCCTTTGCTTTCCTGATGCAATTCCCATAGCTTCAGAATGGCTGGTTTGGACTTATCCCAGCAGGGGAAGAAAATTGGGTCCCCAGAGTCCATTTGCAAGCGTGCTCTGGTTCCTGGTTATCTCCCTGTAAATGGCAGTGCTGTTGCACTGCTTTCTCTGTGAGATTCTGAGTTCGTGTAAGCACACACACACAGTTCATCCACAGTCAAAAACTTGTTCGTGATGCAATTAGCAGCAGTGCTCCTAATTTCTCTCTCCAGCCTTAACTTGCCATCCATTTCCCATTTTCCATGCCTTTTCCCTGCTTCCCAACATGATTTCCCTGCTAGGTCCTGGAGCACAGATGTGCTCCATTAGCCCCATCACCATGGCCCCAGCCCCAGCTGCTCCTGCTTTGTATAAACGCCTGAAGCAGGGCAACAGCCCCTCTTGGTGCTGGTGTTCTGGGGACAGCAATGGGAATGCTTGTGGTGAGTCAATCCTGATCCTGGTCGGCTGTGGTGTTCCAGTGGGCTGGCAAGAGGTGGTTAAGGAAGGGGTCCTGTGTGAACCTTCGGCATAGCAAGATTAGTTGTGGTGGATTGATCCCCTCTGTGCTGTTTGCTGCAGGAGTGATGCTGCTCTTTTGGTGCCTGGCAGGGATGCGGAGCCTTGGTGATCCCTTTCAAAGGGGTAGCTGAGATCCAGTTTTGACATAGTGGGGTTTTACCTTTGGAGGTTGGTGTTGGACCTCAGCAAGGAGAGATGCTGGCAGGGCCAAGGCTCTTTATCCCAATACATTGCTTTTAGCCCCCAGGGAAGCATTGCTGGTTGCAAGTGAAATGCTCAGCAAAGCACTGAGCCTGGCTGAGGTGTCCACAGGCTGGGCAGGAGCCAGGTGAGCATTGCTCCTTCCTCTCCCTCCCTCGCCCCAGTGCCCGAGGAGGGGTGGGATGCCAGCAGCTCCCTGCCCATGGGAAAGGGGGCAGGAAGCTGCGTGGGTGCAAGGACGGAGAACTTGGTGCCATTCCTTCCCTGTGTGCGTTTTCTCTTTCCCCCTCCTGACTGAATCAATAATTAAGCATATTCTAAGTAGTGCAGTTTTGCTTGAAATTTTCCATTTGGCTTGGGCATCAGTTGGAAATGAAATATTTAGAGGACAGAATATAGTAATAAAGCCAAGACACATTTTCTGCTAGTATATTTTATTTATTTTGTTTAATAATGAGGTTCTGTGCCTGCCTCTCCTCCCCTCCGTATCAGTGGCTTTCTCCTCTTCCCCTTTCCTTTGGAGGCAGCACATAATATCCCCCTCCTGAAAAAATAATGGAGCCTGGCTTGTCTAACAAATCAGGTGCCATGCTCTGATGTTGTAAGTGTTCAAAGGAGCTTCCCAGAAGGCTCTGGGAGAGGAGTAACCCTGCATCTCTGCATGGATACTCCCGCTCACCATTGAGCATCTGCAAGGGCAAAGCGAAAGGGATTCCTGCACTTAACATTATTTGTTCCCTGGTGCGAAACCTTTAATGGTTCCCCGGGAAGAGGCTGGATCCCTTCCACATGGGAACGCGACCCGCCCCGCGTCGGCTCCTCCTCTGCGTCTCAGCGCTTCCACTCGCCAAATATATTCTGAGTCATCTGGGACCTTTTCTTCACCTCCTTCTGTCGAGGTGTTTGCGAGAACGTGTTCCCCAGGGAATGTCATGAATACGTTAGGGATGCGAGCGGTGGGGCTGGGAGGAAGGGCTGGATGCTGAGCAGGTGCTGCAGGACCCAGTGTGGGTCCCATCACCAGACCCACTGCTGCGTCTTCCCAGTTGGTCCTGGTTCCCTTTGCTGTAGTGGGTGAGAAGTGGCTGCGAATCTCTTTGCACCCTCACCCTTTATTCCCCCGTTCTGCTTTTGGGATGTGAAAGGAAATGTAAATCCCTCAAATAGAAATTACTCGGAGGAAATTCATCTCATGTGCAGCGGAGCGCTTCATCCCGACCGCTTCAAAATATTGCACTGCGATTTTGATCTTCTCTTCAAAACCTGTTTACAGTTAAAAAAACTGAAGAAAGAATGTATGTATTTGGAATTGTGTATGTATTTGAAATGGAATATTTCACGCGAGCAGACTCCGTGCGCAGCAGCCTTTCTTGTCTGAAAGGCAAATTAAGGTTTATGGCAATGGAAAGCAAGCCGGAGCTTCCCAGGCAGGATGGGGGGAGGCGACTGGCCCTGCAGGAGCTCTGAGTGTGTTTCCTTGCGGATGAATTCCATAGGTTTAGGCCATGGTCTTCTCCTTGCATGGCAGAGGCTTTGCACAGGGTTTGTGGTGATGGCTGAGCCAGGTCACAGCTCCAGGGCTGCTCCATTTGGGATGCTCCCATTGGGATGATTGTGCTGTGAGAGAGGGCCCTGGGCCCACGAGGGTTTGTGTGCACGTCAAAAGGCATTTTCCACTGGTAATACCCATCTCCAAAGCTTCTCGGTCATTGCTTCTGCTTTGCAAAGCTGTGATTAAATACACAAAATAACAGACCAGAAATCCCTTCCTATGGCAGGGTGCCTGGAACTCCGTGGCCTTGGAGGCCCTTTCCAACCCAAAACATTCCATCATTCCCTAAAAACCCCTCCAGTGTTCTGCTTCAGGTGTGAAGGCACTTCAGATAACTAATTATTTGCACAGCTTGCCTCTCTAAGCTCCCTTCCTCTTCAGATACACATTTTGTATACGTCTGAACTCGGGCATTAGGAGGAAAGCGGAGCTGTGCTGATCTGCTCAGGATCTCGCTGTGTTTGAGGAGTGAATCTGTTCATCATCAGCAAATTAAGGGGGCCCAAAGCTGGTGTTTGCTCAGGCTGGCGCTTTGTGCCGTGTGGGAAAGGCTGGGGCAGGGATGCAGTCACTGGCTTTTGTGACTCTTGACTCTCAGATGGGATGCTGAGGTGCATGGGGCTGAATCTCAGCCCTGTTTTGGGCAGCCCACAGCGAGTTTGAGCTTCCCTTCCCATGCTGGCCCTGCCAAAGCTGCGCAGTGGGCAGAGCCATGGCTTTAACTCTCCAAGCAGGTTCTGAGCGAGGGCTGAGCCCAGCAAAGGGAGGATGGAGGAGCAGGGCTGTCCCCTAATGGGAGTCTGGCAGGCAGGAGAAACCCATCCTTGTAGTTAATTCTGGCTAATACTTCTCCCATTGTTCACACTGTTGTTAAACTCCTGCATTCTCACCCAGTGAGAGCTAATTATAATAATTAACAGAGAACTCATGAACTTGTCAAACTGGTAATTATAAACCGCAGGGTCTTCCATCATTAAGAGATGCCATTCAGGAGGGGGGTGGGGGGGGTGTTGGTGCCAGGGTTCTCTTGATTTGATCTTGCCTATGCTGAGTCTCCTGTGCTCGGGGACCTGGATCCCACTGCTCCAGCTGCCACAAAGCCCACCTTGGCCATGCCCTGGCTGAGCAGGGAGCTGGTGCTACAGCCCCCAAAGTCAACAGGCAGCAAAGGCAAACACTGGCTGCAGATGTGCAGGCAGCCCCAGGACCCACAGGCAGGGCTGCTGCCAGCAGGCACACTGCAGGAGCTGGCTGGGCTTCCGCTCTGCAGCGGGTGAGGATGCTCAGCTTCAGCTTTCCTCCCTTGGCTTTCCCCTCTCTCCTTCCTCCAGCCACCTTCTTCCACAGGTGAGGACCTCATGGTCCATGATGCTCATGTGTGCTTCCTGCTTCCATCCACCCCTGGCAAGAGGTGGGCATCTCCCCGCTTGTACCCAAAACCATCTCGACATTTCCCTTTCACTTCCATGAGGAAGTCGGTGTTTCTCCTGCTCTCATCGCTCGTGGCAAGGCAGGTTTTGCCGGGCTCCCCTTGCAGCGCATCTCCCGGCAAGTTTTGCTCAGATATTCTCCAAGTTTCCGGTCGTGCCCATTGTGAGCTTTCTCTCGCGGACAGCAAACAACAAATGGTCCTTTTCACCCGGGAGATAAGATTGTTCATCTTCCAAAGTCACCGGCACTTGCGACGCGGGGTCTGGAGCACTTTGAATAATGAGCCTTCGGGAGAGCTCGTGTTTCCCTTTGTGTCCTTCCCTCAACAAAGACCCGAGGCTCCCAAGGCAGCGGCGGCTCTGCCAGGCACCGAACGCGACAGGGGCTGCTTCTGAAGGGCACAAGTTACAGAGAAGATTTTCTTTTCTTCCTTCTTTTTTCTCTCCTCCACTTTTCCGATTGTATTTCTGTCAGGTGCCAGTGCTGAACAATCGCTCCTTTATAGGAAAATTCCCACCAGGAGCACTGCGGCCGCTGCTGCGCAGCCCCCCCCCCCCCCCCCCCCCCCCTTACAACCTCTATCTTTCAGCCTCTCGCATACACATTTCAATCTAAAAAGGGAAGAAGTTCCCTGTGTCCTCAAAGCCTCGCTGCTGTGGCTCTTCTGTCTTGTGTTTCCCACCTCTCTCCACTTCTGCGCTCCCAACTGCATGGTCTCTGCATTTCCCTGCTCTGCCTGTGTTCCTGCCTGCCGCCCCTTCCTCTCTGCTCCTGCATCCCCCAGCATCCCTGGGCAAGGACATGTTTCTTACCTGCCACAATGGAACAGGACCCAGGCACTGGTAAAGGCAGAAGGAGGGAAATGTTTCCAGCAGTGCTTGCTCAAGAGCATCCATTTTGGGACTCTTTTTCAGCCCCTGCTTGGCAATAAGCTTGTGCATGGTCCCATCCTAGGTGGATGGGACCTGTGCATCCTCTCCTATCTCCTCCATCTTCATCTCCACCATCCATCTTGTCCTTCTGGTCCCTTTCCTGATGGTCTCATCTCTCATTGTCTTTGCCTGCTTCTCTCCTGTGGCTGAAAGGAGCTGTAAGGAGAACACAGCCATCCTCACAGTGTCTGCATTAGGGAAAAGACATCAACCAGATGAGGGCCATTCACCCACTGTGACTGTGGAGCTTTAGCCTGGCTTCTGGGGCTGCAGCGTCCCCAGAGGAGCAGCCCTTCTGCAAACTGCTTTTCAGACCTGGCTAAAGCTGCTGCTGGGGAAGCTCCTACCAGGGCTGCACAACCTTCTGCCCCAGCTACTTCTGCACCGGGAACCCGCTGCTGCTCTGACAACAAAGACAAATGGAGATTGCACAGCACAAACACACGCAGCGACAATGGAATTCATTCTCCCACTTCCCGGTGTGGCCAGAGAAAGGGCAGAATCGCTCCGTTTCCTGGCCACCTGCTTGTGAAGGTGGATCTGAAAGCTCAAGCCAGGTTTTTCTTCTTCTGTGCCTTCCGGAGCCCACCAACCACCAAGTTTCCCATTCCTTGTGCAGTGCAGCCCAGTTGATACAGGCTTCCCCTGGAGCGACCTGCAGGACCATGGGAGGGATGTGAGTGATGAGCACGGGTGATGAGCAGCACCCAGCACCATCACGCCTGGAGCTGGGGATATCCGGGAGGGGAAACCAGCCTGGTTGATGAACCAGGTCATCCGGATGCCATGCGATCTGCCTCTGAGGGCTCATTGGATGTGAGCTGTGCCAGGGCATTGGGTCCCCTTTGGAGGCCATGAGAGGAGGCAAGTGAGGGGCTCACACTGCCCCTGTCAGCCTGGGTACAGAGGCAGTGGAACAGCACATGTGAGCATTTAAAATACATTAAAGGAGCCCTCCCTTTGAAGTGGGAAACTCTCTCTATTTAATCAGAGAGAAACAACTTTTCAAAAGACTTTTTTTCCCCTCCTCTTTACCTTCAGCTGTCTGGCTTCTCCTGTGGATAGTACCATGAATAAAACATGCACATCCCAATTAAATCTTGATTTAATTTCTCTTCTTTGCAAAGCTGATGAACTCGAGTGTTTTCATAAAGACACGAGCATTAGCATTCTTTTGTGATGCCCAAGCCGGTCGGAGGAACAAGGGACTCAAACAATCACCCGTCTCTCTTTTAGCCTTGCCGGATTGGAGAATAAACCCTCGGCTGGAACCATGCTCCGGAGCAGTGCCTGGATTGGGCTGAAATGGGCTGGTGCTGGACATCCCAATGGCTTCTCCTAATGGAAACAGCAGCTCTTCCAATGCTCCTGTGAAAGCCACAAGTGTGGTCCTATCCAGCCCATCTGCATCTCATACCCAGAGCAGCTCAGCAGTGCCCAGTGGCATGTGGGTGTTCCACAGTGCTAACGCTTCAGCAAAGAGCTTTAATGTGCTGTCACCTGGAGGAGAGGTGATGGACAAGATCAAACCAGGAGCAGCCCAATCGCAAGCGTATGCACTGCTGCGCCGTGACAGCAGGCCAGTATCTCCCAGTGTCTCTACTCGTGGAAATGAATGGGTTAGCTGGAGCAAAAAAGCTTTATAGTGAGTTTTCTTGCATATGCAGCTGCCAAAGTAAATAATGCTGTCTCCACTAATGCAGCCCTGCCCATGGTTTCAGGCTCTCGGCACTAATCGATGCTCTCTAATGTTTCTGCATTGAATATAATCCCTCAAATTACCTGTCTTTGTGCACCCGCGCATTCCTGGCTTTTCCCGCTGCCTCCTCCGGGCCCCCACTGGGTGAAAATACCAGCCTTGTTTATTTCTCCATCCTGGAAGCGTTTCCATTGTATCCAGTGACCTTATATTGTAGCCAAATGTGAAAGGCTTCTCGCAGGGAGAATGGGTAAACGGTTCAACAAAGTTTAGCTCCCGCACAAAAGGCAGACGCAGAAACACCTCCTGAAAAAGGTCTGTTCTTCGGTTAGAAACGAAACCCTAAAACCCAGGCCAGGCTGCATTGCCCTTTCCGAGCTGGAGACCTTTCTCCGTCAAGGAGTCTCCAAACTCTCCGGAGCACCTTTTCCCCAACAAATTGGTTTTGCCATTCCATCTTTAATGGGGATTTCTCAAACTCATTTCCTGCGTGGCTCTCCTCCGCGCTGCTGAAATGTCACCATGGTGATTGTCCTCGTGACATTTCCATCCCGGCCCTAAGGCAGCAAATCAAATGTACCCTCCTGGCCCCCAGTGCCTCAGTTTCCCCTCCTTGCTCCTCGCTGATGTACCCACCTGCTGGTCCTTGTGCATTCCAGCTTTGTTTTGTGATAACTGCGTTTATTTACCCCTAAATGTGAGTTTGCTCTGATTTATGGTGTGCTGCTGTGCCTGCGCAGCTTTGTGTACATCCCACTTACTGGCTGCAGCAGCCCCTGTGTGCGCTGGCCTTGGGGCAGCAACATGTCTTTATCAGGCAGCCTCATGTCCTCAGCTGCACCATCACTTGTGGGGGGGAAGTTTCCTTTGCATCCCAACTTCTTGTGCGTGCCACAGGAAACAGCAGCCTGTCCCCCTGTTTGGCTTCGCAGGGAAGGGGGAATGGCTGCCAGCTTCACAATGCCTCTGCTGGAAAGCAGAGGGATGCAGGAGGAGCCCCCCAGTTTACTGCCAAGCCAAGGTGGTGTGTGCAGGGCAGAAAGCAGGGGGTAGAGCGCTTTGGCCTGTTCAGCTGGATAATTAAAAGCTGCCTGAAGCCCTGCTAACCTTTCTTCATCGCAGCATCATTCATTATAAAGCCAGAGAGAATTAGCTATGCTGCATTATCAGAGAAAAATATTAATAGCAGAAATGGGAAAGAGAAAGGAGGAATTTTGGGTAAGGTAATTACGCTACATGTCCTCATGACTTATTGAGTAGCTGGACAGGCTTCCTTGGGCTTAGCTACCCCCGAGAGCATGCAATGCTGTCTTTGAGGAGCAAAGGTGTCAGCTCGAGGGCCAGCACGTGTGTGCTCTTCCCAGCTCTCGAGCCTTACCTTTAGCAAGGACAGGCAACCAGAGCAGGGGTGAGGGTATGGCTGTCAAGGGCTGTGCTCACCTCACCGGTGACACCACTTGACAACTCCATCCCATAAACAACACCCACAGGCCCAGCAGCTCCTCCCTGTGCTCTGCATCTGCACGATTCCATATCCAGCATTGCTGAATCTGAGCAGGGATGTTCCCGCAGAGGAGCTCTCAATCCCTAATAAATCACACTGTGTAGGTATATGCTCTCAAACTAACCTTTAGATATGTGTGTAAGTGGTGGTAAAACACTCTGCAGCCTGCATGGGGTTAATTAAGAGAGGCACCCTTGTGCTATGTAACAGGGCAAAGCACAATTAAGTTGGGAACTGAAATGGATAATTCCATTAAAATGGATTTATTCACTGTGCTGCCGATGATACGCTTCGTGCTGAGGAACAGTTTCAATAGAAGTTTGGATTTCACCAACTTCCCTTCCCCACCCTTATCATCCCTGTGGCAAGCAGGGGAGCCATGAGCATGTGTGGCATAACCCTGCCCTTGCCTGAGCCGTGTCTCACCATCACCTCGCTGAGGAGCATGAAGA
The DNA here is from genome assembly GCA_039720435.1 of Amazona ochrocephala. NCBI lineage: Eukaryota > Metazoa > Chordata > Aves > Psittaciformes > Psittacidae > Amazona > Amazona ochrocephala. The sequence goes on from CM077895.1 coordinate 7,626,330, forward strand.
ATCCACTTGTCGTCTCGTGTCCCTCTGCATCCCACGCCTGAGCCAGCTCCTGGGTGCTGCTGCTCCAGCCAGCACATCCATACACCCCAGAAGCATCCACCTGCAGAAGAGGAAACAAAACCTAAGCCTGGAACATTTAAGAAGCAGATTTGTTTCATTCTCCCCAAAGGTCAGTTGCTTTAAACTCTGTTCTAGCCACTGAGGCACCTTTCCCTTTCATTTCTTCTGTTTAATTCTCACCAGTTCTTTAAAGCCTGACCTTCTGTGCTCTCAGCAACTGCTTATGATGGCCACTGAGAGACAAGACCTTCTGCTTCCGAGGCTGTTAAACTGCCAGGGATATTTTAGGCTCCTCTCTTAATATTTCTGATAGCACTCAACAGTTGCTATCGGAAACCTTAGCATGTGGCAGAGAGTAGAAAAGCAGAAGATAATAGGAAACAATAGAAGGACGAAGGCACCGAATGCTGTTTCTTGTGAGCTGAGGGAAGGTCAGGAGAGATTCTGGACAGTTATCTCCTTGCTGCCGCTGATAAAGCCCAGGAGAGCTCGCAGCCACCAGCGCTGCCTTCAAACAAAGAGATATGTAATTAAAGCCCCTAGAAAGAAAAGGCAGGATAAGTGCTTTAGAAAGTCCTACAGGCTGGCCAGGCTTGGAGATACGAGTTGAGATTTAATCTTCCTGGTGCTGCTCTGTGCCTGGCTATGACCCCAAGGTTTGGGGGGGCTCAGGATGAGCCCCAGCGTTTCCTGGGCAGTACATGTGTGTGTGTGCGCACAGAGACGCAGGTCCCATGGGAGCTGCGGTTTAATAAACACACTGCCGTGATTGATTCTCTCCCATGCCAAGGGAGCTGCGTGTCTCTACAGGTGAAAACACCCTCTGAATCGCTCTCTTAATTTGCATAGGTAATGGTCATATCATTAACAGCTCATTAGGAGCAGAGCACTGTGACAAAACACGAACACGGGAACGCTGAGCATGGAGGAACCGGTCCCCTGCCTGGCAGGGAAACACAAGTGCACTCCCAGCCGCGGGTTAAAAACGCCACAGCCACCTCCGGGAGGCAGGAAAATGTGATGGGAAGAGCCACGGGTCATTTGGATCTTATGGAATGTAACGTACGAGGAGTGATTTGCGGAATGAAGGTTAAAATGGTCCTGTTGTGGCCATCGCAGCCCTAAACGGCCTGTGACGGGGAGCGTGTGTGCTGCCTTCAAGGTGAAACGGATGGGGAGGAGATAATTGAATTGGCACAGGGGGAATGGGACGAAGCCGGTGCACGGATGCTGCCAGGCAATTCCCGGCTTTTGCCTTCCCCAGGCAGTGGTGGGAATGCTGTGCCAGGGTCCCCGGCAGGGACCAGCAGCCGGCCGGGGGCAGCTGGTGACTGGCTGAGTTGTGGCCTTGCTGGAGCATCACAAGTCCTCTGCTTAGCCAAGTGCTATGAATCACCTGAAGAATGGGAGAAAATAATAAGTTAAATATGAGCCAGCCCTGGTGTGAGTGGCTTTTGTCAGGGAAGAAAGCCCCGGAGCCCTCAGATGAAGGGGGGGAAGAAAAAGGTAGAAGAGAGAATTGGATAAAATATAAGCTAAAATAGAACAGGGCTGGTTGCAATCAATACCCCTTGAATTATTGACTGCTCTTTGCATTACAGTCTCATCCCCCAGCAAGCCCCTGGGGAGGTCCAGGGGAGGACAGTGGCTGTGGCTGGGAGCCTTCCAGCCCTCAGTGACAGGCACCAAATGTGGGTTTGGGTGGGTTCTTCCCAGAAGTGATCCAGTGGCACTGCAGATAATGTGGCATCATTATATCGAAACCATATCAAATACCATTCAAGAGGAATCTTGTGTGCGGGGTGAGCTGTGACTGCGGACAGGGGTCTTGTTTGAGCAGGGACCTTTGCTGTCCCTGTTGTCAGGTTGCGATTGGCAGCTCTGTCTTGCCTGATTGAAAAGGGGGTTGAAGGGAAGGGAACACATCCGGTTGTGGTGCTGATCAGGAAACGCATCTTTCTGCCCACAGAAGCTTCCAAGGCAAAGGAAAAGCCCCATTTGGAAAGAAAACTTTGCTTTAAAAAGCTCAGGGTATTTTTTCCCAAACGTCAGTTCCCACATATTTTGGTTTACAGAAATTGACACTCAGCTGATGAAGTGCGAGCGGCTGCTTTGGTGGGGAATGTCCCTCTGTTTCAGCATCTCACATGGAACATCTTGGGTACGACAGCCTTAGGACAGATGTAAACCTGTGCGATGGCAGCGAAGCTTCCAGCCTGTCACGTGAAACAAGAACAGCGGTTTGGGAGTCTCTGGTTTTGGATGCTGAGCGGGAATGCTTCAGAGATGGGAATTCATAGGAAGGGTCGGGCAGCTCCTTGCCCCTTCCAAAACTGGATGATGCTGCAGCAGCACAGCTTTCTCTAGAGCATCGTGTCCAAGCAGAAAGCGTCCCCAGCTTCCTTCAGGAGGGAATGCTATAAACCAAGAGCAGACCACAGCCCATGGGGGAGTTGCTGCTCCACACGGTGCTAGCGGCAAGGCTGCGACCAGTTTCTAGTGCTCGCAGCACAAGCAGCCGTGAGGATTTCCACACAGCTTCCCAGAGCACATTATTAAGGCAATACTTTACCATGAGCTCCAGCAGCCGATGGGCCGCTCGCCTAATGCATTGCTGGAACATTGCTCCCATTTAGAAGCTGTAATTCCTTCTCCTCGCCTGACCACAGGCGGGCACATGGAGGCAGCGTTTGTGTTATGTCCTTACGAAAGAAAGGGAAAGGAAAGGTCTCGGGAGGCCTGTAATTCTCCAAGCCTCTATTTAGAGATCCCCCTGTCCTTGGCCTCTGCTCCGGCCTCTTTGCAACTCAGTATTTATACATGAGGAAGTGAATGTTTGGAAGCTCTTGTTGATGCTTGTTTTCACTACGGGCCCTATTCCTTCCTGGTTGCTTGTGCTGGAGAAATTCCATCCTCTCAGCCCAGGGGTTTGGTCTCTCCTTTCCAGGTACCACCTCCTGGAAAACGCTGTCACCCAAGAGGATGCCTGCAGAGGAACCTGTAGGGATGCTTTGCTTCGTTTCTGCTCATCGCCACCGCTGCTCTGCTCTTCTTTGATTGTTGGGTTATTTTAGGACCAAGGCGCAGTTGGGGGATTTGATACTTACTGCTGTGTTGCCTATCAGGCAGCTCGCTCAAGCTGTTAAGCGTAAACCCAGTTCTTTGTTGAGGAGATATGTTACAGACATAGTATTAAGCTGTCAAAGTGGAATTGCTCCCCAGCTCTGGCCCCATCACATCAGTGAGGTTCCCTCACTCTGCTCATCCTAGGGATGAGTGAGGAATATCCGTCTCCTCTGTAACCCTCCTGCATCTATTCCGGGCCCTTGGGGTGGGAATCCTCCAGTATCCCACCTCCTTCCGGTGCTGTTTTGCTCACTCGGGCTGAGGAGCGTCATCTCCTTGTCGTTTGGGAATCCACTTCAGCGTCCAGCGCAGCAACGCTGCCACCATCACCTGGAAGCATTGGAAGAGCTGGCAGTGGCCAAGAGGCACCCTGCCAACACTTGTGGTTCTGCTTTGCTGCCTGCGTGTGTCTTCCCAGGGCGGGAATGTTTGAATGCTTCTGAAGGCGGAGGGATAAGACCGGGCAGGGAAGCCGCACTCCATTGACTGGCGCGCGAAAAAAGCAGCGCTATTAATGCTAAGCTCCAGCCCGTGGAACACAGAAAATGGTATTAAAGGATTTGCTTTTCATGACCATAATTCAGAGTTAATGTACATTTGATGTTTAATGGATGAACCACAGGTGATTTCAAGCTGGCACGGCCTTTTCTAAACACTGTTTTAATCTTAGGGGGTTTTTCAGATTTTTAAGGTTCAGCTACTCAGCCTGTCAGACAAGAGGAGAACAAAACCACAGCAAAGCTGGGTATGAGAAACCAACGTGGGCAGAGGCTTTTGTTCCCTCTTTTATTGAGGTTTTACCTCTAATCTCTGCCTTTTTGATGCAATTTAAGATTAAGGAAATGAAAGGCAAGGCTGCCCGCGAACGGTTGTACAAACAGGACAGCCGACGGGCGCTTAGAGGCGGTTTTGTAAGAGGCTTTGGGCAGCTTTCCCCAACAGGAGAAGCCAGAGGCTGGCAAGAGCCAGCCTGAGGCCTGAGGGAGTGGGAGCTGGGCATTGCCTGCCTATCCTCATCCAGAAGGAAGCCATTCCTGCAGGGAGATGCTGGGTCTGAGGGACCTGTGTTGAGAGGCGCTGCCCATGAGGAGGACTCCGGTCCCCCATGGGCTGTGCACACCGGTTAGCACTGTGAGCATCCCCACTCCGGGCTCTGCAGGGAGCTGGATCCATTCTCTGAGCACAGGTATAGCTGGTTTGTGTGCCAGCGGGTCCTGGCAGCTCAGCTGGCATGTTTCAGGGTAAATGCACCTCTCATCCGCACCATCCCCAGTGGAAATTCTCCCTGGATGCTCTTCCTGGGATGTCACCATCCCCAGGCAGAAACGCATCGCCATATGCAATAACCGGCTTTGTATTCCCAGAGGATGGATCCTTTGTAAGGCTCAGAAAACAGGGAGGAAAACCAAGCTCCGGCCAGGAAAAACACAGGGAATAAGGAAGCCCCTTTGGGTGGCAGTGGTGATAAATTCGCGACTACTTATCCTGATGAGCCGAAAGGTCATGGGCAGACCTTCCAAAATAACTATTAAGCAACTCTGCCATTTGTTCAGGATCAGTTGCAGCCTCATTACTGGGACCGGGAGATGATATCTCTGCATCCCGGGCACAGATCCAGAGAGGTCGTTAGTAACAAACGTCCCGGATTTCGCAAGGGGAGGGAAGATTCCCTTTGGTTCACACACGGAAACTTGCAGGCTTTTGTCTGGCTGGTAAACAACCAGAGAGCACTCCGGCGATCTCCCTTCTGTCTCCCTTCTCTCCTTCTATCACTGTATTCCTGAGGCCTTGGAGGGGGCGAAGCGCAGGGACAGGAAGGAACAGCCTGTCATTGCGAAGCTTTAAGCTCAGCAGAGTCAAGAGCCATAAATGCAAACGTTTTTAGTCCACAGGGCGTTCTGCTTTGTCCTCCCTGCAGTGTGCTGGAGGGAGCTGCTCGCTCCTGCCCCACTGCAGCCCCTGGCAGCGTGCTGGGGAGATGGGATGATGAAATGATGCATAGTCCAGGCTGCAGCTGCAGGAGGGCTACGTGTCGATAGCCCAGCGTGTGAGCTCTCTGCCTGGCTTTCTGCCTCATTCCTGGACTCTTCTGCTGCTCCTCAGCCATTCGGATGTCTTGGCATCCCCCCTCGGAGCCCTGGCAGCGCGGCAGCACCGGTAATGGGGTCATCCTGCAAGAGCCATTAGTGGAACAGTTTGCCCTTCACTTTTATTGTGCTGGAAATTTAATTGGCTGCTGATTCAAAGGAGAGAAATCCTTCTTCTTCTTTTCCTTTAATCTGGCAGCCGCTTTTGTCCTCCCGGGATTCCAGCATCGGCCACCGATTCCTCGAGGACAATCAGAACTGTCTTAGAAGGGTTTCCAATACCTTGAATGCCTTTATTAGAAAGCGTGTGTCACACCAGCTAGCAGACAGCAGTGTTCCCATCCCGGGATTCTCTCTGGGCAGAGCAGGGAGCTGTTCAATAGCTCATCCTCATCCTGACCCAAGTGGATTGGAAGCAGAGCAGAGCTTGGGGCTGGAGCTCGGCTGCCTGATGCTACCTGCGCATTTGGGCTGAGCAGCGGCGCAGGGAGCCAGGCTCCGGCAGCACGGGGTGCTGGATGCCCTGGATATTTCTGACCTATTCCCAGGTTTTTGCCCTCCACAGCCACTCCTGATGGCTGCGGGTCCAGCCTGTCCCTGGAAAAGAGAGTTGCCATCCCAGGACTTAGCCAGCCGTGCCATTAGCAGCATTCCCAGGCTCTCACTCATCTCGCCTTGGCATTAGATGCGTTTCTGACGTTGAACATGAACCCCCCTCGCTGCAGTTTATGTTCATCTTGTCACCCTCATAGCGAACATGAAAACCTGTTTATTCTCTTCCTTTCTGGAGCTTCCCTTTAAATGTTTGAAGACTCTTCGCATGTCTTCCCTCATCTTTCTTCTCCAGAATAAGCAAATTTCCTCCACTTTTATCATGTATCAGTGTTTTAAACTCTGCTTGTTCTGGTTGCTCTTCCCCAAACCATCCCTAGTAGATTCCTATCCACAGGAGCACATCATCTCCAAGCGGCAATGGGAAGTTATGACCTATTCCCAAGCAAACCTGCCCTTTGCTTTGCCTTTTTTGCCCAACTGACTGCAAAGCAGGAGTGTCCGGGTCCCATCCGGGCCCATGGCAATAACACCTCTCCGGCCCATTGCCTGTACAGAGAAAAGCTGAGGTTTGATTTCTGGGGCTCTTTACCTGGAGCATCTCGGAGTGGGGAGCACGGAGCAGGAGGGAGAGGCTCAGGGAAGCACCAGGAGCAGCACAGCACCAGAGTTTTCATTTAACTAAAGAGCGCAGCAACACCGCGCTCCATTGATTACACATTTTTTCTGGCTGTTGTGACATTTGCAGGAAGGATAATTTATTCAGGCATGGAAATCTTTAAAAACTTAATTAAGTTATTTCTGCTATTTCCATGCCTTATTGTTTCCACTTCACATTTAACTTCTATTTCTGGTTAACGGCTTTAAGAAAACAACGGGAAGGAGAACACAAATGGAAAGGGAGAGGAAGACTCAGGGTGCATAGCCTTTGTGAGTGATGGTTTGGGGGCCTGCCCCCCATGGTTTTGGCTGGCATGTGGGCATCGTATGGTCACAGCACAGAGCTGTGTTTCACTGGGTGACCCTGGCCTTGCCATGGTGCTGGCTCATTGCAGGCAGTGCCAGGACTGCATCCTGGTTTGGAAGTGGATGCAAAGGTGGGAGGTGTCCAGGTTCACCCTGGGCAGGACACAGTCCTCATCCTGCATCCATGCTGTCCTTGCATCACAGTCTGCACCCTCCATTCTCCAAAGCAGGGCAGGGTGGATGTTCCTGGACCCCGAGCAGGCAGGAGAATACCCCGGTGTATTCCCGCTGCGCCTTCGCAGGGAATGCTGCCCCGGGAGCGGGTGTTTAGCTGCGCAGGATGCTTTGAAGGGTGCAAGATGCTGCCAGCAGAGCTAAATGCTGCGTTAATACAGTTTCTGACAGTAAATTCACTAATTAAGGCTCACAGATGGAGCTGGAAGGAATGCTTGCAGCGAAACCCAAGATGTGTGAAAATTGCCTCCTTTTGGAGGCACGCTGCACGTCTGGGGAGAAACGGGGAGGAAGAAAAGCATCACCTGCTTCTTGGGGGAGCGGGATGGGACCAGGTCTGGCGGCTGAGAGCGTGGCTGGCCTCAGTGAGCTGGGGCCTGGCCAGATGCTGGGATTACAGCAAAGCTGCAGGAGCAGAGGTTTGGATCCAGTCCAGGCTTCCCCAGTCCCAGGTTAGTTCCCTGAGCAACAGATTTCCTTGTCTGTGACAACAAAGACACATGCAAGGAGGAGCCGCTGCTGCTACCAAGCCCCCAGAGCCAGAAAGAGCTCCAGCCATAAAAGACAAAGCGCTACAAACTCTCCCCACGGGAGCAGCAGGGGCTGGGGCAGGGTAATCCCTTTGCTGCCCAGCACTTGCAGAACATTAGGCTAATTTCCCCTGGGCTCGCTGGCCAGAGATGCTGTGTTCTCACTGTATCAGTTTTCAGTCGTTGGCCTCTATTCTGACTCCAGAACTTGTTCAGGATGAATTTATGGCATTCCTCCCTGGAGCAGCGCAGTAATTCATGGCTGTGGTGAGCACTGGTGCTGATGGATGTTGCTCTGGGTTGGTTTCGTGCTGAAAGGTGCTGGTTGGAAGGGAAAGGCTTGCTCCGCGGTGCTGGAGGGGTTGGAGTTTCCTTGCTGTGCCCCAGATGCCGAGGTCTGTAGGTAGGAAAGGGGAAGAGCAGCCGCAGGAGCGGTCGCATCCTGCCCCGGGCTGGGCAGGGAACAGAGGGAGCGCGGCTGCTGCCTGCTCTGCTCAGCTCCCGCGTTCCCTCCCTCCGTAGCTAAGGCAACATTTGTACGTGTCAGCCTATGGCAATCCTTTGCATATGGAATACATTTGCTTTGGGTGTTTGCCATTAACATTTTCATTTCTGCTTAGTGTCAGGAGTTCTCTAGCGCTGGCCTTGCAGAGCAGCGAGCTGTTGTTTTCATGCTCTTTGTGTTGTCATCCTGGCAAAATACAGGATGGGAGCCCTGCCCTGCAGGAGCACAGGGAGAAATCCAGTTACGGCACTGCGCTTGGGGCTGGCTGCTCTCGGCAGTCCCTGCTTGCAGGGCTGGCTGCATCCAAGACCACTGAGGTGAGCAGCAGGGACTGGACGAATCCCTCTGTCCCCACTCTCCATCTCTGCCCGCACTCCCCTCCTCTGGAGCACACTCAGGAAGGGGGCTGAGAACTGGGAGAAACTCGATGCATGTGTGACCCGTCTGCTCTGTGCCAGCCTCTGGTGCACGGTCCTTCTGTCCCGTCCCAGTCCTGCTTTGCTCTGCCTCCACTATGGCTTGATAACTGAACTCCATACGTTGAGGAGAGATTAAATTGCTTTAGCCAGGGAAGAAATCAGGGCCAAGTGAATGCAGACCTTGAGGGTAGCAGGAAGCTCCACAGCTCTGAAGTGCTGCTGTCCTGAGATACCAGGAAGTCGTAATGCTTAGAAGTGAGCAATAAATGGCTCCCAGGTTGGATGCTTGAGCATCCAGGATCATCCTCTGGAGCCACCAGCACACACAGGGTGCAGGGGAGGCACTGCAAGCCTGAGAAGCTGCGGAGGTTCTGCAACTGAACAAAATGCTGTTAACCTCAGATTTAAAGCCTGGCTTTGCCTTGATTTAAAATGATTTTAAAGGTTCCTGCACTCCAGCAATCTAATTATCCCAAAGATTTCTGTTAGATTTTTGTTCTCCCCCTTTGTTGCTAAAGAAGGCTTCCCAAGAATGCCACTAGGTTAGAGTCATTATGGGGTATAATGCTAACAGGGCCATTTAGTGCATTTTTATGAGGGTACCGCTGCACCGTCTAATAAATCTTCCAGGAAGGCTTCGCCAGAGAAAATGCTGCGATTGAGCCCCGCAGGGTCAGCCAGCGGGAGCTCCAGCTCCACATCAAAGTACTTACAGGGGCAACACAGGCATTTTTCACTCTCCTGCTCTGGAAAGGGAAGGGTGGGAGCTGAGGAAAAGCAAATGAATGCAAAGATGGGTGAGAGAGCTGGTGCAAATGAACCAGCACAAAGAGAACGGGAAGGTCCCGAGCTGCCGGGGCAAACCTACATCTTAATAGCTGTCGCTTGCAAAGATCGGCTTCTTTCTCCATCAGCCTGCGTTTCTCTGTGAGGCCTGAAAGGGCTGGCTTCTGCTGAGCCACGGGACAGGTCGTTTCTGCCAAGGAGACAGATGTGCTCCGTGGGAGAGGTGCGGGAATGCCCGGCGCTGCAGAGGCCCCATCTCACCTCCCAGACCGGGAGCCAGAGCTGCTGCAGCAGCGCTCCTGCAGATGTGTTTCTCTTAATCAGTTCATTACAGCAGGCAGGGGAATCAATGAGAACAGGCTATTGATCCGAAATTCATAACCTCAGATTGTGCTGCTGGTACCAGTTCATTTCTCAGTGGCAGAGATAAATTTACACCTCCCCTTCCCTGCAGGAACCCGGGCCAGTGCAGTTGGTGATAGCTCTGTTCTGTGCTGCCAGCACAGCCCTGCAACCGGCAAGAAGCAGAGGCTGCAGCTCTGCACGTGCCTGTGTCCTCAATGGGATGAAGCCCACGGTGCCGCAGCTCCCTCCCAGCTGTGTGAGGGCGTGATGCCCGTGCACAGATTGGGCAGCTCCCGCTGTCAGGCCTGGAGTGAGTGCAGGGATAAAAGGGGCTGCGCAACACAGGGCACGTCCCCTCCTCGTGCCTTGCACGGCTGCAGGGAGCCATGGCCCTGGGATCCAGCTGTGCAGAGCCGCAGCCGCTCCACAGGGCCCATCCACACGCGCCAAGCGCAGGGAGCTCACTGGGACACACGCGCTGGTGTGCGGCCTCTTTTATGCAGAAGCCAGCATGGATCTCGTGTGCAACAGCCCGAGAGGGCTGCGGCTGCTGCTGTGGCTGCTGCGGAGCGAATGGCGGCTTGACAGCTAATCTGATCCTTCATGCTTCTCTTGTTCCGCTGCTCGCAAGCGGGAGATCAGAACTCCCTGCAAATGACCGGTTTCATGGGCTGTTTCCTCTCCTGCCGACGCAAGGAGCTCAGAACTGTCATCATCGGCCTCCCCAGGAAAGAGAGGATGCAGTTATTTATTGCTGCCTCATACAGAACTAATTGTATTGCTAATTGGCTTGTTCCTAGGAGGAACGTTACCTTTTTCCCAGGCAAACGGCTTCGGGCGGTTGAAGGGTTTATAAAGAGTGTTCCATCAAACATGTGGTGCAGGAATGGGCTCGCGGAGCTGACATTTCCTTCCCAATTTTCTGGTTACATTATCAGAGTGGGGATTGCGGGAAGCCCGGGGCTGTAGCTGCTGCCCTCATCATTCCGACACAGGGATGGGGCTCGGTGCAGACGGATGTCACCAAAGTGGCCGGTGTTTGTAGGTAATGGTAACAATAACACGGTTTATCTCCCTCCAGCTGAACTCGAGAGGAGCTTTCCCAGGCACTTCAACAGGAAGAGGATCAAGCTGCTGCTTAGATTTCTCACCGGAGGAGCCCAGGGTAAGTTTCTTCCAGCCCTTCAGCCTCTTGGAAGGCTCAGGAGCAGCACTTGGGATCTTTGCATCCCTTACACACTTGTGCATCCTTTACACATGGGCATCGCTGCACAAAGATGAGGTGGGAGAAGGAAAGGGCCAGGGACTGCTCCCCCAAGGGCTGGGGCCTTCTGCCCACGGCAGCCTTATGGGAAGGTGAGGGCGGAGCTGGAAGCGGGATGGAATGTGACAGCTTTGCTGGGGTGAGCTTGCAGGGGGGTGACAGCAGAGGATGTTTTTAGAGAGCCCCCTCCAAGGCTTCCTGCAAGTTGAAAGCTGAATTCCAGGGCTTTATTCTTCCTGTCTTTTGGGAAGGAGTGGGGTATGCTTGTCTGTGGAGGCAGCAGGCATCCCGATGAGTGCAGGGAACAATCCAAGGCACGGGAATGTCAAATCCATCCTGCACGAAAACACGAGTGCTTAAATGCTCCCTTCTCCAGCAGGCAGAAGCTCTCCTGTCACATCTTCTGGCTTTCCAGAACCACGATCAATCTTCCCACTTAAAACACACCCCGAAGAGCGGCAGCATCCATCATTTATTAACTGGAATTAGTTTACAAGCTCCGTAACCCCTTCGGTGCCTGGCGTGCCTGCTGCCTGCAGCGGGGAGATGCAGCCGCTGGGCCTCAGCACTGCCTGTCCACATGCTCCGGCTCCTCCTGCATGGAGCCTCCCCCCCGCCCCCCGCGGGATGCACGGAGCTGCCCAGACCACAGCATCCCTTTTCCCTGCTGGAAAAGAAAGGAGGAATGCAATCCTGTTCTCATCTCCATGGCACTAGGAGGAAAGCAGGAGCTTGTGCCAGGCCAATTCCCGAGGCAATGGGAGGCTCCATTGGAACTGGCTGAGGCTCTTGGGATTCAGCTGGAGATGTGGCCACAGGGTACTTCAGCATTTACTCAGCTCTCCTCCGCCCCCTCCATTCCATGGGATGCTCCAGACCCAGTGTGTTGCCGGTGCCAATCCAAGAGGAACAGCTCCGTACCCGTAATGGGAGAGCTGTCAGGGATTCAGCTGCAGCAGCATGATTCTGCATCTCACAGTAAATCGATGAATCTTCCGTGCATTGACAAGCCCTTGCCACTTAAATAGACAAGAAACAGGTAGAGATGGATACTGCGGGTTCCTCCAGATCATGAGGCATAAATCTCACGAGAACAGCAGCAGAAAGATAAAACACTGCTGGAAACACGGGATAGGATTTAGGATTCCTTCAGAGGCTTTGGTGTTGACAGCAAGGAAGAAACAATAGCAGCGTTTTTCTGCCGAGGGTTAGCAATTAGCATGGCAGCAGGGAAAGGTAATTTCATGGCGAGCACAGCAAAGGCCTTGGCGCTGAGCTGCTCTTCTCACGAAGCTAATTTGGAACGTCCTCTTTGACAACACATCCTCACCCCGGCCACTGCTTCAGCTTTGCTTAAATAAGAGCCAGCGAAGGTCCGCAGAAGTCAAGTCATGAGCACTCCAGTGGCCATATCAGAACCGTTACAGGGCATCAGATGCTAAGCTAATGAGCTTGATAAAATTATCCCTGATGGATAAGTAAGGAGATCGGGAAGTGTAAATGGGAACAAATAAATGGCCTGATTCACTGCTGCTGTTTGAAGAGGGGCTCCTGCCCCAGCCCTCCAGCTGCAAGAGATCTGTCCCGGGCATCCCTGCTATGCAGCAGCAGGGCAGAGCCAGCCAGCCTGGCCCTTCCCATCAGGAGCGGTGCTGTCTTTGGGGGACCAAACACTTCTTGTCTGGAGGAACAAGTGCTGGAGCTGTTGTGTCCCTTTCCTTCCCGTTCTGAGGGGAGCCGGGCTGTGCTGCCCGAATGGAAATGTCATCTCTGCAATGTAATTTGGCTGGAGCAGGCTGCAGGACAGCAGCGGCTGCGGAGCAAACCCAAATAATGCCTGGAACTGTAATTGCATGTGTAAAAAAGAGAGAGAAAAGAGCAAGGGAAAGCGGCCTCCTCTCCTCTGCTCTGCTGGGTATTACAGATGTAGCTGTCATCCTCTCCCTCGCTGGAGGTGTTCGCTCCTGGTACTCCACCGGGTGTTGTACAGAGATTGGAATCTAATTTCTGACACGCAGAGGTCAAGCCATGAGGCTGTGCGGGCGCATTGTGGCTCCGACAAGGACTTACCCAGCTCAGGGCCTGATCCTCCTCCGTGGGGACAGCCTGGTGCGGGTGAGCTCCGTGTGCCAATGGAGCTGGTGCGGGGCGGTGGGGACAGGCAGAGGGATCTTGCAGGGGGCTCCTGCACCATCCTCAGCTTCGTCAGCATCTGGCATCATCCCGCTGGCTTCCCTAATGCCTTTGGGATCAGAGGCCTGGGAGGCGCTGGAGCTGGGCTCGCTCCAGGGAGGGATGTGGGGATCTGTCCTCATTCTTGCTGCCCTCCTGAAATAACCTGTGTCCTCTCAGTGCTCTGCCATCCGTGGTTCTTGCTCGATGCTAAAATTCTGTGTTAAATCCCATCAGAAGGAATACAGTGTGGTTTTGCTGTGCCCTAAATGAGGTGGCATGCTTTATACAGACATTAATCAATACATGAAAGAGGCGCCGCTGGGGAGGACAGGGTCCTTCACTGTCAGATGAACTCTTTGCAGTGTTACATCCCAGCTCGTGAAAACCTGAAATCACTTTATCCATCTCATTTTCTGTCCGCAATTGATGCTCGTTTCCCAGTTCTCCCTAAATAGGCGGCAGAGCCAAGGAGCCGTTTCCTCCATGCATGGTCAGTGTCCTTCTCCTGGTTTCCCTTGCTTCACACCATGTTGTTCCTGTTTGTGGTGGGGATGCATGCTGCTAGATGGGATACAGAACTGATGTTTCCTCATGCTACCAGGTCAGTAGAGCTTCTGTGTTTTCTCTTTTGTGGTACTGAGTTAACCCATCCCCGTAATGTCATCCGGCTTCCCTGAATTACTAATGATTCCCAACAGGCCACGGGAGCCTTCTGCTCCCTCTCCTAAATTATCTGGCAGCAAACAGAGGAAGATCTCCACAGACTTCCCTCTCCATTCTGGGATGCTTTGAGGCTGGTTCACTCCCGCTTGCAGGCAGAAAGCCTCCCAGCGATAAGAGGCCATCAGAAGCACAAATCCTCCCTGTGATGGACTGAATGCTTCCCTCTGAAGGTATTAGCCAGGTAATCCCCGATGCTCTTTGCTGTCCTGTGCAGTCCCAGCTCTCGGCTTCCCCAGGTAGGGAGGATTTCCTATTTCTAACAAGCTGCGGAGCTGATGGCGGCGCAGAAAAGCCAGGACCCAGCGGTGGAAGACACAGGCTGCAGCACGCAGCCCCTGGCTCCTGCAGGATGGCGGCAGGTTTGCCTCCGAATGCTCCGGCAGCTGTGGATCCAGCCAAAGCAGCGCTGCTCCGGAGGGCTGTAATTATTAATCTGCTAACGCAGACACAATACACTCAGCCTCCCTCTCAGCCTCTCCTAGGAATGGGAAATAATGCTGGAGCGGCAATTACCTTAACGCAATTATCTGGGATGCAAAATGTCACAACAGCGCCTCGCGGCCTGGCTTTGAGGGAATGGAGCGGGGAACGGGTGCTCTCCTGGTGCTGCAGGAGCTCCTCTCCTCCTTGAGGACCAGAAGCTGGGCACTGCCACATCCCACAGCCCGGCTGTCATCAAAGCCTGGGATCAGGTGGCAACTATGAGCAGTGGAGGCAGGCATCAACCCAAACACTGGATAGAAGGAGCTTCATCTCGTTCAGACACAGCTCTCCAAAGCCCTTCCCAAGGATCCAGCCACTGCGGTAATCCCTGGGTTAATGCTAACATCACCAAGGCGATTCCTCCAGCTTGCAGCACCCATGGCAACCCATCATTAAGGACACTCAGCAGGAAGATCTGAGCTGCAGAAAGTTCCTTGAAACACTCGCACATACCAATCAGGAGGGAAAACATGCTGCAATTTGTTGGAGGCGGACCAGCAGCCCTCATCTCCGAGGAAGGAAGGAACTAATTGCAAAGGATTTGTAAAAGAAAGCCTGCAACCGGCCCCAAACAGTAAATGGATTTTACTTCCTCTCCTCTGATAAATATTTAATCATGAAACATAACGCAGGGCCTGGGGTTTGTCCCCACCTGCTCCGATCGGCTTTGCTCTGCTTTGCTTTCACACACGTGTTTATTCCTATTCCGCGCTTCCACTGCGCCTGACGTCCTTGTGTGGCATCTTCAAGGTGATATCTCTCACAGCTGGACAGAAGGATGCTGAGCCCGGGGGCACCCATGAAAACCCATTTGTCACTGCAGCCTCCCAAGAGTCGGCTACCTGTGATCCCACACAATTCCTGACATTTCATTATTAAAACCCTCAGCCCCATAATGTAATCGCTTGCAAACTTATTTACTTATTCACTTATTTCCTGAAGGGATTCTTTACTGAAGACTCCCGGCTCTTGACTGCCAATGGCATATGTTTATGTAATGGTGGCATCAGAAACCAAGTGATAAATGTGTGTTTAGGCTCCATCGCTCACTCGTGCCTTCAGCTGGGGTTATTACTGCCCATTTGGGGTTATCTCGGCAGCCCGTGGCCCTGAGCAATGGCTCTCCCACACAGTGACCTTGCAAACTCCCACTTTCCGCTTCCCCCCAGCCTGGGCTCAAGGCTGATGGCCTATCCCTCATGGAAAATCCCAGGAAGTTTCCCAAGATCGGACAGAGCGATCCCACCCCATGGAGCCATTGTTGGAGCCTCATTCCCCACCGATGGGCACTGCTGGCTCCATCCCACAGATGCTGCAGCCTTCCCGGACCTCGTTTCAGGCAGCTGGATTTTCCCAGCAGGACTGATAACAATACAGCCTTATAAATAATGGTCCCCAATGGGATGCTCTATTCATGTCTGGCTATTAATGGTTGTGTATTTTTCTTCATAATGTTCGACTGCCTTATTTATGATTAATGGGACTTGCTGTCTAAGGAGCACTCCAATGGCTATTACTGCCTGCACTGTGGCTTTTAATATGTTTTTTCTAAATTAAAGCGGTTGTTACTGTTAAAGGTCTCTACGTGTCCTTAGAGCCAGCTGGGAATGCCTGGATTTCACTCTTGGGCCCCGTGCGAAGCTCCTTCCTGCAGAGGTGACCCTCTCCTCCTGTGTGCCTGCAGCATCCCATGCTTTGACACAGAGAATGTTCCCAACCAGTGTGATAAAGCTTCTGCCTTGGCTCCAGTCTCAGCTTTGCTTCTGCATAAAGGTCTCTGTATCTGGCATTTGATGGCCTCAGCCTTGTAAGTAGCCGTAAAAACATAAGGGCAACTACCCCTTAAGGTATTGTTTCCCCATCATCTCCCCTGGGACATAGAGCACGCTGCTGTGTGCCCTCCTGGCTGCAGGGAAACAACAGGAATCAGTTACGAGCAGTGCTAAAGGGGGGAGATTTAAAGGTCTTCTCCCCTTTACTCTCATTAGGACCCCTTTGATAAGCAGCCGGCCCTGCATTACTCGCTGTAGCTGAGCAGAGCTATCAGCAGCAGGGAAGCCTTTGGAGGTGAGTGGCAGGGTATGGGCAGCACTGCCCAGGTACCCCCCACATCAAAAGCAGGGAAGAGAAGCACATCCCGGGAATGTGAAACCCACCAGGTCCCTGCGGAGCGCCTGGGACAGCCTTAAGGCTGGTGGGTATCTTTGATGTCAGCTCTCACTGTGTCACGATCCCCACTGAACTTACATCCCTCAGTCAGCACCTTTCAAAGTGCAGGGGAATAAAACTCCTCATTTACAATGGCCCCAAAAATGCCTTTTGGCAGCTTTATTGCCTGTCACACACAGGGAGAGGAGCAGATGCAGTTTAAGAATCAGAAAGCACTAAGGTAATTCCGTTAATAACCGACCCAAGGTAAGGCGAGGGGAGCTTGGTTTTCACCAAGGAAGTGAGGGCAGCCCTGGCCGCTGGAGCTCTCTGGAGAAGCCCTGGCTTGGATCTGGAGCTGGTTTGGATCTGCACACTGCTGCTGGAGCCACAGGTGCTGCTGAGGGAAACCCGGTGAGTGGGAAGAGGTTTGTACCAGCCGGGAAAACCAGACCCAGCGCTGGGGGGCATTAATCTCAAGAGGGGAGGTGTCAAGTCCTATCCAGCCTGGACTTAAACACTTCCAGGGATGGGGCATATCCTGATTAGCATGGTGTGAACTGCATTGTCTTGATGGACATAGGGAAAGGGCTGCTGGGCCTGCCCGAGCAGTGGACATAGACTGGCAACAGCACAGCAGGTCTCAGCCTGACCTGCCTGTGCCATCATTATGAGCTGGCATCAAACCCAGCTCTGGAGCTGGGGCTCATCCTGCCTGCTCATCCACTTCACTGTTCCTGGCAGCACGACGCTGCAGACAGGTCCCTTCCTGTCCCTTTATATGATGGGTCTGGGTCTCACTGCATTCCCCACCCCATGACAGAGGCAGGGAACTCGAGCACTGCTCACTGCATGGGGTGCAGCGCCCTGACCCCCCGGCTGCCAGCCCCAGCTCCAGCAGCAGCCGCGTCCCCCTGCCCGGCAGAGGGACACTGGTGGCAGATGGGATCCTGGCTCCCAGATGTTGTCACTGGGAAGTCCTGTCAGGGGTTGCTGGCCGGGTCTCGTTCTCGCCTGTCAGACTTGACATCTTCAGCGTCTAATTAAATGCCAGGACGCGAGCAGCAGAGCAGGTGCATGCTAATGAGGAGATCAATTTTAATTATGATTTTAATTAAACACCCAATCCGGTAGGAAATATGACAAGCAGTTAGAAACGCAGAAGTTACCATGGGGAAAAAGAACAGTGAGAAGATGGGGAAGATGGAAGTGAGGTGTACGCACTGGCAGTGAGGGGCAGAAGCACCTCAGCAGGCTGAGAGCAAGGGGTGTCCTGCAAGGGCCAGGAGCCCCCAGGCTGGGAATGGGGATCCTAACTCCTTCTCTAGTCCTTGGGGCAAGGGTGAATCCCCTCCACATCTTCCTTTCCTCTCTGCAAAGCATTGTGCCCTTCCCTGCTCCCTGCAAGCCGCCTAAACACCAACTTGTTATTACAGGGGTGGAGGACGGACGGATGGATGGATGGATGGATGGACGGACGGACGGATGGATGGACAGATGGACGGATGGATGGATGGATGGATGGATGGATGGATGGATGGATGAATGGATGGATGGATACATGGACGGATGGACGAATGGACGGATGGATGGATGGATGGATGATACCCCAGCTGGCTCCCTGGCTCCAGCAGCGCCGCTGCACATCTTACCCATGTGCTGTGAGGGGGCCAGGACACGTCTCCGCTCTGCAGCGAGGGCTGGCAGTGAATCACTTATCAGCAGGACACTCTCAGCACAATCAGCACACAAAACAAGGAGCTGGAAATTTCTCCTCATTGCCACAACTTGATGAGGACAGTTCGCAAACCCACCCATTCAACATGCTGCTGTTTTCTCCAGCTCCTGTTTTCTGTAGGCCCTATATGAACGCCGCTTGGGTTGGCTTGGCTGCAGTGCTGCAAGGAGAAAGCCTGGGCATCGCCCTTGCTGCTGCATGACCCCCGCTGCAGTGGCTGGATGCCTTGTTCTGGAGGCCAAGGCTGATGCTGCCACTCCTCCTCTTAAAGCAGATGTGTCGGTTCAGACCCGGTGGTAAACACAGGAGAAGGGGAAATGAGCTCCACGGAAGCAGCTGAGAAGGAGGCTGAGGAGAGGCTAACGGCCAGGGACCCGCGTGCTCTCCTAAACCACGGGCTGCACGACCGCATGGCAGAAAGGGGCTATAAAAGGAATTACCACTAAATGGAGAGCTTTGGCAAGAGGCCTTATAGCAGCCTGTGTCATGGGGGGGCTGCGGTTTTGGAGCACAGAGCAGAAGGAACCTTTGGGATCCCTCGGCACACAGCCCGGTACATTGGGCCGCTCCGGATTAACTCCATCATGAACTCAGGCGCGCTTCAAAAGAGCACATCCCTTCCCAAATTACGGTCTCCCCAGAACAGGAAGCTCTCCACAGCTCCTGCCGTGGATAACTGCCACTGTGTTACTCATCCAAATCTGCCCGGCTCCAGCTCTCGAGCTTGCTGCCTTTCTGGAGTTATGGGATGCCTTTAATGGTGGCCTGGCCTCGCAGTGGGAAGAGGAGCCATGGGATGGAGCTGTGCTGGTAGAGGAACCCAGGAGAGGACGGGGAGCAGGGGGTCCAGGCTGCCTCACTACAGCTGACCAATGATGACAGTGTATTTGACACAGCTCCAGATGCCAGGAGTGGGTGTTTTGAGCTCATCAGTTACCTGAACTTGCCCCTGGCCCCCTCCCTCCTCAGCCTCCCCCTGACTCTGCAGTTATTGATTCTGCTGGTTTTCACTATTACATATTATAAATTGACTTCAGCAGCCCTTTTCCCTAACTAATGAGGCCATTAGCAGCGGGCTGTGGGCGGACAGACAGCTCACCCCACATCAATCAGAGAGGGGATCCAGCTGCCAAAGGCACAGCGAGGACATGTGAGCCCCACAGAAATGCGCTGCATCCCCCACTTACCCCTTCCATCACCCCACTGCTGGTCCCCGGCCCCCTGAGGGATGCTGCAGGCAGCAAGGCACGGCCCTGGGGTGACGCAGTGAGGACCAGGATGAGGACACAGAGCCCAGAGAGCAGTGAGGCAGGGCAGAAACCAGCAGGTTCTGCGGGTAAATAGGAATGGGAGGTGGGTGTCCAGGGGTGTGCTGCTTGCGGCGCAGTCATGCCTTTCCATGGCTCCTGGCCTTGGTGCTTTGAATGACGGTGCATTATTAAGGGCTGTGATTGGAGCCATTTGGTTGGGACAGGCCTCACTCCCCCCCTTCCCTGAGAAGGATGCTCGAAGGACAGCCGGTGTCCTTCCCACAACCTCTGCTGGGCCAGGCACTTATCCGCCGGCTTCAAGTTTGCAGTGTGGATTTGTCCCTCCCGTTTAATTAACTGCTGTGAGAGCTCCAGCAGAAGCCGAAAAGCTCCAGCCTGTGCTTTTATATAGCACGGGATCCTTCCGGCGCCCTTACCTCTCGCCCTCTGGAAATGCCAGAGCAGCGAGGGGGCCGCTGCCTCTGCGCTTGTAATAACTCCATGGCTGATGAGCCTCCGGTGGCCCCTTCTGCCCACCTCCGTCCTGCAGCAGGGGGGATAAAGGCCCGTCTGATGCAGGGGAGGCAGCGAACACGAGCACCACGTCTGGCCCCAGCCCGGGCACCGGCAGGGTCGTTTCGTTTAGGCAGCGGCGCGTATTCCACCGCGCTCTCACCAGTAAATCACTGCGGGCAGATAACAACGAGAAGGATGCTGAGTTACTCATCCGGGGCTCCCTTTAACAGCCGGCGGGTGGGGCGGGGGGGCTGGCGAGCGCGGGGGCACCTCGGCTCACCTCCGGGAGCGGGTGGTTGTTAGAGCTGAGGCACCTCTGGCTGCAGGAAGCAATTTGTCTCCCAGAGGCTGACAGGGGCTCCTTTCTTCTCCACTTACTCCTTGCTCAGAACTAAAAGGGGCATCCGCTCACATGAAAAGCAGGGAAGGCTCCAGGTTTCCCTTGTAAGGTCTCTCCCAAGCTGGCACGGTAGGGCAATTTGTACAAATGACACTTCCCCGGGAGGGAAGAAAGAAGAAGAAGAACAAAGAGCCACCCCAGCTTCCAATTTGTGCCTCATCAGCCTGCTCCAGTTCCTCTTCTCCCCCACTTTCAACCTCTTGTGTGATGCTCTGGCTCTGGTCCCTTCTCCCGGTGGCTGGCAGCTCTCCCCAGTGAGTAGCTGTAGTTACAGGGGCGAGTGAAGCTGCCCGGGATCCGCGGTTTATCCCGTTTAGCATCGGCACTCGGCTGGATGGGGATGTGCAGGCCAATGCATCCCAATTGCCTCTCGAAGTGGATTAGTTAAATCTTCGCAGACTCCTTGGTGGGCGTTTTTCTTCGGTATTAGAGTGGTTCTAATTCGATTTATCTTAATTCACTTGCAATTTGCTTGTAATTAAACTACAGTGAACCAAGGGATCTGATTTACCCAGCGCACTGAAATCTGATGAGGATTGTGAATCAGCCATCCCAGTTCACTGCACAGTGTATTAATATAAATTGAAATCAATGGTGTTTTACATTAATGCTTTCTTGAATGTCCATATACGTGCAAGCCTGGGAGAGAGCGCGGAAGGCGTCTGTCTTTGTGGAGAAACACCACCTCCTGAGCTTCCCACCCGTTCTCCTCTTCTCCCGCATCTTCCCAGAGAAATCTGCAATGATCCCACCCTGCAAGAGGGGCTCCTACCTGGCTCTCTCACGCTGCTGCTGATGGGGAAACTGGAAACATCCTATCCCCTCCCCCTGGCAGAGGAGGTGCTGCCCTCACCCTGCCCGTTACTCCTGCCAGCCCACCAAGGGCGCAATCATCGGCTTTGATTTGCAAAGTGAGCCGTATAATGGGACAAAAGAGTGAAGCAGAAGGATTTATTCCCCCCAGATCCTTCCTAATGGCCCCAGCACCTGGCAAAAGGGGGTCGTTATCACGAGATAATGGACCCTGCCAGCATTAAGCTCTCTCAGGGTGCAATTCTACAGTCAGTTATCTCCTAATCGGGGCCATTTTGTCAGAGGGTATTGCCCTACGAAATCAATGAGATTATATATACGTCATTAATATTTTATGGGAAATCATTCCCAGGAAAGTGTTAAACAGCTCCGTGAACTTCCTTCCCTCCACCCCGGGGACAAGGCAGTCACAGGCAGCGGGGTCTGGGCTTCCCCAAGCATCTGGCACAGGAAAGCAGCAGCAGCCCTTCTCCGAGGATACAGGTCCATCTCCTTGCCTGCTCAGCCAGCTGAACTGCATCCCACATCGGGCCACGGGTGCCCTTGGTGGAACGTGGGGCTGGTACCCAGGGAAAACATCTCCAGCCGACAGCAGTGGAGGTGCCCTGTGGAAGGATGTCTGAAGGTATTTTTGTGCTCTGAGTTATATTTAGCTCGAGCCATAATATTTTGCCACTTGGAAACCTCTCTGTTTTATTAAGTAAAGCATTTGGATACTCGCAAGTAGAGCTGTTTGGAAAAAGGAACTGGGGAAAATTGCAGAGAGAATCATTTATTTTCATTGCTGTTTTTCCCAGAAACTATTATTGCTTGGTACCTGGATGTTCCCAGTCATCCAGGACATGCTGTGCCCTGGGCTAGGAGCTGGGGGGCCAAGCCCTCTGCACACTGCATGTGCACATATTGCTGCTGTGATGGGGCTGTGGCTTGGTAAAGGCTTCTAAAACATAGCTCAGTGGACCTGTTACAGCAATTATGATGGCTGTGCAGGCTGCCAAATGTCCTCAGCAGCCACAGAGTTCAGCTCCTGAGCAACAGCCATTCAACTGAATGCCTTTGGAAGGTGTTTTCCAAACATTTCTCTGGCGACCTCATGCTGTTGCTGTTCTCTCAGGTGCGTTTCCATGCTGGCAAGAACACAATGAAAGAGTGAACTTCATAGAGGAAAAACCTCTACAGGAAGCAAGCAGTGCTACCAAACACTGTGATATTCCTGCATCTTCTGAGATTTACGTGTGTAAATCAGGAATCTGGCTTTACTCCCTGTAATGGACCATTCGGAGGGAATAAAGCTCCTCACAAGGCAACGATGTGGTCCGAGGCTGTGAGTCCTTTGCAGTGCTCCCACGGGCATCACAGGGCACGGCGTACTCCAGGGCCAGTGGTGCAGCGACATTCCCTGCAGTGATCCCTGTGTCCCCCCTGAGCAATGAGGCAAGTGTTCCACATGAACAGGACTGACATATGGTGGGGTGGGCTTCTTGAGAACAGTTCTCCTCGTTCCCCAGGCAGTTTTGATGTGAATATTAATATTAACATCATTCCATGATGATTAGAGAACACAATTAGTGACTATTAATAATGACACAAATAATGACATTTAAGGCCTCATTTCCATGTGAGTAATACTCTGTCTGGTGGTATTTAGGCAGCGCTGTCGAGCACAATCACTGCAGTGCCAAGGTGCAGCCGTGTAACCGCAGTACCTGTCAACAGGGCTCCGTCACTGTGAGGCAGCTGGAAGGGAGGCAGCTGCAGGCCATGGCATGGAGCAACGAGGATGCTCCAAGCAAGGGCTGGTGGCTGTTTGCTTGTTCCAGGAGCTGACCCCTGTTTGTAGGAGGAAGAAGCTGCCACAGCACTGGTCCTGGTGCCTGGCTGGGCTTCTGCAGCTGCCAGCTCCCATGCCCCACTGTAAAAGCAGCTTAATGGGGCAGTTCCGGCTGAACTCGGCGGAGCCGGGCATTGAAAACGCCCCATTTCTTTTACAAAGCACTCAGTGCCAAGCGCAGCCCCTGCGAGTGGCCGTGCTGTGCTAATGGGGCTTAATGGAAACCTCCGAATCAATTTTTTGCTCCCTGAACAAAATCCCCCTGGTTTATTGCAGCAGATGCTGTAATACCGAAAATGGCTCCCAGTTCTGGGGAAGAGGGAAGGAGAGGAGGGAAAGGGGCGCTGAACTTCCACTGAAAGCGGGTCAAGTGAAACTTTGCTGGCAAGTGACTGGTCCATGTGCACTGTACACAGGGCTGTGCTGTCTCACAGGCTCTCCTCAGGGCTCTGCAGGGATGCAGTGCATCCACCCGGCTCCATGGTAGCTCTCATCCTCCCACTTACCACCTCCCACTCACAGGAGCACATGGAAGAAGGTCCCCTGATTCTGAGGATCGCCTCTGGTGACCAAGGAGTTGCACACTGTAGGAGTTAGGGCTGTATTGTACCTGCTCCTTCTTTACTGTCCTGCTACAGGTACGTGTGAGCCGGTACACACCTAATCCGCACAAACAGCAGCCACAGTAGACTAAGCATTTCCATTAACTCCTGAGACAAACACCTCCAGGCCAGTCTGCATTTCACTGCCCATGCAAACACCTCCGTGCAGCTCTG
The DNA here is from genome assembly GCA_039720435.1 of Amazona ochrocephala. Lineage (NCBI taxonomy): Eukaryota > Metazoa > Chordata > Aves > Psittaciformes > Psittacidae > Amazona > Amazona ochrocephala. The sequence continues at coordinate 7,650,057 of CM077895.1, forward strand.
CTCCTTCAGCCTGAACGTTGACTTTCACAGAGCTTGTTTTCATCACCTTCCACTAGAGCAGCTTGCTCCAAGCCCCGTCCAACCTGGCCTTGAATGCTGCCAGGGATGGGGCAGCCACAGCTTCTCTGCACACCCTGTGCCAGTGTTCCACCACCCTAAACCCACAGACCCAGGCTGAATAACGGGGTGTTTGTGGTGATTAAGCAGCTCATTAGGCTGCTGGGCTGAGTTCTCCAAAGAGCACATCACGGGCTCCTACAGCTGAACCACCTTTTGCTCCCAAGCTCGCAGCTTGCAGGGTGCAGACCTCAGCTGCCTTTGCCCATCCTTCGTGAGAAAGGAGCAGCAGAAGCAGCACACAGGCTCTGGACCAGCAGGAAGGAGAAAGCAGCCTCTGGCTGCTTTTTCCATCTCAGATGATGCTTCCAGTTTAGGATGCAGGCAGTGCAGCATCCTGAACCGCACAGCTGCATGGAGCAGTTCACAAATTGTCTTGTTGGACCACAATGTGCCAATTCCTCACATTTATGGCCATTTTCAGTATTACAGCTTGTGGCACCAGAGCCAGGAGGCTTTTCTTCATGAAGCAAGAATTGATGCTGAGGTTACCATTACTGCACACTACTGCAGCACGGCCTCTCCTCCGTCTGCTCTAGAGGCAAGCGAGCAAGAAAGGGCAGGGGGAGGCACCAGGTTCCATCGGACCTGGGAGCAGCAGGATGATACCCAGCTGCTGCAGGCAGTGGGAATGCAATGCAAGGTCAGAGCGCCCCATCTAGCCCAGGAGGGTTGGCAGCTGGTCCTGAGCCATCTTAATATGCCTGGTTCAACTCCAGGCTTAGGAAAGTAAATCAGCCCTTGGGCTGGATCCAGGGCCATGGTACTCATGTGCTCTGCCTGCAGCTCACAGGAACAGTGTGAACTGATTGCAATGGTGCTGCAGGGTGCCGGGTGGGGGTCCCCGAGACACCTCCATTGACTGCAGCCCAAAGCATTGCAGCGTCACTGCTCCAAGTGGGTTCAACCAGGGGCATTTTGGCCACCTCCAGGCATCTCTGGCATCCGTTTATTTATGCTAAGGCGGGCTTTCCCGAAGCTCCCCATGGAAAGCATTTCCGAGCAGCACCTGGCCCAGCTCGGAGCTCTTTTCATCACCAGCAACACCCACCCCAGCTCATAGCTCTGTCTGGCACAAAGTGACACTGTGCCAAGCACGCCCTGTTCCCTGCCAGGCTGGGAAACCTTTGGCTTTGGCGGTTGTTTTTCCATGTCCCCCCACCCAGCCAGTCCCATTCCCCTGCTCCCCAGCACCCCACAGCCTCACATTGTTTTTATGATCATTTATTTAGCAAGTATTTGGGTTTCTATGTGCAAACTTTGCTGTTACAGCTCAGGACAGCCCAGCTCCGCTCCTGCTGCGCAGGGATTCGGTGGGGCCAGGTGGGGCACATCGGGGCAGGCTGATGGCGATGCTCAGCACCTGTGCAGGGTTATATAAAGGGTATGTGGGGAGGACTCGCTCCTTCCACCGGAGCTGTGGGGCCGGAGGGCGCTGCAGGACCGCGGTGAGTGTGGGGCGATGCGGTGGCGCCGGTCCGGGCGGGGAGGAGGTGGGGGGTTTGTGTCGCTAAGTGCTGACAGGACGTCGCCGTCAACACAATGTTCCGCCTTGGTGAGCCTTCATCTCTAAAGATACTTAATGAATTAGTTAATTAATGAGCGCGGTTTGATTGATGGATCATACGGAGTGCGCAGCAGGGTGAGCCTGACCCTGGGATATTGCTGCTGTTGCTTAACTGCATCCCCTCGCTGGTCCGAGGCACTCCGTGTTCTGGCAATTTGCATGCGCTGACTGTAGCTGCTTAATAGGATGTAATGTTAGTGAAAAGCCAAAAGCATAGCAGCTGTAACTTAAAAGACAGCCCCATTACTGCAAGCCTTATAATTAGGGTAAGAGGGAGACTTGTGCTGCCATATGTTAAACTCTTTTGAGGTTAATAGCTCTGTAAGATTTTGCAATTTAAAAAAATTAGTCTTGAGGAAGGCTGACAAGGCTCGTCAGTGAGGATGCTCTGCCCTGCTGCCGCCTCGCTGGGCCACTGCTAGCCTGGCGATGGAAGCACCTATGGGCACCCTGGCTGACAAGGCTCGTCAGTGAGGATGCTCTGCCCTGCTGCCGCCTCGCTGGGCCACTGCTAGCCTGGCGATGGAAGCGCCCATGGGCACCCTGGCTGACAAGGCTCGTCAGTGAGGATGCTCTGCCCTGCTGCCGCCTCGCTGGGCCACTGCTAGCCTGGCGATGGAAGCGCCCATGGGCACCCTGGCTGACAAGGCTCGTCAGTGAGGATGCTCTGCCCTGCTGCCACCTCGCTGGGCTACTGCTAGCCTGGCGATGGAAGCGCCCATGGGCACCCTGGCTGACAAGGCTCGTCAGTGAGGATGCTCTGCCCTGCTGCCACCTCGCTGGGCTACTGCTAGCCTGGCGATAGAAGAGCCCATGGGCACCCTGGCTGACAAGGCTCGTCAGTGAGGATGCTCTGCCCTGCTGCTGCCTCACTGGGCCACCACCAGGAATGGTGATGGAAGCACCCATGGGCACCCTGTGCCCTGGTCACTGCGCTCCTGCCCTCCCCTTGCCCAGCCTTTCTGTCAGCATCTCTCTCCGTCCTCCCTTGCCCTCTGTGCTGCAAGCAGGAGGAGCTGGGGCTCGGCTGCACGGGCAGCAGCAATGCCTGTGGGCAGCGCTTCTCTGCCCTGCTCTTTGGAGGCCAGCTTGTTTAAATTACAAGTAATGGCTGGTGCCTCCAGGTCCCCAGCTGAGTGCTTGGCTGATATGCTGGTGCAGGAAAAAATAACCTTTGTGCAATACTTGTTTGCTGAAGCCCTTTTCCTGTGTAATCGCTGCAAAGGGCCCTCTGCTTCGTGTCCCACAAACCCCTCGGTGCACGAGGACTGGTGAGTGTTTGGGGCAGAAAGCTCTTGGCTTCTTCCTTGGTTGCTTCTGCTGCTTTTCATCCTTCCCTCTGTTGTGTGGGCAGATTATTCCACCATACTGGTCCCGATTTCCTCATCCATAAAACTGAGACTAAACATGTGCTTGTTAAGGGTGTCACAGGGCCTCGGAATCTACAAGGGCTTTGAAGTTGTCTTATGTTAAAAGCACCATGGAATTGCAAGTCATGGGTTGCTTTCTTCCCATGAGATGGGTGGCTATCGGGCAGCCACAAGGCTCCCGGTGAGGTCTGTGATGGGCTGGATGCCGGCACCCCGGGGGCGCTTGAGGTTTGCGCACTTCATGCTCCAGCCCGGTGGCTGCCTGGATATGGGATTATCTGGGCACTGCCTTGTTTCTCCTGTTGGCAGACGATGGGTGAATAGTGTTTATAAGCAGCCAGGAGAGCAAAGATAGGATTGGGTTTGGGGAAGGTTGTGTGTGACTGTCATGGAGATGACAGCAAGCCTGTCCTGCTGTGCTGCCTGTGTAAGGGTACACGGATATGAGGTGGATGGATGGATGCTGGGCGGGGATCAAGCCAGCCAGGCTTGCTAAACAGTAATGATCCCAGCTACATAATGGAAGGTTTTAAGGTCATTCTGAAATCACTTTCACAGTTTCCTTCCTGCCCCCCTCCCCTCACCCTATTAAAGTGCTTAATTGCTTTCTTATTTAAATGCATCAAGATTTCCTGATAGGCTCATCCATTTGGCACATGGGCTCTCTTTAGGGAAGCTGGGGGAATTGAAAAGAGGAAATTGTCTTGAAACTCCAGGTTATTGGGGGAGGTACAAGGTTGTTAAAGCCTTCCTTCCCATCACAGCTGGACTATCACCAAGTTTGGGGACTGTTTTGACAGTGAGCTGGGTTTCAGCTTTGCAAGTTCATTGTTTGTTCTTTTACCACTTGGAGAAAGATTGCAGCTCTGTGTGGTTTCACTGCTCATCACTATTGCGTCTGGGGTAGTTGTTTTGTGCTTGCTGAGGAGTCCGGGTGCAACCTCTACTTGGGAGTGGTAGTTGCAGGGCTGTAGATCCCAAAGTGCTCTGCCGTGATGGGCAGGGGTGGTTTTACTGCAGTGTGATGGAGCTGTAGTGGCATCTATGAACCCACAAGCAGCAGCTGATAGACACAGCACTCGCAACCTTCCCCTTTGGAACAGGCTGCCAGCTGCCTTTTTTCCTTTCCCCATTGTGTGCTCCAATGTCAAAGGCAAAATCACTGTCTTCAGATCAATAGCAAAGCCATTAAAGGGCGTCTTCAATTTCTGTGTGTGATGCTGCTGTGTTCATCACTGCATTGGCAACTGTTTTATAACAAGCTCATGTCTTCTGTAGAGGGAAATACTTCACTGCCCTCTCTCCTGCGGGCTGACCGTGAGGTGGTTGATCCTTATCAGGGAGCAGAGGGTCAGACTTGGGGAGCAGAGGAGCTACATGGCTGTGGATTCCCAACGTGAGGGAGGAGCTGCCAGCCTGCAGCTTGCTCGCATGTGAAAACACAGCTGTACCCAGTGCCCAGGCAGTGCCAAGGCATGCGGAACTGCTCAGGCTCCTTTTGCTTAAGGGGACTTACACATTTGCAAGCATATTCCAAAGCATGACCCTGCTGTGTGGGAGCATGCAAAGCCCTTCTCTGCCCTCCTTGAGGCCTGTCATGCTCACCGGGAGCAAGCTGGATCAGCTGGCCCCAGCCTAGGGATCCCTTTAGTACCGCTCTGTGCCGCTTGTGTTCAGTGCCTGTGCATTGTGAGATGCTCAGGGTGTTACTGGCTTTAGTGCCCCAGTGCTGGGGCGCTTTTCAGTGCTGTGTTGAGCAGGGGCTGCTCGCCTGTGTCTGAAACCTCCATCTCCCCTGAACTGCCTGTATGGAGAGGGGAGGATGTTCCGGTCCTGCACTCCCTGTGCTTCCTCTGGCTGGGAACAAAGCTGACCCAGCAGCTCATTTGGGTTTCCATGTGCTGCCTCCGCACTGGAGGGGAATGCTCTCTTGGTTGTCTGTGGAGAGAGTACTCTGTAATCATTCCTGGTGTGCCGGCTCTGGGCCTCCTTGCCAGATAGTAGGAAGAAATCAATAATGTGTAAATTATTCAAGGAGCAGTGCTGGCTCCGGTGCCAGTTCCTGTTCCTCGGGTGCAGCCGGCTCTGGATGGAGGGGAGGGAAGGGAAGGTGCATGCATGTCCTACACCAGGACAATGAGTTGGGGTTCAGGGCACCTGCCCCATGTCAGCGCATCAGCTCTGTCCCCACTGCTGTTTGGGGTCCAGTTTAACAGCTGATGGTGGGGGAATAGAGATCTGAACCTGATGGATGGGAGAACTCACTTTGGGAGCAGGGGACTTGCAGCCGGCGCAGCGAGGGGCTGACTGGTGTGTGATGAGTGAGGACACTGAGTGCAACAGGAGGAGACAAAATGGGAATCCATCTTCTGGCATTGGGTAAATAATGACGGTGGTGTTTGGACAGCGAAGAAATATCCTTTGGGTAGCGTGACAGAAAACCTTATGGAAGCTGTCAAACAGGCCCTTTCTCCTCAGAGAACATCGTTGATCTAGCTGCTCTGTGAGGGGAGACAAATAACCTCTGCGGCTAGCGCATGTCCGGGATCCTCCATCCCTCTCCTCATGTGACAGCAGATGCTGAGGCAAATGGGGTTCGCAGAATTCCTTTGGGAATGGGGAACAGGCCAGGACTGAAGGGCCCCGAGCAGCTGCTGAGGTCCTTGGCTCTAGTTGCAGAGGCGGCTGTTGTCCCAGCTGTCCCATCGCCCTCTGACCTGCTTTGGGCTCCTTGATCGCCTCTGTGCTTGCCTGGATAGATAGAGGAGGGTGACACTGGCCCAGCTGCTCTGAGGGGATGGGTTGGGGCTGTACTGTCAGCGGTGGTCACCTTTCTTCCCATGGGTGACAGGCGGGCAGCCATGCATGGGCCTTTCCCGGCTATTGGTAACTGCTGCTCACTCTTCCCTCCATCTGCCGTGTCCTGGCATTGCCGATAAGGTGCAGATCCTGGTCTGACCCCCAATTCCATCTGCGTTTCCTGAGCAGCGTTTAGCTGGAGTGATGCTGCTCACTGTTCTATACCTCTTTGCACCAGAGGGTTTCTGAGCCCTTTGCAAACAAACATCAGGGAAGACAGCAGGTGAGGATTAGTGTGGTGGTGTTCCTGCTTAACCCATAGGCATAGAGCAGAAGTGAATCCAGGGTCCTGTGGGATCAGGGCTCTGCTTCCCAGACTCCTGCTGGGTCCTGCTCTGTCTGTGCTGGGCTTTAGGAAGCTCCTTGCCTGGGATCCCTCCTGTAAGCAATTGTGAGGAGCTGCTGCTCCTTGGGCTGTCGCATGTCCTGGAGGATAGGGGTGCTGGATTGTCTTGGGGACCTCCCGTCGCTCAGAGCAAGGCACCAGAACTGAGAATCTGAAATGCAGAACAACCTGTTGTGTTGTTTCATTTCACTTTCTAAATGACTTAATTGATGAGCCCTTTCTCTTTATACATCCATGTAAGGCTGGTTTCCACAGTAACAGCCGAACCTGAGCCCAAAGCTTGGAGCCCTCGCTGACTAGATAATGCCAAAGCCAATCTTTGAATATTTAATTACATTCACTGCCATGCCCCTTTTATCTTTATTTGCTGTGGCTCTTCCGGAAATGGCTTTCATGGAATCATGGACTCTATGGGACACAGGGGAGGACTTCATTCGGGGGGATGCTCAGAAGAAAGTACAGACCCCTCGGCAGCCTCAGCTCTGCTGACAGCATCATTCCAGGCAGAACAGCTCCTTCATCTCCTGTAAAGCCATGTTGGTAAATGCATCCCGTGTGATGCCTTGTGCAGTTTGTGTTCAATCCATGACATGCAGTAATCCTGGGCTCCTTCCACAGTCTCGTTTTCTTAGCAGCACCTTCCAAGTTCGTTACCTTCCCTGGGTCACGCTTCCTGTTTCAGGATGGCGATCGATCCCAGACTTGCCCTCCGATGTCCTGCCACTCCTGACGTGGGGTCATCTGCAGATCTCATCGTTCTTGCTAGTCCACTCTGTAGTTTGCGGTGGTTTGAGCCAAAGGGAATTCCTCCCCATGAGATCCTTGCTGTCAGGAGAAGGACGGCCAGACCTGTGCTCTGGAGTGGGAGGCTCACGAAGCAGAGTGGTGTGTTCTGTCCCACATTTACCTTCCCACACACAGGTCAGCAGAGGCTGTTACAGAGATGATGCCAGGACAAAGAGCAGCAGCTTGATGTGCTAGGCATGTAAATACCTGTAAAAACCCGGCCTCAGGCTCCCCAAAGTGATTAGTCCCGGTGCCTTGTAGGTGTGATTCCCAGCCAGCTTTAAAGCCTCATTTGTCGTGCACCCGCCCCGAAGCCAAAAGAATTGCAGGGATTTATTTCTGGAGAACTCCAAAGGAGCTTTTCCTGGGCAGGATGGAGCAGCAGGAGGGCTCTGAGGATGGGGGAGCTCAGCAGCCAGCACAGAGGGGTTTTACTGACTCAGACGGGTGCGGAGGCTGCGTCAGTAGTGCCGGACCACAAGGAAGAGGCATGGACTGTCCAGGAGCAGGCTTTAGCCTCCCGTGGTCTCCCAGTGCTGCTGCGTGGAGCAGGAGGAGGCTCAGCACTGTCAGCCTTGTCAAATGGCAGTAATTGTCCTGGTTAACCTCGAGGCAGATCAATTATCCCCTCTGACAGGGAATATAATATTCCAACCCAGTTGTGTTGGTTTACTTACAATAGCTCTTTGGTGCTTTTCCATGGTATCACAACACATCTTAATCAGATGGTGAGTGGGCTTAATTAGGCAAAGTATAGGTTTTATTTTTGATTTCTATGACTACTTAATCTAATGGAAACACATTATCTGCTCCGAGGTCTGCAGTTTTCCATTTGTAATTATTGCTGCTCTTAATTGATAGTGCATCAGGGGTTGTGGCTGCAATCTGGGAGCTGAAATATGTCACCTTCCTTGAGCAGGGCTCCCGGTGTGCTGCTGCCCAAGAGGCAGTGCCCGGTGTGCTCGAGCAGGTGGGCTGGATACCTGGCTCCTGCCAGAGGAAGGAGGGAATCCTCTGGAACTAAGGAATAGGCGGCGCGTGCGGTGCGGGAGCTCAGCATTGTCAGGCTTGTCGTGCCATTTTGCGGTGGAGAGCAGGGAATTGAAATGCCTGGATGCAGTAGCTGGAAGCTGTTCAGGTAATGGAAGCAAAACAGCCTATAAACTTCCAAGAGGAGGCCTGGCATTTATGACTAAAACCTCGCGTTTCAGGACACGCAGATGGCTGGGGGGGAACAGCTTGGAGGGATGGGCTAATGGAGAATTATTAATTGTAGGGATTTTTGCACCTTTTCCTGAACAAGGGCTATGGGAGCCTGTTGCAATAGGCGGGAGTTTGCTGGTGATGGGCAGCCGGTGCACGGCGATGCCGTGTGAGAGGTATGTCAGCATAGGTACACACCTCCTTAGATGCGTTTCACAAGTCCCAGCATCTTCATGAGGCTTTTGGGTGTTGCCTGTTCCAGCTTCTGCCAGCAGAGGGAATATAGAAGTGTGCCAAGCGCTCTTTTCTCCTCTATTTGCTGCCGTTAAGGGGACCCCGCTTTGCTGGAGAGCAGATAACTCACTCCCTGATGCTAGCTCTTGGGCAGGCTGTGCCTTGTCCTGGGCTGTGCCCCCTGGAAAGGGCCTTCCCGAGCACATGGAGGCAGGTTTTATACAGAGCATTGGAACAGATTCCCTTGTGCCCAGCCTGCTCTGGAGGCTGGGAGAAGCTGAAGCCTTTCCCCAGCCTCTTGCAGGGTGACTGATCAGATAATGGTCCCCAAGCAAATGCACAAATAACGTGAATTGGGGTTGGCACTGAGCAGTGAGGTGTAAAAAAGGCAATTTAAGGTGTTCTAGGAAATGCCATTGCTTCCAGGCTGGGATTGCTTGTTGGGAAGTCGTGTCCAGGGAGTGCTACTGGTGAGGCATCGGCCCCATGGGAGCAGCAGGGGAAGCACTGGAGTTGGCTTGGGAGGCAAAGTCCAGCTTCCCTCTACATTCCCGGCTCCGTGTTTAACCTCCTTGTGCTCCGGTGTCATAAACGGCTCAGGGCATCCACCTGCAGCCCTTGGTGCGATGGGAATTGCCGCTTCAAGCAGGGAAGTGCCACGGGCAGGGCTCGAGGGAAGCCGGTGGCTGAGCCAGGGCTGCTTCCCCTGGGCAGAGGGTGAGCACACAGCACAGGGAGCTCAGCGGGGCTGGTACCAACCTGTGTGTTCCAGCCACAGCTGCGACTCTGCCGAACCCATTCCTCTGCGTGTGGTGGCTCTGATCCTGGGACACATCAGAAGTGATGCTCACACTGACCGGCTCCTCCTGTGCTCCTGCTCCATCCAAGCCCCGGTGTGGCGGGTGCTGCTGCTCCTGCCTCCCTGTGCAGCCTGTCTGGGGGAGGCAGATGCTATCAGAGATGCCACTTTCCCTTTCTGCTCCATTTCCCTCCAACCTCTGCTCCTCCCTCTCCCCGGTAACATTCATTAGCTGCAGATAGAGGCAAGGCTGGAGCACTGAACGGAGCAGTGTGTAACCTCTGAGTAACCCTGCTGCCGAAGCCTGCACCTCTGCCCCCGCTCCCTGCTCCTCTCCATGGAGTAATAACTCCTCACCTCTGTGCCCTGCTGCCCTGTGTAATACCAGTGTTCCTCGTTAGCACAGCAGCACCACATCTGTCTCCCTTATGGTGCCTGCGTACACTGAGAAGCTCCAGGGGCAAGCTGTGCATTGCTAGCGTAAAAGGAGGGTTGTGAGAGGCCTGGGAATTCCATTGTATTGGGAAATGGCACAACTTTGAAGTTTAATAGATGAGCTGCTTGCGGCCTTCCCGGTGTCACAGCCGCTTGTGTGGCCGTTAATGTAAGCGGTGTTAGGGGGGGATGTTGGGGATAGCCTCCCTGCTCCAAGCCAAAGGTGATGGTGAGGCTTCAGGTGAGCAGCTGGCAAGGGGCTGCCCTATCCATCCCTCTGGGAGGCTCCTAGTGCCTTCCTCACATGTTTGCTGCTTGAGTACCATGCCAGGACAGGAGCTAAAATACTCTTGCAGATAAGGATGCAAGGGAGTTATCTGGAAGCCTGCAGATGCTGTGTGTGAGGAGGAAGGTCACTGAAAAGAAGGAGGTGGCGGAGATGGCGATTAGGTGATTTGGAGATGGCTTGAGGGATTTAGTGGGGAGGCAGAGCTCCCATGGAGCATGAATGGGCAGCAGCACCTCTGATGGATTATAGGGAGCCTCGTTCAGAGGCTTTCCGTGCTGCTGCAGACACCAGCAGGGAAGAGATGGGGAAATCTCGCATTGAGAGGAGGCTGCAGGGCTCCAGATAGCGGCATCCTTCGTTCTTCCTTCCCTTCCCGCTCTGGATGCGCGCTCACACACAGGCAGAATGTGCCTCACAGTGCATCAGCAGTGCTGCTGGCTTGGCTCGCAATTGGGATTTACCCTTTTGTATCCTATTTCAAACCCTCTTATTTCAGTGAAAGCACAGGTTACAGACCTGCCCTGATGGACAATGTCCTGCTTATATTGTACTGGGGCTTTTCCATGCCCCTGCAGCACACGTGGCAAGCTGATAGTGCTGTTTGCTCACTGTCAGGGATGTGAACTCCAGGTAATGGGCAACGAGATGGTATCTTTCCAGCTGGACCTAAGCAGCAGGGTCCCATCACATCCAGACAAACTGCATCCGACTTATCCTCTATTGTTGAGGACAAAAAGCAGGGATTTATGTGCCGGCCTTAAGCTTTCTTAAGTCTCCAGGTGCGTCGCCCAAACATTTTTCCTGGCTGTGTTTTTATCCCGGTTGTTTGTTTTGGATGGATGTTGCAGTTTCTAATAGGTGTTTAGTAAATAGCCTCAGTGTTTTCCATTTGGAAGTGAGTGCAAACGGAATGCTGTTTCCATTTGGAAGTGAGTGCTTCCCCTGGGATGCTGTGCTCTCCCCATGGCAGGGCAGGGGACCTGGGGGCCTGATTCTGTTCACCCCTCTTGTAGCAAGGCTCTTGGCTGGTGCTGGCATCATCTCGTGCCTCGTCTGACACGTGGGAGGTGCCTGTATCCTGGAGAGCGTGTTAACATTTAAATCAGTGCAATGGTCTGGGAATAGCATCGAGTTAAAAGGACCTCTCCTGAAAAGAGCACAGCAGGGACTGGGCTGAAGAGTTCTCTCAGCCCTTCAAGCACACACGGCTGCATGGATTTTCATCAGCAGCAAGCTTCACGCAGCTCCATTAGGGCTTGATTTCGGGATGAGGAGGGAAGAGGCTGGGGGGGCATCTCCCCCTTGATGGGGCCAGTGGTGTGGGGGGATCCAAGATCTGCTGGGTCCCTTCTGCTCCTGGGCTGTGGTCTTGGGGTCCTTCTCATGCAGGACAACCACAGAAGCAGTTCCCCGTGGGGGTTGTGCTGCTTTTGTAGTCGCTGTCACGCTTCAGTCATGAAACTTGAGGTTGAGTTAATAAATGTGTAATTATCTGCAGCATGCATGAGGCTTCATCTGAGTCTCTTCATAGTCTGAGGTGCTCTTCAGCATGAAAGACACGGTTCAAAACGCTCTCAAGCACTTCCCTGTGTGTTTCTATGAGCCTGGGTGCTCCAGAGCTGTGCGAGTGCACAGACACACCAGGAGTCCTGCAAAGCCTTTGTCCTTATGTCCCATGGCAATAACTTCAGCAACTTAATTACTGTGCTGGAGGCATATTGCTTTTTATCAGCCTGGATGTTCTTCCTGCCCGGTTTCATTGAAAGCTCTGGTTCTCGTGCCCTATGGGGTGATGGAGAGGTCCCAGTCTACCTCTTAGAGATCATCCATTGCCTTTTTATTGCCTCCTCTTACCAGTTGTCATTCCAAAGGCAGTCTCATTTTTCAAACGTGTGAAGCTCCTGGATAACTCTGGAATAAAGACGCTGCCCTCGGGAGATCCCTATTTCTTTGGTCTCTGTTTTGTGGTGGGGATATGGTACCACAGGCGGGATGCAGGACGCAGGAGCCACCCCTGCAGTGGTGCCAGCCCAGCCTGAGGAGCACTGAGCAGGAGCATTCAGGGAGCTGTCTGTGACGTTGGCAGCCCCTTCAGCTGTGCTGACAGGATTAATCTAAAATCCCATATGGTGCAGGAGCTGGCTCTTCCCTCCCAGACTGCTCCTGCATGGACAGCAAGCCACATCGGGCATCTCACTGCCACCTGACCCAAGTTGCTGCTGCTGCCCAGAGCACTTCAGTCCCCCCGGCCCCAGCTGCCTGCACACGTGGCGTTGCCTTTCTCTCCTTCCTGATGTAATAAAGCACATCAAAGCCTGTAACCGGATACTGGAGCATAGATGGGTTTTCAAGACCCTCCATGTAACAGTCTGATGTGGGGAGCTTGATGGAAGGGAGAAGCTTGAGTCTTTGACCCGAGGTCTCACAACAGTGGTTATAAAGACCAATAATCCAGTTGCTGAGTGGAATGTGCAGGGAAGCGCTCTGCTCTGCGTGGGCAGGCAGCCACGCTGCCCCATGTGCTGTGCCACATTCCCAATGGGGTGTTGGGAGCGGGATTGTCCAGGGCCAGCAGCACATGGTGGGATCCAAGTTTGGATCCTGCTTCTGAGTGTGCCTTGATTTAATGTGACTGTGAGCAAGTGAATTCATCCTCCTGCGTTTGTCGCTTTTGCAGCGCCCGTGCTGAGGTTTTGTTGGGTCGTGTTTGTAAAGTCTTTCGAAGCGTGGCTGTTGGCGTGTGGGTCCAGCAAAGGGAACCAGCTGTGAACAATACAGGAATGTTTCCCCAAAAAGCCGCTGAGATAAGGGCTGCTCCTGTTAATTTAAAAAATGATATTTTTCCTCCTCCTTTGAGCAGAAACTGTCTGCTGATGAACTGACATCTCTAACAATTGTTTAAGCAGCGCAGGTTTAAATATACGCTTCCTGCATTGGCTGCTGATGAGTCACTAGGCACAGTTATTTATCAGGAGTAATCACTCTGTGCTAGACAGTGTAAGACGGGGCTCATGCTGCTCCTGCTGGAGCTGCGTGCTTACTGTGCCCGGCTGCAGGGACCCTGACGTGCTGCCCATCATTATACGGCTTTGAATCAACTTTGACATCTTTGGGGAGGTGTTTGGCAGTGCTGGAGGTGGGGCTGAGGGTGCAGCATTGTCCATAGGCTGAAGGAATCGGCAAAGCTTAAGCCATTCTCGGGGAGCATCATTAGGAAGGTGCTTTGGGAATCTCAGGTGCTCCAAGCTCTGTCAGTTCTTGAACACTTATGATCCCATTTCGTTTGCTTTGCAATCACAGAAATGCTCTTTGGCTAGCGTGAGAGTAGCTTGCAATGCAGAGAAAAGAACAGGGACACTGTACTGAGGGCTGACGCTGAGAATCTGGCTTTAATGAAAGTCTACAGGCAGCACACCCAGCAGGCTTTTACTTGTGTCAACATGGGACAGTATCTAACAAGTATAGACATTGTAAGGATGGTGGCATGTGAGATGCTTCCCAAAAGCTACCTCTGAAGTGTCACTGTGTCAGTTCAGAGCCTCGAAGAGACCAGAGCTGTTGCATTAATGATGTGACTCCACCAGGGCAGGTATTTGGCTGCAGTGAGCCAGGAGGACGTTGGCTTGTGCCCATAGGCAAACCTGGGTGACGTGGATGGAGTAACAAGAAGGATGCTCGGCCACTATGAACTGTCTATGGACATTGTTCAGCAGAGCTGAAGAGGAGCTCTGGGGATGCCGAGATGAGCACGGTGGTTTCAGGGGGCAAAGCTGGTGTCCCTGAGAAGCTCTGGTGGCAGCGAGCCCCGAGCATCGCTGTGCCCCTGTCTGCGGGGCCGGGGTCTCTTTCTTCTGCCATCGCAGGGCTGGGCTGCCGCACGAAACACCTTTATTTCCCTTTAATCAAATTGTCACCAGGAGACACATCTGTTCCTGCTCGCCTCGCCGCTTTCATCAGGGGTGAGGATGGAGCCGTCCCTTTGAGCGCGCTGCTGCTTATGCAAAGCACTTCAGCCAGGCAGGGCTACTCGGATATCAAAGGCAGAGCCTGAAGAGGTGGCCTGCTGGAATTTGCATATGAAATTGTAAGCTGAAATCCAAGCACCGGGAAGATGTGAAGATCAGTGGGAAGGGTGAGCATGAAAAGCAGTGGCAGGCCGGGAAAGGGGGAGCGGTGAGATATGAAAGAGGAGGAAAGCGAACACACAGAATGCTTTAAGAGAACAGAAAAGTTTCTTGTACTGCAGACAGATGATGAAAGAGAGACAGTGAGGAATTATTAGGCCAGAAGATAAGGAAACAGCAGAGATAGGAAATAATTATTTTTGTATCTGTCTTTATAAATGAAAATGAAGGGCATTAACTTAAATAGGATTTAGATTTTCAGGGCCAGAAGGGGATGAATTAGGAAATGTTCAGATAACAGCAGAAATGATTATTAAAGGTCGGGGGCTCTTGAAACCGACTCTGAGATGAGTGCGCACAGGGTCTGTCTTCCTCCTCAAACCCCTCTCCCGGGGCACACGGGTCCCCAGCAAAGGCGCTGGCGTTCAGGTAATGATAGTCAGGAACCCTTCCTTCCCTTTTCACCCTTGTGGGGTGACAAACCAAACCCAGCCTCGGTAAGAGCTTCCTAGAGGTGTGTTTTTATCCCCCTCGCCCACATAGAGGGAAACGGCAGCGAGTCGGCCGTTGTGATTCAGTTCTTAAGCCAAGCAGCCCTGGGCCCTGTTACGTTTTCGTGCGCTCAGAAGCACAATTCTTTTCCTTTGCGCCTAATTTCAGCTGATGCTTTCACAGATCAGCTTCTCCTCTTTGCACCCGCGGTGCTCACAGGGCTGTGTGCCGGCTTTACTGCGACGGGGAGGTTCGGGTGCGCCGGGAGCGGCAGTCGCAGAGGTTGGGCGGGTGATTCATTTGAAACAGAGCAGCGACATCAAGTTTAACGTCCGACACTACAAAGCCTGACCTTGGGAGGAGGCTGCATGCTAACGACTTCCTAAAATTGCTGAAGTGCTTTAGTTTGGGCGTTGAACCTCATGAGCCACTTGTGCAAATCCCTGCCGCTCCCCTGGCACTGGCTCTTAAACCTGATACGGACCTTCAACTTTTCCCCTGATAAACAACATGTAATAGGCTTTAAATAAACCCAATAACAGTAATTTCTCTTAACCTCAGGCTCTTAATAACACTTCTCTCTCGTATCGCTCTGATACCCTGAACTTCCCGGGTAATGGGTTTGGTTCTGATGCCACCGTTGTCTGCAGAGGATGAGAAGACCTTTCAGCAAGTCTACAGGGTTTTTAATATGGTTCTCCCCAGCCGGGGGCTGGATTTGGTGAGGGCTTTGCTCTGACTTTAAGTTCATCTGCTGACAGCATCAGATAAATCTCTGGCTGTGTCAGACAGAGGTATTATTTGGTTGAGGGATGTGTGGGGATGCAGCTCGCTACCTGTTTGAGCCCTTGTGCCCTGTGGTGATTACACTCTGGCCACACAGAGATTGAGGGGATGTCTCTGTGTGATCCTCCTGTTGAAATCCTGTGTGGGAAGAGCTAGAGGAGTTCCATATGTCTGTTGCCTGAAAGAGGAGCGGGATCAACCTCTTGAGTGGGCGAGCTGCTTATTTATAACTCTCCTGCTGAGCACGAGCTTGTTTAATGCTCGGGAGCAGCTCAGTGCTGGAGAATGTGCTGTATACATTTGCTAACAATAGCGGCCGTGCCTATATATAAACCTGAAGACACTGCGATCCACAGTGCATTCCAATTAACAGGATGATGCATGATGTATGGCATGTCATGGGGAATGTGGGACATTCCCTTGCTGCTGGTCTTATCACTCCTGAAACTCCCTGGGGGCAATCATTATGCCTCCCTCCTTCAGATGGCTTCTAAAACTTTTAATACCACCTGGTTTTGTGTTCTGCTGTTGTGCTTTAATGCTGCCTGCAGGAGAGAGGGATGCAGGGGACAGTGCGGTGGCATTGCAGCTTGGAAGAGCTCAGTTAGAGCGCACTGCTCTGGGTGTTAAATACATGGCATTGGAAAGGGGTGGGGGGTTTACTGTATGTCCATTATACTGTTAATTGCTAATGGTCAAAATCTGACGCAGAGGAAAGGCCAGAATTTGCATGAGGGAAGCTCAGCTTGTCCCCTAAATTACCCAAACGAGCTCGAGCCTCCTCCTTGGCTGTTCTGTCAGCAAGAATGGGTCTGTTCACCTGCAAACGTGCAAACCCATGATTGAAATGAGATTTACAACATAGCTGTGGGAAGTCATGTAAAGGAGAGGCTGCCTTTTCCAAGCAGGAACCGTGAGCAGAGCGGTGGCCAGGTGAGGGCTCCTGGGGACCCCCACTGCTGCTGATGTGAGGCCCATGGGGAGGTTCTGACAGACTTGTGAGAACCAAATGGGAAGCAAGCGCTTGGTCAAAGGGAGGCTTCCTCCGGGACAGTGTGGAGTGTGATCTTTATGAGGAACTGGTTTGACTGCAACCTGAGCCTCGGTGGAGGCATTGGGAAGCCTGGAGGTGCAGGCTTGCCCATTATGTGGTCTAAGGACAATTTATACCCTGCCTAAGTTTACTGGGCACACGCACAGACTCTGCTCGAAGCGGTTGTGCTCCTTGGCTGCTTGACATGCAGCAGCCATAGCAAGTTATGCAGTGTCTTAATGGAGCAAAGTAAATTCCATCAGCTCCAGAGGCTGCGAGTGGACCTGGGGAGGGGCTGCCCCAACCTCCCGCTCAGCCCAGCTGCAATATCGCCGCCTCATGTCATTCAAAACAAAAGGTGCAATTTAAAATACCATCCTTCGGGTGCACTGAGCAGCATTTGGTTGTCAGACCTGGATTTCTTTAAGGCAGTGGTCCAGAATAAACTGGTAATGGGGAGTCACTTGACAGCAGGCAAGCTGGAAACAGCCATATGAAAGTCAAAGGCGGGTTTGTAGTTTGTTGTGCCTTTAGCTGAGTTCTTCCACATGCAGCTACTTACCACAGAGGGTAAATCAGCATTGCTGTATTTTGGGGCGGGAGGCTGCATGAGTAACTCGTACACATGTGAGATGTGTGAAGGAACATGCCAGCACCAGCGTACACATGTGCCTAAGGAGATGCCTGTGCTGGGCTGTGCACAGCTATAGAACTCCTCAGCTCGGGTGGTTTTGGTTGTGGAGCTTGGAAACAAAGGCTTGCTCTGAGCACACAGCTATGCTTGCACTGCAGCTACTGCACAAGTGACTCTGTTCTTGGCCGGAGCCTTGGCATGGCATCCTCCACATCAAACCCGTGCTCATGTGCAGAAACCGTGCCTCCTGCCCAGGCAGTGTAGCAGATAAACACCCTGCTCCTCGATGCTCCCATCCTTCCCCTGCAGGCTGCGAGAAATGGCTGACAGGACCTATTATTTTTCCAGTTATCCAAACTGTCTGCATCTTAACAGCTTCCTACTTCAGTCGAGACAGTCTGAAAAGTTTAATATCATTTCAAATCAGAGCACCAATAAAACTTGACATTATTAATATGATGTCAAGGGTTTTTCCAACTGCTTAGGGAAAAACAACGTGTCCCATTAAACAAAGCTCCCTGCATTGTGAAATATTAAGTGACTTTTCAACGAGTGCCAGCTGGAGCTATTAGTTTTCCTTTGCTGCCGTGGATGTGGAGAAGAGGTCTGGCTGAGAACCTTTTATGAAGACATTAGCTGAATCCCTGCAGTCGGGAAGGCTCTTGCATTGCGAGGGGCTGCGCTCTATCTGGGGCCGCATATGCAGCCATGAATTATTAAGTGCAGTAAATAGATTTGGCGGGATGTGCGCTCTCCCCCCTTAATGCACTTGTTACACCGGGGAGTCTGCATCCTCTGTGGGGATTGAATCTGGGATTGTAATGAACAGAACCCAGCAGGAGCCAGAGCATCACTGGCTCCTTCTCCCATTGTCCGACTCGGGGCTGGGCTGTGGTCCCTTGCTCGGGAGCTGCTGCTGGGCGGTGTCTGATCGCAATCCTGTGCCTTGCCTGGTGCTGGGGGTTAATGTCTCAGAAAGGACTCCCCCAGTGCTGCTTCCTGGCTGGCTCATTCCTCTTGTGGGTGCTTCCAGCAGGCGGGAGCCCTGGTGTTCCTCCCGTCTTCCCTTCCCCTCCCAGGCACTGTAAAACACAATCACTCCATCTCTTTGTCCAGACCAAACACGTTCTGCACAGCAAAGCTGAAGTGTGCGTTTTTTTTAGACTGCCTTTGGTAACACACCCGGGACCGAGCAGGTATGTGGTGTGCTTGAGGCTTTGTACCGCACATTAAAGCCTCATCCATACTAGATGTGTATAATGGGCACGTGTTGGTGCACGCTCTGAAACACACCTCTGAATTCTGGTCTTGGCTCTGCCTCCGGTTTCCCCACCGGTGCAATAAACATCACTTTGATGCCTCGCAGGGGAAGTGTAAGTGTTTAATTTAACTTTTATGAAGTTCTTTGACAATGTAAAGAGAGCCGCACATAAAGCGGAGTTTCAGGGAAGTCGAGGCACTGATGTCCCACTTTTATCTCCGGGAGAGCTCCCACATCTGAGCACAGAGCTTCCAACCCCAGGCTTCCAGCCAGCTGCTCCTGCCTTGAGGCCAGAGCTATTTTTGCTGTTGTTAGCCAATAAAACTGTAACCCCCTTTCACATTCTAATGCACCAGCACTGCTTCATGATCCCAGCGGTTAATTCCTTCCACCCGGCACTGCAGCGATGTTCGGGGCTGGAAATCTCAGCTCCCTTCCCAAGGGTACTTCCATCCCCTGTATGGAGCTGGGATTTGCCTCTGCAGCTGGAAGCTGCTCTGCGGGGACATGGAAGCTCTTGACCATGGCCAGCTTTTGGGGCCCCTCTGGGCAAGGAGCATGGGGCTCCGAGCTGGGCACTGTGCTGGCTCCCAAATAAGCCTGGCTCCATGAAGGCAAGCAGGCAGTTATGAGCCTTCAAGGAGGAGGAAGCCTCTCTCAGCCTTTTTCCTGCTGCACAACCTTCCTTCACCTTCCTTCTTTTAATGTCTTAATCAAGTGGCTGATAAGAGAAGTGATCCATGAAAAGGACGGGTATCTTGACAAGGCGCAGAGGCTTGTGGCAGCACTTTCCCCACAGATCAGCATCTTCCACGAGAGGGAGAGACAAAAAAGGCCGATTTTTGTACCCTTAAGCTTCCACCACCGCAGTTCAAAAGACCAATCTTTACAGAAAATAAATTTAAAGGGGAATTTTTGATGTATCTGATGGTCTCTTGTGGTCGACAGGAACGCTGCCGGCAGCGTATGGAGTTATGCAAAGCCAGGGCTGGGATTACTTTAAAGCGTCTGTAGTTCTTTGATTAACCGGTGTGTATTTTATTTTTTATATGGCACAATCACAGCCCTACATTGCTAATATCTTGCTATTATTGTTCGATAGGCGAAGCTCCCCCTTTTCCTGCAGCACACAGCTGCTTTTTAGGGCACTCTCTACAGAACTCACTCTCTGCATGTTAAATCCGCTGTTCTGAGGAGGATTTGTGTGCTTGGTTTGATGCCGTGCCCTCGTGGAGGGTGGTTTGTGGCTCTGGAAGCACAGAAAGGGATGGAGGGGAAACACTGGACCCCAGTGGCCTGGGAGTGTCCTCTTCCCTGCTCCTGGGTGCATTTAGAGCTGCCGCAGCAGCAGTGATGATGGTGATTTATGGTGCTGCTCTTGAGCACGATGCTCTGCCCCTTAGGAGCAAGGCAGCTGAGGCAGCAGGGGGTGCTTGGCCCGAGGTGACACGTTGGGTCACCAGCATGGCCTGGAACAGATGCGAGGGCTCTTCTCCTATGTGTCTGCAGTCACTTTGCACCCCTGGCCAGCAGCAGCCTCCCTCAGCTGTCCCCTGCTCTGGGCCAAGGCCATGACAGGCATTTGCAAGCTGCAGATATTGATAGCAAGCTGCAAGAGGGCAGAAGCGAGTGGTCCGAGTCAGGGGTGGCTGAAGGGGAAGTCCAGCAGCCGAAGTGAGGCAAAGGAGGGAAGCTTGCTCCATGCGGAGGGGTGGCTGGGGCTTCTGCTTGGTCCTGCCCTTCGGTGCCTTCCAGGGCTGGGGGAAAGCAGCACGGAGCAGAGGCAGAGCATCGTGTGTGCCGTTACATGTTTGTAATGCCCAGAAGTCCCTACATGCTTCTGCAGCGAGCGCAAAGCTCTAAGCAAGGCTGCAGATTCCAGCTGGATCTGAGTCAAGCTGGTCTCTTCTGCTTTTGTCTTGTGACTTACTTCTGGTTGCACTTTGCTTCTGGGCTCTCTGCAATACCAGTTCCCAAATCAGGACTGACCCAGTGTGGTGTTAACGCTAAGGGTCTTGTGCGGTCCGTGCACTCCATGTGACCCAGGGAGGCTCCGGCTCTCCTGCTGTGGCTGTTGCCTTCACGGTGCCAATGGCCCTAATGGCTTGCTCTTGTCTGCTGGCTGAGCAGGCAGGACCCCTGGGGTACTGCAGCCAGGGATGAGCTATGTCAAGGTGGCTTGTTTCACTGCAGGCCTGCCTTGGGAAAGGGGAAGGAAAAAACATATGGAGCTTCTTCAGCGCATTCGTGGGGACCAGGTTGTGCTCTGCGTCACTTTGCCTTCGCCAAGGGCTTCTGTTTGCACTTGGTTTCTGCAGGCACAATGATGGTGTTAACAAAAGCTGTATGACAGCCTCGGTTTGCTGCCCTTGGAGCAGTCCTGGGTGAGATGAGTGCTCCGAGAAGGAACAAGCGATGTGGGGTACAGGAGTGGGTCAGAGGCAGTTCGTTCAGTGCCTTGAGAGCAGAAAGGAAGGGGGAAAGGATGCACAGCCCTTTGATGATCTTCCTCCTTGTATAATGGTTTCACTTTAAATAGAGATGAAGGTATAGAGTAAATTTAAATCCAGGGATTGGGGTCTGCTCCTGAATAGGCTCAGTTCGGGGTCAACGCCTCGGCAGCACGCAGGATTGGGGTTTCAAAGGTTCCCAGGCATGGCTGCAGTCAGGTGGTTGTAAAGGGCCCAGCGTGACGACATTTGCAGCCGGATCTTTCAAACCCAGCAGCAGCACTTCAGCTGCTGAACTCCTGGAAACCTGCTCATTTAATTTGTTAAATGAGAGCGAAGGTCTCTTCAGATAATCTCCAGGCACTGCAAGAGCTGAGCTCTTGTGCGGGGAAAGCAGCTTGTTTGAGATGAAGCTCCTTTTGGTTTGAAGCACATCAGCCCAGAGTCACATAAAGTGCGTTTTAAAGGTGGAGAGGAACCTGAAAGGGCCAGGATGTGACCCGGTATCAATTAGCTGAATGTGCACGGCTTGTCACTGCAATCTGGAGACGGTTTGGTTTGCGACAGTGATGTCTGTGCTCATCAGGGGCAAAGCGTGGCATTTTCCATGTGTGGGGGGGGCACTGCAGAAGGCTGTGAGTGAGTGAGTGAGTGAGTGACGGCTCTCCCAGGGCAAATAAAAGCACTTCTGTGGCAACTCGCTCCGAAGATTTCGGGTGCACCTTGTCCTGAAGAGACCTTGGTGGGCTGAGGGCTGCCTGGGGACGCACCACTCTGAATTCATGGTGTGTGAGGAGGGCGATGCGCTTCATCTGCCTGCCCTGCAACAAGGGGCTGGTAACTCCTGAGCCGCTGGTAGTGTGTCCTTCCCGCCCATGTTTTGGGTTAGATCCCAATCGGGGTAGATTCCCAGCAGGAATCGTTCCCTCCTCAGCTGTAATAATCCTCAAGAGGCAGAATCGCATCTGGCTGATCCCTGGTCCCTTCTGCCTTGTCTGCAGATGCTGGGTGACCGCAGTGAGGTTCTGCCACATCTATGTGCATGCAGAGGGATTCGGGAAGAGGCGTCTCTCAACACTGTGTGTTGATGTAGGGGGTGTGTAAATACCAGCTGATGAGCTAAACCTCTTATTGACCTTTAACTACTTGGTAACTGATTCTCTCCTGCAATAAATATCTCCCGCAATTAATAGTCAATTGGTAGTTAATTAACGAAGCAATAACAGTGGAACAGAACATTGTCACAGGATAATGGTCTCCCGCAGCCATTATGCTGTAGCTGTCCCACTAAATCAAACTTAAGTGCAGTGTTCTGAGGGGAAAGCCGAGCCTGGCAGTGCCAGCTGCCTTGGTGCTGTGGCCCCAGCCCACTCGCATCCTCAGGCAGGCAAGGGGAAGGCAAAGAGGAGGCTCCGGTGGGAATCGGGCAGGTAATTGCAGTGAAGGTTAAGAGTACAGAACAAATGGAAGCTTTAAATAATCTTCCCAAAGGTCTGGAGGAGCTGCTGGTGTGGCTGATGCTGAGAGCTGCTGCTGTAGCCTTGCGGGGAGCAAAGCTCAGCTCGAGCTAAGCCGAGTTTAATAACACAGACAGCACAGATCCTGCCTCCTCCTCTGCGCTCTCCTTCCTCGTGCTGGCCTGCTGCTCCGGCTGGCCAGAAGGATACGTGCTTCCCTGTCAAGTGGGGTTTTGGAGTGACGCAAGAGCCTCTTCCTCCGGGGCTTTCTGGGAAGCGAGTGAGCTGCGCTGTAAAGCATCCCTGTGCTTGGTGCTGTGCCCTGTCCTCTCCAGTGCTTGCCTTAGAGGTGACTCCAAGCATGTGAACAGCAGCTTCCTTCTTGGTTTTTTTCAAGTCCCATTTTTCTGTCTTGTCAGGTCTATTTAAGCATTTAATGAGGTGAGATAGTACCAATAAATTTAACACAGCACAATAACTCTGATGTGGGCCACAACCTAATAAACTCCCATCCTCGGGACGGTGCTGGCTCGCATCTGGTGCGATTGCTTCGCTCAGGTATTCCCGAGGTTGAGCAAGGACTTTGCAGGCGCTGCTGCAGAGCCGAGGATGTTCACGGGGATGGGCTGGAAATGGTTTCCTGGGGGCAAAGCCAGCGGTGGTTGATGGGCAATGAGGGCTCCTCTCCCCTGCTTCCAGCTCTGCTTTGTCCTCCCTCCTTGGTTTCTGATGAGGCATCTGCTGAAACGCCTGGTGCTGGCTTCCAACTCAAGCTGGTTTTTGCCCTGGTGGTTCTGCTGCCTCCGGCCTGGGTGAAGCATGGGGAGGTTTCTGCTCTGTGTTGCAGAGTGTGGAGGGATTTGTACTTTGGCTGCTTTGAATGTCTCCTGAATGAGTAACTTAACAGATTGATTTTATCTTTTTTATCTCCCTCGCTACTTGCAAATCTGTTTGCAAGCAGCTTGCTTTCTTGGAGGAGGACTTGGAACCATCAGCTGGCTCCTGCATCCCCTTCAGTGAAGCATCCTTTCCCGTGACTGGCTTTGGCAATGCCTTTCTCTTGATCAGAATGGGGCTTCTGGGTGGAGAGAACAGGAAAAGCTGAGTTGAAGCCATTTCATGCAGGGGCACCACAAGTTTAGGGTTTATTCTGGCTCTTGGCATACGCATTTGTGGCTGGAGCAAAGCTAGGTTCAAGTTAGGAATGACTGTCTCTCGCTTTGCATCCAATGCCAGCCCATACTAAACCCCATCACACCCTGTAACTGGGCAGACGCTAATGACACTGAAAGGGGAGTGTGCGGTGAAGAAAAACGCACATTGAGATTCCATCATCCAGTGGGTAGAAATGTGTGGATTTGGAGCCCTAGAGCATGGCTTCCTCAGGCTGCTTCTCTTCTGCTGAGTGTGCTGTGCTGAGGGACACACTGCAAGTGGTTTATTACAGCTTTCCTTTGGTTCTGCTGCAGCACAGGAGCAATAATGCAATCATGCCTTGGCTCCGTATGGAGGCTGAGGAGCAGAACAACCCTTAGCTTTCTGGTGTCCTGGCTGGGGAATACTGCGGGATGGCTGGCTCTGCCCCACTGCCCATCACCATTCCTGCTTCCCAAAGCACCGTGCTGGGAAAGCAGCCACTGTTCTGCTAAGTCCGTGTGTGTGTGAGAGCCTGGAGCTGTGGCTGCGATGGGGGCTCAGAAGGAGCAGGGGGACCGTACCGGGTGGACACTGGGCTTGGCATGGAAATGATGCGTTCATGCAGGGTGTCGGGTGCTTGCTCCATCCAGAGCATCCAGAGGGATGCTTGTGCTTATTATGTGAGAGAGCCGCTCCAAGCAAGTCCAGAGAGGACTCGCTGCCCAGAGCGGGGAGTCTGTGTTCCAGCTCCACAAAGAGCTGAGCAGTTCTTTGAACAAAGGGTTGAAAGGTGCGAGTCCTGTCAGGTACGCAGTGATTCAGTACACAGAAATGCCTGGACTGCAGGCTCTGCTCCGCTGGAGAGGTCGTGAACTCCACTAAATTCTTCCAGCCTCTGGTTCTGGAGCTCCATGAAACAGACCTGGGGGGAAAGGAAAACATCCCCAGTGCCCCTGTGCCTCCGCAGCACCAACTGTTTCCAATTACTGTGTGGAGTTTGCATGCGCTGAGTTATTCCACCCAGCGCTGGAGGGTCTGAATTCCCCCACTGCTGTGGACGGAGCCTCTCGGCCAATGTATATGGTCAGGAAAACACAACATCCAACCTTGTTCTTTGTCGTGAAAGTGGACTGTACCCTGCAGAGCTGAGGAGCAAAGAGTGGTGTGGGGAGCAGGGATGCAGGGCATGCCCTGTGTGTGGATGAGTGCTTCCTTGCTGCCTGACAGCCCAAATGGGTACAAATGCTGCACGTTTCTGGCTGCAGCCCTCTGGAGTGCTCCACTTCCCCTGTGTTTGGCTCTTTTAGTTTAACTTTCTCAGTCTTGCGCATCTCTTCCCCTCACCGTAGTTCCTGGGCAGTGCTCTCCTCTCCCGCCCTTTGTTGCTGAGGCAAATTAAGCAGTGCCTCTGCTCCTTCGCCTTCCCACTCTCTGCCAAGTGAATCCCACAACTTTCCTGGGTGACGGCATAAATTTGCAATGGTGTTCTACAAAAGCTCCCCACCAAACCGGAGCTGTCTCGCATCCCTAACAAGCTTATCAAAGGCTTTCTTTGCAGGGAGATCTGAGCCCTCCAGGTTTTGATTCATAGCAGGTGAAGGCAGAATGTGCTGGAGCCTGATTGAAATGTGCGAGGTCAACAAAATAGAGCGGCGAGTGCACAATAATTGGGGAAGCAGCAGCAGCCTCGCTTTCTGCCCATGTTCCTCTGATCCCTCGGCTGTAATCTCCCATTTCCAAAGGGAAGCCTGTCTTGCATACTTTATCACAGTGCACATTTGCACAGGAGGCCCCTTTGTACAGGAGAGGGAGAAACCCCAAAACTCAAACTGTCACTGACTTCGTTCTCCCTCTTCTTGTGCAACCCAGAAGGGAGACAGCTCCAAGGGCTGCGGGCGAGGAGCAGCACCCGGCTTTCATTGGGAGGCGTCTTGCTTCTCCCCGAGTTTGAGCCTTTTGTCTTACCAAAGGGCTGGCATTTACTGCAGATCTGGAGGTGAGGGGAGGCGTTCTGTGCTCTTCTGGAAGTTAATCTCTCCAAGCGTGAGGCGTCGGGGCTGAAATAGCCGGGCTCCTTAAGGCAAAGCATAGCTGCTAGCTCAAGTTCTTCCCTTGCCTTGGGAGCATTTACTGTTTTGGGGATCTCTGCCCTTTCTCAGAGCTAGGAAGAGTTTCATTTGAAGTGCACGTTTTCCCCACAGGCTGTAGCACTTTGTTGGAAACGCTCCATTCCCCAACATCTGTGCACACTGAAACCTTCCTTCGGCTTTGAGCGTGCGTTTGGGGGTTTCCATTCTCCTCCGTGTTCTGCAAGGGGAAGAGATTACAAAAAACCAGAGGGAAGGGGGGAAAAATATCTGTCCCCTTCCCCCTCCCTCCCATCTGTTGTTTAATCACCAGCTGTTTGTCCTTAAGCTTGGATTACAACCTCTCTGCCTGCCTGCTCCGTGCA
Source organism: Amazona ochrocephala (assembly GCA_039720435.1). NCBI lineage: Eukaryota > Metazoa > Chordata > Aves > Psittaciformes > Psittacidae > Amazona > Amazona ochrocephala. Next base: position 7,675,888 of record CM077895.1, read on the forward strand.
CTGCGACGCGCAGTGGGGCTGCTGCATCTCGCGTGCTGCATTATGCATGCACTGCTGGTGGGAAGAGCATCAGCATTAAAACCTGGGGGAGGCTCCAGCCCCTCGCTGTGGCTCTGCAGAGGCACTAATCCTTCTCTCTGTGCTCCTGTGGCGCCTGGAGTGCAGAGCAGTGTCCCGTCCCAGCCAGGCTATGGAGCTGAGCAGGGCTTGGCGCCCTCGGATGCTCCTCCTGGCTCTCCGGAGGGAGCCGCGACAGGCAGAGGAGCTAATGCTGCTTGATGGAGTAAGGAGCCAAGAGTGACGCCGGGATTTTAGGATGGGCGCCAGCTCTGCCTCCATCTAGAATAGCTGTAGGAGAAGTCAGCATAAAACCTAGGGATTGCTTAACAAGCTGTTTAGTGCTACTGAATGTGCTGAGCTCATCCCGGGAATCTGTGGGTGCCAAGGCTCACTTACTGATGGATTTAATACCATAGGATGGGGAGCCATCGGTCTACTCCCTCTGCTTCCCATGCTCCCTTGGCCCCATGGCCAGCCCTGCGCTGCCTAAGGGAAGAGGCATTGTGCCCTGGTGCAGAGCTGGGCATTGATTGACTTCACCCTGAGTCTGTGCTCACATGAAAACTGAGGTTGGGATATGGGGTGAAGGTTTTGGGGACGCTCCTGTGTGGGACGCTGGCATTGAACATGGTGTTAGATATGTCCTATTACGGTGAGGCAGGAGAGGAGGAATGAAATCCCTTGGTTTGAAGCAAACCATATAGAAGTGCTTAGAGCTGGCATGAGTTCTGGACTGAAGGCTGGCAGGCTTGGCACATGGCTTAGGGCAGGATGGGCTCCAGTGCAGCCCTGTCCAGCTCTGATGGGGAAGGGGATGTCTGGAAAAGGGGAAAACACCGCCTTGTTCTTGATGCTCACCACAGCCCTGTGACCGCAGGGTAACCTGCCTCCCTGTGCTCCAGGCCAAGGCTCTGATCAGGGCTCCTCATCTCAGATTTCCTGGGAAACCCAACGATGCGAGCGTAAGGAGCTCTCTGGAGCCAGGAAGGACATGATCCTTGGTTAATGCATCACCAGCAAATGGGAGCCTCATTACATGAGAGCTAATCATTTACAAGCTATAGGTTTAGATGTGTGGCCTAAGGTCCATTACTTCATGCCGCGGGTATGCGCTCTGCTTTCCCGGCTCAGGGGCGATGTTGTTGCCTCGGTCTTTGTCCCCCTGCGCGGAGGAGGCTGGCGATGGAGCGTGTATCAGAGCGCTGCAGGGGCTCCGTGCCGCTGGTTGTGTCTGGTAACCAGCAGTGTCAGCCTCTGGAAAGAAAAATGAGCTTGCAGTGCGCTGCGAGCGTGGTGAGTCAGGAGGCGCTTGAGCTTTTAGAAGCATCTGTCCTTTGGCTTCTGTGTGTGTGAAAGGGCAGGAATGAGCGGGAACCTCAGCCTTCCACTTGCAGCAGGGCTTTCAGATGTGACCCAGGAGAAGCCTGCTGTACGCTCCATGCTGTGCTTTACCCAGGCAGGAAGCGCCTGGCGGGAGGGTCTCAGCCTGGCCCCGCTTGCTTCACAGCATCCTCCTCTTCCTCCTTCCCTGCTCCTCTCCGGTGCCTCCGAGCTCGGTCCCTGCGCCTGCCTCTATGTTTCCCCTTCGAAGTGGCTATTGATTTTCCTGGCTAATGCACCTGGCTGCATTGTGCACCACACACCAAACAAAACAAAGAGAACTCAATCAGCCACTTAAAAAATCAAACCAAGCCCACTGCTTTCCATTATGGGCTGGGCAGATCACGCGGTTACAACTGAATGCGTTCGCATTGACCCACAGCACTCAGTTAAAATGATGGGAGCGGTGCAAACGCAGGCTGGGGATGCAGGCTCGGGAGAGCTCTTCCCTTACATAAGAACACTTTGCTTTTCTCTTTCGTGTTACCTGCAAATGAGAATGAAATGCTGCTCTCCTCCGCTCTGCGCAGCGCTGTTCCAAGCGTATGAACGCTCGGCTCCCTTTTCCCTTAGCTAATAAGTAACCATGAGGAGGTTTGTGGCCTTGTTGCATTATATTTAGCCCAGCAAACACTCTGTTTCTCCTCTCTCCTCCTCCCCCTGCCTCTTTCAGTAAAATGCTTTCTGTGATTTATTTGTAAGCCTGTAAATACAGAGTAAATAGCTTTAATTTACCAGGCTACTGTAAGAAACTGTATCTGCAAGCAGGAATTCCATCAGCCCCTGCTGAGTGAAGTGTCTGCGGATGCTGGATGCTCAGATCTTTCCCTCCTCCCCCCCGCTTCCTAAGGAGGAAACTGCTTCCTCGCCTTCTGCTGCTCCCTTGTAGAGGCTCTGGGTGCTGTAAGTGCGGGTCAGATGCTCAGTACCAAATGTGACGAAGGGCCTCTGTGACCCTGAGGAGGGGAAGGTTGTGAGCTGGTCCTAACGGGGCTGGTGAGGGCATCTCATTGCCTGTTGCCAGCCCATACCCTGGGAGAGGCTGTTCCTGTGCTTCCTCAGGGCTCTGGGAGGTGTCTGGAAAAGGCTCGGCAGGGAGGGCTCGATGCTGGACTCATTCTGTGAACAGTGTCTCTGCAGAGATGTGGCCAAGCAGCTGGCATGAGGATGAGGCAGCGTCTGCTTTGGGGTAGGATGGAGAAGGGAAGATGGTTGTCTCGGCTCTCGCTGCTTTGCGTGGCTCAAACAGCGAGTGCTGTTCTCTTCTGTGGTCATAGCAACTTGGAAATGAATTTTGCTTACTTTGAATGTGAAGTGTTTGCAGTTCCCGTGTGAGTTGTCCTCTCCGGCGCCCATCTCAATTACCCTGTTATGATCACAGTGTGTACGGTGGCGGGGAGAGGAGGAGTAAATCCTGCCACTGCTGCGGGCTGGGATTTACAGCGGGAGCGTGGAGGCTGATCTGTGAGGAGGGGTGAGGGGACGCCCTGTTTAATGCAGCTCGTCCCTGGGGCAGCCTGTCCAGCAATACATTTGCTTGCCCATGGCCACTTACCTGGTGGAAAATTCAGTTACTCCACAATTTCAGTCTCCCTTATTCAAGCCTCGGGATACGGACTCTGCAGGATGGAGGAGCTCCTTCTCCATCCTTCCCCTCTCCCATGCTGCAGTGAACAAATGCCATGGGAGGCTGTTCTCCATGGACCATCAGCAGCTGCCCCCGTGTCCCTGGGAGCAGAAACTGATGACACCGATCTCCTGCCGGGGTGCAAGCAGGGCACCATTTTTCCTAATTAGTCATGATGTCTTGCCCATCACAGGAATAAATAGCAAGCTTTCCCTGAGGATGTGAGATGAGAAGCACTATTTATCGTTCCTCTCAGAGGAAGCTGACAACATGACAGGTGAAATATCAGGAATAATTAAGAAAAATAAGGGCTTATGTACTTTATTGCACCACCAGCAGGGATGGATTGCCAGCATCCTCATGTGGGCCCCATCCTGCCATCAGCTGCACATCCATGTTTTCTGGGCTATGCTGCTGTGCTTGTGTGCTGCCTCTCACCGGGGTCCTGCCCAATATCGAGCAGCCCAGCAGCACCCGGTGCTGCTCCTGTCTCCTGGCCTTAGCAGCTTGAATGCACCAAAGGTGCCTGCTTGATGCAGGCTTGCAGTTGGAGTCCTGGCTCTAAGACACGAACATGTTGGGTAGCAAATGTGTGTTCAGTAACTACTATTTGAGCTCTTTGTCCACAAGAGAGGGAGAGGGAAACCCAGTAACTTGTGTATGACTTTGGGGGTTTTAGACTTTGTAAGCTGCTGACTTGATGGAGGTGGACCAAAGCAGAGCCCTCAGGGATGTATGGTGCTGACCACCCCTGTTCTGCCCTTGGCTGTGTTGGGGAGAGCATCCCCTGGCTGGGAGCTGGAGCTTGCTATGCTGTGCCTGTGTGATGGATGATGTGCTGGGGAGGGGGATGGCTCCTGGATGGTGACCTGGTTTCCCATTGCTGCATTACCCTGGCCCCCGGGGGCACCCCAGGTCCATGCAGGTTAATGCCGGGCTCTGTATCCTCGCTGGGAATTGAGTTAAAGCTGCAGCCTGCCCGCACTGGGAGCTGTTTGCTTATGAGGCAGGACAGCTGGGAGCTCAGAGCCGTATCTGCTCGAACAACGTGAAAACCTGATTACAGCGAGTGTCACCGGGCAGCTCGTAACTCTTCCCCGGCAGCCCAGCCTCACCTGACAGGCACAATAGATCTCCTGGATGCATCTTGCACCCGAACAAAATGCCCAGTCAAAAGTGCTTAAAATCCCTCAGGTTTCCCCCTCGCTCATCGTGCCTCTTGCAGTCGGGAGCAGCCTCCTTCAGCCTGTGCAGCAGCGTTCCCATGCGTGGTCAGTAAACCAGCCTTAGGAGAAAGGAAGGGTCTGTGCAGTCCTCATCTCGTCCCCTTTGACCGCGTGCTGCGAGTTGCTGGCACTGCTTTGGAGATGGTGAAAGGGACCCTTTGTTAGGGGCAGGAGGAAGCCAGCAGCAAACAGCTCCCAGACGGGCAGTGCTGCTCCCAGGGCATTTATATTTAGCTCGCTTGCGGCATTGGCCCTTCAATTTATGCTCATGCTTTTGTCCCTTTAAGCACCAGCACTGAGAAGGACACCAGCCAGGAGCAGGCAGCTGCTTCTCGGAGGTGAGGGTATTTTTAACACAATGCCCGAGGAAAAAGGAATCTGCTTCCTCCATCCTTCAGTCCAAACCAGCGCTGCGAAGGACCTCTGAAATCAAAGCTTCTGCGCGCAGTGCTGGGAGCCAAATCTCGCACAAAAGCTGAGGATGTGCACTGGGAAACAAAGGGAGAGGTTCATCCTGGCTGGGCGGCTGCTGGGCCTCGCTCCTGAAGGCGAGGGAGACAGGGACATCAATTTAAAGCGGGCGGGATGGCTGGGATCCCAGCGCAAGGAGCGGCTGAGGCTGAGCCACAATGAGAGCCAGGCTCTGCCAAAATTAACACTGTCTTTTGTTCTGTCAAGTATTTATGGAGCGCTGTAGTACCTTGTGCCACAAGCGTTCCCTGAGGCTTTGCAATGGAAAGCAGTATCCAGAGCGGGCTTTGCATCCTCTGAGAGATGCTGCTGGGGAGCCTGACCTCCGCACCTCGCAGCTTCCCCATCCTGCCAAGGAAAGGCTTTATTCTCCCCTTCACTACCTTGGAAATGTTTGCCTGCTTTATCAGTAGCTGGCTGGTATCAAGTCCAGCAAGTCTGGAGTTTAACTGTGCGGCTCCTCAATTCTCCAAGCAAATAAGCCCACATAAGACCCAGACCTTTGAAGCCAATTGTAATTTAATACAGCTTAAACGGTAAACATCGAACAGTTGCAAGGGAAATATGATCAAAGCCATTGATCTTTTTGTAGTGACACAGTGTCTTTTTGAATCATTTCCAATAATGAGAAAATGCAAGAAAATGGAAACCTGTTTGCAGACGTAATGGTCAAATGAATAATTAGCAAGGCGCTTGGTTAAGCTCTGGGTATGGCAACGCAAGAGGCTGCTGACTCTCAAGTGAAAGTGCTTGACTAAGCATCTTCTTTTTGGGTAAACTGGGGGAGAAAAACCACTCTGGGCAGCGTGGAAGATGGATTTGTGCCAGTGGAAGAGCAGGATGCTCTTGTGGAGAGCAAACAGCCTTTTCCAAGCAGCATCAATATAGTACTACATGTTTCCCATGGCACAGCTCATGTTTCTGGTCTGTGGGTTAATTTTGGAGCGCTAATGACTGGTCTGTGTCACATTTAGAGCCTGGCAGAGTTCTGAGGGGTTGTTGAGGGTATTTACACATCCAGCGTAGGGAGCCTGGGCAGCACGGATGGGTTCAGGATGCCCTGCCCCAAGAAGTGAAGTGAGGCTGCTTGATGCCTGGTCTCTGTTTTGCTGCTGTGTCCCTTCCCTAGGCACCCATCCATCCTTATCCCATGCTCCAGCACAGGGAGCAATGCTCAGCACGACACAGTGCTGAACTGCTCTGTTTCTCATATACTTCTTCCTAATGGAAGCATCTTAGGCAGTGAGCATTTGGCCGTTTCCGTTAAGGAACGTGTTTGTAGTTGAATTTAACATGTGCTGTCCATGATGCCATATCAGAGGATAGTTTTAGAGTGCTGTTAGTGTCATACTGACTCCCTCTCTTCATTTTGAAAGGGCAAAGCATTCCAGTGAAGAGCTTCGAGAAATAGAAGCAATTTGTTACTGCTTCCCTGCGAGTACACAGAGAGGAGATGCTCCGGCTTGTGATAAGCTCAGCACATCACATCATGTGCCATTCCTGCTCTTTCTCTGGGGTCCTGTTTCCTCCAGGGGTCCTACACAGGCTGCTGCAGGGCTGGGGGCCCCAAGCCCTTGGTGCCTGCTGCTCTGTGAGCATTGATGCCATGTGCTGCACTGGGGTTGCAGGTCTTCCACAAAGCAGCTCATGCTCTGCGGCCCAGAGGACTGATCCTGCCCATTAAGCTGCACTGGGAGCAAATAAATGGTTTCTGGTTTGCTTTCTGTTAGGCTCAGGAGAGGGACTTTTGTTTCAAGGCTAGAAACTCCAGGTGTAGGGTATTGGATGCCATTGGGCTTGTGTAATGCAGGGCGTGATGCTCTGTAATGTTCCAGTTGTGGCAGATGCAGGGATTTAGTGGCACACATGAGAATTACATACCGGAGGACAAGAAAGTGAGGTTTCTGCTTTCCCCTGTGCGCACAGTTCCTGCCTGGCTATGGGTGCTGCCAAGGCCTCTGGTCTCTCCTCGGGCTGCGTTTCCCAGCAGGCATGTCCAGCGGGATGCTTGCCCACATTCCCCCACATTCAGGTTTGCCTGGATTTTCATGTGCGGCTCTGCTGGCTTTTGGGTGTTGGTATTAGAGTTGGGTCTCATGGCTGCTGCTCAAAGAGCAAAAAGAGGGTGGCTGAAGAATCAGGATGTGGCAGACAATGCTGCCAGTCACATCGGGGCGATGCTGCTGCTCGGGGCCCGAAGCCACCAGTTATTGTTAGTGCCAGGATCTCAGTGATGTCCTCAAAACACAGTGCGCTCTTCCCCGGCCCTTCAGACAGCAATGAAAAGGCTTTCATGTTCCGCGGGGGAGGAGAGCACAATTTGTGGTGACCCGGCTCTGGCTGGTGTTTGAAAGGTCACTTTGAGTGCCACACTACCGGAGCCCATTGATTGCAAAAACCCCTCCTCCCCAGCGCTGTGTGGCAGGGGAGAGGAAGCGAAAATAGCTCTGGCAACATCATTGTTTAAAACCAACAAAGAGGCACTGAAAGGCTCCCGCTCGCCACTGTCAATAGCTGCAGCAAGGGCACCGGCTGCGCACTGCGAGAGGAGCCCCTGCTTGGCCACGCTGCCATAGGCACAGCCTGGAGGTGCTGGGCTGGTGCTGAGGGTGGATGGGATGCTGCAGGGTGGGCAGCTCCTCATCGTGGGCAGGCAGGCACTGGAACCCGCAGCAGATCGATGGCTGTATGCGCTGCTGGGCAGCGCTTGTGTGTGCCCCTCTAATGCCACATGGAAATAGGTGATCTTTAATGTCCCTTCCAGCCCGATGTGTGGTATGGTCTGATTCTATGTCCTGCAAAGGGCCATGAGCCCGGATCGTGCTGTGGGCACTGCCTGCTGTCGCAGCAGAGACCCTATAAACCAGAACAGAGTCTTCAGGGCCTCACCCTCAGCCATGGCTAAAGCATTACCTTGAAAGCATCCAGGGCTGGCAGAAAGGATGTGCCTTGAAGAGTGCAGCCCATTGTCAGCTCATTTGTGAGCATTAGTGAATGACCGGGAGCAAGAGCAGCATTCGCCTGCATCCGTGTAGTCATCTGTCACATAACAAGGGAAATATCGGCACGTTGTCATGTTCCAAACACTGCTGATCAATGTTTGGATATCTAAAAAATAACAATAGTGAAAGGCAGCCCTAAGGGAGCCGACAGTGGGGAACAGTGGAGGCAGCTCCTGCCCTCCAAGTGGGACCGCATCGGGCCAGTGGTTGTGAGGCAGAGTGAGACCCTGCTCCTGTCCTGAGCTGCTGGAGCACATGGAGCTGCATTCCCCATGAGCATTGCGGCTGGTGTTCAAAGCGGGAGGACAATGTTGCATCACATGAATTGCTCCTCCTCAGAGCTTATGGTATTTGCACTGGAAAGAAATGGGATGAGTTGAGCAGAGGAGGAGTGGATGCTCAATGAGAAGGGAGTTATAGGTAGAGAGACCTTGATGCAGCATCCCTGTCTGTGAAATGGGGACAACAGCATCTGGGGGTGGTAAAGGCAGGTCAGAGTCAGAGGCTGCTCTACTGCTGCGGGTGGGAGCAGCTTGAGTGTGGTGGGTGGGAAAAGCCCAGCAACTGCTCCTTGCTTTGTCTGCAAGCACAGTGAGCTGCAGGAGGCAGGGGTAGAAGGGAAAGGGGGGAGTTGTGCTTGTAACTGGGTTAGTGGGGAGGGAAGCAGGGGGCTGTGCTCAGCCCAGCAGAGATGAGGCAGCAGCTCCTGGCCTGGGTGCCTGGGGTGTGATGAAAGAGCAGAGCTGACTCTTGCGGGGGTGTCACTGCAAAATGGTGCTTTCTTATTGACTCAGTAGGGAGGAGAACAAAAGGATCTCGGCTGTTGCAGTGAGTGATGGGAACCCCTTTGCTCCAGGCACCAGCCCGGATGGGTCCCAGACCATGAGGGAATGCACAGGGAGGTCCCATGCCATGGGCTGGGTGCAGGAGGCACCAGGCAACACCGCTTACTGGGTTTAGTCTTCCAGTTCCCCTCAGCTCACCCAAGCTTTGGATATAAGCAAGGAGAGCAAGTTGAGGCACAGATTATGAAAGTGATGGATCTATGGAAAAAGGAGACGGTTGAAATTTACTTCAAAGCCTGGCCCAGAAATGACCCTCTTCCTTCTCCTCCTCCTCCTGCTCCGGATTTTTCCCATCTTGTGCAAAAAAATGCAGCTGGTCAGCTTGACAAGTGGAAACTGCAGCTTTGTCATTAATGCGCAGCACTGAAACAATGATGTATGGCTGGCGATAGATCATGTTGGGTTTCCGGAGAGCAGGGAAGATGAAGGCATGAGACTAATTCATGATGCATGAACACATTGATCTTCCCAGCTCTGAAAATACAATGTAATGAACCCCTGCTAACAGATCATTTTTGTGCCGCTGCACTTCACTAATATCTAATGATTTCACCTTGCTCTGAGATAAAATATAATTGTATGGGAGTTCCAGCTTTGTTCTTTAATACTCGCGTAGACTTAACGAATTATGTTTTCCTCTGGAGCTGTCGGCAAGTTGAGACAAGCTTACAAAAGCCCTGCAATTACTGGGCTAGGATGCACCTTTAAACACGGCGCGTGCGGGTGTGTGCAGTGGTGTCTGCCGGCGACACGGTGGTTCGAGGTGCAGCCTGTGCATGTATGCTCTGAGGGTGCCGAGGAGCCAGTGGCCACGCTTGGGGGTTACTGGGTCCTGTCCATCCCACGAGGGAGCAGCAGTACCTGTAAATGCTGTCACTTGCAGCATCCCAGCCGTGAGCTGAGAGCACAGCAAGCCTTTTGTTATTTCCAATGCTCCACAAGCCTTTTGAAGATCAGCCTGCCCTGGTTTGCCCTCCCAGAACCCTGGCCAGGCTGTGTTTCTTCCCTACCCAGGCAGAGCGCATTGCTTAAGAAGGTAATTTTGGGGTCCTTTTGACAACATCCCCCCGAGCTCTTCGTGCTTTGCCCCAGTGAAGGTGCACATCAGGATTCTTCCTGCATGTTATTTGTCCATAAGCAAACGCTGTCTCCCTTCTGAGCCCACTCTGATGCTTGCAGCCCTTTCTGATGGTAAACAAGAAGGCTGCTTCTCAGTGAAAAGTAGGGCAGGCGCGAGGGGGAGGACAGGTAACCACTGACTGCTTACTTGAGCTGCGGGGCTCTGGTTCTGGGGGCCAGTACAACCAGTGCACGTCCCTGTATCGGCAGCGGGGATGCTTCCAGCCGGGCTGTCAACACCTCCGGCAGCGCGACAGCCCGGGGCCGCCGCGTCTCGCTCCGAGCGACCCAAGCGCAGCAGCGCTTGTCTTGGCATCTTATCTGCAGTCTCCTGTCTGCTGCGTTCGGCGCGGTGACGGGAGCGATCGGGGGCAAGTGGGCTGCAAACTCCTGTTTGTTGCGCAGCATCTGCTGCGGTTGGGGTCCCGGCCCCTGGCTGCGCCTCCCGAGTGCTATCGCAGCGTGAGGAATGAGCAGGAGCCTGCAAATGTGAGCTGAAGGTGAAGATGTTTGTGGGTTCTTCAAAGGCGAGCCTCGCTGTTACAAAAGAAGTCAATGAGAATCTAACCGCTCTTGACAGCGAGAGCTGGAGTAATGCTGTTCCTCATTTGAAATTCCCTCTAGGCTAAGTAAGGCTTCTGCTTTCATGTGCGATGTTTGTATCCCTTCTGGGAGACCTTTCCTCTGTACCGGGCTTGGGTACGTGCCGTGTTGACAGATGATTAAGACATGAAGTCTCTTAAATCAGAGGAGCAGCCCAAGTTTTGTATTGTGGGCTCAGGTGTTTACCAACACCGTTTGTATCGTCTCAGCCTGACTTTGAGGTTTGGGGCTTGCTGCCTCTTGCAGCTCAGGGTGTCCCTAGCAAAGCAGATGCTGAAGGGAGCAACAAACCGGAGCGGTACACGTGAGATGCCAGAGGGGAAATCAGGTCTTTGGTGATAGTGGTGTATTTCCAGTGATGATCTGAGCGGATTTGCCGTAGAAGCAGCCTCACGAGGCTTGCTTTGGGGTGACGAGGAGCAGAAGGTTGTCCCATGCTCCCTGTCCCCACCAGGCAAACCCGCTGCACCTTTTGGATGTCAGTGATGCTCGAGGTTGGTCGGTGTCGCTGTGTCGGGTCCATGGGGGTTTGGGGAATGCAGGTGGGGCAGGCAACACCCATCAGGCAGCTTGTGGTGGGGAGATACGGCTTTTGATGGGATCAAAAGGGCTCTTTTCTTCCCAGCATCTCCTGTAGAATAACAAACAAACCAACCCCCCAGCACTCCCTGCAGTGCCTCTCTGGAGCAGCAAGGGAGCTTCCCTACCAACAGGGCTGCAGTGCCCTGGCACGTGTTTTGGGGGCTTGTGTGTCCCCCCCTCCCCGTGGTCCCCATGTCTTGACTCTTGCAGGCACTTTTCTCCTATAAGAATATTAAACACATTTAAAACACACTTAAATGCTAATGAGAAACCTGAAAAGAGGATGTCAAGCGCAAGAGGCGCTCAGTAGACAGGATGTCTCTGTAGAAGGGTTTGACCCCGGTAATCTAATTTGCTTTACGTTTCAAATGATACTTCATTCTCTTATTGTAAGGCTCTGTGTCATTGGCTCATAAAGAGTACAATTTCTTGTCTTCCAATTGTAATAAATCCAACTCAAGCACCCTCTTGATTTGAAATTTGTCACAACAACACGCAGAGGGCACAGTTCCTGAGTTTTATGGCGCGGGTGCATTAGAGACTCATCTGCAGCAAAGATGATGCAAGACTATGAAATGATTTGTCCCTCTCCTCTCTCAATTAGATCTGTGCTTCCAAAAATATATATACCCCCCCTCCCCCAAATTATAGCGTATTCCTCATTATCCAGCAGTAAAGAGGTTAGACTGGCAGGGGAGCCAGGCTGGCTAGGTTTGTTTTGCTTGCTCCTCACGCTAGGGAATAATCGGGTTTCTTTAAACCATCTGAAAATATTTCAGTGGACGCAGGAGCTTAACCTTTCTGCTTGGGACCATTGGAGATGATGGAAAACCCATCGCTGCTTTGTGCATCCATGTTACGGGCGCTAATACACCCGCACTGCTGAGCCGTGTGCGTGGTGCCAGCGGGGCTGGGTCTCGGTCACAGGCAGGCTTGAGGCGCTCAGTGTGAGTGAGGTTTGGGTTTGCATTGCAGCGGTGCAGAGGGGCTCTTGGCCTGTGCTTGCCCTGGCAGGGGTCTGCTGGTGGCACGGCAGTGCTTTTTTTGGATGCTGTTGGACAAATACACACAGAGACTTTGCTCCGAGAGAACTTCTTCACTTTTAGCGCTTGTTGTTCCTTGGGGGGTTGGGTTGGGGTTTTTTTGGCTGGTTTTTTCAGCGAAGGTTTGAGGCGAGCAAAACCCCCCATCCGCACGGCTCTTTATTAAAAGATAAAAAGCTGGAGTTCACAGGAGTTAGCATTAAGTCACAGTGCGCAGCAATCGAAGGTATTCACCGGCTGGGGACTCTCTCTGTTTATTTCAAACACCCTTTATCATTTGGTTGAAAGAGCGGTGTTCTCTGTAAAGCTCTGCCAATTGAAAACAGGATCAGATAATGAAGACCGATGCTGCACTGATGACAGCCCCTCCGATCCTCAATAGGATTTCTCCAAAATCAAAAGACTTTTTTGTCTTATTGTCACACTTGTGGCTTCAAAATAATTAAATCTAATCTTTTAGCTCCAGAAACAGAAATGGAAATGGAAAGCCAGCCCCCCCCACGCGTGGAGGGAAGACAAAGCACATGCAAATACGGAGTGGGTGTCGGGAAAACTTTGTACGTTATAAAGGAAAACACTGTCCTTGCGGTGGGTGTCAGCACCCACACCTTACAGTGACCGCGTTGCTGCTCCCAGTGAGTATGGCTGTGCCCTGGCGTGCCCGCGGCGCTCGTCCCATGGGAATTCCAGTCAGTGTGTTATACACTGGTGTACGTGTTGCTTTCCTTTATTGTTTTGGCACTGCTGTTTTCCAGAATCACTTTGAAACTTGCCATCTTTACCATGCCAGTCCAATGCCTAATGCTTCTGGGTCCCTGTGCGTGGCGAGGGCCGGGCAATGGGGCACAGCCCAAAACCTATGCTGAGCATGGGGCTCCAGCGTCCCGGCTCCGGTGCGGGAGGATGTGGGCTCTGAACAGGCAGAGATGCCAGTGCTGATGGGCTCGATGACACAACGTCCCCTCCTCCCTTGGTGACAGTGAGCTGTGTTTGATGCTTCAGCATCCGTTTTATGCCTTTTAAAATGCTGAACAAATTTGTTGTTCATCACAGTGGGAGGCAGAGGAATGGAATCTATCGGGAGCTATTTGTACTGTAACTAAAGCCCCAAATTTATGGGGGGGGAGCGTAGCGAGAGGCGACTTTCTCACAGTACGTGGAGGACAGGAAATTGGGCTTTGAGGTTCTGCCTGCTCTTTGAAGCGGCCGCACCGGGTTCCTGGGCTGGGGACAGGTACAAGGAGCTGCTCCAAGGCTCCGTTGAGCAGCGTGGCCCACCAGGGAAGTGCTGGATGCCTGTCTGGCGAGCCGTTAAATCCCAAATGCTATAACTTGATTATTCCTTCTCTGGTTCCTTTTGACAAACTCCTCCATTCTCAGAGTTACACAGGATTTAGCCCCACGCTGCCTTTCATGTGGATTGTGTGGCTAAACTTGCGTGCAGCTCTTTGGAAATCTCAGAGCCGGCTCTTTCCCCAAGATCGACAACTGTTTCATTCCTCTTGACAGAATACGGAGCAGGAACAAACGCTGCCATTCCTGGAGGAATCTTTTTGGTCGCAGTCTCTGTAGCACCTTTAATCTGAGGCTCAAAGAGCCACTGAAGAATGGTGAGCCCCATGGTACCTGCAGAAGGGAGATGCTGCTGTGCGGGTTCTTTTTCCCTTCTTAGGCTGATGTAGGAAGGAATGGCAAAGGCAGGGGACTCGGTGGAAGGCCACGGTGGCCAGTGAGTACTCTTGGATCCCTTTCATGAGATTAAGACAAGGTAATTGATCATTGGCTTTGTAAACCCATCTAAAACAGACTCCTGCTGCAATTTCTTCTGCAGAGGATCTAATTGATGTCAGTTACTTACAGTCAGGCACCAGCTGGGTGATGCTGTGTCCCCTGATGCCATTCCCAGGGTGGTGGCAGCAGGACTGGTGCCAATTTGCACTGGGACTGGTTCAGTCTCTGGCTGGGAGCATTAGCAGCAACCGCAGCTCACCCACACACCTATGGCTTCTGGTGCCGAACATCATTGCAGGCACATCGAAACGTGTGGTACAGGAAGGAGGAGCTCCAAGTGCATTGAAATCCATGGGGCTCGGCTCTGCCTCTGGCAGTACCACACTCTGGAGTTCTCATAGCTAAGTTCATTTTTTGAGTTCATCTTTGCTCCTGATTTGAATGCTGAATTAACAAACAATTGATTATCGGCTCTAAAATGCAAACCCACCATCTGGTCTCTGAGATGCGCTCATTTGCGGCTGGGGGAGCTGCAATGACACTTGTGAAGGATATTTGCAAGTGGCACAGGGAGCTCAGGGAGAAGCTCCTGCTCTCACAGCCTCTGCCAAAGTGGGTGAGGAACGTGGTTGGTCCCATGGGCACCTCTGCATGCGCTGCCTTCATGCTGTTACATGGAGCTGTGTCATCGCATCCCACCATGCCAGTGGTATTGAGGCTGGAGCATGGTCCTGGGTACTCCTCCATCACTGGCTCCTTGCTCCAGGTACTGATGGTTGGGTTTTCCAAGGGCTGTGGCCTGCTGGAGCAGCTTCCCAGCATCCTTTATCCCTGTCAGCATCCCTTGGGAGATGTCTCGGAGTGAGCCACAGCAATGGGTGGCTGTTTGTCAGTGGGATGTGCCACCTCATCCCGAGCTGCCTACGATGTTCATGGTCAGGTCATAACCCTTCTGTGCTCCCTGTTCCCACTAGTGCTCCCATGCCAGCTGCTCTCCTGGGACACGGCCACTTGCTGTACCACAGCTTCCACTCAGCACCCACTTCCACTTAGCAACTGCTAAACACGCTGTGACAAATAATCCAGGGCTAAGCTTTCAGGACAGAGGAAATCGTTTTCCTCTTGATATTAAAGCCGATGCATAATGGAAAGCAGGAAGACGTTTCCAGCAGGAACACGGCCAGCTTCAGTGCATCTCGAGTCCCTTTCTGTCTACTGAACGAGACGGAGGAGGTTAGAGAAGTCATTTCCTAGAGTTCAGGATTTGCAATTTACGTTCTCTAATCTCCCGGCCATTTAGCAGCAGATAATTTGTCATGGTTTGTTTTAGCTGTTGTGATATTGATATTTATTATGCAAATTGTATTTCCTACTACTTATTGTTCTGCGCCCTATGAATACTTAAATTATTGTAAACCTTTTTAGTTAATGCAGGTTGCCTGTCAGCTGATGGCTGAGCTGCAGTGGGCTGTGATGTGCTGCGCTGTGCAGAAGGGGCTGACCCAGGGAATCGGGGAGAAGCAGGACAGTGGGTGCCTGATAGCTGCTCAGCCAGCCCCCATCAGGCTCGGGTTCTGCTGGAGAGTGGGGTTTGGTGTCCCAGGCCAAGGGAAGTGCTTTCTCCCAAACCGGGGGACACATCTGGCTCAGTTATGGGATTGTGGTTGATTATGGTGACCTGAAACTCTGCTCCCATGGCACTCACTGGGTGGGATGGAGAGTCGTTGGGCATGGCTATGGGGCAGGAAGGCTTTCCAGCGCGGGAGAGGCTCTGTGTTGCAGCGGTGAGGGTCACTGGTGACTGGGGATGCTCCGAGCTGAGCCCCAGCGCAGCATTTGGCATTTTCTCAGGCTCTGGTGCCATGAAACCAGCGCGGTTTCATGCTCCAGTGTGTGAAAGCTCTTCCCAACCACACACTGTGACTCAGCGCTCGCCCCCGGTGGTTCTAGCCTTTGGGTGACAAAGTCAAGCTGACATCTCGCTGCCTCCGAACCCAATGAGCAGCGGTGGCAGCGGTGCCATCCTCTGCCTTCCCCCACGCACGCTGCTGGCAGAGGCCCTGGTGTTCCGGGTGTTGTGGGCGGCTGGAGGAGGTGGTCCCTCCCGGGATGGTGGACCTGCAAGGACAGGGTGCTCTGCTCTCCATTTATCAATGCACGGCCCGTGTTTTGGTGGGTTGCCGCCCATCCCCTCGATTTCAGGCTGAAAATCCCGCAGGAAGGCACGTTTTCACGGGGCTGCTGCTCAGTCCCCGCGCCGCTACCGGCGCCCTCGGCCGGGGGGCGGCCGGGCTCCCCCGGCGCCTGGGAAGGCTCAACACCGCCTCCAGCGGCCCGGGATGCTCGGGGGGCAAGGACAGCGGCGGGACCGGGACGAGATTGCGGGGTGTGTTTGGGGAGGAGGGTTCCCGGCGGGTGCTCGCGCACCCCCTCCGCCTCTCGCCCCGTCGGCGGGAGTCGCGATAGGTGGAGGAGCGCAGGGACCGTGGGGGTTTGTTTAGGCGCGGGTTCCATTGTTTGTGTCGCTGCACGGCGCCGTTCTGGGGTCACCGGCTCCCTCCCGCTGCCCCGCACCCCGCTCCCGGCGGTACCAGCGCCCTCCCGGATCCCGCACCCCGCTGCGCCCCTCTCCGAGCGCGGCACTTTACCCCCGGCCCCTGGCGCGCAGGGCGAGGGACGGGGGGGGGGGGGGCTGTGGGTGCGGGGGGGGGGCGTGGCGCGCCCCGGTCCCCGCCTCGCGGTGACGCGCACGCATCTCATTACGGTGTCGCGCGGTCGGCGGTGCCGGCGCGCGGGCAGAGCGGAGCCGGTGCCGGACATGGCGGGTCGCGCCCAGCGCAGCGCCGCGGGCCCCGCGCCCGGCCTCCTGCCGCCGCTGCCGCCGCCGCTGCTGCTGCTGCTCCTCGCCGCCGCCGCCGTCATCCGCACAGGTACGGCCCGGCCCGGCCCGGCCCGCGGGGGGCAGCGCGGGGCCTGCGGGGAGAGGAGCGGGGCGGGCGCGGGGCGCGCTCTGCGGGCGGAGGAGCCGCGCGGTCCGCGCTCGCCGCGCCGCTGCCTCCGGCCCGAGCCGCGGCGTGGTCCCCGGGGTCGGCGGCCGCTCACCCGCGCGTGTCGGGGCGGCGCGGGCGGCCGGTTGCCATGGAAGCGGCTTCTCCCGCCGCCCCTCGGCTCGTCGGGCGGCCTCGCAATTAAGCGCTAATTACGGTGCGCGCCCCCCCCGGTGCACGGGGGGGGTGGGGGGCGGCTGCACCGCGCAGCGCGGAACCTGTTGGAATCTGAGCGCAACTCGCGGGGCGCTTCCCCATCCCTCCCGCCCTTCTTCCCTCGCGCGGTAGCGCCGGCGCCGCCCTCCCCGGAGCCCCGGCTGCGCTCGCCCCGCTCGGAGGCTTCGGGCGAAGCGGGCGTCAAGTGAGCGCCAGCAATGGGGCTCCCCGGGTCGGGCTCCCCCAGCCCGTGGGTCCCGGCCGCCGAGTGGCCCCGCTCCCGGCCGGTGGCGCTGAGCCGAGGAGCCGCAGGAGGGACCTGGGCTTGTGGCCGAGGCTCCGGTGGCGGCGTCCCGCCTTAGCTGCACTTTACATGGGCAGCGTGTCCCTGGGGAGGTACAAGGCTCCCTTCAGTGCCTCCCGCGGCCGGAGCGCCGGGCATCGTTTGCCCGGGACGCAGGGGAGGGAACAAGAGGGCCATTGAGTGGGCTGCAGCAGTTCGCTAATGGGAGAAGGGGGGATAAAGGAGCAGGCAG
The DNA here is from genome assembly GCA_039720435.1 of Amazona ochrocephala. NCBI lineage: Eukaryota > Metazoa > Chordata > Aves > Psittaciformes > Psittacidae > Amazona > Amazona ochrocephala. The sequence goes on from CM077895.1 coordinate 7,693,316, forward strand.
CTTGGCCGAACAAAGAGCTTTATTCACAGCCCTGTCGTACGCGCTCTCCCGGGCTTCCCCGCTGGCCTGTCTGGTGGGATTGGGGCGGGGGGGGTGCGGGATAAAGCCGGTGTCGTTCTTATCCCATTCCCTCTCTGCGAGAGATCCGCATCCTCATCCTCCGGCCGGGGCTTCTGCCCAAGGCTGACTCCGATGATGGAAACGACTCCTTCCCTGCTCTCGGAAGTGCTGAAGGGTGGCTCTGTTCTCCGAATCTGGCCGTTCCGCAGCCCGGAGCTCCCGTGCAGGGCAACCAGGAGCGATGGATGGATGGCCACCAGCCATCGGGATCAGCTCTATCCGCCGCGCAGGGAAGCACTTGCATCGCTTCGGTGCAGCTCGCTGGCACCTAGCGGCAGACGCCCAGATGTTTACGTAGTTGCTGTGTTCTCCTCCTAGTTTTCCAGGGAGATATTTGGTGGCAAGGTGCTTTCTGGGGAAGTTGCCTTTGCTTTAGCTCGATGTGTCTTCAGTTTCCCCCTGGTTCGACCTGGAGACCTGCTGCTGCGAGATGCCCCAATGAAAACAGAAGCGCTGTTGCAGGACAGCCGCCTCCGTGCTTTGTTTTGCTGTCTGACCCTGTTAATGCCTCGCCTCCCATTCCAAATCCTTTCCTAAGAGCAGTTTTAACTCCAGGCTGGTGCCTGCGATGGCTGCCTGGCTAACGGCACGGCGGCACAGCACGGAGCAGCGCGACAGCTTGAGAGGAACAAAAGCAGGGCTGGACGCCGCTGCAGACGGCTGCGCTCGACTGTGCCGGGGCTTTTCCAGTGGTGAATGGGGATCGCGATGCTCCCGGGGGAAGATGCCTCTCCTGTGCTCGTGGTGCTCCGCTGTGGATCACAGGATAAAATCCTGGAGCTCCTGCTTTAACGCCGTGTAGACAGAGCTGCCTTTGCGCCGAGGAGCTCAACATTGTGGTGGTGTTTTTAATCTCCCCATTTCAAAGCTGTGATTTATGAGCTCCGGTGGGCTCAGAAGACAAAACGAGCGCCGTGGCAGTCATGCCTGGCACTGATTGTGGCGCTGTCACCGCGTCTCCTGTACGGGCTCTACCGGAGGCACGACAGTATCACCACTGCGAGGTCCGGAGCGGGTCGTGGCGGCTTTGCTACCTGTGTTCACTGGCAATGGCAACAGGCAGCGCTTGGACTCAGTTTAAGCTAAGCCGATAACTCAAGGCGGATCTGTGCCTTTTCCTGGCGCTTTTCTATCTGGTCTCGACGCTTTACTGTTAATTAAACTTCACAGCGCTTCTGCAAAGGAGGGAGAGGGCTGAGAAGCGATTTCGGCTGCTACGGAGAGGCGGGCAGCACCGGGGTGGAACGCAGCATCCTCCTGATGGTGCGGAGCAGCAGCGCAGGCACTCCAGAAACAACAACTTCTCAGCCAAGGCCACGGGAGGCGTTGGGAGGCGGCGCCGGCACCGTGCTGCAGCCCAGCCACAGCACAGGCTCTGCATCCACCGACATTGCCCCAGCCCTGTGCCCGGACTGGGACCCCCTTGGAGGCAGGGGGGGCTCCTGCTGCGGCTGTGTCCCACCAGGCTCCTTTGTAAACACGGAGTAGTCTCCTTTGTGTGCTTGGTTCGGTTCTCCTGGCGTGCCGAGCTCCGGTGTTGACACGCACGGTTGGTTGTGTTCTGCCGGCACCACAGCGCCGAAGGAGCGTGGCAAGGCAGGGGCTGGTGAATACAGGGATCCATCTGGGTTGCAGCTTGGACTCATTTGTCTTGCATGTAGGTAGCTGAGCGCAGGTTTATGAGTGTGACAGTCTGGCTTGGAAACCACTGCCAAGGAGGCTCCCGGGGATGGATGACTGGGAGACGGCTCTGCACGGAGCCGGGTGGTTGCCAGCCCTTTTGGCTCAGTGGCTGCCCTCGGTGCTTGCTGGCCTTGGGCTGCTCCTCTGCTCCGTATCTGGCAGAGGGGGCTCTGTGCTGGGGGCCAGGAAGAGCTGAGCTCCTCGGGGACCCCCAGGCTTATCAGCGGCTGCTTGCTGTTCTCTTTGTTTGCCTTTCGCTGTCTTTCCCGGTGTGTAAATACAGGCGGGTTCATAACCAAACAGCTCTGGCTCAGTCACCCCGGTGGCTTGGTGTGCTGTCCTCCGGCCAGGCTGGGACTAAAGGTGGGTGCGTTCAGTTGGCCGCGGTCTCTGCCCTATTGCTGGACTGAAAATGGGTCAGGTCTTTAACCCTGCACCTCCCCGAGGCCATCGGAACGAAATGTTTCGTTCAGCCTGGATGTGCCCTCTGTTTAAATGGACCATTAAATGCTCCCAAGGATGTGTTTGCTCGGAAAAACCCCTTTCTCATACTGCACATAAGCAGATTTTTCTGGATGCTTCTGTGTAATGCCTGTTTTCCCAGGGATTATTGTCGCACTTCTAAGAGGGGTTTTGCCAACCTGTTCCTCTTGTGGTTTCTGACAGCACCTGGCAGTACTTCTGTCTGGAATGCAGGGGCTCCCTTCCGTATCCAAAGTTAAGCAGCGTTCTGTGGTGCAGGGAGACGGGATTTTAGCAGGCTCCAGGGGCTGCGAGCGTGGCGCGGGCGGGAAGCCTGCAGCATTCACTGGAGCTGGAATTCGGCCAGTAAGTAAATACTTATGCAGTGGTTGAAGAGCACAGGCAAAGCTGGACACGCAGCCAGTATCTCTGCTGAGAAACTGGATGCTACGTGGTAAAAACCAGCCCAACACAAGCTGAGAGTCGCGCCTGTTTCTCTGGGGAGCATCGTGTGCTGTTCCCTGGTGGTGCAAACCCACCAGCGCTAAATAAAGAGGCTCTGCTTGGAGACGGGCGATGGGGGAGAGACCCGAGGTGGAATGGTGTAATTACCGGTGGTGTGCTCGTGTTTAGGCTCCGCAGATCAGCTGCTTTGCTGGGCTGTAATTGCATGCCGAGCTCGCAGCTGCTGCTGTGGTGAATGGGGAGCTCCACCACGGAACGCTTTGAAGGTCGGCCAGTGTGGGCTGGGATGCTGCGGCGCGCCCGGCGTCGAGGGAGCGTGCTGCTGCCATAGGGGATGTTTGCCCCTGTGGCTGTGTCTTTATGAAGGGGAATGCCACAGGGCTTCAATCAAAGCTCTGGTACTTGAACCCGAGCCGCTGGCTGGGGCGCCTGGTGGTGCATGGTGGCCGTGGCATGCCGAGACGAGATGGCGTTTGTGGCCAAGCCACCAGCTGCATTTAGATACTGCAGCTTCTAATCTGCAAGGGCAGAAGGAGCCCCAGCTGGAGGGGGTGTGGGTCAGGCGAGCTCCTGCAAGGACCCTGGTTTCTCTTGGCTTTTTTCCCTATAATAACAGCTCTCCTCCTCCCTGGTATGTTTGCTGCCTGTTGAACTCGTTGGTTTTGCTGCTCCGTGGCCCATCAGGTTCTTGCCTTAAGTCTTGTGGCGCTGGGTTAGGTGCTTAGGGAGCCCCCCCACCCCGCTGCATGTGGTCAGTGGCTTTCTTGTTCTATTGAAGAACTTTCCTTGGCCTGCACACCCAGTTGTTTTCAATGAGTGGCATCGCTGGGTGGGGCTGGCCCGGTGTGCCGGTTTCACTATGGCTTGGTTTTAATCAGCTGTGATCTCCTGAGGTTTGAGAACTTGGGTATGGAAAACACTCTGAGTGTACTGAGCTCTCAACGTGAGTCTTATCAGAAGCCTTGAGCCCCCATTAAGATGCCAATATAAAGGATCAAAGCGATGCTTAAGCATATCTCTGCTCAGAAACACTGAACTTTCGCAGGCGGTGGCTTAACTGAGACATCTCTTTGGTTTTGATCTTTGGGCTGCGTTTTGTCACTGGGATGGCTGGCACCTTCCCAGTGTTGTCCACTTGCTGACAGTCGCACGTAATAGGTGCTGTGTTCTGGCAGGTTTTTGGTGGGCTTGAGTTGGCATTTTCACCCCTAAATACTGAAGGGAAAATGGACTCTTAGCAGTGCGTGACAGTGAGCGCTTTCTCAAACCCAGGGGTGTGTTTGGTGGTGGGAAATCGTTGCGTTGGAAGCTCACTGCCCCTGCCAAGGCCCTGAGCGCTTACATTGCTGGCTTGTTCCTTCGCTAGGATGGCGGAATGGTGGTGGCACTTGTGTGGTGTTCTCAGGAGTCCTTGGCTAAGCAGTGGGAGCAATGGGGGACGGTGAGGAGCAGGGGAATGTGAATGAGGCCATGGGAGCCAAGGATGCCCGCAGGGCCGGCATCGCCTCCAAAGGTTGTCCTTGAGCTTGACAAGTGTTGGGTATATGAAACCCTGGGTTCAGGTTACAGCAGCACATGAATCTCTCTGGTCCTTTTTTAGCAGCATTGGTAAGCTCTTGACTGTGATTTATAATCTCTTCAGGGGTCTGCTTGCAGAATGGAAATGTCATTGTGTTCCCCAAGCCGCCGGTGGGTCTCTGGGTGGGCTCTGCAGCAGTGGATGCCGCTCACAAAGGTGTGCTCCAGTGCTCATCCAAAACACCTCGGCTGTCTTCAGCTTGGACCCGAGGTACCTCAAAGGCCGATGTGGAAACACTCCTGTTTGTTAGAGCAGTAATGCCGTGCATGCCATGAGCTTTTCCCGGAGAGCATGAGACCAAGCTGGGACTTGGCAGGCTACAGCGAGAGAGGTCCAAGAGCAGCCACTTCACTCCAGCCCTTTGCAGCGCATATCCCTTCTCCAAAGTGTGACAGGGAAGAAAGAAATATGAAGCAGCGCAGTGACATTCCCCTGCTCCCCCCGTGCAGTAATAGAAATACGAGTCTGAGTCTGCAGCATCAAAAGAGAGATCAGAGTAATCGGATCAAGCATGAGAAACTGCTTGTTGCCGCTTTTCTGTTTTTAAATGAGGCTGCCTGGCAGCTTCCCTCGCAGAGCACTCTGAAATATTAGTGATGTTAAGCTCTGGAGCTGGGGTTGCAGCAAAGTAGGGCTCTGCTGAAGCTGGGCTAGGAAGAAAACTTCCTTTGGCAGCTGAGCGTTACGTGTAGCCTCCGGGCTAATACTCAAAGCCAAAGGAGCCTTGTGCCCTCCCAGCCCTTGTTCTGTATCCGAGCGGAGGGATGTTCATCCTTAATTCTTGTTGCAAGGAGCATGCTCTCACCTTGTGTGTTTTATCTCTGCAATGCTTCCCTGGGATGCTGATGCTTCTGTGATCCAGAGAAGGCACGAGGGCTTCCTGAAAGCGGTTCCCTTCCCTGCTGCCCTGGCATGGAATGGGATTGATCTGGGGCAGTGGCTGCCCTTGGTCCATTGAAAGTGTTGAGGCTGTACGGCTGGGGGGAGAGCTGCCATCTGTGGTTCATGGCTGGGCTGCAAAGACTTCTCCTCTTCACATGGCTTGTCTCCCTGCTGGCTGGAGGCCCCACTTGGGCATCACCCCACTCCTGTGTGGTTGCTCCCTGGTGTCAGAACAGTCACCTCCCTGCATGGGTGTGAAGCTGCAGCGCCTTTGGTTACACAGTGGTGTTTGCTCAGGCATTTGGCATGGATTAGCTCACTTGGCTGAGGTTTGTAGGAGAATGAAAGTACCCATTTCTTTGTTCTCCTCAAGCAGAAAGTGATGCTGGATGTCATGGTGAGATGGCTTGTGCTCAGGGAGGACTTCTGTGATTGAGGGGGGCTGTTGTGCTTGGGGCTGCTCTGAAAGGCGCTCAGAGTGTCTTTTGCATCGTTGCTTCAGGGGAGGGGTTTGTTAGGACAGTGATGCAGTTGGACAGGCCCAAGCTGCTCAAGCATACAGGACAAACGCAAACCCTGTACTGCTCCATGGAGACAGGCTGTGAGCTTGGGCAGATAATTCTGATAGGGGTTTTTTGTAACGGAGACCTGAAATGCGTTTAGAGAACTGTGGCTGTAGCCTGGTTTGGCGTGGATTTGCATTTGAAGCTGTTTTGCTTGAAAACATGATTTGAGGTATCTGTGCTCCTACCACTTGCCTTGTTGATACCACCATTCACCTTGGCTGATGTGGAGGTAGGTCATGCTATTAGCAGCTCGGCAGGAGCAGGGAAGCTGCGCGGGGCCCCTCCTGTTTTCCCTGCCTGTGTAAAAGAAGCTGCTCTTTTGAGCTGACTCGAGGGGAGGCACTGCCGTGCGCCGCATGGGCTCTATTTAACAAGCAGGTGTTGCTGCCTTGGTTTAGGTGTCAGGCTCTTTAAAGAGATTCCTGCCTGGATCACTTTTCCTGCCTGACTCAGGGAAGGCTTTTGGATAACTGATGTTGCTTGATGCCGAGATCCGGAGCAACGCCGGTTTTGTTATCGCTGACTGCTGGTGACTGGGCTTTGTGGCACTGGTGAAAGGTGGTTGACAAGCACCAAACCCGTGGGCGCTTGTCATGGAGCAAGCGCCAGCCTGGTCCAGCGGGCTCGGGGGTGCTGTAGGGAGCGAGACTGCTTGCTCGGGATGGGCACAGCAGGAGCTGGAAGCCCTGCTTGCCACGTGAAGCGCGCTGGTGGTGCCGGGCAGAATCTAGGTCGGCCTCGCAGCGGCTCCAGCTCGCAGGCACAGTCGTGTTTCTGCCACCCTGGTTTGTCCTGTGCTGCACAGAGCCCGGAGGAGCTCTGCACGGTTCCTTTGCACGTGCTGCCCAACGGGGGCTCGCGTTAAGCTGATGTGTGGAGGGTGCGTTTTCCATAGCAGCTGATCCAGCCGGTATTCCCTGCGGTGTTCACTTTCAGACTGCAGCACAGGATGCCCATCCTCGGTGCCTGCTGGCGGGTCAAGGGGAAGGTAGATCCCAGCCTGGGGCCAGGCTGTTGCTCAGGTCCCTCTCCCTTGCGATGCCTGCGCAGACTCCTGGTGGGGATGAGGCAGGACCCATGGAATGTGCTCCTGCTTCTTGCCTGCGATAACCGCTGGAGCGTGGATGCACGGGCGGTTCTCGTCGGTGTGTAAGCCCTGAGTGTAATTTCTCCTTTGGGACTTCAGTTCTCGCTTCTGACCTCCATTTCCCAGCAGTTCACTGGCTGCTCAAAATGAAGACCTGTGCTGTGTCATTAAGAGACCGTATCTGTGGGGCCACTGTGCACGGCCGCTTTTCCTGCCATATCGCGGTTAAGGACCATTTTCCCTCCTTGTTGCTCAGCTTCTGGTCTGAAAGTGGCTCTGACAGAGACACTGCTCATTGACCTGGTAGGCAGAGCTCCTGAGAGCGACTCCCACGCTGAGGTGCTTGAGCTCCGTCCACATTAACTGCTTCTTGTTCGATTTAAAGGTCTTCTGCTCTTAATCGTTCCATAGGATCTTTAGCAAAAGGTCCACATTTAATCAACTCTCCCCGAATCCATAACTGGCAGGGATTGCTGCTGCAGCATGTGCAGTGCAGTGGCGTCTTCTCTCGGGAAGAGCAGGGATTAAAGCGGGATAGATAGGAGATAAACTCTGCTCCCTTTGGTCATCTTCAGGGAAAAGGGGCAGAAGCTTGTAGGCAAGAAATGAAGAAGATGCTTGGAGGGAAATCCTTTATTGCTATGTAAGACTATATAGAGCCTTGTAAACAGAGGGTTTATAGCAAAACCAGTGGTGGAGCTCTTAAATCACTGCGGAGAATTTGAGATGCACCGTTATAGGGTGACTGTCCCCTCCAGGCCCTCTTTGGTAAACTGGACCTCAAATGCTAACGCAAGGTGATGTATGTAGAATGCAGCTCTGAAGGTGCCTGTGGTTTGTCAGCTAAAGCTGTCATCTTTTCTGGGAGGGATGTTGAGGTCGGGTAGCCCTGTTGATCTCATTCCTGTCTGAGATGGGGCAGGTTGTCTTTAGTGAGAGCTCTCCTGAAAGAAGGTTTCGGTGTTTCCTAGAGCATGGCTTTTCCTTTCATTCCTTGCCAAAACAAACACCCCATGGGCTACCCGCTGTACTGACAACCCCCCGCTTCTTCCTCTCCTTCCCACCCATGCACCCTGTCCCCCAAACCTATCACAGCAGCAGCAGTGCCCGTTTGAAGGGTCTTTGATGTGACTCTGCCTTGGTTTCCTGTGACAGACAGGGCTGCTGTGGGTGATAACAGGGGCCGGGGTTCACTGCGTTGCAGGTACCTCGTTCTGCCATCCTCTCCAATGTTGTGTGTAAGTCCCATCCTTATGCAGGGAGTAGCTTGAATTATCCCATGGTAAATAAATAAGGATTAGTAAGCTATTTTAAGGCCGGGCATCTGGCTCTTCCTCTGGAGAACCCAGTAGACTCCTGATGGAGTGGGCGTCCGCTGCTCGTAGGGATGAGAGGATTTCACACCGGAATTAATGGGGACATTGGTGGGTGTGCACAGACGAGGGGGACGTTGGTGAGAAACAGTGTGGATTGTTCCTGCTTCTCCAGGGTTTCACTGCCCAAAGAGTGATCATTGCACTGCAGTGTCCCTGAATTCACTGGGGAAGGCTTTGGAAAAGCAGCGCCTCTTTGCCATAGATGAAATGTCTTTAAGAAGTCCGTGTCCATTAATGATGCAGTGCAATCCAATGTGAAAGTGTTAATACCGCGGTGTTTTTGTTGTGGCAAAAAATCGAATTACTCACAGAGCAACGTTTCCTTTCTGAAGGTCTAGGAAATTGCTCGCTAAACCTCTGGAGAAGCTGCATTTGAATGAACCAGCTAGAGAGTAATTTTTGTCACTTTAATAAGCATAATAAAGCGGAATGTCTTAGGGGGTGAAAAGCGCCTCTGCAATCGGTATCTTTTCATTTTAAATTGGTTCCTGGGATTTATGAGGGATTCAAAGGCAGATGGAGAGTGGAGTGCTCCGGATAGGTATTGAAGCAACTTGGCCTCCTTCTTCTGGGAAATACATGGATGCTGCAGAAGAGAAGCCATGCTCTGAGCAGCGCTTGTGCCTGGATTATGGCTGGTGCGGAGCGGGGCAGGGAGCCCTGGTTTCCTGTTGCCTCCAGTAGTTTTGGAGCACCATCGGTTCTTGTTTCTTACTGTAGGTGATTTTGTATGCTCAGTCTCCTCCTGGAGTGGCTTTTTTCAGCCTTCGTTTGTCCGGATTATCAGCATGCAGGGGAGAGCTGACTTGTATTTACATGATTTAGTTGTAAATATGGTAAGTGTTGATAGATATTGTTGTCATAAGTGCTTACAGCTACTGGACTGATTACTGCATTTCTGATGTGAAAATCTGTACAAGCTCTGCATACCAGCAGCTTCCCGAGGGAAGCGCGTGCAACGAGCCTGTGGTTTCCATGTGGAAATGAAGCCCAACGTGTGGCTGGAGGGGGTGAATTTATTATACGTGGGAAGCGTGGCTGGGTACCGTGTGGTGCAGCTGGGGTTCCGAGCCCGTAACAGAGGAAAACCACAAGGTTCCTGTGTCCTGTGGGAGCAGGTGCCACTGTGGAGTAGGGTTTTTTGGGACAATGCATGTGGGAAACATCTGTGAGGGTGTACACAGGGGCTTGGGGTGAGTAACGTTGTTTGGGGCCCCTGGGGTTGAAGGAGCTAAGGCATTATTTACCGGTTGTAATTGGCTAGCTGCTCTGCTTGAGCTGCCGTTATTTAAGAGTATCAGCTGCAGGATGCTTTACGGACCTACCTGCATCCCTTATGTTTCAAAGGAATATTTCTGGGAAACACCTCTCCAAACGCAAAAAGCCTGGATTTGGCAAAATCCTCCCCAGGGGGTGTGCATTGCAGAGAGCTCTCTGCAGCCTTAATGCAGGACTTATGTTTCTAACGATCCTTGTTTCTTGAGCATTCCATCAATGGAAGCAAAGATGGGGGGGGGGGGGGGATAATTTGAGGTTTTGAGGTCATGTAAGGTGGGAATGGTTATAATGTTAAAGAGCACACCGGGAGGAGAAGCAGGTTGTGTGCAGTGCAGAGGGAGGGCATAGGCGTGACTGGTTGTGCCGCAAGGTGGAATTCCCATGGCTTGGAATAGTCAAAGTTTGTAATTGGCAAGGCAGCGGGTGGAGATGCAGTCAGTCCCTAGCTGCCTAGCTAGGGACGCTGGATTTAGGCCATGGGTATGAAGTCTTTCCCTGCTCCAACGCACTTTTCCATGCAATACTAGCATTTAAAGTCCCGTGTGTCTCGCTGTGGCTTGGGCTGTGCAGGAAAACCTGGAGCTGCATCCCAGTTCTCATGGGCTGTGTTTTCTTAGCAGTGCGGTATGTGTGGAATGGGAAGCAGTGCTTCGTGCCCGCTGCCTGGTGGATGTATTCCTGGGTTTAGAGCTGCCTCCTCAGGAGCATGGAGGGGCTGGAAGGAGCATCCATTCCCTCCCAGGCAAAGCCTCCCCCCTTGGTGGGAGCTGGAGTGGCTTGTCTGTGTTTGAGCATTGTTTGGCAGTTTGTTTCCTTGCAGCCCCTCAGTCCAGGACTGTTTTGCCCTGAGGGGGGACAACCAGAACAAGTCTCCTCTCCTGGGGGTTAGGAGAATAGGAACCCTGGTACTTAGTATGGGCAGTGTGAGCTCTGCAGAGTCACACATCCAGATGGATTACATGAGGAACTTGACATCTTGTTTAAAAACAAATCATTCATTATGTAGCAATGAATAATCAAGCATTACAGTTTCATCTCTGGAGGTTCCCTTTTTGGTTGGAATTTTGATAGTTCAGTAATTAAAAGCTGAAAGCTATTACGCTGTCTCCATGTTGATCAATTGGTAATTAAAAAGTTGATGATAGATACGGTATTTCATGGGACTGGTTTGTTGCGATCAGATTTCCTTAGTGTGTTTTGAAAATTGTCATTTAACGTGGTGGCACTTCAGGAGTTTTCAATATTCATGGGCTATTTGACTGGAATTTTACAAATGCCTTTCGAGTATCGCAATTTGCATACAGCAATTTAAAGTCACAGGATCCTTTAGGTTGGAAAAGACCGTTAAGATCATCAGGTCCGACCGTTAACGCACCATTGCCATGTCCACCGCTAAACCGTGTCCCTAAGCACCCCTGCTCCAGCCCTTTAATGCCTTTCTCGGAGTGAGGGGCCCAAAACTGGATTCGAGGTGCGGCCTGACCAGTACCCAATACAGGGGGGACAATCACTGCCCCAGAACGTATAAGAGCCATTCAGCTTCTGAGCCTGTATCTGATGTCAAAGTACTAACTGGGACACAAGGGACTCTGGGGCTGTCCTGCCTCAACCACCCGCGTTTCCCTGCAGCGATGGTTCCTCAGGCTGAGGGTAGATTGGGTCATTGCATGAGCATCGTGGCTCAGCGCAGCCCTGATGCCGTGCCCTCTGCAAGGTGTTCTATCAAATGCATGGGTAGGGTTCTGAAGGGGTTCGGGTATCTTAAGTGGAAGAACTATCAAAATACAATGTGATTTGCATTGGAGAATGTTGTCCGGTGGATTAGCAAAGGGACAGACAAGACCGGTGAGTCCCATGGTTGGAAAGCAGAGTGCTGCGTGGCAGTATCGGGGCTGTGAGTCGCATGGGGCACCTTGCCCTGCCTTGGCACCTCCTGCTTTCAGAGCTTTGGCTGCTCTGCCCATGGCTGTTTGAGAAGCCTGTGGGCCTGCTGAGCCCCTTGCAGTGCGGGAAGGTTGGAGACAAGTTTGATAGTACAATCAGGGATGAAGCAGTACAAAATGAAGGAAAACTGTGTGGGTAATGGCCTCCGTGATGGAAGATTCATTGCTTCAGGAGTCTAATCTGAGACCAAAATGAAGCCCGAACCTGACACGCTGCAGAGCATAATGCAAGATTTACTGCTCTGCCACACTCCAGAGATTAAAACCATAACAGCCACCCTCCCACCTGCCCTTCCTTCACTTGAGACACTTGGGGAAAACCAAGGTTTTCTCCTTGCAAGTACAAGAAATGAAGAACTGGTTTTGCCATGTATTTGCAAGGGCGAGCAGTGGCCTCCTTTCCTTCTGATGCCCAGGGAGTTGGTGAGGCTGAGCTGCTTGGGGTGGCTCTGATAGTGGTGGGCTGTGATGCTGGGTATGGGAGCATCCTTGCGCCACCAAGGCCATGGCTGTCCATGTGTTGGGTGAGCTCACCTGCAGCTTGCTGGGTTAGAAAGGCTTCTAGAGCAGTCCTTGGTGGGGCTGGCACTGAGCCCTACCTGAACTGCAGCCCTGGCAACCTTTCCTTGGGTTTGGCTCGGCAGCAGAGAGCTGCTGGAGATCACTGCCAGCCTGATCTAGTGGAAAATACCTTCCCATCGCTTCATCTGTCGGTCTCCAGTGAGGCTGGAAGGGGAGGCCAGGCTTCCTGAAGTGGGCACCTGAGAGGACGCCTCATTCAGGTTGTGGCCTCTCCTTCATGATGCTGCATCTTCAGCACCAGGTTGCTCCAAGGAGCCAGGAGGCGAAAGCCCCAGTGCTGGGCCCTTCAGAAGGGTGAACCGCTTCCCTGCTCTCGCCTCTGACTCCTGGGATGTCCTCCTGTGCTCCAAGACAGTGTTCTGCCCCCTCCTGATGCAATAAATGCCTGGAATTGCTTCACGCACTCCTCTGGGTCACGGGCAGCGTTTGCAATGACTGCTTCCTGCAGGAGATGAAGATGTGACATCGGTGTCAATGCCAGCACCTTGGACACGTTCTGGAGAGCCCTCGGTTTAAAAAGCGCTCTGTCCTTCCACACTTGTTGCTTCTGACAGCTGGTTCCAGTAATTTGTTTTTATAGGGCAGTTTGTAGCAAATGAATGACACATTGAATATTTTACTGAGAATTTAGATTATCTAAAGAATACTTTCGGCTTTACTAATTGGTAGATAATGCTGAATACATTGATGTTGACATGGGCAAATGGGTTTAAAATGATTTTGAAGTGAGCCTCATTAAAAGATGCTCTAATTCAGTCAACAGGAAGCATCAACTAGCATGGCCATGCGCGTGTTCTCTGACCGGATTGCGGCAGCACTGGGGTTGGTGCAGGTCTGTGTTAGTTACAGGCCAGTACATGGCTGCCTGGGGCTGTTGGGGAGTTATGTTGTAGATGGCAAATTCTATCAGTTGCGTTCGTTAGGAGTCAGCGAGTGTGAATGCTGAGTAATTGGTGATCTTAACACAGCTCCTTGTGGCCTGTGAGCCACCCTCAAGCAGGCGAGGGTTGGGAGGCCTCTCTTCATCAGTCTTTCACTTTTAAGTACCAAAGAGCAATAAAACCAGTTGTAGCAGTAGACAAGTGGGCAGTGGGCTCAGGTTGATAGGATGCCCAGCTGAGCTGCTTGAAGTCCTGGAGGCAGGCAGTGATTTCGGATGGTTTTCCATAAAGCTGTTTGTTTGCTGTGCTGTGGAGGGGAGATACGGGCTGGCTGTGGTTGTCCATGGCAGCTCTGGAGGTGAAACCCCCTGTTCCACAAAGCTGCGTGTGCTGCCTTGCACGTGTGGTGTTACCTGGCGTGCTGGGGAAAGCAAGCAGCAGCGCTATGCAAGGGCCAGCCAGTGTGTTTAGTTTGCTGTGATGCACAAGGCGTTTGTTGGCAAAGGTGATCGGATCTGACGATCCTGATGAGCGGTGACAGTCCAAAAGCATCTCGGTTTTAATGCTAAGGAAGGAGATGGATTTTGTCGTCTGCTCAGGTTTGCAGTAAATCACTGCAGCGCCTTGTGCTCCAGGTCCCGTTTGTTGTAGACAGGGGGAGAGTTTTTATTGCCCAGATTGGGATCTGCCTTTTTTGGGCCTTCCATCAATAAGATGAACTCCTCCCTTTCTCTGCAAATCTATGAAGGATGTTGCTTAGATGTTTTGCAAGGAGCATCTGAAGTTTTGAATTCATAAAACTGGCTTTAGTTAAATCTCTTGTTTTCATTTCCTCAAGATAAATGGGGAAATCGGTGCATGTGGAGCTCTGGCCCAGCCTTAACCCTTTTCCCTTTCAGGGAAAACAATCTTCTTTAAAGCTTAGGAAATAAGGGAAAGAATGCTTTGGAGACATGACTAACATACCAAATATGTGTTGTATTGCATAAACCTATTATGGGTGTAATGTAATGTTCTCTCTAAAGAGATTCATGGCCGTTGGGGGGAGTGAGGAGCAATGCTTTTCAGTAAATTGTGGCTGGATGAATGTATTTTTAAAGTAAACCAGAGACACTTACATATCTCTCCCAGCATCACTGTGCTGCTCTGCTGTTGCGTCCCTCTGGTCGCAGCGCCTGGACTGCATAGGGAGCACAGTGTTCACTGGAACAAGGCTAACGGGCCGCATACTTGACTTTGCTAATTGGCTCAGTGTAAAGGAAAAGGTTGTCCATGCCCTGGTCAGCAGTATTTCAGTGTCAGGGATGGAGAGCAATGCGCTGCGGGTGACTCGAGAAATCACAGTCCCCTTCACAAGTGCAGGATGCGTGTAGGAGCCTCACTTCCTCTGTGTGTGTCAGCTGCGGGCTTTTCGAGCACGCTTAAAGCACTGTGGCATCCGAAACAAGCTCCTGTGCTCCCCGGGCAGCCTCTGTTACTGCACTTCTAAAGCCTGGGGTTCACAGTGAATGTCTTCAGAGTGTTTGCTGTGCAGTTGCACACCAGGAAGGCAGTGTGCTCAGGGTCATGTCTGGGATCACGCTGGCAGAGCTGCCCGTTGCTTTCCAGTCCTTCTTGGTATCGGTGGGACAAAAGCTGACAATCTTTGCTTCTGTCTCCACTCTGTCCTCCTGTTTTCCAGATAGTTGTGTGTGGTGATGATTTCGGTGCCGTGTGCATTGAACAGAGCCCAAAATGCTCCAAAGTTAAGAGATTCCTGAAAAAGCCCTCAACACCCCACAGGAGATCAGGTTTTGGCTTTCCGCTGTCATCATGGGGTTGAACTTCCATTGATGTCTGAAATTAATAAACAGGAGCGTTGTCCATTTAGTGCATAATCCCTTCTGCAGATTATGTGTAGCCATAATCAAGGGATGCTTAATGTATTACATTACCTGGGATATTTGGGGATATTTTTATTGTGCTCAAAGTAATCGGCAAGATCTGATATGAAGAGACACAAAAGGTTAGCTGAAAGCAGACAAGAACCGAATCATTGAATGGAGCAGGAACTGCATTGTGCAGGCTGTAATGCTCCTTTCTATTCATTACTGCAATTATAATTATGGAACCCAAAGTATTTAATTGGCCTCACAGACTCTTCACACTGAATAGATTGCATTGTTACCATTAAAAAAAGAAGATCCTCTTATGCATTGCAAATACACGTACGTGTTGCTCTCCGGTTCTCAAGAGGTTTCTTTGTTTATGTGATGAGCGATTAGCTGAATTACGGATCTCTCCGATGTTGTGTCAAACTAAAATCAAACGGAAGGAGAATTCTTCCCATGCATCAGATGCAATTGGGCAGAAGCTTTAAAAACAATGGCCTCAGGCATTAAACCCACCAAACCCAGCGTAGTTGGGGCCATTGAAGCAGTTTTCCAAAGAATGAAAGTCTCGCGAATGAAATCAGAACTTGGAGCTGATCGCCCTGATTCCTGGGCTCAGGGCAGCCAAGTGTGAGCTTGCGCCCGCTGGCCCCATCAGGATCGTGCCAACCAACACATGTACTAGAGATTTAGACACCTCTAGAGACTCTCACCCTGGGCAGGGCTGGTTGGCACAGCCGTTTGTGAAAGCCTTGGGTCTGTCTTCTTCCCCTCTCCTGCCTAACGCCGTGTCCAGGTTCTGACAGTGTCAGTGTTCCATGCTGCTCTGGGTTAACGTGGTGCTGCCTGATGGCTGGGGACCCTGCTGTGCAAGGTGCCTTCTCCTTACATGGATAAGCTCAAGTCACTGTGCTTTACCCAGCGTTGCTCATTGTGTATCGTGCGTGAAACAGGCAGGTTTAATTACAAAGCTGTAATTCCATCAGCAAGGCTCTAGTGAGCCCTTCCAATGCAGGGAAAGCCTGTTTGCTCCCATTAACAGCGGGAAGGTGTGGGAAGGTTTGTTTTTCCACCCTTATGGCGGCATCCCTGTTTGCCTCTCAGGCAGTATTCATTGTCCTTTCCTGACCTTTTCGTGTTTCCACAAATGGAAGGGCCGTGGGTTCCAATGTACTCAGATCATAACTTCCCATTTAAACGGCTTTGTCAATGGAGCGTTCCCTCTGAATTGCCATTTCTTCTCGCTGGCTAATCTTTGCTGAGGGGCGCTGGGGGACGAGGGCTGAAATCGGCCTACACAAAGATGCTGTGTGTATCGCTTGGCAGAAGGACTTGAAATTGGATTACAAGCCACTATTCCAGCAAGTAAATGTCCATGGTGTTTTTATAGCTTATCTCTATTCATCTATGTTTGCAGGGCTTTGCTTGCCAAGCGTTAATGTAAACACTCTGTTTTGAGACCGGGTCCATTCACCTTCTGGAAATCCTTCTTTTATAAGGTGGTAGTAAACCTCTGTACATAAAACCTGGTCATAACTGCACAGAGATGAATGCTGGTGGTGTGGAGTGTCTGACGGCACTTGCCACCTGCATCAGGAGTTTGGTGCCCTTGGATCGGGGTCTGGATTCAGTATAATGCTCTTGCTCTGGACACCAGAGCTTGCCACAACGGCTCAAGAGCATCTTCTGGCCTTGGACGTACTGCTTTGGGCTCTGGTGCAGTGTGAAATGGATGCTTGTTCCAACTCTGAAAGGGATTTAGGAAATGATTTTACTGTGTGACTGGTTTGGCTGAAAAACTGGTGTGGAAGCATCACCTGAAACTTGGACCGAAAAGGGAACATGAGCAAGTCTCGTGTGCCCGACCAAGCAGCTGATTATTTCGGTGCTCCGGTATGTTGCACAATATTTTGGGAGAAACTGTGCAAACTGGGAAATGTGGCCTGGAAAACGTGTGAAGAATTGCAGTGCTCTGTGAATGTGCAATCTGTGTGGTTCTGAGAGGGAGCTTGGTGTCAAGGACGTGGAAGTGTTTTGTGGTTCACAGCCTTCTCGTGTTTATTTTGGGATGCTTTGTGACGGGGGAAGAAGAAACAGTAAGCATTTACCATGCTTCCTTGCCTCTTTTGAGAGCACAAAGAGAAGTAAATGAAAAGATAAAGGTGGAACTTCCCACTGGAGAGCTGGTGCTGGAATATTTGGATGGGAATAAGAGGAAAATGTGCTTTTGGAGCACTGGGAAATGTGTGGGAATGGGGGAAATCTGTAAATAAAGCCTGGTTGTTTTCCGCTCCGTTTGCTCCAGTTCCCTGGAAGCTTGTAGACTTACAAAACGACGTTAAACAACCTTCCTTGGTGGAGGGTGCAGTTTGGGGTCTGTTTTGCCATCCTCCCAGTGGGAAGCGTGAGGATCGGCGGTGCTCTGCGTGGTGGCATGAGCAATGTGCATGAGCAGCGGCGTCATGACAAATGGCAACTGTCGCTTAATTTTTATCCCCTATTATGTAGCTCCAGGACCCATTTTTCAGGTGGAATGTTGGAGCCATTAAAAAGAAATAAGTAAACTACAGTGTATTCCATCATCCTTGGCAGCTACCCAGTGGTCTGTAGCCTTAATATGTGCATCTCTGCACGGGTATTTTTCATAAGGCTTCTGTGAGGCCGTTTGTTTAACACTTTGCTTGTTGCCTCCATGGGTGGAGGATGCAAGTGTTAAGTAAACCTTGAGCCAGGCTTTTCCATGTGGAGCTGTTGATGGTTCCGTGCTCGCGTCCCCGGGGTTTGCAGGCGAGTTGGTGGTGGATGCGTTTAATACTTTCAGCTGCAGTATTTCTAGCCTCAAGTAGGCAAACTGTGCTCGGAAGGGAAGTGACACTGTGTTGCTCCACTTGTTTTGCTGATCGGATTAGGGCTACATGGACCGGTTTGTGCTTTCCACTCATTGGCAGTGCGGTGCTTTCTGCTACGCAGCTGTAATTTGAAGGCTGGTAGAGCCGTAGTTTCACTGGAAGCATTAATATACCCCACAGAGGCTTAAGCATTATCGAGCTTTGCCAGTTGCTCTTAGCATTTCCCTTGGAAAGCAGTAAGGATCATCGCTTTGGACTAAGCCTTTAGCTGCAAGTGTTCTTGCCCCTCTGTGACAGGGCACAGCCCTATGCCAGCTGATGAGGTGGGATTTCCAGGCTTTAATTTCTAGCTTAAGCTGTTATGGTGTGGTGCAGATGATTTGACATTTGTAAAGGTCGTCTGAGGGAAGCTGGGTTACCCTAGAAGTTTGCTTCAGGCTGCTGGTTCAGGCTTCGACGAGGGGCCCTTCCACTTAGCCAGGAAACATTCCATGTGTCTTCCTCTATATAGATCTCAGTTTTTCCCTGCATCCTCTGAGGATGTGGAGATTCCTGAATTTCAGTGCGAAATCTGGTGCTGTGCTGTCTCCTCAATGACTTTCTGCATGAATGCTCAACAGATGGGAAACTGGGGGCTTGGGGCTCACCCCAAAATAAGCATCCTCATCCACAGATCACCTCATCTCGTGCAATTGAGATGCATGTCCCATCTAGGAGCTTCAGGTTGAGTAGGTTCAGTGCACACTTGGTAGCAGCAGGGAATAGGAAGGCTGATGGGACCAAAGGCTTGTGCCGTGCTCAGCAGTAGAACTGCAGATGGAATTGCAGCACGTGGGCAGCAGATTGCAGTGGGCTGGAGCACAGGTCCGCTGCCATAGAGTGTTTTCCTTGCAGCAGGCTCAGCCAGAGAGCAAAGGGATTCAGCAAGCAGCGTTCAAGATAATGCGATTTGCTGGAAAAGTATATATTTTTAGGACATTTAGTAGAGAAGCCTGAAATTACGTGGACAATTTGCCACCCTCGGCAAGAAAAAAGTGCATCTCCGGTTAAATTTCACGCTGAAAGCAATCTTTTAATAGACCTTTCCCTTAAAAGCTCCTGGCTCCCAGCAGCAGCAGCAGCAGCAGCCCCGTGACCAGCACAGGGAGCTCCGGACCATGCCTGGATCCTGCTCACAGTGGATCGATGGGGTTTGGTTGTGGGGCAGATGTTGCAGCACAGGAATGCGCCTTAGATCCCAGGGACCTGCTGCTTCCGCTGGTGTGCTGGAAGACATTTGCTTGGCAATCAAAGGCATTAATAGTGGTTTTCGTTGACCACCTGTTCCGGGGGAGGTTTTTAATTACCTTTTTGGTTGCTGGCCAGCGTGCTAATGCCTGTACATGGCTCTTTCCCTCTGTTTGGTTCCCCCAGCCTGAGCACAAAGCGAGCACTAAATTGCCGCCTCAGAAGCGTGGCAGCCTTTGGAAGGGGTGGCACGCTCTTCACGTATTTTAGCTGTATCTTGCAATCTGGGGTGCCCGGAAGTGGCATTTCAAGGGAAGGAGCTCACAGGAGGCTTCAGGAGCAGTTGGCAGCCGGGATGCTGCTGGTGTCACTCAGGTTTGTGTGCTGGAGGGCGCCTTGGGAAAGGCGCATCCTTGCCATGGGTAGGGTTTGGAGGAAGGAGAACGAACCGCCATGCCTGCTGCTGGTTTTGGACACGATCTCCTAATCCAAAAGGTGGGAAATGTGGAGTGATATCTGAAGTGTGTGTGTCCCAGCGTGTGGGCCTGGAGCTTGGTGGGGAAGTCATCGTGTAGGGGGAGCTGTGTGGGAATGAGTGGGGTTTCAGCCCGCCAGTGATTCCAGCGTTGGCTTGGCTGTGCTTCCAGAGGGTCAGTTGGTGGCTTTTGGTCAGTTTGGATTTGCTTTCCTTAGCTGTAGTGGGTGCCTTTAAACAGGGGTGCTCAGGGGCAGCTGGGGGTAAGGTGGTACTGCTGAGGCTGACGAGGAGCCGCCGCAGCCACCGCAGTTGTCACAGATGTCGCTGGTGTGGAAAGAGGATAACTCGGATAACGCTGCCCTTCCTCTGAGGGCTGTTAGGGATTAATGTTTGCACACAGCTTTGAGTATGTCAAGCTGTATGTAAATACCAACTGTGACTCTTCTATTCCTTCCCTCCCGCCTCAAGTAAACAACCTACATCATGGGTGCTTGCTGCAAGCCCATGCTGCTGTATGGAAGGACTAGAGCAGGGCATTGGGATGCTGCAGCGCAGTGCCACCTTCCAGGGTGGCTCTGACACCGGCTGCCACTGCAGCAATGGCGCTGGAGCCCAGTTGGGCTGGGGTGCTGGCTTATCCCCATCCCTGTGAAATGCTGCTTCTGGGTTTAAATGCACCTTCATACAGTAATCCTTGTACGGAACAAGAGCTCCATTAGTCCGTGTTGCTTTGGACTCAACGTCCCATTAATTCTTGACTTGGCTTACTCTTGACGTGGGATGCTTAAAGAGGGAGGATTAATCAGCGGTTTTTAGCTGCTCTGCCCTTGTGTTTGTCTGTCTGTGACAACGGGCAAAACACCATTAGAAGGAACGGATGGGGAAGGCGAGATGGATGAGGCTGCACTGGGCATTTTACTGCTGAGCTCAGGAGCTTGTTCCCAAAAGTTAGTGTTGTGCCTAAAACTGCGGAGGGTGGGAATTGACTCGTTGCCAGTTAGTTACTTAAACTTAAGAGATCTTTGCATTCACATTACTTATCTGGAGTGCTGGCAGGCTAATAAATTCAAGGGACTGTTCAAAACATCCTCAGTCTCAAATGTAATCCTATTAAAATAATTGAGTATTTCCAGGGTAAAGAATTCCCTTGTCCCCCGTGCCCAGGAGAAGACATGGCGGGTAGCCCGGGTGTCCTCTGCGCATCATTAAGCCCTGCAATTCCCGGCAGCCAGGCCTTGTTTGTCCTGGAGGGCCGGTTCAGAGGGTCCCTGTTTCCCTGCCTTGTGGAATCGGGTGGGTTTTGTCCTCCCTCTGTGTCCGAATGGGGCTGGTGCACCTCCACTACAATGGGGGAATGCCATTTTCCTCTGGGATCTGTACCTCGAATGGAAGGAATGCCAAACCGAACCCACCTGCTCTAGCCAGGGTGTCCTGTGACACTGCGGGACGCAGCCTTGTGCGTTGGCTGCAGATAGGATGCTGCGGAGATCGCAGCAAATGGCTTTTTCCCTGTTTTGATCCTCTCAGGCAGTTATTTTCAGAGAGGGGCGCCGGTCCCCACTGCCTCCTGCTTTCCCAGGTGAAGACACAGGTCTGGTCTGTGGGCTGTGTTGTTTAGCAGGGCTGGGACAGCGGGCTCTCCAGGTGCCGAGCAAAGCATGGCCTCCCTTGCTGCTGTCAGGAGACAGCTTCTCCCGTTTGGCTTCTGATAATCTTCAAACGCCGGCGTGACCTGGATTTACAGCCCGGGGAAGGAAAAGGCAGGAGGAAAAATATCTCGGAAAGCTTTTAAGGTGGCTTTGACAGCCGTAAACCAGCGAAAATAAGCCCAAGTTCTTCCCTGTTCTTTTGTAGGTCACTTCAGGGGAAATGGGAGCGAATCAGAGAGCTTCAAAAGCGAGCCCCGGCCCAGTCGCTTCCAGCAGCTAACCAGAAAAGTCGCTTCCTGTGCAGCCCACAAACCTCACATTCCCCTTGGCAGGCTCTGTGCACCACCTCTGAATAACTTGCCACAAAGAGGACGTGAAGTTCTCTGGGTTTGGGAAAGCAAACACGTTTATTTTCGTCTGCTTTTCTGCGGCAAAGGCGGCTGACCCATGCCCCTCCCTTGCATGGGCTCACCCGTGGACCCAGCAAGCCTGGAAGGCAAGGAGAGGAGGGTCTCCTGTTGCTCACACCCTCGTGGCCATGCAGTGAGATGTTGGTCACCCCGCTTTGCTGTGCGGAGCGTGAGCCATGGTGCGCGCCTCGTGCTTGTCACCCGTGCGCTTGGGTTACCTTGGGTTGAGCTGCTTTATGGCGTGGCGCTCTCGGTGAAGCAGGAGCAGCAATGGCCGCATAACTCAGCAGGGCTTGCCCTTGGAGTGATTTAGCTGGGCTGGCTGATGGCCGAGGAGCCGTATTGATTTGGAGCTCCCGCTGGAGCTGGATTCGGAAAGCGCCGCGGCACCTGCGAGGCGCTCGCCTGAATAGAGCCACTGAGAAAAGCATTTCAGCTCCTGGCATCGCTCCTAATGCGTTTTGTATGTGTCTATACCACAGGGAGTAATGTGTGGTTATTGTTGAAATATTATCTACATGGGTTTCCAGAAGATGAAGAAAAGGCACTTTGCTGCAATAACTGTTGTGGACATGCTATTGTGATAATGCCTCGGTGCTTTTCTATTGAGATATGTGGCTCAATATATTTTCTCCTCCCTGTGTATGGTTTTAAACACAGCCGAGCAGATCTGTCTGATAAATGGGGCTTTGAGGGCTGCTTTCAGGTGGCCAGCAAGTTTGCCTTGAAATGTTTATTTCCTGCAATCATTACTGAAGTCTGAGGTGCTTGGATCTCGCAGGTAATGCCCATCGGCTGCTCTAGTAGCTGCCCCACGCATGTAGCATGAAATATTGTTGCTCGTAGGAACGCGATGGAAGAAACGAACCTCTCCAAATTGCTTTGAATCACTGCATCTGTTGAGGTGAGCTCATGGGAAGAGGTTGTATCGTGTCGTGGCTTTACATGCGGGCTGCTGGCAATGGGAGTCTCCTCGCATCCACCCCGTTTGTGGGAGGAAGTGCCCGGGGTGTGTTGTAACTTCGCAGGAAGGTTTGGTAACGTCCTCGGGGGCAGCACAAAGCGGCAGCTTCTGCTCAAAGCCATTTCAAACGCAGCTCAAGAAATGCTTCGAGCAGGGGCTGTTTGTGTGAAAGGCAGTTGGGCAGATGCTGGTGTGGGGAGCCCGGAGGTAAAGGCAGGGGTTGGGGCTGTACCTCAGCGCTCCTGTCTCCCTCGCTCAGCTTTCCACAGCTTTTCCCTTACAAAGCAGAATGGGGTTTATTGTCTCATCACCGAAGTTGCAGAGTAAGTACTTGCGTCCCGGCTGATGGCTGCCAGGGCCAGGAGGTGGACTGGACCAGACTGAAACCCAAACCCCATCAGTTTGGAGGATGCAGCAGGTGCTGGGCTTGCAGCTGAAGCGAATGCAAATCCCCCCTTTAATTGTTTTCCTTGATTAATACCACGCAGGTGAAGTATCAGTCAAGACTTTCCAAAGGAGGAGGCAACTTTCAAGCATTGCATTTGTTTTACCTTGGGAGAACTTAATTAGCTGTCAGCAGCACAACACATGAGTGGTGGCTTTGGAATGAAATTATGAAATCTCAGCTCCTGAGGCATTTTTCTCCTTCCTTCCCAGGCAGAGGGAAACGCAGCAGATTTGTTTAGATAGAAGCTCCGTCATTTTGGGGAAAGGCTTTTTACCCATGCGGTTTCCCTGTGTTAATTACAGACGTGTGTAACCCTTTGTTTCTTACTTGCGAGTGAGCGCTGACCCAGCGAGGATGTTAAATCAGGGTGGAAGCGCGCTTCAAGCAATGCCGGGATTGCGCTCTTCCAGTTCTCCGTTTAATGGGCTAATTTCTTAAGTGATTGAACTTCTGTCATTCAACTGGATTCCATGGTAATTTACTGATTTGACCAATGCAATAAATAAAGCACAGCCAGCAAATCACTTGAACGGTCCTAATTTAGAGCTCCTCACTTGTGCTGACACATGATGGAAGCGTGGCATGGTTATCGGGAGGATTGATGCCTGGGCTGAGCGTGGAGAAGGAAGGAGCCTGTCTGGAGGTGCTGACGTATCTTCCTGTTGTGGTGGGTGTGCAGGGATGGGAGGTGCTGGGACAGTGCGCCAGGATCAACAGCTTTGCTGGAGCGCTATTGGTGGTGTTACCCAAGTTTCCCTCGGGAAGCCTGGGATTCCGGAAGGGACCCTGGGAAACAGGAGGAGGATATTGAGATCCCAGGGAAAATCTGCAGGAATGCTTGACCAACTCCTGAACAGCGTGTTCATGTGGAGTCACAGTGAAAGCGGTGGGGAATTGGTCTGGTGGCTGCAAATTTGCAGGATGAATAGGTCAACGTAGTCAAACCAAGGCATAAAACTGACACCGAGTGTCCCTGGGCCCGGCAGTGGCTTGGTTGTTGCAGTGGGACGGGGATCAACCAGAAGGTGCATGTGCTAATTTGCTGCTTTAATATCTGCAGGTTGTTCTCAGTCTGTAAGGAAGTGATTGTATCCTCGGTAGGATTTGTAGAAACACGGTTTTAAAGGAGCAGAGAAGGGCAGCATCCGTGTGGGTCCTCCCTGTGGCTTCCTCCTGCTTATCTGCTTGGGAGTGTTTGGAATTGCGGTTCCTGAGTATGTGTTTTATTTTCTTTTACCAAACACGAAGCCAGCACTTTAGTTATGAGCTTACGGGTGCTGTACAGGGCTGGTATTTGCTGCCTGGTGAAGGTCCGGCTGAAGGCAGGGGCTTGGTTTTGCATGGCAGGCAGTGCTCAGTGGTGCTGTGTGTGCTGGCACCGGGTGGGCTCGCCGGCAGGTTTGGGGCCTTCCTGTTGGGATGTGATTTGACTTGAAAACAAGGAGGCTTCTTGGTGCTGCAGTGGGGATGGACACAGGGAGCTGCAGGGAGAGGTGGCTCCTGGCAGCTCGGATGTGGTCTGTTACCTGTGGCCTGAGGTTCTGGGGGGGACCCAGGGTCCTCGCTTGCAGCTTGGTGTTTTTTGGAGTGGGTGCCCGTTGCCATTTCAAAGTGCTGAGGTTTGGCCACGCTGCAGCTCCTTGGAGCTTCCTACAGTGATGGGCAGCTCCGTTTGTAGCCAGGCTCAGTTGACCTGGTGCATCTCGCATGTCTCTGCCATGTTGGCATTTCACCTGGGTGCCAGCACCCCGTCGGTCCTGTCAGTGGTGCCCTCCCGTGCCCCCAGGGGTCAAATGTGTGCTAAAGCTGCTTGGAAACGGGGGGTTGCAAGAGAAGGAACAGGCGAAAGCATCAATATCTAATACAAGTTGTGTTTCCAGCCCGGCTCTAACCTTCAGCCTCCTGTGACGAGTCCCTGTGGACCCTGTGATTGAGATTCCCGCTTTCCGAGGCGACACGGAGAAGGATGGCCAAGGGCTCTCCACTTACTTGTGGCAACTTGTGACAAACAATTTCAGATTTGGCAGATGCAACGAAATTGTTAGCTGTACCCTGACACTACTGCTGGGGCTCAGGAATGTGTTTTTGTAGCAGATGGAGCTATTAGTTAGCTGTGCTATCTTGAAGAATTGCTTTCCCAGGTAATCAGCTCTGCTCATTTAGGATGTCGTTTCCCCACCTCGATATGTCAGCCGCGGAAGCGGGAATGATTAATCACTGCGGCTTGGACACTGCACAAGAATAACTGCGAGGAGGGAATCGTTCTGCGGAGCACCAATGCCACAGGGAGTTTAAAGTGCTCTGATGCAAAGCAAACAAGATGGAAAAGATGACCGTGATGCTTCCCGATGGCTGTGTGTCGGCCCGCAGAGTTTCTGTGGCAACCTCAGGATTTGCAATTCATGGGGAGCCTGGAGCGAGACAAAACTTTTCAGCCTGACCGGCAGCCTCCTTCCCCTCTGCCTGCCGTGGGGGTCCGTGCCAGAGCAATGCACCCAGGAAACCTGCCTGAAACACGGATGCCTTCCCCATTCCCAATGGATCTGTGCTGCAGGAACTTAGAGGTTGATGGGAGCTGTGTTAGCAATTAGCTCTTGATCCTGCTGTGGACTTCTTATCAGAAAGGTTGGGTCTGTTGGACAGGGGACAAAAACACTGTAAAAGCAGCACATTTTACCCCTCCTGGGTTAAAGGTGGAAAATGAGATTTGCTGTTTCAGTTACTGGTATCCTAGTGAAGAAGGCTGATCCTTCTTAGTTCGCTCTGGTCGATCTCAAGGCTTCAGCCTTCTGGTGGCTGCCTCTGTCTTCATTTCATCCCTTTGCAACTCAGTTGGAGTATTTCACAAGACTTGGTGCTGCCGTGTACCATATCGACACAAGGTGCAAAAGAGGGCAGCCTGGGATTTGTGATGTGCAGGGGCTTCAGCTCTAGGGTGCGACCCAGCAGTTTAACCTGGTCATGCAGCCACCTCTTCTGATGCTCAAAAGGAGCTGCAGAGGGGTTCGTCTTCTGCTGGAGCTGATGGGAATGGTCCTGCCCTACCACTGCGTTTGGTGAAGCTGCGCTGAAAAGTTGCATCCCAACATCATCAAAAGCCCGGTGTGGGGCTGGAGTGAACCTCCCCAAAACAGGCTCTGGGTGCTGCCTGTAGCTGGGTGTTCCCTCGGGCTGCCTGGGGTGATGGACGGGTCTCCCTGGAGCAGCTCGGCGTGTTCTGCAGATCCACACCTCATCCCAGATGCTTCCAAAGTTGAGTTAAGCTCATGTGTGATTCCCAGGTGGAGGGGGAAGCAACATGTGTTGGGATAGGGGAACTGCACAGCCCCAGAGCATGTGCTGGCCTCGCCAGGGAATTAAAGGGTATAATTGGCAGCGTGGTGAGGATGTTTACCTCTGAGCGTGTTCGTGAACTTGGCTTCTCCGTACCCCGCTCAGGCACGTCTGCTGCTGCAAAGCTGCTCCTTTATTTCCGAAGGCCCTAATGCCTGCAGTGAAGGTCTGCAGTTAATTGCCTGGATGCACGCTGCAAGGAAGGCGAAGTGTTACAAGGAGATAGCCGTAGATGGAGAGGCTGAGGGAGTAACCGGGGGCATCTGCCTCCGAGCCGGCCTGTGAAAATAGTGGGGTTTGAACTTTTGGCATCAAATGGTTTATATAAGAACGTGTGAGGGTGTTTCCTCCCCATCACATTTGATCTTTCTGAGTCGCGAGACCTTTTTGTGGTTGGCAAGGCTCCTGTAACACGTTCCTCTTTAAGCCAGCGCTGAAGTTGCCGAGCATGTTGGAATGGAAGCGCTCGATGGGAGGCTGTACAATTTGTTCAGGCAGTGGCACTGAATGAGGTGTTTCTGGTGGAAAGCAAATGGGGTTTTGAAGCTCTCCTGCACGTCCAAGGGGAGTTTGGTGTGCGAGGGCTCACGGGACGGCAGCACAAGCTGCTGCTTCGCTTGCCAACGTCCCAGCGAGCGCTCTCGGGTGTGATGTGGGGCACCTGGCTTGTTCCGAAATGGGAAAGTCTTGCCTAAAATACCGAGTAAAAAATGCCGGGATGTGGGCCCCGTCGTTGAAAATGTTTCCATGTCAACTTCAGGGATCTGTCTGTGCCCCCATCTGCCGTCATCGTGACGGGCGAGTTTCTTGGCTCCCGCTTCCCCGCTTGTTTCGACTGAGTAGGAGCATCCTGCCGCGTGGAACCGCACCAGACTGCGGCTGAGTCAGACGTGATTGAACTAGTTAGATTAGCACTTCCCACGCGAGCTCTCGAGCGCAGGGAGCTTCCACTGCAGGGGGGAGAGCTCTGAGGGCTGTGGGGCAAGTGTTATTAAACCCCCAGGGAATCACTGACAATGATTCCTGCATGTTGGAGAGCAGAGAACCTGCCTGGCCCGAGGGAAGGTCCCTTGAAGGTGGCCTTGCAGACCTTCTGCGTGTTGCTGAGCTTGTGCTTGCTGTGTGTTGAAGGTGACTTTGTGCTCTGATTTCTGGCTGTGACCCTGGTGTTGTCTTTAAACAGGTACTCAGGTCCTGCTCTATCATCTTCTGCCGACGGGCTGGCAGCATCCCGCATTGAGATTCACTATGTCTGTGTAAATAACTTGGGGCTAAGAAACACACCGTGGAGTAACGCAGTGGTGCTTGGTGTGAGTTTGCGTGCCGTGATTTGCAGCCCCTGGTGATGGAGGTCCCGTCTTCAGTGCGTGTCTTACGTGGTTCCCAGGCTCTCGGGGTGAACGTTGAGCACGTGGCCAAGTGTTTTGCTGAGTCTCAAGCTTAATGAGGTGCCATGTTGGGAACAGAGTTGTGCTTCAGCCTGGAGTTCGTGCTGCAGAGTGCCTTTAATGTGAAGTGACACTTGTCAAAATAAATGAGCGCGGTTTTTATTGCGTGTGCACTCGCTCGTAAAATCCGCTGGTCTGCAGTGGCTCTTAATCATTGATGGGAATTAGCCAGGTTCTCCTGCAGTTTAATTACTAGCATGTCATGTTTAAACTCTCCCGTGATGAACTAATGGCTACATTACATGCGCTGTTTTGTAATGGCTAGCGGGCAAAATAGAAGCACACGTGATGAGCGTGGATGGGGCAGGGTGCTTGGTCTGCGGAAGGCCGAGGTGCAGGTGCTGCGTGGGGGCTTGTGCTCACTACCACCAACTGTCCACATTGCATTTAGGGCCGGGATGTGTCCTGGAGCAGGAT
Source organism: Amazona ochrocephala (assembly GCA_039720435.1). NCBI lineage: Eukaryota > Metazoa > Chordata > Aves > Psittaciformes > Psittacidae > Amazona > Amazona ochrocephala. The sequence continues at coordinate 7,721,314 of CM077895.1, forward strand.
GTGTTTTGTCCTTCCCCAGGAATCGTGTGTTGGTGTGACAAGGGGGCAGATTGAGCTGGCGCTTCCCTTCTGCATCAGCATCCCTGTGTCACTGGCCTTGTGCTCTTCCTTCTGCTGACGCTGTGCTGGTTGATGTGGTGGTATCTTGGTGTTCATTCCATATTCACAGCTGCTTTCGTAGCCAGGTTTAATTACTTTGATAAGCAAAAGCAGGAACATGTTGTGTTGTTTCCCTTGTCCTTGTCCTGGGGGTTAATGAGGAAACAGTCAGGGGAGTGACCAAAGATGCAGACTTTGGAAAGGAGTTTTTCTTTCCGTGTGGTTACTTCCAGCCTTTGTGAGAGTGCTTGCAGGCTGGGTCTGTCATGGAGTTTGCACACTAATTGTTTCACAGGGTTCTCAGAAGATGACGGAGTAGTTAAACAGAATGGCAGGTGGAGCAATAGATAGCAGTAAACTGAGAGATGCTGCAGGAGACGTACTCCTACAGGCTGTCTGGGATTCAGGGTGCCTCTGCTCATGGCTGCAGCTAAACACAACAGGGATGGCTGTGCCAGAGCGCTCCAGTTGGAAACCTGGTCTGTTGGGAAAGAGCTTGTAGGCAGCTGCTCTCGCATCCTTCTGGGGAGCAGGAATTGCACCCCTCGTCTAGGATGAAATTCCTGATTGCTGAGGAACGGGGGAACTGAGTCACGATGCATGTTGTCAAGGAGACAAATAAAGCCTGTTGAACTGTGCGGAATCCTATTGGAGAAGCTGGCGCGTTTCCCCTGGGTTTGAGAAGCACTCTGAGGCAGCGAGGTTTTCCAGATGTTGTGTGCAGCTGTTGCCTTCACAATATAGCTTTCAGAATTGCATACCTGAGTACAAGGCAGCAAACTCATCCTCCTGTCTCCTCCCTGCGCTCCAAAAGTCCTCTGTGTGCCTTGAGAATGCTGTTTGCTAAGTAGCCACACTTGGTAATGACTAGGTAAGAGGAGACGATGTGCTGGCTTCTAATTGGGAAGCAAATAACGCTTAAGAAGTGAGAAACTCGAAGATGCTTTCCATATGGAATAATATAGAATCAGCCTTTCAAATGCGAGGATCGCCTAACTGCTTTTGGAGGGGATTAAGGGGGGGTGTCTGTAAAGCACCAGCAGTTCTGCCATATAGGAGGTCTCATTGTCACTACCAAGGGAATTGGGCTGAGCTTCCAGTATTAATTTCCCGCTTTTCCCTTGAGGTGTTTGTTTAGCTGCGGCTGAGGGGATTTGGGAATATTGAGGATGTGGCTGCATGGACACTGCTGCGGCCTTCCCGCTGTCCGGAGGCTGATTTCCATAACACTGCTGTTGGAATTCCCTCGCTGGAGCAGCCCTTGCTGCTCGGAAGCCGAGGAGAGCGTGCTGTGAAAGCAGCCGAGATGCCTCCTGACGCGGGGCTGGGCTGCATCCAGATGCGCGCCCATCAGCGCCTCTGCTCAGATCAGAAGTGACAAATTATTGATAATTAGCGCTGCTTTTTGTTTCACCGCTGCAAAAGCGGGTTTCCAAAAGCCAGTTTGGTTTTATCTTTGGCCTCGGGAACTCCAAAGCAGTTTGTACTTACTCTTAATTGCTTGTTTTATGGGTGAGAATTAAACTGTAATGGGAACGGCAGCGCGAGGAGGCAGGGGCAGAACTGCTGCGGTGTTGGAGCAGCACGGAGAGAAATGGGCACCGAGGTTGTCCAGCGCTTGGCAAATTCCAGTTTTTATCAAGTTGAATCATGCAGCCATTTCCAAGGATTCTATAACTAAGTATAGTAATGAAATTGTATGTGAAGTCGGGAATGTTACCCGGATCTGCCTTGATGTGTGCAAGATACTGCACGTCAACAGAGTGGTACAGATTGTGTTAAATGGGCCTGAAATAATCTTCAGGAAAGAAAATCGTTTTCTGTTCTTCTTGACACAAAGAGTTTGTCACAGATATGCATTCTTATCCACATCTTGTTAGTAAAATCATTATACTTTTCATTACAACTTTTATGCAAATACGCCTGTTTTCCTTTATTAGCCTTACATGAATAAGCTGTAATTATAGGCTGAGGTGATATTAATGTGCAACAATTAAATATGTAATTACTGTGTGTAATTACTGCTTGAGGGATGTGTGGAGCAGCCTGTGCACGCGCTGACGTAGGACTCGTGGTGCTGGTGTGTGGAAGGGGTGGATGGACCTCGCTCCAGGGACAGCACGGGCCGGTCGCTCGTGGCTCTCTGCAGAGGAGATCTGCTTTCCTCTTAGCCTGTTGTCACTCTGATGCTGTGAGATCGTTTGACTTTAGCTCCTTGCCATTGAAGCGGAAGCCAGGCAGCAAGATTGCCTCGGGGGTATGTCTTGAAGAGGGATGCAGGTGAAGCAGGAATGTTTCTGTGCTGGAATAGGGACTCGAGGACGTGTGATTCAGGTTGTGCTGGATGCACGCGTGTCCTTTCTTACCTTGAAAGAAGGCAGCAGCTTCTGTTCTGGGCTAGCTTTCGTTTGCTGTCCGGTGGGATGATATTCAGTTGTCCTACTTGCGTCCCTCCTTGGCCACTGCAACACACGTACCCTTTGAAGTGGGATATTTAAGGAACCTTTTTTCAGGCTGCTTATTGTATCTTGTTTAATTTCTGTTAATCGCTTTGTGCACGTGGCTCATAACGTTTAGGCAGTGGGAATTCTTCCGCCGTGTGACACGCTTTGCTGCCTTCGCAGTGGGTGCTGCAGAAGGAACACCAAAAAGCAGCCCCAAACCAAATGAGAAACACTGACCTCAAGGTACCTGCCAAGGTTGTGTGCTTGGCCACAGGTCCAGCGAGCTTTCGCAATGGTTGAGGAGGCAGTGAGGCATTTTCTAACACAGAGGATGTCAGAGTCTTGCTCTGGGAGCCTTTCAAAGGCTTTGTTGCTGCTTGTAGGGTCCCAGTGGTGGAGAAGGGTTTCGATGCCACCAGCCATGGAACTGTGCTTTTAGGGGGCCTGTGAGTAATGAAGAGATGGGTTGGCAAAGGCGCACATTTAAGCAGCTTTGCTGTTTTCACAGTAACCTTGTTCAAGAGCTCCCAGAACTGTAATTCCCTTATCTTTGGATTTGGGTGAGTTTTGATGGCTGACAAGGCAGCGAGGCCTCATCCAGTGGCTTCTCTTTGGGCTCAGGCTCTCCTTGCTGCCTGCTGATCTGCATCCCAGGGCTTGTGCCCTGCTGGGATTCCTGTGCTCCCTGTCTCTGGCTTGGAGAAGGAGTTATTGTGCCAGTAGGAATTGTTTGAAGAACTGAATTTGACCCGTTCCCTTCGGGCAGGGAGCAGTTAATGCTGCAGTGTTGACATCACAGGAGCGATTTGAGAAGCATTACTCGTCAAATCCCTCTGCTGATGCATATGTAGGCATAAATAAAAAGGCCTCAAAAGTTGTTGCAGTATTTATTAACCTCGCCTTGCCTGCAGGGGCTTAACGTGGCTGCAGAAGCTTGGTAAAGGCTTTAAATAGTTGCTGCGTTTGTCCTAAATTTGTGTTTTCCCTTTCCTTTGCTTTCCTTAGGTAAGTGAATCCGTTGAGGCCGTGATGTGAGTGGTGATGAGCATGGGGAGCTGCCGAGTGCGGATGCTGGGAACCATCAGCCACGAGCCACTTCATGCGTGAGTGTGGGAGCGATGGCCCCTGTGAGCTGCAGCGTGATGATGGGGGGGAACAGCGGGGATGGCCTCGGGTGCTCTGGACACTGGGGCTGCAGCCTTTCCACTCCCCAACAGAGCACCCATAGCCTCCAATGGGGTGGTGCTGTCACAAAAACCCATCCAAAATGTGCTTCAGCATCACTGAGCTTGGCTGGGATTCTCCCGTTTGGGCGAGGAAAGGAGGACTCAGAACACGTCGTCTCCCAGCTCTGTACTGCAAAGCCTGCAGCCTTCCCCATCTTGTTGGTTTTGGTTCTGATTTCCTGTGGTATATTTAGGAGTGCTACTCTTCAGTGAGTGAGTCTCAAGTGCAGCTTGATTCCTTGTTTTGGGAGTGCTCTCCCATTCCGTGCTGGAGGGGAGCACGAGGAGGTGGGACGCGGGAGGGTTTGTTTGGGCTTTTAAAGATATGCTTAGTGCAGAATTAAACTCAGAGGAGTGCCTGGAGAAAATACGATTGCTCTGATCAGATTCTCTGAATCCTTTTTGTCTTCTCTAGTAAGCAAGAAGAGCTGGTAGAGGGAATTGTGTGCTGGGAGGGGAATTTTAACAGCAACAGATAGGCAAAGGGGGAAGTGGCTTCAGTGAATAAAGGATGCAGGCTGAAAAATGACAGATCGTTTCCGTGCTTCAGGAACACAACCTTTCACGTCCTCGAGTTCAGCTACTCAGGAGAGGGTGCTGCATTTGGGGGGTGCAATCACGGCTGGCCACCCCAATGCAGAGGTGAGCATCCTCCTTTGCTAGGGCTGGGGCCTGTTACACAGAGATACAAGCGCCTTGTGGAGGGTGATGGATGCTCTTGGGATCTTTCTGTGTAAGAGTCCAGTTAAATAATGCAGAATGTGGTTGCAGATGCCACTCAGGGTCAGTTATTTGCAATTAATTCCAGTTAAAGCAGAAAGCTTGGTCCATTTCCTAAGAAAGAAAGTATTAAAGCTTTCATGTATATCAGTCAGAACTCATGCTCTAAGCTGGGCAGGCTGGTCCAAATGTGCCAGCAGCATTCCTGATGGACTCCTGCCTTCTTCACCTGGGAACTGAGGAGCGCTGGTGCCTGGCTTGCCTTGGGCGGGCTCCACGCTCCAGCAGGGAGCATCGGTGGGCAAGAGGCATGAGCCAGGCACAGGGGATGCCTGGTGGGAAGGAGAGGGGGAAATGAGGGCCGGGAGCAGGATGAAGCAGTGCTCTAAGCAGGACCTGTTAGTCAGGAGCACTCATGTGATGTTCTAGAATCCCACCTTTGAGCAGTTGTATTCAAGCGCTGAGATAAAGGCATCAATCTAAGTTCCTGATTGTGAGGGTTTTCATGCAGCGGCTAATTACTGAACGCAAGTACCTTATTCAGAGTTCCCTTTCTCCGCCTGCGCGATAGCCGTAATCCTGTATTTGTGCGGCTGTCATTCCCATGGTAACAGACGAGTGTCTGGAGCAGGAGATGATTAAATACCGAAAAGTACATTAAAATAATGTTCAGGCTCCGACTCGGAGGCTTTCACATGGAGGCAAACTTCAAAAAAGCCACCATTTCTACAAAAAGCAATTTACTCAGCAGTGATGTTCCCTATTCCCAGCGCTATCACTGAAGGGATGGGTTGGAGTAACAGCCGCTCCCTCGCAGCCCATCTCCTGCTCCTCCCGCCCCGGAGAAATCCTAATCTGATGTTTGTGTCATCAGTCTGTTGCCATGGAAACCTTGTCACCAGCATATCATGACCTCACGGAGGGACGGCGGGGGAGGAGAATGTGGGCTGAAAGACGGTGTTGGAAATGATGATCAGAAGAAGGAAAACAGCCCCGCGCCTTGGTAGGTGTCACGCAGTGGGAGAGCAGGAGGCAGCGGGGCTGCAGCGGAGGTACCGGGAGTCGGTGGATGTCCATATGCGACGGCGCTGCTCTGTCTCCTGCTCTTAGTTTGCTTCAAGCCCTGCTGAAGCCCTGACCTTGTTGTCTGCCCCATCGGGGTCCCAGCAGTGCCACCAGCAGAGGAGCAGCTCACTCCCTGCAGCCTGCACCTTGGGTAGTGGGGTTGGTGCAGGATGCTCGTGCTTCCCCTCCACAGCATCAAGTGTTTGTCATCCGCGCACCTGCCATCTCTGTGCCCCACGGCACGTGTGGATGAGGGTGAAACAAGAGGTCTGGTTTTGCTGCAGCACTGTGGCTCTGTAGAAGGGGAAGGAGTTCACAGCGATCTGGAATGCCAGATTTCAAGATGGTGCTTTTTTATGCATTTAAGAAATCAGGCTTTCGTTAATGAAAGCCACAGCTGAAATTTCAAAGGGGATTAAGCAAGGATTAATAAAGGAGAGGTAGTGAAGAGCTTTGATTACCTGTCATGGAGATAGCTGAACAATGTGCCGTGGTGATGAGACGACACAGAGGCTTCTTGCGTACTTGGGGTATTGACTGGCAAATGTTGCAGCTTAGGATGCTTTCTGCTTGTTTGTGCTGACAACAGATTGATGCCATGAATTTCACCAAGCGAGGAGTTTCCCATAAGTGCTGCTGTCCTCCCCTTGGCGTGGGGCAGGTGGGGGGTGTTTTGCTGTAAGGTAAAATGCCACATCCACTGGATGGCTGCTGTCTGACCCCTTTCAGAGCTCTCAGTCAAGGCGTGCTGGTGGGGTTAGGTGTTTGTCAGAGGGTGGCTGCAGCATTGAGGACTGGCCTCTGGAAGGAGGTTCTCATCCCCAGCCCAGTGCTGTGTGTGGTGGAGGCTGAGCCCATGGGGAATGGCTGCAATTGATCTGCAGGAGTGGGACTTGGAGCAGGTGCTTGTGTCGCGCCGCCTTTGAGCTCAGCCACTTCCAAACATCAATCCTGTAGCAAGCCAAGACGATAAAATAGCGGAGCGCATACAGAAAGTTGCTGTTCAAATGTTATCTCTGTTTGCAGGTGCTTAAAGCAATGAAGCCACATAAAGAAAGTGTGGTTGTCTGCATATTTCATGTATTTTTAATGCAATCCTTTGTAGTACTAATAAGATCTTGGCGCAGCTTGAACCTCAATGAGTGCTCATTGCCTTAGCAACGTCCTGATGGAGGTGTGCGTTTGACACAGGGAATCTGCACCTTGGCTCATCGCCTCGCCCCTTGGGGTGGTTTACTGGGCTATAGAAGGCGGGGGGCAGGGGTCCCATTTGGAGCTGGGCAGCCTGCAGCAGGGAAGGGTTTCTGAAGTGCTTGAGCATTATTTCCCTCTTGCAGTCGGCAGTGCTGAAAGAGATGAGTAAATACAGATCTCTGCCGTCCATAAACTGTGAAGTCCTGCCTGCAACTTCAGCCTTCCCGTCTTTATTGGCGTAGTTATGGCTTTTCACATGTGTTAGGTTTTAACAAACAAGAGTTCTCCCTCTGGAGAGAGATGCTATGAGGAAAAGTATTGTTCTCGGAGCATCTTGTCTGACGCTTAGCCTTAAGAGATGTGCAACTTCAAAGGACACATAGCAGTAGGCCTGCTAGGCTCTTTCTGCTCTTCCTTTGTTCCATTTGCAATGTGTGCTGTCTAGGTTTGTGTTAGACTACAGCCTGCAGTGGCTTTACAAGACAGCTGTGCAAAGTTAGAGTAGTGCCGTAATGCTTTCTGCAGGGGTTTGGATGCTTCTTCCCGCGGCTGCTGCCGAGGGCTCCGCTGTTTGGAACTCTTTTCCCTTGTTGCTCTGAGATGCCTTCACTGTGCGCTGCAGACAGGGAAGTGATGAAGGTAGGAGCAGAATCCCCTTTGGAAGTAGGGCAACCTCGCTCTGCCAGGGTTGTGTAAGTGCAGCCTTCCCTCACCCTCCTGCCCGCTCCTGCCTCCAGCGGGATTTATAACCGAGTTCCTGCAATTCTATATTTGGCTGATATATTGAAAACCGCAATCGCTGACAGTGGCTTCCTTTAATATAAAAGGAAGTAGATTTATGGGAAGAGGAGCTCTGGCATGGCAAGTACCCTTGGTCGCTGCTCTTCTAGGCAGCCCACTCCTCCGGTGTGTCTGAGCCGGGTGCGCTGTTCAGGAGCAGGATTGGGAGCTGTGTGCACCTCGGATGTCCAGCTCCTGGGAGACAGCCCGCAGGTGCGGGGCTGCGGTTACACAAAGCATGGAGCAGTGGAGCTGCATGGTGAGGGAGCCTGGAGGTGCCACCCTTGCTCAGTGTCATTTGGCTCCCAGAACAAAGGAGCTGTAGGTAAAAATCCATCTAGAAAGAAGGGCTGGCAAAGCACCGAGGTTGGCAGCAGAGCCCTTAATCTAAATTCATTGTAGAGGGTTTCACAGAGAGATCACTTCCCATTTTTTGCTTGCAGAACAGGAATTCAGTTGCAGACGTCTTTATTTTTGTTCTTTTTGATGAATTCTCTGAATTCTGTGTCTAATTGTGCTCAATTATTGCAGCCCAGTGCAGATAGGTTAATAGTTTCTAGGCAGTGATGTGCATTGATTTCTTTCAGAGGCCTTGAGACAATAGTCAATTTACAAAGAGGAGTAACTTTGGTTTACTGTCAGTTGCGGGGGGTTTGCGTTGCTGCTGCTGTGTTATTGGGAGCCTTTAGATTGATTCAATTTGAAAGTGAATGAGAAATGAGCGTGTTCCTGTGCGGACAAGTTTCAACTAAATTATTAAATGAAGTGGTTGGCTCTTCCAGCTGAACTAAACCAGTAGAAAAACTATAATAAACTACTTCATTGACTGGGGAGAGGCTGCAAAATGGATGGGAGAAATTGAGTTCATAGATTTTTCTTCCCTGTGCCATGGAAGCGAGGATGAGCTTTTGGGGGGATGAGGGCGAAGCACGCTGGTCTGCTTTGTTCCCAGAATGAAAGTGCTTTTGTTTCATTCTTGCAGCTCTCTCTTGCTTTGCCTCTTGCCTTAGCTGGGCTCTCTTGGTAGCTCCTCCTTCAGGAGGAGAGATGCAGTGGGCAGTGCATTTGTCTTTCAAAACCACTTACGTGGTTTATCCCAGCATTATCCCAGCAAGTCTCAAATGTCCATGAAGGTGACTTGGCTCCTGGGGTGCCAGCAGATGCTCTGCACTGGGCTCTGCTGCTGTGTACATCAGGGATGGTGGGTAGATGCTTCCTTGGCACAGCTGCTGGTCTTGGTTGAGCATTGGAAGAGGCATCGTGCGTGCTTCGTGCACGGAATGCGGCTGGGATGAACCAGGGATCCCACACTGGATCCATAGGATGTGGAGCCCTGCCAGGGCTCAGTCCAGGAGTCACTGTGGTCTAATAGCAGGCAGTTTTGCGTGCAGAATAACGCGTGCTCGTTTGAAAGCTGGGGCCATGCGGCTCTCTGTAACGCTGCAGGCCAGGGAATGAAGGGTTGCGTTCCCTTAGCGGTGTGCTGCGGCACCCTGGGCCCCTCGAGGTGGCAGAACACACGCTTTTCATCAACTCTATACTTTCCTAATACAGAGTTATAGTAGCCACATAAAAGTGCACTTCTCAGCGCTGTGTGGCATCAGTAATGGGTTTTATTGGCTCAAATGCAATACGTTTTTGGTATCCAGATATTGCATCTAAACACATAAACCAGTGTTATTACCTGCACTAACTTCATGCTTAATGCTGTATTAGGAATTGGTAGGGCCCCTGTGGGGATGCTGGATTTCGGTACGAGGCAAGAGGAGAGGTACCTTTGGGATTGCCCCATTTGCAAAGTAAACAGAGAACGCTGCTTTCTTTTTCCCTTCTCCCTCTTAAAGCCAGCCCAGACCTGAAATTCGTGGAGGTCTGGGCTGACACCGTGGGTCTGTGAAGCAGGTTCACCTATCTCTGTCTTGTATGTCACAGCTCCTTGAGCCTTATCTATTTTTAACAGCACTATGCTGTAATAAGTATAGATGATAGCTGGCTTGGTAGGAGAGGCCAAAATCCCTGCAAATGCAGGTTTCTGAGAGCAACACTAGGACGCATTTAAGGTGTACTGCTAGGAGAAGGTGAGCTATCCATCAAAGGCACAATCTTGGATTTGAGTCTTCTATTTAGATTAAGCCCGTTAAGAAAGATGGATGGTAAAGCTGTTTCAGCAGCATTGTCCCCAAACCAGAACGGAATATAAAGACTCTGGAAGAAGGATTCAATTACGTTGGCAAATAGCTCCAGCAAGAGCTGGGTAGATGGAGCAGTGGGATACCGGTTCTGCATTTATATAGTTTTAAGGCAAAGCCATTGCTTTCGTTAAACCCGCCCATTCACGTAAGAGCCCTACAAGCTGCTTGCTTGTTTGGTGTGCTTTGTGGAGAAACACGTGTGAGTTACTTTAGGTAGCAGGTTTTTATGCTACTTTACTTGTCGCATATGATACGTATGCAGTAGTTCCATGTATATGGCACACATAAATGTTAGTGAAATGCCTTACCGCAGCCCCAGTGGGGAGGGTGGTTCTGCTGGTTATGCCCCAAAAGCATCAAAAGGAAGAAACAAGTCGTGTTCTCAACGCATAAAGGCCGTGCTTTGAAGGTTGAAGGCAGGAGAGGCAGCTGTGTTACTGTGCTTCCTCACAAAATGAATCAGTGCCCAAGACAAACATGGACTGGACGGTATTTGGCTCTGTGGGCTGCAGCTTCAGTCGAGGCGCGTGGTTATGGCTGTGCTGGCTGCTGAGACGTTTCCTTGCTCTTGATGGAACCGCGGTAGCTGCAACTTTGTTCTTTTCCTCCCAGTCTAGCGCTTGGCAATTAAGGAAAGCACGTGATGCTTGTCCTTTGATCTTCTTTACCTGCTTCTCACATCTCCAGCTTTGCTGGGATTCGGAGTGGGAAAGCATTAGCTGTTGCCAAGAGCAAAGGCTGGCGTGGGATGTCACTGTCAGGACAGGGTTTGAAGGGCTGCATGTGTTAATAGCCCCAAAACCCTCTGGGGGAAACTCCTGTCCTCAACAGACTCGATTTCTCTGCTGATGCCCCCTCAGAGGGAACTGTAGTGCAGTGAAGGGTTAACATGGTTTTATTCTCTGTTGTGGTTCCTCACGTTGAAGATAAATGATTGTTCTTCCCAAATTCATGTTGCTGTTCTGTGCGTTCAGGTGTTTTGTCCTCATTTTGACAGCTGTGGAAAGCCAAGGGACAGCCTGATATCGAATGCTGAGTGAGATTAGGATTAAATTAAGTAAGATGCAGGCAAACGGCTAAGTAGCTGGCGTGGTAGCTCATCTGTATGCCTTGCACCCTGCCTGTAGACGTGCCTAGCGTGGCAGTGTTTGTGCAGGATGGTGGTTGGTGGCTATCTTCCTCATGTCTTTGCCCCATGAGCGCATTGTCCGGCGGAGCTGCATTTGTGGGTGTTTGTTTCAAGGAACCTCCCCCTGCTCCTTTGAGTGGTGGTGATTCCCAAGGCGGCAAGACAAGTGTAATCTCTTTTAAGCAACAAGGTTGGGTTCAGCTGCTTTTGGGTTTCCAGTATCGCTCCTTCTGGTTGTTGCTCTGCAGCATCATTGGGGCTGGAGGGACCTCTCAAACCAGTCCTGCAGCTTGAGAACAGAGGTTTTGGGCCTCAGTGGAACAGCAGTCCAGTGATTCTGTAGCAGTAGGACCCAGATGGAGTCTGCCCGCAGCTGTGTTTGCCCGGGGCTCATCAACCATTCAGCTTTTCCTTCTTTCTTCAGGTTCAGTGGCCAACCATTATTTAAGGTGTTTTTTCCCTTCATCGCCCAAATCTTTAATGAAATCTGTGGGATTTAGGTCTGTTTGAGGGCGTGCAACACTTCTGCTGTCAAGACACAGTCCCTGTGCTGTGAGCCAGGTCCCAAGCCTTCCCTTGTGGTTCTTGGAGGTGTCAGGGAAAGTTGTGTAGGTCAGCATGGAATCGTCGCGCTCACAAGGGAAAAAATGAAAGCTGACTTCAAAGGACAACTCTGACACGGTCAATTAATAATTAAAACAGTTTTTTAATGAGCTGTGCAATTACCTGTGTGTCCCTGGAGATGATAGTTTATGGTATTATTGCTCGGTGCCCTTTCTTTAGTCATGGCAGATGACATCTGTAATTTAAAGCGGGCTAGACATTAAAGTGACAGAACTTTCATTAACCTTGTCTAAAGTTTGTTAATGACAAATGTCTCGTAAGAAAAAAAAGCTATTGTCAAAACACCATCTTAGCAAAGGAGGAGCCCCTGATCCTGCGGCTCTTTGGGCCTTTTGGGTCCTTTGGAGTGCAGGATGTTGGGGAAGGATTGGTCTGAGCATCTGTTGGGCACGCGGCCGCGAGCTTGTGGGTGCTTCCATAAACACCTTACAAGACACAGGCAGATCTGACAGCCTCAGCTCCGCAGATGCGTGTTCTCTGATGCAGTGCTTTCCATTTGAGGGACTGAGAAGTTAATTTCGTTTCCACTGGAGTCTAGATTAAAGACAGAAATTATCTGCTTGAATCACAAGCAACTTTGTAGGAGAGGGATCAGCCACGGGGAAGGCTGTGGGGAGAGATGTGTTAGTGAGGAGATTGCTTTGAAAAGGGTAAGTCAGATCTTAACATCTCTGTATTGAACGTCAGGCTGCTCGGAAATGGGATTTGTGCAGCGGGACGTCGGTGACGATACCGCAGGAAAAAAGCCACATTTTGTAGGGCATCCTCATGGTCTCCGATATGGAATGGGGAGGAAGTGCTTTGTTAAGTTACAGTTACCTTCAGGTGAACTTTGAGGAGTTTACAGCAGCACCCTGTGGCCTCAGACTCTGTTAAACTGTGTTAATTCCTGCTCCCAAGCCTGTGAGACTCAAAGTTCTGTTAATACTGACTGTGGTATCCTGGAAGCGCCTTTCATGCAGAACGCCTCTTCTCCTGATGTGTTTGGGCATCCCGAGACCTCTGTTCCAGCTGCCGGGGAGAAATGCTCTTCCCCATTTGAAATTAACCATAAGGAATGCAAATGCATGGGTAAGGGTGGCAATGTATTTCATGCCTTTGCTTGTTGTGGCAGATTGGATTGAAACAACTCGTTCCTGCAGAAGGGTTTTATTTGCCCTGAAGAAAGGATTTGCTGTGTTTGCTGAGGCCTCTGCTGTTAAAGTAACTCTGTGTGTGTGTGTATGCACATACATACATGTGTACCTGTGTGTGTGTATGGACAGAGAAGGCTCGGGCAAGCATGTGCTGCTGGGTTTGCCTCAGCTTGGTGGGGATTCGAGGTGGTTTGAGCAGGAGTTATTGCTGCTTCCTCCTGCCCATCCTCTCCGAGGAGATTTCCAGTTGCTCTTTCAGTGGTGTGAAATCAATATCAAATTAATTTGGGAAGGAAGCAAAACATCTGGATATTAATAATGCAGTTACAGCAGATGTAGGCTCTTCTTGCTTTATTCACTTCAGTTTCACTGTGAATAATCGCCCAGTAGAAAAAGTGCATTTCTTGGAAGAAGGGCAGCCTCTTGGGATGGTGTTTTCTGTCTGGCTTCTTACCGGTGTCATCGGTCTGATGCAGTGTGTGGAAGCCTGAGGATTGCCGTAGAAATGCGAGTTGCTCCTGTAAACCACCACTTCTTAATAGAGACAAGGCGAACCAAGACAGATCCTATGGATTACTGTCATCGCAACGCAGAGGAAAAGGGCAGCGCATACACTGCAGGCAGCATTATTATTAGTGGATTTTGAAGGCAACTGAGCTTATTTACAGCCTTATATGTGTGTCTGGTGATCCCAGAACACCGCTGGAAGCCTCCATACGCCTAAAAGATGAAACGTTGCTTCCTGCGTGGCAGGTCTGACCTTCCTCTGTGATGGGGGTGAGCCTTTGTGGTTATTAGTCAATCCTCGTGTAATGGAGGAGCTGGAAGGAGATGGGGATAGCTATTATGTATGTTTATCTAAGTAAGACATAATGTGTATTCCCCGGATAAACGTATCGTGTTGCCAGATTTTTGTCTACAAATTGCTAAAACCAGTTATTGCAGGCACGTCTGCAAATGCAGGCAGCTCCCGGGAGCGGGCTTTAACATAAAATAGCCCATTAATTTGAACCAAATGGTTTAAATAGTTTTAGATGATTTGTTTCCAAGAGCTTCGCTGCTCCGGTGGAAGGAGGAGCAGATGTGCCGGTGTTGTTCTTGCTCGCAGTGATGGGCTTGAGAGGAGCCTCAGCTTGTGCCAATGTTGTGACTGTATAGCATCAGTCTCCCGGAGCCAGTCATAGGAACACTGCAGCAGGCTCTCTGGTGCATTTAATTGCTGCTTTGCTAGCGAGAGGCAACCAGGTTGGAGAATGTGGATCACTTAGTGGTTTGAATTACTTCAAACAACATTAGAAGCTCAGGTTAGTCCAGAGAGCCCTGACGTGCCTCAGAGGTTTGCCAGAATCAGCCAGTTTTCAGTGGAGATGACAAGTACCACCCTGGTCAGTGAGCATCACTTCATACAGGGGATGAAGAAGTTGCTGGCGTGGCTTGCCAAGGTGGATACCTGCTTACTGGGTACCTCCTCCCTGTGTTGCAGACAGTTCAACTTTCGCCAGTCTTGAAGAAGGCAAAAATTGGAACAGATTTGGTTTTACAGATAGCAGAATATCTGGTGCATAGTGAACTGGTGACTATTGCTGTGTTTCTTGGTGTTTTATAACCACAAAAATATCAAATGCTGTACAGTTCAGGACTTACGATGTCAGGGGGGAGCAAGGTTAAATAGCATCTCACACCTTTCACTTCACATCTCATTATTCATTGCTAATAGAAGCCTAGACCATCTGTCTCTGCAGAGAACATTTGGATGTGACAGGCATAGGAGATGGTACAAAACTTTCTCCCCAAGATGTTTATTTCTGGCGCGTTCTGCTCTCGGCATCCCTCTGCCTCCTGCAGCTCCTGTGGACGAGGAAGCGCCAGCTCAGCCACTGCTGCAGCAAGCTGCTTGGGTGCCGTGGCCTCCCACAGCATTTTGGGGCTACCAAGAGCCATGAACACTGCTTCCTTTCCTCCTAAATTCTCTACGCTTGTTAGCACCCCCTGGAAAGCCCCATCAATTTTGCCACATCTTAGACATGCTTGTTGGGCAAGGACCCCTGTGTTTCCACTGGTACCCAGCAGGTAGCTGGGTAGAGGCGTCTCATCCTTCTGTGCTGGGGATCTGACTGAGGCTTTGAGACAGAAGCAGAATAGAATATCCTATCCAGGCTGCAGTAGTGTTGGGATCATTAACCTTCATGAGGAGCTTGCTGCGGGTCCTCTGCCCGGTCTAGCCCAGTCCTTGTTGGGATGTCTGCATGGGCTTGACCGAGGAGATGGGGCAGAGGGTGTTTTCCCTGCTACATAGCGCATGCAGCACTCCTGAGAATGCTGCCTCTTTGTTTTGCTACATTTCTGCTGTAGGAATACTTAGAATATCAAATACCCATCTTCCCTGGAGGGAAGAGAGTGCTGTGGGATTCTTTTATTCTTTTATGTTTTCTTTCTGCAGTGGTGAGGAAAAATATCTGCTCGTTTCCATCATTAAATTGATGCTTGTAAAAGATTGAACAAATACCTTCTTTCCCTGTGTTTATCAGCCCTGTGGATTCAAGCAGTCATTGGAAAATAGAACACGAAGGGCCATGTTGAGTAAGAAATCTCTTCTGTTCAGGTTTTGGGCTTCTCGGTGGTCCTGGTGAGGTTCAGTTACTTTGACAGTTGTTTGAGGCTCAGAGACCTGAGCTGTGAGGCCCGAACCCACACCTGCCTGCACCATATCCGCGTGCCCCGGGTTTCTCAACGTGAGTGGTGGCCACGAAGGACAGGGATCGATTTAAATGCTGAATAATTTAAGGCTGGAGTGCAGCAGGCTCGGCACTACGGCTGGCCGCTTTAGTAAGAGATGATGGATTCCTGCAGAATCCCTTTTCCTCACTTTTTGATGGCGTTTTAGGGAGACAGTCTTCCTAAGGGGATTGAGGGCATCGCTCTTTCCTTTTTAAGACCCGGTGAATTGCCTCTCGGGCACTTTATCATATTAATGACATGGTGTTCAGTCAAGGGGTTCTGCTGACAGCGAGAGCCACACGAGCAGGCTCAGGCTGTGAACATCAGCAGAATCTGAGATGGAAATACCACCGCAGCGCTTCTGATTCAGTCACGGAATGTAAAGAATTTTCAACAGTAAACGCACCGGGTTTTGAAGTCGCTTTATCCTCTGCAGAGTTTTAACTTTGATGGCGCCGGGATATCGGTAGTGGGTTTATAGAAGTCTTTCCAGAGATAGTTTTCCTATTTTTGCCAGTGTGATGTTGTTCGCGTTCGCTCTCTCTGTTATCAATAACTGTTGCTGCAGTCCTGGCAGAGTTTGCAGGAATTGCTTTGTCTGTGCTTTACGCCCGCACTATTTATCGGTTGACACTGTAATATGATTATTTTTCTGTGTCCTTGCTAAAGATACAGCTTTGAAAGATGCTATCCCAATGTGCAGAATCTGCGCTTTTCTTCTGCTGATGAATTTATAGGGGAACAACTGGGTTTATTACAGGTACCTGCTTTGAAAATTACTGATTTGGAAGCAGAAAATCACGGAGCCTTGAATATTCTTTTATATTTATGAACGATGGGTCGCAGATACGCGATGAAACAGTAGTAATGCTTCCTTTGAGGTCATGCAGGCGGTCGACACAGTTTATTTTGGGCTAAGAACCACCTCGCTGCAAGGCTGGACTGGTCGTGCTCTGTCTTCGTTGCCGCAGTCAGTGTGGGTAGCAGGAGGGTGTCCCATCTGGTTAGGAAGGGGTTGTTCCCAAGGAGGATAACAAGGTGGATTGCTAGCTCAGATGCAGTGCTTGTGTAGGCTTTCGGGTGGGATTTGAAATTCTGGCATGATTTCACTGGGTGATGCTCGCCAAAGATGGTAGGAGAGAAAAGTTTTAGTAGGACAAGAAACAAGTTGCTTAACTTGCCATCTGCAATGAACCTCTATTGGCAATAGATGCCTTTGAGCAGTATATTTGGCCACTGAGCTGGAAAATTGGTATCGTTTGTGGAAGGGCTATTTTTAGTCAGTAACATCTGTGGAACACCATTTCCTCCAACTTTCACTCTCTTTTGACAAGTCAGCCAGATGTGACTCACTTGAGCATATTGCATGGAGAGGAAAAAACAAAGCCTTGTGTTTACCAGAAATGCAAACATGACCTTTTTCAGATGAAGGCAGACTTTATTCCCATCCCGTGGAGGAGGCAATAAGGAAAGATTGATTTTCATCCTCGGTGTTAAACTGGATGTTTAGTATTTGGTATAATGCTCATGCGGAAGTTGTGTTGAACAGACTTGTGCAGAAATCCAATTTTCTCTCTCCTAACTTCACAACGGAAGGCAATGGGGCTGATGAACGCGCTCCTGTTCTCACCCCGTGTGTCACCTTCTGGAACTAGGCTTGCCTGAGACATGGTTTGGCTCCACTTTGGGAAGCTGTTCCCACCTCAGTGATGGGTCTTTTCTGTGGCGTCCCACCCTGGGAGCAGAGTGGTTCTGCTTGAGAAGGAGAAGAGAGCCCCGTGCTTGAGTTAGATGTAGGGTTTGGTTTTCTGCCTGTGTCATGCATGGTTTGCTACAGAGAGTCTCCCCTGCGTGCAAGATGATGAGCAAGGAAGCCGTGGAGCGTTGCTGGCTTCTTATGAATGATGAACGCGTCTTCTCTCTGCTGAAGCTGTTTGGGTGTCTCCAGTCTGGAGGTTGTCCCAGTTTCGGAGCTGCTCTGACATCATTCATGGAAGCTGGTGCTTGGCTCGGGAGCTGCAGCTCTTCAGCTCCAAGCCCGTTCACAGCACAGACGGGTCGGAGGCCCCTGCTGTCATCGCACTCATTCCACATGGGAGCAGATTAGATCCTGGCGAAATGGCTTCGGCTTGAGGGGCTGCGAGTGGGAGCAGGACTTCAGCTGGAGAGTCAGGACTGGGTCTGCCTTTTGCCACCTCCTCGCTGCTGTAACCACGAGCAGATTCGTTTAAGTAACTTTCAGGATTTGGTAGCAGAAGTTAACAAGAGCGTGTTCATCGCTCGCTTCCTGCTCTTGTGCGGGTGTCCTGACTGGAGAGCACACCCTGAGGCTTGTAGTGACGTTTGGTGAGGCTTTGCGTGCCCGGTGTCATCTGCGAACCATCACAAACCAAAATGGAATAGCTGTCATAGACAACATGAAATAAACGGTGCATGGAAGAGGTTGCTGAATTGAGGACGTCTTGTCCTTTCACGTCGCTTAATCGAAGCAAATAAGCCCCAAGAAAATATTACCTGCCAGGCTTCGGCTGGGATGTTAGAACACGAGTCAGACCTTGACATTTGATGTCTCTGAGACAGGTTTTGGCTTAAATTCACTTGTTTACTCCCACAGTCAGGAGCAGATTTGTTAGACAGGGCTAATTACATGTGCATGTTCCAAAATCATTTGGAAACTGTAACATTTGTTGCTTTTCAAACACTTTAAAATATGCAAATATTTCATGCCATGGAGAGAACGGATTTTTCCAAGAATCCACAAATGGAGTTGAAGCCAAACGGGCTTTTAGGGGTGGCCCAGAGCGAATCCGTTGGATCCCATGAACGGGTGGGCAGGAGAATGGGAGGGTTCGCTGGCTGTGCAGACGTTTGTAATCCCAGCAGGAAAGGGAGATGCTGGAGTTCCGGCGGCGCTGTCGCTGCGCTCAGTGTCTCCGCTCCCTTGCATGTCTTAGGTCTGGATGGTGTTTTTCAAAGACTGCTTGTTTTGCTGTTTCCTCGCTGGAAACCATGTCTGTGTGGCAACCTTTCCGAAATGCCATGATGTACTTATTTTAACAGGCAGGCTGCACTCCTTTATTTGGGGGCTATTAACCTTTCTAAACAAAAGAAATGTTAATCTACACTGAGGACGCAGCTAATGGGATTTCATTTTTCTTATGAGAACAGACTCGAGTTCTCTTTTTAAATTATTGTCTAAGAATTGGGCAAGTGAAGTAATTGCCTTCAGCTAATCCATGATAGCGAATTTGAATGTGAATATCCAGATCATTCTGTATGGATTGGAAAAAGTAATGTGATTTTCTTGTTTTTTATTTGCTTTGGCGAAACAGTGTTGAAGGATGATATAAATTCATTGAATTTGAAACAAAGAAAGTACTAATTATTAATGCGCTCAGCTCGGAGATGCTGTAAAGCTCGGAGTTTAATTTGCAGAGCCTGTTGAGGCCTATTTATATTCCATTGCCTATTGATTCCAAGGTTGTGTTTGTATTGGGTTCGGCACCTTCCCCTGATAGCCTTGAAATTTCAGCTGGATTTAGGGGCTTTTCCCTTTGGCGCAGTGATTTGCGGCAGGATGAGGTGCATGGTCTGTTATCTTGAGGAATACAACAGAGCACGCTTCTTTGGGAAGGACAAGGTGGCTTTCGGGAGCTGCCTGTTGATCCAAAAGCAGGGAACAGGGATCCTGGCAGGGCACGCCATGCCTTATGTGGGGGATGCATGCGCTTGGGCAGTGGTTTATAGGGCTTGTCTCGAGTGGACTGAATTAATGAGAGGTTTATACATGCGCAATCTATACCTCGTGCTGTTTGCCGCTTACCAAAGAGCCATTTGGCTCACAGGGCTGTTTTCAGTGCAAACAACTATTGCTTTTATGAGCTGATGCTGCATTTAAAACCCTGCTTCTTTTCCCAGCTCGCCTTGCGGCTGAAACTCATCGAGGTAAATATCCCGGCCTCTAGAAGATTTATCTTTCCATCTTGATTTTAAAGGAGTATTTCCAAGTGCTTTGTCACCTTGCTGTATCTGCAGCGAGCCTCCTGGGTTTTGCAGTGCTGTAACTGCACGCTGTTGAAGTTAGGAAGGAGCGATGCTCCCGTTAACAAATACGTAATAGAATTCAGTATAACCCCCCAGTGCATAAAGGAGGATAAGTGGAAAGCCAAGTTGCTTGTGTGTCCGGAAGAATATTTGTGCCTGATTTATGTTCTAATTTTAGTATTGGGTTTGATTTGCAATAGTAAAATGTCACATTAGCATGGCCCTTTTCATCTAATACGCTGAAAACAAATATGGGTGCTGGGTACTCCAGCGTGGGCTTTCCCGAACTTGGGAATCTGATGCCTTTCTTACAGCGTGGTCCTGCTGAAAGCAGTCTTTCTTTGTGCTTTCTTTTTAACAAATACTTCCCCCCTATCCCCAGAAATGCCCACGAGGAGCAAGCTCCATATCTGCTGCTCAGGGAGATCTGAGCCATCAGGATGTTCATTAGAGGCTGAAATGAAACAGCCTCCAAAGCCTGCAGACTTCCAGGCTGCCGAACGTGTAGCACTGTGGAGATGTGCAGGCGGAGCTGTTTCTTCTTGGCACTTGGTACTTGCATTGGCTTCTTGCTCTACATCAGACTGTTGTAGACTCCTCAGTGCCGCGAGCTGCTGGTGGGAGCTCGGAGACCCAATCCTTGTGGCATCGAACACCGCTTCCGAGCTAATTATGCTACACGGGAATTGATAAATCATCTTGTGGCTGTAGGAGGAAAATGAGTGTTGAAATTGATTAGGAAATGACAGGTTTCAGCCTGGTAATTTGCAGTCTTTATTACCAAACTTGTAAAAATTATCAATAACACCAGAAGCCTCTTTATTTGGGGAACTTTATTGCAGCTGGTGTCATTTTCTTCCGGGACGAGAAGTGCTGGTATTCTTATCTTGAGCGAAGCTCATTAAGGCTCTGGGATCCGTCTCACTTTTGCACGGTGCCTTTCTCTAGTTCAATGCCAGAGATGAGTCACGCGCCTGTTTTGATTCTTGTAGTAGCTCTCTGCGTGCTTTGCCAAATCCCCCAGGATCTCTTTTTGAGATGATACTCGGTGGTTAGCCACGACTTAGAGCCCGTCCACAGATTTTGTGTGGGATTTTTGGGTTTCTATCAGGCGGTGGTATGAAATGCCGCGGAGAAAATAGTAGCCATATGCAGTACGCTCTCATCCAACGCTGGCTGAGGCTGCGAAGCCAAGCGCTCCCAAGTTTCCCCGAGGAAAAGACTTGCTGGCAGTATTTGGGGAAGCAGCGAGATGAGCCCTGGCAGAGGCTCCCAGCGCCGAGGAGAACACGGAGATTCATTATGCAAATCTGCAGTTTAAGAGTTGCATCGCGCTCGCTTGGGATGATGCTGTTGAAAGTTGTGCTGCTTTTGTAGATAAACACAGAGACATCCGCTTTCAACTTCTCATTCTTTAACCTTGTCTTATTCCTTGTTAAGTGCTGGAGCTTTCAAGGCAGATGAAAATCAGGCTAAATTTAGCAGGGAGCGAAGCCCCCCGTTCCTGCTTCTCCACGCTACCCATTCCAGGCATAGCGCCTGCATCCTTTTGATTAGCTTTGCCCTTGGTTTCTGCTTTAGAAAGGAGCTCTGCAAAGTGATGCTGACAAGAAGCCTGCTGTATTTCGGGGGTTGTGGTGAGGGGAGCCCTCGGCAGCACTGCGGTGTGACTGTCCCATTGCTAACCCGCAGAGAACCCGGGATGCCGCTGCGTTTGCAGCCCCATCCCAATGGCTCCCCATGGGATCTTGGTGTGGGATTGGGCCACTGATCTCCGGGGCTTTCACTGCTATCGTAATTGCAGGCACTCTGTTGCAGTGTTGACAAACCATGTGTGCTGGTCCTCGCTGCGCATCTGAGGATGCCTCCTCGGCTGCCCCCCAGCTCATGTAGTTGGCTGGTTGAGCAGCGGTTAATTCTTTCGCTGTGTTGTGATGGCTATTCAAACCTGAGCCTCAGAGAAAGGTGTTTTTTAAAGCAGTTGAGCCTCAAGATTGAATTTGAACTCTGGTCTTTGCATTTGGAGAAGCAAATTATTTGACCTTCGATAGTCGGAAGCTCTGCTCCATGTAAAGGGATTACAGCTGCTGCAGGCATACCTGGGAATGGATGGATAAGGAGGTGGGATGAGTAACATGGGATACCCAGACGTCCCCTTGTACCACTGAAAAGGGTGACTCGGGTGTCTCAAGGTGATGCCTGTGGGTTTTGTCACCTCTGTGACCAGACCTCTGTCCTGGGGAGCCCTGGGAGGGTTGTGTTTGCAGGTGGCTGTTGCCTTCCCCAGAGCCCCGGGTGGGTTGTTCCTGGTTGGCACAACGGAGAGCCCCTGTCTCTGCTCACGGGCCTCTGCTTCGACTTGATTGTTCATTGTTCTCCAGCCTTTCATCCAGCACCACTTGGTTTGCATTTCTAATGAGGAGAAATTGGTGACATCTCAGGATTAAATAACCCCCATCGGTTGGGAAATTAAGCCCTCTTGAGTGCTAAAATGCTGCTTCCATGGCAAGCGTGCATTGCTATTATTAGGCTTAAACATGCAGCTGAGAAATGAGACTTGCCGTCCTGTTATCTCCTCCTGTAGCCACTTGAACTTGCGTGTGTCTGTCTTGCAGGGAGCTGCACCAGTGTCAATATTCCTGCTCTCTTTGCTTTTGGAACAAAAGGGATGGATGTAGTATTTCAAATGAGGATTGAAACTTGAATTTCCCCAGCCCAATCTCACTTCTTTATTACTGTTTAGAAGAAAATTATGACTTCTGTAAATTCTCTTCCAGGACTGATAGGTTTTTTAGCTACTACACTGATAACGTTCTCAAGCAAAGCGTAGCAGCGGCTCTCCAGTATGATAAATTGGCACTGGTTTGCAGGTCCTCTATTGACTTTGTTCCCGAGTAATCAAATTAAAGTAATCTTCTATTACAGCGGGGTAGAACCTGCGCACACAGCTCTTTTTTATGGTAGCCTCAGTTCTTAAGGTAAGTTAAAGTTATTTCAGTTGTTACTGATCTTTGGAATGACGGCCGTGACAAATGGCTGCTGTAATTTCTTTCCTTGGTAGGTGGACATAAACTGAAGATATTACACGGGCTTCTCTCGGAATTCATAAATTTTCAGATTGGGAACATTGAGTTGGATATTGAAACCTTTAACTTGACAAGATGATAGAGAATTGTTTTCTCATCTTGTTGGTGCCATAAAGCGGAACTCGGTTGACGAACTTTGTCAGCAGCTTTCGTTGCTGTGGCCTTTAGATGGGAGAAGCAAATAACCCGGAGATAAAGATCCCTTTGATTTTCCTTGCCTTTCCTGCTGCCTAAATGAGCTGTGAATTAAGCTGGGGAGGGTGTAGGACGGGTGGGTCCCCCAAAAGGGCCCTGAAGGGAGAACACAGGGATGTTCGCTGGCATTCTGGGGCAGATGCAATAGGCAAGGGCTTTGGTAACACTCGCAGAGTGGTTCTGGGGCACCTTTGGGATGCCTTGTTATATAGAGCAAATAGCAAAATGTTATTTGAGTATCTTTTCGAGCAGTATCTGTTTCAGCTACGTGTCCTCTAGTTCAAAAGGATAATGATGTTTGGTTTAAAGCACAAGTCACACAGAGATGAGCCCTCCTTAGCTGTCTGTTGGCTCAGTGATACAGACAGGAGCAGCAGAAGGGACATGCAGGACCTGAAGTGACTTGGCATGGAGCGATGTCTTGAGCAGTGCCAGCGTGGCGATGGGAATGAGCCCTGTCCCTCAGTCCTGGCCTGGCTCCTTTCCTTGTTGGCCAAGGTGCTAATGGATGTGGCAGCACAGAGCCTCTTCCCTGGTGTCACAGTTTGTATCCTGATTTCGAGCCAGGCAGTGCCAGTGTGGGTCCATTAGGTTTGCTGATGGGCACTTTTTTCTGCATGAAATCAAGTTCTATTTAGCGTGATGCTAATTGGGTATTGCCCTTCAAAGTGCATCGTGTGAGCCTTTCAGCTTGCAGGAGGGATGGGGAAGGAGCCACCCGGCTGAAATGCAGAGCTGACACTTGCAGCTCCCTGACTGCGTGTGCAGCGCTTGCGCTTCCAGTCCTAAGAGGGAAGGAAATGTGGCTTCAGATGTTGCCAATAAAGAACGTATTTTGCATGAGCTCGTGAGTCATCGGAGGTGAAGGGAGGGAGCCTGAGCATGAGAGCTGCGAGCACTTCCCGAGCAGGAGGGAACAAGCAGAGGATGAAGTGCAGCGCACAGGGATTTGAGGAGCTGCTCGTCTGTGCCTGGGGGTGCCCCTTGGTCCTTCCAGCAACCGGCTGCGGCTCTGCCGTGGACCAACCCCATGCGGCTGCATTGGTCCCCAGCGCCTCTCATCATAACCCTGTACAGACCCGAACTCCAGGAAAACACGATGTTATGCCATAATATTCCCAGTTGGCTACAGCTGGCTCTCACGACACAGACTGGCAAACAGATTGCAGGGTATTAAATCAGTGTCTGTGGTACCTGGGAGGCCCTAGGTCCCGAGGCAAATGGTCAACCAGCATGAGAAGTCTTTCCAGTTGTCCTTCTTGATGTTCTGGTTTCTAAAGGGTACTAATTTGCTGCTCATCTTTCATGGGCTGGGTAGCTGTTCAGAAAAGATCATTGTTTCATGTTCCCTGTGCTTCTGGATGGCTTCAGTCACAAAGTACAAGGTGCTGCGTGTCTTTTGAGGTGGTGGCAGTGGCTCTTAGAATAAATAAATGAGCGTAATTTGGAGGCAGCTCGGGGAGGGTGGGGGGGAGGAAAGGCTATCGCATGGAAACCAGGGAATACGCATCTCTTAATGTATCCCTCAAAGGTGATGCCTGGTTGCGTGTGCGTAACACCATTTATTTCTTCAGAGCAGAATTCTGGATGTTAATTTGAAGCCTTATCAGTGCGGTGGGTACGTGGTGATGCGCCAGTGAATGGAGCGCTTTGGTCTTCTAGGGGTGACTGTTGGGTAGAGCTGCAGCTTTAAACAAAGTCAGTGGCCTGGAAGCTGTAAAACATTTGCAAGCAAGAGCATGCTTTGAATATTCATCTTCTTTAAGTGTCACCCCGTGCCATCTAAGACTAACTGGGCAGAGCTGGGTGCCAGGCAAAACAGGGAGCGGGGAATATTGCTTGCTAATTCGTATTCTGGATGTACATCGGAAATTAGTTTGAGGTTGTAAACTGGATTTTTAAATGCCAGGCACATAGGAGGCAGAATTGATGTTAATATTAATAGGCTTTAAAAGATATTTAGTGAAATATTTGTGTAATCTAATTTGCTTCATAACCAAGTCAGTAAAGCATCGACTGACCGTGTGGCTGAGAAGCCTCAGTTGCCCAGTCCGTCCGATGGCCTGGATATACGAACACGTGCGATTGACTGACTCTTCCTGGGTTTCCAAGGGTGGCCCATTCCCAACAGCCGCATTCTTGAGCCTTGAATGGGGTTGATTTGTTGGTAGCATTAAATTGCCCATTGAAGCATGGGTGCTGTATCAGTCCCGCTGATCTCGGGGTGGGAGTTTTCCCATGCCGGAAAGCAGAGGCAGCGCTGGGAAGGATGCGATCAGGTTCAGACCACTGCAGCAGCCTGGGTGGCCGGGGCTGAGGGAGTGAGCAGGCGAGTCCATGGCGTGCTTCTTAATGAGCTGAGGAGCAATTAGCGCAGCTTACCCGATACAGGGGTGGGCTTGCTTCCCTGGGAGCAGTCCCATGGCCGGGAGCATTTCTCCGAGCAAACAAGGGCTCGGGAGAAGTGAGAGTGGAATCCTGCAGATAGAAATAAAACCGGGACAGTTGCAGCAGGAGATGGGAGAAGCTGAAATATTAATGAGGATCTAAAGCACTGCACCTGCGCTGCGAGCAGTGTGGTGGTCTCACTCGTCTCGCTCACGTTGAGCTAGCTGGAGGTTTACATCTCAAAGCCTGGCTGGAGCAGCGGGGCAAGGTTAGGCAGCTCACTGTGCCGCGGCTATTCTCACAGCCGGCTCAGTAGCTCTAAGGGAAAGAAGCTTTGGGTACCAGGGTTCAGCACCCACCCGTGTGTCTGAGCCTTGGTCCCTTGTCCTTGCTCTGATGCAGCTCTGTTCAGGAGTGGGATAGGGCCCATGGCTGGGACATCTGGAACTTGCTGCAGGCTGATGCCGTCAGCGTGGTGTTGGTGAGGGTGCTCTTCAGCAGAAGTCATCGGGCAAGAGGGATGCGCTGGTACCTTCTTGCCCTGTTTCCTGAATATCCTCCTCTTTTCAGCAAGGAGTTTGCCTCCACCTACAGGAAGCAGAAAGCAAGAAAAAAACCACCCCATCATCGCACAGTGTTGCCTGTTAGTACTCATGTTTCAGAGAGGCTCTGTAAAGCATCTCATCAGTCTCCATTGCCGCGTGAAGCACTCAGACATGCTCCTGAAAGGTGCCATGGCCGTCTGAAGACTTCTTGCCCATTAGACAGGTTTTAATTCACCTTTCCTTGTAGCCTGAGCCTCAAAAGGAAACGCGCCGAAGCTGACAAGCCAGTAATTGGATTTTGGTCAGCATTAGCGAGTCTTCTGCCGGGGTTCATGGTTGAAAGACAAAGCGCATGTTTCCGAGAACAGTAACGGTGCTGGGAAACGGCAGCTTTGGGAAGTGGGGTGTTGAATGCGGTGTGCTGGAGTAATTGGTAGGCGAGCGGCAGGGAAAAGGGGACCGGGGCCGGTTTTTCACATCCATCACAGCGGACAGACTGGGCAGGGGCTTCAGAGGAGCGGAAGCACTGGAAATCTCTCCTCACACAGCCGTGATTACCAAAGGGGCACACAGGACCTTTCCTGTCGCTCCAGGCCATGGTTACTCTGTGCTATCTCAGTCACGGTCCATATTTACAGTTCCGTTTCCCTTTTCTCTGCACACAAATGCAGAAGACAAAGAAACCAAGGGCAGGTGACTCCCTTGTGCCTTCCCTTCAGGCAGTGTCTCTGTTCCCATTTCCCTCCCGAAATTGGCAGCAGTCCTGCTGGCTTCCCACCCACCCTGCCCGCTGTGCTGGAGCAGTCATTCCCACTGGGGTGTGCAGAAGTTGTTGTGCTGTGAACATCAGGTAGTGCTTCAATAGACCAGATTTCTACAGGGGATGATGTCCCTGTAGGGGGATGGCCTGGGCAAAAGCTTTTAGTTAGGACATCATGGATAGGTACGGTGTTTGTCTCGGTGTTCCGGGTGTTTGGAGCAGTGCTGTCCAGATGCTTGGAGCAGAGCAAGGGGCGGTCAGGGCGCTGGAGATGGGGGGTGCCCACCATAGCCTGGTTGAGCCCCACCAGCAGCACACTCGTGCTGAAGGAGCAGGCAGTGCCTCGGGCTTTGCAGTCCATCCACTCGCTGTCAGTCCAAAATCACGGCATCGATCCGGTGTCATGCTGCTGGGGTGATGTTTGTGTCTGCTGGGCGGATGGGGCAGGCTTTGAGTGATGTCTGGGTGAAAGAAACTCCAGCCTCCGCGTTTTATGTACAGGATACCTGATGGTAAAGCTGTGTGATGACCTTTATCTTTACGAGCTGTGAGAATTAAGGAGTTCTGTATTTTAGTTTAATTAAGCTATAAGGCATAACAGATGGTGCTTTTCTGGGTGATTATTGAATGTCTCTGGTTTGACTGAGAAGCGCAGTAACGCTGCACTCATAAGCGTATTGTGATTTGAGAGCTTTGAGATCTTGGAGAGTGTGTGCCTGTAGTAGATACCTGTCACCAGCTGTGCTACCAGCCTCTTCTCTGCACCCATCCGTGTGATGGTGTGTGATCCATGTGATGGATGATGCCTCTGTTCGCAGCCCTGTCTGGCCAAGGTCCTCAGGGGATGCTGGACACGCTGTTGCCCCATCCAGCTTGGCTCCTGTGTGTAAGAGTGGAGTCATCTGCTTCCCTTTCACGTTCCTCCGCAATGTCTGAGTATGAAAATCTGTGGGGAAATATTGTGGTTTTATGAACTGCCCTGAGCGGAGGCGAGGCTTTGATGCGTTCCTTAATAAAATTGACAAATAAATTACCCTACAAGTTCCAAAACGAGGCAGGCTGAGAAAACACCCAGCGCTCCGTGTTTAGAAACAGCGTGTGTTAGGAATCACGAGATCCCGCTGGTACCAGCACCGTGCCTGCGAACCCAAACCAACAGCCCCCTCCTGCCCGCGCGGATCAGCTGCAACCAAAGCCTCAGCGGTTGGGCTGCTCCTACATTTGCCCTGCGTGAATGGGGTATAGCAGATGCATTGCATTACCTGAGCAGACATGGCCAGTCTGTGGTTGTGGGAACAGGCTGCCAGGCTGTGACCTCAAGCTGTGGTTTCTCCTAGTGCTGTGTCATAACCTTCCCCTTTCTCTGGCCCCCATCGCCACCAGAGATGTGAATCGCCCAGGACCTGTCACCGAATTTGCCCTTCTGCAGTATTTTAGATCACTGACTAATAAGCCTCAATTTTTCTCATTAATGGAGTATTTGGAATGATCAAAGTGAAATAGATTCACTTACTGGCTGTAAAGTTGTTACAGGGGTGATCTATGAGGAGTTTTTAGCAGAGCTGTGGTCTTTTTGGAGAAAATCACCTGTTTGTCTCAAGCTCGTGCTGTTCTGAGATTTGGGACTGTACTTGTGGGCTTTGAAAATCCAGTTTCACAAGTCAGCTCCAAGCCTCAGGTCCCAAGGGCTATGGTCCCTTCTTGGTACTTTGGCTCATTACATGAGCGTGTGATGGTCACCTTGAAGCAGGACACGCAGTCCCATGCCAGGCTCTGTCCTGGAGGGAGCCCTCACCCCCCTCAGCTGCTGTTTTGGGTGGAGCAGTGCATCACAGCGCCAGTTCTTGGTTGTAGATGGGTTGGCTTGACGCCACGTTCGGAGACAATGTCCCGCTTAAATAGCCTGGATTGGGCTGAGGAGAATAATTGCTGCTATGAAATAATTTTGCAATTAGCGCTGTAATTAAGGGCAGTTTGTTAATGGAGGCGCTTGGTGAGTGATGACTGCAGGGCGCTCCATCCTGCGGCTCCGCACCAGCCGCGGGGGCCGGTGGCTGCGGGATGGGGATGGGGATGGATGCAGGCACCCGCTGCTGCTCGTGATGAAGTGCTGTCGTTACCTCCTGCCCCACGGGAGCCGGGCAGGCGAGGAAAAATAAACCCATAACATGATGGCAAAGGCTGCTGCTCGTGGCTGCCGACAGCCCCCTCCTCCCACCCGTGTTGCTGGGTGCGCAGATGCCCTCACCCAGCTGATTCATTGTTCAGCTGCAAAGCCCCGAAGCCATTTTTCAGCAAAATGAGCTTATTCAGGCTGTTATTTTTGTAGCTTTGCATGTTTTAAGCTTGCTTTTCCACATCGTGTTTTCCTCTTAGAACGCAAACTGTTGCAGGTTTCCGCTTTGTATGGGTTTAAAGAGAAAATGTTGATGTGTTTGCATGTTGAGTGTACACAGAACTGTTGACTGTCAAGGCTGGCACGGTATGTTTGTGGAAGCGCTCTTGACAATACTTGTGTGTTCAGGGGCAGCAGGTAAACTAACCAAGTGTTTTAAAGCATTGGATGGGGGTAGCAGCGATAGATGTGTTGGCCATGGACTTGGGGGATGAGTAGAGACCTACGGAAGCCAACCTGGTAATGATGCCAACATCAGCCCGTCACTTCCAGGAGCCTCATGTGTCTCCTGTGTGACCCAATCCCAATGACTCTTGGCTCTTTGTGGAGCTCACAGGCAGATTGCCCAGCATGACAGAAGGGTTGGGGTTGGGGTCTCGCTGTCCCTAAAATAGGGTGGCTTTCCCAAGGACTCCGGGTACCAGGTGGCTCTGCTGATGTGATGTTTCAGTGCCAGGTTAGCAACAGGAAATGCCGGTGTCGATGCGAGGAAGCAGCCTGTCTGCCTTTTGTACCAGGCTTGTCAAAGGCTTTATAGATCTCCATAATGAAGATGGATCAGGTTCATTCTCGTTGCCAGTTGCTCTATCAAAATAGTACTAATTACCGCAGGCACATGTGTTACACACCACCGTGTTCTTCCTTAAAGTGTAAAAGCACGTTTTGTGCGGCGTAGGAAAGCTGAACTTGAGGCAACTTCTCTCATTCTGTTTTTGGGAGAGTAGTTAGTAAAGGAGAAGGAAATTGATTTTGGTGTCAGAAAGGACATTTCTGACAGGAGCATACTTTGAAATGATTCAAGGCATCTGTTTCTGTTGCAGACGCCCAACGCTGCTAAGAGCCGTACCTAAATTAAACTGTTTAAGATGTCAGCTCCGGGTATGAATGCAATTTACATCCCGGTAGCGCGGTTGGAATTCTTATCATTTAATGAACTTTCTCACTCCGTTTGCGAACAAAGGCTCTCCCACGGCAGCTGTTCTTGTAGTCGGTCTGGTCTGCAAGCGCCGTTTGGATGCTCATTGTGGGAATGGATGGGGCAGGGCCTGAAGGCGTGGGCACGTTCGTGGGAGCTTTGGTGGGCCGGATGAGCAGCGGCTCTCTTTGGGATGTCCCTCTTGTTGCCTTCCTGCTATAAGCTCGGTTATCCTGCAGTTAGGCACTAGGGAAGAGTGTGCCACCTTGCTGAAGTGGTCTCCCCTGTCCTCTGTGCTCTGCTAAGGGCCTGAAGAAAGCACGAGCTGTTCAAGGTGAATGTTAAATTAATAGGAAAGACTTCTGGAGCTCTACAATTAAAAGGCCTTTTACTTTCCCCACATCAGGATAGATCTGGTTTATTGCTGGAGCCTTGGCTCCGAGCCTGGCTGACCTTGGATCCATGCCTTTCAAGTGCCAGCAGGGCTTCTTGTGTGCCGTGGTGGCCTTTTATGCAAAGAACAAGCCGCTATTGTGGCTACCGGCTTTGCAAAAGAATTGGTGATGCTGGGCGGGTGCTTGATTTTCCCTTTCACAGGCATCTCACAGTTGGTGCTTATTGTGCCCACGAGGTGTTTGTGACCGTAGATACGTTTTCTATTTGCTTACCTTTCAAGTTCTCCCGAGCAGCTCAAGGCAGATGAGGAGTCCAAGAAGGTGCAGGCTCTTTGCCTCTTACAGACCTGGATGTTCAGTGTCCAGTTGCTATGGTGCCCTCTGTGTTTCCAGTCCTGGCGCACCCTTGGCAAACGGTCCAAAAACGGTAGCAGAGCTGATCCGATCCCCTTGAAATCAGCTTTCCGTGTTCCCGCTCCGCAGGCTTGAGTTACAGCCTGGGCTGTTAAAGCATTCGGCTTGTGTTGAAAACCCTGGCTTGGAGGCTCGAAAGCAAGCATTCGACATAGTGGTGCTGCTGGGGGCCTGTTAGGGGATGGCGCTGATGCAGTTTAGGTATTCCTTTGCCCAAAGTGAATTTCCGCTCCACCTGACTCATGTGCTTGAGGGGGAGAATCAATATTAGACTGCTAACACGAGGAGCGTGCTTAAGAGGTCACGGGTGACATGTCATTATCATTTGTATTAGTTTATATTGGCTGAAAGGATGAAAGGGGAAACAAGAATATTGACTTACGTTACCTCATATTGAATTAGCATCCCTTTGCAAAGGGCTCCTGGCTTAAGTCGTAGCTGTAACTAGTTCCTGTTCCGGCAGGGATTGGGCAGTTGTGGAGCAGGGACTGGCAGTTGTGGAGCCGGGATCGGCAGCTGTGGAGCAGGGATCGGCAGTTGTGGAGCAGGGATCGGCAGTTGTGGAGCAGGGATGTCTTCCTCCCTATTGACTGCTCCTCTCTGCCTTGCACCACTGCTCCGAGTATCTTCGAATCTGTAAGACCTCACGGTGCTGTAACTGGAGCAAAGTTTGTTTAAGCTTTGGCTTCAAGCAGTGGATTACCTTTTATCATATTACATGATGAATTATTGATCTGCTGATTTTGAATATTTCAGTAAAGGTGTGCTGGCAAATCCTGTGCCGGCTCTGTGGCTATTGAGTTGCTGGCTTGGAGGCGATACCGAAACATGTGCTATTCTAAATCTCAACTTCACTGGGTACGTGTGGGTGAGGTGCTCTGGAGGGACCAGTGCTGATTGCAGCAGGCATTGCCAGAGCAAAAATCACACCTACTTCTGGCTTAAAGCTGCCCGGACAGGGTGTCTGGGAGCTGTTTGCACTGCGACTAAGATGTACAGTGCATGCAAGAGGACTGCTGGAGTCTACTCACCACTTGCAAGCACAAAAGATGGTATCACTGGAAACAGAGAGGATTTTAAGGCTTTGGGATGAGATTCTGCTTGAGCGGCTCTGTGCATCCTCCACCGGCCCAGCAGCATGGTGGCATTCAGCTGCGTTGCTGTGGCTGCATGCATCGATCCAGCGCTGCCCCACGTGCCCTATTGACAGGCAGCATGACTAGTGCTCACTTTCAGCAGTGCAGCACGGGTAATTAAGCAATGCACTCTGCAAGCTGGTGATCAGCTTCTTGTGGAGGGCCAGTAATGAAGAAAAAGTGCATTAACTAAATTAAACTCTTGATGCCTGTAGGTCTGTGACTGTGGAGCTGCCTTTATGAAATTCATTACAGTTTGTAAGAGTTCTGTTAATCAAAAGCCTCCTGCAGAAAACATTCTGGGAATTAAAGTTTATGTTATTTCTGTATGGTTTAGGATGGAGATGAGCGTTGTTGCTGCTGCTCGGTCTGAATCCTTAACTGTGCTCCAACTCTGAGCCCATCACATGCGGAGGAATCGAATTTGAACAATTAGATGGTCCCACCCCTCTAAATCTGCTTAATGAGACTTTATGCTCTTTCCTAACAGCATCTTCTCTTTGAATGCAAGTGCTGTGCTTGGTTGTGTATTCAGTAAACGTGTACCCAGGCTGATGGCTTCAGCATCTGCTAGCCACCGTGCACATGGTTTTGTATTGCTTGATGTGTGCTGCTTGAAGCCCTGGCAACTGTCCGAAGGTCTTCCTGTGCTTGGTGGATGGACATTTGTTGGGTGGTTTCTCTAGATTTCTTTCTCTAATCCCCATAAACCAGTCAAGATGCGGGAGATAACTGACAAACTGCATCAGAAGGTGTGCTTGGGCAGCGCTGTGGGTGGGCTTTGATATCTCAAAGGCATGTGGAACAGGGGCCCTGTGGGCTTTCTCCTGGGTTGGGCTTCACTTTCCTCTGTGTGCAGGATAAGGCTTTCCTGCCAGCATCTTGATGGTGTTGTGCTGGGGCTCAGCACCCCCTCTGGCCAGTGAGCATGAATGGGGGAAGGATTTGCACACGTGTAATTGTGCTGTAGTGAATAGTAGGGCAATCGCCACTGCGCGCAGAGCACTGCAGTGACTTCAGCAGGGCCCGCTGGAAGCTCTGTCGGCAGACCCCGGAGCCAAGCAGGTTCTCCTCTTGCTGTCCACATGTGGGAATGTTTCTGACCAACATGAGCATGCTGCAAACCCCATGTTTGCTTCCCAAGTTCTTCTTGTGAGAGGCTGCCAACTGCCAGCTTGGACGGGAGCCATTTATTTGTAGCACAGTCAATCTTCCCTTAAAGAAAACCACCAGTGAATTAGCTTTTGCATAGTGTTTCAATCAAAGCATTTGATCCTTGTTTCTGCGAGATAATCCTAAGAACTTCTTATTTGGAGAATAGAAGACCGTGATGGATTTAATTTATAAAGGAAAGCGGCCGTAAGGAATGTAAATGTAAGAGGCTGATAAGGTAGGATTTCCTAGTTGCTATGACAACCCCTCGGTCATGAGCCTGAGAAAATATAAAGTAAGTCCTGGAGCTGTGAAGATGATTATAAAATTTAACTGTCATTCTTCATTTGGAGTTGATGGCAAACATTATTTACTTAAGTTTATCTCCAGGCAGGCGAGGATCCTTTCTTCCTCCTTTAAATCGGAGGCTTGGATCACAAATGAACGTGTCGTGCGCGGCCGACATTATAAAGCGAACCCGCTATTTATTATTCTAACCAGACAATTTGCACGTAATATCCCTGCGGATTCGGTCAGGCTCCTGGAGAAAGTGGAGCCTTTATCCAGCGTATCCCTGATGACAATGCCCCAGCGCAGGGATGCTCCCGACTGGGGGGAGGGTGGCTTTGCCAGGGATGCTCTCCCATACCAGGGGTACCCTTATTCCTCTTTCTTACTGCGAATTCAGTTCTTGGCTTCAGTAGGGGAAGAAAAGCTCAAACTTCATTATTTGTGTGCCCAGTGGGAAAGCACGAGGAATCATGGAGAGCCTCCGCGTCCACGATGCCACATCTCTGGCACTGCTCAGCCTCTGCTCTCCCTCACAGCAGAAACTTGGGGTTATTTATGCTTTTGCTGTTGCTGTCCTTCAGTTTTAAACCAGTGTGTGGTTCCTTTTCCAGCCCATAAACGTTTTATGCTGTTGAGGTCTGCAAAAGCATGAACTATTCCCGTGTGAGCTGCTGACATTCCTGGGATTACCTGCTACCGGAGCTGGATATGCACCAGCAGCAGAGCAAACAGCTGCCTGGGACCAGGTTGTCCCAGGTGCAGTGGCTGCTGTGTAATGCAGGTCTATGTTGGAAGAGCATGTCTGGGGGCTCTCGTGGGTAGCAATAGGAGTCCCCGGCTGCCAGAGGTACCTTCTGTATGTACAGCAGGTTATGGTCAGTTCTGGGAAGGATCAGGGTTTATGGCTGTTACTGAAGAGAAGCAGCTCACGTGGAAATGGAGCAGAGCATTATAGCTGTGCGGAAGAAACCGGAGTTCATTGCTTTTCCTAGTGGAAACTTGCCTAGCAGCAACTGACGCAAGCTGAAGTTGTGCTTGGAGTACTCATACGAGCCCATAATTGGCATTACCCAGTGCTGCCAATTCCACCTCTTGCCTTGGGTATTCCAAGGGGTGTTTCGGTTTGGTTTAGACTGTGCTGTTTCTCCCTGGACACCCATGGGAGTGATCACATTGGCCCTCTGCAGATTCCCAACAGACATCCGTTTTATCTCAGCCCTCACACTTGCCGGTTGTGATGGCTCTTAGCTTGAAGTCAGTGGTTAGCAGGGACAGGGGCTTCTGTTGCCACCAGCTCTAATGTGTTTGCATGAAGCAAAGACAGCTTTTCACTCTCTAAGTCCTCCCTGTGCACCCAGGCGTCTCTGCGGGGACTGATGCTCTCAGAGGTACCAGGGAGGTGTCCAGGTTGCATTGAGGTTCTGTATTACCGGGTGTTTTAGCAGGAGGAGTTTTGGACCAGGCCATCCCAGGCCGTGTGGCAGGCAGTGTTACAGTGAGAGCGAGGGTGGGCTTTGCCGCTGAGGCGCCTTGCCTGGAGGGCCGTGGTGGAAAGCGATGAGACACCAGAGAAGGAGATCATGTTGCCTTAGCTGCTGCTGCTCATGCTTTTACCATTTGCTTTGGGGGCTGAAGGCTGTTTTACTGCGTGTCAGAAAGGCTTCAAGTGATACCTAAATGTAAAATAACATCATCTGTTCTCATTTCTCAAGCGCTACACAGTGCCTGGGAAGCTGATCTTCGCCATGGCTCCCGCCTGGGCTGGCAGGGGCTGAGCAAGGCGGCACGTTCCTGCTCTTGGCTGCGACGGCAGCTAATCCCAGTTCCAGTTTCAGCGCAGCAGTTTGCTCCTTGGAAAAGCCCCTTTGCCTCCCTGGGGCGGACAAGCACAGAGATCTGAGGTTTATTCCCCTTGTCACTGCTACAGCCCAGGCACTACAGCATCCATCCTTTAGTTCAGGGTCTCTGGACCAGGCTTTCCCTCCTGGATGCTGAGTGTACCTGCCGCCTGACTCTTCCCCTTTGTGTTAGCATCCCATACGGTATCCCACGGGGAACTAGGATGGCATAGGGGCTGAATGGGCATCTTGTTAGGCAGCAACCTTCACTAATATATCCCAGTATAACCCAGTCAGCCGTATTTTTCTACATGATAAAATATGTTTGGGCAGGGAAAAAAATCCCATTGCAAATGCTTGTGTTTCTGTCTGCATCCAGCCCGGCTGCCTGCAGTAAGTTATTTTCAGACATCTTCACTCGCTACAAACCTGGTAGCCGTGTCCCTGGAGCAGTGGAGACGTTAGCTTCCCGGTTTATGACCTAATTTAGCCGGGATAAAAATAAAGCTGTTTTATTTGCATCTACCATACACTTAAAGTAGCTACTCTGAAATCATGTTTTTCTATCAGAATGGGATTTTGATGGCTTCTGTGCAGAGGGAGCTTTAAAGTCTTTTAAAAGGAAGAAAACAAATTCTTCCTTTGCCTGAGTAAAAGCATGGCCAGGTCTGTTTCCATCCTCGGAAAAGAGCCGTTCGGCGGAGGGTGGTGGCGACTGTGTCTCAATCATCGGCATTCCCGCTGTCGGAAGGGCCGATCCCAGCCTTTGCTGAGAATTCGCTAGCACAAGCTGAGCACCTCTTGGAGCAGATCCCCATCCCTAGAAATTCCTTGAACAGGCATGGGCGAGCTGTTGCATGTCCCTGAGCCAAAGAGCATCTTTAGTTCCTCATCAGTTCTCCTTAAGCATCGCGGTGTCTCTACATTGATTGAGATTTAGCTCAACCGCCTTTATTATCCCTAGTGTAAGATGGAAGATACTTTTTTGCTCGTGTGAAGACAAAAGCCTTTTGAGTTAATGGAGCATACGAGGAAACAGCCTGGGAGCTGTAGCTTGCCAGCCCTTTCCAGCATGCGCCGTGGCACCCCGGTGCTGTCAGCGTGCTGATCCAGCTTGGCCTCTTCAGGTAACACCAGATTCCTCTGCGAAGCAGGGAGTTCAAGCAATGTGCATGTAAAAGCGAGCCAGAAATAGCTGCTCTTCCACAGACTGACAGGTACATGCCATTCCCTTCATCTGGCACTCGCTGCCTGCGATGCCGCTACAGGAGCTGGCACCAACCTTGCAATGGTGGGTGGCGAACAAAGGCTGTTCTCGGGAAGATTTTCCAGGCAAAGCTGGGATTGAAAGCACGAGAGGATAGAAAATAACAGGGATAAAGATACGGGTGAGGGGAGCTGCTGGAAATACACAACTAAGCTGAAATTTGTCAAATGAGGCTTCCTTTCTGTTCTTGCGCTGAGGTCTGCGGTGGTGTTTCTCCTTTTTGTGAAGTGTGATTGCTTGGGATCTGCTTTGCCTGCCTGGTATCGAGGCAGCACCAGAGAGCAAGGATTTGTGAACGTATGGAATGGAATTAGCTCTGGAGGTGAGGCTGCTCAATGACTGGGGAAGAGGATGGTGCTGCTGATCCATCTCAGCTGGCCGTGACGTGAGATGCTCACCTCTGCCCCAGGACTTTGGCTCATCTTTGACTCACCTCCAAAAGCCTGCGGATGGGGAGGAGCGTAGTCACCTGCCAGATCCCTTTGGGGAGCGCGCAGAGCTCGGTGCAGGCGCTCGCTCATCCCTCCCACAGCCCCGTACGCGCTGCCTCGAGCTTTCGTCTCGTCACTCACACATAGTGTTGGTCCTGAGAGCTTGGCAGAGCCCACTCGCCACCCTCCTCTGCGAGGGTAACCGAGGAAAGGCTGCTACTAGCTTCCCATCTTTGGCAATGGGAGGAATACGGGATGCTTTTATAGCATCTGCTCATCAGCAGGACCGGGAGGGGCCGGGATGGTCCACGCTGTTCACATGCTCACTTCCTTTGCCAGTTCCAGATCTGTTTCCCTGTTCTTCATGTACCAAACATTCACCAGAGGCAGAAGCAGTCAAGGATGCTGCGGGCTCTGCCCCATCAGCCTGTGAAGGGATCGAAGTGATCCTTTTGTACCTTGTTCATCATCATGGAACTGAGTGTGTGTCTGTCTGTCTGCCTCCTAATTACTTCCCACAGATCCTTGTGATTGTGGGTGCGTCTGTTTGTGCTGCCTTGCTGTTTGTCAGCTGTAGAGCAGGAGACGTGGAGAAACACTCATGTTGTGGGAATACTTGGGAGCCCTGCAGCACCTCTCTTTTCCTAGCAGTTTAAGCAAGCCTCAGGTTCGCATAACTCTGACAGGTTTGTGTTAGAAAGTGTAAGCTGAGGGGGTCCTTGTGGAGGTTTAGGTGATAGGAGGGATCTGACTTGGCTCACGTTGACTTTGTGCCTAGTGAACAACCCCCTTGCCATGCTTGTGGCAGTCACCAGAAGCCGGAAGCCCTGTGATGCACTGTAAATGGGTGAGTGGTCCTGGTATTAGTCGCGTGGTGATAGCACGTGTCAGAGAGGAAGAGAGCTGTATGAAGTTCAGAGCAGACCTGGGTTGCACACAGGACAGTGTGACAGCCATTCTTCACCCAGGTTTCCCTGCCTGCCGTGCGAGCTGACCAGACAAAGCTCCCCTTTGGGCCCTCCACCGGTGTCCAGCCTGACCTGGAGTAAGGCATTTGCTGGGGTTGGTGAAGGGCAACGTGCCCCTTTGCTCATGTCTCCGCTGAAGGATGGCTCCGAGGGCAGCGTGAGCTCCTCCTCAGGCTAATCTGCCTGGCAGGAGGCATTGCGAGGCAGGGTGGAGATGCTGAGCATTGCTGGCCATAGCCAGGTTGGGCAGCAGCGGGTGTGGGTGGAATCCCATGCTGGCATTTCAGATACCTTCGGCTAAAATAAGAGGTGATTGGAAAGCAGCAGTGGTAAATGTTGTGCATTCTGCTCCTGTAAGAGAGATGGAGCAGTGCAAACAAGTAGGTAAAGATCACGCAGCCAATAAAGATCATTATGAGTAAGTACAGAAGTAGAAGATCAACCTGTGTTCATATTGCCAGCGTTTTCAGCTGCCAGAATGTAATGATTATGTTAAATATGTGGCTTTCCCAGCAGATCCCGTTAAGCCTGCTTGTGGGTGTACTGTATTAGGAGGTGATGACTCTGTTCCTTCACTGCCTCAGATGGGAACACAGGGAGCATCCCCACCCCAGGGGGGGGTCACTGTCTTTTTGGGGTGCTTTGGGTTTGGGGTTTGTGGCCTGGAGTAGGTGAAATGGAGTGGAATTGAACCCTGAGGACTCCACAGCTCCATCCTCCAGACTGTGTTCTTCTTCGCTTCCGCGTGTTTTCCATCTTGACTCCAGTTTTGATTTGGGCTTTCATGGACGTTGAGAAACTGGAAGGTTTTGAGAGGACGGGCCCTTTTTCTCGCTGGCAAGTTTCCTTGCTTTGTGTCCTCTGCATCTCCACCAATGCCACTGAAAATCCCCATTCCCAGGAGCTGGTATCACCCCGATACCGTGCTAACAAATGTGGTGATGGGGTTGGCGTGCGGGACCTCGGTGCTTGTGTGCTGCAAGAGTGTGTAACGATGGTATCAAGACTGCTTTTAATTTATGGAAAGGGAGGTTAACACATGAGCGGCAGAAACGCACTGCTCTCTTTGTATGGAAAGGTCATGTTCCGGAGCACGGCGGGGTGGATCTGTGAGAAACGAGCTCCTCTTTGCAAGGAATCACAATCAGCCTCTCAGTTTGATTTTTTTCCCCACTTGTGACCTTTAGAGATGCTGCTCTTGGATTGATAAGCAGGTGGATGCTTTTAGCAACCCAGTCCGCAAGCTCTTTCCCCTAGAAAGACTATCATTCAAACACCACGGGTGTTGTTGCCTGCAGAAGGCATTCCTTTCTGTAACCCTTCTGGGAGAGAAGGGCCACAGTAGTGGGATCGTGGCTGGAAAACCAGGAAAACTCAGATGAGTAAATGGCTGGTGCAGGGTGAGTTGGGAGCCGGTGCATGCGGTGCATCACACACTGTGCCTGTGATGCATGGGCACACTTTAGGTGGCTTGTGCTGGTTGGTTCCAGCGGAGCAATGGCTTCCCTGGATGCTGTGGGTATCCATGCATTCTCTCAGCTTCCACAGCCTTGCTGTCCTGTGGTGAGGGTGGGTTTTGCCCAATGCTGTAGCAGGACTCTCCCAGGCTGCGTGTTCCACCAGTTGTACCATTGTGCAGTCAATCTGTGGCTGGCCTGGGTGGTCGGACAGGAGTGTGTGAAAGCCGGTGATGGAGAAGTAGATGCTTTTCTGGTGATGCCTGCTCTCACT
This sequence comes from Amazona ochrocephala, assembly GCA_039720435.1. NCBI lineage: Eukaryota > Metazoa > Chordata > Aves > Psittaciformes > Psittacidae > Amazona > Amazona ochrocephala. Next base: position 7,760,593 of record CM077895.1, read on the forward strand.
GCCTGGAGGCAGCGGGATCACGCTTGCTCTCGCACAGTGTTGGTTTGGGAATGTGGACTCAGTGCAGTGGAAATCCGAGGTTTCTGGGTTGGAGCCAGGCAGCTGGGTTGGGGGTTTCATGGCCCTCTTCAGTGGCATTAGGACAGCTCATAAAGCAGCCTCTCGGGGGTATTGTGCAGAGAGCCACATTCCCAAGCAATTAGAGACCTGGCCTACATCAGTAATGAGCCCCTGTTCGGGAAGGGATTCGGGAAGACAAAAGGAAAACTTCCACTGAAAGCGTGTGAGCATGAATAGATGCGGGCTGTTAATTGGGATCACCCTTTGAAATGCTCCCTCCGGCACTGGCTGCGTGTCCCAGGCTCCGGCTCCAGGGGGGGGAATGGTAGCAAAGGAAATCAGCCAGGAAGCTGCGGCTCTTTAGGATTGTGCTGTTAATGATTTTGGGTGGTGGGGATGAGGCGTGATGGAGCGTTTTCCAGAGCAGAGCAGTGCTGCAAGGGGTTTGTCAGCCGAGCAGGTCTCACCCTCGCTATACAAGCACACAGTACCTGGAGGAAGCTTTGCTTTCTGTCTCCAGCCCCATCCTCATTAGCCATGATGTGGAAGGAGGTGGAGGAGCTGCTCTGGCCAAGCTTTTTACTCTCCAGCGCCTGCATCCTGGCTTTGGGAAGTGGCAGCCAGGACACAAGCACAGGCTACTCGCTGGTGATGGGTGCTGTGTCACGTAGCCCTATGGCAAAGGTCCCATTTGGGTTATGAGTGTGCACAAACCCAGCAGTTCTCTGCTGCGCCAGGAAGCCCTGGGATACAGGATGAGTATTGCTGTGCCACACCACGCGTGAGCCGGGCCTTGGGTGCTGCTCAGGGGGAAGTCCAGTCCCAAAGCACTAAAACCTGCTGGTTTTGAATCAGACTGGACCAGCTGGGAAACAGAGCAATGTGAGAGCTTGGCAAATGGGGTGGGCTTGTGGTGACTGGGTGCAAGCTCCTGTTCACCAGTAATCCCAAGCACAAGTGCAAAGTCAATGGGGTTGGTGCGGTAGCAGGGCGCTTCCAGGTGAGAAAGCCTGTTAAAACGTAGATTTCATCAATAAACAGCCCCACTGCTGTGTATTCCAACGGGTGACCTGCGTTTGTACCTAGGTGTGTTTCAGCTTGCTTCTTCTGAGTGCTTTTGTTAGAGTTTGGTAGGTACCACGCAAGAAGCAAGGTTTGAATGAAAATCCCTTTGGTTTCTGCCGTTTGTGATTGCCACGTCTGCTCAGAGCTGGGCGTCCTTATCTCTACACTGGTAACTTGCCCATCAAAGTACATTCTGCTTGTGTTTGCTTAGAAAACAAACCAGAAGACCTGAGCCAGCATAAAGACCTCATCCCACTGGGACTGTTGTGTGGGACGACAGGTACAGCGTGCATAGTGTGCATTGTGGTTCAGTCTGAGACGCAGCAGTGCTTCCCCAGTAACACGGTGCATCCTCTGAGCTGCACATCTGGGGTGAATGAATGCAGACGCACAGTCTCACATTAACGATGCCTGGTACAAGGTTTGAGGGGTCCGTGTTCCCCGTCCTGCTGCTCACAAACACCCGGCCGGCTCAAGGACCTGCGGGGCGGATCGGTGCCGGTGGCTGTATCGTGGGGCTCTGCGCTTGAAGGGTGACCAGTTCCATTCCTTACGCCGCATCTGGGATTGAAAGGAAGAGTGAGGCAGTGGCACTTCCTGCTTCTCTGCTTCCCTCCCCCATTATTTGATGAGGCTGTTGTCTCTTTGGGTGCCTGGAAATGGAGTACGACATCCCTCATTGCCCCCGCGCTACCTGCGTGTAATCGCCTCACTCCCAAAATCCTTCTCCTGTGCAGCGGGGTTTGCTAATGGGCAGGATGTAGTTCCAATCTTAGGGAATTATCCAGAGCACCACACCCATAAAGGCTTATGATTCGGGAGGGTTGTTTTGTTCTCGTAACACCGTCCAATCTCAGCAGGGGTTCAGCAGCCCATGAGGGCTGCTCCAGGCTGCCTGGGCAGCAGGCAAGGGGTGGTTCATCCCGATGGAGCCGAGCATGGGCCCGCTGATCCCGTTCCAGGCGTGCTGCTTCACTCTCATGTTTGGGGTGGCAAATCTGTGCCGCAGGAAAACAAAATCTTCCTGCTTGAAGTAACGCGCTCATCATCGGCGCTGAGCATATGGCGTCTGTGTCAAAGTGTTTTTCCGCACAACCCTAGTGTTTTATCTCACTGCCTGAGCGTAATAAATCCCGTTCGCGGGATCGTCATTCCATGGTAATGAATTCCAAGCAGCAGCCCAAGGAGCCGAGCTGGGAGGAGCCGGGATCACTGCACTTGTTGCAGGCAGGAGGCGGCTGCTCCAGGCCCTGGGAGTTATTAACGTAACGTGGGAGGCGGAATCCTGCGGGCGCATCGGATGTTCTGTGATTTATGGTACCTGCAGGCTGGGGCAGCTCTTCAGCTCCCAGCCAGCTGCCGGGCGGGAAACCCTCAGGAATAGGCAGCCCTGGCAGGTTTCAAAGGAAAACCCAAGCCAAAAGCACCTTCGGTACAGCAGCTCCCCGCTCTGTGACTGTGATTCTAAGTGGTGTTGCAGCAAAGGCCATGTTAGAGTGCAGAAAGTGCTTTTAAAAGCCATGTCTAGCCAGGCTGTAATTTCAGTCGTACTGAATGGTCACAGTTCCAGAACCCAGGTGTCGCAGAGCTCGGTTCCGAGTTTCAGGGCAGGGTCTTTGTTCTCAGCAGACCTTGCTGGGAGCTGGAGGGATTTTAACGTGGTTTTAACGCAAGTGACTAAGGGGGAATGTCTTTGCTCTTGGATGTGAGTGCAGCTCCTGAATGAAGCAGCTGCAGAAGGCTCGGACTGCCACGGCTGTGCTGCCAAGTTGTTTATTGTCGTTGCTCCTTTGGAAATGAGTCTTGCTGTTAAATATTCTCCCTTGATGTGCTGAGTATGAGAGGCCAGGCTCGCAGCTCCTTACAAGTTGGCAAGAATCAGCAGATCTCCTCCAGCTGTTGGGGTCTGAGTGAGGAGTTGTGAAGAATGAGTATGATTTACATTGTTCTTGCCAGGGATGCTGAGCAACTCTCTGTAGCGGGTCCTCAGCTTCTGGTTCAACATCTGGCCAAGGCCTCGTGTCTCTCATGCGGGATGGGGTGAGTGTGCTCAGCTCTGGGGTCAGGACACAAGGGAAGGCTGCAAGGGGAGGGGTTGTGGAACCCTATTGCTGTGTTCAGAGAGGTCCTGGGCATGGTTGTTGGGTAAGACCCGTGGCAGGACACGCTGTGAATGACTAGCAAGGTATCGAGTCTTCAGGATGCTTTCGTTCCTTTTCAGTGCTTGGAAGGATTGCACTGGCTTATTGGAATGGCGCTGACTTTGTGCTTGCTGTAATGAATTCCCTTTTCCAGGCTGGGGGGCAGGTTGGTTATAATTTCCTGCATTCTTTTATCGTAAGGCCAAAGGAGAAGCTCAGAAGAGCGGGCAGATAGGAGTGCTGCATACATGCGTTTTAAATTCCGTTTCAAGCAGTTAAGAAGATAGATTTTTAGCGAAGTGCTAAAACCACTTCAAAACAAGGTGACCCAGGGAGCTGGCGCTAGGCTATAGTGCCCATTTCCAAGATCCCTGGCTGTTCTCCGACCTGGCTCTGCCTGTAAATCTGAACCCTTCCTTTTTAAGGCCTGTTTCGGAGGCTGGAAGACAGGAGTTTCGTCTGCTGGTAGTTCTCAAGATGCAGGGTGGGCATGAGGAGAACTGTTGGGGAGGGGTACAGATTTATACCAGCCCAACTGCTTTCCCCTCCAGAGCCTGGTCTTTGAGCTTGGAAAAGGGAGCGGGCATTGCTGTTCATTTGCTGCGGTCCATCCCTTCTCCCTGCGCCGGGCACTGATGCTGAGCAGGATCATTCCCGAAGCCGCGCACTGATGCCAGTTGCCTTGCCAACACGGTGTGAGGAAGGTGTTTGAGTGGGCAGAGCTTGTGTCTGCCATAGAGCCGGGGTGGGGGGAGAGGACGAGGAAAAGGAGGAGATCCTCACCCGCCTGGAACAGCCCTTCCCACTGCTGCGGAGGGGCAGAATGAGTAAATAACAGCAGAAACCTTCAGCGTTTGCTCCTTGGCACTCCTGGAGTGCAGCAGCATAATCTGTAATGATGGGAGATGATGAAACACTCATTTCAAAACTGTTTGGGTGGTTTTTTGCCTTTTCTTCTACGTAAAGGTGCAGAGTCAGGGAGCTCACTGCAGTTTACAGTCACCTGGGTGCCCACGAGCCTTACTGATGGAGCTGATGCCTGCTGATGTTTACCATGTGAATATCAAGGAGGAGCAGTAAATTGAAAATTGCCTCTAATGGGCTCAGTTTGCATGTTTTAATGTTCCTCAGGAGAAAACGAGAAATGGTGAGACTTTAAAGCAGCATAGGCACGGCAGTGTCTGGTAACGTGCGTTGCTTGTGTTTCCCTTTCTTTACAGTTCGCATCCCCTTTGTGGTAGCTCTGACGTGCCCCTTGCAGAAAGCAGACCCTCAGGAATGAAGTTTCAGCCTAGGCTTCCTACAGCAGCAGGAGCATGGGGCCAGCATCCCTGTGGATTAGAGGCTGCCGGTTCCCGCTGGGCAGCTGGATGTGCCATGGAGTTGCGCTGTCGTGCTGTCCCCAGGGAGGAGGTGGTGGCACGGTGGCCTGCGTTGGACAGCAGCAACCCTGTCACCAGCATAAGGGTCCTTGGCCAGGGGCTTTGGTTTCGCACCATGCTCCATGGTGCAGCCTGAGGGGTAGCTTGGGAGGGTGCGAAAGCGGAAGGTCCTAGAACGGAATGGGATCCTTTGCTTCCCGTCATGCTGCATACAGGAACTTAGCAGCAACTTGCCATTTCCATCAAAAAGATGCAAATCCGAAGTGGGAAGACGTTCCATGCCGAGGCTCTGCCTTGGAGCACGCTGCTTCAGAGACAGCAGCGGATTGAAGTCACTGGTTGTGGCTGTCTTGTTCTTTCTGGAGGCAGTGTTTTGATAAATGTTGATGAGTTTAACTGTAAAACTAAATGACATTTATAGCACGATGTATGCTTTACCCATTGCTTAATTATATCTAATGGTGTTGCGTGTGAAAGGCATTTACCATGCTGCTTTTGTTTAAAACGACAAGCTAAACCTCAAGGCCGGGTGTGTGTGTGCGCAGAGAGAGCTGCTTAGTTAAGAACTAAATGCAGTCTGGTTTTGGAAGGTGACTGCACCTTTAAGAAATGAGTGAGAATGTTCTGGAAGCGCTGATGGGAGCAGAGGGCACCGAAGGGGGTTTGGGCCAATGACATTTATGAAGCCATGGTTTGATTTTCCTGTGTAAGGAGCATCTGCCCTTTCCCCATCTTCTCATGGCTTCAGTTAAAGCAATCCCACCGATGAAGGGGGGTCAAGAAATACAGAACTCATGGAGGCTGGGGAGGACGGTCACAGTCTGCACTGACTGATTAATGCTTCAGACGTGAGTGGTGGTCTTCTACTGAGTTATAAATCTGATGGGTAGCAGATGGAGGGCGGATTCCATGGGTTTTCTTCCTCTTCTGGCAAATAATGCACGGTAACACAGCTCCCAGAGCAGCCTTTATCTCCGGGGGGAATCAGGACAGTTGGTGTTGCAGGAGACTTCAAACTTACAAATACGTTGCCCTTTAGGCTAGCATTTGTCATTGTGTCTGAGCCAGACCGAGACTAAAGGCTTTTGTTGTAACATACCTTGTTATCCGTTCCGGGAGGGTGAGCTGGGAGGAGCTCTCTTGGATTGGAATGCCACTGCTGAGATTGTTTCCCCCTGGGTTTCTGGGGGAGGGAATGCATAACCCTCATGGTTTTATGATGTATAACCCTCGCTGATAGTGGCTGTTGTTCCTTGGCAAAAGGTCTTCTCTCTGATCTCTGAAGATTAAAATAAAAGGGGGGTGGCATCACTTGTGGGTATAGTGCAGCAAGTAAAGGGGTGTCCTTTAAAGCTGTCTCTCAGCCAAAGAGTGGGAATTGACCAGAATACCCCAAGAAAAATACTGTATCCCAATATTATCTATTATCTCTGCAAGAAATGGGTTACAGGAGCTGTAATGAGATGTATCTGCGTATTAGAGTAAAATGAAACCCATCATTTGCCTTGAAACAGCGTTCCTGGGTCTTGGAGAATCCTGTTATCCTGAGTAACCCCCGTTGGCAGTTCTTGGGAGTGTGGGTGTTGTGCCTGGAGCTGGTGCTGAGGTGTTTTAAGTATGGAGCATCCCTGTGGCAGAGATGGAAACGTGTGAGGCAGCAAATGCTGGGAATGTTGCGATAATGTGAATGTGCCCAACGTGCTCATTGTCTGGGAAAACTGAGTATTTCATCCTCTTACCTGCAGCAGCCTGCAGCACGTCAGGCTCGGGCTCCTGATGGACCAAGTGATGACAGAGAGGACATTCCGTGTGTGTGTGAAACTCTGGATTAATTAAGGTCTGCCTCCTCCGATCCAGGCTGCGCGTGTCCTTGGTAGCGATGCAGCTGGAAGATAAAATGCAGATACGGGATTCTGTATTAGGGAGCCATTAATAATAAATGAGTGTTGATCCTAGATGAGTGTTATTTAAACACACTGAACGAAGGCAGCGGTCTGCTGGGACCCCCGTGTGTTGTCAGGCTCCTCCCTCGCTGGTGCTGCTTCCGAGCAGCGGAGGGGGCAGCGGAGCAGTGGATTTCAGGGGGTGCCCTTGCTGGGTGGTGGCTCACAGTGATGGCTCGGTATTGGGAGGAACAGGAGTGCAAGGTCCTGCCTCGTGTTTGTCCTGAGGCTGTGCACAGCTGTGCCCTTTGCTGGACTTCTGCTCGCTCCTCCTCATGCCCTTCAACCTTTAATTGTCTTGGCGATGGACCTGCAGCTTCCACAGTAAAAGCAAGAGATGAGCTGCTGCTATTTCTGGAAAGCGCTGCTTCTAGGCAGTTGGTTAAACCATTTGAGCATCCCTAGATGGAGAGATATGAAAAAGTAAAAGGAAAAGCTGCAGTAGCAACATCTTTTATTTAAGAACTGTCCATTGGGTTAAGGAATTAGTTCTAAACCAGGCATGCAGCTTCCCAATCTCTCTATGGCAGCAAAATGTGTGAACTGTGCTTTCAGACAGCAGAAGCTCCATTGTGGTGAGCGTGGCTCATAGGATTCCTCCTTCAAAGAATGCAAACCTATTAACCGTGCGAGAATGATCGTTTTCTGAAAGACTGCATTTTGGTGGTTGTTATGAATTGCTTTCCGTCCCAAGTTTTGGTTACAAAAGTGGAATAGAAACCCGGAGTTGTGAGGAACAACAGGCTCTGTGGCAAAACCCAGTACTAATGCTGTGAGCTGTGCAAGGGCCTTCCCCCCCCACAGCAGCCTTGTTTGCTCTGTTCCTCCCAGCCAGCGACAGATGAGATGGGTATCGATCCTCAGCATCCCCAGTGGTAGCCTTTGAAGGGAGAAGCAGTGTATGGCCGTGGAATTTTATCTATCAATATGTGGGTAATAGAAAGACAAGGCTGACATCTAATCCCAGCACAGGTGGCAGATCATAAATCTGCGCTGATGTGGTTCCTGGTAACAGCAGCAGCAGCATGAGAGGAGCAGCACGATGGGCCTGGCACGTCAGGGGATGCTCTGGGTTGAGAAACCTGTGGCCAGCAGTGCACTGGGTTTCACAGGAGGGGAAAAAGGGCTTTAATTCTTAGGGTGAAAAGCAATACTTCCATTTGCTGGTTGCGCGGGATGTGGGCTATGACTGGTTTGTTCTCATGGAGAGCGCTGCTTTAGGGCTGTTTCCCAGCGGTTTTCTGCTTCTGTGCTGCTTTGGTTACAATCCAGTGGAAAGAATTCCCCAGTGCCACTTCATCATGCAGAAATCCACAAATGTTTACAGTAAATACAGCCGCTGGTGTCAGCTCCGGGCCGTTGCCATCTTTTGTCCTTCCTCTTTAAGCCACAAAAGCCATCAAGGTGGCTGTAGCATTTTTCCTGCAGGAATTTCGTAGCTGTGCACAACTTGCTTGAATTTGCAGTCTGTTTTACTGAAGTGTGTGTGTGCCACAGCGTAAACGTGCTCCCCGCAGTAAGGAGTTTTTAGCACACTCTTGCATGCTGTCTCATGAGAGCAGTTCAGCTCGGAAGTGTGAGCTGTGGCTCGGAGAGGAGCCGGGCGCAGCGCCGCAGAAAGGTGCTGAAAGCATTCACACACTTGCTAAAATATGGGCTGGGAAAGAGGGAAACGGGTCCCTGCGGTGACAAGGCAGCTCGGTGAGCCCGTGACAGCGAGCTGGCGGTGGTTGGGTCCCTGCAGACTGCCAGACATCCACTCGCACCCCAGGACTGGTTATCCAAAGTGGTGCCCAAGTTCTCCACCCAAGGGTTGGGGGTGAAGCTGGGGGGAAACCAACCTGCCTTTAGCCAAGTCGGGTGCAGAAGCATCTCCCACCGACCCAGCTCCTGGGGACCAGCGGCAGGGCCAGGGCCAGTCATGGCTCTTATGTGACCCTTTAATCTGGTGCCGCTGTCTCCTCTTCCATTTACCCTTCTGAGAAGCAATCAACCTTTGGCCAAACTACTCTCTGCTTGGAAAGTGGAACAGATCATGAGTTGCTGAGGAGCAGTTCCTTCATCAGCAGTGCACTTCCTTAGCCATCAGCAGTAGAACAGATCATGAGTTGCTGAGGAGCAGTTCCTTTATTGGCAGTGCACTTCCTTAGCCATCAGCAGTACCTGCACTTTCACACATGCATGGTACTAATGTTTTGGGAATAGGTTCTGTGAATGTTAATTCCACCCACACCTCGTTTCCCACCATCCTAAACAGGAACTGATTCTTTTAGCACCACCAAGTGATACCAAAACTTGTACCATCAGCAGCATCCTTTCTCAGAGCAGTTTCATCAAACCTGGCGGTGGTGGTGAAGAATGAATAACACACATTAAATCTGAAAGTGAAGATACTTGTACCAGGTGAGTGTTGCCGCATCGATTTGCTGCAGTCTCTGCTTTGGAGAGAGAGAAGCAGAGCCACAAGATCCCCTTCCTTGGTGTCCCTGGGAACAAGATCTGCTTTACATGTGGCTCCTTGGCCTCAGCAGGGTTCCAAGAGGATTACACATGGGTGTAAGTAGCAGCAGGCTGCCTCTTCTGCTGCCCGGAAGCGCTTGGAAGTAATGCAAGTGGATGACAGCATCCCTGTCTCTTCACACGATGTGGATTGCAGAGTGGGTTTCACTGCGTGACGCTGCTCTCCAGCCCCAATCCATCCCATTGCTGGTGTGGAACTAGCTCACTGCAGCAGTGCCCCGCACTCACACGTGCATGGTCTGCAGGCAGCCTCATCCGAAATTGTCATTCTTTGGCCCATGAAAAGCTGTCATGAAATTAACTCCGCAGGAAGCAATTGCCTTTTCTCGCCAGCACAATTAGCGTGGATTGTCCATTCTTCTCCAAAGTTCAAGTGTGACGGCTGCAGCTTTCCGAAAGAGCCTCTGAGGACTTGGAGACCAGATGCACTGAGCTCTAGCAGCTTCTTCCAGCACTGGCTTGTCAGTCCTCTCCTCCCTCCTTGAAGCAAATGTGCAGAGAAGTGAAAGGGCGATTTGATTTCCTCCTTTCCTGCTCTGCAAGGCTCCTCTTATCTGATGACTACAAGAAGTCTCTCTGGCTCCCGAAGTCCTCCCAAACAGGCGGTTCCTGATGTTTCTTTTAGAGGGATGCTCTCTTCATGATGGATGGAGAGAGCGTAGGCACTGCTCGGGAGAGGAGCATCAAGAAGTAGACGAAGCGCCTGCAGTAGGTGGATCACGAGGAGTTTGTAAAACCCTCCTCGTGTTTGTCGCAACTTGGGCTGGTTATTTAAGCACCGCGTTCCGTATAGGAGCTGGAATTGATAGATGAGTTGTGACATTCAAGTTGCATTAATTCTGCGGACTGATCGCTGTGTCGCTTGCTCCTGGAGCACACGAACAAACAGTTTGTGTATCCGTGTGGGTTGTTTCCCTTCACTCAATTTATAAAGAGGAATTTCCTTTGAGTCTCTGGGCTTACATGGCTCGGGTACAGTGGGGATTGCTCTTCCTTGGAAGGCCTTTGTGCTAGTATCCCGTCGGCTGGATCAGCAGCGGCGCTGCTCGTGTTTCCCTGGAAATGGCAGAATCGTGCTCACGAGCACGTCGTTTTCATCTTTCCCTCTTTCTCCCTGGCGCTTCCCTCGCTCCCGGTGTGCCACGAGTGGAGAAGGAATTGATTTTAAATGTGACCGCTGCCTATGAGCCAAGGTCCCTGGGCTGTGTCCAGCTAAGAGGAACTCACTGGAAACACAATTTACTCATCGATGTCTGCCTTTGCAGTCTGAAAAGCAGAGACTGCGGTGGTCTGAGGCAGAAAGGGAAGCGGGAAAATGAATTGCATAGGCTCCAGACACGGCTGTTTCCAGGCTGCTGTACTTGCTCATTAATGCTGTTACAGACATTGCATATGTAGGGCAGTTCACCCTTTGCCTGGCTTCTTCTGTGTTCTTTTCTCCCTTCCTCTCCATAGCAATGCCTTACATTGGAGATAAGGATGATCCGGACTCTGGGCCAGGGCCTGGAGTCTGTTGTGTGCACTGAATGCTGGAGAGGGGCTTGGTATTGGACTTCCCAGCAGGAGACCACCGTCTAATACACAGACAGAGCATGGGGGCTGTGGCAGATAGGTAAAAAACCTATCCCATGTGATTCTGCTGGGTTTTTCCCATTGGCTCTGCTCGTGGCCCCCCAAATGCGTTGTGAACTGGGAGCTGATTTAAGGTTGGGTTTCAGTGGCAGCTTTCCTTTGCTTCTTTCAACTTGTGCCGTTCTCCGTTGGGTCCATAAGCTTCATTTCCCTCCCCAGTCTTCCCTTTTCTGTCACAACATGTCGCAGTGCTGTGAATGTGTCTAATGCTCCTCAAACATGCTGCCAGTAAATATTTACTGAGAAGCTCCTGGGAACGCTGACGTGAAGATGGGTCTGGAGCTCTCGCTTCATGTTGCCTTTGATTTAATTCAGAGTTTGTACTTGATGCAGGTCACGGCAGTACCCTTCTTGTCTTGGTAAGCGGGAGCGGATCGGAATCCAGATCCCCCAAAGCGTTATCGTGCACGGTCTGGTGCTCTCAGCCACGGAAGCATATTTAGGTCAGCGGAGCAAGGGGAGCTTTGCAGCCAAGGGCCGGATTAGACGCCCTTTGGTTCAGAACAAATACGCAAAGTCTGCTGGGCTGGTGATGCTGTTGGCTTTGGACCATGGCTTGGTGTGTCCTTACGTGCACTCCGCCTGTCGTTGTCCTCGGGGAGATAAATGCCTTCTGGAGGGGGATCCTGGTGCCAGCCTGGACAGAGATGCTGGACTTCCAAAGCCATCAGTCAGCAGGCTTAATGTAGCAGCATCCCGGCTTGAAAAGCTTCAGTGGCTTGAACTTCAAATAATTTATTTCTAAATTACTTCTACTGTAATTCTTATTAATTCAAATAGGCTTCTAAGCTGATGTAAAATTCAGCAAACGCAAGGAACAGTTTAATGAATTGAAAACAGGATTGAGTCTTTTAAAGTAAATGTAAAAAAATATGCTAGCAATAATTGCTGAGATGGAAATCGAATCTTAATAGCTTTGTTAATGATTTGTAGTGAATATTGCGTTTATGAGAACGTATCAAGCTGATCCTTGTGCAAGAACCTGGTTTTGAATGGCTTTGATAAAATTATTCCCCAGGAGCAGTTAGTAACATTGAGTATTTGTGCTAGCACTGCTCTGGAGGTATCGGAGCGCCTGGTGCTGGCTGTCACGGACTGGGGTTGCTTGGGCACAGCCATGGTGCTCTGGTACCCGGGCAGGATGCGGCGGCTGCTGTGGCCCTCATGGATCCATGGCTTTGGGTCTCCGCTGTTGGTACGTGGGTGATGGGTGCAGGAGCTCAAGTGCAAAGCACTGTTTTCGGATTGCCATCCTCTGCACCCCTTAACATGGGAAGCGAATTTCTCTGCGTGCATGTGATGCGGTGACTCGATTCATTAGGAGGAGAGTTTGAGGTGATCACCTGTAAATGATTACACAGCTCTCGCTGCATAATTGCGTTGAATTCTCTCTTTCTTGCCTCTGGACTTTAATAGCGCCTACTGATTACACAGAGTGGGTAAAAGCTGGTTCCCCAAAGTCTGTGCGCTCGAGTCAAAGGGTAAAAGCTCCTTATAGCAAACTGCTCTTTGAGGTAATGCAACAGAATTCATCTGTTGAGAGAGAAAGCAGGTTTCTGGCATCGCTGCACACGTGGAGCATGTGTATTAGAGCATCGGGGGGTGTGTGGTGTCCAGGAGCCCCACTTTGGCTGCTCCACTGGACATCCAGGCTAGGTCTGGCTTTCCCAGGGTGCTGGGTACACAAACAGGACTTGCAGATGCCGTTTCTGATGTTGCTGTTTGTTCTTTGCTCTCTCCTGAAGGTGATGGCCAGAATCTGGTTACAGAAGACGTGACGGTGGTGGAGGGGGACGTGGCCACCATCAGCTGCCGCGTCAAGAACAGCGACGACTCGGTGATTCAGCTCCTGAATCCCAACAGGCAAACCATCTATTTCCGAGATTTCAGACGTAAGTCCCATCATTCCTTGTTTGATAACAACTTCTCCTGCACCTCGCTCGCACCTGGGAGAAAGCGTTTGCCAAGTGTGCGTCCTGTAATGCAATGCTGGATGCTTCGAGTTTAGTCAATTCTTCAGAGGGTGGATGAGACAGGCAATCATAATCTTTCTCCTTAATGGAAACCTTGACGGTCCCCTTTAAAAGTCAGACCGCCTTACTTTGCAATAGGAATTGATTGTAGTAATTCAGGGTGAATTGCAATTGAGTGCCAAATATTTAGCTGACACAAACAAATTGAACAGGGCAACACCGAGACAGCGCAGTGTTCTCAGAGATAATCTGTTGGCTCTGAAGACTGCGGATTTCAAGGCAGTCTATGCTGCTTTGCAACCAAACCAGCATCTCCCATCAGTGCCGTATCTAGCGGATGAGGCTGGCTTTGTTTCCTGTGATGGTCATGCCTCAGAGCATGGCACCTGCAGTGAAACTCTTTCAATTACACCAGTACTGGGCAGCTGTTACTGGTCAGGAGACTTTAAAGAGTGCTTTTCCCAAGTCTTTTCTCTCTCGTACCGCCCCTAGTCCACTGACTGCAAACACTCGGATATGGGGCCATGTAGAAGTGATTTACTCAACAAACATTTTACCTACCGGTCCCTAGGCCATCTGATATCAGCTTATCAGCTGAAAAGCACCTGATAAGGCGCTGGGCTTATGTTGGGTCCTTGTAATGATATGGGAACTGAAATATTTTATGGGGCTGGACTTAAAGGTGAGAGGCAGGATGGACGCTGCCATCTGGAACCGAGGGGGGGGGTGTCTCTGCTGGTTTTATATGAAGACCTTGGGCCTTGCTGTGCTGGCAGAGGGGGTGCTGCGTCTCTTGTCACGGTCGCTGAGGCTGTGCTTGCTCCACAGCGCTGAAGGACAGCAGGTTCCAGCTGGTGAACTTCTCCAACAGCGAGCTCCGGGTGTCCCTGACAAACGTCTCCATTTCTGATGAAGGAAGGTACTTCTGCCAGCTCTACACTGATCCCCCCCAGGAAATCTACACCACCATCACAGTGCTCGGTAAGGACCACGCAGGGGCTTGTGGTGGGCTTTGGGGTCAGCAGGATGGGGCTGCAGCTCTCCAGTGATACAGCACAGACAGGATTTGAGCACCCAGTGCTCTCCCACTGGAGACCAGCTTAGCCCTTCAGCAGCTCTAAGCAGCCTAGGACTTGAACCTGCAGGCACAGGGTTTTCAAGGGCAAGTACCAAGCAGGTCATGCAGTGGCACACCATCACCCTCACGTAGCCTTCCTGTCTTGCAAGGTGTCCCTGGCTGCACGCAGAGCCTCTCTTTGCAGGTTGTGTGGTATTTAGTGTGATTCTCAGGTCTTCCCTTTCTGTTCACAGGCAGGTTTTGGCTTCAAAGAATGAGCAGAGCTGTAAGCGTGAGGTCTTGTGCTCTTCCAAGCCTCTCCTTTACTTGGGCAAGGTCCCTTGGAAAGCTGTGAGGTTCTGCTGCCCTTTGTGGAGTGAAGCTTCATACCAGCCTTGGTTTGCACACAGTCTGCAGGGATTAGTCATTCGTGCTGTCACTGCTCTGTAAGAGTGTCCAAGTGAATCAGTTGGCATTCTGGACCTGCTGGTGTCCTGGCAGGAATGCCCTCCTCTGCCTCGTGCCTGTTGCTGTAGGGCAAGAGAAGGCACACGTCGTAGGGAGAGGGGAAGATGAGTTGCAGTGGGCACGTCTCATCTGGCAAAGTGAGAAAGAAGTCAGCCAGAAAGTAAAAGCTGTAGGAAATGTCTTTCAATAATTATCCGATATGCAGAGGGGAAATAAATTACCAGGAATGCCTCGTAGCGTGGCGAACTGTTCAGTTCATGGATGTTGTGTTTTCAGCAAGCACACTGCTCTGCTCACACGCCGACTCTTTCCTTCCAAAACTTGGGGATTTGAGAGATTACGGTTTAATGGCAAATGACAGCGTCTTTGCCCATCTGTGCTACTCCTTAAGGGCTGATGTTACTAACGGCCTCGCTGGTGAACCTCCAGCGTGGTGAAGTTCTCGCCTCTCTGTCAGTTGATGTATAGAGTCAGAGAAACCTGGAGCTCAGCTAATGGGAAGCGATAGCTTCCTATTAATTTTGGCAAAAATTTGTTTCACGTGTGAAAGAACACGAGGTCCCTCGTTTGACACCATCGGTTTGCTCATTTGCTTCGAAATGGCTGTTTGCAGAGCTGAGGCTGGTGCTGCTGCTCCCCTCCATCCCATCCCATCCCATCCCATCCCATCCCCGGAATGTGCCCAGGCATGTTGGGCTGAGCTCTCCCCTTTCCTTTGCTCCCCTGCACAGGCAGCTCAGCCTGATGCTGTTACCAGTAATAGCAGCTCGTGCCATTAGAGCTGCTGCTGCAGATTAGCAGCAGCTTTTAAGACTCTATTAATAGGAGAACCTGAATCACAGAGGGTGACTTAATGTAAGATCTCACTTGCTGATTAGTTTAAATCTTCCTTCTTTTGTATAATGAGATTCGGTTCTTAGGTTTTTATACGTTGTTTAAATAATGTTTATAAGCAGTTCTACTCTTGCCACTACATTTATCAACATCTTCAAAGTTTCAGTGTGCTTTCCGGTGCTCATAGGCACAGGAAGCTCTCCCCCAGCTCTTCTCTCTGAGTCACACACGAAAAGTAGTTTGTTGGATTTCATTTCACTGCCAACAATGCTAAGAAGGTGTTTGAAATAAGAGTACTTACTGTATTCACCTAGAAGGCAGCGCGGTGTGTTTTTCAAGTGGGAGACAAAACACAGTTTCATAGATCCACAGAATGGTTTGGGTTGAAGGGACCTTTAAAGCTCATACAGTTCTAACCCCCTGCCACAAGCAGGGACACCTTCCACTAGAGCAGGTCGCTCCAAGCCCCTGTGTCCAACCCGGCCTCGAACGCTGCCAGGGATGGGGCAGCCACAGCTTCTCTGGGCAGGGAGATTTTGCTGGGTTTGGTTTTGATTATGAAATGTGCTTCATGCTTCAGAATCCAGAGCAAAGTCTCTTTCCCTGCCTTGCGCTTCAGTTCGTTTGGAGGAGGACTTGCAGCACAGCCAGCCCCAAGGTCTTGTCCCATCACCTCCAGCACGTACTTGGGCCAAGCATCAGCTCACAGGGCAGGCAGGCACAGCAGATGTTCGTTGTGAGGAGATGGAGGAGGGACTCTTGGCTCCAGTTTGTACGGAGAGGTCGGGTACCACCATGCCAAAGGTGACACCTTTCCTGTGTCTTGTTCTACTGACTCCCTAATTAGGAGAAGAAATGAGCTGGGGCAGAGGAGTGGTTCTCTGTGTCGATATGTGGCTGGCCCTACTGGGGATGCATTCCCCACCAAAGATCTTGTGGCTGTCGCTCCGACTTCGATACAGAGTAAGGTCTGTCAAGGAGTAATGTCACTGATCGGCATCTTCCAGTGCCAGCGCTGCATCCTTCTTTGGAGACTCTGTTGGAGAGAGCTTCAGCAGCGCTTCCCCCTCTCGCCCATGTGCTTAATGTCTTCTGTGACACAATATGTAGATTTATTCATGCTTAATTGGAACATGTGAAGATCTCAAATATGTAGCCTGTTCTGTTCTTGTTAGAGAAAAGCCACAAGTGACTAATTAGTCCATTTGATCATCTGGATGATATTTATACATATTTGTTCTTCATTAGCTCCAAAACGTGTTAGTCACATTTGAACTCTGCAGTTGCTTAATCATACTGATCAGAGCAAAGTTGAGTTTCCTTTGGAAATTCCGGGGTTTTCTGAACTGCAACTTTGTGCAATGATCCCTTGATGTTCATTTTTCTTCTGCTGGTGCTTTCAGGAGGAGGAGGCTCCTTGTTCCTGCCTGGGAACTTTTAAGCTGTTTGGTCACAGTCTCAGAGACACTACAGTGGTTGTTATCTCCTGAAGCTATAGCCTGTTTCTCAGTATTACTGGGTGATTTTCATTGTGCATAGTCTCCTGGCTTGGCGTTTGGAAGGGTCTTGATCTGTAGGTGCCTGAGGCGAAGGGCAAACTGCCATGCTGAAGGAATGGCCGTACGATGGAGGCGCCCATCCCTGGGTGCAGAGCTGGCTCGCTCCTCTCGCTGGGTTGGTGGCTGGTGCGTGGTGCTGCAATGGATGGGGATGCAGGCTTGTTCCCAGGGTGGTTCATTCCACCCCAGGCTGGGGCTCAGCAGCTCCTCGAGCCTTTTAAATGAGCTTGATGCTTGCTGGCCTGGTTCCACTCCCCGCGGCTGAGGCTTGAAGCTGAACAGCAGGAGAGAAAAATTGCCTCGCGAGGTTCGAGGCGCGGTAAGCAATGCACTCCCAAATGTCAGCTCTTGTGTTTCCTCTCCTTGTCAGAGGGAGTCAAGAAATGGGTGCGGAGTCAGGCTGTACCTTCAAATAGCAGCACGCAGCACCGGGTAGCGCAGAAGCTACAGCTCTTCCCTGGAACGGCGCCCGCCTGGGATTGGGAACGGAAAGTTACAAACTTGATAAGTAATAATTTGCTCCACCACGATGATTGGTAGGTGAAGAGTGGAAGCGTTTACTCTGATTACTGAGAAACCGCCTATCGAAGGATTTGATTGATTGAAAGATGAAGTAAACACCAGTTGCTGCTTTCCTTTAGTCGGGTTTATGGGGTTTCCTGGAGGTGTTGTCTTGGGTTAGTGATCACAAAATGGCTTTGCATCAAGACGTGCTCTGTTGTCTTTCTCGTTGCAGTCCCACCGCGCAATCTGGTAATCGATATCCAGAAAGAAGTCGCCGTTGAGGGAGAGGAGATCGAGCTGAACTGCACTGCCATGGCCAGCAGACCAGCCACCACCATCAGATGGTTCAAAGGCAACAAGGAGCTCACCGGTAGGTGCATCCTCTCAGCCACTTGCTTTTTCCAGAGGAGGCATCTCAGGCAGCTGAAGTGATTTATGTAATGCCAGGGATTTGTTCTCTGTTCCCACTTTAAGGGGAGAATATAAGAGGAGAAAGAGCGGAGTGAGCTACTTTGAACGCCAGCTGAGGAGCAAAGGAGCGTGCGGGCAGACAGCTTGTTCTCTAATGCAGAAGGGGTGGACTGCGTTTGGGGCTCTGCCTGCCTGCCAGGCACGGGCACAGGGCTCTGGAGCCCTTCTGTAACTGGAGGTGACCTTGAGCAGCCCCAGAGCTGAGTTTTCTTCGGCAGTGGTTTCTGCAGCTTTCGGCCCAGGTTGAAGTGCTGGCAGGATCATCTGCGCTTTGGGCTGTGAGGATCTTCAGCTCACCTTCACATTCAGCTCTGTTGTTTACAGAGTGTTTTCTCTGTGTTCAGTTGAATATTCATGTGAGATGGGTTTCTCCGACTCCCTGAAGTCTGGTTGCTCCCGGTATTTGCACATTCAAGTCACTGACTCAGATTGCATGTGACATGCTGTTAGTTTAAGCCTGCATGTAGATGTGAGCTTGGTTGACAGCACCTTTGTGCTTTACCCAGTCTGAGACACTGAAGGGCTCTCTATACAAGTCCAGGCTTATTACTTCAAATCCTCCCCCTTCCAAGGGCAGGATGAAACCCTCTCTTTCAGTCAAACACCTGCGAGCATCCGAGCAGGACACATCTGAGAGCATGCTGATAAAGGTGGAGTGCAAACCTGTTGCCACTTGAAGGGGTGTTCCACTGATTCCCAGCATCAGTTGTCACCGGCGTGTGGTGCATTTCTTCCCTTTCTGGGGCCCCTTTCTGGCTTCCTTCCCCATTCTGATGGGCAGCAGTGCAACAGTCGTGACCCTTCGTGCTTGTCCTGTCCAGCTTCTTGAGTTTTCTTGGGTTGGCACATGAATCCCAGCTTCCCTTTCCCTTTGAAGACCGCTGCGCTGGGTGATAGCTTCTTGCTCACCCTGCTGGCTCGGTGCGTTTTTGGCTTTTTACACAGAAGTAGGGAATCTGAAATACCTGCTTGTGGGTTGCGAAGAGCGGGACAGCGTGGCTTTGCGGATCAGAAAGCCTTTCTTTTAAACATCATGGGGTGTTGCTTTCTGCATCTGGCCTCTTTCACTTCAGTGTATTATACAGAAGTATTTTGTGTTTGAAAGACCTCTGCTCCAGGAGTTGCTCTTAACGTTTACGCTGAGAATTCTTAAACACAAAGCCACAGATAAGAGTATCTGAAGACAAAGTGGAGGTGCATTGGCAGCAGGTGCCTGCTGTGTTCCTTTTCCTCCCGCCTTGTCTGTTGTTCCTCCGTGTCTCCATGCTGTGCCTTACTGCATCCTTCCAGCAGCCAGCCTGGAGCAGCGCTTTGCTCCGACCAGCACTGCTGAAACACTTCCGCCCATCGATGCTGCTTTTAATGGAGTTAATCTGGTTAATCACTTCTGTAGCTAATTGTTGATTCAGGAGTGGGAGGGATTTGCAGCTCATTGATTTAAGAGTTTGGGGATTTGGGGACGGTGTGAGAGGATCGTTAATCATTGCGGTAACGCAGCATTGACTTCAAATGGCAACAGCCCCCCCTAACCCTCGGAGCGGGGATGATGGCCCCCGAAGGGGATGTGCTCCCTCCACCGTCCCCCACCATCTGCTCTCTGCTCTCTGCCCCAGGCAAGTCGGAGGTGGAGCAGTGGTCCGACATGTACACAGTGACCAGCCAGCTGCTGCTGAAGGTGGGACGGGAGGACGACGGGGTCCCTGTCATCTGCCTGGTGGACCACCCCGCTGTCAAGGACCTGCAGACGCAGCGCTACCTGGAAGTAATGTGTGAGTAGCAGCACTTTTCATTCTCTTAACGTATCAAATCCCTCACTTCAGAGTTCAGGAACTACTCTGAAGGTAAAATGACAGCATTGATGGGGCTTCTATATTGTTGCTCAAAATGGTGGGTACCACTTCAGGGGCTAAGCCACGACTTCTCCTGGCCCTTCTGCAGTACGATAAATACATACCTTTATGCTCTTAAGAAATAACTTTCTGTACATAGAATCTGCACTGTCAAAGGTTCCTGGCTGGGCTTTATACTTGTCAGAACAGATTAAACCTGAGTACTTTTCTCTTAGCAACCTACCTATCTCTTTGAAAATTGCTTCTCTACTGCCACATCAAAGCGGCTGGTCACCATTGGGAGTTCACTGACAAAAACTCGGCTCTGTGCAAAAGAAACCCAGTGTTGTGCACTGCAAACACACAGCACCAGGTGGTTTTTTAAGGCAGAGGAACATGATGTATGTGGAATCTTCAGTAATGCTGCTCATGAAGGCCAGCCTGTTTTCTATAACACTTCTAACATGTCTGCTATTAATAACATCTCGCTTTGTGTAGGAGCTGTGCTGCTGTGTGTGACATTAACAAGGTTCAGGAGCAGGTGCCTGGGAGTGCTGCTGGTCCCAAACGCAGCCGTGCCCTGATGCAGCTGCTGGGGATGAGGGAGGGAGCTGCTGCACCATCCGAGCAGCAAGCGGCTCCCAAAGCGCCGTCACACAGTCCTCACAGAGCCGGGGTGCTGGGGCCTGCAGGGGGCTTGTTTGTGGAGGCTCCCTTCAACTGGAACATCACTTCAGAAGGAGAAGAGGATGTTTTGTATTAATTTATTTCGTGTGCTTCATTATGTAGTTTCATTATGAACATCTTGGTTACAATTGTCATATCTCTGAAACTAGCGGGAAGTAATGTTCCTGTAATGAGGAAAACAGAAATGATCAGATACCACCTAAATTGGCAGATACGAGATTTCTTGTGACTGAGCTAATGTGTAATTCATTTATGCAAACTTAATGTCCATTAACATTTCTTGTAGAGCTCCATTAGCTTTAATAATACATTAGCACCTTTGTGAGGCTTGATCAAATACTTAACGGGGGGGAAAAAAATCCCATCTCCCCTATTTATGCAGAGGTATTGAAACCTTGCTGGGTTCTTCCCCTTGTTCAGGAGGACATCAGCTCACCTTTAGGCTTCCTTGCAGTAGTCCCTCTGGAATCTTGGCTGTCTGATGGGATAGGAGGTGGCCGCTGTCCTTTTTATGCAGAAACATTAACATTTTTTCCACTCTTCCTCAGATAAACCCATTCTGACCTCTTTTGTTTGCAGCCTTTGCAGGTTGCCCCATGCTGTGAAGGCAGAGCACACACAAACTGCAGTTACTTGGATGTCCTATAGGACACGTGCCTACTCCAGTGAACACAATGGAGGCTGCACTTGCGCTTGCTACCCATGTTTCTGCCCTTAGCACTGATGGTAGCATCCTTGTGTGTCATTCCAGAGCCCTTTGTCGGACTGCAACTAGTGCAGAGCCTCCTTGGAGGGCAGCGGGGATGAGCAGGAGAAGGGCATTCAAGCTGCTCTGTGTTTATGTTCTGGTCTGCATTAAACTCTGGGCTTCTTAAAAGCGATTGTGGGGATGTACTGGGGACCTGATCCATGCTAGCCCGGTCAGGTCCTGAAGTGGGCAGCAGCAGATGGCTTCAGAGGAGAGCACAGGCAGCGGAACATGTAACAGAGCATCGTAACCTGGCGGCTCCCAGCAGGTAGCGGCTTTGGGACTCCATGTGCTGGATGGCATCCAGACGATTGCATTTGATGCCTGCTGCTGGGCCTGAGCTCTGGGTGGGAGAGGCGGTTGCAGAGCAAACTTTACGCTTGAGCTTTTCCCCTTCGCACTGATGGCGTGTTGGGCAGGAGGAAGACCCTGTTGTCTTCACGGAGAGGCATCTCCATCAGTGCCGCTGGGGACACGTGCTTGGCTCTTGGGGAGCCGAGGTGCCTACAGTTAGGCCTAATTGCTATGTTTGTGATGGCGTTTTAGGGATGGGCTTTTGCAGTTGGAGTGTAGGGCTCCTGCAGCTGCTGGTGGTGCAGCTCCCCTGGCCACGGTGTACTTCCTGCTCCAGACCCATTAGCTGTGCTGCTCATTCATTCCCTGCTCTTCCATCCTCTCCCTATAAGTCCTGCCCATTCCCTCCAAGGTCACAGCAGATCCACCTCATCGGGACATCAGCAGAGCACAGGAAAATGTTTTTCTCAGCAGACGTTGTATTTCTCTGCATTTAATGTATCCAACTGGAGCATGAAATGTGTTGGGGAAGGACAGGCGGATGATGGATGGAGCCTTCTCGGGTAATGAGGTGGGTTTTGTCTGACTGAATTTCTTAGCACAGGGAGGTTCTTCCAAGATGCAGCTCCGAAGTTGTGGGTTGGTGGTGTTGTTTTCCAAGGAAACACCAGGCAGGAGCCTGCTCGCAGCAGCATGTGCTGGGAGGAAAGTCTGTTCTGCTGCGCTCAGCAAAACTGGCTTGTGATCAGTATTAACTTGTCCTACTCCCGAGTAAGCTGTTTGTTATGTATGTAATGTGGCATAGCCTGGCCCTTTGTGAAGTTGAGAGATAAATGCTTCTGTGTGCATGTAGGGGATGCTATTGAAAAGAAATCTGTGCAAACAAGCACTGAGGAATACGTATGAGAGGCTCCTGGTGATGCCTCCCAACGCAAACAGAGTTTGAGCAATGGTGAGGACATTCAGGAGAGCATTCCATGTGTGCTTAACGGCACGCAGGGAACCGGGGCAGCGGCAGCCGCAGTGTGCTGCCCGGTCCGGCTTTCGGAAGAGCTCCCGATTCCAGCTGGAGCTGCTTTCCCTGTGGGATTGCGATGCGCCGGTGAGGGATGGAAGAGCAGCGCGTTGAGTGTAATTTTAGAAAGGAAATGAAGCAACAAAACGCATTAAAATATCATTAAGGAATGGAATGGAACCAGATATTCCCGGAGACATTTAAGTTCAGCCTTTGTGGCGCTTATCTCATGTCGTGAGGCTGAAGCAGAAGTGTCGGGGTCTTGATGTGGCGTTTTCTATGCATTGCTTTATTTTTTGCCTTTCTGAAGTTCTAATTAATTGCTTATTCATTCTTCATAACATCTGCACGTGTCCTGTTCAAATACGCACCGATGGAATCTGTTACAGCCTCTGCTGTTAGGAAGGGAGGATTTTTTGTGCCAAATGATGTTAAAAATGGGCCATATATATGTGTGTGTGCTGCTGCATCTCCCTCAAACCTTACATTTGTTGCGTACCAGTATTAATTGCATAGTATGCAGCGAAGTGATTGACCATCAGTGTAATTTATCATCTGGAGATTTCTGAGAAGGAATAAATGAGTTGTTTTGTTCAGTGAGCTGTTGACCCCTTCGGAAACTCTGATTTAAGGCTTTCTTCTTTCTTCCTTCTAGCACATATGAAAAGCTTCACGATCAGCCAAGTGTTATTTGATTTTCTGGGGCGTTAGCCACTCTTGTTTGTGACATTTCCCAGTTGGGTGCTCATTTGCAAGCTCATTACGAAGGTTTCTCAGAGGGGTGTTGTTGGGGGCGAGGAGCTCAAGCTTTGGGCTGGACCCTGCCGGCTGCAGGCGGTAGGCAGCCGAACTCACGTGAATACTGAAGTGTTTGTAGCCTGCCTGTTCTTGGCTTCCCTTTTCCTGCTGCAGGCTTTCGGTCCCTTCTGCTGAGGGTGAATTATGCAGAGCAGTCTTTGCAGGGCTCTTCCAGAGGAGTTGGGAGCTGCTGGTCCCGCACTCACTCATTATTGCAAGCACGGGAGCTATTTATTTACGGGGTTTGTGCCTTTTGGCTGAAAACCAGCCACGCCGACTCGTGTCCTTGCGAAAGGTAAGGAGAAGATTCAGGCTTGCCAGGTCTGGGCTGTCTTTGACGCAGGCTTCATTTCCTGATAAGCAATCCTGTGTGATTTCAGAACAGAGGGGACAGTTGTGTTTGATCCGTGTATAAAACGCCTGCTTGACTGCTGCCTTCTAATAGCGAGGGACACGCTCCTCCTGCCCTTCTCCTGGCAGACAGCATGGAAGCTGCCAGAAGTCAGGGTCTGGGTAGTTAGTTTGGGGCACAGACCAAAGCAGAGGTGAGGAGCTGGGTAAAATAGTGCCCCTCGGCAGATAAAGTATTATCTGAGTGGCTCTGAAGCCACCAGTGCTTCCCAGAATGTTTTCACTGTGTTATTGCTACTGTTTCAGCATGGGTTTGAGTTCAGGGTGGACAGATTGCTGCAGCGTAGGAGCTGTATCACTCGCATGGAGGTTGCTGGAGGACTGGGAGCTGCTGCCGTGCTATGATTCAATGCTGGTGGGATTGGCACGCCCCCAAGGAGCACGTACGTGGAGTGCAATGCAGGTTGTCTATGGCAGCTTTTGGTAGCTCTCGTGCACAGTGAAGTTAGTGGATACAGCCACAGGGTAGAATTTACTGCATGTAGCTTCCTCATTGTGCGCATTGTGATTGTATCTCACAAGAGAGGCACGAGGGTGAGAATGTAACCACCTTGCACATGCTTCCTTGCCTTTCCCAAGAAAACCGAGCATCTCTTCAAGTCCGTGGTTGTACTCCCAGGTAAAGTCATGCATCCTGGCTCTTGCCACCTGGGAAGAGACACTTACGGGGCAACAGGAAGCTTGCCCACAGCTTGATGGACCCGACCGGAGCATCGTGGTACCCTGAGCACATGAGGAGGTCAGGCTGCTGCTGGGCTTTCAGGCGGTAAGCATGCCTGCTTTGGAGATCGTAGGTTGTCCTGATGAAAGGGCACGGGTAGGAATAATAGGCTTAGGCCTTTGTAAGGCACGGGACTCGATGTAGGGTTTTATCTTGGCTGATTAATGACATCTAAGCGTTATCGATGGGGCACACATTTAAATGGATTATGCAATTGCTAACTGGCAGATCTCAAAGGAAAGTCCTTAGGGAGCAATCAGTGAACGATGGTATTTTTAGAGTGAACGCACCGGCCCGACTGCTCGGCCTGATGCTGTTCAGTGCTCTCAAGAAGTCACCATTAATAATCTCTACTGATGGCGCAAAAGCTGGGTGAGAGGCCAATAAGAGGAAGGATGGGACAAATGCCGAACTGGAGAGTTCTGGTAACTTCCAAACCGTGGAACTTTAAAGCTGGGAACCATCAGCATGGCCAGTGGAATCGGAGGGGAGGTGTGGTCTCCTGCGTTGGCCTCCCTCTGCTGAGCTATCAGCACGACCTGTTAGTTGGGGGAGTCTTCAGCATGTGGAGAAATGAAAGCAGAGGTGGCGGGGCAAGGAGCAGGGCAAGGAATGGGGTGCGTGGTGCCGTTGGGAAGGCTGCGGCTCCCACAGCGTCAGGCACACGGGGTGCCTGCTGGAAAAGAAATCTCATCAAACGCAGAGTGGGTTTGTAATAAGTTTTTCAAATTGGTTGCTGCTGCAGCGTAACCTTTAGACTACTGGTATTTAACCTTGTATATCACTCTTAGCTTTCGAATGAATTGAGCTTAATAAAGGTGCCTTATTAAATTACCAGGCTGGTTTTTTAAGCCACTGGAAATAGGCGTACGAGGAAATAGCCTTGGGTTGTTAGATCTAATTGCCTGCCAGTGGCGTATGTAGCAGCCTGGATGCATAGATGCAAGTGCTTGTTTTTATGGAGTATCCAGTGGTATGATAATAGGAAGCTTCAAGTCGAGGATCTCAGGCTGCTGGAATGAACATGGGGGCGAAACCTCTGCTTCTTGCTTTGAGTTCTGGGTCACCATCCTGGATAGTCCTTGCTCAGCTCTTGCAGCCACAGGGGCCGCCACTCGAACATAAGTCTTCTTAAAGTGGTTAACAGGCAGCAAACTGCGTCCAGGCTTTGAAACCATCACAGCTTTACTTGCAGAGGCTGCCAAATGTCACAGTCTCGTGTAGAAGCTGAGCTGGGGATCCCACAGTGCTTGGCATTTCTCAAAGCTTCACTAACAGAGTCCATCATCTGAAGAAAATAGACTGGCTTTGTCCAAGACAGGATGCTTAGCCTTTGCAGTAGAAAGGCATGTCCTTAAGGGAGGAAATGATGCCACCACCACCCCAGTTCTTGGGGGAAGCAAGTGGAATCTTTTTCGTGATTGAAAGGTTGTCTTTCCTGAGTGCCCAGCCATCCTCCTGAATCCTTCAGACTCGGGAAGCGTGTTCATGGTGCCCACTGTCATCGCTGATGTGCTGGTGAGCCCTGTGCAGGAGCGATGCTCGCTGTGAATAGCTCTATGGGAGCACTCTTGTTGCCCTGAGTGCATGCACGGGTGCTGATAAAGGCCCAGGTTCTGGTGCAGGTGTCACTTCTGCGGCATCCAGACCAACACAGTGGGGTTGCTGTGCTGCTCTCATTTGCTTAATGAAAGCTGTGGGGCCGGCGAGCTGACATGGCAAGGCTCACCTATCCCCTGCACTCAGGAGAGCTCATTCCAATGCAATGTGCAGCACATCCCCAGTGCAGCAAGCATTCAGCGTGTCCCTCTTGATTTCCATCAGGAATTGTCAGCTGGTGAGCAGCTCATTAGAAATAGTGGAATTGATCTAAAGCCAGCGGGCTGGGAGCAGCAGGGGAGGCAAGCTGCAGAAGGCGTCGCGCAGAGCTTCCTCGGCGCAGGGTGCCGCCGTCTTTGTGTGCCCATGGAAATCAGGCAGGGAAGGTTTTCTGTTCACACTGCAGCGTTGAGCTCAATAGTGTCGCGTTGCTGGCATGGGCTCGCAGGTACTGCTGCAAAGCAAATAATAAACAGGGAGCAGATGGCTGGGGGTGGGAATTGTGCGAGCCTGGGACGGCGTCTGGGATGCTGCTTGTGCTTCACTTGCTGCATAATCCTTGGTTTGCATCGTCTTCCTGGGTCCGTGGGTTGTGTGAGCGCTCAGGGCTCAGGCCCGCTTCCACCTCTGCATCTGGCACACGCAGAGCGTGGTTTGTGGCACGCTGAAGGGATCACGCTTGCACCCCAGATGTGTGGCACCCCGGCGCGGCAGGATCCCACTTCCAGCCCGCAGAGACACCGTGTTCCGTAGCATCTGCAGCGGGATTAGTTCATGAAGAGTTTGTGGTGTAGTCATCTCAGGAGGGCATTTACTCGTGTTGCTTATTCCATTACTGGAAATTATGAGAGTTTAAATTGGTTAAATCCTGACACGGGTTTTCTTGCTAATCTCTGCTATTCCATAGGAAGCATGTTAATGAGTTAAGCACAGTTAATAAAATGCAGCAAGCCAGTGGTTTTGGTAGCAGTTACTCTCCGAGGAAATAGAAACATTTAAATGGCTTCAACCTTTATGCATACCGATTTTTTGCCTCCCTTTGTTCCTTACAGTTGAGTAAATTCCTGAAAAATGTCTATGGCTTAATGGCAGTTGTAGCATTGAACTGATTTCTCGCGCTGACACTGTTTTAGCTACAGCTTAGATTGAGCTTTTAATCTGTGTTGCAGTTGTGGGAGGTAATGAATTTTTTAATTGTGGGCTCCAGCCCTGTGGTGTGGCTGCGGTTCTCCTCCTGCAGGGTCTTACTGAGGAGTTTTTGAGATGGCTCCATCACTATCAACGCCTTAATGCTCTCTGTTTGGTTTAGGATTTGGAAGAGCTTCGTTTGGACCAAATAAACCCTTCTGTTGCTGAAACAGCAGCAGCAGTGGCTCTGACTTCTTTTTGTGCTTCTAACAAGCATCTCCCATAAGGCCCAGCATATTAATGTGTGTGGATGCCAAGTGTTGTACAGTAATGCAGGATACACAGTACAACCTGTCAATTCCAAGCACCGCGGATACCTCTGGTTCACCTCAGCAGGAAGGCAAATGAGTTCCTTTTAGCTTGGGCGAGTTCACAGGCGGACTCTGGCGCAGCAAGCTGCATTTCCCAGGAAGCGTGGTGCTCTGGTTGGTGTGGGAAGCGCTGCCAGACTTCCAGATCCCCCTTTTTCCTGCTGCCAGCCAAGAGGAGAGCGGCTCCGGGTGCGACCCGGCTTGCTGCTTGGTGATGGCTTACGGAGGGCTGTTTTCTGTCCTGCAGATAAGCCTCAAGTGCGGGTCTCGCAGAACTACCCGGTGCAAGGCCTTACGAGAGAGGGGGAGCCGCTGGAACTGTCGTGCGCAGCCTTTGGAAAACCACAGTAAGTCGGGCATTCCCCAGGACGGGCAGGTCATGGCGGGGCTGTCGTGCTGCAGGACCTCTGCTGCTGTTGCAGTCACCCAACGTGCCACTCTCTGCTGCAAAGATAACATCACAGTGCAAAAGAGAGGGATGCTTCCTGCACCTGAGCGTCTGCTGCTCCATTTGGGTTTGCTTCATTGCTACGTAACCAGTGGCCGGGGAGATTTCCATTGGAAGAGCTCCCAGGAGAGCCCTTCATGGCCGCGGCACAGCGAGCCCTTGGGTGCAGAGTGAAGCACCCTGCAGCCGTGTGCCTCTTCCCAAGGGAATGTCTTGGGTGGCAATTGCACTTGACGTGCAAGAGCCAGGCCAGGGGCCTGCGTATCGCATCCCAGTGAGGTGCCGGTACGCAGGAGTCAGGCTGGCACCAAAGCATTGAGCACTGGTAAAAGTGCAATGGATCCCAAGGTAAGGCACTCTGTCTTTTTGCTACTATTGACTGCGGGATGGTCTTCCTCCCTTCTGGTACCCTGTGTGGTTTTTAGGAAATGCAGGCTTTATTCTTTCTCCGGCTCTTGCCATGCGCTTGAGGCTTTCTTACGTAGTTGAAGAAGTTCATGCATCAGGAAACCCCTGGCAAGGCAGGGTAGATTTTCTTCCACACTTCCATTGCTGTTGTAATTCAAGTTTTGTTGACTGTATTTTTTTAAGAACACTTTCTCTTCCACTTGGATTTATGGCTGTCAAGTATTTACTATCCTCTTTTATTTCCATCATGTCCGTGAGATTCCTGCCACCATCCCCGAAGTCTGTCAGCGTCTCCTTGGTAGCGTGCCCAGGGCAGGAGTCCTGGCAGGGGTAGTGGCACGCGAGCCATGGGGAGTGATGGTGCTGCTGCTGGGGGCAGGGGCAGGCAGGGTGCAGCGAGGAGGCCGTGGAGCTGCCTCCCCTCCCAGGTCATTCTGTGCATTCCTGCTTCCCAGTGTCTTCTGTTCGGCACAAGGCTGGGTCCTGCCCCGTACATTAGAGACTGGCGCGTCCCCTGCTCAGAGCCTGTCAATGCCCCCTTGCACACCTCCTCCCTGGGCAGCTGCAGTTCCTCCCATTTGCTGTCACCTGGGAATGTCATGGGTAGGCTGCTTTACTTTTTTTCCTGCAGGCTATGAGTAAGACACACACACGTTGAGTAAGAGACGCATCTCCCCGGCAGCACGCTGCTTAATGTTATGGTGGTGCCAGTAATGTGCTGTAGGTCACTTCACCTGGGTCTCTCAAAGCATAAGGAAATGCACGCTCAGCTAATGGCAGTGTTTGGTTCTGGGGTTATGAGACAGAGATTTCATAAACTCCTTTACAGTGATTTAAGGTGAAGAGGGATGTTTCTCCACTTAAAGTCATTTCTCTGCAAGATCGGGCAACAAAAACATTGGAGGGAAGCTCAGGAGAAAAAAGACCAGAGAGTAGGAATTCCTATACTGGCATTAACGTGGGTTTCTTGTGAGGTTTGACACAACTCCCCCCTGCCCCAAGACTGTGACAAAAGTGGGAGGACAGTGAAACAGTCACTGTTAGGAGACCCAGGGTGAGAGAAATCCCCAAGGAGCGGCTGCTGTGCCATGCACGCAGCATGGGAAACCTGGGACTCTAAAATCACAGATGGCCTTTTGAAGCCAGGGGCACCAAAGCCCTTTCCACCATGTGGAAGTTAAGCCATGTCTCAAGAGCGGCTGCTGCCCGTGTGGCAGTGGTGAGGGGAGCACCCAGCCCCTGTGCAGACCCAGACCTCAGCCGGTACCCAGCTGGTGTTGCTCAGCGCTGTGTCCATCCCAGAACGTCCTGGTTTTGCCACGCGCTGGCTGGCTGGGCGCTCAGGGCTGCCGAGGTCATCCCCAGCCTCACAGGTTTCAGGTTGAATGAACAAGCGAATGATTAACCACTAATGAACTTTCTTCCTGCTTGCATTAGTGTTTTCAGAAAATTTAAGGTCTGGATACAGTTTCCTGTTGGGTTAAAATAAGTTTAAATTGAGGAAGCCCCACAGCCTCGGGCCTTGAGTAGTGCAAAAAAGTGTGTGTTATTTCTTTACAGTTTTTCTTGGTTTGGGCTTTCTGTCTGTGGATGAACTATTGAAGATGCCATCTTTACCATAGGAAAATAGTAATGTGCTTGTTTCTTTCTCTCCCTCCTCTGTAGGCCTACGGACATGAGGTGGTTAAGAGTAGATGATGAGATGCCTCAACACGTTGTAGTGTCTGGTTCAAACCTTCTCATTAGTAACCTAAACAAAACAGATAATGGTACATACCGCTGTGAGGCTTCCAACGCGGTGGGGAAATCACATGCGGATTACATGCTGTTTGTATACGGTACGTGAGAAAACCACCGTTCTTCTAGACTCATTTCCACATGATTGCAACATACCTGCTCTGAAAGCTTTGACAAAGTTAACTTTTGGCTTAATGCGAGATTTACAGATGGCTCCTGACACAGCTGCGTTGTACCGGGCTGGGGCCGGGGCTGCCAAACCCTTCCTTTGCTTCTGTAACTCTGGGGTCGGGAGCAGAGCCTATTGCAGTGTCCGGTGTGCTCCTTCCTCCGGAGCTGGGCTCGCCATGGCACTTGGTGCTTCCCGGGAAGCCGAAGGAAAAGCCAGAGCAGGGCCGTGGGGAGAGCTGGGAAGTTCTCTGGCCTGACAGTTCCCCTAGGACTTCTCTGATAACTCCTTTTCCTTCCTGTAATGCCTTCTCCAGTGTCTTCAGCAGTGGTCCGGGAGGGGAGGGGATGTCCAGGTCTTTCATTAGGAAGTTAAATTGCCGAAGGCTCAGCCAGCATCCCCAGACAATTACAAACCAGTACATGAACTGGAGGAATGAGATGCCTTAAGCCTGTCTGTGGCGGCTGAGCAGACACTAAACCGTGCCTCAGCATCTTTCTAAAGTGCTGCTCAGTACCTACCTTAATTCTTCAGTCCCTCTGCATTATTTTGCCATTGCTTTAGACCTTGTGCTCCTGT
This sequence comes from Amazona ochrocephala, assembly GCA_039720435.1. Classification (NCBI taxonomy): domain Eukaryota; kingdom Metazoa; phylum Chordata; class Aves; order Psittaciformes; family Psittacidae; genus Amazona; species Amazona ochrocephala. The sequence goes on from CM077895.1 coordinate 7,791,144, forward strand.
CACCAGGCATTGCATGTAATGAAGATTCAGTAGGCACTGGGAGAGTGATCCCCCTGTTTAATTATGAGCAATTCCCTTGGGCTGCATATTTAAACTTCAGCGGTTAAGAGTGGTTGTTGTGTGCCTGGGCTAAGCTTGTGGTGGGTGCTGCACTTGAGCATCTTAAAGGTCTTTTCCAACCTGAGCGATTGTATGGTTCTACTCAGATGGAACAGGAACTTGCCTTGCTTTGAAGTTCAGGCCACGTGACAGCAGCTTGAATGAAGCTCTGCAGTCCACATTCTCTTGTTCTTGCTCCAATCCAGACAAATAGTCAAGGACCTCATGTTGCCTGCCTAAATACCACTTTCATGTGAGTGGTTTTAAGCCCAGTCCTAGAAAATCACCCAAAGGCTGAAGGTAACAACAAAGGGACAGCTTTTGGGCTGGAATTGAACTCATCTGCCACCTCACAAGGGTAGTGCCTGTAGGTCCAGAGGACTGCAGTTTGCAAAATGAAGTCGGATATGCATTTATGATGGAATGCTTTGTCTGCTCACGGTATTAAAAAATACCTTGTTTACATCGGTGTTTAAAGAAACACTGATGTTGTGGACAATAAAGGAGGTGGAGGAGGACACAGGCAGTTCCCCAGCAGACGGAAACCAGGGAGAGCTACTGCCATAGAGCCACTGGAGGCAAGGTGCTTTCACTCCTTGCAGAGTTCATGTACCTGTCTCAGCCCAGGTGAGTGCTGGATGAGCTCTCTCCAGTGTTAGTGACTTGGATTTAGGGCTTCTAGAAACACTTACACTGTTAATTCTGGGGTTTAGATGTGAGTGAGAACTAGTATGTGCAGGGCTCGTGCAGTGCAGCTCCCTCCAGATTAAATCCATAGGAGGAGACCTGGGACAGTGTTGTTTTAAGGGAGGTGCATGGCCTCGGGGATATGAATCTGCGGACCCTATCTGGGGCATTTTGGCCACGTAGGGGAGCACTTTTTGGGGTCTGTCAGGAGCTTGTGGGCAGGTAATGGTTTTACATCCCATCCTACCTGGTTTCTGCATGTTTGGGAGCATCGCACTAGCATCCAGCACTCTGGAGTCTGTAAAGAATCCAAGCCCAGAGGCTTTGATGTGGTGGTGAAGCTGTAGCCATCAGCTGAAGGCCCTGGGACTGACCCAGCTCAAGCCGTCACTTGAGGAAGGTGCTGGTCGCATCCCACTTGGCAGTGGGAGTGTTTCCATCTCCAGCTCTCAGCTCCTTCCCCACTGCAGTGTGACGTTGCAGCAGCACTGGGGTCTGTGTCCTCGCAGACACATCTCTGTAGGTGTAGTATGGATGTCGGTGGAGGATGCGCCTCGCTCCTCAGCCAGCAGGGCTGGCTCTCGCCAGTGCAGGGCTCCCCAAATCCCATTAACATGGGAACTGGGGGGACAGCGGACACAGTCCCTCTGCACCCAGGGGCTGTATGGGGTATGCAGCTGTATGGCTGTATGCAGTGGTAGCTGCTGCAGAGCCATCCTCCAGCGTGTTTCCACGAGAGGCAGTTAGCTGGTTTTCCATGTGGATGGCTTCCAGCAGGCAAGGCTTGCAGGATAACTGCTGCCAAGCTGTGCTGAAGGCACGCATGGGGCAGGGGTGCCCAAACACTCTGACACACCAAACCGTGTCTGGTTTTAGAGCTCCTTTCATGCTTCTCCTCCCCGTGGGAATGGGCAGACAGGTTTGCTAGAACCTTCTAGCACGATTAGCAACCTTCTTTTGGTATTATTTTGTGGAGGAGGATTTTATGCAGGAAGATCTGTGCATAGCATCATCCCGTACAGCGTGGTGAAAGGCCGGGGACTCTATGCCCCTGCTTCTGCTGTTTCTGTCTCCAACACTCCTAGGGTTTGCATTATGAGCAAGGAAGAAGTTCCCTGTCTTAAGTGCAGGGACCGGGATGCTTTGAACGTAGGGAAGGGATTACAACTGCTCCTAATATAATGCTCCTAATACAAGTGCTCCACAGCAAAGCGAATTCTGAGGTTTCTTAACTTTGGGGAAGCTGTATGGAATATAAGAAAGGGGCAGCATATAATTAAAGTTCAGATGTCTTAATTAGGGAATTTGAGAGAGCTCGCTTGGAGATAAAAGAGTAGCAGATGCGTTAGTGATGAAGAGTTGACGTGCTGTAGAGGAGACGTAAAATCAAAAGCCCATGAAATGTTTCATGCTCTGTTATTGGCGAATGAATTCGTAGTTCAAAGTCTCCCCAACTGCTTAACACATTCAGTTTGATCACCTGGGCATCAATACGGATTATTCACTGACATCTTCTCGTATCTACCTGCTCCTGCCCAGTACTCATGAGGAGGATGTGCCCCTGTACGTAACGCAAGCGCAGTGAGGAGCGGCACTGCTGGAGCCTCCGCAGCCCAGGCATGTCTGGGACACGGTGGTCGCTCACAAATGAGTCCCCGTAGCCATGTTCCTCAGTAACAGTGCCCCAATAGCCAAACCGAGAGCATTCAGCTGAAATTGTCAGCAAACGGTGGCTTTTTGGAATTAAAAGATCTCAGTGAGTTTCCTCATACCTTGGTACTTAGGAAGGACGTTCTGTTCCTGTGTATTTATGGCTACCACTGAAGTAGGTTTTGACATCCTGCTGATGTGCATTCCTGGAGGAGGGATGTCAGTGGCCCTGGGAGGAAGGGAGGTGTTCTCATGGGCTGTTAACATTGAGCCTTCAGGTGCAGCAGGTCCCCTCACACAAACCTCCTGCCTAGGTTTTCAAGTGTCTATGTAGAAACCCACCCAAGCCCTCCTGTGTCTCTGCCTGTACCTGTGAACTGTTCTTTGTGTTGTGGAAAGCGTGCAGTTTATTTCCTTATGCCTCTCCCATCCCATTTCTGTCTCTCTCTCATTGTCTAATTTGTGCTGGGCTTTATTTGTTCTTTTACTTTGGTTTCTTTTAGCGCTGTGGAAGGCGAGAAGGGGAGGGTTTCTGGGGCCAGGCTTTCCAGCTCAGCACATCCTCGTGCTGTGGTGGAGCTGGCGGCCGTGCCCTGCTGTGGGCTCTGGCCCCTGGCTCTTGGAGGAAAGCAGGAAAGGTCCCCCCCCGCCGCGCTGCTTCTTTGCGTCCTTGGTTTTCGCTGCTCACGATTGACCGCTGTTGTGTTCTGCTTGGGTTTCCTTAATTTGCTTTTTTATTATTATTTTTCCTTTTTATATTTTATCCAGATCCCCCCACAACTCTCCCTCCTCCCACAACAACCACCACCACTACCACCACCATCCCTACCACCATCACAGGTACGGTACCTTCATAACCATTGGAAATGTCCTGAATGTTTATTGTCTTTTGTGTATATAAGCGAGCATGAAGCCTGGGGAAAAACAACCAACAGGTCACTTGCATTTTACCACCTGCTCTGCAAACACCCCTCCAAGCCCTGCTCGGGCAGTTCAGGAGCTGGACGGTCCCTGCCGCAGGGGTTGTGACAGGCAGGGATTGCTGCGGCAGGACAAGCTGTTCATGCTGTTACTGGTGGCTGGTGCTGGGTGCTTTCAGACGAAGGATGCAAACAGCCATAGAGCTCAGTTAATCCAGGCCATTGTTTCCGCCTCACCCCCATCACTGTCAGTTTCTGAGCAGTTCCTACTTGGAAGCAGAAAGTTGGGTCTTGAGTGATTTCATTCGCCTGGTGTGACTCTAGATGTTTTTTCTCATGTCTCAGTGTTCAATCTCTCTCTGTAATAAGGCCTCTGCCTCGCTCTCCCAGGAAAGGGAATTCCACCAGTCAGTTCAGATCCTGTCATAGGACCCTTTTTGAGGAGCTGGCTCTTAGTGGGTTTTTCCCTGTCTCATGAGACGAGGAACAAAGCCAGCCAGCCCATCATGAGGCACCTCGTGCTGTTACCTGCATCCATCACCCTTCCCCACTAGACCCGACTCTCCCGTCATGCCGAAGGCCTTTCCGAGCTCTTTGTAATCATTCGCATTGCCATTTTCCCAATCTTTTCTCTGTCAGCTGCTGCTTTTGCTTTTGCTTGCCTTTTCGTTTTGTCTTTTGTTTTTTTTGAGGTAGGGGTGGCAAACCGAAGGTGAGCATGGACCGTTGAGTAGCTAATGGCGTAATGTTTATCGCTGCTGTAAAGCATCCCCTGTGTAAATGCCTTCACGTTTTATTTGCTCTTCTGCCGTTGCTCAGCTGACCTGACTGTCCTGCTCGGGGTGTGTGGCTTCTCTCCCTCTGAGGTTTTGGCACCCAAGTCAGACCCGGCTGGCATGGACGAGCAATTGAAGCCTTTCTCCCAGCGTGCCTTACTGTGCGCCAGGGGCCACCCGCCGTCGCGCTCTCTGGACCTGGCCCTTCTCTGTCTTCCTCCTTCCAGGTGGTTATGGATAAACCCAGACTCCAGGCGCCCAGGTCTGGATGCTTGAGGTGCTCCACTGTGAACACGCTCCCGTTTTGCCATTTGGTCGCCTTGTTTCAGTTCTGTTTTTACTTTCTTAACCAGCTTTCATTTCAGAGTAGTGTCAAACTTGATGCAAGTCCCCGCTTGCCGAGAAGCCTGGTCCCTGGGGCTGGGTGTCGTGGACACACGTACCGTTCTCTCTTGCTTTATGGTGATTTGTTAATGCTTTCAGTGAATTTTGGAAGGCTGAAAGGAAGAATTGGTCTTGGTGCTTCATTGACCCCGTTAAGTCCATGTGGGTGCCAGCAAATGCCTGCCCTTTTCGTGGGAGCTGGATTGCTATCCACCTGTCGCTTTAGGGATGATGGTCTTCAAAGGGAGGGGGACCTTTGGCAGGATGCTATCCCAGCTGTTTCTCTCTGCTGGCTTTCCACTGGAGCAAGCTGTTGCCCTCAGGATCAGCACTGCCCTGTGTGAGGGTGCTGCTCCATGGGGAGTCACAACTGCATTGGAACACTGTAAGAGGCACCCAAAGATGCATTGACCAGCAGCTCTTTATCTTCTGTACCAGCACAAGTGCGGGTTACTCTTTCATTGGCATGTCAGAAGTGCCTTGGGCTCAGGAGTGTGTGGCTGCCCTGTTTTCCCTCCTGTGTTTGCCATGATGGAGGATCTAAAACTCAAAGCTTGCTGACATCCTGTTGGCAAAACCCGGCTGGGTCTCCACTGCCTCCTTAATTCATTTTGTTATTGGCTCTGCGCTGCTGAAGAGGCTGGGAGAGTAATGAAAATGTTATATTGTTCACTGATCCCAGCAGTTACTGCTCACGGGGTGTAGGAAGAAGATTAGTTAATGCCGATAAGAGAGATTCTTATATTCTTCCCTGACACCGATCTGGCGCTGAGTCTTCTTGATGTGTGCCTTCACATCTTCTGCCCACAGGTTCGGTGTGCTTTGCCCACAGAAAGCAGCTGAGGCTTTGCTGGGACGTGCCTGGCTATGTTTTCCAGCAGCCAGACAGCGTGAGGCTGCAGAAACTTCTGCTCCTCAATAGTTAAGAGACTTTGTCACTGGGAAAAATTAGGTCAAATTAACATAATCTCTAGCGTTACATAGCATAGCAGTGTTGAAACCCTTTTTAAAGCCTTGAGAGACGATTGATACCTTAATTCCCACCCTCACCAAAGCACTGAGCTACTGTTGTGGTGTGGCGGAAGTGCTTGGGTGGCAGACGGGGTGTTCTTGCCTCTGCTGGCAGGGTGGCTGCAGTCGGGATCAGTTTTGGTTTGCCTTTTTCCTCCTGCTGCATGTATAACCCCAGCCTAGTTCACAGCCCTGGAACCGGAGTGTTCTGGAAAACAGTTGTCTTGCTTTAACGTAAAACGTTGTTAAGAAGGGGTTAGAGAGCCCCGCACTGAGCGTTTCCGCGTCCCACGCTCGGGCTGTGGGTGTGCTGTCAGCTCTCGCAGCTGCCCCTGGGAATTCTCGGAACCGCTCCTTCTGAGTTACTGGAGAGAACTTGCCCTGAATTCCTCCTCCCCTGTTAAAACTCTCCGGTGGAACAATCTCAGAGGGCTGCATTTGCTGCTCCGTGTGCATGGTGAGTTAGCTACTCCTCTCGTGCAGGTTCCCGTGACAGGCATCTTTCTTTTCTGGCTTGTGTGCGGTGTTTCTACTCCAGACGTGTTTGGACATGAGGTGGAAAAGCAGCCCTGTCCTGTCCTGTTATCCTTGTGCGGTGATAGACGCTGCTCAGGCAACACGAGCTGGAGCGGTGGGTGCAGCAAGTGGGGGAGGACAGGTAGCATGATGTGCAGGAATGTGATGGAGCACGGGCGTTATGCCTGCGCTTGTGGGGTGCACTGTGTTCCCTGGGTGCTCTGAGATCCCCCCCAGACCCAGCCGGGTCCATGCCTAGAGCCATGCATCAGCCCCAATTGCTTGGCACATCCAAGTCGTGTTCCGTTTCTGCAGGCTCCGTGTAGGGAGGTGGGGAAGGTGTCTGGCAAGCTAACCTGCTGCTTCCTTCCAGGAGAGGGGAAAGCTGAGCAGCGGTAAAGTTTCCACACAGCACGACCTTTAAAGCTTTGCCTCTGTCACTGTTGCTTTGCTTCACTGTAGGTGCTTGAAAAGATTTCCTGCGTGACAGCTTGATCTTTTTCGTATATCCTCCAAGTGCATTGATATTCCAGCCGTCCTTCAGTGCTTCAGCTGTTATCGCTGGCAAGCTCTTTCTGATCGGTTCAAATTGTCCTTGTGGCTTTGTTCATTAAGATATACAATACGATACAGCAGAGCAAACTGCATAATTTGAATTACCGCTGAAGTTGTGCCTTGGAATGCTGGCTTTGGGCAGCTCTTGTTTCCTGGGAGATAAAGGTTCTTACTAACAGCCTGGCCCTCATCCGCGGGCATGGCGCAGAGCAGGGCTTTCTGCTTGCCTTCCTGAGCATCCTTCACTCTTCCGGGATCCACGGGGTTACTTGTCCATGCATGTTTGCATTTATCACACTCTCTCTGCAGATGGGTCACGCAGGTACCTTGGCAACAGCTTTGGTGCAGGCCTGGGGGTGACATACACGCATGTTACCCGCACTGAGCTTTGCAATGGGTGCTACTGATGCTGCAAAGCTGCTGTCCATCTTACAGCTGCCAGCTGCTTCCACTGTGGCCTCTCTTTAAGGGCCTTTTAGACTATGCTTTAACCCCCTGGTCTCTTGGATATACCATAGCAGGGGTGGGTATGCATGCAGGGGGGGACACATTGCAGACAGCAGGTTTAGCTTGAGAATTCCCAGGGATGCTGAGGCCCTGCAATGAGCTCGTCTGGGCAGCACCAAGGCCGTGCTGTGGAAACGCTGTGCTGCTCAGGGCTGGGGATCTCTACAAGCAGGAGCAAGCAAGCTCTGTGTGACTGGAGGTGTTCCTGTAGATGAGGAAATTGGTGATGTCCTCAGTAGCAGCTGGTTCTTTCCTAATGGCAGCCGGTCATGTGGAAACTTGCAGCAGCACAGGGTTCATTCCACAGTAATCCAAAGAGGTGGTGGCTGGGAAGCGTGCGGCCAGAGCCGCTGGATGCCGACATTCCCTTGCGGTAGTTCTGTGGGAGGACCAGACCCTGGTCCACAGGGATTGCAGGCCCTGCATCCCTTTGGGTTCGGCTGCTCATGCCTGTGGCTACGTGTGGTGGTGCTCAGCCCATCCAGGGGCTCAATGGCACCACATAGGGCTCAGCTCACAGCCTTGTGCCCCCACATTATTTAGTACCATCTGGCTTTGGCTTTTCAGCAGGTCCCCGGTAAAATGTCAAGTTAATTTAAAGATGATGCTGCACTCTCCTGACATTTTCATCCAGGATGTGACCGCATTAAAGGGAATAAAGGAAGAGAGAAGAGCTGACAGGCCCGTTACAGGGAAATCAAGTGAGATAAAATCCAGTGGTTTAGTGCTCTGTCCAGTCAGCCGCAGGCACGGTTCTGTCGCACCTGGTTGTACAGGTAGTAGCGCACATAAGCGGCACAGAAACTGTCCTGCTGGGCAGAAATTTGTGTGTTTAGGAGAGCATCTATTAGGAATATTTTTGTTCTTGTCACAGACAGCCCCCATGCAGATTGCGATTGTTTTTGTGAAGCATCTGGTCCACAAATCAGTGTCTCAGGGGCGCACTGCAACGCGCCCGTACACAAGAGCTTTCAGCACAAGCTGGAGATGCTTTACGGGGGCTCCTCATTGAGTATCGTAACGCAGGGTGCGTGTGCATCCATCCTCCGAGGAGCAGTGCTGTGCTGCTGACCTGGGGAAAGGGGCGCCAGCTCCTCTGCCCCTGGGACCAAGCTCTCGTGCTGATTCTGAACAGAACGTCTCTGCTAATGCCCAATGCCAGCGGGCGCGTGTCCAGTGGGAATGGCAGGGAATTTTGTAGGGCTTTCTCCGAGCCTTGAGGACCTGAGGTGAAGCAGAAGTCACTTGTAACTGCGCTGGTCCCCAGGGCTGCTGTGAGAGCAGCCGCGTGAAGGAATTCAGGCTCTCCATGGTCGCTCCAGGTGAAGCAGCCTGGAAAATAGGGAAGAGTCAGAGCTCCACAAGCCAGTGATCAGACTGGCTCTTGTTTTCAGTTCAGAAAGCAATTGAGAAAGCAATATATCAAACATATATACAGTGACTAATACCTCCTTAAGTCTGAAAAGTGTGTTTTGCCATTATAGTGGTGATGAGCTGCTGTAATGCTCTTTACAATAGCTGTGTGGTTTTCAGCCCCAGCGTGTTGTGTGCTTCTCTGAGGCTGCAGCTCAGGCATTCAAGTTGGTGAATGTAATTTTGGTGCTGGGCTTTTAATGTTCCTCCCTCATGCTCATTCTGTTTGAGGCTGTGGACTCATTATGGACAGGTTTAAAGGGCCTGGTCTGTGGCACTGCCCAAACAGTTTGAAGTTGGAGAGAATCCATTTGAGGAAATGGAAATGCGGGGGCTCGGTGATGGAGCTCGGAACTCACCCAAGTGCTGCCCAGATGCCTTCACGTGGTGATTTTGTGAATATGTGTGAATATATGTGTGTGTGTACGCTTGTGTAGCTACCTAATGAAGTGGTGAGTGCCAAAAACCTGGGTGTCATTCAAGTTTTCGTAGCTGCGGATAGCACCATGTGTATCACAAGATGATGCGTGATGGTGTCTTCATCACAGAGCTGGCAGCGTTAAACTCAGTTCCTGGATCAGCGCTAAAAAGAAATCATAATTATGCAGCTTTACAGTGGCCATTGGCTCCTTTCTGGGGCACCTCCTTCAATTATAAACCAGTGCTCTGGTGAATTTCTGTACACGGAGCTATCGCAGGACTATTGCATTGTTGTCCTTCTCCCCAGGCAGCACACGTTGCTGTCTTACCAGTTAGAATTGGGAAGAGAAGCCTTACTCTGAAGATGGAAAGTACCACCCTGAGGCTGTTTGTGTGCTTTCTGTGTCCCCTCTGCTTCACCACGTCTTGTGAAAGAGCCTGTTTTCAGCACCAACTTACCATTTGAAATGATGAGCATCAGCTCTGTGTGATGGTGTGACTGTTTCTCACCTGGGGCTCAGGACCAGAACGGTGCCTTGTGGTGCTTCCTTCAACCTTAGCTAGGTCAGGAACATATGAAGCACTTTCTTGTTGGTCTGTGTTTGAGGAGAGGAGATGATTTTTATTCTAGGATTATATAGCGTATGTATGCCTGGTCTGGCATATGAAGGTGGCTCTCAAAAGTGAAGGCAAAGTGAATGGCACGTACCCGGAATTCAAGGGAGCACGGTTGAGGTTGGCCAGTCCATCTCAAACTGGTGGATGGTTGTAGCCGCAGTGTTGCAGGGCTGGGGTGTTCCTTCCCATGCTGGGCAGAGCAGTGGAGGAGTTGGCTGCACGCACAGTTTGACTCGTTTCATACCGAAGCAACAGCGATGATACTTCTCTCCTTTGCCATGTAACTGCTGTGTTGTGTGCTGGTGTCAGGGGACATTCTTTTGCTTTGCTTTTAACACGGGATTATTCCTCTCGGAGCATGGTGTGTGTGCAACCTTCTTCTCAAAGAAGACTCTGGGATGGAAAAGGACTGCCGGAAAACTCGTGCTAAACTTTAACTGGTCTGTGTTTCCTATTGCTACCATCCAAACCATTTGCTAATCATAACTTTGTCATTCCAGCTGCAGCCAACATGTTGTTTGACTTGGATATTTGTTCGCACTTACAACCGCTTGAGAACTCTGTGTTCTGTAACCTGTCGGTCTCTGTCCCCAGCCGGGGAAGCGAGATGCACTGTCCATTTGCACTGTTTCCTCACCGATATCTCTTCCAGCACGTGAATACAAGTTTGCTTCCAGCAGATTCTCTATTGAGCGTAAAAGCTGACATAACTTTTTTTGTTTCAGGAAGACAGTAAATTGAGACTATTTATAGATGCCAAGACGCTATCTCAGGAATTAATGCTCAGGTTTATAGCCCTTTCTAAATGACAACTTCCCCCCTTCACCACCATTTTCCCCTCCACCATTTGCTTGGTTAAACCAAAGCCTCGCTTGGGGACGGCTGCCCGACAGCAAAGCGGAGCCTGGCTTTTGCTCTCCCTTGGCTTTGGGAAGCTCCCTTCCCGCGGGAGCACGGGCTGGCGCCTCGAAGCGTGCGTTAGGCTGGGTTGCCAAGAGGAGAACAGTGTGCACTGGCAGTGCAAGCAGGCTAATGACGGCTTGATGATCTGTTATGCAAATCTTGGTGCAGTTTGTTAAACTGTGCAGGGTTTATTTGTTTTGCTTTCATAATTAAAGCATGTAGACCTTGTATCTGTAAGTATTGTGTATTCCTCGTATGGTTCTTGTCTCCGCCGGTGCTTCCGAAATCCAGACCTGGGCTGTCCTCAGCTAAATTGCAAAGGAGCAGGGGGTCCTTTTTCCATTGCTGCCTCGGAACGTGCAGGGGGACGCCCCGTGTGGGGTGCTCCTGACAGCATGTTAGCGAGGGGAAGCGCCAGCGTGAAGTGTCTGTTGTCGCCTCAGAACTCAAGCTCCGGGCTCTTTGCAGGAACGGGCAGTGGAGCGCGTCTCTACGCTTGTGGGGGTTTATGCATTGAAACATTGCCTGCGTCAGAGTTGAGCTGTGCCCGACCTGGGCTTTGCTGCGGGCTCCAGGGCAGCAGCAGGGATTTGTGGGGTTGCAGCAATGTTGGGAGGAGCCAGCCCCACTACCGCAAGCAACCAACATCACAGGATGTGTGGAAGCAGACAAAAAGTGATGAGTCTCAATAGCTAAATAAGCCAGCAATTGGGATAACGGAAGTAGATATGATTTAGAGCTGTGGGTGTAGGAGAATAGCATAGGACACTGTCAGAAAAAGCCTTCCCATTTGGTCAGTCTTTAAAAGAGCCTGTTGCAAACATCCGTGAGGAGATGAAGCATCTCTCCCTTGGCATGGCAGCAAATCCCAAGGCATATCTGATGGTGGGTAGTGGGTGTGGGGTGAACTCAGCATCAGATTCCCAACCGGAAAAGGGCCAATGTATTGTAATTAGTGGTAGCTGTTAACCGGGTGGCTGTTGCAGTAGAGGGCTTGGTAATGTCCGTCTGCATTTGCCAGCTCTAGAACATTTTTACACCTAAAAGCTGGTGCATCTGGTGGGTGTGAGGCTTGGTGCAGCCAAGGCAGAGCTGCTGCTCGCACCTTCAGTACCAGACCTGAGATTTCCAGCAGCCCCTTTGATTTAGCCCTGGCTTGCCTCCTCAGCAAGGCTCCAGGTTAGGAGGCTGGGCCATGTGCAAGCATGCCTGGAGGTTCCCTGCGTTGGGTGAAGGAGGAGAAGAGGTGGGAGCAGATGAAGGCAATGTTTGAATGCATAAAAGCCCTGTGCCAAGTGCGGGCTCTTTGTCCTGGTCCCGAGCTTCTGTTTTGGTCCTTACCGACTGCAGCGTTGGTGTGGGTGTTCTCCCCCGACTTTGCAAGCACCGGTAATCGTTGTGGCAAGGTCCTGGAAAAAGAGGCAAATTTACTGTTTTCCTCAGGCTCATAGCTTTTGAACTGGAGGCATGTCTTCTAAACAGTGCAACTCACTTCAAATGCTTTTTGCCTTTCATTTTATTATTGCTTGTCACGCAGTGTTCTTTGAAAGCTTGCTCATATATTATCTGTTCCATTTTTTCCATTTTCCCTTTTTTTGCATGCTGTTCCTCCTGTTTCTTCCCTTCCTCCAATCCTCTGTTCCCGTGTGTAGACACAACGGCGACGACAGAACCGGCAGTTCACGGTTGGTATCACATTCCTGTTTCTCTTATTTCTCAGCGCTGCTGAGTGGCAAGACAAGCCTGGGAAGGGGAAGCAAAAGGGGAAATGCGGTCTTCAAGGGAAAACCGTGCTTCAGGTGGACTCACCTCATACATATAACATGGGCTTTAAGGCTGGAAAGTCTGTCTGCTTTTGTCGTTCCTGTTGTGAGCTTTGCAGCTGTTCCAGCGCCAGGCAGGTCCCAATCCTCCAAACCCCATGGAAATGGTGCATGTCTGCGAGCAGTGCCGAGGCAGTGAACGCTTCTCTGCTCATCTTCCTCACTGGGGCTGATGCTTCATGCATGGAGAAGAAATCTGGCTTTTGAAAACAGGAGCTCAGGTTTAATTCTGTAAGTCCAGCGGCAAGGGCAGCGTTTGGCATCCTGGGAATGCCCCGCAGAGGGGCCGAGGGCAGAAGCGAAGTTCCCATCATTACAGTGCAGAAGGAGGCTTGGAAAACAAGTCGCAGCACTTCCCTATCGGCATAGCAGTCTAGCAGAGTCACCCTGCTCATCTGCTGGAGGCAGCCGAGCTAACAGCTTGACAGCTTCCTTCGCTTCCGAAGCGAGCCGAAAGAGGCACGTCAGCCTGGAAGCTGAGCATGCTGCCCTTGGCACGAGCTCGCTTTTCAGCTACAGAACCAAAACCCCTGACAACTTTCATGAAGGCTAACCCCTATCTGGCCTTGCTATTTTAGTTGCTCTTAGCTGATGAATCGGCCCTTTCTTTTAGGGATAGAAGCCTGTGACACAGAACCACCTCTCCTCCCTGGCGTATGTGGGGCAGTGACAGAGGTAGGACTGAGTGAAGTGGCAGTTGAGTCGTGAGGCCCCTTATCAAGTGGAGGGACATGCAGTTCTTGTCCTGGGTAACTTACCTGCTCCGTGCCTTTTCCCCCTTGCCCTGAGAGCTGGCAGCCTGCGGTCATAACTTCTGTTCTCTGTACATTGCCGGTCCCCTCTTCATGTTTGACTTCAGATGAAGGCACAGTGTTGATCACCCAGTGGTTGGGCCACAGGGAAAGCCTTGAAGAGCTGCCCCTGAGGGTGGCGGCACCATTTCATCGCCCGCAGGTCTGCTCAGTTGTGTTTGCTCTGGTGCTAAGGGTCTGGCTGCGCCTCTGAAGCACCAGCCCGGCGCTTCGCTTCCTTAGAAGGGTCTGAGAGCAGTCGGAAAAGTCGGGAGAGGCCCAGGCTTGGTCTGGAAGGAAGCCAGGCTCCATCGCCTCTTACTGTCGTAGCGAGTGCTGTGTACCGTGGGGTGCAGCAGGAAGGTGTCCTGCTTCAGCAGCACCTTGATGCAGAGTGCAGGGAGAGCAGTTGGTACAGAGTCTTCAGCACGGCTCCAGAGACTCTGCCCTCAGTGCAGTCCCACCCCAGTGACCTGCCACAGACTTTCCTGCCATAAATCCCAGCGGTTGGCACCGGGCCCCCTGCGCTCGCCCACGGCGCTGCTTTTCCCATGAAGACCCGGGGGGTTCTTTCCAAGCTTGTGTTGCTGGAGTGTGTACGGAGTATACCAGGTGTTTCTGTATGTTGGCCATTTGTTCTTACCAATGTCCGATGGGAGTGAGCATGTCTGTGAATGACTAGAAATGCATGGGCATGAACTACAGCCAAATGGATTTTCTCCAAAAACGATTCCAAATGAATTGGGGGAATTAAAACTAAAACAAAGCAAAAGAAAAAGAAAGAAAAAAAAAAGAAAGAAAAAGAGATTGGTAGCAAAGAAACCGAAACGTAAGGCTAGTGGGAACCAGCACAATACCTCAATTGGGGAAAGGATTTTTGAGTCACGTAGTGTTTTGGAGTGTATCCTAGAGGACTGGGGGGAAGGAGTCCTGTATGTGTGTGCATGTAAAGGCGGTAGCAAAGCCCCTGCCATTCCGCTCTGGAATGGAGTTGACGGCAGCGCTGCATGAGTGACCTAAAGCACGAACATTGTTAACTCTTTCTGTTGAAAACTGAGAGCTGAACTGTGAGTTTTCTGATGCACTTTCTCCTTTCTCTGCACTGTTCATTGCCAGAACTCCAATAACAGCATGGTCATGGCCGGCAGGAAGGCTTGTGCTTCTGCTGCAGCGCACTCAGCTGGGTTTACCAAGCTGAAGCCCTCCTTCCCTCCCTCCCGTGGCACCCCGTGAGGGTCCCTGGTCCCCTGGTACCTGCTGATGTGCAGCCGGAGCCTCCCAGCACCGTGCATGGAGAGCAGGCGCTTTCCCTGCCATGCCCCTGCTTTCCGTCTCTCCTGCCCCTCTCCCCCTCAAAGTCCACATGCCAGTTTTTATTCCTTGGCCGCTGTCACCGCCCACAGGCCGGGATCTCCTCCCTGCAAGGATCCCATCAGACAAGAGGTCCGGCTCACGTTTTGCCCCCTGCACAAGCAGGACATGTATAAGCAGCCATGACCTTATACATGACCAGCGAGAGCGATGACTGAATTCCTCCACTTTTTCCCAAATTTTGACCCTGCCCTGTCAAAAGCAAAGAGCTGAATGAGCTCCTGAAGGATCTTCCAGACCTCGGGCATCGCCCATTGCAGTGGGTTGTGCTGCGGTGTAGCTGTGGCGGGGCAGCCCCGCATGCACGTACGTGTGCTTGGCTCAGAGCTGCCTTCGGCTCCGCACCGGGGCAGAGACAAGGTGCTGCTGCCTCAGCGCAGGCAGGATCTCTGCTCGTCCCCGTGGAAAGGTAGGGCGAGAAAAATCTCTTCTGAAGCTGGCAAAGCAGGAACCCGGAGTGGAGGTTAAAATAACGAGAGCATCCCAGTCGTGAACGAAGAGGGACGAAAGTACCTTGCCCATAATCTAGCAGGTAAATGATTTTCTAAGCTGGAAATTCTTCCCCAAAGGCCCATATGAGTTTTTAATTAGGGCCTTAGCAGGGTTTTGGATGAGAACGTTTAACACTGCTGCGTTAAGCTCTTGTTGCCTTTTCTGATAGCGCTCGGTCTCTGAAAATGAGTTTTACTCGCGTGAAGCCTTAAGCTGAGCCAGAAGCTGCTGGCCCCTCATGGGTCTCGCCATAGGCAGCAGCATGCAGGGAGAAAGCCTCAGTGCCTTCTGCAGTGTTGTTGGCACACAGTTCTGCCTGTCCAGCTGCCTTGTTCCCCTTTGAAGGTGCAACTGAGAGTAAATACATTCCTCAACATACTTCACAGCTCCAGCCCTTGGGAGATGGAGTAAAACATCACAAAGCTCCTGGCACATGTTGAGGTTTCTGCACAACGCCGTGGACCTGGCAGCATTATATATAACCCCTAATTGATCTTTACCGCTTGGTACGAAGAGGAATTGTCTTTTCGTTATACCTGGAGGCAGCTCAGGCAGCATTGTGCAGCTCTGGGGCTAGAGATGTGCACACGACCAGTGCGCTGGGTCTGGGTAGAGAGTAACAAGACAGCTCCCATTCCTTCTGCAGGAGGTGCAGCAGACCGGAGTTCCTCCTGGTGAGAGGTGAGAAGGAGGAGCTTGCACAGCTCAGGGCAAAGGTTGATGACAGAAACCAAGAAGTAATTTACTCTGTGTTTAAAATGCCTCCCAACGCGTTTCAGTACAGTTCGGTGGCGTTTTGAAGTGCAGCAGGCCCAGGGAGAGCCTGGAGCACTGAAACAGTACATTTTCTTGTCTAAAAAAGGTGGTTTGGCTTCATGAAAAATGCAGCTTTGCCCTTTCTTGTTATTGAGAAAATGGAGAGGAAGGGAAGGCTCTGCAGAAGGAATTCTGGAGAGGGAAAAGTCAACCGGCTCCCCTTTGAGCCCGGGTTTGCGTGTCCAGTGCTTCTGGAGTCACCTGTAATGGTATTTATGTCTTGTATCCAGTGAAAGAGGAGGCTCCTTAAGCCAGGAGCAGCACAACAAAAATCCAGCCATTAATCTAAACAGTTCCCACTTTAGAAGCTAAATCCCCCCCCCAGCTTCCCGGGGACTTGATGTGTTTAACCAAGTCACTGGGAGCCAGGCTTACCTTTAATGTGCTCCCTGCACACGAGGATTGCAGCTTCCCAGGGGACAAGGCTGCACACGCCAACATTGCAGTGACCTTTTGGCTGTTTAAAAGCAGGTTGGTGTTCCTAGGGCTCTCCCAGCTCACGATGCCGCTTCCCAAATGAATGCCCAGTGATTCCGGTGTCTCTTCATGGGGAATACTTCTTTTTTCTCCAGTAACACCCGTGCTTTAGCAGCCAGAGGAAGGTACCGAGGTCCTGCTGGACTGTTCCTGCTTTAAAGGGGTCTCTGTGGCCTCCAGGCAGGGGTTTGCCCTATACCCTCTGCAGAGGAGGGCACTGGAGATGCTCTGCCCTCCGGAGCAGCCGCCAACATCAAACTCCCAAAGAGAGCAGGAAAGAACAGCTTCACAGGCAGCGTTGTCTGCCCGGTGCTCCCGAGAGTGTCTCGCCTAACTGCTTTATCAGCTTTGAGGAGAGAGACTTCTCCCGTGAATGCATCAGATTTGGGAAAAGGGAAAAGGGAAAAAGGAGCCTCTGCGCGATGCGTTAGCGGAAGCCGCAGCCTGCAGCCTGCACGTACAGGTGCCTGGCAGCTCTGAAATGCGACCCACAATATTCCCGGATCAGTAACCTGCCAGGCTTGTCAGCATTCCCAAACCAAGACTGAATTGTGTGGCAAATTGGAAGGGCCTCTTCCAGTGCTGTCTGTGCACAGAGCTCAAATTGGCCTGGCCTCAATTGGAAATCGCTCCCCATGGGGACTAAAAGGCAGAGTCTGGGGGTCGTTGCATGCTGTTATGAGTGAGTGGTTTTGATGCCATGTTTGGTGTGCCAACAGTGTAGACTGAGGAATGTTTCTGTCTGTTACAAAGGGAATGATTGCAGTTCTGTCCTGCGGGTTACTCTGCCCTATCTGGCAGACGGTGGCAAGTGATTGACGCATTATTTCTGTCCCCCCCCAAGAAACTCATCCTCAGTTCTTAAGTGTGTTGTTTTTTGTCACTCGAGGAACGCAGAGAAAAATGAGTTTGTTTTTACTTGTAAGGCTTTACTCACTTGCCCAATTCGGCAGAGGAGCTGGACTATGGGGATCTCTCAGGTAAGGGCTAGTACGTAGGTAAATGCTGCTCTTCTACCCTAGATACTGACCGGTTCCACTCTGATTTCTGCACCCTGGCCACGCTGCGTTGTCCCATTGCTGTGGCACAGCCATCCCTCCACTCACGGTCTCACCGCTTGATGCTCTGTGTGCCCGCATCTCCTATCATGGGATGAAAAGGGGGTGATTGCCTGAACCTCTTTATCCACGCTGGGCTGAAAGCTGCATAAACCCATCCTCAGAATCAGTCCTTGCAAATTAGCGCTGGCCCAGATGGAGAAGTGAAAGCATCTTCTATGGATGCAGGTGGTATATTCGAAACCTCCCGAGTGTCTTTAGCAATGCACTGGTTTTCCAGAGCCCATGGAGAGGAAGCCCAGAGTGGGCAGTGCAGCACAGGGCAGCCCCACAGCTGCTTCCAGCCGGGAAGAGCCTGGCCAAGGGCTGGGGTCCACCCCATTCCCTTGGGAGCTGAACCCAGTGCAGAAACACTGGCAAACAAAAGAAGCCCCTAAATCCTCATGCTGTTCTATAAAACACTCCCCCTTTATCTGATCCAAGCAGCAGCATCCACTGTGAGCCACTAAGGGTAAGCTTTGGCCAAGAGGTCAGAAATGATTGCTGAATTCAGCGTGTGTTCTAACCCGTGAGCAGTACTAATCATTGTTATTGCAGGCCTGGCAAGGTAAGCAGCGCTAGGTGTCTGTGCAGTAGCACTCTGTGGATGGCAATAACTGCTCTGCTCCGAGATGTTTGGTTACCTTTTAAAGTTGTATTTTTTTGATGAAAAATGCACCATTTGGTGGCTGAAGAATGGGAAACAATTCCACAAAGGAATTCCTCAAAATGGGTGTCTGCTGGCAGCCCTGCCTCCCGTCGGGTGCCCCAGCCTGCGGCTCTGGCACGTGGCTCCTGCCTTTTCCTGACTATTGAGTGCATGATCCAGTTTTCTGGATCTTGAATGCAAGGCAGAAGTTCCCCACCACGCACCCATTTTGGAGCATCCCTTTGGGCTCCTGGTTGGTTTTTTTCCCTAGGAATTTCCAGTTTTGCTTGTTGCTCTCTGGGCTGCTGACGTACCACCAAGGGTAATGGTATCGAGTCAAAGAGAGAAGGAGCCCCAGGCCATTCCCTGCCTTGAACACAGCGGCCCTCTGCCCCATTGCCCATGCCCAACTCTGGGAAGCTGCAATAGATCCATTTGGGCACTGGGGTCGGCACATTTGGGCTGTCAGGCGGTGGTCCAGGTGAGTGCCGGAGCCGAGCTCTCCATGGGGAGCCCTGGGAGCCCACGGGGCCGGCCCGGGGTATGTGGGAATGCTGGGGCGCGTGCTCATGGCTCGTGGAACGCGTGGCTGCTGCTGCGGGTTTGCTCAGTGTGCTGTTCCTTCCAGGTACTCCTGTCCTGCTAAACGCTTCAACGGAGGCTCTGCCAACTGTGCAATTAAGTAATGCATCCCTTGCCTTCCGCCCAGGTAGCTAGTTTGCAGAGCTGTCTTCGCTTCTCCTGGTCGAGCTGTGTGTGTGTCCGTGCCACTCGCAGTGCTCCTCTCATTCCTACTGTGTAGAGACTGTAGGCTGTGGCAAGGAACAGGATCTCTTCTGCATTGGTCCAGCCTCACAGACCAGGGTCCTGCAGTACTTGGGATGGCCGGGGCACACGGCTGTACGTCCGGCTGTGCATACAGGCGTATGGCTGTGCATGCATCACCGCACTGCTGCCGGCTCCGGTTGTGAGCGCCTGGCTAGGCAGATGCAGCACGCCTGGACCCCAGTCCAGTGAGGGAGGGCCAGTGTAGCTCCACTGGGGTCTGATCAGCACCTTGTTCAGGGGGATGCTGATGAATCGGCTGCTATCGATTGTGAGTGGGGCTCTGTCCCCTGGCAGAGAGGGGGCTCGAGAAGCCACCAGAGAGCATTGAGCGCCTGTCATAGGCATTAAATTGATTGAAGCAAAGCGCAGTATTTCTTAGGAAGCGATCTTGAAATGGGTCGCTGAAGGGGCACTTATTGATTGACGAAGGGTGAACTCCTCAAATCTCTCTGGCTTAAATGAGGCCAAATGCAATTATCATACAACAAACAGGTTAATGCTACTCTTTAACAGCCCATCAATAAATTAGAGTAGGGGCAGAGCGCTTAATGCCGCTCTGTAGTAATGAATAATGGTATTGCTCATGCTGTCATACACGGCAGGGATTTCTGTCCTCCCACATCTTGGTGGGGTGGTTTATAGTGTTTCTGATGTAGCGGCAGCCTGTTCCTCCGCCAGCCCCAACCTCTAGTGCTGCTCCAGCATTTGGAAACCACAATTTCAGTGGGGAAACGTCAGTGCAAGCTGTAGGTGTCCTACCTTGTAGCCAGGAGGAATAGCTGGCTGCCCAGTTGTTCAAAGCACAGCAGGGACTTAAGGCCGTTAGCACCTACACCATGACCTGGGGGAGCCTGAGTCACGTCAGTGCCTTCCTTATTTAGTAAACTAAACTTTCAGTTCAGAGGGAAAAAAGACGGTCAAGTTAGGAATTCTTCAAAGAAGTTAACAGGTTTTCTGTTCCCCACCCTGCTGCAGATGTTCTGTTAGCATCTGGGCAGCACGGAGCCCCAGTGGAGTTAGTGTGTGTATAAACATATATAGGAACACACATATTTAGCCTGCGTTGTCCTACATCCAGGGCTTCATGTTAATTCCCACCCAGAAATAGCAGTGTTCGTGGGAGTGCAGCAGTAACTCATTAAACCAGAACTGAGAGGAGCCTTTTTACTGGGAAGTTAGGAGAACAGTCTTCCCTCCGCTAAAGCTTGCTGTGAGGGTTGACCCACATTGTTAGGATCCTGCTAACCAAATCTGCACGCTTTTGAGAGCTGATTTAAGCAATTACAGCTGCCGAAGTGTTAGAAAAGTGGAGATTGTTAATACCTTTATTTTTAAAAGGCCTCTCCCCCTGCAAATAAAGCCCATAGGTAAGAACCTGCGGGTTTCCAGCGCGGGTGTGGGTTGACAGTGCTCATGTGAAAGATAAGCCACCCGCTGTGTGTTGCTCCTGACTCAGTGAGTCCCGCTGGTACGGTGAGGAGCAGGGATGGGTCGGAAATGCCTGTTCTCTGTCTGCATAGAATTCTATGAGCTGCACTGTTGGGTTAAAGGAAAACCTCAGTGGCATCATCTCACTGCTGCTAATGACATGAGCAGTTGGCTAAAATACTGAGCGAAACTGAACTGAAAGCTACCAAAGCCTAGTGTTGTCCATCACTTGAAATGGGGCTGCGGTGCTCTCTGCTGATGTGTGTAGGTCTGCGTCTCAGACGAGTTCAGTGCTACACCAGGGAAAATTGTGGGATCCCTCTATCACAGGGCACTGCTGCACTTCTTCTGCATCTGTTCAGTTGTCGCAGGTGGATTGTGCCATTGGTGCTGCAGTTTTCCTTTAAGGTGCTTTGGCTCCAAGCAAAGCACCAGCCCACAGCCGTAGGTGCAGTGAGGTGTGGAGTAGCTGCAGAGTAGCCACGCTGAGGTGCATGTTTGTCACAACATGCGGCCGTGGCAGCCCCTTCCCTGCTCTTCCCTCCCTCCTCCCGCTCCCACCAAAACTCCCCCGGCAAAGCCCAAACCAGACCGTGGCAGGGAGATTCCCGAGTGCTCGATGCAAAGGCCAGCATGCTCCTTAACGTCTTAATGGAAAGCTCTGCATGTATACATTTAGTGCTCTCCGACAAGAGGGAATTAAATGTCAGAAGGATTTGTAGCATCTGTAATTGAATTGGTGCTGAGAAAAGCAAATCTTCAGGAAGAATAACATATTAGGATTAGCAAATAATGTGGCATTTTGTCAGTTCCTGCCATCTCGTCTGCTCCCTCTTCAGTAATAAAGTTGTGATCTCTTTTTTAATCATAGATCTGAAGCGGGAATAGCTTTTGTGAATTGGAGACAGCATTTCAAAGCAGATCCCAGGGCTTAAGGTCAGCTCGCTCTTTCTCAGTACAAATGTGGGGAATTACTCCTTGCCCCATAGACTCGAAACTGTTGAATTACCATAGAAATAACGAGTGACAGCAAACTTCTGTGCTGGGAGGCAGAACGGGGTTGATGTTCGGTCACCGCATTGGAGCGTGTGGAGCTTGGTGAGGTGTTGCAGATGAGGCAGAGAGGAGATGTTGAAGGAGGAGTATCTAGCAAAGGGAATGGCCGGAGCAGCTTGTGTAGGGAAGTTATATATTGAGGAGCTGGGGTGAGAAAGCAGCGTTGTCCTGCATGCGGTGTTCCTGGGGCATCAGCGTCCTGCACGTTGGCAGGAAAGCCATCCCCTGGCTTATCCGATGGAAATATACATGCATCACCCATTAAGGGCCCGCTGCCGCCTCCCCACAGACCTGGCACTGGATGGCTGGCAGCCACCAGGCATCCTCAGAAGGCATCTAATTTTGATGTAGTCTGTTAAGCTTGAAGATAAACTGGTTAGCCATGCACATAATAAAATGAACTCGTGCTGGCGCTTCGCAGAGGTCTCTTTTAACAGGAATAATGAAGAAAAATGGCCCTGCACGTCCCAGTAGACAAAATCATACTCAGTAAACTGCTCTGGACAGTCTGTTTGCCACAGTCGCTTCTTAGGGAAGGGCTGTTTCCCTTGGGCTGGCAGGCAGCAGAGCCAGAACTGCAGCCAAATAACCTGGATGAGGTGATGGGGCGGCCGGTGCTTTTGGTTTGCAGGGCCATTTGGGGGGCAGAGTTTCAGCTTTCCCGGTGAGCTCGGAAAGGGGCTCCCTGCTCCTGCTGCCCATGCCAGAGCTCTTGGAAGTTACTCGAAGGAGCACTCGAAGAGGTTTTGTCTGAACTTGTTTTAATTAAAAGGCGCCTGATGGTGCTCTCAGTCACGAGTTATTCACTTAGGGCCCCTGCTCCTTAATCTTGGAGCAGAATTGGAAATATCGATAGAAAGCGTAAATCCCGGGCTGCTGCTCACAAGCTTTGTATCAGGTTTCGGCTCCAAAGAGCACCATTACCTTTAGCTGTCACGGATCTGTACGCTTGATCGATAAACTTCAAATATTATTAGAGGTGGAGGCTTCAGAGATTTGCTCTGCTCCTTGGAGGGAGACGGAGATAAATCTTTCTTAGGAATGGACTTGCATTTGCACTCTCAGTCTTCCTGGTAAAACGCATTTCTCTTAGGTGCCTGGGCAACTGTATGCGGGGCAGATTTATAGGCCATGTGCTTCTTGTAGTGAAAGATTTAAATGGTAAATCCTTCACATATGACTTCACAAATCATGTAAAGTTAAAAGATTTTTACCGTTTCTGTTGCTGCTGTGCTTAAATTGTAAGGTACGGCCAGTAAATCATTTTAATGGAGGTGTCGCGCTTGACTCCATGGAAAAAGAAGACAATGGTTTAGCTTCTATTCCAAAATGTTAATGTATTAATCAGCGGGAGAATAATTGTGTTTTACTGCGTTATAAATCTCGCTTGCCATTAGGATTGCAGTGAGGGTTGATGTAGCTGCGTTCTTAAATTAAAATTGTTTACACTGCCATACATTCATTTTACATGGCCATAGCTCATTCTGGGTTCATTTCGGAGCTGTTCCCCTGCCAAACAAGTCATTCCTCTCCCCAGTGACGGCATCCTAAGGGAGAGGAGCTCTGAAAGAGAACTAATTGTGTGGCGAAGGCTTAAATAAGCGTAGTAAAGCGGTTGGAGGCCTCTACAATTATCACTCGCTTTCAAAGAGGTTTCTGTACTGTGGGTCAGGAATTCTGTGTCTCCGGGCATTGCAGATGCTTTGGACAGCAAAGGCATCCTCTTGTTGGGATGGGGCAAGGACGGCTGTAAACGGTTTTACTGGGCTGGCTTGGCTGGGTTGTGGTTCTTTGGGCTGAAGTGGAATGTTTTCAACAGGGCCGTTGTTAGTGATGTTCCTCCAGAGCTCATGGCGAATGTTCCTGTATTGGCCTGCTGCTCCCTGTGCCCCCATCCCCCGGGGAGCTGGGAATTTGGGGAGCACTCAAGGGAAATCTCCCAGATCCGCAGCCATCTCCGGCTCCATCTCTCCTCTCCCAGCTGCCTTCCGCCTGCGTAGTCGTAGCGCTGCTGCTTCTAGCAGAAAACACCTTGCGAGTCAAGCCGCCACATGAGTTGGGCACCAGACCGAGCTCCTCTGCCCCAACTCATCTGGGAGGCAGCTCTGTGCTTTACCCCTCTTCCTTCTGAGAGCACAAGGGTGGCTTTTCCAGTCCCGAGAGCAGCCGCAGCCAGACCCTTCAGAGCGCATCGTAATAAGTCCCGAATTCTTATTCCTCTTCTGATCTCAACAGATTCTCGTGCAGGTGAGGAAGGGGCAATACGGAGCGTGGACCACGCGGTGGTCGGCGGCGTCGTGGCCGTGGTCGTGTTTGCAATGCTTTGCCTGCTCATCATTTTAGGGCGATATTTTGCCAGACATAAAGGTAAGGCGAAACTGGAAGAGGAAAGGACGCGGCATGCGTGTCCCTTTGCTCACGGCGGGGTCTTGTCTTGTGCAAGGGACCCCAGTTGCTCTTGGAAGAGTCCTGACAGCCCTTGGGAGCAGGGAAAGGAGGAGGGCTGGAGCTGCCCACCCGTGTTCTATGTGCTGGGTCAGGAGGACAGTGGGTTTCCCGACGCTGGCTTCATGTTGCAGCCTGCTATTGTCATGGCTGTGGAGGCCAAGTGCCCAGCTCCTGCTCTAATAAGTGGCTTGCTCCTCTGGATGCCCAGGGCAGGACTGGAAGGGCACCTGCCCCGATGCCATTGGGCTTGTAGCATGGTCTTGCTGCTGAAGAGCCTCTCGGTGGCTCGGTCCCTCATACTCAGCGTCCCTTTGCTCTCCCATTAGGGGTTTCCTTTCCCCTGGCACTCGCAGCTTCATCGCTTGTGCTCTGGCAGGGACTCGCGAGGAGTCACACAACCTCCCACTTCCTTTCCAGGTACATACTTCACTCACGAAGCCAAAGGAGCAGATGATGCGGCCGACGCAGACACAGCCATCATCAATGCAGAAGGAGGACAAAACAACTCCGAAGAGAAGAAAGAGTACTTCATCTAGAGCAGCCTTGGTTTGTTGAGGTGTCCAACCGTGGACGGTTACTATTTAAACGCTCAAGAGACAGTGATATTGGAAGTTGCAACCAGCTTGTGTCTTTTCTTTTTAAAGAGAAAAAAGCCAATGGGTGGAGAGTCGGAGGCTGGGAGGGTCCGGGATTGGCTGTGTAAAAATATTCCTCGCAAAGTACACTCTGCTGTTCGACACCTCAGTTCGTTTGGGTTTTCTTTTTTTGGCCAAGTCCAGCTTGGATTTAGTTTAGTGAAGTCATTTGCAGAAGATTCTGTGCCTTGTTTAATTTCTGTTTGTTCGGGTCGGGGGGAGGCTGGGAAGAAGAGGGGCTTCTGTGCGTTAGTTCCCTTCGGGTTTCTGTGGCTCTTCGTTTCCCCTTTCCTCGCGGGGTCCGGGAGTTGCCTGCCGGGACCCCTTGGAGTAGGTGCGTTTCCTTGAAGGTGTTTCTTTTTCTCGTCACTGGTTTCCGTTCAGAACTCGAGCTCATCGGAGGAGAACCAGCACATTTTAGACTTCGTAGTTTGCAGTTCAGTGTGCCCATGTCCCATTCCCTCTATCGTCCTAAAGGCTCGGATAAAGACCGGTGAGAACCCGCTCGTGGCTGCCCGCGTTTCAGGTGCTTTTGATGGCGGTGACTAGGAAATCGGCTGGAGCTCGGCAAAGGCGCCCTTCGGCCCCGGGGTATCCTCTGGGAGGGATGCGGGACGTCTGCTCCGGCCCCGTGCCTTGTGGATGCTCCATCCCGCTCTCGGGGCTAGGCCCCCCGTCCCGCTTTGCCAGAGCCAGCACAGCCCGGCCCTTGTCCTGCCCCCATTGCAGCCATGGGGCATGGTGGGTGCAGTGGCCTCGCGTCCTGCCCGTGGGACGCTACGGGAGCACTGACCGACTTACAAAGCCATAGGTGAAACGGGGACTCGAGGTCCGGTAGAACCGTAAGCAAGAGGCAGCAGAGCGCGAGGACGAGGCGGTGTTGAAGTCTGTATGCTGAATCTTTTGTTTCCTGTGAGTAATCTTGGATTTGGAGCGATTCTTCCTTTTTTTTTTTACTGTGTTTCTGTGGAAAATGTATGCTGATTTATTTAAGGGAAGCATTAATCTTAGCGTCAGGTTTGGGTTTTTTAGGGGGGTTTTGGGGGAGCGTTTTCGTGCGTTTGGGTTTTTTTTCCTAGCTGTTGTTTTTGGCAGCCCCATGACAACACGGGATTCCTTTGGGATCGGGACAGCCCGACAGCAGAGAGCGGGCCCGCGCTCCGGCAGCGTTCCGCCTTTTCCCTCCGCGCGAGAAGGACCTCGCGGGAATACCCCTTGTTCCGAGCAGATTTTGCCGAGCTCCTCTCCAAGCCCCCCGCGCCCTGGCTGGGAGCAGGCAGCAGTGGGGGCTCTCCCGCCGCCGGGACGGGCACCCTGGCTTTGAGCAGCCCATCTTTGTTTGGAGTGTACCGTAGTGCAGTGTTACCGATGTAACTTTGACTTACGCTGTTGACATGTCTCAGGTTCATGTGTTTTGATTGGTGTTTTCCGTCTCAGGTAGATCGCAAAATTTCGGCCCCACGCATTCGAAACAACCCCTAGGAGCAGGATAAGAACCAGGAGATTGCGACTTTGAGTTGTATATTGGGTTATGTATTTTTTCTTCAGTATACAGTGCACTGTTTGAAATGTATTGTTGAGTATTACTTTGTACAGCTTTAGATCATTAGGATTTTGAAGCGTGAAGAAAGAACAACCTTGTTTAAGGGATATTACAAATGAAGGATGCGGAACTGATGATAAACAACCTTGTTCTTTATTTACCCGGCCATTTTGGTTTTTCCCCTTAGGCCAGTTCTGTTTTAAGGTGTCCATGGAAGGTGTTACAATGTAAGAAAATACATATCCATCTGTTCCCATTCACATTTTGTATTGGTTCATGTATACCATTTTTACAAAGGAAAAGAAGTACTATAAAATATCTGTCTTCTTAATAAAAAAAAGATTAATGTTACAAAACTACATCTCTCTTTGCTCTCTGTGTTCCTGCCATCCGCAGACATGGTCGTAGGCATCCTCTAATGCTGTTTGTCCTGTGTGGGTGTTTACGTAAGGAGCAAATCGACCTGTAACTGATGTTCCAGTCTTCCTGAGGTGCTCCGGAGGCAGCCCCGTATGGAATCTTTAATAGCAGACCACTGTTTACATTCTGTAACAGCAGGTGAGCATTGAGGTATCCCGTTCCCATCTCCAGTTCAGTCCTGGCTGTTGCCAGGTATCACACCTCCCTTTATAACACTTGGGATTTCCAAACCATGATCCGCGGTGTCTGCTCGCCCCGAGACATCAACTCCAGTGAAGAGAACTGGTACCAAGGGCGTGCTTTGGCTCTGCTCGTCGTCCCCCCTGAAATCAGGTTACGAGGCAGCTGCAGCATTGGAATTGGGAGCATCAATCTTTGATGGTTTGGACAAAGGAGGAGGAGAGAAGCAGTTGCTTTCGCTGAGGAGATGCTGCCGAGAGGTGCGCTGCCATCATCCCTGTACATAAACAGGCTGTCGTGTACGGCGAGGAGCCCTTCGTATCTGGGCTCATGTGCCACAGGCAGCAGTGGTGGCTGCTCCTCGAAGAACACTGATTTCTTGAGAACTTCATATATATATATAAATAAATATGTATATATATAGGTCATATATGAAAATATATAAAAATAACATTTTTCTTAGAGAAGCTATGGCACCAAGGAAAAAACTAGGGGCAAACCAGAAAAAGCAGCCTTTCCTTTTGTTACTCGAGATGAGCACAGTTAACTGTGGCCGTGTTTTAATTATTTCAATGCACAAGAGATGTTGAACTTGCAGGTCCCTGATGCCTTTTTCCTCTTCAAGCCAGAACAAATTGTGCCACACACTTGTGATGTCAATGGCATTAGATGTGCAGCTGAATTCCTTCCCCACCAGGTCCGTGTTCTCCTTTCCCTGAACCCTTTATGGTTACAGTAATGCAGGTGGTGGTGTGTCCACACGGCACAACCCAAGTAGAATTATTTTCTGGAGCATTGTTTAGCCACAGTCAATAATGGAATCTGATGTGTTCTGCCTGGAAGTAAGGGCAGTGGGGGGACCAGGGTGGCATCATGTGCCCCAGGTGGTCCCTCATCGGTGTGGATGTACAGGTCCTGCGTTGTGAGGAAAGGCTGGTCCCCAGCACTTGTCACTGCTGAGCATGGAGCATCTCAAGGCTGTGGTAGGTACAACTGGCCCGTGTCTCTTAACACATAGAGCTGTCAGAGCAGGCCAGCACCCCGGAATGCCACAACCCACCTTATCCTGCACACACTTTGCCACGAGTTGCCTCGAGTGTCCCACTCTGGATGTCGCAGTGGGGCGAGGTTCTTTGTGATTCCTGATTCGACATGTGCTGCTTGAGCCCGAGGGCTTTGAGCCGTGATTAATGCTGTGTCTGAGATGGCTGCTGCTGCACGCAGACCTGCTGCTGCTGCTGCCAGGC
Source organism: Amazona ochrocephala (assembly GCA_039720435.1). Taxonomy (NCBI): domain Eukaryota; kingdom Metazoa; phylum Chordata; class Aves; order Psittaciformes; family Psittacidae; genus Amazona; species Amazona ochrocephala. The sequence goes on from CM077895.1 coordinate 7,818,904, forward strand.
TGCAGTGGCTCTCAATTCAGCATGCTCGGAGGTGATGTGCTGTGGTGCAGCCAGGACTGTGGTGGGAGCTGGGAGAGGATGGGGAGCCCCGCGTTATGGCTGTTTGTTTCCAGTGTTAAACCAGTTCAGATGTGATTGAACACCATCAGCTTGTTGAGGATGCAGTTGTGAGCATCACTCGGTGCAGGTGCTGCCAGCCCCCTCCTTGCTGTGGACGGATCGGAGGCTCATCCCCATCCCAGCATCACGCTTGGTGGGTTTGCCAGTGCCTCTGTGTGCGGCTGCTTTGCTCTGGGGCTGTTTACCTTCTGTGAGTGCTGAGCGGGGCCTGTGCCAGGGCTCTGGATCCCTGTCCTCGAACGGCCCAACCATTTCATGTCCCCAGTTGTCTGTACTAAACTGCTGCTGCCTTTAATCTTGGCAATTTCATGCCGCAGTATCCATCTGTTTGGGAAAGAAACCCAAACAGGGAGTGCTGCTTGCAAAGATCACAGGCTTACTTAGCCACGGCTTCAAAAGGTTCTCCTTTCTATCTCATTATGTCCCCGGGAACAAGGGGGTCTGTGTGGACAACCAGAGCTTAACCCTTCCTCTCGGGCAGCTTGGACTCGTGCCAGCATCCCACATCTGACTGTAGGGTTACACTGCAAGCCGTTGCTTCAGCCATTTGCCCATCCGTTTAGCACCACGCAGAGAACTACATCTGCTCAGAAAGCTCCTTGAGTTCATCTGTGAGGGCTTCCGAAGCTGCAGTGGTTTCCCTGTGGCCTGGGTTGTGTGCCCAGTGTCCCTCCTTCCACCCTCTGCTGCGGTAGGGCTTCACTGCTGAGCATCCCAGTGGGCCTCAGCTTCTGTGGAGCTTCCTGTGGCCTCAGTGGTCCTCTGAAAGAACAAAGCCTGTGCTTTATCCTATCTGTGGTCCGCATCCTCCAGGCTTTTAGGGGTCACCTAGTACTCCTTTTCTGCCTCTTTCCTACTTGTACCTGACCACCTTTTTGGGTCTTTGCCCTTGTGGCCCTGCCCAGGCAACGCAAATGGACAAACAGAACATGCAAATGCAGCGTTTAGAATCAGTTTCTCAGTGAAGCACGCTGCTTTGGCAGACAGCAAGACACACAAACATGGGGCGGGAAAGCTGAAAAGAGGAACAGTAAGAAGCTACTCAGTGAATCGAATATCCCTGGTGACCGGCCACAGAAACGTGCTCCCTTCCAGAGCGAGCCTACAGCTGTTGAGCCTTTTCATTAAGAGGACCTGAGGATGCTCTGGGTTGTTATGAAATCAAAGAATAAAGTCCCAGCTTCGAGTGCTCTGCCACATAAAGTAATTAGTGAGAGATGACACTTTAACTTAGATCAGACAAAACGAGCCTGAATTCCGGGCTCAGGACTGAAACGCACTTGCTATAGACAGGAGGAGCGGGGCGCTGGGGCCGGCAGCATCGATCCGCGCTGGCCAGGCAGCTCCCATCACCCCCTGACAACGGGCTAATAGCTTTTCCTGAAGATCCAATCCTATTTTCTCGGCAGCGGCTGCAGGCTGCATCGATCAGGCGGGACGTGCCCCCAGTGCCGGGTCCTGGTGATGGTACCAGGGAAGCAGGGATGTGGGAGCTGGTGCCGGTGCAGCAGCAGCCCCATGCTGTAAGGACCAGAGCTGCTGCTTGTCCGTGCACATGGAGTCCACAGGTAAGTGCACAATAACTCTGGGTGAGCAGTGTGCTGGGAATACAGCATGGGAACTGACTGCACGTGAGTTAGAACCAGCTCAGACTGAGCCCCACGAGCCAGGGCAAAGCCACTCAGTCCTTCGCCCTGAGCAAGGTCATGGTGGGTCCAAATTACCAGGCATTTGCAGCAGAGCATCCCCCTCGCACACATCACCCCTTCAGAGTTCTGCATTATCCGGGTGGAAGTGCAGAACCTCCTTGGGAAGCTTTAATTCAACAAACAAACCGTAATTGGGCAAAACAGCTTTAGTTAAATAAACCAACTTTAGTTAAATAGCCAAACTTTAGGTAAATAACCAAGCTGTAGGTAAATAAACCAACTTTAGTTACACAAACACACTTCAGTTCAATAAACACACTGCGGTTAAATAACCAAACTGTCCCTAGGAAGGTGACAGCAGAGCCCAGCCCTCCCGTGCAGTAGGGCTGGCATCCGTCTGGCCCAGTGCTGGGACCAGGGGTGAACCTGCCCAGTGCCAGGGAAGAGCTGGTTGAAAGACCCCCAGGCAGTTTCCTGTGCTCTGTTATGAGCCCCATTCCTTTCTGGAAATGCTGTTTTCATCTGACTGGCTTCAACAAAGACTTGCTTCATGTCCCAGCAGTGCCACTGCTGTACTAGGCATCTCCCCCAAGGCCCCACGCACTTGCTCTCAGCATCCAGAGAGCACCAAGGTGGGATTCCTGCACTGCTTTTGCCTGCACAGCCCGGGTGCTGGTGGCTGGTGTTACCGGTTCGTGTTTGGGTACAGACCTTCTGCTCGGGTACCAGGGTTCAGCATCCCCATGGCAGCATCATCTCTCTCCCAGGAGCCCTTGCATCTGCCTCCGTGCTGCAACAGGCAGGGTGAGCATTGCCTCTCCTGCCAGAGCATGCCCGGAGCAGGCACATGTGGGCCGAGCAAGCAGGAGCCGTGGAGCTGCCAGGAGCAAAGGGAATATTTGATCACAAGCCCTCGTCTGTACTCGGCTCTGGCCTCCCTTGGGGCTGGCACCGCGCTGGCTCCTGCCTGCGACAGGTTGGCAGCAGCTCCTCAGAATGGCAGCGGCACCGGAATCTCAATCAGGTGCGGAAGGAAACCTCTGCGTGCTGTCCTTCCTGCTCTCCCATCTGCGCCCTCCTCTGTTCCCATCCCAGCCGGGGGTCTTGGTGTCCAGAGCATCACTCCGATGGTGAAGGCTGCAGCTTCACTTCCCCAGCTGCTCCATGCCCACAGTCAGCCCCATTACTGTGGGTAATTTTCCCTCCTCCAGGTAACGCTGCTGTGGAGCAGGAACGAGGAGCCCGGCGGTGTTTTTCTGCCACTAAGAAAAGGTGTACGTGGCCTTGATTGCAAATGAACAATTAAGGCCCCGCATCTTGCATTCATTCCTACTTGATTACACGCCCTTACGTAAACACATCTTCACTCTGTTGCCTGGGGGGTGTCAATGATCTACCTTTTCTTTCACTCGCCTCTCCTCCAGCAGATCTATAATGCGTTTAATCTTCACCAGTCACTCTCCTCAGCTTTTAAATGTCTAATTTGCTGCCGATCGCTGCTCCAACTCTCTCTGTGCTGTTGTTTTGGCTCCCTGGCTCGTGTTTGCACAATTGCTTGTTGGCTCCAGTGCAGAACAGAGGAGGGCATTGATGTGCTCCAGGGTACACATCAGCCCATGCCGACTGGGTATGGGGCAGAAGCTTGCCAGCAGCCCCGTCCCAGCAAGCACCCTTCCGCCCTGGACCCAACCCACTCTGCTCGTGCCACGGTTAGCGGGCTGGTTTTGAGCAGGGTTTGACGATGCTTTCTGGTCTGTGTGCTCAGTGCTCAACGGGTATGGACTCAGATTTTTGGGTACCAACATTCGGGTACTTTAAACAGAACTGAATTGGGTTGGAGCTGCTGTTCATCTATCAACTGTGCCTTTTTGCCCAGGAAAACACATGTGAGCTTAAGGCAAGCCAGTGACTGGGACAAGGGGAGGCTTAGGGGGTTTCACGTGGGACGTACAGCAGTTCCCAAGAGCTCCCAGTCTTCTGTATGTGGGAACAGCCTCTCCAGCACTGCCCTACTGTTGTTAGCCAAGGCAACGGCAGGGGCTCTGCCTGCTGCCCACCCTCCTGCCCTGCCCCTGCTCCTGCTCAGCTGCAGCCCCTTTCTGTCCCCATCTGCGGGTACTTAGTGCTCAGCTCAGCCCCAGTGCCTGGGTTGGATGCAGGGACCCGGCTCTGCAGGTAAGAGGGTTTCAGGGGGGCTTGGGGTGTGCCTGGATGGATTTCTGCTTGTGGGGGGCAGCTCAGGCAGGAAGGGTTGGGAAGTTGGGGGGGAAGCTCCCCATTTATTGAGCAGTTGTGGTTGTGTTTGCACATGGCTGTGCTGCAGCAGGGGTGGTGCGTTGCTTGCCTGGATACGTCTGGAAAAGCAAACCTGAGACCTACAGGACTGGGAAAACTGGCAACTAGTGGGAGGGAAATGAAATCTGCACTAGCCTGGCAGGCACCGAGTTCAGCAGCTGGATGGCTGGAGAGCTTCAGTGCCTTAGCAGATGGTTATGCGTTGATGTGAAGGAAAGGAGGAGAGTAGAGCCGGAACGGCTAAGCACGTTCCACCCATTGCATGTTCCATGGAAACTCCTTATGTGTCCATCAGCTGGGCCAGCAGCTTTCCCTCTGGGACTAGCGGGGTCAAGAGCAGCCTGCACAGTGTGCCCATCAGGAGCCCTTGAGCTCTGAGGGGTGGTTGTAATCCAGTGCCACAGCAGTGAACGCATTCACATTGTCTGCCTCTGCCTGTGCAAACTGTGTGTACTGTGGTTATCTGCGTGCTGGCACCTCTGAGTGGAGGCCATCGTCTCCCAGCTCTGCCTGAGGAGAGCAGTTTGCTGCTGCCTTCAAGCTCCTTTAGCTGTTTTGTCCCTGCAGGGTCTGGCTCTCTGCTGCAGGCTGCTCCAGCTATGGCAGGCTGCAGAGCAGGGTCCACACAGCTTCCAAACCAGACGCATGTCCTGGGGTTAAACAAAGCATATTTAATGCAGTTTATTGTTGTATGCTCTGTGTACACTTCTTGGGTCATGCAGAAGTGCTCTGCTTTTGCCCCTGTGCGTATAAAGTTGGCTCTAAAATGCTGCCCTGGTGATGTGCTCCCCTCCTGTGGAGCTGCTGCCTCTGTGGTGGGAGCAGGGCAAGGCAATGATGCTCCTTCCTCCTCTCAAGGGCTGTCTCTTTGGCTATAGGCATGTGAGTGAATCGGGGACCCTGACCCCAGGGCTGTCCCCCACAGTCGCTGCGAACGCTGCTGGGGTGGGGAGGATATTTTCTGAGGTCTGAGACTTCTCCTTCAACAGCTTTTATCTGGCCGTGACTCCCACAGTATTTAATCTCTATCAGAAACCGTAAGCCTTGTATTTATTTTATGGGTCAGTTGTTCATCCTTTTCCCTTGATGTTCTCACCAGCGGTGGATGCTGTGGAGGGGGAAGAAAAGAAAGCAGAAGGGAGGAGAAGAAAGCAAGCCCTGCTTGTTTCTGCCTGTCAACATTTGTCCAAATGACAGGCAGACAAATCAGGCTCTGAAGGCTAATAGCAGGCAGATAAATCCGGCAGAGAGTAAGCGGCTGCATGAAAGGGATGTTGGAAATTTCCACCCAGCCAGTGTCTGGGAAGAATGGGAAGATTGCGATCTGTGGCTCAGGCCTCTCTTTGCATGACCCAGTTTCTCCTAGGGGAGGGTATGGATGATGCTGGAGCCCGGACACCCGCATCCGTACTGGCGCAGGAGGGAGGCTGTGGGTGGTACACAGGAGCATCCACAGTCCTGGTGCCTGACAGCAAGGCGAAATACCTGCTGTGCTCGTTGTCATCTTCGCTATCTGGAAAGTCTTTGCTCAGAATTGAGATGAATAAAAGATTAGTGTTACAGGGGAGAGACGGCGCTGAAGGTAAAGGCGATCCACTGAATTTACTATAGCCGCTGCAGAGACATAAATCAGGAGGAGATAAGTGCTGCCTGGGCATCCCAAATCCATTTTAAGCATCCCCCGCGTAGCCTCTAGTCCTTGGGGTGCAGGAGCACCCTTCAGAGGGTTCCCATCTTCTCCAGGGTGCATGAGGGAAGCAAGGCCCAGGAGCTGCTGCTGGAGTGGGGACCGGGAAGGAACAATGGTGTGTTATTTGGGGTCACAGAAGCGCTTACCAGCTTGTAGACCGTGGCTGAGAGGCAATGAATATTTCATGTCTGAAGCGTGGCAGGCAAGACTCTTCTTATCCCCCACCCCTTGCTCTTCTTGTTTTTACCACCAAAGTCAGGGAAATCTGTCAAAACATTAATCCGGAACCTAGATAAATGGGATAAACTCTGCAAAGAGCTGATCTGGCCAGAGTTAACCCAAACCAACAAGTCACCAGGTACTTGCCATGGGTGCTCCCAATTGGGTTTTCTCATAGGGAACTCAGGTGAAACACAAACTGCCTCTGGAAAGTGGGATGCAAATGCTTTGGCGTGGGTATGCCTTGGGAAGCCGGTCTGGGAAGGACTACTGAGGTCCCTCATTTTGATAGAGATCTGCTTGTAAATAAGCTCGCCCTGATGATGTGCCTTATGAGCCTTGGGGAGCCTCTGGGTGATCTCATGTTTGACTCGCAATGTAAATAGCCTGGCTGGTGTACTGTTGGACCTGCCTGGGAAGCCCTTGTTTGGGAGGAGAAACCTCTTGGTCCCCCATCAATTAATCTTGGGCTGCGGGAGGCTGGAGCTCACGGATCGATGGGAAGATTGGCAGCTGGAAAATGGCACGGAAGGAAAACAGCTGAAGTGATGGGGGGGGGGGGGGAAGGGAAAGAAAGTTGTGCCACAGAGGGGGTGGAGTTGGGGGGTCCGAGCCCCTTTCCCTGCCCGGCAGCACTATAACCCTCTCAGTTCTCCCCATGCTCTCCTGTGGCTCCCCACGCACCCAGAGCAGGGGTAAGGCAGCGCCGCAGCTCGCACATCCTTCCGGACTCTGTAAATACAGACGCAGCTTGTGCAGGTGGCTCAGTGCTGCTGCCTAAAGGCAGGAGAGCCAAAGGCAGCCCTGCTGTGCCATTTGCACTGTGTTTCTTTATCTCCTTTCCCCCCGGACATGTGAGCGAGCCCAGGAGCCCCCTCCTCCCCTATGGCTCTGGCACCAACACAGGTAACTTCTGCTTCGGTTTCCACCCTCTCTGCCGACACTGAGTTCGGACGGAGACGTTTCCTCTGCGCCGGGTGGAGTTCGGACACGCAGAGGAGCAGGGGCTGGAGCACGCGTTGCTCTCTGTGTAACCCCGCTCAGGGTTGAGCGCTGCGGGCAGCTCTCGCCTTCCCCGCCTGTGGGCTCAGCCTGCGGGCCGGAGCGGGCGGGCGGCTCGGGGCAGTGCTGGGTTAGGAAGCGGCGTCCCCAGGCCGCTGCCTCACCGGTTTGCATCGGGGCTGTGGGCACTGGGGAGCGGCCCAGGCTCCATCTCGTTGATCACCATCGCTCACACGGTCCTCGGTGCTGCCGCATGTGTTCTGCTGGGCTTCCAACCAGGCTTTGTAGCCTTTTGCAGCCCTCTCCTTGCAGTTTGAATCCGTCTTCAGGTCACCTTCTGACCTCGCAAAGCCTCACCCGTGCAGCATCCTGGGGCCGCGCATTGCATGGAGGTTGTCGGTGTCCCAGGCTATGGGAAGGCTGAGCAGACCCTCAGGGGCGCCCACGCGTGTCCTGAGCTTTCCTCTTCACCTCCTGCAGAGCGGAGCAGGCTGGCCCTGCACCCTGCCTTTGCTTTGAGGAGCCCCGAGGTGCTGTAGTGCTGGAATAACAGCCCAGGATTGTCTGGAGACAAGTAGCCCAGATACAGCAGAGAGACAACATTTTAAAACCTCATTTAAGAGAACACAATGAGAGGGCTCTTGGGTAGCAGGAGAATTAATTAATCTCATTCCCACGTAGATACTTTTAATTAAATGTAAGTGCGTGGTCCTTAAAAAAACCCAGTATATGGAAAAGAGCCGGTGCCCTTGTGTGAGGCTGCCTGGTGGGGGGAGCGTGATTTGTCTATTTTTGAGTGTTTTCAAGTGCATCACAGCAGGCAAGGTTCGTTCTGTGAGAGCGTGTGCTGAGCTCTTCCTGCCTGCATCCTTCTCTGGGCCCCGCTGCCCAATGCAGGGAGCACAGCGTTGGAGAGGAGCGAGAGCATCCTTTGTCCATGATGCCTGCTCAGGAGGAGCACCTCCTAGGCAGGGTGTCCAGAGACACAGGGAGAAAGGCAGTGCCTCAGTTTTCCCATCTGTGCCCCACGGATGGTACTGCCTTGCTCGTAACACTGCTGGTCACCCAAAGACTCTGCCCAAACCCCAGTCTGGTCACTTATGGTTCAGGTAATTGCTACCCCAAACGCTGGAGGAAAGCAGAACTACAGGTTCGTTTTGTTTTACTTGCTGAAGCTTAATTTCTTTCCTCATCCCAAATCCCCAGAGCTCCCAGCTTCTCCAGAGCAGCTGGATCCTTGGGGCAGCAATAGGAAGGAAAGCGAAGCTTTGCCTCCTGCTTATTACCGAGCTCCATGCAGAGGTTAGCAGTGATTCCCTGGCTCCTGGAAGCCCAAACCACCAGCAGGTGATAGATAGGCGCAATTACGTATTTATGAAGTGTTGGTTTTTGACAGGCGCGGGGAATTCAGCCAAATATTACTCCATTTTCCCAGCCCTTGCTTCAAATACGAAGAAGATAAACAAGGACGGGGAGCTGTGTTAGCTCATTTGCGAGCGCGTGTTTCCCACAGCCCTCTCCGGGGCAAGCTGCTCTTACCAAGTGCTTGGTATGGTTTTCCCTCTTAGATTTAAGGGGGAAAATAAAGATGGAAGAGCTTTTTTGGGGCTCACTGGGCTGCGTGCAGCATGGCTGCGGCAGCGTTCACGCATGGCGAAGGCAAAGCTACCCCGAAGCACCCCGCTCTCCTGTGGCTCTCAGCCCCTGTCCTGTCATGAGCACAGTCAGACCCTCTGGGAGGGGAGGAAAACGTGTTTTCCTTGTAAGCTGTTCAAGGAGGTTTGTTCTGTTCCTGGTCGGATGGCTCCGTGTGTGCTGGGAGAGCTGATGCCGGTGTGCAGGGATGGTCCCGGCACAGCTGTGTCTTCAAAATGGGTTTTGGATGTGCTCCTGCCTCCCTGTTGCCTTCTTGCCTTCTTGGCATCTCACTCTGTCTTCCTCTCCCTTTGCTGGTTAATTACCCTGGTAGCTTGCCCCCACTCAGCCACGAAGCCTATTTAACATCAGGGAATGCTGTCAGCCGTGGAGAGCTGACAAAATCGGGGCCACTCAGGAGGCAGCAGCAGCGGCTGGATGTGCTGACTGCATTTTCACAGCTCAGATGGTGTTGTGCTGCAGCTGGGGCTGAAAGGGAAGCGAGCTGCGAGCAGAGGTGGAGGGAGTGAAATTCAATAAGAGAAGTGTGAGGTCTGTGGGTCCGGATGCTGCCAACACTCGTCTGTCCTGCTCTGCCACAGAGACAGGGCCCTTACCATGGACCGTGCTTTGCTGGAGCCTTCTCAAGTGGTTGTAAGGAAGGAGGAGAAGGGATTTCTCTTGGCCATGGGAAGCTGCTGTGGGCAGGGACCTCCTGGCTGCTTTGTCACACTGGTGTCTGCCAAGCCTACTGCTTGTGAGCATCTCACAGGAGCTGATGCTGCTGTTTGCTTTCCAAGGGCCCCTCATGCCAAGAGGGCTGTACATTGTCTTCCCATTGCAACAGCATCTCGGGGTCTCCAAAACCTCCTGTTTGAGGAGGGAGAGGCCTTTCCTGTGCTGAGCCGTGTCTTATTCCCCTCCCTCCCTGCCTGCAGAGGGTCACAGAGCTGGGTGAGAGCCATCCCACAGCTGGAAACCAGGTTATTGCTTCCCAGTGTCTGCTCCTTGTTTCCTGGGCTATCCTGAATTGGCCGGACAGTTTTGTGGGTGGGTGTTTTCCGGGGTTCTGTGCCAACTGTTTGCTGCCCACGGCTTTGGAGCCTGCCGGGCTCACCCTGCGCTGCTGTTGTTTCCCAGTTGGATGATGAAACCACTGTCAAGAGAGCGGAGATCAGCAAATTCTGCATCTCCGCAGATATAGCAAATACCTGCATGAGCTTCACGGCTCATCTGAATGTCTGCCAGGAACATATGGCCCCAATCAGAGCACAGGAGTTGAGTTCAGATATCGTGCTGCTAGAAGTAGTGCAGAAGCCTGAGCACAGCAGCGCCGGATGCTGCAGCTGTGTTAAAGAACCCGGCTCAGCTATTATCGTATTAACTCGGGAGCCCATCGGATGGGTCAGTGACTGTATTTCCTAACCAAGAACTGGTTATGGCATACTCCATCTTTTCGGCGAGCGTGCCTGCTCTGAATTCAGTAATGAAATGGGCTTCTTGTTATGTTGAGCTGCTAGAATGAATCTGTCCCGCTGAAGAGGCGAGTTGGTGCCTGGGTCAGGAGACATTTGCCTTTGTCTGTGGCTGCCAGCTCACCTGCACTGAGGTACTTGGTGTTTTGGTGAACACTGGACCACCAGCCTCACCATTTGTTCCCACAGATTTGTTGGGGTTTGGGTGTTTTAATGGATAAGGTGAAAACATCGAGTGTTTCTGGTCCCACAGAAGGGTTGGGAGATGTGGAACCTCCTACCAGGCTGCCACGGGGAAAAAGCATCTGGTTGTTTTCTGTCGGACTAATGTACAGTGTAGCTAGCAGGTGAGGTACTGCAATGTGCTCAGGATTAGCACACCCCTGCAAGCAGGGGTGCACTGTGAGTCTTTGTTGTTGCTCATTCGGGTGCTGGGCTGTTGTTCTGTTGGTTTGTGTTCCTTTTTAGGGACTTGTAACAAGTGCTGAGCTGAAGGAAAGCGTTTGGCTTTTCCCCTGGACGGGAAATAGCGTTGCTTTATTATCCTGTCATGTTCTGGTGAAAGGTGGGAACGCGGGAACATGGGTCTCCACAGTCACCCCTCGGAGTGACAGGATGCTAATGAATTGAGAAGCGGCTGCGGAGGGCACTGCCCGCATCAAGTCTTCATTAGCATCCACTGTGATGAGCAGTGCCACCACAAATGGGAAACAAAGGAGCAATCAGTGCCCGTCCATTGGAGTGTGTTGCTGGTGCTTCTGCAGCAGCAGAGCAGAGACCCTGTGAAGAACCTCCAGTCGTGGGTTAGATCCTTCCAGGCTGCCTCTATTGGTGTTTATTAGCCAGGGGTGGCTCTCTGTCTAAGGCTGGAATGGCCTTTTTCCTCGGGGTTGGGCGAGGGGGAATTAGTGACTGCTGTGCTGGAAAAGACCCGGTTTGGATGCCAGTGCCTGAACTTGTTTAAAGTCGGGGAGGAGAGAGGGATGCTTTGGGATGCACATCAGTGCAGGCATCTAAACAATGGCATGGGTGTTTGTTGCCTAAAGTGGCAGCTCTGAGCGCTGGCTCGGATGCAGGTAACCGGGATGCAGGCTGTCCTGCTGCTGCATCCCAAACCAGCCTCATTGCACTGGCTCCCTCTGCAGCGTAAACCTGACAGGTTGTGGGAGAAGCCAGCTTGAGCTTCAGGCCCTGTCATCCCCGACACCTCCTGCTTACCCAACAGGCTTGACAGCTCAGCAGAGGGACCATGATGAGTCTCTTGCTTTCACAAGGAGCTTTTTATGAGATGCCTGAGTCAAAAGCTCCGCTTGTCATGCAGATGCCATACATGTAGTGAACCATTCGAGAGGCGAGGGGAATGGAGTCATTTGTAATGTGCCAGCACCTGCCTCTTTGAAGCACAGAGTGAGGAAGAACCCCATTACACGAAGGAGGCTGAAGTTGCATAAAACTGAGAAACTCGCAGAGGTCAAAAGAATCAATTACTCTGATTTTTAGGGTTTTGTGGGTTGTTTATCTGCCCTGTTTCCACGTCAATCTAATCAGATGCGGTTTGCCACAATCACAGCTCATGCTAACCTTCACCTGGAGGGTATTAATATGCATGATGCTTGTTAAGTGTTTGTTTAATTTTTATTTATGGAAAGTAGAATGTGCTGAGTGTAGCTGAGCTGGCGCCAGAGCGTGTGCTGCAGACGTGCTGGCACAGGAGGCTGAAGCAGTAAGCGTGTTGCTGTGTGGTGCTGGCCAAAGGATGCCTAATCCCGAGCCGTACTGCAGAGCAAGAGACCTCAAATGCAGTTACTGTTGCTTGGATAACCCAGAATTGGCTCCGTGCTCCGTGAATGTGCATCAGAATTCCCTGCTCTGTGAACGTGCATCACTAGGACTGTCCTAAAGATTATGCTTTAAAAAGGCAATGGGAATACGGTCCCCCTCCATGTGCAGGAGGTGAGCTGAGATGCAGAAGTGCCCCATGCCACAGCAGGCCTCTGGCACGTGGGGCACTAAATCCTGATCACTGCATCAGCATCCTCCTTCTCCCAAGCCCAAAGCTGTCACAGAAGGGGTCGGGGGGTTCACTTTGCCATGCTAAGCTGCAGAGCCAAAGGAAGCCGTGTTCCCAAGGAGAACATGAGGCTTTCACCAACTGCTTCCAGGGAGAAGCAGGACCCAGACAAACCCTAACAAACCATCTCCTCCATCAGCAGCAGAGTCTGCACTCATCTCCCAGCAGGCTAAAGAGTTGGCACCAGGAGCAGGCTGTTAAATAGAACTGCTTGACCCCCAGCCCTGGCTTACTGTCTAATGATCTGAACCTTGTGTGCCATCCTTCTCATCTATTGAAGATGTGCTCACAGCTCACATAAATGGCCATAACGTCGTATCCCTGGGAGAGAGGAGCTTCTGTGATGGGGGATTTTCCTGCAAATGGCTCTTATTTTCAGAGCTGGCATTTGGGAAGGAGAAGAGAAGGAAAGGAAAGGACAGTGTTGATTGGTAGCACTGTGGTCTCTGTGGCCATGTCTTGGGAAGGGGCTGTTGAGATAACACAGGTCTGATGTATTGCTGAGAGCTTGCCCCAGCACCTCCCAGGAGTGACCTCGTGCAGCCCGAGCACACGGTTAACCAGCTAACACTGGCTGAGCAAGGCAGCGGTCCAGGGCACACAGGAGGCTTCTCTAACATCTAATTTGAGGATGCGAGCCAAGCCAGGGCTCAGTTCCGATGTGACATTCCCTGTCCTGCGCCCAGGAGCAGCGCTCATGGGGTTCAGGGTGGGTAGAGCCTGTCTGGGGGGCTCCCGGGAGATGACTCAATAACCAGTGCGAGGTGAAAGGAGCCTAAATAAGCACGGGGTGGAAAAACACGCCGGAAACCAGATCCACCAATTAGTGGGGTTTTCATGGCAGAGAGGTTCCAGTGCCCCGTTCCTTAAATCAAAGCGCCATCTTCCCAAACCTGCCCCACCGTGCAGCTCGTGGCATGGGAAGGGATTAACCGGGACCGTGATGGGCTCCTCCGCCTTTGCAGCCAGTCTATAAATAATAATTTCCCATTGACCTCGGCTCTGTGCTCTTTATTATGTGAGAGCCGCGGGATTGACTGGGTCTGCAGCAGCGCGGGCGAGTTTCGGCAGTCAATCCTAATCTGGAAATTGATTTCAGAGTCAATATTTGCCCGGGTTTTTATTGTGATGTCTCGGGAGCAGCCGGTGGGTGGTGGCTCTGCCTGGCGCATCCTGCTTTTGCTGGGCTCCAGCACCTCGATCCTCGCACAATAGCAGCTGATGGGAATGCTGCTGATAGCAGCCAGCTCCCGAAACAAGCCCGCGGAGCCGTCTCCTGGAAACCCTTAACGCATTCATGATAGGAGTATTTATGTATCTGAATTAAAAAAGAAAGGAAAAAAGCCTTAACCCTGGGGAGGGGGGCGCTGGGGGATGGCAGAAAGGTTGCGGTGATTAAAGCAAGCCCCGTTCATTTGAGCAGTATTAAATACGACGGGCATAATGACGACTGTGAGATCTGATAGAATAGAGAGAAGGCTGGAAATAAAGGGCTTGTATTTTTCCCTGATGTAACATAATGGTCACATTTTTCTTTCACAATGGTTTTTCTGAGATAAAGAACAAATTATACTGATTTGATTGCTACTTAGAAATACTTAAAATTGCAAAAGACAGCAGGTGGGCATGCTTAGGAGGGGTGGTTATTTTGGCAGAACAGATGCAGGCATAAAGCAGCACAGAGCCAACTTTTTAATCCTGAGACCCCCCAAAAAAATTCCTTTGGAGTCTTTCTGTGTGGGCTGGGGGGGCGAGGAGGAGTGTGGGGGATGGAGGGGATGGTGCTGCCATCCATGCTTATGTGAAGTGGGATAAGCCACGGGAACGGTCCTTGCACCATCCTGGGGGTGTCCTGGTGGGAAATAAATCCCAGTGCAGGTGAGGCATTGGGGATATCTTGTTATGATGCAGTTGGTAAGCCAAGGGGGTGACTTTACAGGGAGAGCTGAAATGGGGCATGGCACAGCCCGTGGTGCTGGGCAGGGAAGGGCAGAGCTAAGGCACAGCCCTGGCTGGATGTTCTCTGGAATAGAAGTACTCCCTCATTTTTAATTATTCCCACCATTAGGAATAACTGGTTGACTCAGATTTACACAGTGCTAATAAACATGCCTTGGAAATTACTTACTGAACCTTAGTTACTTAATAACCCCACCATATATAAAGCAAGTGCCTCACTTGGTAAATCAATTAATTCACATTTAATTACTGGAAATTACTGCCGGTGGCTGGCCATCGCTCCAGTTTGCTCCCGCAATGGACACGCTTGTTTACAACCCCGAGTAAATTGCTTTGGCTAGGGCTGAGGTGTGGCAAGGCTGTGCCTGGCACAGGCAGTGTGGCTCTGCAGGTGTGCTGGGGGGGCTCCCGTCCCAATGGAGTCCTATGGCAGCTTCTCCTGCTGCCTCAGGGCTTTGGGTGGGCAACCAGGGCAGGATGGACCTCCCAGAGGCTGGGAATAGCGGTTGGGGCTTCCAGCCTGTGCCAAAGCCACCGGGGGGTTTGCTGCTTCCCAGCAAGGTGCCAAGCGATGGGAGGGGGCAGCAAAGCCAGGAGCAGCAGCCGCTGCCGAGCCAGGACTGCGAGCAGCCGGGTGTAAGTAATGGAAGATGCTGGGTTTGTCCTTCCCAAGGGGTTCTCCCAGCACAGGACATGCCAGGAGCGGGAATTGCTGCCGGTCAGCCGGGAGCTGAGGCTGCTGCTTACACTGCAAAAGCATCTGGGGGATTTGTGTCAATAATCCAGATGTTTGGCCAAGCTGGCACGGCCTCACCAATGAGCTGCAGCGTTTGCCTGTGCCGTGGGGCTCTAACTGGGGCAGAGCTGGCAAAGGGTCCCCCAGGGCTGCCGGGCATGGAGCTGTGCCCGGAGCCAGCCCTGCCACCGGGTCAGTGTCCCCCTGAGCCCCGCTGCTGAGGGCGCAGTGATGGCTCCAGGGGGGTTGGGTTATTTTTGGGGTGCTGTGGGATTTGCTGTGTTGATGATGCTTCCCGGCTGTCCAAACGAATGCTCTGTGTCTTGTGGTTCGTACTTCAAGGAAGGTTCAGACCTGGATGTCTGTTTTCAGCAGTTTCCAAACGGAACTCCCATCCTTCATTTTGATAGTCCCATGAAGGGTGTGAGGCAAAAAGCTGCGATAGCAGCAGAGCTGCTAATTCCGAGATTGTGATTCCATAAAATCTCAAAGAAGTGTCATTTAGTGATAAAGTGTATTTTCTGTTTCTTTTCTAATGGTTTTTTAGGAACATCTCTGATTCCTCTGGGATAGTAAATCAGATTCTTATCTCCTTGTTGTTATGAACTCCTTGCCGGCGCCTGCCTTCCGCAGCCATTACTGCAATGGAAAGAGATCAACCCACCTTGCCTCCGAGGGAGGACTTTGCAGACTCAGTGCTGACCCCAGGGCTAATGGTAAGCCAGAAGAGATGTTTGATTAGCTAGCCTGGCCCCCTGTTAAATATTAAACACGCAGTTCCATTGGGCGTGCTAGGTTTGAGCTTCCTTTGGCTAAGGAAAGGTAATGTTTCATAGACTGAGAGTTTTGGGTTAAAAACCCAAACCTTGCATCCTGGAATTCCCAAGCTGCTGCTGCAAGCCTAGGCAGCTGATATTCCCTACCGCTGCTGTTTCCAGCCATATGCTGCAGTGGCTGGAACACTGTCCAGGAGAGGCTGCACCTCACTGGGGGCACCAGAGGGGAGGCTCAGCTGGGAAAAGTGGGATCTGGCCCATTCAAACAGGGAGCAGCATCCCACTGGGAGGAGATGGGAGTGGGGACCCTGGTCCCCATGGAGCAGGGGGGAGAGCGGGCAGAGAGCAGCAGGATCGGGGGCTCTGTTCCAGCTGCAGCAGCGAACTGCTGATGTAAGCAGAAGCTACCCAATTTTGTATGCATCTCCATCTTATTCCCTTTTCTCTTTTTCCCAATCCTGCCCATCCTGTTGCATCTGCTGGGGCCGCATGGATTTGTCTGGCTTTAGTGTTTAATCCCAAATCTGTCAAGCCGTGTTAGATTTGATGGTGCCTAGAAGGTCGAGTGTTAAGCAAATCCATGGTGAGCACAGCCTTTGATGGGAATGAGGTGGAAGCCTGATTCAAAGGTAAAGGCTTCTCCATAAGCCAGGAAGGCCTCAGGGTAAGCAGGAGAGGAGAGCTCAGAGCGATGCTCCAATGCTGCTCGCCAGGCACTTCGCACACTTTCCCTGGGATGGATGTCCCAAAGCTGGGCTCTGGGTGGTCATTAAGACATCCCTCCTGATGGGTGAGGGGCATCACAGCATGCATCCCTCCAGCCCGCCACTGGAGTGCTACCTGGCCTGGTATGGGAGGCAGCCAGAGGCATGGGGGTGCCAGCCTGGAGCAGACCCAGCGCGTGGGTCTCCACTCCCAGGTTTTCCCTTCTCCGTGCCTGTCTCCCGTGGAGGGCTGCTCCACGTTCCACGGTCTGGGCTGAGGCTGATGGCTCCTTGTTGAGGGCAATTTATCCTCTCCCCGTCAGAAAATCCTTCCTAAAAAGGCAGGTGGGAGCTGTCGCTCCGGCTCCGGTTGCTTCCCAGGGGAAAGCTGCTGGGAAGAGTGCGAGGGGATCTGATTAAACATTCATGCAAAAGGCATAAACACTCTGCAAAGAGATGCTTTAGCAGTCAAAAGCTGGAGGAGGTGCGGAGCAGTGTGCAGCCTGGGACAAAAGGCACCGCTGGATCCGCTGTGCATCCCAAGCCTTCCCTGTGGCCACTGCGCCCGGTTTGTGGGGTTATTCTTTTTTGGAATCCCATGTTTTCTGGTTTTGCAGGATGCATTCCTCCTTATGTAAAAGGAGGAATGGGGTAGGAGGGCCAGGGGGGCTGGAGCCTCACCTTGCTCCCTATCTGCTGCTGGTGTTCGCAGATGAGAGCGGAAATGAAGATGTCCCCTTTCCCATCTGCAGAGAAACCAGGCTTTTTTGGTAAATTGAAGTAATTCATTGTGCGTCTCCAGCCAAATATGTGCTTGTGCGTGGTTGTTAATATGGTCTCCGGTTTTCATCTGAGTTTTTTCTGCAGCTAATTACCTGTCAGATAAAGAGTTATCTGCTTTTTCATGTGCACAGTAGCTGGTTAGGTAGCAAGCGAAAGAGTGGTGGTTTTCTGACTGGTCTGAGTGGAGCCAGGTACACAGGTGATGCAGGCAAGGAAGAGGAAAGTTATTGGGCTGGGATACTGGAAAATCCCAGTCAGTCACTGGGATGTCCCAGGTCGCTCCAGGCAAACACCAGCAAAACCCAGGCGCAGTCCCAAAGCCTTCTGCCATGGACATGCTTTGGGTGCTCAGGTACGCAGGGTGCACAGCCTTGGTTTCTCTTGGTAAACCTACATTTGACTCAGCCTTGGCATGGACTCGGGAGTCTGTTTCATGTTTGTTCTCTGTGTCATGCTTTGGTTACGTGGGGCTGACAAACGAGTGAATAGCTGTTGTGAGATGCAAGGGGATGCGAGCGAGATGATTATGAGCATATTAGCAGAATGAATTATGTATGTGGTTATGAGAAATGATCCATCTTTTGGGTCCTAGTCATGCAATTACTCATCAATTGACCTATTTCCTGCACATTAACCCTTCGCAACCTGCTGCGAAGGGGCCTTGTGTAGAAATTGTGACAAGTGGAAGTAAAGGGGGTTTATGGGCATCATGCTGATATCATGGTCACCATGGTGGGAATCTGTGACTCCTGTCACACTCCAGTGCCTCAGGTGAATAATTAGCATCTATAAGGCAACAAGTCCCCCGACACATGAAACCTCCAGGCCTGAATGCTGCTGGGTCAGCAGCTTGGTTCCCCAGCTGCCGGGATGGGGCTGGCGATGCAGGCGCAGCACAAGCCCGCAGCAGCCAGTGCACAGCACTATGCCAAGCTCTCTTGGAGTCTGCGGATGGAAGTGGCTCTGCAGCCAGCCTCTGGGGACCCCGTGAGCGTTGCGTTGCTTTCAGCAGTGTAATGCAATTCCTCATATTTTATTAACCATAATAGCCACCGCTCTGTCGCCGTTAATATATCCCCATCCACTTTTTTTTCCAGCTTTCCAGTTCTTTCAGCTCCTTGTGCGAGGCTGACAGAAACCACGTTTTTAGCATGGTGTGTTTGCTGGCACCTTGAGTGCCGGGCACTGGGATTCCCAGCAGCCGGTGTCTCGGGATACAGCCCTGCACCGTGCCACCAGCCCAACACGTCCCGCGCACCCTCCTCAGGTCCCATTGGGAATCAGAGAGACTCGCGGAGGGATTTGCTCTCCATAAGGCCTGCGTGACTGTGGTGCCAAGCTGTGTGTTTTCTGGCTTTTGCTTTAATGGGTGATAAACCTGATTGACTCTCCGGCTTTAGACAACTCCACAGGATATTAGCTGGGGAGGGATTGGTTCCCCCCCCTTCCCACCACGTTTTTTAACGGAGCGGGCACCTGACGACTTGAAGTTGCGAACTTTGAGTTAAATTATGAACCTCTTAGTTTCGCATTACGAGGAGTATCTGAAACCTGATTTGCTACATCAAACCACATTAGTTGTGTTATGTTATTTTCTGCAAACACATTTTGGAGAAATAACTTCGGTCTGTGTTGCATTTTATAGAGCAAAATAATTGAATGGCGGCTGTTTGTAATTTTAGCAATCTCTTAACCTTAATCATATTTAATGGCTTTTCTCTTCAGGCTAACAGGAGGGAAAAAAACATATTTCAGCTCCATTATATACCAGCACTACAGTAATGCACTCCTGGCTCTGGCAGGCACTGTAAATTCCTGCTTTCTGAATTGTTGGTTCAGGATAATCATTCAGCAGGGAATTACTTTCTCATCTATGAAATAAATGAGATGTTAAACTAGTTTTCTGCTTCCCGCGGTAGGAGCGCGGCAGCGTGGGCCCGCGGAAGGCGGCAGCGTGCCCCTGGCCTGTTGATGGGGAGCAAGGAAAGGGAGAAAGAACAAGATCCAGGCAAAACCCAAGCCAGCGGAAAGGGGGCCGTGCTCACCGGCCTCTGCCCACGGCTGCCTGGCAGGGAAAACCAAAGTCGTTAGAGATGGAATTGCTCTTTGCTGCTTGGGAACCAGCGCATCTTGAATAGGTGTGTTGAAAAGCCGGGAAAGGACAGGGATGTTGGAGGCGGTGCCTGCTGGAGCGATGAGGGGTTTCATTCCTGCGTTGTTTGTACGGTTCCTGCGCAGCCGACTGAGTCCGGAGCGCTTCCACGGTGTTACTAATTAAACCTTCAGCTGCCTCAGTAATTGAAATGTGTCTCAGGGACGAGCGTTCGGAACTTCCCCACCCAAGTGTTTGCTGCCCGGTTGTTTTGGGGCAGTTTCACTCCAAAGGAATGCCAGGAGCAGATGGAGCACATATACGTGATGGAGCTCACAGGGCAGCTCCCTTCCGCATGGGTGACCCAGGGAAATGGCCTTGGAGGGGTCTACAGGTACGGCTGGTTTCTCAGTTTTAGGCTGTGCATGTGTCCAGCCTGTGGGGATCCCTTTGAGTGCCTGACAGTGTTTGCAGTGAGACCCATAGGGAATGATGGGAGTTCCCGGCAGCAAGGGCATGGGAATATTCACAGCACAAACCAGCCAAAGTCCTGCTTCTCCTGCAGCCACCACTGCCTGGCAAAACACCTGGCTCACGCTTTGGAGCCTGGCGAAGGATGGAAAGGGGATCAACGGAATAGCTGGTGTGCGTGGGCCGCATCCCCTGCCCTCTGCTGCACCGTGTATTGCTCTTGTTCTGCTGCAAATGATGGTGCCTCCAGGAGGAATAAACTGCCACTGTGTCTCGGCACAAGGAAGGTGGTTAATTTCTCCCTGTTGGAGCTCCGTTCCTCTGGAACTCTCACATTGTGCTCCTGAAAAATAGGTTAGTGTAATTACTGGTCCAGGCAGAGGCAAGGCACGATGGTGATTAACTCGGTGCATGTGGGAGAGGTCGCCTCTCCTCACCCCACACGAGTGACAGGGTGATATCCATGGCAATATGCAGCGTTTTGTATGAGGTGGCAAACCTGCCAAGAGTGGAAGAAATGCCCCTCAATTTCTGGCTTCTCTCAGCTGGAATCTAAATGCCGTTTTAGCAGAGGCCTTTACAGTCCATTTCTACAGATGGATATTTTTCTTTCAAAAGACGGCATTGCAAAGTAAAACTCCTCCCCTGCCTCCTGGTCGCTGGCTCCATCAGAGCAAGCTGCTAAGGAGGTCTTTGATGTATCACACACAGTAACGGCTCCTGACATCAATTTGTACTACAGAGAAGTCAACGAACAGGTCTGGCACAACGCAGTGTCCCGTTAGACTCTGACAGGCACCTTGTGGACCGAGGCCAAGGTCAGGGTCCACCAGGATGAAGCCAGTGCAGCCACGCCTGATCCCGCTGTGGGATGCTTTTCCCTCCTGAGCCTCCCGAGACGGTTGTGCGTGCGGGGTTCCGCGGCAGGCGCGTCCCAGCGACTTGGGAAGGGCTGGTGAGAACTGAGCGGGGGGGAATGATCAAAACTTCCAGTTTGCTTTTTCTGCTAAAAGGCTGAAATTTTGGAAGCCGGCTCCTGTACGTGAAAATCTCTGAAGGAAAACTCTTCCTTACAAAGGAAAGTTCATTTTGTGGTGAAGTGCATGCTGCAAATCAAGTCCTGGTTTGCTGAAAGGCGGTGATGGGAGAGCACTGGGAGGGGGGAGGAGAGGGTGCTCTCCTGCTCCCTCCTAGCTGGGCTGGACCAAGGGGTTTCTTGCTTCCTGTCTGTGTGGCACCAGGTACAAGGGAGCCTGCACTGGGGACAAGTCACACGTGATGGTCCTCGACAAAGGACCCAGCATCCCTTTGTGCTTGGCAGTGTCTGAGGCTTCACTGGAGGAAAACGGTAATTGCCTTTTTATTCATTTCAATAGCATCATGAAACATTAAAATTGGGTTTGGTTGCTCACATGGGAGCGGCATCCATCAGTAACACGGTGCCGGAGAGGTTCTGCCACCGCAGAAGGCATTATTAAAGAAACTAATCATTGAAAAAAATCATACAAATAACCTAGTTGTCTCGTGAGCCTAATAGCTTTATTTCCCTATTCTCTACCATAATGAGAGCAGTTGAGGCTGCTTGAACCTGCCTCTCCCAGAGCCTGATTGCTTTCAGTGTCCCTGCTGACCACTTTATGGAGAGCCCGTAGGTCTGGTTTGGGTAACTGGGAGCTCCCTTGCAGGATGGCACATTTGTGTGTTAACTGAAAGCATGCTCAGGAAGGTGGAACCCTCCCATCTCTAATGGTGCTGTCATCTGCTGTGCTGGCATGGGGCCGGGGACTGGGTCCCCCTCGGTGCCCACCACGTGCAGTGCTGGTGACCCTCGGCAGCAGTGACTGCCTGCAGGGGCTTAGCACAGTGAATGGTCCCAAAGGAGCACTGAGATGATGCGATCCTGGCTGTGATGTATTTGCCCTGGCTTTGGAGAAGCCCTGGTTGATTCAGTGCTTCCAGCTGTTTTCCTCCCAAGCTGCTCCATCCCAATCGTGGTGACAGGGAAGGTGGTTTTATTTAATGGCGCCTTATGGCTCAACCATGAGGCTCTGCTGCTCTTCCCAGACAGGCTCTTTCCTAGGACGTAAGTCCTTTGAAGGTACACAGCACAGAAAACCTGAGAGGGCGAGGTGAAGGGATCAGGTAAACGCGTACAGACTTAGAATGGTGGAAGGACGTAAAGTGTCCAGAGCATGAGGCTGTGTTGCTCGGCTTCCTGGTGTGCTGCTGGAAACCAAAACCCGCAGCCAGACCCAGCTACCCCAGTGACTTTGTACTGGCAAAATACCCAAAGCAACCAGAGGTGGGTTTTGGGGCAGAGCCCCACAGCCAGGAGTGGGTGATGCTGTTATTCGTCCTCACTCACGTGCAGCTGGGTGCTAACCCCCTCTGACTGCAGGAGCAGTTTTGGGGGCAAATGCAGACTCTTCTGGTGAGCAGAAATGGTACCAACATGGGGAGAAGGCGGCCGCTTGGTTGGGCTGCTCTGGTGACACTCTGCATCCCTTTAGAAACCAGAGACACATCCCTTAGTTAAATGTAGCCTGTGTTTCCCCTGTTAGATTAAATGAGGCCTGAAATGTGTTGTGACGTTGACCCTTGGGCTGCGTTTAACCTCAACTAGCACAAAAACATCCCGTGTTTTTCAATCTATGTTCTGAGTTTTCTCCTTCTCGCAGGCAAAATATTACTCGTTTCTGCCTTGACGCAAGTCTGATTCAATTGGCCCTCTACCTGAACTGCCAGAGGAAGCTAACGCGGAGGGATTGAAGCCAGGCACGGCTCCCAAACAGTTTGCTTTTAAGCAGCCCATTAGCCATTAACCTGCAAGAGGATGTGTTTTAAGAGAGCCTTGTTCATCGCCTCAGAAAAGTCAAATTAACATAATATCTGGAAAAGAACAATGGGATGGGAACTGTTAGTCAGTGTTGATTGAACAGGTGAGTTTCGGTGGCATGATCTGCTGAATATTCATACTATATTGTTTTTGACATTTAAGAACTCAATTATCAGTTGACTAATCAGTCTTTTACAGCTCGTTGTTTTCGCCATGGGAAGCGAAGCGCTGGTGAGCCTCCAGGGGAGGACTATTGAGATAGATTTTGGGGTTTGGTTTTACTTTAAAGCAGGGTTTTTCTTTGTTCAGTGGATTAATTTAGCACTTCTGCTAGCGAGTGCCCAAGAGCCTTTAGCAGGCTGGGTAGCTTTAATCCAGGCTTTCCAGCCCGATGGCATTGAGCTTCGCAGCATCCTGCCAGTCAAAGCCCAGGGGCTAGACCAGCAGATGCTCCCATGGAAGGGGACCAGCCCCGTGGTCCAGCCAGGAGCTTCCCGCCCTTCGGAAGCTCCCAGTTCCCACATGCTTTCCAGCCTCCCGGCTGTTCCTCAGCACTAGGTGACAGTAATGACAATGAAGACTGGGAAATGGTGGCTAATGAGCTCCCTGCTGCTTTCTGCTCAGGAATGAGTCCCAGTGCTCAGACAGGAGCATTTTCCCTCTCTTTCTGGGCAAGGAAGAGGTGGCATCAGCAGCGTGGCACTGTGTCTAAACTCGTCTCCACTCGGGTTTGAAGATGTAGATGTGCCACAGGCTGTACTCCTCCGGAAGAAGTGGCAGGGGAGGAGAGGAAAGAAAGGCAGGATCTGGTATAACGTGAGCTCTAAAAGGTGTGAAAAACACTGAGAAAGCTCTGTTAGTAAAGGCTGATTGCAAACATATTGCAAAGCAAGACAGGGATGGGAACTGTCTAGGCATTAATAAGGAACCCCCAAACCCTGTCCTTGTCCTTTTGTTTTCTTGCTCTCTGGAATATCATTTGGAAATCTAGTCATAATCCTTGTGTAACGTCTTCCATTGAGCAGCTCAGGGACCAGCTTTCCACTTGATAGCTTATTTTGACATATTTACTCATAGTTACGTCTGTCTCAGCAGCATCCACATAAAACGCTCAAACTTTAAATTAATACATAGGGACTGACACTTTTTGCCTGCAGTTGAGCAGTCTCTTAAGCACACTCTTCTCCCTCTGGCTTCTGGTTATATTTAGGTCTAAAAGCAGCAAGTGTGGGGTTTGGTGGGGTGAAAATAGAGACATTATTCCACAGTGCGTGTTGTAAGCCCTGTCCCTCCTGCGAAGGCTGGTTCTAGTGAAGGGAACTAGGCTTGGCCATCCCAAAGGGATCATCATCGTGCCGGTGGTTCGCTCCCTTTGCTGTTCCTCTGCACTGCCTTTGGGATGCAAAGGGTGGAAGCAGGAGGCCCGGGATGCTGCCCTGCGGGTTTGT
The DNA here is from genome assembly GCA_039720435.1 of Amazona ochrocephala. NCBI lineage: Eukaryota > Metazoa > Chordata > Aves > Psittaciformes > Psittacidae > Amazona > Amazona ochrocephala. The sequence goes on from CM077895.1 coordinate 7,842,865, forward strand.
TTTAATCTCTGAAAGAAAGCAAGTGCATTATTGCACCTCCTTGGAGCGCGACAGTTATTAATAACCCCATCAAGAGCAGCGCGCTCCGGCTCCATGTGCACAAGCGATGCCCGATGATGGCTGCGGAGCGGGAATGCTCCCCCGACTTCCCAGCTTAACAAGATGTTGTGTTGCTGAACATTGGTTTTCTCCTGTTTTTAAACGAGCTCTGCTCGGGCTGTGCGGGTCAGATCAATAGGGGCACGGGTGCCCTCCATCACCCTGCGGAGAGGGGAAAGGACAGCATCTCAAGGATATCTTGGTTTCTAACATAAGCCCTTTCCTTTGCACTCTGGTTTGTTGCACTCTTGAAGGATTTTGGGCTTGCTTTATTCTAAGGAGCCTTAGCCCTGTGACAAGCAGCCTGGATGCTGAGAGGTGTGAGTGGGTGCTGTGCTCGCTGCTGCCTGATAGGGTGCTCCAGGCAGCGTGCCCATCAGCTGCGGGCTGCTGGATCCACGCTGCCCCGTGGCACTGCTTTGGCACGTATCGGCTAGTTTTGGTAGGATTGCAGGCTCCATGGGGATGCAGCGCTGCTCCGTCAGCCCCAGGGTTTGCCCATGGTACAGCAGATGCCCACGGCTGGTTTGTCAGGTTGCTAAGGCTGCTGCAGACCTGCATGTGGGCTGGCTCGTGAGCGAGCAGGGGGATAGAGCATGAGAGCAGAGCAGCCCGGAAGCCTTGGGCCGCCCCACATGGCTTCCAGGGGCCGCTTTTCTCTCTGCAGCCGGTTTGTGATTCAGGGGTGCCGATGAGTGATGCAGGTGGACGGGGGTTAGTTGCTATCAGCCAACTCCGTGGGGCACCGTGGCGTCTTGTTTTGAACAGGGCCCGCTGTTTGCTGCTTTGCTTCAGAGGAAAAGAGCATTGTGCCTTGTTTGGGAGGGGAAGACTGAGAATTGTAATGCTTTTTAAAGCTGCTGTTATATCTGCATCCATGTGTATGTGCAGCGCCTCTTTATCTCTCCTGAGAATAATGCTGTCTGGTTTTACACAACTTGAATAATTCATCAGTGCAAACGCTTTGTGCCCAGCGCCCCACGGCCCTCCTGGTAAACAGAAACAGTCCCACAAAGGTGTTAATGGATAATTACATTTCCTGGTCACTGGACCTGGGCAATAGGGAATTTTGGGGGGTCTGTACAGCCACCGAGGGATCTCCTCTGCCCCTCACCTGAGTTGGAAGCAGGCACGGATAGCCAGGAGGAGGGTGCTGCGGCCGGCCCCGCTCCACCCTGGGCCATGGGATTTGTGTTCCATTTCTCAGATAACTTTCAAAACGGGTGTCATTTTGAGTAAGTGCTGCATTGCTTAGGCCCGGAAACCTCTCCTCTTTCCGAGGATAAAATAGGCACGTTTTTCCCTGCAAATACATTTGTTGTGCAGAAAGGAATCAAAATACCATTTAATCCTGAAGATTAAAACCCGTGTTGTCAGGGGATGCTTATGTGGAGCACTTGTTTTCTCTGCGCTTGTTTTCTCTTTCTTTTCTGATGGATACAGCTGTTTTCCTTGTCGCCAGCCAGACCCCTTCACACCAATCCCAGGGCTATTACTCCATCGTGTCGCTGCTCTGCAGAAAGAAGGTATTAAGCAAAATAGCATTCTCAGGAGCAGGAATTGCTATTGTTAGCAAAACAATACCTGCAAAATCGTTTCCTGCCGGCTGAAGCCTCATTCCTCCCAGCGGCCAGGCAGGGGGGACGATTCATCAACTGCTGTTCCTGCTGGTGGCTGCTGCTGACCCCAGGGATGCCTCTGCCTTGGGCTGATGGCTTAGCTGGCAGGGGAAGGAACCTCCATCCTGAGCTGCTCTCCTAAATGGGCAAGGTGCCCTGGTCCATGTAGGATGTTGGTTTTCCCCCAGGTTTTGGCACTTTAGAGGTAACTTTGCCACTGGCTTGAGGAGTTTCTCTGAAATGAGTCACAAAGTTTGCACCCACTCACAGCCCTAATTTTTTATGTGGATAGGAATCGGGTGAGAAAAAAGGAAAGATGGTTCTAAGGGGGGGAGGAATATGGGTTTATTGGGGAATATTATTCTGGCTGCAGGAGGAAAGGCCGCTGTGCCTTGCAGTCAATAAGCCCGGCTCCTGGGGTGGCAGAGCGCCAGGCATAAGGATTCACTGCTCGCTTCTTCAACAACAACAATTAGCTTCTTGAGCTAATGAGGGGTTTCATAAGCAACCATGAATAATAGTGCTCTGGGACTCCTGGCAAGCCCAGTGTTTGGAATCACAGAGCCACGTGCTGTTGAGATCAAAGCCGAGGCTCCTTGTGCAGCTGTTTCCTCCCGATCCGTTCCTGGGCACACGGGCTGGCAGGCACGGAGATGGAGCTGCAGGACCGACACCCTGTGCCCACAGGGTTTGCATGTGATGGTTTGGGCAGCCTGGTTACAGGCATCTCCGAGGAGTCCCTAGAGGAAGCAACGATCCAGTTCTGCAGAAGCTGTTGGAGCTATTGGAATACGATGGCCACATTAGGAGACAGAGAGAGACCCTTTGACTCCATTGATGGGAAGGAGAGAGATATCAATTCTATCTCTTTGAATTAACAGACTATAGTCTGAAACTCACAGCCTGGTTAAAAACATTATAGATTTCTCCTGCTTGCTGCTCTAAGAGGGTTTCTGTTCCCCCCGCGTGCTGTCAGCAGCCTGTGAGCGTCGGGAGGAGCATCCCTTCCAGTTGGGAAGCAGCAGTCTGCCGGGCTGCCTTCAAGGAGCAGCAGCCAGCCCGTCCCTGAGCCACAGACAGCTCCTAAAGATTCAGCTATCCCTTAACATCATAATTTGCCATTTGCTGTGAGCGGTTGAGCTGTAGGATGCCCTGGTGGGCTTGGATTCAAGCAGGACTCGCTGCTTGCCTTGAAAGGCAGCAAGCAGAGATGTTCCTGAACCAAAGGGCTGCTCAAAGGAGTTGGACGGGGGGCCCAGCCTCTGGCTGAAGCGATCAGTGTTGCCCACAGTAACGTGGCCTTCGCTGTGCAGCATCTCCCCAAGTGCGAGGCAGCATCAGCTCTGATTTTAATTTTATTCATAGAGCCGCTATTACTCCATGTGGATCGCACAGGAGGAATACTAATGGCTCTGTGGATTGTTTTAAGCGCAGATCTGAACCAGATAGTTGCTTTCATTTTGTCAGGAGCTGCTGCTTCACACAGAGATTTGTGGCGTTTTCCTTCTAATGGATCCCGCTCGGCTCCAGCGCCGGGCCCGGAGGTGTGTGATAGGTGCCCGGGTAGAGCACACCTGCAAAATCAGGGACAGGGGGACATGGGGAAACCTCCTCTGAAGACCAGTGGTTATTAATGCTGATACGTAAATACACAGGCAGAAGGGCTCTGCTCCTGGAGGAGGGTGGCCGAGGATGAGGTGCTTAGCTGGGGTCAGTGCACCCTGCCCGTGCTGCAGGCTTGTTGCTGTGCTCCAGCCCCTGTGCAGCACTGCAGCATTTGGCACCCATCTGAACCATTATGTGGGCAGGGCAGGGACCTCCTCTTGTGCTGCATGGCTCTGGGGGACCTCAGGCCAGCAGTTCTTGGTACTCCTGTAACACTAATAGCAATTAGCAATGACAAATCACTTCTCACACAGACTTCCCCTCTCATTCTGCCGTCTCTGTTTCCTCCGAAGGTTGATCTATGCCCCTGTAATCACCGGCTGCCCCAGCCAAGGATGCACCGGGGAACACCTCGACCTTGCTGCGGGGCCCCTGCGCTCCTCCTGGGATGCACCAGTTCCTCTGCTCCTTCAGTAATTGCCTGCACAGGAGGGTGCCCCCGGCTCTGCTCCGAGGGCGCTCCAGCCTCACGCTGCATCCGAGGTGGGAATTATTCCATTTAGCAAAGAGGATTAATGTTTCATAACAAAAGGTAATTTATTCAATTGTATGCAAAAAAGGTAGCAGTAACGGCATGCACAAAGCTCGCTCTGTTTTGGCTATTGTATTGTAAGTTTAAACCCTGTGAAAACATTGCTAACTCCCCTGGGCACCTCTGGGGAGAACTTGACCGGTCCCAGCATGAATTGTATTGCCGTAATTAAACACACTCGACTTTGACAGAGGTGGAACAGGCTCAAGTTCAGCAGCATCTCATGCACGATGGTTTCTGTGAGTGTGGTGCTCACACGAAGGCTGTGAACTGACTGCAGAGCCAGAGGCATGAAGGTAGCAAACAGACATTAAATTGATCCCTGCAATACAGGAACCCTTGTTTCGGGAGACCCATCTGCTCCCTGGGCTTTCACCTCTTCGCTGCGTTTGCCTTCAGTTTGCCTTGAGGAAGCAGTAGTAATAATACTAGCAATCCCAAGTGTCCTTGCCTGCAGGACTTCTTCCTTGTTGCTGCTTTGCTGTGGCTCTAAAATAGCCTCGTGCCACAGGCACTGATCTCTCCTCCTCCATGTCCCAGTTCCAAGGTTATCTGCTCCACTGGCTGTGTTATGGCCCTTAAACGCACCTCAGCTGGGTCTCACATCTGCATCCATCACCTTCTTAGGGCAGATGTGCATCCCCCTTCCATCCCCAGCATGACTTCAGCTCCAGATGTTCACCTGTGCTCTGTGGGATGTGTTTTCACTCGGTGCCTGCAGCCTGGATCTAACAGAAAGCGATGCTGTGGTTGGCTCTGAAAGAACACATTTGTGTTTAGGGTTTTGTTGGTTCTTTTGTTAAATCTAGACCTACAAGACACAGAGAAACGCTGTCCCGGCCCTTTGCAGAGGCTCTGCAGGTCCAAATTCCTGTTGCAGGCGTTTCCATGTCACGCTGGTGGCATCACGTGCCTCTCCAGCATCTCAGGAGGTATTTATAGCATTTTGAGATCTTTTGTGTGGCCTGAACTCCTGAAGTAAGCGAGCCAGGCAGAGCCTCTGCCTTCTGGGGCGACTGCGGGAGCCTCGGTATCTGCATTGATCCAGCCCTGGGGATTTGCATTAATTACTTCCTCCTCCGGTGACTTTCAGCTCCCGATTCAGTTGCTGGCGCAGATCCTGCAGCACACGCAATGTCCGCATCGTCACCCCTGGCCCCTATCCTGTGTCTGATGCAGCCATGGAGGGGCCTCTGCTGCGGGAAGGGCTCGGAGCTGGTGCCACCACATCCGAGCTGGTGCCAGTGGGCTTGCTCCATAGAGGCTGGGAGGTGCCCAGCAGCGAAGGGGCTGGGAACTGGTCAAGTGGCAGTGGGCAAGCGCTGTGGCTTGTGAGCAGGCACGGAAGAGGACGGGGTTGCTGGGTAGGTACCAGGCACCTCCAGTGCTGTCTCAAGCCAGCTGCCTTTGTTTTACCCTGAGCAGCTCCTATTTTCTCCTCTGCCTCCTCGCTCCCCGGCTGGTTTTCCCTCTGGCATTCCAAAGAAGCTCTCTGGGTCATCTGTGCTGAGCGTGCCTTGTTCTGCAGCTGACACTCAGCCCAGGAGGAAAGGAGCTGTTAGTCGTGAGAGCATTTCTAACCCAGACAGCAATTCCTCCTGAGCTGTCATGTCACCCGCACTGGACAGCGAGCACAGGGCAGGTCGATAATCCTAACTTGAGTAAGAGACACAAGGTATTGCTCCTGCCAGGAAACAAGGGTGGAAAAAACGAGTCAGTGCACCGTATTGCTCACTGCTGGTTTTGCCAAAGTCAGAATAGAGGTGAAAGGAGTTTGAGTCCTCTGCCCCTCTTCTGCTTTCACCACAAAGAGAACCACCCCATGGCTAAAGATCCGTCTGGCAGATTGCCTTTATAGGGAGCTTATAAGAAAGGGGTTTTGAGTTCCTTTCAAGAGGGCTCCATCCTCACTACTCCCTGGGGAGCCCTGCTCTGCCACCCTCGCCAGCGGGAGCTCCAGCTTGTGCTGGAGGACACAGTGGCTGCAGAAAGCCATTGGAAATCTGTATAAAAATGTGGTCTGGCATTAACCACGTTGGAAACTGAATCTGGTTTTTGCAGAACCCGTCAAGAAACAGGGGTGATGTCCTGTGACAGACGGAGCAATTAAACACAGCACTTAGGGCTGATGGTGGCTGGGGAAGGCTCTGCAGAGCCAGTGGTGAGGACGCTGCTCTGCACGTGGCTGCTCCAACACCGCGATGGAGAGCACGGTAAACCAGCTCTGGGCTGGAAGTTACCCCTTGATGGGAGAAGTTTTGCTCTGCTGTGCAGACTGCAGAGGAAAAGCTTAAACTCGGGAGGCTGGGAGCAGTTGTGCAGTTCTCTGATGTCTGTGGGCTCCCTGGGGAGCTGCCTGATGTCCCTCTCTCCTCTCGTCCATCCACAGGGCTCTCCTGGCCTCCCTCCTGGTAGTACACTGCGGATGGTGGCCCGGTGCAGTGATCGGCATGGCTCAGCTCCATCAGAGCTCCCATCAGGACACAGCCAGGGGAACCAAGGTGGCAGCATGGCCGGAGTTACTGCCAGCTCCAGGTAAGCTCAGAGTCCTCATGGAGTTGTTCCTGGCATGTCAAAGCCCTTCCTCCTCCTGCCCAGCTCCCATCTGCCTCACGGCAGGGTTATGTAGGAATGTGTGTCTCTGCCTTCACGTTGTTTCTGCAGCTCACCCCAGCCTGGAGGATGGGCTCTCTGTGGGGACGCTGCTTTTATTGCTGCTCTGCTGGCCGTGGCATCAAAGAGAAGAGCAGATAAATTGTGGCTGGAGACAATGAGGGTAGTGTGCCTCTGGGATTTGTACCAGATCCAGGACTCTGCCATGCAGTCATTAACGATCTAGGAAAGCAATAAGCTGTGAAGGAACAGGATTTGCAGATGACACGCTGCTGTTTGGAATAGGCGACTTTAAAGAAGACGGGGGGATGTTAAGGACATCTCCCAGAGCCCAGTGAACAAGCGCCTGGCGTGGGGGTGACATTTGGATTGCCCAATGCAAAGCAATGAACAGGGATTGCAATTACCTGAGCTATTTGCACACATTTGTGTGCTCTGAGTTAAGTCTGTCAGCTCAGGAAGCTGATATACATCTACATTAGGGGAAACCCTGTGCCCATAATCCAAAAAGCCAAGGAATCCAGTACTCTGTAAAGCACGGGGCAGGGAAAAACCCAACCCCGGAAACAGGGTGTTCTAATACAATGGCTTATTCTCACCCAGAGATGTGGGTTGAGTTCAGGCTGAGAGACCTCAAAAAAGGTGCAGGAGAACTAAAAATGACAGTGATCCGTTCCTGAATAAGCTACAACGGCCTCATGCTCAGGGAGCTCCAGCAGAAGTCTTCCTGATTTCCGAGGTACCCATTCCAGGCCATGCTGCATTGTGCTGGCTCGGCAGCAGTGATGGCTGTAGCTGGGATGTGGGAAGGAGCAGGCAGCTCACGGACAGCCGTGCCCCCAGTTACACCTCCAGCACAGGGTCTCTGACATGCCATGGGGATGAGTTACCAGCTGTGGCAAGATTCATGGCACCGCTGCTCCCTCGATAACTCCTAACTTCAGAACAACATTCAGCATTGCTATTTATTCTGGTTGTAAAGCACAGGGAAGGTAAATCACTGGGGGGATGATCGTTCCTTTTCTTTCTTCTAAATCAGGCCACATCCAAAAACTTGTCCTCTGCCTTCCCAGATGGACCCTTTTATGCTGGGGGCGGCAGGAAAGGGGAGGGGTGAACTTTCCCATGTGCACAGATCTGGTGGCAGCGTGAGGCAGGACAAATCCTCTTGGGCCTTGCTGAACTTCAGCCCATTGACCAGCAGCTCCTGGCATGGTCAGTGAGATTTACGTTTTCCCTGCCTCGCAGCAATCACGTTTTGCAGTTCCTGGTCTCTCATGCCTCAGTTGCAGAGGGGGACCCACAGACATGGGGACGTTGGCTGATGCCCTAGGGACACTCAGCAAGCTGGCAGTAAAGCCGAGAGTGATGCTTCAAAAAGAGCCTCGTGCTTAGGGCATTGCAGTCGAGCTCAGCACAGATCAGCTCCGTGCTTGGAGCAGCGGAGTTGAAGTTATCTGTGGTGAAATTCCAGCTCTGAAAATGATTCCCTTTCTGGTGCAGGCAAGTCTCCCTGCCCCTGTCACCGTCTGTGCGGCGAAGATAATTGTTGGGACACTGCTCATGGGACAGGACAGGATTAGCGGGTTGAAAAGCACCGTGCTGGATTGGCTTCCCTTCCCTTCCAGCCCGTGACAAAGCTTGCCTTGCCTGCCGCTGCCAAAAGCTGTTCTGAAAAGCATGTCCTTAGCACTCGCGCAGTGCTTGGCCGGTATTGGGAGTGATGTGGGAGCACAGAGACAGCCTGTGTCCTCCACTAGTGCACGGGACTTCTCCTGCTCCTCTGTCGTAGGAAAAGAGCCTGTCTGTTCATTGGAGCCCTTTCCTGTGCCCGTCTGTGCAGGTTGTGGCCATTCAAATACGATAGCATGCACGTTGCTCTTTCCAGGTTTCCAGCTGATCTCTCGAAACGGCTACTTGAATTCCCAAGGCTATGGGATTCAGCAGCAAAAGCATCCACATCTCGTATTGAATGGATGTGGATTTACTACAGAGGAGACCTGAAGGGGGGGGCTTTTCAAAGGCTGAGCCATCCTTTAGGAAAGCCATCGCACGTGCATCCCTGGCTCCTCTGCACAGCACAGCGTGGTGGCCTGGGTCTGGCCCCTCACTGGGGCATTGCCAAAGCTGGGAAAGACCACTTGCTTTGTAGCAGTGATGCCCTGGTTGGAAACATCCCTGGGCACCACGGCTTCCTGCTGGTACCTGGGAAGGTGCAGCAGCAGAGCAGGTCCCTGCCGCTGTGGTCCTCAGGCAGGAGGCAGGGATGCACGGCAGTTCTCCGAGCCCAGCATCACTCTATTTTTTCCCCCTAACAACTGAACTGATTAGAGTGAAACTTTGCCTTGATGAGTGATTATTGTCTCAATGCAGTGGTTGCTCACAGCCCTTTCATTTTCTTGGTTTGTTGTTAAAAACACATTGGCAGGCGTTTCATCCCCCATTTAATGCTCAGGCTCTCTGCTCCATGTTAATTTCTCCCTCCCTTCTTTCCCCCCTCTCATGCTTTAAAGAATCAAGTTATTGTTTTATTTGTCGTTACGTGCACAAAGCAGGGTTTGTGAGGTGGCTGTTCCCCTTGCTCCCTATCACCGGAGGGAAAACGGGTGTGCTCTGTCACACAGGGACAGGGACAAGGCTGCAGCAAGCCCTAATTACAGAATAACATGCAAGAGCAGCTCCGTATTTCTTTCTCCTGGGTTCCAGCTCAGTGCAGTCCTTTTCTCTTCAAGCTCGGATGTGCTGGAGGCTTATTCAGCATCATTGCTGTTAATTATTGGCATTGGAGCGATTTCTGGAAACCCCGGATGAGCTCAGCGCTGTTGCTGGGTTATAGGCTATTCCTTTCCCTTGTCCCCCCAGGTCAGGTCTCACAGCCATTGCTTCCCCAGCAGAAAACACGAGGTGGCCCCAATCCATGGTGTTCCCAGGGCTGGGGTGAGGCAGGGCCTGGCCCGGCAAGGTGAGGGCAGACCACCGCGTTAAATACTTGTCCTATGGCTGCTGCTGCTGTTCTTCCTCTGCTAAAGCCCCAGTCGGCTCTGACACTGGAGCACCCGCCCCTGCAAACAGTGGGGCCAGGCTGGGTCCCAGCTGCTCCTGGGAACACAGCTCATGTGCGGTAGGTTTCAACAACAAGCACTTATTAAGTAATAGCTGACATTCACCTAGGTGCTGCTTGTCCTCAGAGCCCCCAGGACTTGGCAGGCTTTAATTAATGGTTGCTTTAATAGTTAAATAACCTTTATAAGCGCATTGCGTTTGTTCTGGGGCTGTCAGAAATAAAGTCATAATGATCCAAGTCAAGTGATAAAATACAACATCTGGTTTAATGTTTGCGGGTTATTTAATGAACTGAGGAACCTGGCAGGGAAACGATGAATTTATTTCTTTGTCTTCTTGCAAGAACCTTCATTTTGTAGTGAAATACTGCTTGGGTGCTCGTGCTTTGCCTCCTGCTTTTGCCTTGGTGTTTTCCAGCTGCGGGTTCATTCTCAGGGACCCAGAGGGAATGGGGTGCTGGGAGCACTGCTCTATTGGGTATGCCTGGGGTCACAGCGGTGGAAGCGCTGTTGATTTATGCCTGGGCCCAGTCTTTGCCATCTGTTTCTATGCGGCTCTCAGCACAAGATGAGTAGCTCTCACGTAGCACGTGGTGCACGAGCTGAACGCGGGCTCCAGGAGGAGCGGCGCCGCCTCCAGATGTTTCTGCCCCTCGCCCCAGCTGCAACGCCTGAGCCTGAGGGGCAGCTCCTGCCCTTATCCCTCCTCTGGTCAGAGCCTGTCCCCGGCTCACCCCGGCTCCCTGTTACCTGCGCCCCACCAGCTCCCTGCTTGGGTTTCCTCATCTTTCTCAGCAGCCCATTAAGAGCATCCTGACTAATGTTGCTTAACGCAGCTCCCGCTCCACGGTTCCCAGAGCACCGTCTGCACCATAAAATTAGCTTCCTCAGGCATATTTTGGGTTCTTGGCTCCCCCTGCAATGTTACCTATTAATTGCACAGAGAAAATTTTCCAGAAACTTACTTGTGCCCTTGAGCTATGTTCGTGTTTATTTCCATAATTCTTTGATACAATATTTGTCTTTGCCTGAGATGGTTTGCCAAAAGGAAAGGGAGAAGGAGGAGAAGCATATGAGGGATTTGGATTGCCTCACATCTGCCTTTCTTTAAGCAGCCCATATGGGAAAACATATTCTTCCGCACAGAATTTGTTAAAGGTTTCCCGAAACGCGTTGCGTACACATTTAACACAGAACCTGGCAATATTGATACTTAAAATGGGCCCAAACAGATCCATTTGGAAGAGCTTTTGGAGGGTGGCAGCGCACATTGCAAACGGAATAGTCTCGTTGGCTGGCTCAGCCTGGGGGGTGGTGGGAGGAGAGGAAGCTGCCCACTGCGCTAAGTATAAAAACCATAATGTATGCAACAGGATGGGCATGTTTCATCCATGACGCTCCAAAAAGGTGACATTATCCGAGGTCCCGTTTAAGATAGAGCAGCTGAGTAAATGGGACGTGACAGGAGAGGATGCTTCATCTCTTTGTGTTGGTGTAAATCACACAGGGCAGGTTGCGAACGCCTCGTGCTGGCAGAGCGTGGTTACTCACACGGGTAGTCCCATCGACTTCCTTGTGATAACTCCTGGAAGTTATGAATCATGGAGGCTGATTCATAGCTCGGCCACAGAAAGAGTGCAGTCGTGGACGTCTGTGCTGTGATTTCAGTGGGGCTGTTGGTCCAGCTCTGGTTTATTTTGTAGGAATGAGATTTAAACCCATCCCATTCACTGGTTTCAGACATTGATGGCTTTCGTTTGGTCTGGTTTATCTGGATCTGTATTAGATAAGCTTGCATTGGCAGCAGGGTGTTTGATGCTGCAGCCGATGTGATCTCCACCCGCAAAGGCAGGAGCAGCCGGCAGCGTCCTGCGCACGCAGCCAGCCCTGCCTGCCCTGAGATCCTGTTATTGCATCTTGGCAATCTTCCGCTAGATACTTAAGTAAACAGAGATCAAGCTACTCACAACCTTAATTAGGCTCCACATAAATAATAGATTACTGGATTGGCTGGGAGTGTGCATGGGAGAGTAACAATAGCAACAACAGTCCCCGTCCCAGTGCTTTTCTTGCGGCACGGCCCTGCAGATCATCCCTCTCCCCTGTCCCTTCCCACCCCACACTTCTCATTTGCTTCCTGGCAAAACCAAGGGTGTGATCTGGGCGCTATAGGGCGGCAGAAGGATGGATCACGCGGAGAAGTGGCGGTGGCCAGTCCTGCAGCTGTGCCAGGAGGAGAGCTGGTGAAGGCACTGTGCACTGGGATCTGCACAGCTCCTTCGTTGAAGGTCAGCCATGGCGATGTCCAGGACAAGTCTGGACAAAGGCAGGCTGCTTTGCTGCTAGCGCCCAAGGAGACCGTGTAGGTCTCATGCAAAGATCTCACTTTCTTGCCCCACACCCTGCGAAGCAGCATCCCAAAAGCTCCAGAGCTCCTCAGCAAATGCAGTTTGTGCCGTGGGGCTCAATTTGCCAGGGCAGCAGTGATGGGGTAATATCAACTCCTTTGGGCAGTGCTGGCCATTGGAGAGGACAAAGGGAGGGAGCCCAGGCTCCCAGAACATCGACAGCAGCAGAAAGGATCATGTCCCCGGGCACGTTACTCACCGGCACCTCGTGCCGTGACATGATGGAGCACCTCAGCCCCGTCAGAAACAACTCCCGGCTGCGGCAGTTCATCCTGGAGCAGCAGCCCGTGTGGTCCCTATCTGTCAAGGCCTGTCCTGCCCTAGCGATGTGATGGCTGTGAGAAGTTGAGCTATTTACACAAGGTCACTTTATTAGTAGGGAAATGGCTCTTATGACAAACGAGCGCTCTGAAGCCTGTCACGGGCACTCCTGTCACACTCAGCTCCCAGCCTGTGCAGAAAAATGGGCCTTGGGTGGGAATCACGGCAGCAAAGAGCGTGTTTCCTGACTTGCTCCTCTTCTTGGAGGGAGAAAGGGAAGGAGCATCCCAGCAGCAGTGGCCACTTCAGCGTTTCCCACTTGCAGCACCACAGGGGAACTGGGACACATCACCAAAAGGCATAAAACAGCGCAAGAAGATATTATTTCAGCCAACGTGCTGACGCTGCACCATCTTGGTTTCTTAACTGGGAGTGATGTATGAATTATCTCAACCTAAAGCCTGAAATACACATTATAGGCTCTATCTTTCTGTGGTTTATTTGGGCTGTAAAGCGATACCTTATTATTTCTCCCCCCCCAGGCATCCTTTAATGAATCTGGATTTGAAAGTGAAATATTTATTGTAGTTTGGGAGCTTAACCGTGGAAGGAAAGGAGGAGGGATATGCAAATTTTGCATTAAAAAAGGGCTCCTCTTTATTAACACAAAAATGTGCAAGTGCACATCTGCCGAGACACCCAACTGCTGTCCTTAAAAAGGGATTTGATGGGAATGGAGGGATCGGGATTCTCCCTGGGAACATATCCCATTCTCACCCCTCTCAGCTGCCCTTTTGCCTGTAAGCCCCAGCCCAGGGTGGCTTTGGGTGTAAGGTGTTAAACAGTACCCCGGGTGCCCCAAGGCGCTGCAGGGAAATGCCAAGAACTGGGCATTAGGGACGTTGTCTTCAGCCTTCAGCCTGGGCAGTGCGGTGCGTTGGGAAGTACTTCTCCTGCAAAGAAACCGCTCCTTTGTAAACAAACACATAAATCCGCGCAGTTAAATGGGGTCGAAAGTTGTCAGCAGCTCCCCCCGTACGTGACCCTCGAGTTTGCAAACCTCGGGGAAGGCAAAGGTCTGCAGCTGCAGTTGTATCCCATGAGCCCTGGCTTCATTACAATGAGCACCATTTGTTTAAAAATAGAAATCTTGTGCCATCTTCCCGCAGCCCAAATGAAGCTATTAAAGGATTATGATTCTGTGACTTCAGCCCTATTGTAGTCTTGATATTTCATGGTGCATTGACACAGAGTACATAATGTGCTGAGCAGCACTGTGGGCTTCAGCTGTTGCAAACAATACGGTGCAGAAATAATTGAACTAAGAAGAAATCGCAGCTCTTGGGGGAGGTGGCAGCTCTGCTTTGGGGGGGAGGCTGCAGGCGCCAGCTCAAACGCATGCTGTAGGAAAGAGATGAAAGTGGCAGGGTTTGATGCTGAAAGATTATTGGTGGGTCCTCCTTTTGGTAGCAGTGCTGCACCCATGGAGGCAGATGTGGTTTGTCAGCAGTAGATGAAGGGAAAGAGGCCGGAATGAGGCCTCATCTGTACAGGGAACTGTGTTCAGCTCAGGCAAGCTGGTGGGAATCCCTGTTTATGCTTTGGAGCCTCAGATGTACCTTCCAGTTATGGCAGCTTAACAGGCCGCTGTGGCCGTGACCCAGCGTGGCAGCAGCGTCAGCCGCAGCACGTTGCACCTTTCATCCCTTCTCATTGTGGTTCTTTTAGCTTCCATGAGTTCCTAATGATTAAAACCCAAGCGAAGCAAGTTTCCAGCAAAACAGCTCTGTGCAGCCTTCTTGCCACTTTGCCATGTCCTGTTCTAAGTCAGGCTGGCTATGCGTGTGTAGGAGATTCCTTGGATATCACACACCAGTGGGAAAACCTCTCCTGCCGCCCTGCCTGTGCACCACGGGAATGGGCAGAGGTGTTGGGAGACACTGCGGAACAGGGGGGATCTTGCCTCGATCGCTTCCCCTGAAGCAAGAAACAAGGGAGGAAGGGGCAGTGTTACAGCAGGATTGGAATGTTGCCGCGCTGCTGGAATGCCGCGGGGCGATATTTCATTCCAAAGGAGATTTTTCACTTGGAATTTGTTAATGGTGGGTGTCAGCTGTGGGAAACTCAGGGTTTTGATTGCTGGGAAGAGCCTGTTGGAAGGGGGACTTCTTTCACAGTGAATTTTGAAGTGTCTCCAGGTCGGAACAAAGACACGTTTCAGCTCCAGCAGTAAGTGGTGATGGAAGTCAACTCACCTGCTTCTCCTTCAGCCAAAGGACTTGCCAATCTTAACACATCCCTTTGTGTGCCCATCTACATTGACATTTTGCAATTAAAAACCTAAGCTAAAGCACAACTCCTAGAGAAACCTGATGGAGCTGTTACTGAAACACAGCCGCCTGTGGCAGGAAACACAGTGACTGCTTCGTTGGTGTCCAAAATCTCTGGCAGTATTGAAGAAGCAGCAAAGAACTGGGTATTCTCATGGTGGAGATGGTTAAAGCAATCCCGGAGGCTCAGGAGGCAATTCAGCCTGCTGGAGGGGTACTGCGTATTCGGGATTGGCATTAGTTTTCCCTAAAGAAAGGACAGTGAGATCACCAGCTGCCGTGGGGACCCCGGCTCTCTATTGGAAGGGGTGGCATGTTTGCAACCCCTTCCAATAGCTGGAGCATCCTTTCGGTGCCGGCACAGAACGAGTAACACTGAGGCTGCTTCTTGTGTGCCTGGATCTCTCTGGTGTTGTCTGGCAGTGGAAAGGAACCTCTGCCACCGGCGATAGGAGGTGCCTCTGCCCCTGCCAGCCGCTGTGACGCTGCTCCCAGGACATGATCTGTTTGCTGCTGTCAAGTAGAGAAACTCGGCTCTGTGACCCCAGTACTTGACATGAGATGGGCTCTTAGGAGAGGGAAAACTGAAGAGACTGCTTTTTCCCTTTATTTGCTGGGCAACGGCACCAGGAAAGCAGGCGACATCTCCAGGTAACGCAGGGCTCTGGATCTTCTCATGGTCACCTTTCTCTTTGCTGCAGCGAGCGCCCTTGGGGCTGTTTGCATTTCCATTTCAAGGCTTCCCCTCTGAAAGCAAACGGGAAGGAGAGATTATCATGCAGACTCATAATTCCTCCTGAATTCCTGTCTCTCCTGGCATCATAGAGGCTGAGGCAGGTTAGGAAATGGGAGCCCATGGGATCCTAGGATGTGGTAGTGTTAAAGCTTTTGTTGTAAAAACCTGCTGGCTCCATTGGAGGTGATGAGATTGTTCTGCTTTACATCAGGTGACAATCTGGCATAAGATACATCTGAGGCTTTGGTCACATATGTGTTATCATCGCAATGTTTGGGTGTTGGTTTGGGTTTTCCCCCAAAGAACCTGTACTAACGTCCACCCACCGCAGAGAAACTACAGCCGTTGTGGGAGCTGCCTGGATGAGGGGTACACATCCCTCCATCTGGACCCACTGGTACCACTGTAAACGTTACAGCATGCAATTGCTGCTAAGAAGGCAAAGGGCAGGCAGGTTGGGAACAGGTAGGGTCCTGGCTCGGACGTGTGACCAAAGGAATCCCCCCTCTCTTGGTCCCTGCTCTCCTCTGAGGATGCTGTATTTATCTCAATGTCATTTTCTTTGAGATGTGAGCTGGAACAAATCCGGAGCAGCTGCTCCATCTCTAAGTGTCCTTTAGGGATCCCTTCAGCAGACACTTTGCAGGATATAATGATGACATCCTAACGAGCGCTAATGCACATGTTGTCATCTTTCTGTATTTACACTTCCCACAGGAGGCATCGTTCTGAGAAGGAAAAGTGAGAGATGGAAACTTCCATGCAGGAACTTCGGCATCGGAGCCAGGCTCGGCTGGGGAATCCACCTACCCAAAAAAAGCCATAAGGATCAAGCATGGGACATGTTCATGGCCTTTGCGGTGGATGCTTTTTAGCCACATCACTATACAAACCCTGTAAGGGCTTCCGCAAGCCACAGTTATGGGGGTGTGTGTCTGTGTATAAATAACTGAGAACCTACCAAACGAAGTGAGAGGCAAGTATGTGTGTATGCGTGCTATGCCCTAATATCGCAGTCAAAACTGATAAGGTCATCACTTTGTCCTCTGCTGACTGATCTCATCGGGGGAAGATTGTATCAGACAAATAGTGTATCAAAAGGTTTCTCTCTCCATCTCTCCCTGCACACAGGCTCCACCTTGGCTGCTGCGAGGCCCGGATGGGGAGTGAGGATCCGGCCCCTGTGATCGGTGTAATAAACGGCTCTGCTTGTCGGTGGAAATTTCGCTGGCAAATTTCCGACCCAGATTAAAAAGTAAATTAGATTTCTTCTGGAGGGTTATTTTCAAGGGGTTTGTCTGCTGATGTTCTTGTGCAAGATTGCAGCTTTGCCAAGGGGGGAAGAGAACAAAAGGGGAGGATAAAGACTCCAGGTTGCAATTACTTGACTGAACAGGGTTCTCTGGTGGAAGGCGCCTCATCAGGGAAGTCTCAAATTTGCTTAAAATACAAGGTGCAGTACAACATTTATTTATAATCTGCCTCAAAAACTGTTTCTAAAGCCAGGCAATTGTGGGAGATGAACTGTAAAATGGAACAAATGGAATCAAATCGGGTATTAATACCGGCAGAATGAAATCGTGACAAAAGCGGGTCTGTCAGCAGAGCACAGTTTCTGCTCCGCACAAGCTGCAGGCGAACAGCGTGGGACCGAGCAGTGGCACGAGCGGGAATGCCAGTGGGATGAGGGAGATGGGGATGCCGGAGTGTAGGAATCCCTGGGCATCATCAGGAAGGGGGCAGGGCCTGGGTGCTTGCAGGTGGGTAACAAGTGAGGAGTGAGGCTGCCCTACAGGCAGGTGAAGCTACTTATGTCCCAGCAGCGTGGAGGAGCCCAGCCCCTTAGAGCTGGGTGCAGAATGGTGCTGCTCCTCCAGAGCCTTCTCCAGGGACCCTGGGTGAGTCTCTTGGTCTTTTGTTTCTCCATTTATGCAGCAGAAATGGCTTTGATTTGGTTATTTGATGTATGCCTTTAGCCCGTGTGCTCTCAGGCGCTAGTACTGTCTGTTGTTGGCCTTGCTTGGAAGCTCAAGGAGTGACTGTGGTAGGAAGAAGATAGGGAATAAGTTGGATGTGGAGCTGAGCTGGTTTTTGCCCATGTCCAGCAGCCCTTGCTCCTGTGGTGGTGTGAGAGTTGGTTGTGTGGGTCTTACTCCAGTTTATGGTGTCTCTGTGCTTGTGGAAGGCAAAGTCATTGCTGAGAAACACACCTGGGCTGGAGCTGGGACAGTGTCTTTACACTCAAACATTGAGAAGGCCATTGCCCTGCATAGGCAGGCTTCTGGCTGTGCTTCAGCGTTAGGGGAAACACGTGAATCTGCTGGGTTTGGCACAGGTACGGCCGGAGGCTGCGCAGCTGCTTTAGCTTATAAATACCAGGCAGGTGGCTACTTGGGTGTTTGTTTGGAGTTGTGTGCTTTGGCAGGATGGAAACCGTGCGTACAAACAACCCCTCCGTGTTTGTGAGCCGTGTCTCGGGGGAAAGTGCTTCTGGTGCCTCCTGTGACCCGTGCTCCTCTGCGGCTCAGATGCATTGGAAACCTGAAATGAATAAGGTGACTCCTTGCCCTGGTTCTCACACCACACAGCGGGGCAGTGAGCGGGCAGTGGTTCCAGGATGTGCAGGAGCAATGCGGGTGGCTGTGGGTCTGTGCATGTACCTGGGTATGTAGCTGGGGGCAACATAGCAGTGGCACTTGGTTCTTGCTGCAGAAAGCACCCCCCAATAGGTGGAGTTGGGCAGATGGAGCCCTTGCTGGTACCCACAGTGAAGGATGTGTGGCCATCAGAGCTGGGCTGGCCTGGCCTGGCCTTCCCAAGGCAGGACCCACTCCCAGACACCTTCCAAGCAGTAAAGAGGACAGGGCAATGACCTGCCTGAGGCACAAGCAGTCTCTTCTCTCCCCTTTGGAATGCCGGAGCTCATGGCCAGGCACGAGCCCTGCAGCATCCTGGAAAGCTGAGCTCCCCTTTGCCCCCATCCCCTCCTCACAGCCCCCGGCCGATGGGGCTGAGCAGAGTCTGTGAGCTCAGGAGAAGCTCGGGGCAGGGGGAGGCTCTGTTTCCTGAGGCAGCGCTGTTGGGATAAATCCATGAGCACATGGATCATTCCTGCTGCCTTCTGCCAACCCTGCAAGTCAGTGACAAAGGAGCAGGGGACCTTTCCTGGAGATGAATACAGTGCAAGGGGATCATTAAAGTGACTGTTTTCTCCGCGGCAGCAGCTATCCAAGGCTCCTCTTCCCGCCCTGTCCTTGCATTGGAGCAGGGAGCGAGAGGGGCGGGTGTGTTTGAGAGCGGACGAGCCGGGGGCAGCACCTCCAAGGGGACCCCGGCTCCCTGGTCGCCTCTCATCAGAGGCACTTAGAGAGCCCAGGAGGTCTGCGAGCAACCATCAAAACCCACCACTAATAACAGTCTCATTTCCCTGCTGGGCCGCATCAGCGAGACCTTTCCCATCTCCTTTCTCCCCTTCTGCGTCACAGCAGTGACAGTCCTCAGCTCCAATTTGGTTTCTGGGGTTTTGCCCTGAGCTGCTTTTGTTCTCTCCAAAATGCGAAACCTGTGGAGCGGGTCCGGGCTGTGCCCTGAGCTGCAGCCAACAGCCGCTGCTCCTCTGGAGGAGCTGGGCCACGGCGAGGAAAGGACCGCTCCGGAGCCACCCAGCCTGTGTGTGTTCCCCAGTGCCTTCTGCCTCTGTGTCTCTGTACGGCTCAGTTATGGCCCTTCCATCACTTATCAAAAGACACAGTGTCTCGCCTTGTTTACGAACAATAAATGGTTTATATGAGGCGTGTGAATCATTGCCCTGCACCTTTAGTCTAAAGCCTTATCCAGAGCTGCAACTGAGGGCTCACGTGGATTTCTTGTCTGTAGCAGTAATATCCTTTTAATACACTCAATGAGAAGAAAATGAACCTGCCTTACGCTTAGGAGTGTTCAAACCCATCTCCTCAGTGGGTGAAGGTCACTCTTGGCAGATGGATGCCAGGAGCACGGCCCCGCTGGCTGCCTGGGCTCAGCGCTGCTGCTGGCACCGCGTGTGAAGACGGGCAGGCTGGGACCCACTGGGAGCCAGCACAGCCCGGATGCGGCTCAGCTTCTGGGGCTCCTGTGTGCAGGTTCCCTTCTGTTGTCCCCCAGGTCCCCAGGCATCTCCCAGCCCCATTCAAACACTGGGCTTCAATGAGGCTTTTCCTGTTTCCCAGCAGCAGACGTGTCTCTTCTGATGCTGTTGCACGTTCCTTTCTCTTTTCTTTGTTGCTCTTCCTAGGAGCTTGTGTCCTGGTGATCTATGAGTTGTTTGGAGAAGCAGCAAACACTACTTATGCATTGTATACATGTCCTGTCTGTTCCACTTGATAATGCCATTCTTTAATATGCTCAGCAGTAGCTTTTTGGCTGGCTCTACCCCCTGCTCCCCCAAAGGCTGCCTGGCACGCACTGCGGCCCTTTTCTTCTTCAAATAATTTAGGGGATTTTGTACCTAACTTTGTTTTCCAACATCCTTGTGCACGGAGAAGCAACCAAACAAAGCACAAATCCGCCTCGGTAGCCTGGAGCGGTCCTGTCCCTTCCCTTGCTAAGGGGTAGTGGCTCTGAGGCTTGCCTGGAGATGAAAGCAGGGAAGGGGATGACAGATTAGCACATCTCAAAGTTAACACCGGGCTGTAGTGAGGCGACAGCAGTGCCTTCCCCCAGTGTGACTGCCAAACACCAGGGATGACACAGGCTCTCTCAGAAATGGAGAGCTGTTTGAAGACGGGGGACAAAAGCTTTCTCGGTTCTCTTTTTCCAGCTGAGAGGATCTGGCATCGCCAGTCCGTTTCATGAAAATCTCTCTGACCTCCCCTATTGACAGTCTCAGCTCTCCAAAGCCACAGGAATCGTGGCCTCATCCCTGAACTCAGTTATTTTACCTGTTCTCTCTCCAGATACACTCAATAAAGCACTCGATGTACTGTACTCGGGGCTCTCTGGCTGAGCTCAGTGCATGATGACAGCGTGTTCCTTTTGATTCCCATGCAAACATCTCCACTATTCCTTGCTTTCTGTTTGCTCAGCTCCCGAATTCCACAGAGCAGGACGTGCGTGCCTGTTCTCACATCAGTCTGGCTCAGTGAATGCTGCAGGGGCTCTGCAGGACATGACAATTCCAGGCTGCCTCAGCTATCCCAGGAGTGGGATTTGGGAGGGGGTTTCCCTGATGCTGAGTGTATCCATGGTCTGAGGCTGCGAATGAGTCCTGCATCCCTCCCGACACACTGTCCTCTTCTCTGCTCGACGATGAGCGGGAGAGGAGTACATGATGGATAAGCTTTAAAAAGGAGTCCAGGGTCACAGCTTTGTCTATATAAAGTAAATAATGTGAAGAGCAGAGACCCATCTCCTGCCTGGCGCGCGCAATGAGCGGAGAACGTGCTCTGCCTCGTGATGATGAGCTCGCTCAGGGCCTCAGACCCACCGTAGATGAGAGGTCTGTGGGATGAGTCTCCCCTCTGCTCTGCCTGGGGCAGTGAGACAGTGTCAGTGTAGGGAGCCAGTAATGGGGAGTGACTTAGAGGCTGTAAAGGTGTTTGTGGCTTGCATGGTATTTCCTCCTTTTGCATTTCCAGTTGACAAACGGCTCTGATAGGGCTCCATATGGAAAACTTCCCTAACTCTGAGCAGACGTTGATGCATGAATGAATGATGTGGGGAAGCCCTGCAAGGTTTGGCAAAGAGCGGCGCGCTGCCCAAAGCAGGTGTGCTCCTGCCGGTGGGATGCGGATGGGAGATGCTGCATGGCTGGAAGCCTGCGGCTGCGACGCCAAACGTGCTGAGGCAGCATCCCAGCGCCTCCCTGGGAGCAGCACCCCGGCCGCCTGAGTCAGCAGCCGCAGAGTACAACTTGACCTTGCGTGGAGAGAGATGTCAAACAAATCTCGGTGCTGTCACACGCGGTTTCACACACGCGCGTGCAGCTCCCGCTGATCAATCTCTTGCTTTGGCCTGGCCGCTTGATCCTTTCCCCGGGAGGGATGCGAGGCTGGTGGTGCCACATCCACCTCCCACCTCCTCCCCTCCATCCTGCGAGCCCTGACGTAGAGTGGGGATATAGAGAAGGTTCACTGAGCAGCACCCTGAGGACGATGATCCGATCATACGAGCTCAGGCAATAACATTTAGCAGCATAATTACGCCTTGAAATGTCCTTGGAGAGTCTGCAGGGGCTACAAGAAAACGAGGAGAGCAGAGAAAATGGCTCCTTACCAGGGTAATGCCTTGCATTACCCAGAAGTGACTTCAAAGACATAAGGAGGGGACGGGGAAGTGAGGAAACCCCAGCACATTGGAGTTTCCCATCGTGTCCCCTGCTCCGGGCGCGCGCAGGGGATCTCCGGGGTCAGCTCATTTGGCCACTTCCCCCGTGTTCAGTGTCTAATTGGACAAACTCCATGGCAACGCGGCAGCGCTCTGCTCACCCGACCTCCCCGACCCCCGTGTTAACAGCGCTGCTACCAACGCGCTCGAACCCGGCCCCGCAGCGCTGCGGAACTGCTTCCCGCTCCCAGTTATACAGCCCGGAGGTGAGCTGCGGGAGGAGCCGCGGCTGGCGGGGACCCGCCGGTGGCAGGGGGATGTCTGGGATGGAAGCTGGTCTGTATGCGTGCTCCTTGGTATTTCCAGTGCTGCTGAACCGTACATAAACAGTGAGAGACCCAGCTGAAGTCCTCAACCGCAGTCATTTGGGATCGAACCCTCCCCAGCTTGCTGTCCTGAGCTTTAGGCTGTACACGTAGAGTGGAGAAATTACTTCATATATGCCTTATACCATAAGCACATATTGTTGTGGCCTCATGCAGCAGAAATGAGGCAAAACTGAGTGCCCTGCAAAGCAAGTGCTGTTCTTGAGCTGAACTTGGCCCTCCCCTGTCCCATCTCAGCCCAGACAGTTCGATTGGTGATGTCGTTAAGTGGTGGGAAATGGGTTTGGAATGGGCAGCAATGAGCTGCTTTGACACCAGTGATCCCACCTGCTCCGGCTGTAACAGCTCCTTTAGTGGGACCCGTCCAGGCTATTTTCAGCAAAGGATGGAACTGAAGTGGTGTCAAATGCACAAGGATAAAAGGGTTTGGTTTTTTTTCCTCTTGGGAACACAAACAGATTAATTAAAAAGAAAGAAAGTCTTTGTCCGTTCCTGGATGGGTTTGAGTATGGGAACCTGCAGTGTTTCCTCTAGGGAGAAGCTGTTAGGGTGTGATGTCTGGGTACCCGATGCCGCAGCCACCCCCCGGTGATTTTCTGCACTGGGTCCCCAGATGAGTTTTTGCTTTTATCAGAGATGGGAGCCCAGGAAGGAGGAAAAAGCCTCTTGTAAAAACAAGGGAGGGTGCCGTGAAAGCCATGGAGCCAAGCAAAGCCCATCGGCTTCTGCTCGACCCAGTCCCTGCAGGGCAGCATCCCCAGCCTTTTCCTCAAACCTTCGGCCTCGTGCAGCGTCAGCTGCCTCCTTCCCCCGCTGCTTGGGGCAGGGAGGGGTTTTAATAGGCTTTTTGTGCAAAGACATAATTATACTTCCCTGATTAATGCCGAGGCTGCGCCGAGCGCTCGCCATCGATCTTGGAAACAAACATGTCCATTTGTATTTTAGTCAGCTTTCTTCCATAGAAAGTTCAGGTTGCTTTCCGCTTCTCCCACGTACGTATTGAGGGAGTGATTCTCTCTGCGCCCCTCCTGGGTGTCTTGCAGGTGAGAGCACAGTGTCTGCCTGCACAGCAGTGGCTGCAGTGTAGCTCCTTGGTGCCAAACCACTGCTGTAGGCTCGGAACTGATCCCTATCCGACAGCACTTGGTTTTGGTGTGTTTCCGATGGGAAGAGAAAATTTGCCTCCAAGGGATGCCACATTGTGGAGAGCCCGCTTTCCCTGGGTAACTGCTCCAACAAGTAGAGGCTGCAAAGGGGTGGGAGGCCAGTAAGAAGGTAGAGGCTGAGATGTGTAACCATTAATAACCAGTATTACCCTGAAGAAGGAAGGGAATCCAGTGGCCCCATCACTAGTTACTTTGAGCGTTTCCAATGAGCCCCAGTTCATCTCCCCACAGCTTTCTGTCCCTGCTCTTTCCATCCCCCCTTCCACAGGGAAGGCGCATCCTTCATCCCGGTGCCAACACCGAGTGGCGTTTCCTCTCCCATGCGGCCAGAGCACCATTTCCCTCCCCACAGCAGTGCCCACGTGCCGTTTCAGTGAAGCTCTTTAACTGAATGTTGCGGTGGCATTTCACATGGGGGAAATTGCTCCAGTATTTACTGCTGTTAAATTAATTTCTCAGCAGAGGATTTTAGACTGCTGTAATTCATGAGGATATTTTGGGTCCTGTTTACTGTCTGGTGCTTAAAAAAATTGTCTCAAGCATTTGTTTGCCGAATATAACGCTGTTATTCCATTAGCTTGCTCTCGCAGGAGAGACAGGGGTTCATTAATGTTGATGTGGAGCTTATTGTGTCTCCGAGCTCTCCGAGCGGCGGGTAATTTTTCATAACATATGTGTGGCAATATCCAGGCCCAGAAGGATGAGTGGGAGATGGTTGGAGCCACGTACCCATCCGCACCCTGGAAGACTGTGGCTCTGCGTAGCACCAAGGGGACACGCTTTAAGTCCTCTACTATGGAAGCAGAGGACTCTAGTATATAAGTAGGCTATACTAGAGAAGTAGAGAAGTGCTCCACTGTATATCTAAGTTCTCTGCTATATATATAGGTATATGTATGTACATATATAGTGCAGAAACTCCTTCGTGCCTGGGCAGGGGACTGTGGCCTCTCAAAAGGAAAAATCTCTCTTTTTCTCAAAGAACAGATAGCAAAACACTGTAAGAGACGCAGGCTGAGGTGGGACGGGGAGAGACAGGAATAAAAGGGCTTCCTTTGAAATGTTATGGGTATCTTTTCCTTACTAATGCCTTCCCCTCCAAATGGCTGCGTTCCTGCAGCGGAAATTGGCAGCAATCAGGCTCACAAGCGTTGGGAAGAGATTGACTGGGGCAGATGAAAGAAAACCATTTTCTCCTAAATGCCGGTGCCTGGAGCAAGATAATCTGGTGCTCCCTGACTATGCAGGGCCAGAGCCGGGCAGGCAGCTCCTTTGCTTATGAAACAGAGCAGCCTGGGCAGGGGAGAACCCATTGCTGTGTCCTCTGCTCACCGTGGCCCTGAGGCGTTGTTTTGCCTGTCAAGAATGCAAAGCTCCATCCAGTCCGGTTCCTTCATGTGGGCCAGTGTTTAGCGCAGGGGGTTGATCAACAAAATGATGCTGTTTGGGAGTGCTTCCCTTCTGCTTTGAAGTTGCAATGTGAGGAGGCGGGAAAGGGAGCACCAAAAGCCTGTGAAGATCCAGCCCACCGGACGGCTGCAGCAGAAAACCATAATTATGATCCCCCTGAGAAAAGAGCTTTTCTGTGAGCCCTATCAAAGCCGCATCCTCCAGATGAAAGCCTCGCTTTTCAGTTCCCTCCTTTTCGCACCTCGTTTGTTTTTAAGTTCCATTGTTCCTAAATGAACAAACGGGTTTTGTGCTGCGCCCAAAACACCGCTACAGAACACAGCAACAAGGGATTGCAGCTAATCGGGTTTTGGCCAGATTGGGTTTTCCCTCCCTCTCCCATGTGCAGTAGCCGCCTGGTGAAGCTGTGGGGTCTGGAGAAGGCTGGGGCAGGCAGGGGGAATAGCCTGGGGCGCAGTGCAGGCACCTGGGGAGCCCATCCGGGATGATGGGTGCCCCTGAGCAGAGGGAGCGCATCAGGGGCAGAGCCAGGGCTGCAGCTCACCTGCACCTCGCTGTCCATAGCCCTTCCCAGCACACGCTCCCAGGTGATTCCCAGGTGCGCCTGGAAAATGAGGCCTGGAAGCTTCATTCTCTGTGAATCAATACTTATCTTCAATCTCTTCTGCTCTGGTGAAATGAACTGTGTGGCGGATCAGAGGAGAGTGGGGCGAGCAGCATTCGGAGGGGCTCAGCACGTTGCTGCTCTGTTTGCTGGGAGGCTGAGCAGCACAGCCCAGCATTACTCCTTATGAAATCCATACGTGCTCTGTGCTTACACTTGCTGGAGGCTCCCGGATCCTCAACACCCCCTCCCCTTTTCTGCATGTGGTTTCCTTTGTTTAAACTCATTTTAAGCAGAAGCGCTGGCAGGAGCTGCAGTGCTTGGACCAGTTCTTTGCATCTGGGGATCGGGATATTGCGATGCGCCATCAGGACAAGCAGTGCTGCAGGGGTTCACATCCCAGCCTTGCACACACAGAGCGGTCTCCCTCCTCCTCTTCTTCCCTCCCAAAGCCAAGAGGGAGACAGCAGTTGGAGAGGGATGGCAGCGCTGTGTCCTGGCTGGCATGTCTGGAGCTGACACTGCTCCTGCCTAGTTTGGTTGGTGATATCTGGAGAAGGAACACATCCAGACCTCTGCTAGTGGTGGGCAGTGCTGCTGGCAAGGCAGCGGAGCAGGAACGTACGATTGTGCCTTCAGAAAGTGGTGTTCTTAGAAAAAGCAGTGCTTTGGCTTCTTTCTGTTTGCTTTAGTGTCGTGGGTGAACGCTGGGGTTGATCTTCGTCCCTGCTCGCACACGATGCTGCTCACTGCACTGTGTGGACGTGCCCCATAAAGATGTGAAGGGAAAGCACTTGTTTCCCTCCACGTGCAGCTCCCACCCTCCCAAAAGCAGCCTTGGCAAGGGGGGGATGGCGTGAGAAAAGAAACTGGGCTGTGAAATTCATCATTTGGGTCTGGAGATAAATTGCTCGATAGGTAGAGATAACTTTATAGGGTGAGCTCTTGCCTAGCGATAACACAGCTATAGTCTCTATTCTTTTGAGCTTGGGGGGAAATGTGCCTTGTCCTGTGTGTCTGGTGCCTTGCACAAAGGGCTGTTCAGTACCCAGGGCCTCTTGGCAG
Organism: Amazona ochrocephala; assembly: GCA_039720435.1. Lineage (NCBI taxonomy): Eukaryota > Metazoa > Chordata > Aves > Psittaciformes > Psittacidae > Amazona > Amazona ochrocephala. The sequence goes on from CM077895.1 coordinate 7,869,124, forward strand.
TGTGAAAATACAAAGAGTAAACAGCAGTAGACACCCAAAGCTCCATCCGATGCCTTTCCAATCCCCCTCCCCGTGCCTGGAAAGGCGCAGCTGCACAGAAATGTCTTCCCCAGCAGGCTCTATCGTGTTGAGGGGCACAAGCTGCAGACCTGGAGGCCGGAGTTGCTTTTGTCTTTGGAGTTTCTTCTTGGTGGTGGTGTTTATCCTGTTGCAGTGTGCTCACTGCTGGCATCTCCTGGGCTCTGCAGGCACAGAGGCTGTGACACGCACACGGGGTGCCCAAACACCTCCGAGCCACAAAAGAACTGTCTCCAGCTCTCTCTTTCATTTCTCCTTGGATGTGCCTTATTTAAGGAATGAAAGTTGCTTGTACCTGCTGTTTGCTTAGAGGGAGTAACAATTTAAAACAAGCAGGCAGACAAAAAGCTCCAGGGGCCTCGTAGCTAATTAGTCTTACAGTGACAAACGATGACCACCCATCGGTACAATATAATCGCCCTCCAGTAATGAATTAACTGGTGCAGCAGGCTTTGTAGTGCCAGGCTTCGGTGAGGGGAGCCAGGGCTCTTCCTTCCCGAAGGGAACTGGAACATTTGCAGCGGGGTATTTGCAGGTCCAACCCTTTGCTCACAAACCTTGCTCCAGACCCTGCACTGGCTCTGTTGCCCTTCTCTGGACCTGCTCCAGCACCTCAATGTCTCTCTTGTAGTGAGGAGCCCAGAACCAAGCTCAGGATTTGAGGTGATGCCTTGCTGAGGATGATCACTGCCCTCATCCTGCTGGCCACAGCATTTCTGATACCAGCCAGGGTGCTCTTGGCCTTCTTGGCCACCTGGGCACACTGCAGCTCGTGTTCAGCTGGCGATCAACTGGTAATGGTCTCATTTGAATTTTATCTGCCCCATATAATTTAATAGTTTCACTGGAATGTGCTCTTCACATTGTCACAACATAGGGATGTTTGGGAAGGCTGCAGAGGTGGTTTAATTAGCAAAGCTGCTGGGGAGGGCATTCTGCAGGATCTTCCTCCTATTCCTTCTCCTAATGCTCTGTAATTTGTGTCAGCCAAGGACCACATAAGCTTTGTCGCACATAACAAACAGAGGGGGTTCAAAGCCAGCGTTCAGCTTAGCTTCAAAGGACACGGGGAAGGGAGGTCGCCGCGGGCAGTTTATTAGATGTCATTTTCTGTACCGTCCCATGAAAACACATCTATAAGGGAGAGCGGAGCAGAGCCATCCCACAGTGCTGAGCTGGGCATCACCATCGAGCAGCCAGGATGCAGGGGCAGGAGGGGACTCAGCGTGCTGAGTGATGCCAGATTCCCAAGGGGGGGTCTCGAGTGGTTCCCCGGCAGCAGCAGTGCTGTGAAGGGCTGCGCTCATGTCCTCCGCACAGCAAAACCCACCTGTGCGTTCGCAAGGGAGTCCTGCGGCAGCTCTGCTCGAGCTTTCCGCCTGTCTGTCCGTCTTGCATCCGAGGAGCTCAATGCACCGCTCACCGTCTGGCTGAGCGCCCAGGGCAGCCGATGGGAAGATTTCCACTGGCTTCAGTCTGGCTTGGATCAGATCCAGGGGTGGGAGCGGGATGAAGACATCGGCTCGCTCCCTGAACTGGCTGGGTGATGGCCATGCCTCCTGGCATTCCGTCCTGCTCAAAGCCATCCTGGCTTCTTGGCTCAAGAAGGTGCCACGTCCCTCATGGAGAGCTAAAAGCCACACAGCGGCCATGCTGCAGAAAGCCTCCATGTCTGCCCTGCAGGATGGACCTGCTTTGGAGCCGGGGTTATCCATGTGCAAGCGTTTCCAGCAAAGCAGCCTGCTCCTTACATAAATAACGCAGGGGACAAGGTTTTGTTGCTGCACTGGTGGGCAAAACAAATTCAGATTAACTTTCCCTCTTCTTTCTTTCTTTCCCTGAATCTGAGAGAGAGAAACAGCGCTGATTGCAGTCCTACCAAATTAGTGCTGCAGCTCAGGCTTTAAGTGGTCAGTTATGATCAGCAACAGAACACTGGCCTCAGCCATGAGCTCGAGGTGCTTTGTTTCTGATGCTTTCCTGCAGGGCACGCTCCAAACGCAGGCAGTGATGGGAAGAGGTGTGAAGGTTCCCGGTGGGGCTGAGGGGCCCGCACATTGAATTGGGAAAGATACCAAGGGTAGGGGGGGCAGGGATGAGGAGCCAGGCACTGGGAGTGCCTGGCTGAGGGTGGTGGAGTCTTCTGCAGCAGGGTCCTGGGTGATGAGCAGTGAAGAGCGGGGATCCCAGAGGTCCCTGGGCACATGAGCTGCTCTGCTCCATCCAGCCAACAGAGGCTTTCTGTTCCCGGTGGGTTTGGGACCCCTGCGGCAGCCCTACCCGGAGCAGGCAGGCAAACCTTTGGTATTGAAAGGGAAACCCGTTGGGAAAACAGGAGAACAGGGGGATGCGGGGCTGGGCTCTTGGGCCAGCTTGAGTGAGCACAGGCCAATTAGGTTTCGGACTGACCTCGTGCCAGATTCACTGGGTTCCAGCGGATTCGTTTCTGCCGGGGACTTGTGAGAATGGAGCATGTCTGCATTGAAAGAGAGAAAAGTATTCCCACAAACTATTGAGGATTTACCCCCCATGGCTCTGCTTTCATGCCCACTGCTTCCTCCAGGAGCTGGTTCACATGAAAGGCTCCTCGGAGCTGCTGCTCCGGGCTCGTCCTCTGTTTGCCCCTTGCAAATTGGGAAGTCTTCCGGAAGAATGCCAAGCTGAAACCTCTCTATTCCATGCAATCTGGCTCCTCTCAGTTAAAGGGGGTTTACAGAAGGTTGTATTCCTAAGGAAAATGGTTCCGTTGCTTGCGCTAACAGACGGGAGTCGCTTTTGATGGAGGATGTCATTCGACGAGTCCCAGCTGTCAGTCAGACCCAGAGCATAGAGCCCTCAGGACCTGCCACCCTGTGCCGACGCCACCCTTGTTTATGGGCAACCGTCACCCTTGTAGCTTTGATCCCTGATCAAGGCAAAAAGCAGAGGAAAACCTCAGGTTCTGAAGGGCATATCTTAAAGATTGCAGAGAGACGTCTAGTTATGTAGATATAAAATATGAATTTTAATGCGAGGCATTAACATGAGCTCTTTTAGGAATAACTACAGGACTTCATGATGAACGTATTAGAGCACTGCTTCAGCACAGGTGCCTGCCAGTCTTCATAAATCAGCTCCAACAAGTTAATTCTTCATAAAGGAGGATGGATTTGAATCTCGGGGACGGATGAATGGGTACATAATAAAAGAAGCAGCATAACTTAGAGGCAGGTGGGAAGAGTAGGGCAGCATCAGATGACAAAGAGATGAGGAAGACGTTTAGGAGTCATCCTCTAAACCCCAGCAAGAAGCGGTAGATGGCAAGGAGAGCACTGACCTTTTGCTTGTTTTGTGATAGTTTCCAGAGGTGCCTGGGTCTACTCGGTGCCCTTAGAGGCACAGGGATGCTCCTCATCCCATGCATGGGGGCAGCATGTCGCTTCTGATCCGAAGGCTGGTGTTGCCTTGGAGAGCAGGGTGGGGTGATGCTGCCTTGCATGCCCTCATCTGTCAACGTTGATCGAGGCGTGCTGCGTGGGGATGCTTCTCATCCTAAAGCCTGTTCAGAAGGCAGCTGAGATGTTTCCCCTTGAACAGAGCTCGCTGCCGAGCCAGGCTGCTTTCTATTTGTTGTTGATTTTATTGATGTTATTGACTTTTTCATGGGGCACTTTGGGGACGTTTGCATGGTAGCGTGTGCAGGCGCTACAAATTGCTTGGTGTTACACAGTGTTTAACTCACGCTCTGCACCGGCGAGAGGCACACATTTTTATTAAGAGCCAGTTGTAGTCATTGCTTTTGGTTTTATGATAAAATATATAACACAGCCATCACCGCTGCCATCCCGCTGTGGCCACCGGAGAAGGCAAAGTAATGGCGTGTCACATCAGCGCTTCCCAGGCAGTAACAGAGGTATATAGAGCATGGACTCATTGCAAAGAGCCTTCCGAGCTGTGTAACAGCATCCCAGTGGATAGGCAATGTAAGGGGGTATCAGCCCATCCCACCTGGGACGTGGGAGGTGTGTGTCCTCTGGCCACCAGAAGCACGGTGTATTGCATGCGGAGGGGGGTAAGACGCAGCTGGCTGTGGCTGCAGCCCCTCCCGAGGCGCTGCTTCATGTCCTTGCTGCTCTGCCCTCCGCAGCTCTGCCATTCGCTTCTCCCGCGCAGCTGGTAGCGTCGTGCCGAGGGGTTTGACAAGAGGTTTTATAGATTGAGCTCTGGAAATGTGATGTTAACACAGCAGCATGCACAAACACCATAAATATTTCAGTAGGTGGGTGAGGACAGGGAGAATGGGCCTTTGGGTTTTTTCTCCCTCCCGGTAAAGAGAACAGGACGCTTGTTTTCTATTCCGAGACTCGCCGCCTGCCTGAGACAGTAATATTTTAAAGTTGATTGGATCTTAACACTGTAAGAGGTCCCCGGTGGCCTGACTTTAGCTGGCATTATCAGCTCAGCCATTGTCTCGTGAAGCAATCTCCTCTTGAACCATCCTGTGCTCCCTCATCCTTTAAAGGCGTGCAGCTCGGAAACGGCTCGGTTCTCTCCGGCTAAGGCTGCGGATGGTGGTGGTGAGGAATGAAGATGAATATCAGCGTGCCTGTGACCTTGGCAGCAGCCAGCCTTGTCCTTGGGGCTCAGAGCACCTCCCAAGGTCTCTGTTTGGTTTTCTTTATTCGCCGGGGACGGGTTGACAGCCCCATCCTTCAGGGTGAAAAACACTCCGAAGGGGGAGAACTGGAGGGGGGGTGATGGAGCGGGTGAAGTCCCGAAGCACACGTGGGGCCAGCTGGACCATGCTGTTACAAGCACAGGGTATCGAGGGGATGCCAGCAGCCTGCTGATGGGGAGCGCTGTTATTCTTGCACCGCTGTCTGTCATGGGTAAGGGCCAGCATCGAGGTGTATCCCCTTTAAATGTTGTGGGACACTGTATTGCCGCTGCTCTTGCTGTTGTGATGGAATTAAACCTGGTCCCGTTGTTGAGAGGAGAAAGGAGAAGGCCCTGGAGGTGGGTGAGATGTGAGCCCAGAGCTTCAGACAAGAAAGATGTTTTCAGGCTTTGGGAGACAGAGCTTGGCTTGTCCCCCCCTGCAGTTAAGTGTGGTTCACACGCTGAAACGGTAATGGTGGTTTTCAGAAAGCAGGGATTGACGGCTCTGGAAAAGTCTGGGCTCATCCCAGTCCCTGTGTTGAAAAACGGCTGGAAAAAGAGAAGAAACGGGGTGAGACGTGCCGAGGGGATTGGCTGAGGGAGCACTTGTCTTCACCCCGGTTACCGGCGGAGATGGGGGTTCTGGCAGCACGGGCTCTTGAGCAGAACAGGGAGAGGCAGAACCGTACCTTGTGCTTAGCAGTGGGAGTTGGACAAGCTCAGGTGAGAAATGTGGGGCAGATTCCTAGCGGCGCGGTCGTAAAACATGAGAACAGTTCACCTGGGGATGGCTTCTTGGAGTCTTTAAATCAATACCAGGTATCCAGGCACACGTTTCTGAAGGCTGCCTTCCCCTTTGCTGCATTAACTCTGCTCCTAATCCGCTCTTTTGTTTCCTTTTGGGTTTTGATATAAAAACCCTACTGGTTGGTTGGCCTTTGCAGCGAATCTTCCCTTTGGTTTGCGTCTGAGCCCTGTGAAACCGGGACTGTGTGTCTGCAGTTTCCATTATCGGCTTTAAATAATTCTTCCAAAGTGCCCTCTCATACAAAATGAGCCCCGTACTTCTGTGCCTGTGGTAGCTAGGAGACTGGCAGCATCTCTGCTCCGGGTGATTATCCGAAGCAGTTGTCATGTTATTCTCATCACTAATGGTATATAATTATGTATTAAGGCTCTCCCCAGGTAGAGCATCTCAGGGCAATTACAGCACAGAGCAGAGGACACGATGAAGAGCCCAGGCCAAGCGACTTTGTTCCTCCGGAAAGGGAAATAATTGTTCCAAAACATATTGTTTGCATTTTTGCTGCCTGGCATTAAAGGGGATCCATTAGAGAGAGATGATCTTCTAGAAAGACCTCGGCTGAGCTTCTCTGAGAGCTGAGCTGCTGTAGGCTTGGCTTGGCTGCAGGAACCTTCTACTGGGTGTGTATCTGTGTGTTTAAATGAATTCCCATGGGATGCTGTTGATGCCCCGCACCTGGGGTGAGCCGGGAACAGTGGAGGTGTCACCTCGCTGAAGGAGGGTTGGTGATGGGTGGGCGCATATGGAGGAAGCAGGGGAGAAGGTGGGAATGATGATGCCTAGCATGTGGGAATTGGAGCAGTGGGATGCTTGCCTTCTCCATGGCATGGGCCTGGGCTCATGCAGGCACCTCCACAGCACAGGGATGCAGCCAGGGCTCCTCTGTCCTCCTCCCCTTTGCAAACGAGGAGGAAAACAATCCCTGTTCTTGCAGCAGCTTCTCATTCCGTTTTGAAGCTATAAGGGGATTGTATCTGGGAAGACAATATGTACCTTTAGTACCTCCCTTTCCACCTGTGCCGCCTTAAAATAGCCATCCAAGGGGAACCCGTGAGCTCTGAGTGGTGGTTCTGCCCTGGCTCCATTGCCCTGCTCCCTGGACAGAGCCGCTTTCCTTCCTTCCCTCTCCCTCCCCTCGCAGCTCCGCCGCTCTCTGTCTTCGGGAGACACCACCAGACCAAACGCAGCAACAGCGGCTCCATGTGTCAGGGAGCCTGCCCTCGGGAGAGCCGGCTCGGGGCTGGTTTGGGGGCTGTGCTGGGCTCAGGGCTTGCTTTGGGGCTGTGTCCCTAGGCAGAGATTGGAGCATCAAAACTCTTGTGGGGGAAACAGGAGGGTGTTCGTGGATGCGCTTTGCAGTTAAACCTCGCAGCCTGTGCGCCTCCAGGCTGAAGGGGCAGTGGTAGGGAGGAGAGGCCCACAGCAATCCCAGCCCACCGCTTCCCAGCAAACAATGGCAGCATCAGGCTGTGATGTGCCACAAGCCAAGGGGAGCTCCCATCCGATTCACACGGCATGGATTGCACCGGCAAACCAAAGCCTTCATCTCCTGGTTCTCTCCCCTTCCCGGGCTGCAAGGGGGCCGGTTCTGGCATCCCAGCACGGGCTTTGGCAGCGCTGGGGACCGAAAGCCTTGTTCTGCACTGTTATCAGAAGCAGTTCTGTTCCGACTGAAGGGAACAACGCGAACGGGAGCCATGGAGCGCTGGCTGGCGATGAAAGTTCCTCTGAGTGACAGAGATTTGCTTCAAAGGGGCCTGTGAAGAGGTTCCGCTTTACTTCTGGGGAGGAAAGTGCTGCGTAACCTAATTAATACGTGCAAACAGATGTACACACACACACACATCCCCTAAAGCCCACAGAGCACGGGGGCACTGCAGAGAAACGGCAGCATCCTGGTGGTGCTGCGGCCCCGGCAGTTCAGACTTCTGCACCGAAGTCGTGTTGCTGCCAAAGGGAAAGGAAGTGCAGTTTTATTTGTAGCTTGGCTATCCAGAGGCAAAGAGGAAGGAGTGTGTAGCAGTGGAAGGAGTAGATGAGGACCCTGGAGATCTCGGCTCCGTTCTCGGCTCCTCTGCCAATTCCCCATGCGACCTTAAGCAGGTCACTTCATCTCTCTGCGCTTCATTTCCCTTCTGCGAAGTCTGGGGAGCGCGATCCTCCCTCCGGTCTCGTCTGCCTGGGTCGGGAGCACACGTTCTTTCACTTGGTTTGCTTTGATTCCGGTGCAGCGCACGGAGCTGGTGCAGTGCGGAGAGAAGCGGTGGCCGGGCAAGTTGCAGGAAGACATCACTTGTGCCTTCATGCAGGCTGTGCTTCCATTGCAAAGTAGAGTCGTGCCGAGGAAAGGCTTTGTTTTTCACTCAGTAAAACATCGCATTGGGTTAGAGTCGGGTGCAGTGTCTGCTTCCTGCAGCCTGATCTGCACTGGCAGTCATTTCTGTGCTTCCCTCTCCTTCACCTATCACTGCAAACATTGGCTTTAGAGGAGGAGGGAGGCTCAGCCCTGGTGAATCCTGCCTCACTGTGGGGCGTCATTGGAAGTCCTTGGGAAACTCTTATCCCATGGTGTGCTGTGGCTGGCCCCAGGGAGGGACCATGGCCTCGAGCAGCACTGCTTGCGGGGCACCGGCACCCTGGGCTGCGCTGTGCATGGGGACCTGCTCAGAAGCAGGGATTCCTGTCGCAGCCCAGGCACAGCTTTGGGGTCTGTGGGGAGAACATTTGCAATGGGCAGGCGTCTCGTACTGGGAGTGTTGAAGGTTTTGCACATGAATCATTCATTTGCTGTCGGCCTTTTGGAGTCGTCAAAATAATCTCTCTGTCGGGCTCTATCCCACCATTACCACGTCCGGCTGCTTGTGCCCATTTATTCCCTTTTCCCCCAGTGGTGCTGGGGAGGGATCTGTCCGACTGTCACCTCTCCCTCCCCACCTCCCTTGGCACTTGGTGGACAGTCGGCATCCCGCACACTGCACTGAGCTCCTTCAGCACAACACCTAAAGCATCGCTTCAGCACCCCGCAATTCCCAGCCGTTTGGCTCCCATCCATTCCTGAGGGGCAGGAAGAGGCAGCTCTGCCTGTGGAAGCAGCGGTTCCCTTATGCCCGGAGGAGGCTCCATCCTCCTCAGAAGGTTCCTCCTCGCCATGACCCATGTTTTTCCCTCTGCTCTCCCTTCCCTCTGCCTGTGCCGGCTGTTCCGTGGGCAGGATTGCCCCAGGCAGGCCGGGCTGGCCTGTCCTCACAGCACAGTGGTTTGTGACAAGTTGTGTTTTACGGAATGCCGGTGGGGTAATTGTGCACGTCCTTGTTTTGTCATGTAGGGCACTTAAAGTGTCACGCAGATTTCACCATCCTAAAAGCTCATCTGTCAGCACCAGTGAGTTGTTCCAGTAAAAGGGTATCATCAACTGCTGCAGGAGGGAAAAACACACGAGAAAGGACCGGCATGAAGGGTTTCTGTTCCAGCCTCCCTGCAGCCGCCGACCTTGAGCCTGTGCAGCAGCACCCGGTGCCAGCGCTGGCTGCGGCAGCGTCCCCGTCCCCTGAGCATGCAGATGGGGGGTTTGTACCCAGGTGCGACAGAGCGGATGGGTGGACAGACTGAGAGGTGCAAGGAGGGGAAAAAGAGGCTTGTGGGTGGGTGGGTGGGTGGATGGATGGATGGATGGATGGATGGATGGATGGATGGACAGATAACTGGTTGCTTTCTCTGCTGTTACGGGAATCTCAACCACCGTGTGCCTGGACAGAGGCATCCATGTGGAAAAGTCTCCAGCCTCGCACTGCAGGGACTCGTGTCCTGAACAGCGAACCAGAAAAGAAACTCACCTTGTGCAGTGAACAGGTTTTAATGTGCTGGTAACCATCTTTATGCGGCTTTCTGGCCAGGGGGGTGGTTTACATGGGCACTGAATGGCTTTCACCTCAGTACGTGACTGCTGCGCAGCACTTGTTTCCTTTGGAAACCCATTGGCAGAGCAGAGCATACAAAAATGTCGTATAGGCGTGCATGAAACGCTTGTTCCAAGCACAGAGGCAAATAAAGGAGCTGATGAGATGGATCGGGAGCCCAAGGGCACATCGAGCAGGAGGAATCGGAGGGAAACCACGCAAGTGCTGGTTGTGACTTGTGGTCAAAATGGAATCATTTTCCCTTTCCTTTCGATCAGGGCTCCCGCAGCTGCCCTGTGGTCCGAGGGCTTTGGCCACCAGCCTGTATCCATCTGTGTCCTCCCCAGTGCCGTGATAGCTCTGAACGGCATCGCGAGGCTCTTTGCTTTGCCTGTGCCATTTCCCCATTCCCTCATGGAGAAAGCTGTGAAGGAAAACACTCCTTCCTGGTGTCAGTGCTGCTCCAGAGTGGTCGTGTGTGAGGAGGGCAGGGATGCTGCCACTGACATGGTCAGAGAGATGGTGTGGGAATTGTAAGTGGGATTTTAAGCTGTGCTAAGACCTCCTGCAGGGTTTGGAGCCAGTCAGCAACTGTTCTGGTTGTCTGTGTGGGTTGCTTTGGGTTTGGGGTATTTTTGCCAGATATATTTAACGAGAGCTTGATAGAGCGTGGGGAAAACGCTGATTTAGGGCTGGAAAAGGGAAGCACGCAGTATTTGCCAGGAAAGCAGCTTATTTATCAGTCAGCCTCCTCCCTGGGGCAGGCTGCATCGGGGTTACTGGTGGTGCTCAACTGTGGGATGGTGCTTCTGGTGCACCAGGGTGTGTGCTCCAGCCGAAGCAGTTGTGTGTTCAGGGTGAGAATGGCTCAAACCCTGGTCGGGATAAGCACTGCAGCCTGTTAGCTTGCTCTGGAATTGCACCAGTGATCTGTGGTTACATTATTAATGTAGTATTAAAAGAACTTGGGGCCTCTGAGCAAATTCCTGTTTCAAATAAATAATTACTGGAGCCAAGATAATGTATTAAATTAAATTGAAAAACCCAGGCACGCTCTGTGTTTGCCTTCAGGTGATTCTGCTTTTTTAACTACCATGTCCGCATATCCACTGTTACTCGCATCACCATTCCCAGGGGCTGCGGGCGGGCTGGAATGCCGATGCGGCCACAGCCTGGGTACCACGTTGCTAGGTGAGGTCCAGGATGGGCATGGGATGTGGGACAGCGTGGAAAGCTTTGCTCTGGAAGGTGTCCTCATGGCAGCGTGGGCAAGGCTTTGTTGTATGTTGTGGTTGGTTTTTCATGAGTGAGGCCATTTCAATCAGTTGGTAATGTTCATAAAGCGCTTTGATGAAGTGAATCCCGAGCCTGGTGCAGGACAGGGCTCCGCTGCAGCTCACAAGTGGCACCCGCTTTGGTGGGGTTTATCTCCGCTTTGCCAAGCGTGTGACAAATTAGGACTAAATCAGAACCTCAAACGATGCCGGTGTGTAGAAACAGGGATGTTACTGTAGGAAACAGATAAAAATCCCTCACGCAGCACCATGGCTTCAGAAGCAGAATAAACAACGTTTAAAAATGGATAAACACAGATGGCAGATTTCCCTAAAAAAAGAAGTGTTTTGAGAAAAATAAAAGCCCCTTAAAAAGGAATAAAATATGAAAAGGAGGAGAAGTGGGTCAGGAAGGAGCCGTCAAAGGAAAGGGGGAAACTAACAGAACGGAAATCAAAGACAAAGCGGATCCCGCTGGCGCGTGGCTCCAGGCAGCTTCCTGCCGCGTGAAACGCGTGTCCTTGGTCTCATCCAGCTCCCTTCTGGTGGGCATTAGAGAGCCACAGAGATGCACCGTGGGCGTCTACACAGGCACTGGCTGTGGCCGATAACCCCTCACAGTGTATGGGCATGAGGAGGGCTGGAGGCTGCTGGAGATGCCCCTTGGAGCCGCCCGGCCAGAGGGGTCTGAGCCCTCCTGCAGGTACCAGTGTGCAGGAAGTAAGGGAACCACATTTGAACTTCCCACTCACCCAGCAGCATCGGTGGCAGAGGAGAGGGACGTTTCAGACTCATTTATTTGCCCCATTAACCATTTTAATGGCCTCTCTCCGCTAACAACCGTTCCCATGGTTAGAAGAGCAGGTGTTCAAATAATCAGAGTGATTGAGAAGCCTCGGATGGTCATTATTATTAATACCCATAATAAAAGCAAACGAGGGAGACGTACACCCTGCGTGCGCTTTGATACCCTTTTGGTTCATAGCCTGGCAGCACTTCCCCTGAGGTGGCTGGTGGCAGGTTGGTGGTAGCAGTGACCAATGGTGCACTGCAGCAGGGAGCCGGGGGATCTCCTCCAGCAAATGCCTCCCCAAAAGCAGCGTGGGGCTTTGAGTTTTTCTGTCCGCTGTGCTGTTGGCTAAAACTGACACTGTTTAGGAAGGGCAGGATGTGTTTGATGGCCAGACCTGAGGGCTGACGTTGCGGATCTGCAAGACTCACTTATTGCTGGCGATGGGGAGTCTTTTAGGCAGCATTTTTGGTGGTATGAGAGGCTGTGGTGATATTGGTAACAGGAGGGAAAACCTGCCCATGTCCCACCAGGGACAGATCACAGCCTGCACAGCACCTCGGAGGCTGTCATAGTGTATGTAGGAGTGTACGTACTAACCCATGTAGGAACATCCGTCTGAAAACACTGAGCACACAAGAAGCTTCACTGGGCACATAAATACTCCCATTAAATCGATGTGCCCCCTTGGGTGCTTCATGTGAAGCTTGCAGTGTTCGGAAAGCTTTTAGCCTGTTCACTCGCAGTGCTGAGGGGGCAATGGCAATACCAGGCACCAGAGAGGGAACTGGAAAGGGGAAAAGGGAAATGTTGGTGTTGGGGGTTTGCTTAATGTCCTTCAGCAATTAACAGTGAGAAGGGACGGCCAGCCACGTTGTGACCTGCCCTCTAACAGTGCTCGTGGCGATGCTGCCCATGCTTTCATCCATGGAGGAGGAAAACCCCTTCTTGTCCTTAGCAAAGAGCTCAGTCTGCAGAACGAAAATGCCCTCCCAGAGCATTTTCTTTTGTCAAGCTACCAAACGCCAGTTCACCCAGTTACAGTGAGTGCAAAACCAAGGCTGCACAAGTACACCATCTTTCAACAGAACTCTATTTTAATTGTGTTGGGAAAGACTGCATCTAAAACGGAGCAACAAGGAGGACCAAGCTGTGTGCTTTACCTAGGAGACAGACAAGGGCACTGCTGAGGCTTGCACACATGGACTCCATCCTCCAACAGAAAAGCAGAGGTAACTTGGGCTTCCACCTGCACGTTAACAGCTGATAAGAAATAAGGTAAGGAACGGGTGCAGCTTCTCAAGAGGCTGGCAAACAGAAAAGAACTGGGAGATGCTTCTAAGCATGTGCTACGGGCTGCAGGGCAAGGCGAGCGATCAACTGGCGCTCCTCTCGCTTTCTCCATTCTCTATCAGCTTCCTTTTCTTTTCATCCGTTTTCCTCTTGAAGATGCTATCTCTGTAGAACTGAAGTTCTTTGATGCTTTCCCTGATGTCATCCAGTGCCCTGAAAGAGAATTGAGACGGGTCATCTCCAGCTACGTCTTGGTTGTGGCTGTAACAGACCCAGCTCTGACAGGCAGGGATTGCACCTCCATTGGAAATCGAAACAGCCCTCGCAGTCTCGGCTACATGGAGAGCAATAAAAGTCCAGCAGCACTGACAGGAACACACGGCTTATTAGTTCCTGGCACCATGGGACATGGAAGCTCCCAAAAGCCAACAGGTTCTACAGCTTCCACTATTAAAAGCAATTCAATCTAAAACAAGAGATGGGGGCCCTGGAGACCTGCTCCAGCTCCAGCTTTGTCCTGCTCCACCAGACAGCGAGGACCATACGAAGCAGTGATCTCGCTGTGCAGCACAGACACCCACCTGCCACTTCAACGGAGACCACTACAACAGTCCTTCCTCCTTTCCTTGTACCAGATCCCCCTCGCCTGCCCAGCACCACTGTGCCAGAGCAGAGTGGCAAAGGTTCCGTGACTCCTTCCCACTGCCCCTTAGGACAGTCAAGGCTCCAAGCACCAAACAGCATCCTAACACGTGATGAATTCCTGAAACTGTTTGAATAATCCCTTTCCCTACACTAACCAGGCTTTGGACAGGAGAATACAAACACATGATGGGGAGCAGCAGGACCGCTGCCTGTGTTGGAAGCAGTGTGCCTGGAACGCCCATGTTCTGCTCGTGAAGAGCACAGTGCCTGCACAACTCCAGTACAGACAGAAGCAGCAACCTCACCTGTGAGAAGCCGCCTTCTTTGGTGCAAACTCGTATTCTTCTGGATACCAGCGTCTGTAAGTGGGGAAAAAGGGAACCGGGATTCAAAAACACGTCAAGTGGCTGCTGTGGGCTTGTTGCCATTGCAAACCCCAGCACACACCACTCAGAGCAGCTCAGGGCTCATCCTGTGCCCCCACCAGAGGAGAACAAACAGGAGGAGGAGGCTGGCAGCAGCCCTCCTGCCCCTGCAGCCCTTAACCTTATCTAAGAAGAGCACCATTAGCACCACATTAACATGCTTCCCTGGATCATCCCTCACAGGATTGGTTCTTGCAGGGAACACTGACCTGCAAAGTTCTTTGACAGTGCTCACGTCGATGATCCGGTAATGAAGATGCCTCATGAACTGTGGCATGTATTTGTCAAGGAATTTCTTATCTGCGTGCACAGAGTTACCTGCAGAGACACAAAACAAGATGTTACCTCAACGATGTTGCAAAGCTCCTGCAAACGACACCTAAGGAGAAGGGCTGAGTGAGCTGGGCAGAGATGTGGGTAGGACAAGCTAGTCCCAAGCAGCTTGTTTAGCCCTTTATCTAGCAAATATGATTGCAAAGGTTTGTCAGATTTTCTCTGTGGGATCCGGCATGGTGTAAATACTTAATCCCCCTATAACAATTCCAATTGCTCCTACCATTTCTGTCACACAGGTAAGTATCCAAGTATTTACCTGTGTTACCAGTATTTACACAAGCATCAGCTTTTCTGCTAAGGGAAAATGGGCCCTGGTATTTTCTCTTACCACCAGTCCCAAGACTGTATGTGAATGGCTGGAATGTTGTGGCAGGACAATGGGAAGATCTGTATTTGATGTCTGGTTCCATGCACAGCGAGGAGAAGGCTCCTTTGGGTTGCTGCTGGGATTCTATGGTTGGAGGTGGCTGTCAGCAGTTAGGCTACTTGCCTCAATTGCAAGCGTACACAGAAATGTTAATGCACAAAAGAACTGAAACTGCAATGATGTGCAACAGCCGCTTTAGGGAGTCTGCATAACGGGTGATGCTCTGTCTGCGCCCCTCCTTACTGAGCAGGATTTGATCTGCCTGCACACACACCAGCACTGCTATGCTGTGGGTAAGACAGAACACACGTACCTGCGAGGGGACAGACGCCCGGCGGGGTCTGCTGCCGCACGAAGGACAGGAACTCGTACTCTGCCTGCTGCAGGGAGATCTTACTCTCCTTCACAGCCTTAGTAAGGCCAGACTGCAAGAAAGAGCCAGGTGTCATCAACCGCAAACACAGGAAAACACTCCCAGAAAGTAAAAGTCAACAGGAGTCAAGGCGGCTGTGGCACAGGCCTCACAACACTGCCACTGCTGGGGTTGGGGCTTCTCTGTTTCTGGGTGCTGTAATTTCTGGGGGTGCTTCGCCATTACTGAGACACTACAGAGGCCTCGTGTATCCGCCTGCACCTGGGTGACCCAGCCGAGTGTTCTGCTTCTCCCTGCTCCAGGAGCAGCACTCACCTGCCCCAGCACAGCGCAGAGATATAAAGCAACAGAAAGAATCGGGATCCTGCTCAAGTGTTTACCAAGAGTCCCATAAACCAGGAACGTTCCCTCCCCCTTTTCCCACCAGTTAAATGTCAAACCTGCTGCACGCGCTCGCAGTGATTTATTTCCATCTGGCTGCGCTATATATTTCCCCGTCTGCGCCGCAAAACTCTACTTGACAGATCCAAGTGGTGGTTAAAAAATTCATTATGTGGCTGCATTTTCATCTATATTCTAATTGCTTCTCTTTTCTTAGGCAATTAAAAGTAAGTAGCTCCTGAGGAGCAGCGGCAGCGTGTGCTGCCGTCTCCAGCCCACTCCTGAAGCGCGGCCGAGCTCGAGTCCTCCGCTGGGGAAGGGGAAAAGCGCCCAGCACGGTAAATTAATATTCCTTTTCCAAACTCCTGCTAATCCTTCCCGGGGAGAGCGAGGTGCCAAAGGGAGGGGGGCTTACAGCATCTTCAAACCTCAGCCTTAATTGAAGACTTGAATTTCAATTCTCAATCAGGGATTGGAAAATCCATTTGCTTTCTTGCTGCTGGCAAGGAGGAGGCTTTCCTCGGTGCCTGGAAGAACTAAGAATAATCCCTTGCTGCAAAAGTTCAGCTTCCCATGAAAAACTAACAGGAGGGTCACAGTGCTGAGGGGCCAGGCAGAAATAACAACCCCTCTTCACAGCACATCGGCCTCTTTAATCCTGCAGGTACCCGAATCTGCACTGAGGAATGCACATTCTGTCGGCTCTGGACTATTCTACACCCAGCCAGTGCCTGTTTTCACCTGGGACTTCAAGCAACACCTTCCCCTTCCCCACTGGAATGGTTTTGCTTTATTCTGTGCAGCACAGAACAGGCTTCACCCAGAGGAGCCGCCGGCAGCTCCCCCGCGAGCTGCTGCTCTGGCTGTTACGGCTCTGGAGTCACACGGCATCTCCCACACTGCTCAAACTGATTAAAAACCAGGCTATGAGGCACGGGCCGCTTCAGGGCCGTTGTGCGGCTCAGATACTGGATGAGGAGTGAAGGTGCAGGGATGCAGTCTGCAGCTGCACATGAGACCTTGGACAAAGCAGTACGCATCACCTCCTCAGCACAAACTAAGATGATACTTACTGTCTGCTGTTCTTTATCCCCTCTGACTGCAAACTGCCCAGCGCAGCTTTTTAGGTGACTGTACCCAACTCCTCATCCTGAACGCCACATCATTCCCATCGCGGCAGAGCAAGGGGAATTACAGCATGCTTGCTCTAGGAGGGTTACCTTCCCGTGGTGCTCCTTGCACCAGTCGGACATGCTCTCCAGCAGCTCGTCGGGCTGATTAATGATCAGGTTCGGGCCCTGGCGGGAGGAGAAGACGACAAAGGTAACACCACCGAGCCTGGAACGGAGCGGTCTCCACCCGGAGGGGCACGGCGCTCCGCAGGGCGGCAGCAGCGGCCGTTTTGAGGGCATGAAGTGGCGGCTCAGCCCTGCCCGGGGCCGGCGGCCGCCCCACGCCCTCCTCCCGGGCCCTGTGGAGAGCCGCCCAGGGCCGTTGTCTCCCCCCGGGAGCAGCCGGGGCCGTGCCGGCGGCAGGGCCCCTCACCTCGGCCAGCACGTTGAGGTCGCAGTCGGTGATGAGGCAGGCCATCTCCAGGATCTGGTCCTTCTCCACGTCCAGGCCCGTCATCTGCCACAGAGCGCAGCGGCACCGTCAGCGCGGCCGCGGGTCCCCTTCCCTCCCGCCGCCTCCCGTCCCGCGCTGCCCGCACCTCCAGGTCCACCCAGACCATGCGCTGGCCCATGTCGCCGCCGGCCATGCCCGCCGCCCGCCGCCGGCCCCGCCACAGCCGCCCGGCGCAGCTCCGCAGGCGGCGCAGGCCGGCGCGGCTGCCGCCCAGCATCGCCGCCAGGCCGCAAAGCGCCGCCGCCGCACTACAGCTCCCGGTAGGCCCCGCGCTGCCGCGACCCGCGGGCGGGCGGGCGGCCGTCGCGGGGGATGCTGGGAGATGTAGTCGCGGCGGCAGCGCGGCGGGAGGTGGCGCTGGACCGCGGCCTCGCCAGCCCCCGGGTAACGGTAGAAGGAGGCTCAAAGGGGAGGGAGGGAAAGCACAGTTGCAGACGGGGGGTTTCCAGGGACCGTTTAATGCTTTTCTCTGAGACACTCGAGTGTTCTGTATCAGTGACACCACCAGAGATAGTCCAGCCACCAGGCAATGGAAATGCCCCTTCCCACGGAACACAAACGGCATCGGCAGCTTCTCCATCACACCAGCAAAGGGCTGCCGCTGCCCCAGACCACTGGTTCTCCCCGTGAAAAGCCCTGAGGTACAATTAACAGTCAAAGTGGAGATGCCCGTTCCGGAACTGCTGCAGGGACTTGTACAAACACTAAAGGGTAAAACACTGTCGGGGTGGGGGTTCACACTTGGTAAGAAAGGGGTTGCGCTTTCTGTGCCGTGGAGTCCATCAGAGCTCCCTCCGAAGGGCTAATGCCGCGCCGGGTGCCACCTGGGCTCTCTCCGGTGGTCATGGCTCCAGCTGTCCCGGTGCCAGTCGTCATAGCCAGGCTCCTCTCTGCCGGCGCGGTAGCGGTGCTCCTGGTCGTGGCCGCGCTCCCCGAAGCGGGGCTGCTCGCGGCTGGCGTGCCGCCCGTCGGGGTGGTAGGGGTGGGCGCCCAGCCGGCCCTTGCGCAGCAGCTCTGGGCGCCGCGGCAGCGGGCAGCCCGGCGTGGGGTGGAGGCTGTGCGCAGGGTGCTGGTAGCCGGGAGGGCTGAAGCCGGGCTGCTCGTACTTGCCCCCGAAATGAGGCTGCAGCCGCTGGGCACTGTTCAGCTGTGGGGAGAAGAGGAAAAGGGTCAGCGGGTTTGGTGCACTTGCTTGAGGCGTTCTGTGGTGGAGAAACTGGCCTTCATCTCGCTCTAAATACAAGGGAATTGAAGGGGTTTGGCTCCGAAACAGAGCTAAACACTGCCTTAGAGCAGCTGTTAACTGGCTGCTTCCACTACTGCAACACTCCTAAACCTCAACACCCCCCCGGTGTCACCCAGCTCAGCAGCAAGAAACATAGTTCCTCTGGAACTGACATCTCACCCCCCCCCCCCAAAAGCCCATTCCCACAACCTCTCAGGATCATTATAGGAAACAAGTACTCAAAACCAGAGACACCACCATCGTGCATCACTTGCCAGCTACAGGCACCATTAGGACAAGCGAAGAGCGTACCATCGCCTGCCTCTGGAGGTTGTCAGCCGGCGGCAGAGACCGCTGCGCTGATGGGAAGCCCGCCGACACCATGCCATCAGGACTCCTGTCATATCTGCAGGAGAAGAGAAACACAAGGAACGTCAGCCTTAAACACAAGACTACAGCAGCCCAAAGGGCACTGGCATCACAGGTGTGTTTTGCTGTTGGAAACTAACCACCAGGGCCCATACCTGCTCCCAGTGGATGCCGACTGCGGAGCACCCAAGGGGCTGGTGCTGGTGCTGGTGGTGCCATGTAGGGAACAAGACCCCTGAGCCGCGTGGCTGCTCCCTGCAGGGAAACGAACGCTCTGTGAGACAGGGAAACGCGAGTTGGAGGAACTCAGGGCTGGAGTGAACGTGCGAGATGCTTTTCCCACCGGCTTAATTAGTTCTTGTGGTTCATCAATGACCTGCAAAAGCACACAGCCCAGCAAGACACCACGGCTGTCCTGCCCACCAGGCAAGGTCCCATTGGACGCTAGCTGGAGGGGGATGCAGGCAGAGTTTTGCTTCGGCCTTCCCTTGCCCCCCATCGCGGGTACCTGATCGGAACTGGATCTTGATGGGCCGCCCGTACAACTTGATCCCGTTTAACAAGTTCAGCCCGTAGGGGACGGATTCCTCGTGCTTGAAGTTCACGAACGCGAACTGCTTGGGCCGCCCATCCCGGTCCTTGGGGATCTTCACCTTAATTACCGGGCCCGCCTGCAACCGACCAGCACAGGCGTTAAACGCACAAGTCTATCCGCCGGCGGCCGCCGTCCCCGGGGTTGGTCCCGCCCCGCGCGGCTCCGCGGCCCGGCCCGGTGCGCGGCCCGGTGCGGCCGGTACCTGGTGGAACAGCTCGAAGATGAGCTCCTCGGTGACGCGCGGGTCCAGGTTCCCCACGAACAGCGCCCGGTCCAGCTCGGCCGCCGCGCCCATGGCCGCGCACGGGCAGCCGCGCTCCGCGGCGCCGCCCGCCTGACGTCACGGCGGCGGCGTGGGCGCCACGCCCCTTCCGTGGGCATGGCCTGGAGAGGGGCCGGGGACCCGCGGCCGGTGCCCGGGGCCGTGCTCGGTCGGTGGCTATCACCATAAACCCCGCTTCCCGCTACCGGCCGCGGCTGCAGCAGGGCTCGGCCGGTAGAGCCGTGACCGAGGTTTGAACGCTCCCGGTCGGATGTGTGCGGGGGGAAAAGCGCCAAGACCCGGGATCCCCGCGGGGTGGCCTTTCCTGAGGCTCCTGCCCCTTGTCTCCCATGGGTGCTACTGCGGGCGCCCCGTCGGGCCGGATCCCGCCGCCGCACGTGTGCCGTGGCCAGCGCTGAGCGCAGGTATCATGGAAGGGTGCCTCCGGGTCCCCGATTAGGCCGGGCAGCGTCTCCGTGCTGTTTCCGTCCTTCCTGTGCCTTCTCCAATGGCTCTTCCCAGTGCCAGCTATCCCGGAGCTGCCTCGGAAGGTGCGGGATGTAAACCCGGGGCATTTCCCATCTGGAGAAAGTTTGGAAGGGGAAGTTGAGCCTTCATCTTTCATTAGGTTGCGCCGCGTTATGGCAGATCCTGTTTTCTTTGTTAATGAGGTGCTGTTCATTTTCTTCACTCCATTACTTGCTGCCGCACCTAGAATTTATATTCATCTGCTTTAATCGTGTGCGCCTGGTTAAATTCTAAACAGTTACTCGTTCGGAAAGGAAATTATTACCTCGCGCTGCCAGGGCTCCCACTTTGCCTTAATTTCCCTGGGGCCTCGTTTGTTTCCCTCTGCTTTCTTTCCTTCCTGTTTCCTGGGTCCCACCGGGCTCGCTGGGGGCTCGTGCCACGTTCACACCCCCGCCAGCTCGCACCATGCGCCAGGCACCCTCCGGCCCTCAACCTGCAGCGGGTACTGATGGCTCAGGTATTGCACAGCACATCCCAGACCCAGGAAACCACGAGGTGGGGGAGCAGGGAACTGTTGTGCTTTTTTCCCCCTTAGGAGTGTTGTTTCGTGCCCTTTTTGCTCTTCAAAGCAGCAAAACGGAAAACCAGAAGGTTTTTCGCTTTGGGGGCAAACCACACTCCTTCAGTGCCTGTTTTCCTTCCAAATCCACAGGCACTCTTGAGATTTCAGCCATTTCCACTTCCTGATTGCAGCGTTAGAAGAGACAACTGGGTGTTTTACTCCTCCTCTGTCCCTGTTTCCGTTGCCTGGCGTGGTGATCCAGGACACATCAATGTTCCTGCAAACAAGCACCACATCGCTGCAGCCGTGGAGCATCTGAGGCTGCACAGAGAGGGAGGAGAGCAGCCAAACCCAGCACCCATGCTTGGTACTGAACACACTGGGCTTGGGCCATGGTCTTGCTTTGCTGCTGTGGCTGCGTGCTCAGACAGGGCACACACAACAGCAGCACAGCACCAGGCTCTTGGCCAGGAGAGCCATTCAGCACCTCCTCCAGGCTGTGACAGAAGGGGAATTGTAGCTACAAACTTCCCCGTGAAGGGAATCGTTGTGCTTTTGAAACAGACCATAAAAACCCAGCGATGCTCGTGTTGGAGCAGTTAAACAGCGACTAAAGGTGCCAGCATGTTCCAGAGAGCGTGGCAGCAGCTGCTGAATTCCTGCCTCTGCTGCACCCCTGGCAGGCACAGGGGGACTTTATGGCCTTCAGAAGCAGCAGCTTCTATCCAGCATTAACTATCACAAACAGAGGTAAGTAGTGAGTGGGGCAGCCCTGGGGCAGCCTCTGAACCCCCACTGGTGTCCAGCTCTGTGTCTTGGAGCTGGGCAGCAAGGCTGTTCCCAGTGCTTGTGGCAGTGCTGAAAACGAGCACCGCTGGCTCCAGGGGTGGTTTAGTGGGGGGGTTTTAATCACGTTCTTGTCAACAAACTAAAAGGCAAGGGGTGGAGAGGAAGGCAAGTGCCACTGATCCCTCCAGGGTGTGCTGAGCACAGTGCACTTTGTACCGCATCTGGGGAATGTGACTCATTCCAATCTTTTGACTCTTCCTGGTCCGTTTCACACTCACTCCCTCGCTGCTGTCATAAGTCATCAGTTTGTGACAGGACTCCACCTGTCTACTGAGTGAGAAAATGTCTTACTTTCGTATTCACTCTTGAACCAAAACTACCCCAAAAGGAAGTGGGTATGAGCAAGGGAGGAGCTTCAGCCTCCAGTCCCACACTGTCCCCTAAGAGCTGCTGCGGGTTGAGGAAGGTGGAGTGCACTGAGACAAATTCTTACTGAAAATGCCTCGGCTCGAGTGTCTCAGCTGAGCCTCTGGTATGTTGCAGGTCTGGCTGTCTGCAGCGGCGCGAGAGCAGCTCTGTGTGGCCAGCAGGGCTGCAAACAGAGGAGGTTGCTTTGGGAAGAGCATCCTTGCCGTGCGCCAGCCCTTTGAGCCCCATCCCTGCAGCTCCGCCAGTGCCCAGGGGGTCAAGACTGCTGCGGCCGCAGCGTTGTCCCCAGCACTTGTTACACCCAGAAAGATGGGCAGGCACCCCTGGTTCTGCGGGAGCTGCGGCCTGTCTGGGTGCAGGGTGTGCTGCTCCCCTTGACAGCACCCATTCCCCCCACAGCGTTTCAGAGGGCACATGGGATGTGCCCAGAAACCAGAAATCAATCTGGGTTTGGACAAGCTCCCAGCACAAATCCCAGCCCACAACACCACTGGAGCACGCGTGAGTTTATTTGCTGTCAGATAAAGGGATGGGTTTCATGGGCAAGGGTTTAGGACACAGGGCACGCTGCTGCTTGCCTCCGCAGAGCCCATGTGCTACGCGGTGGTGGAGGCACGGCGGCGTGCCACGAGGTTCATCACGGCCCTGCAGTCCGTGCGGGCATCACCGGGCACGTACGGCTGCACCTCGCTGAGCTTCACGTCAAAGCCAGCGCCCTCCACAGCCTCCTCCACCATGCTCCTCTCCAGGTAGAGGCACGAGAAAACCTGCTTGTTGAAGGCGTAGAAGGTTTCCTGGAGGACCGTCACCATCACCAGGTGCCCCCCCGGCTTCACCAGGGTGCTGATGTTCCTCAGGGCACTGCGGAGCGTGGCCAGGTCCTTGCAGGCGGCCTCCAGGCAGAGGGTGGACACGATGCAGTCAGCGGGAGGCAGGGACACGGGGGCCGTGGGGTTGGCTTTGGTCACGTCGCACTTCAGAACTTGCTTCACCTTCTTCCTCAGTTTCTCCTCTTTCTCAGCCCACTTCTCCCTGGCAAGTCAATAAATAGACAGACAGAGGCTCGTGATGTGGTTATTCCGCACCTTCACGTGCTCCGTGGCCGGTGGCAGCCAGCCTCACCTGTCCCCTTCCAGCTCACACACGTATTGCACCACCGGGCTCCAGTCGAAGGCTCCCGGTTCATTCCTGAGCCACTTCTCCAGCTCCCGGCGGTTCCGGTCTGTGTAGTCCAAGCAGATGATCTCCTGGAAGCGCTCACAGGCGGACAGAAGCTGGTAGATGGTGGGACCGCAGCCAACGTCTATCAGGGTATGGCCACTGAGCCCGTCTGGTGTGGAGGAGGGAAAGGCCATCCTGGTGAGGCTGGGCCCCAGGACGGAAACGTCCAGCCAGATATTTCTGCTCCATAATATGCTATACTATATATACTACACTATAGGTATGCATGTTTATATACCTATCAAACAGCTCGCTGTGTCGGGCACACATGCAGCAGCCTGCAGCCCCGCAAATGGCGCCGGCTGCTGTTGCCCAACTCCGGGCAGGGCCGTGGGGAACTCACCCAGGGCGAACATGCTGAAGAGGCTCCTGAGGCTCTGCGTGAGCAGCGTGTTTGGCTGCCCCCGCGCGTTGCTCAGGCTGCAGAATTCCCTCAGGTACTCCTGCGGGTCGAAGCTGCGCTGGTAGAACTCGGCGTCCGTGAAGGCGGCGGGAGCGTCCATCCTGCCGGGAGCGAGGTCTGCGCTCGCTCCTCCTGCCGCACGCAGCGCAGCCCCGTGTACTTTCGGTTTTCCCCACCCTCCTGTGTCCTCCGCTCCGGACACGCTCCCGTTCCCGGGCAGGGCCCTCTCCCACGCTCCAGTGCTGCACCCAGCTTCGCTCTGTCTGTGGTGACTCCCTGCTGAAGCCCCCAGAGCCGCGCAGTGCCCTGCACGAGCTGCCATGATTAACAGCAATCCCTGGGATTACATTCCCAGCGCTGTTTGGACAGTGATTGACGGCAGTGGAGCAGCGCGAGCCGGCGTCACGGCACTCAGAGCCCCACAGCTCCGTGAACATCCGCACGTCCAGCACTCTGTTCCTCAATTGCACATCGAAGTTGGCGTGTTGGGTAATACGACATAGCAGGGAAGTTTTAAGGCCATTAGATGCCCTGGCAGGGCGCTGCCCGTGCCTCCATAAGAAGGAGAGATCGTTGCCAGCCCGTGAGTGCCTGCTGACATTCCCAATGTTTGTCATTTCGTTGTTTCATTTTTATTAGCTTTTCCTTGGAAAACTGAACCTTCACCTCCTCCTCCACCCGACAACCAGCATATTCCTCGCCTTCCGGGGCTGGCCGCAGACCCTGCCCCTGCCTGCACCATGCCCCAGCAGCCCCACGCCGTGTCCGGGTGGTGTGGAGGGGACACGGTGGCGGCGGCTCCTTCGCCATCCTCACCACGAAGAGGCAGCAGAGCCCCACGCTTCTCGTCCTCTTCCCACTGGCTCAGCGGGAGCCGCAATGATCAAACAGTTTTAGGCTCATTACCGGCCAAATCTATGTAACTGGCCTTTGGGTTTTCTGAAGAGCTGCGTTAGGAGTGACGGGCAGAGGAGCCGCCGCCACATTCCCAAACTGATAAGCGCTATTTTAGACCCCAAAGTGACTTTGCTTAACAAACCCTGCACACCACGCCGCATGCACGGCCAGGCCTGCCTATGCAGAACATGCTGCTGATGATGATAGGAAGCGTGAAAAGGATGTCGGCTCGAAAGGTGAACGCATTGAAAAGGTTTTCTGCTGAGAGCAAAGCGCTCCCTGTTGCTCCAGTGACAAGAGCCCAGCTGAAAGCCACTGACCCCATGGGAGCCGCCTGGCCATGGGAAAGCAGACCTGGGTTGTCTTTACCGTGGGACATCAGCCCCTGAATCAGACACAGGCACTCCCAGCCTTGCAGCTGGAAGCCCTGAGATAAACCCCATTGATGCCGGTGGTTTTGTCCCCTCCGCCTGCACCCCAGCAGTGCAAAGGGACCAGGAGGAGAGGAGAGCTCAAGGAAGCTGCACGCCATACCCAGGCTCACACCCTGCCTGTCACATGCACCAGGCTGCGAGGGGATGCTCTCACGAAAGGGAAGGCACCAGCAGCAAAGTGATACTCAAAATCAGACACTAAACCCCAGTGATGCTTCGATCTGTGCCCCCTGGGAAGTGCTGGGGTGGGAATGAGCCCCAGGGCCACCGCGCCAGCCCAGAGCGGGTCCCTGTCCTCAGTCCTCCTGGTATAGTTCTATTTTCCCTTGGCTCACTTGCTTCTCCTTCCCAGCTCAGCAGGGCTGGGGGCTCCATCCCGCCATTCCCAGGGAACCTGCCCAGGGCCTGAGCCCTAAAGCCATGCCTAAATGCAGATGCCCTTTCCAGGCTCTGGATTTACGACTTCTTATGCTGGGCTGAGGTGTGGAAGCAGCGTAGCCCTGTGGCTGGCTGCTGTGGGGAGCTCCTGCTTGTTGCTGTTTGCCAGCTCAGCGTGGCTATTTCAGCCCCCAGAGCCAGTTTCATTCATTGAAGGACATCATTTGGGGATGTAAACTGCCAGCACTCAGAGCAGCTTGGGGTGTTTGTGAGCATCTCATGGCCCCACTCCACACAGCTGGCTCCTGGCAGCGGGATGCAGATCCTGACTCCATGGGCCCCTGGACCACTCTGCCCCTGGCACTGCCCACCTCCATTGAAACACCACCTCCAGGCGCCTGAATTCCACCACCACCACCACCACCACCCCCCCCCCCCGTACTTCTGTTTCAATCAAAGTGTGTGATTTGGGCTCCACGGGCTCCATTGTCATCTCCTCCCAAGTGCTTCTCTGGTTGATATAAAGAGCATTCCGATGTTTACGCTGCGGAGAGCACTGCTCCGCTTGCAGCCGTGGGTGTCCTGGGGTCAGCAGCAGTCATTTTTTTCTCCTTCTCGGTAGCTGGTGCAGCGCTGTGTTTTTGATTTTGGGCCTGGGAACAGCGCTGATAACACCAGTGTTTTCAGTTACTGCTTGGTGATGTTTAGGCTGGCCAAGGACTTTGTGAGCCTCATGCTCTGCCAGGGAGGAGGGGAAGCCGGGAGGAAGGAGAGACAGGGCACCTGACCCAGACTGACCAGAGAGGTTATTCCATGCCACAGCACGTCATGTCCAGGAGGTAGAAACGGAGAGCAGAGATCCGGAAGGGTGGTGAGGGTGCACGGTGGGGGGTGCACTGGTGGGGGTGCACTGCTTGTTTGAGATTGATGGTGAGCTGTTGTATTCTTCCCTTGTATTTCTCTTGTCATTATTAGTATTGGTGGTAGCAGTAGTGATTTGTGTTATACCTTAGTTACTAAACTGTTCTTATCTCAACCTGTGGGAGGTGCATTCTTTCTGTTCTCCTTCCCATCCCTCCAGGAGTGGAGGGAAGAAAGAGGGGGAAGTGAGTGAGCGAGCAAAACTGCGTGGATGAGAGACTTAAACCACGACAGTGGGTAACACAAAATCTGCATTTCAGGGAGCAAAAACCATGCACGGAAAGGAGAAGTGCCTGCAGAAAGCTGCCGAGGGGAGGGAAGGAGCAAAGCCCTCCCTGATGAGACAGGGCTGTGTCCCATCACCTGTGTAGCAGCAGCCAGGGAAGTTATGAAGGGCAGGGGGAGGTCTCAGCAGTTGCAGCATCTCATAGTAATTGTTGTTTGGGTTTGGATGGTGTTTGCTGTGAGAGAAGAGCTTGTCTGTATGCTTGAGACCTGGTCTGAAAGCAGCAGGCTCGTGCCTCAGAGTGGGATCTCAGCCTGGGACCTGGCTTTAAGCCTCAGTAGCCCCAGGGCTCTTCCCAGCCTTTGCAGCAGCATCAGAGCCCCGCAGCATGCTCCAGCCCATCCCAGCACCCTTCCCATCCTCCTGCTGAGTCCACATCCCAGGAGAGAGGTAAGCGAAGCAGCAGGGAATATCTTGCGGCAGAGTGGAGCTGGGGTGCTGGGAATGGTGCTCAGAGGATGGCAGCAGAAGTGTCCTCTGGTTTGTGCGCTTTTTCCTGGTCTGAGCTTCGGATGCTCCTGTCCTTCGTGTTTGGGGGGGTATGTGTAAAGAAAGCAAATACTTCCAGACTCAGGTACTTCATGGAGAAAGGAGCAAGTTTTCTGTTGGCAGCACCGGTTATTTGAGAGAGATGGGGACAGTTGTGCTTCTTCAGGGTAAAATGTGCTTGGTTTCTGAAATGCAGCATCCCCTGAGGGGCTTTTGCAGACTCCACAGCTTTCTCTTGCAAGCATTGTTAGAATTCCAAGGGTGGAAGCTTCTGGGGTGGTTGTAACGCATTGAGTCCTGGTGGAGCTGGTTGAAGCGTGGGGGTTGGTTGGTTGGTTGCTTGCTTTGGAGGTTGTGGAGAACATTCTCAGGTTTTCCTGTCTTTCACTTGGTCAAAAGCATTACACTTGAAGCTTCCCCACGGGACTTGGGAGGAATCCCACCCTGGTGCTCTGCCTTTCCCTGTGCCCTTTCCTCCTGGGGGCAGAAGCAAGCACTGATGCTGCCTGATTTTCTCTGTTATGTGAACATTGATGTGATTTAGTTATGTTCTAAGTCACTGAGGAAGGAGCAGGCTGCTGGGGTCCTGCCCGCTCTCACCCGTGGCTTTGCTCCCAAAGCAGCTCCAGTGGGAGCAGTGGGGCCAGCAGAGCAGTGCTGGGAACAAAAGCTTTCTCTTCCTCTGCATGGTGCAGAGGATCCCGAACAAAAGGTTCATGTTCCTGGCGCTCTTCTCCCTTTGCTCCCCTTTCTTTTCTCCTGCTCTTCAATGGAGATTTACACCACTCTTTTCCTGGCTTAAATCTCTCTGTGCTGCAGCAAGGAACTAGCAATTAACTGTTATAAGGCTGTTTTACAGTCCTGTGGAAACCCTTTCCATCCGCTTTGTTTCGGTTGGGTATATCTTTTATTCCTAGTTTTCGGGAGTGTAAAACTTTACAGCATTTGCTGCAAACCTTCATACTTTGCTTTGTGGTTTACTGCTCCCTCTGCAGATATATCTTACTCATAAATGAGGCTTTCATCTCTACAGTACTCGGGTAGGGTCTGCAATGCCTCTGAGCAGTTGCATTAATGGGACTTTGCCTAGAAACCACGTTGTGATTCATCTCTGACCTCAGTCTTCCCTTTGCCTGACAGCAGTGAGCTCTGCAGAAGGGCCAGGGTGGCAGCAGGATGCTCAGCTGGGTTTTTCATACCCCAGCTGGCAAATAAATCCCTTTGGCACGGGGAGATGTGGGAAGTGGCTTCAGAAAGTTGGGCGCTAGCTGGGTGTCTGTGCTGGGGCTGCTTGGGGTGCTGGAGCCTCGGAGCAGAGACCTGAGAACGTGCCTGCTGGGCTGGTGTAGGAGCTCCTCGAGTGAGGCAGCACGTGGGCATGTCTGAGGGGGAAGGCCCCCATGGTGCTGGGTGACATGTTCCTTCACTGCTCAGGTAGCAGTAGAACTGATGGAGCAGAGGTTCCTTTGGGTTTGGTGCTGCCACCCCATGACTGCCCTGAGCTCTTATTTTGATGGCAGTAAGTACTATGAGTGGCTCTGGTTTAGGCTGCTGGCTGTTTCTCAGAAGCTTGTAGAGATGTGCTGTGCTCGACATCCCTGAATGTGGCTGATGTTGGCTCAGATGCCCAAGCATCAGGTGGGCAGCGTGCTTGCCAGTGCCTTTATCCTTTAGAAGTGAGCCAACATCCATGGTGAGGAAGGGGAGGCAAATGGGGGCCTCTTGCACCACCGGTTCTGTCCCTGTGTAGAGGAAGGGGATGAGGTGCTTGGCTTCCAGGCATTCTTTGTGGGTCCAAGGGGACGGCAGGGACCAGTCCCTGATGCAGACCCAGAGCAGCTGCTATTTTTCCAGCACTGTCATGACACAAAGGATTCGGAAAGGTGTAGGATATTAATTGCAGCTTTCAGCCCCCTGCGTGCTACATGGTAATTTCATCGCATTACGGTGATAGTGGTTTAAAACCCACCCTCCTCCCAGCCCCTTTTAACAAAACACTTCTTGCTTTGCAAAAACACATTTAGGGCCAATTTGTTTGGTGTCCAGAATGGCAGCAATTAACATAGTGCTGTGCTTTGGGAATAAATGGAGAGACACTGGCAGCAGCGTGACCTCTGCCAAAGGGATGGCACCAGGAGGGGAGGTTGCTGTGGCTTAGTGGCTTGGGGTGCTGCATGGCACTGAATTCGGGGTGCCTTGTATTGTGCCTTCGAGCATCCCCCACTGCACTGCTGAAAGCTCCTGTCTATGTGCATTGGGTGCATGAGTCCATCCCCACCAGCCAGGCACGGTGCTCCTCTCGGTGCCCATGCATGGCAGCGCCCACAGCAGGGACCATGGCAGGCGCCGCATTAGCGATGCTTTATGGGAGCATTTGCCGGTGCCAGTACCTGCTGCCACGGCTCCAAATGTCAGTGCCGGGCGCGGGGAGGCGTGTGGTGGGAACAGGTGGGATCTGAGCATCTCTGGGGCCCCACTAACTCACAGGCTCTGAATCAATGACGGGAACGGGGACAAAGTCCTATTCTGGGTGCAGGTGACTGAGATATTCCCTCTTGGCAGGCGGAAGGAGGGAGGGAGACCTGTCAGCATCAGGCTGCCTTTGATTTTATTGTGTGAGCCAGCCTTAAAGGTATCCTGCGTCTGGTACTGGCTTTGCTCTTGCTCAGGGGTTTGGAAGCAGTGGCAAGCCTCGCTTAAAATAATGAGCAGCTCTGCTAATTGCACAAGGCTGCCTGTTCCCAACGCGGGCATCTCGCATCTTCCTCATAAAGGAACCAAAGGTTTCCTTCGCTTGGAGATGGGCGATGGTCGGAGCTGATGGCATCAGCCTCATCAGTAAGTGGCATAAACCCAGTCGCACCCACACAGACCTGGTCGCTCCCCTTCACAGCAGGCGTGGGGTGGGAGGTCTTCCTCAGCCCCCTCCCCTCATTCTCTGGCATCCCAGCTGCCTCCGAGGACCAGGGTCGGCGCTGTGCGGGAGGGATGGTGGAAGGGTGCTTTGGTAAGGCACGAGCCAAAAACACTGAGGAAAGGGACGAATACAGGAGGGGCACTTGATTAAGCAAGGTGTGTAACAAACTGTCGTTACCCGCAGCCTCAGCATCAGCTCACTTTTGGTTGCGTCTGTGCGCTTCTGTTAGCTGAGGGACCCTTTGGCTCATCTCTGAACAAGGTTCGGGGTGTCTCTGTAAAGTGCAGCTCAGTGCCAAAAGAAAGGTGGCTCTTTTATTGTCTGCCTATGATTATCACCAGCTTTTACAGCAGGGCAGTGGGCCCCGTACCCAGGCATCGTGCCGGGTCCCTGGGGCAGCTCTGGAGCTTGATGCCTTGGTAACTATAAATTAACAGGGAACAAGCGTTGCAACTGCTCCATTTCTGCGTTGCCCCGGTGTTTGTGGGTCGTTTGCAGCTGGCTGTATGAGTGAATGCAGTCGCTCGGATTAATACCCGAGTGTGAACTGGGAGATGTGAACCCGCAGCTGACTCGGAGGGAGCCGGGGCTGGCTGGAGCTGCGCTGGCAGGAGGCAGAGAGCGTTGGGCGCTCTCCAGCTCTGCCTCTAGGAAGCACTCTGACCTCAGGGGAATCGCTGCTGCCCGCCCCGAAACAGGGAACGGCGCTCCCAGTGCATGCGCAGCTCCGATTGCAGCGCACGCTCCCGGTCACCCTGGGCTACGGGGTGAGGGATGCTCCCCGTTATGGAACAGCCTTCACTCAGCAGCTCATGATCCAGACAAGGGATAAAATGCTGGGAGATGGCCCTGCCTTATCCCAGAGCGGAAACCCTTTCGCATATGGGGCTTCCCTCCCGAAACAGGGCGCGCGGGGCTAGGTGGAAGCCTGTTTTGGAGGCTGCAGTGAGAGACGAGGGATGCTGGGTGCTGCTGAGGACCCCCCTCACCCTGCAGAAGCGCAGGAGCAGGCGGCTGCCACCCGGCCCAGCGAGCCCGTGCAGATGGTGGGGAGATAAATGGTGCCATCTCCGTACTGTAGTGGCTCGGCTGTAATTTCTGGGAGACATTTATTAGAAGCATGCTTCCCTTTTTCCGGGACTGTGACTCCTCGGGCATGGGAATTGCGCTGGGGAAGGTGGGAAGCGCAACCCGGTGTTACTGATGAGCACGGTGCCCAAACCCCCATCCATTCCTCTCCTCCAATCTTCTCCTCTGACAATTTATAGGTTAGTTTGATGCTTGAATAGCTGAGTCTGTCTAGTAATATGTATTCTCTGTAAGTATTCCCCGCTGTGGCATATCCTAAGAGAACTCCATCAAATAATTATCTTCCCTTTTATTTATTCACAGTCTTTTCACTCGATCTGCATCACGATAAAATATTCCAATGGTTTCCTCTTAGCACCGAGCCTTCCCCCGATTGTAAAGTGTATTTATGTACAGTATTAAATCCGCCCAGCGCGGCTCTTTATCTCTGCACTCTTCCCCATTGGATGCTACCACCGAGTGTTGGCTGTGGCCACCTCCTACCTTGACACCGGCATTCCTGGGGCTTGCCCGGCGCATGGGGTGGGAGAGGCCTGCAGGTGGCCAAGGACAGGGCTGCAGGCTGGCACGGAGGGGTGGAGAAGGGCAGCCCCACTGGGGAACCTTCTTGCCTCCTCGCTGGCGCTTCCAGCCGGGATGCGGCTGCTTTGCCGAGCCGAGTCGCCCGCTGTCAGCAGAAGGACGTGACTGCAGGATGGCCGAGTGCAATCAGAGCAGGGAAGAAACCAATAACCTCTGGTTTCCCACCTCTGGAGCGAGTGAAGGAGCAGTGCTGCTCTTCTTCTCCAAGGGATGGCCAGGGCTCCCTGCACTGGCCTCTCAAGGAAGGCTGCGGCCTGAAGGGCTTGTCCAGTGGGCAGCTTTTTAGGTATAAGGCCAGGGGGTTAAAGGGGATGGAGTTTGAGGGGTGGTTTCCCATGCTGGTGAGCATTTTGGAGCAGTCCTTGGAGGAGCTATGGGCATGTGTATTCCGTTTTGTGAGCCTCCCTTTGCCAATTTAACCAGCCCCTGTGCCAGAGGGCAGGAGCAGTGGCTGTACCTACCCGAGATGCACAGGCAGCATCGCGCCACTGCCACTCTGCAGGCATGAGTTGTCCAAGGCTTTTCCAGGCTGACAGCCTTACGTTTTAAAACTCCCAGTCGTAGCGATGCCAGGGATTTCATTGACAGAAGAGCTCCTCGGGGCTCAGGGAGTCAAGGTGAGTTTAACTTTATTCCCAAGTTTGCTTCCGCTGCTATTCCCAGAGGTGTGAGCGCTCCTCAGGAGCCTGTGTGCTGCCCTTCCAGCCTCATCTGACCACAGCGGGGCAAGGACAGCGGTTAATAAGTTAGTCACAGAGGGAAGGAGTGGTGACCATTCCCAGTCATGGCTTTCAGTCCCCCTTTGCCTACGGTCAGCTTGGCTGGTAGGTGGAGAGGCTGGGAATAGGGGTTGCTTCCAGACAAGGGAGATGCTGGGGAGAGGACCCATCTTGGTAAGGAGGATGGTGACCACGATGCTCCACTCACTTGGCTCCAACACCTCCTCGAAGGGGCTCTCCCTCACACCGTGGGCAGAGAGACGAGTTCCCTAGCAAGGGTTAACTGAGTGTGTAAAATTGATTGCGATTTTAGTAATTCAGTATAATCACAGTCTACCAGCAGGTTGCTTTTCCAGCAGGAGGGTTTGGAATTATTTTCTGGAGTTTGCAATATAGAACTTAAATTAAGCCTCAGAAGTCAGAGGAGCTCTGCTGCATCTCTAATGTGGTGCTAAATTCTCAGCAGCACATTCCCTGTATTAAAGCCTTTGCTAGCAATTAGGTTCATTAACTATCACAATACCTTATTTATTACTCGGCATGCCATATGGTTTCCCAGCTAAAGAATGGCACCCGTTCTAGCACAGACCATTTGGCATCATAAAAATGTTAACAAATAATGTTATGGCTCTCAAGGGCAAAAGGGCTCTCCGGGTTGCAGGTCTGAACGGCAGGAGAGAATATGAAAACATTTTTCTTCTATGGCAAAATAAAGAATTCCTCGAGACAGAAGTATTCAAAGAATATCACGCTCGCATCACGCAAATGGGAGTTTTATACATGCCCATAATGGTTCTGTCAATATTTGCAGCAGGCAGCGCGCTCACTCACCTCCTTTCCTTCCCCCCCCCTTCTCCCTCCCAGCATGGACCTTGTTGGGAGCTCAACAGTAAAGGACCCACCTTCTGTGTAAGCCTCATCTTTACCTCCTGACTGTTACAGGGGCTTGATGGCACCAACCTTCTGGTGTCTGCAGCTCTTGGGTGGCATTAATTGTCCTTTATTGCCATCCAAACTCCGTCCCTGCAGAAGAGTTCTGGCCACAGCACTGAGATGCTCTGGGTGCCAGTGTGTATGCGGTGTTGATTCCCGCACTGCAGAAGGACCTCTAAGGGGTGAAGTTTGTCAGCAGAATGAGCAAATCTGAATATCAGGTTAAGTGTTCTGACCCTGAAAAGGAAAGCTCTTGGTCGCACGCTTGTTTAGTGGCCTTTGGAGAGTATCTAGCGCTGCGAGCGCTGCGCCACGTACACTTGTGCTTGGTTCCTATTTCCAGCAGGATTAGGATTACCGGAGACAGGGGCAGCATTTCAGGTCACAGGGACTTGAATTGTCTCATCTTGAGCACCATGTGGCCAACACATAAGGAAAATGTATTTATTCCTGCCCTGTGACCAGATTCCCTTACACTGTCCATGCTCAAAAGGTGATGCTGAGCAAGTACAATTTAAATCGGAGTAGTGGGAAAGCCCAGATTAAACCAGACTTTCTGATCCTCTTACAGTATCCCATCACAGCCTCCAAACGTCAGGAAATGGGGCAAAATGCATGGGTTTGAGGCACGAGTAACTTCCTGGCCGATGCCTGCTCTACACCTATGCGAGGCAGATTCTTTCCTACCCTGCTTCAAGCTGGTTCCTGGCGTTGGCTTTCTGGCATTGGGCTTGGTCTGTGCAGCTCATTTGTCAGTGCTTACTCCGGGGCTGCCTGTGTCCTGCTGGACATGCCCCTCCTGGGCAGGGACGTGATGAGGAGTGGTATCACTGCAGAACTCACGGGCTTCAAAGCCAGTGAGGATTACTCCTCATCACCTCAGCTGAACTCTCGAGCAGTGCCGGCAAAGGATTTCACCTGCAGTTAATGCAGCAGGGCTTCATGGCTGAAAGAAAGCCACATTTTAGGGAGCACATGCACCTTGTTCATTACTGAACCTTATGGCACATGGCACTGTTTGCAAAGCCAGAAAGTGCTCCACTGGAGGATGAGCGTGGCCAAAGATGGGGTCCCAGAGCTGGGTATGGTGCATGCTTGGGATCGGCACTGCTTCCACCCTTGACAAAAACATCTCAAGTCAGGCTTTTCTCACCTGGAAAACTGTATTTAAGTAACTCCCCTTGCTCAGTGCCATCATACGGATTCTGTTGATCAGCTGGCCGGGGGATAAACTTTCCTTTCCATATCCTATTTCCACAACCACGAGTCATTCACATGCCCCGATCCGACACCAGGGTTGAGCTTCTCCCCCTGCGGTCACTTTGACATCCCCTTTCTGTGGCCTCAGTGCCCTTCTCTCAAGGCTGCAAATTCCTCTTCCATCTGGCATCTTGGTCCTGTTGCTGTGTAGCGCGTCCTGTGTGCCACCCATGTGCTGTTGGGGAGCATGTCTATTGAGCAAGGTGCCCCTGGGGAGGAAAGGTGCTGGCTGGTTTTGCATCTTACTTTTTCATGAGCTGTGATTTATCTTTCTCCCCTTCAGACGCCTGAAGGGATGTTTCCAAAATGACCTTTCAAAAGGCTCCAGAGCTGAAATTCCCCAAAGCCACTCCACTTTGTGGTGTCAGGAGCAGGCTCCCTGCCCTTCCAGTCAGTCTTTGCCCAGAACCAAGGTCCCGCAGCAACCCAAGTGGTGCTGGATCCATTTCTGCACTGGGAGTGATGAATGTGAATGCTCTGGTGACCCTTCAAATGGCAGAGAGAAACGGAATTCTGGTCCATCTGTGGGGGGATTGGCATTTCCCAGCCTAAGGATGAAGCACCCTGAACAGCAGAGGCACTGGAGGAGGTGCATGCAGTGGGAAAAACTGGGCTGTGTTTCCAAAGGGACTTTGTACCTCAAGAGGAGTCGGGGGGATTGTGAAGGCAGCCACTGGCATCGCAACCCTTGTGTCTCCCTGTTTGCATCCCGAGTGCTTGCAGGAGCACGTGTGAACCTCTGGCCCTGGGCAGATAGGCCTTATCCAGGAAGGGCTTTGCAGGAGTGTTTACTTTCATTCTTGGGAGGCCGATCGAGCCGTTCCAGCGGGGAATGTGGCCGGGCTGAGGGCGAACTGTGCCAAACCCCCTTCAGCATGAGCAAACGCCATGTGGTCCAAGGGCATCACAGCTCCTCGGTGCTCACCTCCCAGCCCCGACCCCACCACGCAGCCGGGCTGCAGAGCCCGTGTCCGTGGGTCCCGTGGTGATGAACGTGTCTGCTGTGGCTGAGCTCGAAGGCGCTGATTGCTCCAGACCTTCATAAGGGATTCACAAATATCTGCCCTGAAAAGGGTGGTTTGTGAGCGGTCCTGATGCACGAATGCTATCTGGGGTTTCAGTCACTTAGGAATCTGTGACCAGATAAGATACGGGGGGTTTATTGTGTCTTCTGGCAATTAAGAAAATAAAATCAGTTAATATCTAACCTTGAACCCAGACTGCAGTGTTTGGCCTCACACTTTGCTCTGACTCTCTCGTACATTCTGGGGTTGTACAGTTTAGATGGCTGTTAGCAGTGATGGAAGAGACGAGCAGGAATTTAATCCGGGACTAAAATACCTTCATTATGCAGCTCGATCATCTCAGAAATGAGGTCTGTGTGATGTGTGATGCAGGCACTAGAATTTTTTTGTCCTAGTGCAAGGAAGGGAAGGAGGAGGAGCCCATTTTGGCTGAAGTTTCCCCAGCTGTGGATGCATTTTGTGTGAATATCTAATGCCCAGATACGTTGGGAAGGGAAGGGGGGAAGGAAAGGCTTCCACAAGCGGGGGCTTTTGTTTGCACTGTCAGAAACGGTAGTGCATTTCTGTGTGCACCCACACAGAGGCATACATATATATATATATATATATGTATGTAGTTTCCCTTTGGAAAGGGGAACAGGTGACTCATGCAACTGGAAATGGGACATGGAGCTCGCCCTTGCTGGAAAGGAAAGATGAAATCAGGGGTAAAGGTGTTTGCTCAGGGGCTGGAATTCAGGATTTGGCTCGCTCCCTCCAGTGAATGGACTTGATTATCATGAAGGCATGGGAACTGGATGCTTCCCATGGCATGGCTCATGCCACTTGTGGTCCTAAGTGACTTTGGGTTTCGAAACTCCGGAGTCACTCAGGGGTTCTTGAAAACTGTCCTGTTTCAAGGCAGGAAGAGGTTTCAGCAATAGACTAATGACACGTTAATCACAAAAGCACCAAATGGGTATTTAACGCACTGCTCTTGCTAGTGCCCAAGCTTGGGCACCATCCTCCTGCAGGAGGAAGGTCCTGAGTGGAGGTGCAGCCCTACACTCTGCTCCAGGAGGACTGGCCAGCACTGGGAATGTCTTCACACACTGAAACCTTCTCCTTTGCCAGCACTAAGTTAATCCTGCAGAGAACCAGCAGCCGGTTTAGGGGGATGGAGATAAATCAGGCCCAAAGTGGGAAACGCACCATGTTGGAGCATCCCCCATCCTGGTGGGCAAAGCGAGCCCCCCCGGGGCACTTTGCTGAGGCCCCAGTGCAGATCCTGCTCTGCTCAAAGGACTTTATTCCGGGATGAACTTTACCGAGCCCGCAGCCGCCGCCTCGGCGCTGTAGGGCTGGGGCTGACATTTAACGCCGCGGCACATCTCGCTCCTTGTCCCATGCAGGACGTCAAATATTTTAGGCTGAGAGATGGGGGAAAGAGGAAAAATAATTACACAGCAAATTAAACAAAGGCAGCCCCCTCCTGCTCGTTAGGACTTCAGGAGTTGCTGCCTCTGGCTCGGCTCGCTCGCACACGTACAAAGGGTAACGCTAAAAATAGTGCTGTACAAATGATTAGGTCAGAGCCTGCTAGAGGGAGACGTTTTTATTTAATTACCGAGCCAGCAGCACATTGCTGGGGGGGGGGGTGGGGGGGGTGGATACATAAACACGGAGCTCAAAGCCCCGCTGTAAAGTTTGTGCTCCTTCGCTGAGTCACTGTGGCTAAATTCCCTTTTGTGTGGCGGATTTAGGGCAGGAATGCGGGAAGGCTGGTGCGGGCTGCCGCCCTCCTGAGTCACAGCTCCCACTCATCCGCCGGCCTCGCAGGCTCAGGGCCTGGAGCTGCTAATTAGCCCCCTTGTCTTAGGGGCTGCGCGGCATCTATCGCCCGCACAAAGCCGGGGGGATGGAGGGAGCGCTCCTGGGAGTGCGTTGGATCTGCTTTCACTGATGTTGTGTGCATCACAACCCGGACCTTGGTGTCTGGGAGGGATGGAAGGATGCTACCCACTCCTTTGATGTGATGGCATCGATGTGGTTGTGCCCAGGTCCAGTTGTCCCCACCGCAGCACAAATGTACACACATGAGTAAAGTTGTAACTTGGAGCAGTGTAAGGTTTTAATGCCACCCATTTGTTGCTCAGATGCG
The DNA here is from genome assembly GCA_039720435.1 of Amazona ochrocephala. Taxonomy (NCBI): domain Eukaryota; kingdom Metazoa; phylum Chordata; class Aves; order Psittaciformes; family Psittacidae; genus Amazona; species Amazona ochrocephala. The sequence goes on from CM077895.1 coordinate 7,906,447, forward strand.
GTATCCCTTAAAGGAGCCTGGCTTACAGAGAGGAAAGGAAGGATTTTTCCAGCTGGGAAGCACAGACTCATGCATGCAGCAGCCCTGTTCAGCCTGGCAGAGACGCATAGATGCGGACGGTGATGCAATGCAGGTTGGACGGGGCTTGGAGTAACCTGGTCTAGTGGAAGGTGCCCTGCCTGTGGCAGGGGGTTGGAACTAATTGAGCTTTAAGGTTGCTTCCAACCCAAACCATTCCATGATTCCTGATGGCCAGGCTGCATGGGTCACGAGGTAGGTGATGCTGTTACCCTCGTTGCTGCTGCTATGCCTTTGTCGTGTGCTCCAGCACCGGCCAGACCCTATCCCTTGCCAAGCCAGGGCCGGTAGGTTGTAGGGAAGATGCAGGCGCATGGGGCAGGGTGGACAATGGTTTCTGCAGTGCGACAGTCCGTGTGGGTCCAGTCCGCTCTGTCTCAGTTACTGGGTTTACACGTTCACCTTTCCTGTGACACTGGGAGAGCTCCTGCACAGGTCCCTTGGCTTTGGCTGCAGTCGCGCTCCTGCAGGATCTCCTCTGGCATCAATTGCAGCAGAGCGCAAAGCTTGCGCCCCACGGCAGAACCAGCTGCATCCTCGCAGTGACTCTCAGGTTCCCTTTGTGCGGCGGGGGCACAATAAGGAGCCTGTTCCAGGCTCCTCCGCTCCCCTGTGCTGCCACAATGCGCCCGGGTCCGGTGTCCGTGCGGCTCCTGCAGTGGATCAATGGGGTTCGCAGGAAGCTTAACGCGCCGTGGCCGCACGCTGTGCAGCCTTCCAGGGGCAGCCCTCCTCCCCCTTCCCATCAGCTTTGTGCCCTTGGCCCGGGGGTTTGGAAGTAAAGTCTGACACGTTCAATCATCTTTTCATAAGCTGACAGCTCGCCGCGTGTGAAAGCCAAGCGCAGCTCCAGCTCTGAGCAGGGATGAAGTGCCTGGTGAATTCCGGGTCCCGTGCGCACGCGAGAGTTGGGATGCTGAGAAATTCAGTGTCTGGAGTGATATCCAAAATCAGGGTTTAAGAGTCGTGGGTTGTTGATTGGGATTAAAACTGATCTGACGTTGTGTGTGGTGCACAAACCCTGCACCGGTATTTCAGGGCTCAGCTCCAGTCCAGCAGGACTGGAAAACCCTCCCAGTACACTGAAACAAAGCTAGGAACGTGTATGGCTGTGACATGGGAAAGTCACTGTACTCTTGCCCTGTGCCTTCGCAAGTCAGTTCTGTGAAAGAAGAGGTCCAGGGCAAAGAGCTGGGGGGGGGGGGCAACACAAGTTGTGGCCCACCAAGCTTGGGGACCTTCTTTCTGAAGCCATCTCCTGTGACGTTTATTTGTGGTCGGAGCATCCTGATCAAGGAATTTCCTTTCCTGTGACCCGGGTGGTTCTTCTGTCTTCTCCTTCTCCCATGTGCCTGGCACATCCTGAAGCTGCCCCTGCCACTGTCTCTTGCAGTGCTTTATGGGTCATTGCTTTGTCCTGTCTGTGCTTTATGGGGCTTTCCTTCCTGTGGGTCTGCTGATCCTTGCCAGGCTATTCTGTTGGGAAAGTGGATGTTGGCATCTCCCTGTCCAAAAGAAGGAAGGGTTGGGAGCGAGAAGGGAATGTGCAGGGATCTGTAGGTTTCTCAGGAAGGGTGCCTGTGCTCTGCCTGATCCTGGCAGGGAAGACCTTCCCGGGAAAGCACGGACGTCTCCCGAGTTTAATGCTGGAGGTTAATAATAATCGCACCAGGCAGCACATCATTGCCCCCGTATCTGGTTGAGAGATTTACAACTGAAACTCGTGGCGGAGGAAGAAATTGCCTCAATCACTTGGAGTAATGGCACATGGAGAGGCACTTGGGCGTGACTGCTATTTAACACGAGAGCCCAGCTTGGCTTCATTTAACGTGCCGGTTCCTTTCTAATAAACACGTTACACTACAAGGTGGGGATTAACATCAGAAAAGTAAATAAATTGGAAACCGATGGGGAGAGATGTAAGGAAATGGAAGGTGCTTGGGGGGGGGGGGGCGATGAAGGATTAACTCCTCTGCCGGGGTGTGGGGAATGACCCTACAGACTGTGGCTTCCTCAGCTCCGTGTGGGTGCCTCCAGGGGCTGCGGATGCCGGGCAGCTCTGTGAGCATCTCCCACGCTGAGGCAGGACTGATGCCTGAGCCTGGGAGATGGCTGCTCTTCCCTTCTCAGGAACACTGAGGCAAGCAGCTGCTTCTGCTTTTGGCTTGTGAATGCATCCAGGTCAGTCTGCTGCAGAGCAGGGTGTGCGTGCCTCGGCTGAGGTTCTGCAGGGAGGAGTGGGGCATTGCTGGGGAAACGGGGGCTGAGAGTTGAGGTCATGGGCACGAGTTTTTGGCTTTGTCCTGGCTTACGTGTGGTATGATCAATGCCATCTTCCCAGCGAGAGGTCTCCCCGCTCTGTGTGCACATGGGTTTGGGTGGCACTGTATGAGTTTGGGGGAAACCGGACTTGAGTATGGGCAGAGCCAGCATGGGCTGGGCAGAGGGGTCATGGGAAGAGCCGTGTGGTGCTCTGGGGAGCTCAGGGGCTTCTAGGGCTGGCTGTGGTGCAGCCCATTGGGAAATGGAGGTGGGCAAGGGAGGAAAGCCCTGAGAGAAGGGGGATCCCTTTGGCTTTGGCTGCCACACGTGACCAGCTCTGTTGTCTTTCTTCACCTCCAAACCCTCTGCTGTTCGGGGAGCTATCCAGAGGCACCGGCAAACAGTGAATTTGGGGCAGGATTTGGGAATGCTGCAGCCTGGGGTTCCCTGCTTGGGGCAGACACGCTGTCCGGTGCCACTGCGGGAATTCAGTCTCTTAACCAACCCGGTAGTTTTTACTGTATGTGTTAGAGGAGTAACAGAAAGTGCAACGCACCAGTTGACAGGGAGGGCTGGGGGGTTAATTTTCAGGATGCTGCCTGGGAATTTAGCCGTGGGATTTCCATTATTGCTAATGGGACTCACGCAGCTTAATTTCATGTGAGCTACGCTAAAAACATACCCCTAACCGCCTGCAAAATCCCAGCCCTGAAATGGAGCCTTTCAGAAGTTGGAGGAGGGTAAACAACCACCTGAACCGGTGCTGCCTTGTTATTCCCCCCCTCCTTCCCCGGCTGCTCAGATTTAGAAGTCAGGGAGGGGGTGGAACTCGAGCAGTTCGAGGCAATTCCCAGCCCAACAAGCGCTGCCTGAACGCGCACCGCATCCCTGCTCCTGCCAATTACACCAGCGAGTTATAACCCCCACAAAATAGGGGTGGTGGCTGCCTCCCCTAGCGCACAACCACGAGCGTCTAATAGCCCCAGCAGCGCCGCCTTCCGTGGTGGGGCCGCCGTTATTAGGCTGTTCTCGTTAAATGACTGCTATCATCTGCTCCCAAAGTACATTAAATCCCATTATAATTATAAACACACTTCCCCATAACGTTCTCCTTAGATTACATTTGCGCTGCTTTACCCCAAGGGGATCTTTGTACTAATACCGTCCGTAGTTGTTGTTTTAGCTGACGACGCCGGGCCCGGCACTGGCTGCGTTGAGCCGCGGTGCTGCTGGGGAGGGAGAGCGGAAGGGAGAGGTCTGTGTCGCTGCAGCCCCAAAGACGATGAGGGGGTTTAAGTGCTTCAGTGCTCCCCTTGGCATGGGGCATTGTTAGCAGCATGGTGTCGTGGCTGGCATTACCCTTCCCCTTGTTTTGCTCCCTTTGCTGGGCTGCCATTGCCAGCCTTTGCTAGCAGACCTCTGCTGCCCGACCTGGGGTGTGGGGACCTGTGGGAACCCTACATCACTGCGGGGTACTCGTTTCATCTGCGCTGAACGTGCCTTGTTGGGGCGATGTGCGCCTGACACAGGGCATCCCATGGTGTTTTGTAGACATTGGCAGTGTGGCCAGCGTTCCCCCTCCCATTGTTTTGCTCCCTTTGGGAGCTGCTATTGCCAGTCATTGCCCGTCTCCCACCCGGGCAGCGGGAACCCCACACATGGGTGATGCTGAGGTGGGGTACGCACTGGGCGAGGGCAGAACGCGCCCCATTGAGGTGACCTGCGCTCAGCCGAGCCCGCACCGCGGCGATCGATGAGATCCGGTGGGGCTGTGCCCAAGTGCCGGGTGGGCGGCGGCGGCGCCGGTTCCCCCCGCGGCCGCTTTTGTCTCGCGTGGCGGGGGCCCGGGGGCAGCCGCGCTGCTCCGCTCCGCTCCGCTCGCGGCGCGGTGGCGGCTCCTCCATGTTTGTTGTCGGCAGCGCTGTCCAGCCGCCGCCCGGTGCCGCCCCGCAAGGTGCCGGCGTGCGGGGCGGGGCGGGGCCGGGGGGGGGCGCCCGCACGCAGGACCGGGCGGCGGCGGCGGCCACGGGGGGCGGCGGGGGGCGGGGGCCGCCTGACGTGGTGCCGGGGCGGCCCGTGGGCCGGCGCCGCCGTGATTTGCTGCGCGGCGCGGCGAGCGGCGGCGGCGGCGATGAGAGCGGGCAGTGCGAACTGCCGGAGCAGCCGCCGGCCGCCGTGAGTGCGGGACCCCCCCGCGGGCACCGGCACCCGCCGTGCACCTGATGGGGCTGCGCGGGCGGGACGGAACGGGACGGGATGGGACGGGGCGGGCTGGGCGCGACCGGACCGGACGCGCCGGAGCCGGGCGGGAGGCGGCGGAGGCTGCGCCCGGTCCGCTGGCGGCAGCGGCGGGGACGCGGCTCCCTGAGCCCGGCGAGAAAGTTTGCGGCGAGTCGCCGCCGGCTGCGAGCTAACGGCCTCCCCCCCGCTCCCTTCTCCCCCCCGGTGCTCCTCTTGTCCCCCTTCCCTCCCGTCCCTCCCTCCCGCTCCTCTCCGCTCCTTTCCCCCTCCGCCTTTTGTTTCCGCAGATAGCCGGCACACAAAGCTGGTCCCGCATTCGGCCGCCGGCGAGGCACCCTGATGAGCGAGCCCCGGGCGCGCCATGGATGTGACTAAGATGGGCACGATCCAGCTGCAGAACCCCTGCCACCCCACCGGGCTGCTGCACAAAGCCAACCAGATGCGCCTGGCGGGGACGCTGTGCGACGTGGTCATCATGGTGGACAGCCAGGAGTTCCACGCGCACCGGACGGTGCTGGCCTGCACCAGCAAGATGTTCGAGATCCTCTTCCACCGCAACAGCCAGCACTACACCCTGGACTTCCTCTCGCCAAAGACGTTCCAGCAGATCCTGGAGTACGCCTACACCGCCACCCTGCAGGCCAAGGTCGAAGACCTGGACGACCTGCTCTACGCCGCTGAGATCCTGGAGATTGAGTACCTGGAGGAGCAGTGCCTGAAGATCCTGGAGACCATCCAGGCCTCGGAGGACAATGACACCGAGGGCGCCGCTGCCGATGGAGGCACCGCCACCGAGGAAGAGGAGGAGAGGAAATCGAGGTACATCAAGGGCCTCTTCATCTCCAAGCCTGCCAATGAAGAGAGCGGCTATGCCGGGGTGGCTGGCCAGAGCCTGCCGGTGGCCACGTCGGAGCAGAGCCCCACCGCCTCGGCTTCCTTTGGCCCCCTCTCGGCCATGAGCCCCACCAAGGCAGCAGTGGACAGCCTGATGACCATTGGGCAGTCGCTGCTGCAGGGCACGCTGCCACCCGCTGGCTCCGAGGACTCACGCCCCGCAGCCGCCCGCCGCCCCCCCGGCCTCGCCGAGGTCAAAAGCGAAGCAATGCAGGTGGATGACACCTCCGGTCGTGACAGCCCCCGGGCGGCCGAGCCCGGTGCCTCTGGTGGGGAGAAGCCCGATGAGAAGGGCAAGGACGGGCCCGGCACCCCGACCCGCGGCAGTGTCATCACCAGTGCCCGTGAACTGCACTATGCCCGTGAGGAGGGCGCCGAGCTGCCACCCGAGCCTGTCCAGGGGCTGTCGATGGGGCCGGAGCCATCCGCTGCCGCCCAGGGCGAGAAGCCGCTGGGCATCTACTCCCTGCTGCCGAACCACAAGACTGAGCCGGTGCTTGGTGTGCCGCCCGCCGTGGCGTCCGCCCTGCACGTGCAGCCGGCCCTGGCTGTCTCCATGGACTTCAGTGCCTATGGGGGGCTGCTGCCCCAGGGCTTCATCCAGCGGGAGCTGTTCAGCAAGCTGGGGGAGCTGGCGGCCGGCATGAAGACGGAGAGCAGAGCTCTGGGTGAGCAGTGCAGCGTGTGCGGGGCAGAGCTGCCGGACAACGAGACCCTCGAGCAGCACCGGTGAGTGCCCAAGCCACGATGCTGCCTTTGCGCTGGGTGGGAGGGAGGGGGCTTGCTTTGGGGTTCGGTTTCCGGACGAGTATCGTGTGTGCCGGTGCAAAGTTCTTGCCATGTGCCCCAAAACCGTGCTCGCAGGGACAGCTGTTGCAACTGTCCCATGTCCAGCAGCCGTGCCAGAAGGTTCTTTCTAGCAAGCACCGGTTGGGAGGGCAGCCTGGACGGGGCTCGGGCTGTAGATGTTTCCCACTAGCACGAACCCCAGTGGTTTCCCCGGCCAGCATCTGCTGAAAGGTTCATGTTGCTTCCCTTTGAGTTTGGGGATCTGTGTGTAAAGGGATGCTGTGGGGTTGGGTAGCCCTTGCCCACCCGCTACCGAGAGCCAATCCCTCCTGCGCCATCACCGTTGCATCCGTGCAGGGCTGGGAGGGAGAGACCGGTGGGATCTGGCTGCAGCGGTGGCGTTCGGGATGGCTGCGTGCAGTGCCCTGTTTGCTGCGGTTCCGTGCTGCTCGGTTCAGGGGATGTTTGCACTTTGCACAAAGTAGTGTGTGGGTCAGGCTGGGGAGCGCCGGGGCGAGTGCAGTGGGTCCATCACTGCAGGAGCTGGCTCAGGGTTGAACCTCTGGTGGCTGTGGGTGTGATTTTGGGGCTCCCCTGCTTGGGGCGGGGGGGTCTTTGTGCTCACCCACACCTGAGGACCTGCTGCAGGTGGGAGCGCAGTGGTGGCTGGCTGTGGCATGTGAGTTCAGTGCTCTCCTGTTTGCTGCCTCCCGATCGCAGCAGCAGGGACCGGAGCTCCTTCCCAGATTTGCCTGGGGAATGGAGCCACGTTGGTCGCAGCACCTAAATCAGCATCGCTGGTCAGCCCCCTTGGTGGTGGGCATGCTTTGGTGAGCACTGTGCAGTGCTGGCCCCAGCACGGCTGCAGCCCCGCAGCAGGACAGCAGTGTCCTGCCCGGAGAAAGGCAGCACCGGTGCGGTGCTGGAGCCGCTCGCAGCCTCCCCCTGCTCTGCACCCTCTCAGATTTTTAATGAATCAACAGGTTAATTAGTTCGGATGCACATAACGCGCTCCGGGGATGGTGGTGCTGCTGCATGCTCGCTGCCTGCATGCGGTGCGGGATGCACCGGAGCCGATGTCGGGTTCCAGAGCAGCAGCACCCCACGTGTTCAGCCCATGGTGTTTGCAGCGTGGGGCACAGCCGCTGAGCGCCGGCAGCATCGCTCCTCAGTCTGGAGCCGCCGTACACACCGTGGGAGCAGCCCTGGCCCCTCGCATTTTTGGGGGCACCACCCTGTGGGTGCTCGGCCCCTTTCTGCTTTGTTCCCTCACCTCACGAGCAGGGAGCTGGCGCTGGGGCCGGTTCGCGTGCCCAGAGCTGCCTCGGTGCAGCTCTTGGCCGGCCGTGCCGTGTGGTGATGCAGACCCAACGTCACCGGAGGAGAGCTGCAGTGAAGGCTCAGGGAGAATTTTAACGTGCCTCTCTGCCACCGGCTCGAGCATCTCCCTTTCCCCCTCCGAGCCGGAGGGCAGCGACGGATGCCGCTGCAGGAGTCTGCTCCGAGGCAGGGTGGGCTGGAAGGTCGGATTCTTCCCCATGCACACAAGGGTTGGGAGATGGGGGCACGGCCCAGGCTGTCCAGTGCACAGCCCCTGTGTCAGTGCCTCCTGGGCTTGGCTCGTTTTGACAAGTGCGGCCACGGCCGTAGCTTATTTCTTGTTTATTCCTGATGGTTATCAGGAGCCTGGGTACACGCCGTGCTCCCATGGGCTGACCACAGCACCGCGCTGAGCACCGGCCCCTGCAAGTGAAGCCTCGAAGGCAGCTGCTTCAGCCAGAGCCGAGCTCCGCTTGTCCATTCTGCCGTCGCAGATAACCTGGCACCAGCCAGCTTTGCAGGGAGAGCCAAATCCTTTGAGCCATTTTCAAACTGGTCCCTAAGACCGTCCATGTTGAAAGGTATTGGGCAACAGTGAGATGAGCTCACTCCCCCTGTCCTGCCCCCAGGTCTAAATCCAGGCGGTCTGTGTGCGGATGGGGTCTCATGTGGCTTTTTTATAGTGTTTGCTTTCTAATACGTTGTGAAAATTACCGTCTGGGGAGGTTCTGTGGGATCCCATTGTATTCCCGGAGCTGTTAAACAGCTTCTGAGCTGGACTGGGATCTGAAACTCCCTGCTGGAGCGGTTCTAGTGGCGCGGCAGCTGCGCCGTGGTGGCTACAGGCTGCTGCTCACGCCAGTGCCCGGTGGGGAGGTGGTTTGGGGGAACCGGTGTGCTGCACCGAGGCCCTGGCACCCCCTCCTGGGCTGGCTGGCGGCGGGGCAGGATGTGCCGGGGACACCGCGGTGTCGCTCGTCGAGCGGCGGCTTTCGCTGACCTCCTTCTGCTGTGCATTCGCTGCTGTGGTTTTGCTTCGCGGTGCTGAGGGGAGCACGAGGTGCCCAGAGCTGAGCCGTTCCCAGCTGCCGGGAGGGAACCTTGCAGCACCACGGGGTGCTCGCCCGCCCGGTGCCCTGCTCCCATGCGCTGAGCCCCAGCAGGTGACAGGCAGAGCCCCCCCCGTGCTGCTGCCACGCTCGGCACCCAGCTCAATGAGCTGACGTGCACCGTGCCTGTTTACATCATGCAGGCAAGCGTATACATATGGTGGGTCTGTTTGTTTACACACACACATGCCTAGAGAAGGGTAAATATATATGTTTAGAGTCTCGGAGCCTTCTGAATGCTGTTCCCTCTTCACTGGTATGGGAAGTGCATGCAGGAAGGAGGGGAGCAGGGGGCTGAGCTGGCCGTTCACCAGGTTTGGCAAGCGTGGGGGTGCTCTGCGCAGTGATGGAGGGGACCTGAGGGACATGGTCTGCCACATCACCAGGCAGGAGCACAGCTCCATGGCCACCCTTGGCTCGTGGCAGCATCGTCTGTGCCTTGGCACACCACGTGGGTGAGTCAAGAGGGCTGAAGCATGACCTTTTGGTGGCCAAGTGGCTGCAAGCCACTGCAGTGGCTCTCACCGGGGCTTTCAGGTCCCTGAACCCAGTGGCTGCTGCATGGTCCCTTTTTCCTTCCTCACCGAGCTTATGATTTTGACTAATCGAGTGTATATTGAGTCGGCAACTCTTTAATTTTTTTTATAAAAGATTTCCTTTTAGGTTCAGCAAAGTTCAAACTTAATCTAATGTTAGCATCGATCGCAGCTTCTAATTGCAGGCAGAGAAGCCATAGTTCAGCAGCCCTTTTTGGGCCTGTTTGTGTGAAGGGAAACCTCCCGAGCTGCGACATGAGTGCCACACTGAGCCCACAGTAGTTTGTCATTGGGATGTCAAATACCTTAAAACTTTATAAAAGGCATGGTTTCATTTTTTTAGTGTCAATAGCAAGGGATGGCGATGGGATTCGGTTGGGTCCATTAGTGGATGCTGAGCATCCACAGCCCGCTGATACCCAGGTGTCTACCCGCTATGGTGATGAGCTTGCTGGCAGCCTTTGCCACATGTATCTGGGTGAAGATGCTCGGCTGGAAAATGAAAGTGCTTTGTGGCCATGGTCCTGGTGGAGGCTGCAAATGCTCGCTGTGGAATGGCTTTGGCCTGAAGGTGCCTGTCCCTGCTGTTGCACAGGGGGATGCTTCTGTTTTGGGGTCTGAGTTTTGCATTTTGAGGCTTCGTGGCTGAGCTGTCACCTAAAAGACAGTGCTAAGGGTAGGAGTGAGGGGCTTTGCTCTTCTACCGTGGCTGCTGGCAGCCACAGCACCCCAGAATGCACATTTCTGCCCTCTTGTCCTGTTTCTGAAGTGCCAAGGAGCAGCAGATCTGTCCAGCTGCTACCAGCAGGACCAGGAGGCAATGCTCCTGTTGGTCAGAAGTGTTCCTGCTCGAGGAGCCCACAGCTTCCCGTGGGATCCTGCAGTCCCCGTGGTGTGTAGCAGTTGGTCTGCCATCCACACAGATCTGTAACGTTAACACCAGAGCAAACCTGAAGTAGCCACGTAGGGAAGCCTTCCGGCATTTGGCTCTTCCCTCACCAGCCTCACTGCCTGGATTAGCCGAGCCTCATACTCCTAATGCCATTAGGCACGTTGGCACTGCTCGACGTGGCACAGTGAGAAACAGATGCAGTATACCATTAAGGCAATAAACGTGATAAATCGGATCCCAAGTGCTTTGTGAGATGTTATTAGTGTTAATTTTGGTCGCCTGGTACAGTAGTTGTTTTTTATTTTATTTTAAGCATTCGGCGATTTATGTCCCACTGCTGCCGAAACATGAAAAAAGGAGGAAAAAGGAGGGGGGAGGGAGGGAAAACCCAGGCCAGAGCCCCCCAAACTCTGCCCGTGATTACTTCCAGAGTCCGAGGACGACTTGGCAGCTCTTGTTTCTTGCTGATGGGCCTTATTAGCGGCACCTGGCATCATAAGGGGCTAATGGAAACCAGCGTTGTGGCTGCCTGGCCGCTGCCGTGCGGCGCAAGCCAAGGAAGCTCTTATTAGCTTTATGGGCAGGGGGACGTGCCCCGCTCAGGAAATGAATGTTGCAGCTAAGGTCCGCGGAGCTGACCCCGAGCGTGTAACCTGTGAGCGCGGCGGAGACCCCGCTCAGGATGCTTGGGATTTCGGGGGCTCTCTGGTTCTTGTCATAGGCAGAGGGGGAATACAGCGGGCTATGTGCAGCCTTGAACTTTTGATTTATTCAGTGGGGGACTTAACCATTTCCATACTTGGCTCCTGGCGCAGAGGGGGCAAAGCCCCCTTGGCTTCCATGTTATTCCATCAATTATCCTGCATTGGTTTAGCAGGGCGTGTGATGCTCTTTAAAGCAAACCCTTGAGAGTCCCATCGTAGAAAACACCAGTGTTACGTGTTTTATTTCTCTTTCCCTTCGCCCAGTGATAACTTCTCTGTGTTACCTCCTGCCAGCGATGCCTGGTGGTGCTCCAGTGCCTTGTGGCTCGCTGATGGCAGAGGGGCTTCCAGGGAAGGGGCAATGGGGATGCTGCTGCTTCCTGGGGCCCAGGGCAGGCAGATCTGCACTAGCTGATCCCCATCAGCTGCAGGGTGGGACCCTGATGCATAAAGCCTGCCTGCCTGAGGGCTCTTTGCCTGGAGCATGCTCCTTGGCATCGCCTGCAGCAGGTCGATCAGCTTCTTGGAGCCTTTTCAGTTCTCGTTACAACTCAGGGTGATGCTGGTTAAAAAGGTGCTCGCTGGCTGCGCAGGGGGGCCCTCACGGAACCTGTGCTGGTTCAGGGGCGACGCTGTCAGCTCTTCCTTTCCTTTCCCTATGGAAGCGGTGCAGAGCAGCCCGGGTAGTTCGTGCTGGAGCATCCCTGCAGCCTTCCCCACAAGGCTGGCTCTTTAGTTACACCGGTGCGTAAATCTGTTTTCCTTGGATGGAGTAAAACGATCTGCGTTTTCCTTTTTGCTCACAATTAGCAGGATTTTTCTTTTACTCCCCCCCCCCCCCTTTGACAGCTTCAAGAGAGGCTTTAAATGAGTAATTACTAAATATTTCCCGGCAGCCAAACACAGGGCCATGGCATCTCCTGTTGCAAAAGTGAAAAATATTTCTGTTTGCAGTTAATTTTAGTGGCAGGCAGATCATGTTAACTGGGTGTAATTGCTTCCAGATATGGCAGAGGGTTTTGTGTGTTGGGATGAAGGGTCTGGTAAGTGCTCACTTCCTGTGTAAATTAGCCTATTCCATTCATTCCTCCTCACCCGGCAGTCCTGGCTTGTGTCACTCTGCCTGCGAGGGGGTTTTTCCCCTGGCCCAGTGTTCAGTGCTTTATGGAGGGTTCAGGCCTTTGCTGGACATCGCTTTCTCCTGCGCTGTCACGAGCATCTGCAGCCGGTGGTTGATGGGAGATGCCAATGCAGGCAGCAGCATCTTCCACCTCCAGTTCGGCTTTGCCAGGCTGGGATTGTGCTCCAGCCTTGGTAGAGACCAGCAGCTGCAAAGCAGCCATTTGATGGGTAGCAAGGAGGGTGGCGCGTAGGGAAATTCAGATGGGAGAGATTGGTGTAGGATGAGAGGCGCAGCAGGGCTCTTGCATCTCTTTGATCGAATGCAAACAAGGCAGGCGGATCTGTGTGTGCTTGCGCGCCTTCCAGTATGGTTTATGAGCTTCCAGTGCAGTCGTGACTTTACTACCCAGGCTCAAGCTTGCTTGTCCAGACCTGCTTCGGGGTGTTGAGGAGCGTTGTGTGCGTATTTTTTCTGGATCATCCTTATCTAAGCCAAAACGTGCCCGGAACGCGTGGTGTGGGTTTTGAGCGCTGGTTTGTGCTCGCGATGGTTTGGGTGCCGCGGGCAGCGTCCGGTCTCTTTGCGAGGGCAGGACGTGCTGTTGGCCCCGTGCTGTCACACGGGAAGGTGCATTCCTCTTTCTGCCAGGAGCGTCCGCTGCCTCGGTCGCTGTGCAGCTGAAGGAGGGAGCTTTGCTGTACCATTTGGGTTGCAGGAGCGAACTTGCAGCCCAGGCGCTTGCGCTGGCCGGGGGCCAGGGCCGCCTGTATCATTTTCGCTGTAGTGTTCTTAACTGATTTTAAGTAGATTATGGCTGGATACACGCCCCGCTGGGCTGGTTTAGTTTTCCACCGGCCTTCGTCGTGCCGTTGCTGTTTTATTGGCACGTTTTTAGCAAACAAGTCGGTGATATGCAATTGAGGAAATACCTCTCCCCGTAGATACGAGCACTGTAAGGCGCATTGAGCCTCGCTAGAGCCGCCCACCATAAATCAGCATTAAACACCCTGCTTTGTTGCCGGTGTCAGCACGGGAGATGGGCTGGTTATCGGTGTGTATCAGCCGGGCTGATAACCCCGTGCTCCGTTGAGTGCTGTGCGAGGAGCGGCTGCCTTGCTGTGTGCTGTGTGTGAGGCAAAGTGCCGGGGAGCACTGTTGGGTCTCAGCACATGTAATGGGCCATGGCACTTGTGTTACGTGCCAAGGGGGGACTCTGCATCCCCTCAATAAAACACACCTCCATCTCCCTGCAGCCGCAACTTGCGGTGGGGAGGAGGAGGCCTGTTTTCACCTTGGTGACCTATAAAGAAGGCAAACATCAACCGAGCGGAAAAACAAAGAGAAACTCAAAACAACCCCACAAAACACCAGATCGTTTCCATCACCTCGTGCTCGTGAGGTTGGAAAGAGCACAGAGATGGGCGCAGGGTCCCTGCTGGCACCGCCGCTGGGAGAGCACTGGTCTGCCGCTTTCATGGGAGACAACGATGTGATGCCACCAGGTCCAAGGCAGTTTTCCTGCAGAAAAGCAGTGGGAAGCCACCCACCCGGCTGCCAGCATCTTGCCCCTCAGCTGGCACAGCCGACCCCGGCATGGCAGATGTCCCCGTGCCCAACGCTGCGGCTCTGCAAAGGCTACAAATGGTTTCCCATTGCTGAGGGCCTGTGTTGATTTTTAAGTGGAATTACTTAAAATGAGGCCTTTTCTAAAGGCACAGTGCAATTAACGTGCATATGTATCTAAAACAAATACGTCACTTTCGCCTATCTTTGAACTTTGTTTCAGATTCACATTTGAGCGCTGGGTACTACACCAGTTACAGCCCACATGCTGTTTGCAGCCTCATCACAACTGTTGAAAGTGCTTTTATCCTTTTGCTGCCAAGTTTGGGGACGGTGCTGAGCTTTGTGCACTTTGCCCTTTGTCACCTTCCCTTGTTCTTTTCCCCACACATTATTTATAGTAAATCATATTAGGAGTGCTAGGGAGGAAGTGTGATTCATCCTCCTGAAACCAGTGCTGACATAAATCAAGGTAAAGTGCTTACTACATGGTTTTTATTATGGTATTTAGGGGCAGGTTGTACTAATTCTGGCGTGCGCAGACCAAACGGATGAAGCCTGCGACTCAGAAATGCCCTTTTACCACAGCACATCAAAAAGTCCAACCAAAACCCATTCAGTGCTCTTGGAAGCGCACACACGCGGCAGCACGGGGCTTTTGGGCCAGCTCATCGCTGCTGGTCCATTGGCTTTGCTGGGACCTGCTGTGGCGCAGGAGCAGGGACAGCTGCGATTCAGGATGCATCGTGGGTCTGGAGCAAGATGCTTGAGCTGGTCCAGAAATGGGCATCCTGCTGGGGGCACAGCAGCGAGGGGATGTGCAGAGGGGATGCTGGGTGCAGGCCTAGCCAGCAAACGGCTCACAAATGGTGTGAATTCGGGCTGGCTGCGTGTGAATTCACTTCACCGGCAGCACGGCGCAGCGAGCACCGGTGATGGATCTTATCTCCGGCCGGGCACGGGCTGCGGTCGCAGCCTCTGCGCAACACACACAAACTGCCTTGGCGTGGGAGAGATAAGGCACAGGCTTTGTGCAACGCCTGCGCCTCGCCGGCCCCCTCCACCCGTGCCGGCATCGGCACACCGTCCTGCTCACACCGCGCTGCGGTCGCCCGGGGCACGGGCGGTGGTGCCGCAGCATCGCCGGCACCGAGGCAGGGTCCTCCCTGCTGGTGGAACATGGCAAGCCCGGTGCCCCACAGCGTGGGGTGGTTGGGGAGTGCATGTGGGGGCCCCTTTCTGTGCAACGGTGCAGGGCTCTGAGCAGAAACCCCCCGTACCTCCCGTGGGTGCTCTGCTATTTTTACCACTACCGCAGTGATTTCCTCTTCTCTTTCTTCCTTCCCCTTGCTCGTAGAAAATATTCCAAGAGCCAAGAGCGGGCGGGAGGGGAGGGCCCCTCTGCGAACAAGGTGCTTGTAGTGTGCAATGCTCCGCTTGGCTTGCGTGTGGGTTACCTTGCATGGGCAGAACCCTTCCTTCCAGCACAAACCTTCCTCCGGAAGATCTTGACTTAGGTGAGAAGCTTTGCCGTGATACAAAGCGAAAAGGATTTGTTGGTAGCTTCCTTGTGTCCTCTTGCTCTCAGGGGGAGGGATGGGGAAGCACCATTCTGGCTTTGCCACATGTTTTGGTTCGATGCCGCACTGGCTGAAGGGCAGGACTTTGTTGGGGTTTTTGGGGGAGATTTGGGCTTTGCATTGCTGGGGGCTGCTGGGAAGATCACGTGTAGGGCCGGGGCTGTGGGAAACGGGTGCTGTGGTGGGAACTGGGCCACCAGTAAATCCCAGGGACTGCTTGCTCAGTCAGTGGCACAGGAGCAGGGCACCACCGAGGCTGCCCATGCCCTGCCCTGGCTACGGGAGCTGTGGAGCAGCGCCGGGATCTCGGGATGCAGAGGCGATCGCTTGTATTGATTTCTGGCTTATCTGACCCTTTAGCTGGAGGCAGCTCTTCCCTCAACGTCTAACCAAACGTAACTTAAAGCAGCCCAGGAATGTATATCATCCTTCCCTCACGGTCATCAGGGCTGGCCAATGCATTATTTAGCAGGGTGGGAGCTGCTGCAGGCTGCCCCAGAGCAGAGCGGGTGCAGTGATGCACGTGGATGGTGGGTTGTGTGCCACTGGTGCGGGCATTGCCCTGCAAGAGCCAGGAGGATTGCTCCTGTTGGACCTTGCCACTGGGAGAGGGACTCATCCAGCATGCCTGTGGGGAGGCCTGCAGGTACCAGTGTGCCAGAGCCTGTTCACTCACCACCCGGCAGCGGGTGGACATCATGGGCTGAGAACCGTTTCCTTTCCTTCTCTCCTGCTTTATTTGGTTGGGTGTTTGATGCCACCCACAAATACTGTTGGTGGGGGCTGATAAGGATCACAGACCTAGGCGAGTGATGGGGACTTTCTTACTGCTAAAGTTAAAGCAACCCCTGACTCACTGTGTTTGTATGGCCGGGCTGGCGGTCTCTGGGGTTGGTTGGGCCCAGGTACCAGTCCTCAGCACTGTGGCTTCTCGTGTGAATGTGCCACAAGTAGGGTTTGCATCCTCAGTGTGCTCATGGATGAGTGTTTTCAGTCCATGGGACTGAGTCCCTTTGGGCTTTGGTATGGGGCAGTGATTTTCCAGCTGATCAGAAGGATGGCACATGTGTGTGCAAGCAGGACTTCTTGTGCAGAGTCTTGCTTTGCCATGAGCCACTGCGGGAAGGGGGATGCTCCTCGTAGTGTTTCTCTGGCGTGTGCCATCCGCTGTCTCCTGCTGCTGCCGGTGGGGTTTTGGGGGTATCAGTTCTTCCTCGCTGGGTGTAACACACAGCAGAGCTGTCGTTGCATGGGCCCTTTGTGCTGCGACAGCTCACGCAGAAACCACATTTTCCGCATAAATAAGCGGAGGGCGAGGGAAGTGACAGTGGTGACAAGGCAAGAGCCAGGCAGGGGTGAGCAGACAAAGAGTGGCCGGACACAGCGAGGCACCCCTGGGTCAGCCCAGCTCCGTCCCTCCTCGCTCCTCACTCCTTTATGGTTTGGGGCCGGGCGCACATGGGGCTTTTCCTTCTCCACATATGTTGGTGTAATTCCTGCTTTGCTCTGAGCCACGTGGTTTTCCCGTGGTAGGGGGTTTGTCGCTGTTATTAACTAATGAGCCGATTCTTTTGCCATTTTTAAATAACTGTATTTTTCCTTCAGTGCGAGAAAAGGAAAATGTCTTTTCTTAATAGCACAGCTCTCAAAAGTCATTGAAGGCGTGAATTTGCCATTCTTTCTCACAAATGTGTGGATTGCGGCACTTCTTATTACTAGGACTTGAATTGCTGAATCATGGAAGCGGGGTAAGAGGAAATATTTGCATACACGATGCTGGGAAAAAGGCAAAAGGCTGGGTTTAAAGCTGCTGTGGTGGGCTGGGGTGCTTTTTGTCCTTTTGCTGCAGTGTTGCATGGGGTCTGTGATGCAGGATGCGGGATGGACTGTGGCTCTGCTGCCCACCGTGCCCATCCCCAGTGTGCAGCCTCAGCAAAGCACTGATTAACCGTGTGTGTGTTGTCCTCTGTGCACCGTCACTCTCACCTGTTGCAGTGAGGGCCGGTGCTGAGGCAGCTTTTCTGCTCCGGTCCACAGCACCTGTATTTTCCATTACTGTTGGTCACCTCTGGTACAGTGCCCGCCCCATGCTGGCGGGGTCAGACATGAGCTGGCTGCGTGTGTCACTGTGTTAAAAGAAATAATCCCATTGCCTTTGGAGGGACGGCGAGGATGGATGCTAGGGTCAGCCGCCACCAGTTTAGAACCAGCACCTCTTCTCCCTCCTCCACGATGAATAAATCATGGGCTTTGCAATCCGGATCTTTCAGCCCAGGTAACAGCTCAGCTCTTGCCTGTTGAAGCGCTGCAGGCGCCTGTGCTCTGGATCCAGGCCCCTGCCTGGGTCCAGGGGCTTTTCCACAGGGCTCTGTAGAGTGGCAGCTCATTAAGCAAGACCCTGTTTGGATTGCCCAATCCCTTTGATTCTTCCTGCATCATCTTTTGCCACATCCTGGCTCCGCGTCCTGGGGTCGGGGTTTTATTATTTTATAGGTGCTGTAACGTTTGGACAGTGTCATGTGGTGACGGTTAGCGTGGTCTCACCACCATCCCTCTCCTCCTCCCAGGAGGCATGCCCTTCAGCAGCAGCAGCAGCCAGGGAGCTGGGCTCTGTGCTGGAATGGCCTGTGTTTAGGTGTGTGATTTGGAGAACACGCTGTATTTGGGCTAAGGAGTAACAAGTTTGCTACACTTAGTGTATGTTGCCAAGCACCTTCTCTTATGCATATGAACTTGTGACTTTCATTAGTAAATAATGCCAGGGAAATAAGCAGTGTGTCTGTGCCTAAAGGCTTGGCTCTCCCTGGCACTGCTGTCCCTCTTGGCCTTGCTCTTGGGTGCCAGGCAGCCTTTGGAAGACCTGCAGAGACCAAAGTGTCTCTGCCCTTTGCAGGGCTGCGGACCCGGCCGACCACCAAAGTACATGACAGGCATTGGAAGGGTACACAGGATAATTGTTACCCAACAGATTATTGTTTTTGGAAGAGCAGAATTGAAATGTATTGAACTTTTCAGTGTCCCATACCCCTTTAAATGTTTCAAGTGCATTCTCACTGATGGGTTACCTTTTCTTTCCCCTCGAGCTATAATTAGTGTCCTTTACACAGAATTGCCTTAGAATTGGATTTGAAGAAGATAAGAATCAAATTACCAGTATTTATCTTGTAAATTCCAAAAGATCTACTGAGAGGCACTGCAGAAAGAGGATTTTTAAAGCTCAGTGCTCTGAAAAGGCGAACCTCCTGCAGGTCCCTCTGCAAAATACCCTCCCGTGCAGGCTGGTGGTGCCAGGGACAAAAAGGGAAGCTCCTTCCCCGGTGAAGCTTAGCTGGTGAGACGCATCCAGACATGGATGATCACCTGGCGATGGTGGCTTGGGTCTGCTAGCCGGATGCAGTGGCTCCTGCTTTTGCTGTGGGGCCGCAGGGGCCGACTCAGGGCGAGCATCCCCTCTGCCCAGTGTGTTTTGCTGGTCCAAGGGAGGTCACCAGGTGCAGGATGGCAGCGTTCTCACAGGCTTGGGGGTGTGAAATGGTCTGACTTCGGTCTTCACTTTCCTGGCTGGTCCTGGGCAGGCTGGAGAAGTCTTGGAAAAGCAGCTGCTTTGCCCTGCTCCTGCCCAGCTCTGCTGGGCAGCGCTCGGATGACAAGGCAAGTGGAGCACCAGAAATGAATGGATGGAGGTAATTCCGGTGGACTGTTTTGACAGAAATTAAGCATCTGAATTTAAATTAAGGAGACGGAGAGCCCGGGTGGCTGAGACTGTATTTTCATAGCGTAAACCAGTTGCAGAAGATTAATAGCATCTGTGTAAACAGTCCGTCGCAGCAGCGAGGGTTGGGGAGCTTTGGATCGTTGGGAAATCCTGAGGATGGCGGGAGGCAGGAGAGGCCGGGCCTTGCCTGCGGCACCTTCAGCCACCCCATCCATCCCGTGGCGAATATTTCAGGTGCCCTCCCTCAGCCCCGCTCTGCTTTCTCGCAGTAAATTACATATTAAAGTAGCCTGGTAACTGAGCACTGGTTGCTGCGCGATAAGCTCCGGGAAATCGATATGTTTGCCATGTGCCTGCTTGTTTATGACACCTGCCTGCAGAGCACTTGAGCAATGCTCTGCGTGCCCAGGCCTCCCCCAAAACCCAGCCTGCCCTTGCAGGGGAGGTGGCAGCAGCACCTATGGATGCATTTGCTCCCAAAGCCACCCAGCAGCATCCTGTCCCAGGGCGGGTATTTAGTGATAGCGAGCATGGGGAGGCTGGCAGGATCAGAGGTTGGGTTGTGTCTTCATCCATCTTTGCGGCTTCTCCCAGCACCCCTGCAGGTTTCTGCTCCACTTCCATTTGTCACCTTCCTGTAGCCAGTACAGGGGTTTACAGTCTCAATTTGTGCACCTGGGGATGGAGGCTGTATGGGGGGAGGCTGGCATCTTTGGAGTGTGGTGCCACATGAACTGGCGGGGACCATGTGGCTAGTGTGATGCTGAGGACCATTGACCGCATCCCAGTGCGCAGGGGATGCTCAACCAATGGTGGAGGCTCCCACCCCATTCATCTTGTGGCTGAGGCTAGCCCCGGTGCAAGGGGTCTTTTCCCTTGACTTCAGAGCCCAGATGCTCCAAAGGTTTGGGTGCTGTGCCTGTGCCGAGGGTTGGTGCCCACCTGGCTGCATCCCCCTGTGTCAACGCTGCTTTGGGGTGGGAGCAGCCAGTTTTCCTGGGAAATCTCCAGTCAGCAAGCTGCAGTAATTGACCTCTTGCCCCAGATATGACATTGGGAGGTAAAAGACACGGCTTGCGAGATTTTTGTGAAACTGTTGACCTCTCACAAGATTAACTCGGAGATAATAGTAATTATAAACAGGTTACGGTGGGGCCAATCGATAGTGAACTTTACCTCCTGCCTAAAACTGAAGGTCGGTGTTTTACTGCAGCGCAGATAACTGCGGTGGGTTTTCACACCATCACGAGCCAGTGAACATCCCCATACGTAGGAAATCCATGAGCTGAGGGCAGGTGGTTTCCATGGGCAGCTCGGGATGGGGAAAAGGGCCCACGGGATGGTTCAGCTCCTCACCCCAGTGCAGGGTTTGTGATGCTGAGTCCTGTGAGTAAACATTGCCATGGGCAGGCAGCGTCCCCGGTGCTGTACCAGCCTGGACAGTGGCATCCCAGTATGCTCCATCAGGAAGAGGGAGTGCAGAGGAGTGGCCACAACTCCGAAAGGCACTTTCTCTTCGCCTAGCTTCTAATTGCACGCTTTCACTTTTTATGTATAAAAGATCGTCCATTTAATTAACTCAAGAATGCAATTTCAAAAACACTAATGCTTTACACATGACGGCTCTTAAAATAAGAGTAGCGTTCCAGTGGCGTGCCGTGCTTCTTCCTCTGCCTCCACCTCGGCCTCTTGTGGGTTGCTTTGGAGAGAAACTATCCCCCCCTCAGGCAGCCTCTGATTCTTGAATAGGAATTGAGAAGATGCGGGGTAGTGGATCCTAGGTTTACCTTATTAGTGTGTCCAGGCTGGCAGGAGCCCTCCTTTAGCTCGAGAAGTCGGTGACTCCATCCGTGTCCTTGTCTTTCTGTGGATGTTACCTGTTAATCTCCAGCTCACAGCACCGTGAGCATCTTCTCTGCAGAAGGAGCGGGTCAGCATCAGTCACCGCTTGGTACGTGTGGCGCGGTTGCTGGTCAGGGTCTGCCCTGGGTGCTTGGGGATGCTCAGCTACCAGGGCTGGAGGGAAGTTGGTTTCATATCTGCAAGCACCCCTCAAACCTGTGCTAGCCTCAGCTTTCTCTTTCTTACCTTGTGTTTTTAATGGAGGTGCTTTATAATGATGCGCCTCTGGGCATGGGGTGCATCCTCACCATGACCCCTCGCTTTGAACACCCCTTTGGGCCTTTCAGGGTTGTTAGCCTTTACCAGGCCCCGTTATTCAGTACCAAATGGATGGGGCGGGACATACCAAAGGCTGGTGAAGCGGATGGTGTGCCGTTGGTCCAGGCGGCTCATCCAGAACCTGCCTGCCCTTGTCGGTGTGAACCCGCCTACTGGAGCCTGTTAGCACTGAGGCGCCCAGAGCTGACTCTCCTGCAGTCATTGTGCTATCAAAAGGGGGTTTGGAGGCAGCTTTTTTTGGGGGGAACCCCTGTTCTTCCCTCCCCTCTGCATTAACGTGTGCCTGCCTTTCCCCAGATTGGAGCAGGGAAACCCAGAGGGAACTTTGAGGCGAGTCCCTGGGTTTGTTGTTAAAAACCTGCACGCACCACCTCCCCACCCCTTTTTCCCCTTTTTTTTGTAGCTTAGAAACCTCTCTTTGTGGCAGAAGGCTGGGAGGGTTTGAATACCACATACAGGCGTAGGAGGCTGACTGAGACCATACGGCTTTATCATTCATTAATTCCTGTGCTCATTCATCCCCCTATTTAAACTCCTCTGTAAAGACGGGAGCTACAGATGGTCTTTTGGTACCCGCTTTAGCCTGCAGACCTTGGCCCCGACAAAGGGGTACAGAGGGAGCAGCAGAGTGTACAAAATATTTCCAACCATTAGAAATCGAGGTCTCATTCACCGGCGGCTCCTGTTTTGAAAGCGAATTTATGCGGGAGCATCATAACCCGCCAGACGGGGCTTTGCCAAGCGCCGGCTCTGTCCGAGGGGCAAGCTGCCCGGAGCCGCGCTTCACGCCCCAGAGGAGCCGCAGTGGTTCTGGAGCCTTTGTGCTGTGTCGTGTCGAACTGCTTCCTCCACTGAGGACCCGCTCCCTGTGTGATGAGGGGAAGTGATAATGGCCTTTTTCTGCCCGTGTTAATTTGATGCTGGATTGCTGTTGCTGCTTGTCTTGTAGAATGTGTTACCGTTGCCATTTGGATGCCGAGGAGGAGCTCTTCATTAGGGACTGTAGTGATAGGAGAAGGGGTGATGGGTTCAAACTGAAACAGGGAAGATTTAGGTTGGATGTAAGGAAGAAAATCTTCACTGTGAGAGCGGTGGGACACTGGCACAGGCTGTGTTCAAGGCCAGGCTGGACAGGGCTTGGAGCTATCTGGTTTAGTAGGAGCTGTCAGTGGGTGCACTCCATCCTTTCTGCTGGAAAGACCAAAACTTTTCTCAGGGGGAAACCGAATTCTGCGATCTTGTTTTTACACATGCTGTGCTTAAATATTAACACCAATTGAGCAAATTGCCTTTTAACTGCCTTTATTTGCTTTCATTAACGCTATAATTTAAAAGCTCCCCAATTTGCATGGAACCTGTTGTGCACGTTGGGCAGGGGGTGAGGCTGTGAGTGAGTGAGTGAGTGGTGAGCAAGGCTCCTCGGGGAGGCCGCAGCCACGCCCGGCTCCTCGCTTCAGGACACCGCGTTCTCTTGGCCGGGCGGGGAGCAGAGCGTGCCGGCAGCGCTGGCCTCCCGCTCCCGGCTTGGCTCGTCCGGAGCCTGTTTATTTATTTCAAAGCAAAACATGTCACGGGCTGAGCGAAGCTCATTGCGGAGCACCCGAGGCAGCTCTCCTGCTCCTGCGCCGGCTCATGCGGGATGTAAAATCGCAGAGGAGCGAGTTGCCAGCCTCGTGCCCCCCTCGCCGTGCCCTGGTGCAGCGCTGCCCGCAACCTGCCTGCAGCCTGCCTGCAGCCAGCGGCATCTGCTCGCGTTGTTCTTCCGTGAGATGACAAGTTTGCAGCGTGATTCCAGTGCAGATGTTTGTGCGGTTCTGGGAGCGAGGCCAACCCGGACGCTGCGCAGGCGATGCAGGCAGCCCTGCGTGCCGTGCCGTGCCGTGCCGCACCGTGCCGTGCCGGCAGCTCCACCGGGGCTCGTTTGACACCTCCTGCTCCCATGGTCTTTCCCCAGAAATATGTTTTCCATAGGAGGGTTTTGCTGCCGGCTGGACAGCGCTGGCCTCAGGCCAAGCCCTGGCTCCCTGCTCCATCCCGGCTGTCCACACGGACACTGTCCTGCTTGGCCAGGCTCCAGCCTCTCCCACCCCACTTGCACCTCCCTTGTTTTCAGCCGCGCAATGTTGCGCCTCTGAATGGCCGATAATGAGCATTTTGTGTCTCCACCTTTGGAACTTGGGTGGGAAACCAGGTGGTTTGCACAAACAGCCCAGGTGAAAGCCCTCCTTGTTCTCCTGGTCAGCTGTCCCCACATTCCTGGTGATCCTGGTCTTTGCTGCCATTGGAGCATCTTGGGAGGGCACTTGGCATCTTCAGGAGGGAAGAGCCCTGCTGTGGTGCTCCCTGGCTGGATGCTGGTTATTGATGCTGATACTGGACATAAACCAAATGGTGCCAGGGCTTGGCGTGCCTGGCTCACCGTCCCCAGGCTGCAGTGCCACCGAGTTGCTCCTCCTGCTGCCATCTCCTTGCCCTGGGCACTTTGGGCTCTCACCGAGGCCCAGCGCAGTTCACATGCATTAATTTACTGGCTTGACAAGGTGCATAATGTTCATCTCCTGGCTTCTAATTGGAAATAATTAGTTCTCCATCAGCCCCAGGAGCTCCTGAGGTGGTGACACAGACCCGGGCACAGGCAGCGGTGCTTGTGGAGGCAGGAGGAGACCAGCCCATGGCCAGGATAAGTTCCAGGAGTCCTTTTGGAGTGTGGCTTTTCCAGCCCATCCGAGGGCACCTCTCCCAGCCCAAGAAGGGCTGTGAACAGCCGATGTTACGGTTTCATTAATCAAAGACACTTCCACTGCCCCTTTACAGCAACACGACTGCTGCGGCTGTCCCCGGCTGACAGCTCCCTAATTCATCTTCCCAGGAAAGGCAGGGGACCTGCTGCTGCTCTCTGCGCACACCGCACACGCTGCACCCTTTGCCCCTCCGGTGCCACAGGTCCATTTGAGGTTTGCTTGGTAGGGTTCAGCCTGGAGGCAAATGTTGACGCTGATGGAGGGGGCTTCTCTGCTGATACCCAAAACACGGGGTAGAACCTGGTTGTGTGCCTGATATCCACATCCCAGGAGTCTGCAGCAGTGTTGGAGGGGGGCACGGGGCGGCACACAGAGCTGGCAGCAGCAGGTTGGGATTGGGCATCCTTAATTCTAGCCACAAACCCACAGTGTTTTGGGGTTGCTAATAATCAGAAAGTGTTTTCATCAAAGTGCTGTATTTGTGTGCTGACATCTGGAGAGCGGAGATAGATACTTTCCTTAAGACTGTATTTCCAAGCCATGAGCTCTTCCCTGGCTGTTAATTAATCCTTTGTAGTTTAGCGACTGATGAAATCATGACTCTATGAAATTTTAATCCTTGCGCTGCATAGGCACAACCGACATTATCAGAGGACCCCAGGTGTGTGCTCGAAATTAGTTTGTTGAATCTCTTGCATATTTGATTACCTTGTGAAACTCCTTGGGATCTGGGCCACTCGTGGGAAAGGCAGCTTTTGCCTGGAATTTGTGCCTGTTCCCAGGGATGCGCCAGGGAGGGGCATCAGCAGCTCTGTAAGGAGGGGAGGGAAGCACCCATCTGCCTGGACCATCCTAGGACCTTTCCCGGCACCTTCGTGGAAAGCATCCAATGCACTTTGCTGAGTGCTTTCTGTGTGTCTGGAATAGAACCATGGAATGGTTTGGGTTGGAAGGGACCTTAAAGTTCATCCAGTCCTAACCCCTGCCATGGGCAGGGACACCTTCCACGAGAGCAGGCTGTCCAAAGCCAGGCATCCTGACCATCCCGTGGGGTTAGGAGGGATGACTGGCCGAGGCTGGTGCTTTGCCATTGCAGTCCATGCTTGTGCTCCACCGGCACACGTGCTGCAGAGGGAACCAGCTGATGAATATATTTTTAAACTTGGAATCCACGAACTGCTTATTATTTCTGAATTAGGAATCGAAACATCTGCATCATCACGCTGCTGCTGCTGCGCAGATGTACTTGGCACTACGGTCACTTTGCCTTTTTGTCGGGATTGTGTGTTATTCCGGAGCACGAGCTCCCGCGGCACTGCGCTTGGCGCCTCTGACACCCGTGTCATGTCTGCTAGGCATCAGCCACAGCGGCTGTGATGCCCAGCGCAGCCCCGCAGGGTCGGTGCTCTTCCCTTCTCCCCCGCGCTCCGTACGTCAGCGTCGCCAGATGCCTGCAGAATGGGGATAATGATTTTGGGAGCTGAATTAGCGCTGGTTATTCTAAGCAGGGCTGCGATGCATTAACCCCTCGGTGCCTGCACTCCGGCCTGATGAGGACAGTGTGAAGTTGTGGAACTTTTCTCATTGGTCTTGAGTATTGGCAATGCTGCCACCCGGTTCCATTGCTCGACGGACCTTTGAGACAGACGGAATTGTGTCATAGCAGCATTCCAAATCCCGTTCTGAAAGCCAAGGCTGGGTCTGGAGTTGGGGCAGGATCTGTGCCAGTGTGGTCCATCTGCAGTGGGTGGGAGATGTTCCCTGGTGCACTATCTCGATGTGAGCCTGTTGATCCCCTTCCTTGGGTGGGCTGAGGCACACAAGAGGAGCACTGGTGGGGATAAAGCTCTGTCCTGGGAAGTCCTGTTCAACAATGGAAACTGAACACTGATCTGAAAGCAGGGCAGTGGAATAAATTTAATAGTATTAATAGTGGTTTTGCTGCCCTGTTTGCTATGGCTGGCTTGTCTTTCCCCAGCCCATAGGCCTGAACACACATTGCTCTGGGAGGTCCGGTTGGAGCAGCCGGTGGAAGATGCTGGCAGCATGTGCAGTGCCTGGGCAGACAGTAAATGGTGGGGGGAGGAGGGGTCTGCCCTATTGCAGTGTTAATTCACATCTGTTTGTGTGCAGGGGTTTAGGTCGTGCTGGTGGCGGTTGTTGCTTGGTTTCTCTGCAAGGTGTGGCAGAACAGGAGGGGTCTTCAGCCCTT
Organism: Amazona ochrocephala; assembly: GCA_039720435.1. Taxonomy (NCBI): domain Eukaryota; kingdom Metazoa; phylum Chordata; class Aves; order Psittaciformes; family Psittacidae; genus Amazona; species Amazona ochrocephala. The sequence continues at coordinate 7,932,387 of CM077895.1, forward strand.
TAGCAAAGGGGAAGCTGCGTTGGCATCGTGCAGAAATGATGTCACGCCACAGCATCTGGTTTGGGCTCATAAATTAGCTCATGGTAAATATAAATACGGTACGGGCAGGGCGTTCCAGTGCACTCTATTGATAGCTCTGCCCTCCACCCCCTTCTTTAAAAAAACCCCTTCAGAAATAGTAAAATCTTTATTTCCAGCCCCTGTGAGATTTATTTCATATGTGTTTTGAGCAGCACTGGGGCTTTATTTATTTATTTGTTTTCTCCTTCGTAATTTATTAAAGCGAAAGGAAGGTCTCGGCTCCCTTCCCCCTTCCCCATGCCCTTAATAGCTCTCCTGCTATTTTAATCCTCCGGCTGGGAGCGAGGGCAGAGCAGTGACCGTGCAGGAGCCGAGCGGCCCCAGCGCCGCATCCCGTGGCTGGGCCGCTGTCACCCAGTGTCATGAATAGTGGTGTTGGGGGGCATCATCTCCCCCAGCACGGATGTACAGCTCCTATCGGAGGGTGTATGAGGTGGTTTTGCAGGCAGTTCACTGCCCGCTGACCTTGGCTTTCCGCGAGGTCCCCGCTGCAAATGAGACATGGCACCGCCGCCTCTACCTTGATAAAATAGATCAGGGGATGAATTGATTTTCATATCGATCTGCCCGGGTGAGGGAGGCACAGGGTGGCAATCAGGCGGTGGGGCGGTTTTGGAGGAACTACTTAACCCGCTTGCACAGGGGATGCGAAGCTGCTGGTCCCAGTTTGGGTGTCCAGTGCTGTGCACCGGGCACTCGGTGATGGGGATGCACCGGCAGCAGCCGCCCCTCCGCCAGGGCACCACCATTACAGCCCCGTATAAATAAAATCAGAAGGCTCCTATAAAACTCTGTTATTGCCGTGGCACAAAGTTAGAACCGCTTGAGGTTTCTGCTTCCCGGCTCTCGTGCGCAGCAATGAATATTTTATAGGAAAGGAAATACTTAGCGTCTGAATCTTTTTATAGTGCTGCTGCTGCTCCCGCAGGCAGTAACCTGCCCCTCGACCGCTGCAGCCCCTCGCAGCCCCACATGGGCACGTGTGGGGCTGAACCCCTGTGGCTGCATCTTCCAGCTCCACATCCCTGGGGAGCACAACGGGACAGGGGGCATACAGCAGGAGGGGGGTCTTGACCTGTTGCACAGGCGTTGGGAGATGCAAGTGAGATGCAGGATGCACTGCAGAATTCACGAGGGCAGGTTTCTGTCTGTGCCTTTCGCTTTCGAGTCAGTGCAGGACTCTTGGTGTTGCACTAACGTGTATTTTTGTCTTGCTTGTAACTTCCTGGGACTGTGCTGTTTTGTTGTGATGCACCAGGCTCACGATTCCCCTGCTGTGCTTGAGCTTGAGCTGGCTGCCAAAATGCGGACTGGGAGGGATGAAGCCAGTGCTGTGCAAACCACCAAAGCCCCTTGGAGCTGGTGTCCAGAGGCCAGGCACGTCACAGCAGCGCACCCTGCTCTGGGCTGCGCCTCAGGGTTCCCTGCTCCAACAGGTATGGAGCACAGCCCGGCTGCGGCGGAGCCTTTCCTTGGCGAGGAGGGGATTTGTGCCTCTCCCCGGTAGCCGGCTGCCCTGCCAAGCTGTGCCCCAGCCCGGAGATGACAAAGTGCCCTTTAGTTAATTGCAGAACGGATCGCCTGGAGTTAAAAGTTCTGATTTATACGACTATGGCTCTAACTGCTCAATAACATGGGCCCGTAATCTACTTTCATTTCAAACAGAAGGGTGATTTATGGGGCAGCATGCCGCTTTCGCTCAGAAATGAGGTGTTCAACATATGCTCTGTTGACATAAATTTGGAATTTATCGCTCCTGTCAAAACTGCCTGTTGGACAAAGGTGCGCATTAAGGCAATAAATGGCTCGGAATAGTTTTCTGTCAAATTTGCTAACCATTGTATTCACTCTGTTTGAGGGGGAAAATATACACTTAAAAGTAATCAAACGGCCAAAAGCCATGCGTCTTGTTTGGTGTGGAGAGAGGAGAGGGGAGGATAGGGGGTCTCCCCACAGCTTCCCAAAAGAGGCGTCAGGGAGGGGCCAGGCAATGCGAGCCCCTTAGAAACAGCAGAAGGTCTTTGGATGCTGGATGTTGGTGGAAGTGGTGGTGAGCCGCGTGCAGGGTCTTTGGGTACCAGTGCAGCCCCGGGATGCTCCGCCGAGCCCCCGCATCCCCTGGGAGCAGGCAGCGGCGTTTGCCACCGATCCCGGCCCTTCACACAAAGCACCCTGTGGGGAGAACTCATAATTTTTACACGGCACGGCCTCGCTGGAGTCTCTGTCCCTTTGAAGTGCTTCTTGCGGGGCATTTACAGGCCCTTTTAATTACCAGCAGCTTGCAAGGGGCCAGCTTCCCTCCCGGCTTTTGTTTGCCGGCACTGGGTGGGGAGGGGGCATTGCCCCAGCGCCGCTTTGTGTCCTGCCTGGACAGCCCTTTGCCAAACCCCCGTGCCAGGGCTCGCTTGAGTCGGTTCCAGCCCTGGGATTCCCGGGCATCGTTGTCACTCTGTGCTGGAGCATCCTCCAGGAATGTCTGTGACCTGGAAGCATTGGCCGTCTTCATGTCTCTGTGTTCCTTGAGCATTGTGTTGAGTGGGAATTCCAGGGGGAAAGGTGCTTTCCCCGATGCTGCTGCTCTTCGTCCCACGGGTGTCTTCTCAGCTGATGCGCTCCCAGGGACCTTGCAGGAGAAGGGGAGTATGTGGAGCAACATCGGGTTGGAATAATAAAACATAGTTTATCTGTTTGCGCTCGACTTCGGGCAGCCTTGCAGAGCTGTGATGTATTTCAACGCCCTCTGCTCCCCCCGCACCCCCCTTTCTGGAGGCACAACTTTAGAAGCACATATTGATCTTTTCCCTCAGATCTTAACGGCCCAAGCAGCTGTAATACCTTGCTTACATCTGCCAGGTTTTTGTGCAGTTTTGCAACATCTCCTTAATCCGGCGAGCAGAAATAGAACGTTTCAATCATATTTTGCTACCGGGAACCAGGCAGATAAAGCACTTTAAGACCTTGTTGAAAGGGACCGTGCAAGATGGCGAGCGATAAGATCGTCCTGCAGGCAGGGGCTGAACGGAAAACTTTTGTCGCTGCTGAAATTTGTTGGTAGAGATATTGCAAATAAATTACTCTTCGAGCAGCCGGCAGCTTAAGACAGTGAGGAACTGACACGGCTCAGGGAAAGGGATGGCACGTGCGGATTTTGGGCACCCTGCTCTTGTGTTTCCCATTTCCACGCTGGGAAGGGAGGTTTAGCTGCATGCCCTGGCTTGGACTGTGCTGTTGTCCATCTCACCATAGACATGGAGGATGAATGGCTGCCGCTGGGAAGGTGGTCTCGTGTTGACCTGGCTCTTGGGTATCCGTGACCGGAGCAAGGCTGCTTTGCCTGTTATTTCTATAGGCTTGGGCGACGCAGAGAAAGGAGACTTGCGCTTTTGTTTCTGCCTTGTTTCTGGAGACTCACTGTAGAAAACCTCCAAGCCTCCATGTTTCCCTTGGACTAATTAACCGATTGCACTTTAATTCACTGAAAGGCCTTCCAGGCTCTGAGGGGCGGGCGCTGGCACGGGGATGCTGCACCCTTCCCAGCAAAGTGGTTTAAACCCGGCGCTAAGTGCAGGAACGAGCTGAGCCCGAGCCAGGGGAGCGTGACAGACATGTCCCTAATTAAACATGCAAAGGGAGGAGGTTGTGGCTCCTTGAGCTGGCTTGCTGGCAGCACCAGTCTGTCAGGAGGCTGGTGGTTTATTTATTTTTGCAAGGCAGATAAATCCTTTGGATTGTAAACCTTCTTGGCCTGAATTCGTGCATGACTCTTAATCCTCTGCTATGACACAGTGAATTCAGGACAAGCCTGATTAATAATTACATTATACAGCAAAGTTTAGAGTTGAAAGTGACTCCTGCTCTTTTCCTCACTGCTCCCTTTCTGCTCCTCTGCTGAACATCACTGGGTCTCCTCCTGTGGTCCGGCAGTTCCCTCGCTGCTGCTTAGCATCCCTGGAAAGTGGGATGGCCGGGTGGGATGCAGCACTGGCTGCTTTGCACAGGGGCATGCTTGCAGGGGAATTGGAGCCTGCACAGCACCCAACGGGAGAAGGTTTGGGGCTCCAGGCTCTCTGCAGCTGCAAGGGATGATCCTGCTAGGGCTTGGAGCAGCAGCAGCTTCACGCCAGTAAAGCTTTCACTTAGAGGGGGGAAATACAGCTCACACCGAGGTAAATCTCCCTCTGGGCCAGGTGGAAGGTCCTTGCACAGCCTGAGCCCTCCTGCTCAGCATCCAGCCTTGGACAAGAGCGTTTCTGTTTTGTCTTTGGCAACAAGGCAATAAAAATACGCTCGTCTCGCTGCAGGGCGATGATAAATGGTGGATGCGATCAGAGGTCGGCACGCAGCAATTTGCTGTGTTGCTCCTCAAACACATACAAATACTTCTCTGTTTACAGCATCCGATTTTGAAACGCTGCACGTGTGCCTGGCGCAAGCCACGAGCAGCCGCCAAGGTGTGGCTGCTCCAGCAGCCAGCGCACTGGATGGAGGCATCTGGGACCCGGGGGCTTCTTGTCAGCGCTGCCACCGAGCACAAGGCTGGGTTGCTTTGCTAAAGTGTCTGTTTATCACCAGCAACGTGGTAAAATCATAGAATCACAGAATAGTTGGGGTTGGAAAGGACCTTAGGATCATCGAGTTCCAACCCCCCTGCCATGGGCAGGGACACCTCCCAATATAAAGCAATGAGCACCGTTCCGGCTGTTGCATATCCCTCTATACTCTTGGAGTGGTGGTTCAGAGGGGAGCGATGCTTGAGAGAAGGAATTGTTCAGGGAGAGAGACCACCCTTGGGTGGCAGTGATGGCTCAGGGAGTGAGATGGAGCTTGGTTGGTGGGTCACTGTTGACTTGGGCAACACCCCTGCCCAGGTCTGTGCAAGCACTGCCCCATTACAGGTTATTTCAGTTCACTGAGAGCTCCAGCATGCCATGGTGGTGTGGTACCCAAAGATGGAGCAGCAGCATCCTCACAGCAAAGAGAGGGAAGCAGAGTGGGGCCTGTCTGTTGTGGCCAAGCTGAGCACCCGCTGCACACGATGGCAGGGAGATGCGGTGATGGGTACCAGGTGCAGGGGGATGCTCATCCCTTGACGTGATGCGGGATGGGTGATGCAGCCGGGAGGTTGCGCAAGGCGCCCGGGCGTAGCTCAGCCTGTACCTCATGGTGCCAGGAAATGGTGAGTGGCATGTTTCCTGTTTGTGAGCTGGTGGTTAAGGTTTCTGCTTATGAGTTGTGTCATGCTGAATTTGGATGGAAATTGGGATTCGGTTACAAACGCATACAAACAACCTCTTAAAATCTTTTTTATTCTTATTTCTTTGGAGTACAGTACCTTTTTCAGAAGCACCCGGTGCATGGTGGGGGGGGCAGGAGGAGTTTGCCATCACATCCTTTACATTAACTCCTGACTTCAGATTCATCATGTTTATTTAAAGACTGCAACTATAGTTATGATGACAATCACTAAACAGGAGAAGGCAACCTTGCCAGTGGGGAGTCAAACAGGACCTCCTATCCATGCCCTTCCTGCAGGTCTCCTCAAACCAGGACCAGTGCAGGGCAATGTGTGGGGTGCAGGAAGTATCAGTGTTGTTTTGGATGAGCTTTCCCCACACACAGGAGGACTAACCCCTCTCTCTTGTCCCCCAGGAAGCTGCACAGCGGAATGAAGACGTACGGATGTGAGCTGTGTGGAAAGCGGTTCCTCGACAGCTTGCGGCTGCGAATGCACTTACTGGCTCACTCAGGTGGGTCGGGATGGGGATGTGTGGGTGGGATGGAGGGTGGACGGCGGGATGCTCTCTGTGCCCATCCCGAGGTGCTGCGCCTGCCGGGCTCACACATCGTGTCAGCAGGAGCAGCGTGTGGCGCCGGCTGTGCCCTTCCTAGGGCAGCACGTTGCAGCCTTGGCCTCCCGAGCCAGGAAGTTGATGGATTTAATTTTTCTTTTTTGGATTTTTTTTTCAATTCCTTAATTGGGGAAATATTTTCCGAGCTGAGCAGCTCGGAATAACAAACTGTGCATGCACGCAGCTGCGTGTTGCGTTGGTCCAGCCCTGGCTGGTCCATGAGCGTCACCTCTGTGCGGGATCCGGTGCGCATCCCAGCACCACGCTCTGTGTGGACAAGCACCCTCCGCACTTCCATTAGTGGAACTGCTGGGGAATTAGGCGTTCTCTGCCTAATGAATCTAACCAGCAAGTTCACATGATGCAGGCCCTTTAATTAAATAGATAGGGAAGGGCCGGAGCACGGTGCTGGTGGCAAGACTTGTGCTCAGCAAGTCAGTGGAGGCCGATGTTTGGGCACGTGGGGCCTTGTACAGCGGGGGGTTAAGGTGAAGAAGCACAGGTGGCCACAGGACCCTCTGCTCAAACGTAGGTGGGAACCCTTGTCCCACTCCTTTGAGGGCAAATGATTGGGGTGCAGGTACTGACCCCAAAGCTGTTCTTGCAGGCGGCTTTGCAAGGAAGATAGGCTGTATTTTACATTTTTAACAGATTTTTGCCTATTTTTTCCCCTAATTTGGTATCCCTTTTTTCCCCACTGCCCTTTGCCTTCACCGAGGGGCACAGGGCAGAGATATACCTCACCCATACCAAAGGGAGCAGCATGGGGCTGCCTTCCCTCCCAGTGTCCTGTCTGGCTGGGGGTTGCCTTCTGCTTTTCATGGCGCTGGAGCTGGCCCTAACCCTAGATCCACCCCAGCACTTTTTGGGATGGGCACCAGCTCCTCTGGGGGCCTGCAGTCAGCACCAGGTTACTGGGGCTGGTTCCTGGGATGCTGGTCCCACCCCACAGTGCTGATCCCCAAGATGCTGGTTCCCCCCTCCCCCAGCCTGGGGTGTGGGTTGCTAGTCCCCCCCATTGCTGGTCCCCAGGATGCTGGCCCCCCCATTGCTGTCCCCCCATTGCTGGTCCCCAGGATGCTGGTCTCCAGGATGCTGATCCCCCCATTGCTGTCCCCCTGTTGCTGGTCCCCAGGATGCTGGTCTCCAGGATGCTGGTCTCCCCATTGCTGTCCCCCCATTGCTGGTCCCCAGGATGCTGGTCTCCAGGATGCTGATCCCCCCATTGCTGTCCCCCCATTGCTGGTCCCCGGGATGCTGGTCTCCAGGATGCTGATCCCCCCATTGCTGTCCCCCTGTTGCTGGTCCCCGGGATGCTGGTCTCCCCCCGTCGCTGGCGCGCATGGCTCGTGTTTGTTATGGTGGCGTTGGCTCGCAGCCCGTGCTGGCGGGCGGCCAGCTTTGTGGGTACAGTATGTACAGTGAGCGCGGAGCCAAGCGCCGCAGCCGCAGCGCTCGCCGGGCTCCGTTGTTATGATTTCTGCCGGTCCGGCAGGCGGGGGGCGGGGAGGGCTCGCAAGCAGCCGCCGCGGATTCCAGCGCTGTTATTTATTAAAGCGGGAGACCTTTGCACCTCTCCCCTCGCCTCCCCCCTCCGCCAGCCCGGGATGAAGCGGGGTTGTGCCGGAGCGGCGGCACGAGGGCTTGTTTTCAGCACAGCAGCGCTCTGAGGGCGCCCATGGACGGTGTGTTTAACTGGGAGGTAGCCCCATGGTGATGGCTTGTCCCCCCCCTTCAGCAGCCCTCTGTGCCAAAGGTAGCAAATGCTGTGTTTAGGAGAGGTTGGCAAGTGTTTACAGGAGAAACCTGGTGGTAAAGGAGCATTTAAATTGGGGACCAGCCCCTCTGCAACACGGTGGGTGCTCGGTGCTGTTATCACTGAGGCCTTGCAGGTGCGAGGTAAATACTCAGCCGAATGTTTACACTCCAGTAGGAAGCGTAACCGAAAAGCCTTTAATGCCAGTAAAGCCTTTCCCTGCGTGCTGCCCGGCGCCTGCAGCCCTGTGCTCCCCAACTGGTAAAGGCAATGTTGAGGTGCCCCTCTCCCCGGCAAATGAAGTGAAGGTGGAGAACCCGGCTCCATGGTGGCGTGGTTGAGACGTGCCTTAGATTTGACCCAGGGAGGCTGGTCCCGGTGCCCCCACTCTCTTCTCCAAAGCAGATGCTCGGTGGGTGCACTTACTGGCATCCAGGGGTGCCAGTCACCACCCAGCCTGTGCTGAGCTGGGCTTACTCCCCAGGACAGGGAGGAAGGAAGGCAGGTTTCTGCCTTACCCCCCTTCGCTTTGCCTCTCATCCATCAGAAGCATCTGCCATGGAGATGGCTGCCGTGGCATCCCTATGAGCAGGGGCAAGCGCCAGGAGTGCACAGGGATGCAGGTGGGCAGCACGCAGGCAGCACACTCAGCCCATATGGCCAAGGGCATCCCCCTGCACCCAAATGTGCTCAGTTCATCCCATTCCCTTAGGAGGGGCTGCAGGAGAGAGCTGCGGTCGGGGGGGGGGGGGCTCACCCCATCACCACCCCTTCCCCCGTGGTGCCGATGGGGTGATGGCAGCTCAGGCCCCTTGCCCCGGCCGGCGGTGGCTCCGGGGCAGGCGCCCCCCCCGCCGCGGCTGGCCGGCGTCCCGCGCTCGGTCCCGGGTGATGTCAGCGGCCTGCCGGCAGGTCTGGATGTTCTGCCAGCGTTCCCGCGTTTATGATCATCCGCAGATGTGCATCCAAGAACACACTGTACCCACAGCAGAAATTAATGCAGGCTTGACTGCCGGCCAAGCCGCGCACACGGGGGAGAGGAAGAAAGAAAACAAAAACTGTTTAATGCTGTTTATAAATTATACACTGGCTGATGAAAAATACATTTCTCTCCCCCCCTCCCCTCCCTCCCTCCCCATCCTCTCTGCCTCGAGAGCCTGAGCTGAGACCAGAAGAATACGGTTTGCTTTTGAGCTCCTGTTTTGGCTGGGTTCCTGGACCCGGGCGCTGGCTCGGAGCCAGTGGCTTGCTCCCCCCCGCAGCCCTTACCTGATGAAATACATCGATTTTTCACCCGCTGCCACCTCTCCCCGCTCCCCCCGCTTGGCCGCCCCTTGTTACCGATGGGTTTGGTGCGGGGAGCCCAAACCCTTCACGTCGCTGTGCTCCCCATGCCAAGCCCACCCCAGGGGCATCTGTCTGCCTTGTTACCACTAAACGTGCGTGGCCATCGCTGCCGTCTCTGCCGGGTGGGGGGAAACTTCCCAAACTTCCCCCGAGGTCGTGATGCCGGAGACCCCCCTCTCCTTGGGCACCTGGGGGACGAGAGCCGCCATCCCTGCCCACCCCTGCGCATCCCTCCCCGCGCGCTCGCCAGCCATTTATGCGGCTTTTGTGGTGTGTTTTTTTCCTTTAATACCACTAATGTTTATCATTTGCCCAACAGGCTTGACAGATTTTGTTTCCTGTCGAGCGCGCGGCTGCGGAGCCCCCCCCGGTTGCTAAGGAGCCGCCTCCCCGCACCGTCACGGGCTGATTTGGTATTCCGCACGGCGCCCCGCCGCATTTCTGTATGCAAGACAAAGTGTTTTGATGGAGGACGATTGCAGGAGTGTCTGGAGGCTGTTTGGAGTTTTATGGGCTGTGCAGTACGCGCCGTGCTCGCTCGCTCGCCGCGCGGTGCTGCCAGGGCTTTGGAGGGGGTTTGTCATCTTTTACCCACCGAGAGGAGGGAGCGGCGGAGGAGGGGGGGGAATGATGCAGGAACCGGCACCTTATGGCTCCTCGGCTCAAAGTCAGGGTGCTTTTCTCTATCTGCACATGGAAATGCCCCCTGCTCCACCCATCCCCATGTGGCATGGGATTGGTGGGGCCGGCTGGCAAAGGTTTGGTGGGGATGTTGCCGGTGGTCCCCTGGCATTCACCCCAAGCCCCCGCCCCATCATTCCAGGTGCTTTCCCAAGCCTTGCAGGTGCATGAGATGGTGTTTGGAGCATCCTTCCCGTTAGAGCTGCCCGTGGTCCGTGTGCACTCAGGTGATGCTCGCGGTGCTTGGCCAGGAGAACTGCCAAGACCCCCAGGTCCCTCCCTGAAGCTGGGGAGGAAGGCAGGAGGCGATGGTGTGGCACTGGCATGGCTGGGCTTATCCTATCTGCTGGCTTAGCTGGGCATCAGGCTCGGCTCTGAAGTCCCTCGGACCTCCTGAAGCCTGTGCCTTGCTCCTTTTCCTGTATCCAATTATTGCCTTTTGATAGCACTCTGGGAGAAGAGCAGGTGAAGCTCTTTGCCTCCTAAATCCAAGCCTGCTCCACAGCTCCATCCTTTTCTGGCCCTTCCCGGGTTTCTCCGGTACATGTTTTTTGGTGCAGAGATTTTCACGGCTGTCTCTTGCGCGCGGGTGAAACAGGGGAGAAGGAAATGATAATAACAATAATAATCGCAGCAATAATAAAAATCAAAAAGCAGCTTGATGTGGGCAAAAGAAGAAAACAAGAGAATGGGGTAGAGAACAGGCTAAATTTAAAATTGTAATTGGCTGACTTCCACAGGCTTGCGGGTGTTTTAATGACTCATAATAACTTCATTTAAAACCAGCTGAGCAGAAAATAGATTGGAGAGGAGCCTCAGGCCATTATGGATTGGTGTTTTTTCGAGGAGCGCTGTTTTGGGCAGGCAGGAAGGCGCTGGCGGAGGGCTCGGCTGCGCCGGGCCCGGGTTGGGGGTCTGCCCGGCAGAGATTGCACACGCACCGGGCACGCCGCTGCTGCTTCCCCCCTTTTCTTCCCTTTCGCTGATTAAAAATAGACGCCTTGAGGTATTATTTTAGCAACGCTGTGGTTTGGTGCGGTTTTTTTCTTTGCACTTTTGATGTGGTAAATGGAACATAAATAAAATTGTTTTTGAAATTACTGAATTAATTGGGTAGTAAAGCGACGACAGTGCATAAATTTACTTGGCAGGTTTTTTTAAATCCATATTTCCCCACCACCTTCTCACCAATTACAGCCCGTTAATAATATATGATCCCAAATTTTTGTCAATCCCCTGTGCTGGGGGAGGGAGGGAATAGATGTTGCATTGTGCCGGTGTGCTGCAAGTGCGGTGGGGAAGGGCTGGGTCCACCCCCACCACCCTCCTCACCTGTTTCCTATCTTCCTCCCACTTTACCCATCTTCCTCCTCCAGAGGATGCTCCCTGCAGCTCGTTTTCCTTTTCCCTTGTTTTCTCCTGGGATACAGTTTGTATTATCAAGGCACCTCTCCCTACAGCCCCATGGAAGTTGATCTCGTGGCCAAGGATGAGGGCATGGGTGGATTATGTTGGGAAAGGACAGGAGGTGTTGGCTGTGCCCGGCCCCGCCGCTGTGCTCCTTGGCAGGGAGAGGGCTGGGAAACCATGGCCATTGAGGGGCTGCAGCCCCCCCCCAGTTAGGGGCTGGGCAGCAGCAAAGGCAGGCGGGTGAAGCAGTGGTGTTTGTAGCCGGTTTTGGGATGTTTTACTACTTCCTACCATCCAAAGTGCTAAAACTGGAGAGCCTGTTTCTGGTCCCCAATAAAGTAATTAAAGTGAATGGGTGCTGGGAGGAACTGTTGGGATGATAGCAGCTAAAACTGGAGGAGCTCTGATCTCAGATCCAGCTCAGCCCGGATCGAGGGGAGGGGGCTGCAGATGCTGCCCAGCTCAGCCCATGGGGATGCTCATTGCAGCCCCTTTGGGTGCTCATCCTGTTTCCGAACGCTGCCTTAAGCCCCAGTGGCGCTGGGCTGCTCCTTTGCCTTTCTTTTCGGCTCTATTAACTGAGGCCAGGGCTGCCCCTCAGAGCCGCTTCACCAGGGGCACCGCGGTCCCGGCAGCACCGACCTTGCCCGGGGAGCACAAGGGGCAGCGATGACTCTGCACATCGCGGCTCCTCGCGGCGCAGGGACCTTTATTAGGCACAAGCTATAAATTCTCTCGTGCGGATATAAATGTACGGGGGGGGGCCGGTGCCAACCGCGAGGCTCGCGCCGGAACACGGCCGGTACTTGGCAGCACGCGGAGTCCCGTTCTGTCCCGTCGGGAGGATCATCCCGAGATAGCTGTGTAGTGTAGGCGATACGAGGTGCTGGCTAAAAATACCCTCCTCGAACGTGTGCTTACATTCGGAGGGCTAATGGCTTCGATGGGTGTCGTTTAAAGCGCGTTGGGGGGGCAGCAGAAAGCCATGACAGAGGCTGTGGATGTGCTGCTTTCCAACATGTCCTGCTCCTTTTAATAACAAACATCGAGCCGCGGTGGTTTTTTTCTGAGCCCTGTTATAATAAGCTCAGATGTTGGATGACATTTTTCCCGGTGACTCACATAGTAAAATTAACCTTGAACTATTTACATATTCAATCGCCGCCCTCCCTCCTCCTCCTCCTCCCGTACTCCCCCCGCTCCCGAGCGTGTGTACATTACAGGAATCCTGGCTCCGTATCAGTTTTTGTTTTGCTGATGAGAAAAAAAAGAGAGAGAAAAAATTCCCCCCGCCTGGAGTACACATCTACTTGAGGGAAAGAACACGCAGTCCTGGCCTTTGGAAATTGGCAGGCAGCGCACTGTTCCTGCGCTGATAAGAGGTACTGTAAATAAAACTGTACGGCAGCGCCTGCTGTAAAATGCCCCGCGTCTGTACTCATTGTTCTGACAGCTCCGGCTTTTTTTGGGTCCGCTGTTTTGGTACACACTGTGCTTCCTTACGTAAGTGAGCGCACCCAGCTCCTCCCGCCGCTCGCCCTGTTTATTTTCGCCTCGCCAGGAATTTTTGCTGCCCCCCCTTTCTCCTTCCCCACCACCCCGCGGCCAGATGCTGGCTGCCTTCCCCTTCCCTTGCTGCGCTTCTGTGTGCTCCCACTGCCCCCCCAGCTGTGTGGCTTTGGGGGGCACCAGCACACGCGTCCTCCCCCCTCACCCCATGTAGAAGAGGGGGGGAGCAGCAGCAAGCCCCACGTTCAGCCAGACCCCCGCAGGTCTCAGCCCATGGGCAAGCACAGGACCCCCCGCACCACGGGTGGGTCAGGCAGTGGGATGCACTGCCCATGAGGACCTGTTGCTGTGCCGTGTTGCAGCATCCTTGTGGATCACGCTTCACCATGGTGGGGCTGGGAGCATGGAGTGGCGATGGAGAGCCATTGCCTTGGCAACTGCTGGCTGCGCATCGCCTGTGCCACGGCGAGGGCAGCCCATGCTGCTGCCCCATCGATCCCCAGCCCCTCACCGTCCCAGGAGGTCTCGGTGCTCTTTGTGGCCACGCTCCTCTCTCTGCTATGGGCGAAGAGAGGAGCCCACAGGCAACTCCCACATCCCTACAGCATCCCACATCCCCAAGAGCATCATCCCCTCGCCAGGCAGCACATGCAGGAGCTGCCCCACCACCCTCCCCACGGTGCCCCACAGCCCTTTTTGTTGTGCTTGTCCCCTCTTGATGGGCCGTGTGGCCCATGCGCACCCGGGTTGTTTTGAATGCAAACTTGACATCGCGGCGAGGGCGGCGGAGAACAACATATGCACAGTAAACAGGCAGACTGTCATATTGATTAACAGATGAGACCTCTATTATCGATCAGCACTTGGCGAGAAAATTTATCACTTTTAATTTCACCGCTGCCAAATATTTCTGCCTGCGAGCCAGCCGTTACTGAGACAATTTAAAGGCGAAGGAATTCTCTTTCTAATGCATCTCATGATACTTCCCTCTCTCCCTGTCGCCTTTTCTGTGCACCCTTGTCCAAATCCCACCCGAACCGGGGTGGAAGGGGATGGGAGATGCTGTCTGAACCCCTGGAAGTGGGTGGCATGGCATGCCGTGGAGCAGTGCCCCCACCTCAGAGGCTGCTCTGTCACATCAGCTCCTCACAGGAGATGAATCAAACCTTGGAATCTAAGGAGCGAGCCCACGGCTTTGTCCCGCAGTGGTGCTTCGGACGTGGCATGTATCGTTAATCTGTTTTTATCTGGAAGTTACTTATCTGCTGCTGGGCATCCTGTTTTTCCTCGCCTGAACTAGCAGCACATGTTGATAGAGGTTTTCTAAGAACTCCCCCAGTACCACACCTCTCTCTGACAGTCGATGGTGCTTCAAAGCTCCGAGCTCAATCGCACCGTTCCAGTCACGTCTCTGACCAGATGCATCCTCGGGTACCACCCTCCAGTACCAGCAACAGTGGCTGCAATGGGAAGGAGCAGGAAACCAGTTGCAATTAGATGGGTTACAATGTTAGTGGAACACATTTTAATGACTTAAAAATGATAATAATGTTAGTGGTTAAACACAGCACTGCTTTCCGTGGCTGTGCAAGGGATATACGATGTCAGGCCCCTCCGCTGCACAGGTCCTGTGGCTGTAGCGCTGCCGGTGGCAGCAGCCACGTCCCTCGAGTAACACTCCTCTCCCCTTTCTCTCCCCAGCGGGCGCCAAAGCCCTGGTCTGCGATCAGTGCGGCGCCCAGTTCTCGAAGGAAGATGCCCTGGAGGCGCACAGGCAGACGCACACTGGTACGTGGCCCTCCCTCTCCATCCTTTGCTTAGGAATAAGTTTAATGTTTAGGCTGCCTTTGGAACCCTTTGCCCAAGGGAGAGCTCAGTCCTTTGCAGTTCCCACCTCTGACCTGCCCAGCTCCATTTCTTGCCTTCCGTTTGGTTCAGGTAAGTTGGCTGCATTCCCTGCTCAAGTCTTAATTGGAAGTGGGTTTGTACTTGCACTGAAATCCGCGTGTGGCATTTGTCAGGGAAACCTTTAGGGCTTGGATGTGTGCTGCTGACTGGGTTTTGTCTGGTTTTGCTGAGCTCATGCTGGTGCTGTTGGCAGCAGGAGGAGCACAGCCCATCTCCAGGGTTGAACCGAGCATCCTTGCACCACACAACGGTCCCCCTGGGTTTCTTAAGCCACATGCACCGAAATTCCACCAGCATCACAGCATGTGGCCACTACACGGGTTTAAGAGAAACTTCCCAAGGGATAAATATCCCTGTCAGGACTGTTTGGCTGCTTGGGAGCCTATGAGTGAAGAGTTACAAATGATTTGTAAATCCCAGCCTGTGCCCATAGGTCTGTTGCTGTTTTCCAGAGCATTATTAGGAACAAATGTGTTGCATCTGGAGAGGTTTTGTGGCGCTGCCATGAGGTGTCTGTTGTGAACATGGCTGCAAGTGTCTGCTGGGTGATAAGGCTGGGCAGTGAGTGTGCAGCCACTTGTAGGACCCAAGGACTGGGGTCTGGGGAGGGCTGGACCCTGCTGTGCGCAGGAAAGCGCTTTGTCCTGTGCTCCCTGCTCCTCTTCCACTTCAATGTGGGCTTGAGGCGCTGGTTTGAGCGACACCGCTGTGTTCATTGCTCAGCACCAATGCATGCACGTGGGAAACAATATTGCAGCAAACGCAAGGTAATTTGTTGCCTTTACGAGCAAAACCTTTTCCTTTTCCAAATGGCTCTTGGCAGTTGGCTTCTGCCACCTTCCTCCTATTGCACTTCCCAGCCCTTCACCATTACGGAGCACAAGGAGCTCTTTATGCACCTTGCAAAGGCCGCCTTGCCCTGGAAGGGTTTGCTATGGGGCACAGCAGAGTTTGTGGCCGGGGATCCCAGGTGGAGCCGTTCAACATCCCCAGAACAGGCTGGAGCAGGGCAAAGCGCCCGCTTCTCGGGCTGTATTGGGAGCGGTTTAACTGAGCGCAGGCTCGCCTCTCAGCGCCGAGCGCCCTGACAAGTGCCACCAGCGGCGGTGGTTCGGCCGCTGGGCTGGCGCGGGGAGCGCGGCCGGGGCTGAGGACCGAGCAGCGAGGCAAAGTGCTGCGTCAACGGGTGGGAATAGCTCCGGCTGTCATCCGATCTGGGAGCGGCCCTGGCCCGGCACCAGTTCATAAATTGTAAAGTAATTGCTCTCCTTATTATCCAGTGTCGTGCGGCTGGAGGCCGGCTCTGCGGCTCAGGGGCTTTTGAAGAGCCGTGTGTACTGTAGGGTGAGGAGGAGGAAAAGGCTTGGGATGGAGCAGCAAACCAAACGGCCTGACTCTGCTCAGGGGTCAGTGACCAAGCCCAGGCAGGGACTTACAGGCAGCCAGGCACACAGCTCCCCGGTCCCATGTGCTTCCCAGACCTGTTGAGCATCCCAGGTGGGATCCTGGCTGTTGAACGGCTCTTTTAACAGTGACAGCACCCAAAAACATCCCGCAGATGGGTTTGCTACCGACCTTGACACTCCCGAATAGATTAAAGCCCCTTCGGTTGCTGGAACATGGGGATGGAGCATACCAAAGCTCAAAGGGCGATGGGGAAGCGGAGCACGGGGGACACGGTGACCCGAGCGGAGCTGGTTTATCATCACTGCCTCTAGCTGGAAACACAGCAGCTCAGCTCAGTTACGTGGCAGAGCAGGGCTGGGTGGCCAAGGCAGCCGGAATGAATCGCTTCCTCTCCTCTGGTAGCATGCAGAGGACCCTGCCCTGGCACGGGAAGCATCCCTCCCCTGCCACTGCTATAATTAACCCTGTTCCCAAATAACAGCATCTGCCAGAATGGGTGTTTTTTGGGCGTCCTCCCTTTCACCTTAGGAGCAGAATCATTGGCAAAAGACCTTCCACCCTTCCAGGGAAAAAAACTAGCCCTTTTTTTGCTAGAGATGCAGATGGATTCCTTCAAAGATGGCATCAAAAACTGAGCAAGGTGTATCTGGTACAGGCTGCCTGAATGCACACACGTGGCTCAGGCACATGGTGTGTAGGGGAGGATGCAGCACTGGTTGCTGCCAAGCTTTTCTGCAAGGGGTAGACGCAGTGAAGGGTTCTCGGGGTCTCTTGTCGGCAGTAGGGCTGTTTCTCGGGTGAGCAGTCAGGATCTAGAACCCAGGACCCCCTTTATTACACTTATCTTTTCCTACTGCCCTTATTGCTCCTCTGGACAATAGTGCAAGATATGAAGGCAGCCTGTTGTACATGTGCTGCATCAGCCACCGCCCGTCCCTTACAGCAGAAAACCTCCACCCTGCTTTCTGAGGCACAGTAAAAGCAATAAGAACGACCGACCGAAGAGTTTCTGTGTGCAGTCCCGGAGCTGCTGTGCCTGTTCCAGCCCCACCAGCTCAGGGCTGAGACGCCCTCTCCGGGCATTCGCTGTCCTTGGCCCCTGTCCCACGACAATAGGAAAAGCAGCAACTGTTTTGGCTCATCTTCCAGCAGCGTGCACTCGGTGCCACGCTGTGGGGGGGAGCGTGGAAAATTCCTTACCCTTCTCCTAAAATGTAGAGGAAAAACAGAAATGCACTGGGAAGGCAGCCTGAGAACTCCCAGCGAGCGCTGCAGGGATGCTCACAGGCCCATGGTGGTGTTAATGGGTTTGGGCTCCATGCCGGGCTTTATAAATATCAGAGGTGACTCGTCTGGAGTTTCCTCCCATGTGCCAAGGCAGTTAACGCGGGCAAGCGTGTGGGGGGGGCGGTCAGCAGGCCAGCGAGGCTCTGCTCCCCTCCCGCTGCGCGTGGACATGCTCAACACCCAGTACCCAGTGCTTGTTGTTCAGTGTGTAGTCAGCTCTTTGACTTGTGGGGTCAGCGTGCCCCCGGCTGCTCTGCTGAGGGTGCTCGGGAGCCTTTGGCATCCCCTGCCCGCATCCCCTGCCTGGCGATGCCTGCACCGGGACGCAGGCATCAGAGAAGAGTTAATAAAACCAACGTGCAACTGAAAATTGAAAAGCTATAAATCTTTCCCCCTTTCCCCCTCCTTGTTTTTTTTTTTTTGCTGGGATGTTGGTAGCGTTTTGATTTAATAGTTGGCCAAACACAAGGGTCTATTTTATTCAGAGTTTACAGGCCTCAGGGCTGTTATTCCTCCAAATTTAATAGCATTGAAATTGCAGGGTTGGCGATAATTTGCCTATCGCTTTCTGCTCTCCCATTGATGTTTATTGTCAGCGGGATGGAATCTCAATCTGATTCACTTAGATAACATGTCTGTTAAACATTTAGATAATTGTGCCATCATTAACTTGTCACATTATTTCAGAGATTCAAAACAGTCGTGCGGTAGAAGCAGAGGTACAAAGGGAGAAAAAGCCGGCTCACGAGAGCAAGAACCTGGGCGAGGAAGCGATGGTGCCAGTGGGATGCCCTGCACCGGGTCTGTGAAAAGCCTCGGGAAGCTCAGCCTTCCTCTCTGCCTTGGCAGGGCTTTAACCACTTTTTGCCCCCAAAGCACTTTCTGCTCCTGTTCTAAACGCACACTGAGGTGGCGCGCTGGTTTATTTTCATTATTCTCTTTTTTAATGCCAGAGCACTCAGTGTTTTCCAGTGGAAGAGCCTCCCAACAGCCCTGTTGTAGTCTTGGGTTTGCAAGGGGGATGCTTGGGAACCTGGAGGAGATGGAGGGGGTACCACGCTGGAGCTGCGCCGTCACACGGGCATGCGCCGTCTCTGTTCTGGGCAAATTAATATTTAGTCCAATTTGTTACATATTTGCTTTATGTCCTTTCTTTTGCTTCACTTTCTCTGGCTCCAAGTGGTACGCACCTGAAAACACCAGTGATGCGATTGATATACATTGCGCTGGTTTTCTCGGTGTTGGAAATTAAGGATTCTGAGCCAGTGGAACGTGACGTGGAGGTCGGTTGACACGAGCCATAAATTATGTTGAAGCATAAATTCTGTTTCCCTTAAGCTCAGCACGGCGCCGCGAGCCATGGGATCTGCCGGCATGCTCCTCTGCCTCTGGTGGCACCAGCAGCCATCTGCAGTGTTCCTGCTCCGGGTGACTCGGGTTTGGGATATGGCTTCATCGGAGCAGCACCCAGCCATGGGCAGCCAGGGCGCTTCTTTGCCGAAACCAACCCGGTGTCTTCCCGGGCTGCCTGTGACTTTCTATTACTGTTTGACGGGACTCGGGGGAGTTTCTGGAGCGCAGCTCAATGGGGCTTCGGGGGGAAATACACAGGATAGCATTTTTCTCCATAGCCAGTGCTAATGCACTGTAGTATTAAGTACGCTTAGAGGTAATTATCCCTCCCATGCTCGGCTCTGTTCCATGGTCCCGGCTGGGGGAGGGAGCACAAGCACAGGCAATGCTGCACAGTGATGCTCAGACCATGCTTTGTGGATTGTCTGTTGGATGTGAGTGTGAATTTTGGATGGTCAGGTATGGAAGTGCTCCAAAGCCCCTGTGCACATCCCCAGTGTGCTGATGTCCCTAACGCTTATGTAGGAGGCTGCAAGCAGCCGGCACCGGGCTGAGATGAGATCTGGTTTTGATGTAAGCATCACGATTCCTATAAACGATGCTGAGTGCCTGCGATGCACTGGAGTGGAGAAAATTTGTGCTGGTTCAGACTGTGGCTCCTGAGCTTAGGAAACAAACCTGGTTCACTGCTGCACGTGGAGGGTGGAAAGAGTTGGTTTCAGGCACCTCTGAACACTGGCAGTGCCCAGGGAGAATCCTTGACCAACCTGGGAAAACTGGATTTGGGGAGCTGCTACCAGAGGCACCTCTGCAGGTTTGCGGCTCATGCCCACTGGAAGCGTCCATCATTCAGGAGCGTAACTGACGGCCCCACAGCAGTGCTGTGTCCATTAGGTTGCCCTCGCCACCTCCATACGTGCCGCTGGCCCTGGCTTCTGCGGGGTCCTGGGGTGGTGGATGCTGGGGGTGCAGCACAGAGCCCCTTTGTCTGACAGTAATGTCCTGTGACAGCGCTTGAAATCCGAGTCCTGGCCTGCATTCCTGACACTGGGAATCTCCCTGCCTCCCGAACCACGGCCGCAGTGATTCCCCACGCTGCAAGGTGGGCTCATGGGGAAGCGCGGTGAGGTCGGGCTTCGTGTGGATTTGCCAGCGCCAAGCAGGGAGATGGGAACGTGGCAGAGCCGTGGCACAAGCGACAGCCAATGGCCAGCCTGTAATTTTCCTGTGCAAATACTATTTAGAGCGCGATGAGAAAAGCCCTTTCGCTAAGCTAGGGAGAAATCTTTCTTGTCCTTTAATTCTAGATGAAGGGGATTAGTGTGAACATATTTAACCTCTGACCCATGGACAAAAGCATTATCAAATTTAGTTGCCGAGTGGCTCCCATTTAACTGGACCAGGGCAGTATCTCAGCATTTTCTTTTCCCCTTCACTACCCCAAAAGCTTGAACGTCCATTGTTGCCCCTGAAGCATGGGGGGATGTGGCTGCCCTCCTTTGCTCGCATTTGGGAGGCTGGTCAGAGACCCTGTTAAGGGAAACCAGCCTGGTGCAGTCACTGCTAGAGCCATAAAGGCTTCAGATTGCACGCGAGCCCCCAAACAAGCAAAGCTTGCTGTAGATGGAGCTGGCTTCTCCTTGGTTCTCTTTGGTGCTGGCCACGTGCCCGCCTGGAGAGGCTTGGAGAACCTTGGCTATCCCTCTGGAGCACAGAGCAACGCCTCTCAAACCCCATTGCTCCTCATTTTGTTCTGGAGCAGGAAAGAAACCGCGCTCCAGCCATCGCGGTCCAGGGTGAGCCGGAGGATGCTCGCGGAGCTGTATAGAACGGGGGTAAGCGCGGGCAAGGAGGCGGCCGGGGTCTCCTGGTCCGGCGCAGGAATGCTGAGAGGGGCCTCCCATCAGGAGCCGGTGTCCGTTTACAGTGCATCTCTCATAAACCCGGCGGCGGGGGCGAGGGCAGGGGGACCGGCCCTCCTGGTATGTGATTGATTATCTGGTATTTATGCCATTGAGGACTTTTCAGCGGCTCGGGGTCAGGAGGTCATCTCATGTGTCTTGCTGCAAATCCGCTTCCTTTTGTACAGTGCGGGCTGGGTGAGCAGACACACAAAAACAGCTTTTTCTTTTCCTTGGGAAAAGGGGAGGGGGGCGGGCTGGTGTCAATGAATTTTTTTTTTCAGCCTTTCCTGAATAGTGTCCTTTTTAATTCCAAAGAACTTTTAATTAAAAGTAGCAGGAAAGTTCATCTCGACGAGGTTTAACTTACCTTAGCAGTTACTTTTGTCCCCCGGGATTCGCGTCTCCCCGCTTTACACAAAGCCCCCCAAGAAACGGGCCAGGGGCTGCTCTCGGGGCTGTTCCGCGGCTCCCTGGGTTTACCAAGGGGCCTTTTCATCTTTTTTCTCCCTTTTTTTAACGATGGGGGTGCAGCAGAACAAGCAGATGCTGCGAATGCTGGCTTTGTGCCTCGCGGCAGCAGAAAGGGTCATTTCATCAGCTGCGATGTGAACCAGGGCTCCGCGGGGACAGGGGATGCCAGAGTGGTGCCAGCCTGGCTGGGAGAGATCCACGAGTGATGCGGGTGGGTGATGGGCGGGATGTGCCAAGCAGGATGGTGGTGATGGCGGTAGTGATGATGATGATGATGATGGTGATGGTGGTCTCCCATGGGGTGGGATGCTGCAGTGCACCACAGAGGGCAGGATGTAATGCCACTGACTAGGGACAACATCTGTTGTCCCTAAAGCCCTCCTGGCAGGGAAAAGCATGTGCCCACCGTGGTGTGCCCATTGGCAAACACTCGTGATGGAGAATCTTTGGCCAAAAAGATCAAGAGGGTGCTCCTGGTGGTCCAGAAATGCTGGGTGAGGGTTTGGTCTCCTCACCAAAGCTTGTTTAAAGATGAAGCTCTTTCTAATGCATCAGTTTAACTCTGCTTCAGAAAGCAATGGGGAAAATACACTGGCTTTTCTGCAGAAAGTCAGATTGTTTTTTCAGCTGGTTTCACTCCAAATTCCAACTGGGAAGAGGAAATCTGGGAAGCTGGCACAGTGACGACGAGTAAGCGAGTAGATGACAGCTTCCCTTCTGATGTGGTGGACAGAAGCCCCGCTGCAGTTCGCCTCCAGCCGCCCCAGGGAAACTCTCATCCTTGGGAAGGGCAGGGATGGTTCTGCAGTGTGTGGCTTCCTTGGGAATGGCAGGGATGGAAATTGCGTTCTCCAGCATGAAGAGTGATGGGACAGGCTTAGGGGAAAGTGGCAGTGAGAGATGTTGCACATAGAAACCCAGAGTGTGTTACTGTATTCCTGGTGTTACAGGGCTTCCTGTGAGCATGGCTTGTTGGTACCAGGATGCCTCATGGGTTTTGGAAAGGGAAGGGTGTCTCCGTGGGTGCGCTATGTTCTTGGTTATATATATATTTTATATATATATCGATATGCTTTGACAGATGCTACGATGAGGAAGCTTTAGGGGCTACAGCGGGGGGAGGAGGGCATGCCTCCAGCTTTCACCAGAGGGCTTTAGGGTTTGTAAACATCTTCAACCAACTGTTTGGCCTAAAACCCCAGAAACTAGGTTCAAAAGCACAGTGCACTGTAGGTGCGAAGCATCCGCAGTGCATTCCCAGGCTCCCGTGGCGTTGGGAGCTCGTGAAACTCTCGCCTCCCCAAGCTGGGAGGTGGAAGTGCAGTGTAATGGGACTGGCCTCTAAAACCTTCCTCTGGTTTCCCTTTCTGAGTGTGAGGTTTGCGCAGTGCTTGGTTTCATCAGGAGGGAAACCAGCTCATGCTCTGTTAGTACAGGTTTGGGGAGTGCTGAGCACGCCCCATCCTTCCAGAGGGCAGGATGCTGCTGGATGCTGCAGCAGCCGGAGCACAGAAGCAGCTCTTCCCACATACTGTGAGAAGGGCATGGGCAGGAGATGCCCGGGGCTGGCCTGTCCCCTGTGCCTGGGTCGGTGCTGTCCCCAGGGAGCATCCCTCACAGGACAAGGAGCTGCCTGCATCCTTTCCTTTGCAGGCAGGGCTCCATGTGTGAGCTCCACATCCCACCCCGGAGATACAGGATGCGCTATGGTCCTCCTTAGCAGCCGAACCCCCCATCCCAAATGTATCCCTCGATTAAGGCTCGTTTGGAGCCGCGGGCTGCCTGGCAGTGCTTCGCCCAGCGCGGGTCCAGCTGCTGCCGTGATTGACGCAAAGCCAGTCTATAAATAAAGTCTTTCTCTCCTCTCATAAAGACTTCGCGGTTTAGTTTGCTTTCAAGGTCAAGATCAGACCTTTCTAAATAAACACATATCAAAGGATCATTAGCAGAGCAGCTCTGTTAAATTGAGATATTAACTTCTGTCAGCCGCGCGTTTCCTTTTTGTTCTGTAACTCACGACTGCGGCGGGTTTTTATTATTTTGGCCCTAGGCAGTAGCATCTGGCTTCTGTAGAGACTGTAAAAATTAAAAAGCAACACAAATCATTGCGAGAGAAAAGCAGTAAATTCAATGATAAGAATTTCAAATTAAAATGTTTCGGCGCTTTTATATTCCGCAAAACATGAAACGAATGAGTTGTGTGCCTGTTGCCATAAAGCCACCGCCGCTAATAGTCGCTGGGCTCTTTCCTCCTCACTCGCTCTCCCTCGTAATCGTTCGTGCCTGAGCAGTCACCGAACGGCACAATGGAGGAAGGTGATGGTGATGATGATGACAATGGTGACGGTGATAGAGCTTGTGGTGCTGGGGATAGGGGCACGGTGCCACCCTTGGGATCAGCGGGAGCAAAGGGCCCCCTGAAAGGGAGGTGAGAATGGGATGCTCCCATCCCACTGCACTCAAAGGGAGATGGAGAGGTTGAGCAGGGAGGGTGTGATAATGCAACAGCCACTGGGATGTGGGACCGCGTTATCCCTCAGGCCCGGGTGGTCCCTGGAATAAAGCACACTGGCAGGCACAAGCCACCCATACCAGAGATGCTCCTAGGATTGCTGCAGGCGCCTGTGCTTCGAGCATACTCCACGCGCATCCCAAACTGGTAATGGGTTGTGTGGGAAGCACCTTGTGCATCGCTGCAGGGGCAGAAAAGGAAGCATTTAGGTTTGGGGTTTGAGTTTATTTAAGCACTGGTAAAATAGCAAGTAGGCGCTGGCATATCCAGCCCTCCTGTTGCAGCCAGGGCAGCTACATCCAGCCTGGCCACATCCAGCCTGGAGGAGAAGCAGCAGCAGCACCAGAGCAGGCAGCACGGGATGCTTTTTAAGGATTAATTTCCCGTAGTCGGTTAAGTTGGGAAGAAAGCTGCCCTATCTTGGAGTAAATAATAATAATCAAACAAATGCCCCCTTGGGAGAAGTTGCCTTCCATAAAGATGTTAATTAGCGCAGAAGCTGAGCCATGGAGTCCAGAGGCAGCCTTTGAAACCGGGATGATTTGGTGACTGTGGCACAAAACACACATCTTGTGTGTTTATCATCTGGTTTCTCTCTTCCCCCCCCCCCCAGCCGTGAAGTTTGTTGAGCTCTTGGGCTAAAACCAAGCATCTGGCACATAGTGGGCGCCCGCCCCCCCCCAGCACCAGAGCACTAGAGTGGGGGGATAAAGGGCTGTCTCTGTCATCCTGACTTGACACCCTTAAAAACCCATGCATCTGTGTGTACAGGCGCTGTGTATCTCACAGCAGTATCCCAGGAAGGGCTCCTTTGCACTGCCCTGTGGGTTTGCCCCTCTGATGCCACCAAATATACTTCTTTTGGATTTGTGTCTGAAAACAGACGCTAAAACTGGGTTAATGTTCTTATCCCAAGCAGCGTGCATCCCCTGCTTTCCCAGGGCAAAACTCAGTGCTGATGCCACGGACCAGCATCCCGGGATACTGATGGTCTCTGCGTCTACCTGTCCTTCATCACCCATCCTCCTCCTTGCCTTGGTGCCAGCAGGACATGCACAGCAGCTCCAGAGAGCCCTCGGTGCTGAGCTTTCCCGCAGGCAGGCTGGGAAGGGGGTAACCTGCAGCTCTCCAGCTGCAGTCACCGATAGTTTCTTCCTCCCCTAATGCTGCTTTCCATGCACGGCAGCAGCCTGCAGCCTCCCCTGCAGCTGCAGCCAGCAGCATTGTCCAGGAGGTGGAGGCTGGTAGGAACCCTTGACATGCTGACAAAAACACGTCAAACGTCCCTGAAATCTCATCTCGGGGAGCAAACAGCCCTTGCTCCTGCTCTGCCAGAATGCTTTGGAGCTCTCCGCCTCAGCCCCAGTGGATATTTTGGTGCACTTCTGTAGTACGAGCATCACGTAAGAGGTTACATTAAATATGAAGGTGGAAGGAGGAGCAAGTCTTGTTGGAGACCTGAATTTGCAGGACATGACTAGAAGGTTTGGGGGTTTTATGGTGAGTGAAAGAGGCAGAGATGGACTCTGTCGGCATCCCTCGATGCCTGCAGCCTTGTGCCTGCTATACCATGGAGCCCTCCTGATGTGCACCTCTGCAGCCTTTGATTCCAGGTTTCTAATCCTATTGATTGCTGCTGCGGTGGATGGACACATCTGCCTCATTTTCGAGTCTCATAGAACGCTCTGAGGAAAGACAGGAAAAAGATGGCAGCATCGAGAGGAGGATTCGGGGAGGAGCACTTGGCTTTGCACATCCCAGCCACGCCTGGAGACCTCCAGAACCGTGCTGGGTCTCAGCGGAGGCTGCTCCGGTGGCATCGGTCCCTCTGGTCCCCTTCTTGCCACCGGAGCATTGCCAGGGGTCTGGGGACTGGCAGGGAGCTGGGAGGATGGCGCACGCGTGTGTGCACACGCACAGGGGGAAGAACTTGAAGTCAAATGTCTGAAAGTCAGATCCCTTTTTAGTATGAATTTGCTGTATCTCATTCTGAGCACTAATTCCAATTTAATTGCAAGTGGCCTGAAGCCTCTTCAATAGGAGTAACAAATGGTTTGATTTTGTAAACTTCATCAGACTGCATTTTAAATGCGACACACTAGCCCGGCTCGAATGCCAATGAAGCACTGAAGTAGCTCTCTGTTTACTAATTATCCGTTTTTACTTCAAGCCACGCTGGCTGGCTTGTCTGATTAAATCGGATTTGTGGGATAGAGAACAGCTAGTAGAGTTTTCTCTATAGTAAACGAGATTGAAACTATGGGCCGCCTGGCTGCACACTGTAAATTATATTTCCTTTTAAAGGGGACGTGTCGCCTTTCTCCTGCCGGCGCACCTCCCGCATCCTAAACTGGGCTCCTCGCCGGGGCGGGAGGGGGCCCACCCTAACCCGTCACCACACAGGGGTTTGCTCTAGACCCTCCTCCTGTGGAGGCAGCAGCCTCGACGCTGTGGTACCTGCAGCATCCCCACCATGGCTTGGACAGGGGCGGAAACGCCTCTGGCTGTCGCACGTTGCGTCTTGCTCGTCTTTACATCTCACAGTCGCGCTTGTTTGGGATGAAGCCTCTGGAGAACGGGGATGCGCACCTCCATCCTTGCAGCTGTAGGGCTCTTCCTCCCTCCCTCCCTCATCCATCCCCCAAGAAACACATTTCAGACCACCTGCTATTTAAAACTGCCCTGTGAGACGCCCAACTGTCATCCAAACCCAACCTGCTCTGGCTCCCGCCTCCAAAGCTGGCGGCACCGCCAAGAGCCGCCCCATTAATGGGTCGTGGCTGATGGTGAATGGCGCCAGGTCTGCCAGAGATACACAGCACTGGGGGAGATGGGCGAAGGTGGCTGCCGAGCGCGGCGTGCCAGGGCCGCGTTGCACCCCCCCGGTTGCTAAGACTTCGGTTTGTGAGCTCGACCTGCGCCGCCCCCCCCTCGGTATCTGTGCCGGGGGGCTTTTTATATTTTAATTTGCTTTTGAACGTCCTGCAAAATTAATGGCGCGCTCGGGGCCATTGTGCGCTGTACAGTAGAGGGAAGGGCCAGCAGCGCCCGCCGGGAGCCGGCGCGTTTCCCAGGGAATGAATTGCTCACCCACCTTCACCCCTTTTAATTGTTGACAGTAAAAAGCGTTTAAATGCCGCTTAATTTGTAATCATCTTCCCGCAAAAAGGGGAGAAACCATTAAAACGTCAGGGAAATGAATAAATCCGTCTCTCACTGGTTTGGGGCCGCAGCATTCCTTTATCGGGGGTGATTTTTCTTCTGATGGCTGAGGCTGGTTCAGGTTGCACTTGGGGTGGGAGCAGAGGGATGCGCTGTGGCTCAGACACCGGGTGAGTCCCCATGTTGCCTGCTGCAGCCCTCCTTGTGGCAAGCGCACACTCGTGAGCTATCCCGTCTTTTCCCACCTCCCATCCGCTCTCCAAAGGAGCAGGGACACGGGTGCAGAGCCAGAGCCATCCACCGCACCGGGCTGGCACCAGCCTTCACATCCTGCGGAAGCTCTGCTCTCGGAGGGCGGTTGGCACTGGGTGCCCCGTGAGCTGTGCTGGTGGATGTTGACCTCCCCATTCAGGGTGCTGCTTTATTTACTAGTGCATCACCTGAAAAACACACACAGTTAAGAAGTGCCTTTTGCAGGTTGTGGCAAGCGGCACCGCTGGGGGACACCCAGCCCCGGGGACACCAGTGCCGTCCCCACGGACCGGTGGGTGCGTCTCCCGCGCGTGCACGAGGCAGCTCATCCCCATCGCTGCGGCTGCCGGAGTCGGAACGTTCTTCTTTCAAGCGGGGGCCAATTAGTTTCACAAATGAGGGCCCTACGGTGCCAGGGAGGATTTGTTACGGCCCCGCGCGCCGGCCGGCGGCATTGTCCTGCCCTCCGCCCCCACGGGAGCCCATTGTCCCCGGCCCCAGCGGGGGCTGCTGCCGGCAGATTTATCGGGGCCGGCGTCCCGCCGGCCGGGGCCTCCGCTCCGCAGCTGGCCGCGGCGCTGGGGCTCAGCCCCGGGGACCTTTGACCCGTCCTGCTGTCACCGCCGGGGCCGCCGAGGGCCGCGGGGCCGCATACCTCTTGGGATTTGCTCCGCACGGCCCGCTCGCCGCTGCCGCCTCCTTCTTTATTGTTTTGATATGTTTTTTGTCTCGGGAGCATTTTGTCCGCAGCTGCGTGGGGGGCAAGGAGCCCGCTCCCCCCTGGAATAAATCCCTGCAGAGGCAGAAAGGCAGCTCCCGTGCGGGGCTGCCTCTTGCTGCTTTTATTCCCGTTTCACTGGCGGCTTTGCAGATTTTGAGGCGTTTCTGGGCAGCCTCGACAGGGCTGGGGCTGAGCATCCCTCCGCAGCTCCTGCATCTCTGGAGCCGCTGTGTGCCACCACACCATGGCGGGTGACAGCGCAATGCCAGCGCACATGGACTTGTCTCCTTGCTGCCTATCGCCTGGCTGGTCCCATGCCAGAGAAGTGGAGCTGGCCAGGAGGATGCTGCTGGCGCATCCTTAGCTGGCACCTGCCTGCATGCCAGGCAGGACTGCGGTGCTGGCACCGCTGTGGCAGGTGCCCACTACCCCGTGGTGCAGTAGCACCAGTAGGGTCCCCAGGGCTGGTTTTGGCAGTGTGGCAAGCAGCTCCCCCACCCTGCTGTTCCTAAAGGCAGTGCAGATCTGTTGGTTACCGTGAACATCTTGCTGCTGCTAATGAATTGCTAATACAATTTTCTAGATAATTTTATTTCCATAGTCCTCACATTCTAATGTCTCCAAAAAGCTCGCGTTTATTTGCTTAATCTCCTTGCGTTATACAATTTGCACTGACACACAGGTTCTGAACAATCAGCTATGCATAAACGAAAACAAATAGTTTAATAACACAAGGGTCTGATTTTTTTATTGGTGGTGTATAAGGATCTGGGTTGAGGTGGTTTTCCCTGTTTTTGCTGTTGTTTTGTTGCAGCCTCTTTTATACCCGTGGCTGGTCAGATGGAGCTCGTGTTTGTACTGGGGCTCAGGATTGCAGGTGATGCATCCAACCCCTGCTCTCGGAGTGGTTTTTAGGGTGATTCTTGGGTTCTCTTTTCCCCTGGGCATTACAAGGTCTGAGCTCTGCAGCTCTCACAGGTACATGGGGATGTGGTGATTGACCAACAGCTGCCTCGCTTTGGGGCATCCCAGGGCTGTCTCCATTGGATCCAGCTGTCTCCAAGGCAATAAAAGCCCCCTCCCTTCCACTGGTGCTCCCTTTTTAGGGCCAGCAGCAGCAGGGTTGGGGTGGCCACGGTCCCCAAAGACACAGCTGGAGCCCTGCAGCTCTCGCGGTCCCTGCTGCTGCCAGAGCATCCTTGCTGCCGGTGAGCACAGGGTCTCAAGGTGGGTCGGTGGTGCCAGCAGTGCCTAAGCCAGATCTCTCCCTTTCCCGCAGGTACAGACATGGCTGTTTTCTGCCTGCTGTGTGGCAAGCGGTTCCAGACACAGAGCGCCCTGCAGCAGCACATGGAGGTGCACGCCGGGGTGCGCAGCTACATCTGCAGTGAGTGCAACCGCACCTTCCCCAGCCACACCGCGCTCAAGAGGCACCTCCGCTCCCACACAGGTACGGCGCTGGGCAGCTCTGCCCCAGGTGTGGGGAAAAAGGGGAATGAGAGGTGAAACTGTCCTCAGAGTGTCAAGGCGACAGCAGTTGAGGCTGTTTGGAGTTAGAAGCGGAAAACAAGCAGCATGTAAGAAGTTGATCGGGTATGAGTTGGCATGTGACCTGCTTAGGGGCTGCACGATCACACCCGCTCATCGGCTTATGGGTGGTAGATGCACATAATCAGCCGGTGCTGGGCCCTAATGGGATTAGGGTGACCTGAACAATGTGGAGCTGGTGCTCTGGGGCACTGCCCAGTGCTTTGCAGCTCCGCTGTGCACTGCAGCCAGCACCACAGCTCTCAGCAGCGTTCCTCACCCATCCAACATCAGTTGGAGGCTCGTGCACCCTCCTCGTCTGCACTTTTGTTGCTGGCAGGATGGAGAACGGGTGCCAAGTCAGGATGCCCCCCCTCTTTTCTCCTGTTAACAGCATGCACATACAGCCTCAAAAGGGGACATTAAAGTGGCTGCTGGGGACCTGCAGGCAGCATGACAGCAGGGTCGCTGCATTCGGGCTGTGGCCAGCAGCTGCCAGACCCACACGTGGGCTTGGGCTTGGGGTCCTGGCTTGGGAAATGGGAATCATGTGCCGATGATAAGCACGTTAATGCTGAGCACTGGAGCTATTTATAGCCAGTAATCCGGTGACCTGGGCTGCGGGTCAGGCCATGCGTGTCCCACCGCAACCTCTGCTGCTTCAGCAGCTCCTGGCTGTGGAAAAGCACCACGATCTTCAGTGCTTTGGGGGTGCTTAATCATGCCGAGTGGCTTCATCCCACCCAGATGCAGGATGCTCGTGCCCCTCCTGGGCCAGAGCACTGCCTGGCTCCCATTTACATGGCTTCTCCTAAAAATGGAGCGCATGGATGTGCTGCCTGCCTCAGGCTGCAAAATCTTTGACTATAGGATCGAAACCCAAGGGGATCGTTTGAAACTGGGCACAGGGAGGTGAAATACAGCTGCCAACAGGCACTGCCTGCCTCGCCTTTGGAGGGGGTTTCAAAAGGCATCCCGAGCATCCTCCTCCTCCTCCTGCAGTGCCTAGCCAGGGGCTGCAGGACTGTGCTGCGGCACACGGGGAGAGAGTAAAATATCATTTTAAAGAGGAAGCGAAAGCGCAGGCATGTGAGTATATAACGAGAAGGACAATTTATGCCCAGGCACGAGTGCAGTTTGACACGGGGATAATGAAAAAACGTAGGTCATTGTGGATGACTTAAGCCTTCACAGCTGAAGAAAATGTATGAAATGCAGGGAACATTACACGCTTGGCAGCTCCGCACATCTGCAGCAGGACAAGTGAAATACAGTTCGCCATTCTTTACCATAAACTGTGCTTGTAGGGTATGCGGCACAGAGAAATTGTAATTACAGTGACAAGACAAATCAGTAATATTTAAATATTCATGAACAAAGTCTCGGACGATCAATCTATCTTTATTGTCCTTGCCTTCGCGGCTGTAATAAATAAGTAGCTGGAGCCCTCACCTTTCCTTCAAATCATTCTGCCTTTGGTGCCGAACCAGAGTTCATTTATCAGCCGCCCAGTCTGGAGCATGGAAGACGCCCGGGGCCGGGTCTGTGCCAGGTGGAAAGGCTGGGAATTGGTGTCGGGGTGGTCACAGTGCCCCCTGTTCACCTAACCCTTCTGCAGACCCCAGCATGAGGATGCCGGGACCAGGGTGCCTTGCGGGGGGGCCGGGACACCCTCGGGGTGGTGGCGGTGGGTGCCAGGGGTATCTCCATGCTGGGGAGCTGGCTGGGGCTCTGACCCACCCCTGTGCCTGCAGGCGACCACCCCTATGAGTGTGAGTTCTGCGGCAGCTGCTTCCGGGACGAGAGCACGCTGAAGGGCCACAAGCGCATCCACACTGGCGAGAAGCCCTATGAGTGCAACGGCTGCGGCAAGAAGTTCAGCCTCAAGCACCAGCTGGAGACCCACTACCGGGTCCACACAGGTACGAACCACAGGGGCTCTGCGGTGAGGCTGCCGGTGCTGGACCGGTCCCCTGGTGCTGGACCGGTCCCCCAGCAGAGATGCCGGCAGCATGGGCCAGGGTGGCAGTGGGCGGGGGTAACAACTCATCGGATGTGCCAGCGCGTAGCTGTTGTAAATAGAGGATCAATAGTCAGATCGGTTTTGTTGTTCATTACCCGGCTATCGGCTGTCAAAGCTGGGCACTTAATTACAGCCCGGAGGCCACGGGCCCCCACTGACGCCCCATCTCCCACAGGCGAGAAGCCCTTCGAGTGCAAGCTGTGCCACCAGCGCTCCCGGGACTACTCGGCCATGATCAAACACCTTCGGACCCACAACGGCGCTTCCCCCTACCAGTGCACCATTTGCTTGGAGTACTGCCCCAGCCTCTCCGCCATGCAGAAGCACATGAAGGGCCACAAGCCGGAGGAGATCCCCACCGACTGGCGGATAGAGAAGACCTATCTCTACCTCTGCTACGTCTGAGGGAGGAGGCGGCGGGGCTGAGTGGCAGAGGACTGGGCAAAAAAAACCAACACCAAACCCGCAGCGTCCATGGCCTTGTTTTGTTTTCGGTTCTCATTCATTGCTTCTGGCCGGGAGGATCCCGCGGCTCGTGCCGGGGCATAGGGAAGCACCAGCCCCTTCCTGGCCCTGTCCGTGCCCCCTCCCCAGCTGCTCGTGCGCCTGCTGCCCCTGCCCCCTCGCTATGTGGTGGCCCTCTCCCCTCATAGCCCCCCAGGACCTTGCTCCCCAGCCAGCCCCTCCATCACCACTGTTGCCAGCAATTGGTGCTGCCGGGAAGACCGTGTGGAACGATGCACTTCCCCGGAAGCGTGCATATGGCCGGTGTTTCAAGAAGGCTTTAATTTCTGGTGTCCGCTATCACCACATAGACCCCACCATGGATGCCCCGCAGAGGACCCGAGCTCACGTGTGGGTCTTGAACCCCATTTTGGGATGGCTCCCATGCTGCCAGGCTGCAGCGTCACAGATGGGAGAATGCCAGCATCAGGCGAGCTGTGAGTGCACTGGTGAGAGCATCCCGGCAATCCCAGCCGGAGGAGGGTGTTTGGGGTAGGGAGCCAGCTGCCATCCTCCCCTGACCAAAGACCTCTCTATGCATTTCCCCTTCCCAGGGGGTGAGGGCGAAGTGGGGGGATGCAGCCGGTTTGGTGATGCGCAGTCGGTGCCACCGTGGGTGCTGCCGGTCCGCGGCACCGCACCCAATGGGAGGATACTCTTTATCCTGCTAACTGGGGCGCTGGGGGGTGCCGAGCATGGGCTTTTGCCCCGGCTCAGCTGCAGAAGCTGAAGGTGAGGGGCACCGGCGGCTTTGCTCGCCGCTGCTTTTGCTTTTTGTTGGGTTTTGTTGAACTTTCTTTTGGAATGTTTTCGCATTTAGCACATTTTACTTGAAATTACCTCGTTTTTTTGTGACCTCATGAGCTTTTATTGATTTGGGGGACGGGGGATGGCGTGGCTGGGAAGGCACGTGCCTCCCGTTGTGCATTATCCTTACCAAAACTGGTATTTTTTGCCCAGCCCCATGGGGCTGGGGGCGTCGGTTCTGAAGCTACCTCTTGTGTTGGTTTTTGTTGTGTTGCTCCTTCACGGCCACAAGCTCCATGGGCTCCGTCCCGTGGGGCGCTGGTGGCCGTGACTTGGGTTTGGGTTTTTTTGTCATTTTGCTGCGTTTGGGTGAAAAGGGGGGAAGGAGAGTCAGGGCGAGCGGGATGGTGCCCGGATGTGCTTCAGAGGGATGCCAATGGCCCCTCTCAGGTTGGGGTGTCCGTCCCGCCCCTCCCGATGCCCAGCAGGGATGCGGCTGCGGGAGCAGCACCCTCCCTCGCACCCCGGCCCGGCTTTGCACGCGTGTGTGCCTCCGTGTGTGGGTCCTTTGCTGCTGGGCGTGGGGTGGACGCCGCTGTTGTACAATCCGGGATGTGACTGTGGAGAACGGCTTGTTGACTTGTTGTGCCTAAGAAAAAAATGAAAAAAAAAAGAAAAAAAATATAGAAAACTATAGACAGACCCCCAGTTCTTTGACACGGGAAGTTGCTGCAATCCCCGGCGCGTGCGCGGTCACTCCCTGCGGTGCCACGGGTGCCACAGCGCCGCGGAGCACGTGGATGAGCTCATGTGGCTTTTTTTGCTTTAACCTCCCCTCCCATCCCGCTGCCCCATTCCCTTCCTCCATCCCACCCTCTGTGCCCTCGTGCCGCAGCCTCCCAGCTGCAATGGCGTTGGGCTTGGCGTTGGAGCGGTGCCGCCGCCCCCCATATATATATATAGAAGTCTATATATGTGTATCATAGCAGTGAGGACCAAGCGCCCCGCAGGGCCCCCCAGCCCCGGGCTCCCTCTCCCCTGGCTTGTTGTCGGTGTCGTGAGCGCCCGCCCGTCCCGTTGCTCTGTGTTGCCGCTCGCTCGTGGTCCGGGTCTGTCGCTGTCCTCGTTCCGTCTACCTCAGCACCTCTCTGAGCCCGGGCGCAGAAGGTGCCCCAGTTCCCCATGGGTTTTCTCAGAGTATCTATCTATCGGCTCCTATTTTTTGTACGACTTGGGCCCCCTCCCCGCGCCGTTCGCTCCCGTGCGGTTCTGCTTGCGAGTCCTCTCTGTCCTCTAGCCACAGATGCCGTTAGCTGAAAGTTTCCTGAAAAAAATAAAGAAAAAGAAAAAAAGAAAAAAAAATCAATAAAAACCGTTGTGGTGTCTCCTAGTTGCAGCTCTCCGCATCTGCCTTCGTCCTGTGTAGATTCAGATGCATTTCTTTGTAAGACTTCAGTGTTTCTGACAGAGGAATAAAAAAAGACAAAAAAAAAGGAAGAAGAAGAAGAATATACTGCTGCAGGTTTTTTTCTCTCCATGTGTCACTAAGTGAAGTTCGTGCCTTCTATAGCAAAGAGAATATTTTTTACATCCTACTAACGGTAGATTTTTTTGTAGTGAACATTTTTTGTATTTTTATTTATAAGTCTCATAAGGAAAATAGCAATGTTCAGTTGTATACCTTGAATCTGCAGTTAGAAAACAAAAAACAACCAATAAAGTTAATTCCGTTGTCTCGGCCTGATGTCTCCTGTTCCTGTGCCTGCGCGAGGAGGAAGAGGAAGGAAGCATCCCATCTGCGTGGGGTGAGCCGCAGGGGGACCACAGGGGTGAGTTTGGGAGTGCTGGGGCTGTGGCAGGGGGGTCCCACCCCTAAACCAGCCCCGATGGGCAGCAGATGCTGACCTCCCTGCAGTTGGGGAGCGATCCCGCACCCATGTCCCGGGATGTGCAGCTCCCCATCCCGCAGCGCTGCCTGCGCCGCTGCCTGCCTGCCTGCCTGCACGGCTCACCAGGGAGCTGAGCAAGTTTGCCTCAATGAAAGTGAACTCGTTCATTTAAACCTGACTGCAGAGTAGTCTGGCCCCCCGCTGCGTTAATTATCCTGTAGTTCTCGACTGATTGCTGTACACTAAGCTTAAGCCCTCCTTTATTTATTTACTGACTACATTAACAGCAGCGCCTGCTTTCCTTTTGTGCTGCAGCAAACTGTACAGCACAGCATGGACCACTGCGGCCGGGCCAGGTGGGTGTTGCTGGTGTCACTCACCCATGCCCGTGCCCAATGGGTGCTGCCCGCACCCCACGGGCACTGCCCACCACCCGCCTGGGCATGATGATGCAGTTAAACATTCATTATGGCACAGCTGGTAACACTGCAGGCAAAGCATCACTTCATTTTTCCCAGGGACGGATGAGGTGTGCCAGGCTGGTGTTGAGGCCAAGCTCATCTCATGCCCTAGGGCTTCCCAGTGGGTTCCCCGGGTCCTGGTGGTGGTCCCTGCCTCCCAGAGCTCCCCCAGTAATGCTCTTGAGGTGAGGCTTTGGGCAAAGGGGAGAGACCTTTGGGCCAGGTTCAGGCAAGCGGAGGGGGTCCTGCTGTGAGCAACCTGCCCCAGCAGCACCCCAGGAGAAGGGACTGGAGCCCGGCTCCGGCTCTCGGCCTGGCACAAAGGCAGTGGTATAATAATGGGGAAATCATCGCAGGACTGGGCCTTTGTCTGCACGCTCGCGCAGCAGCTGGGAGCGATTATGCTGCAACAATGTTCTGTTCCATCAACATTATGTCCTCATTAAACCTTTATTAGGAGATTAGATTCAGATTTATTGATTTATTCTTTTTTTTAAAGAGGAAAATCCAGGCTCCACTCAGAGAGATGCCTGGAACTTTTTCCCACATGCAGCACTTCCCAAAGCAGCAAGAGGGTAAAGGGAGAACCTGGATCTTTCCTCCAGCATGGGCAACCTGCTTTTGCAGGGGGTAGGATTGTGGAGCTGCACAAGGGGGTTAGGTTGGATGCAGGATGGATTCCTAGCGCAGGGAAGGATGAGGACAAAGCACCCACCGACGTGGTCCATGGGATGCAACAGCACAGGTGAGCATCTCACAGTGGGGCCCCATGGGCAGGAGCAGGTTGGTGAGGCTGGCTTGGGGGTCCTGTCACCCTGTGTCCCCCCAGAACACGCGGGCTGGGCAGCATCACCTGCCCGGGTCAATGGGCCCATTGGATTTGTCTGTTGGAGCGTTTGATGTTACACGAAGGCGGCTCATTCCAGAGGGTGTTAATTGCCCACTGCAGTGATCAGGTCTGTAGCACCATCGATCTCGGCAGGATCAATGGGCTGATTTAGTGTCTCGTGAACTCTTTAACTGGACACCTCATCAATAGGCAGCCACTTACAGACCATCAGCGCATTAGCGCGGGCCAGCGCCAGCAGGAGCCTGCTGCGCCCATCCTCAGCCCCCCATCACTCAGTGGGAAGTTTTCCTGCAGGTGATGGCTCCAGGACACTGCGCAGGGCCCTCGGTCTGGGGCCAGTGGGCTTCAGGGTAGATGCAGGAGAGCCAGCCGCTGTCAGTCCACCTCCACTCCACCACCAGCAGACCAACTGTATGCAGTGATGCTCACAGAGCCTGGAATGGGCTCTCCCACTATCTCCAGCACTTGAGGACGGTGCCCATGCTCAGGTATGTTACTGGTGTGAAGAACGAGCTGTACCTTTTACAGTCTCTTGGGCAAGCACTCAGGGCTGGGGAGCACTCCGAAAACACCATCAGTGTTTCTTGCCACAGCACTCCTATCTCTGGGAACGGTAACTGCATTGGGCAGCTCTGCTCCTTGTAGTTTCGGCTCAACTCCCTGCTCTGGGATGCAGCCAGCAGTTCTTTCCTCTCCTCTTAGCCACATCTCCTGGCAGCGATGGAGAGTGGGAGCTGGGGAGGGGGACACTGTCAATAGCAACCGGTGACCACGCAGGTCTCTTCCAGCACCACATGTCCAGAGGGCCAGACCCGCTTGCACCTCAGTTAATTTGCTGTTGGCTGGCACTGCTTCTCTGCCAGCTTACTGTATGCAGGGCAAGAGCGTGGACATCTGCTGGGCAACTGTGCCCAGGGATGAGGTAGGGGGAACAAAGACCTGCCAGGAGCCCCATGAGCAGGGGAAAGGAAGGGGGCACATGCATGTGGCTCCCGGTGCTCCGGGCACAGAGGTGGGGGGTTCCCCGGGGCAGCTGGGGCGAGGGGCAGGGAGCCCCCCGGGCAAGGGACGGGACCCCCGGGCGGCCGTAGTCCCGACCCGGGGCGGCGGGGCCGCTGTCCACGGTGCTGAAGCAGCGGCCGCAGTCGCACTGGGCTGGGGCGAGAGGAGGGGGAAGCATCTTTCAAGGCTTGTGCAGGGGTCATAGGTGCTTGGGGGCTCTCCTCAGCTCTGCCTTCCTGCGCAAGTGCTGCTGCTCCGGAGCTGGGGGGAAGGCGGTGGATGCACCAGCCTGGGTCAGCAAACACCGGTGAGTCCCAGAGCTGCGGAGCGGGTGCTGGAGCAAGGCAGCGTGTGGGGTCCCCACCTTCCCTGCCCCAAAAAGCAGGCACCTCTTAGGCATCCCTCCACACCGACCAGAGGGTGCCCAGTGTGATGCTGTAAGCCAGGATGGCCACCAAGTAGGCCCGGAAGAGCAGGACATCCAACACGTAGCCCACTTGCAGCCACTCGCAGGCGACATCACGGAACTCCTCGTGTTTCTGCAGGAACTGGCGGATGGCGCTGATCTCACGCAGGACATCGTGCATCAGCAGGGAGCCATCTGCCTGGCTGGCAAAGGCCGGGGCAGGCCTCATGCCCCCCACCGCCTCATACTCCCGGGGGTCCTCACAGCCATAGTGGTTCAGCTTGGCTGCAGGATCAACAGAGACAAGGGAGAAAAATCTCTTTGGATGGAGAACTGGGATTCCTGTGGGTGATCTGGGCATCCAGATCGCTGTGTAAACAGGGACTTCGTAGATGGATAAGTAGGATTCAGTCCCCTTAGGATCCCATGGGCCCTATCTGTGCAGCCCTTACCTGTGCTGTCGGTGTTCTCCTCCTGCCTGGAGATGTCTGAGCTCTGTGTCCTGGTCTGGCTGAATTTCTTCCTGTCGCGGATGCAGAGCAGGACAGTGGCTCGTTCCAGCAGCAAGTGCTTCACCCATGCGGGGACGTGGGGCTGCAGGTCTTGCTTGTGCACCAGGCGCACAATAAGGATGGTCTCCGTCAGGCTGATGACGAGCAGCGCCATGCACACCACAAAGTAGATGCCTGCAGAGACATCAGCGAGGTGAGTGGCCTGCAAAGGCTCGTACACAGAGGGTGGTACTCAGCAATCTCTCCCAGTTTTCTAGGGGACCTGGGGTCTCTGTACTGGGCTCCTGCTGCTCCAGGCCCAGGGCTGCTGTGGCACTCAGTTTGGCAGGTAGTGCCACCATACCTATTAATGGGGTGCCGACAGCAGTAGCCGGCAGTGTGTCGGAAACGATGATGAGGAAAACTGAGTAGCCCAGTAGGAGGGTGATTTTGAAAGAGACCCTCTCGCCGCTGTTGGGAGGTAGGTAGAAGCCCACAATGTCCATCACCATCAGAAAGATGCTGGGGAGCAGCAGGCTGACGGTGTAAAAGAGGGGGCGCCTCCGGATGACTACCTGCAGGACAGATAGACAAGAAAGGCTCAGCAAAGGGTGGAATCGAGGGCGTGAGCTGCTGCAGCTCTCTGCCAAGGCAGGCAAGGGTCGTGGGATGCATTAAGGTGAGCCAGAGGAAGGGCTCAGCCCTGGGAACCTCCTGCCTGCAGGCAGGAGCACCTCAGCACAGGGCTGCTGGGTGATCAGGCAGCAGGAAAGCAAGACCCTTCCCTAGCACCCCGTCCCCAGGAAGGGCAGCAACCAAAGACCCCTACGTAGAACTTCATCTCAGCATAGCTGTCACTGCTCTTGACGCTGAACTCCTGGAAGTGGGTGAGGACGTAGAGCAGCTCCCACTCGCCCTGGTTCATGAAGACGCTCCGGTCGAACTTGACCAGCTCCGGCTGCCGCCACAGCGAGAGGTTGATGTCGCGAACTGAGGGCAGAGGAGAGGTGAGGACCAGGGTGCCCGGCCCCAAGCGCTGCCATGCTGGGTGCCCGCCCTCCCCTTACGCATCCCCGGTCCGCTGGGGCCATCTAGAGGGAGGAGCCGCCTTCTGCAGCCCAGCGGAGGGGAGCGAGGTCCTACCCCCCCCGAGCCGCGGCGCCCCGGCACTCACTGTGGTGCAGCCAGCTGGTGAACGTGAGCGAGCAGTTCTGGACATCGAAGGGGAAGTTGTAGATGTCCAGGCTGCAGGCGGTCATCACCTGGATGGGTTTGAGGTTCTGCACCTCCCCGTGTTGGCCAACGTAGACGTAGGGGACGTGGGGGGACTTTCCGACATCCACACTGCAGGGCATAAGGGGCAGACATGGGCTGGGGAGCGCTGGACAGGGACTACTGCTGCCGAGCTGTGTTTGGGAGGGGACCTGCCCAGGAAGAGGGGGTTTGCCCCCGGCAATGCTTTTTGGGCAACACTGGTGCAGGCACGCCTGCATGGCATCACCTCTGGGCTGCCCGGGCTGCTGCCCTCTCCCAGCTCAAGGAGTCTCTGTGCCCTGTCCCAGCGCTCTCTGGAGCTGGTGGGAACACCTTAAATCCCCACGGAATGGGCGGGATGCCGGCTGGCTTTGCGAGAAGGGCCGGCAGCTCTGCAGCTGCCCTCGCATTGTGCTGCCTTCACAAAGCCTTTCTGCAGTTATTTGGATCCCACCCCCGGCACGGTGGGTAATTACCAACAGTTGCGGTGAGCCAGCATTGGAAATGGCCCAAGTGCTGCTCCCCATCTGCAGCTCGCCCGGTGCGGGGAGGCTGCCAGCTCTGTGCCGCAAATGCAAAGTGCCGGGCGGCACGTGCCCGCTGTGGGCAAGGGGGCCCAGCCCCACACCGTGTCCTCTCTGGCCTTTGGCCGCACTCACAACTCGTTGATGAGGATGTCGGGCACCCAGATGCTCTCCATAGGGAGGGAGATCTGCGTCAGGTTGTCAAAGCGTGCCGGGTCCCACCTGAGGAACTCGTCCGTCCAGTGCTGCAACAAGGGAGAAGGGGCTTGGAGGGTGAGGACTCTGCCACCCCACCAGCACCCAAACCCTCCCAGCTAGTGCCCGGCCATGGGAACCAATCTTCAGTGCCATCCATGGGAGGGAGGAAAACCTCATCCTCCAGCTATTACCACTCAGTGGTGTGAAGCATGGAGCATGAAAGCTGTGCCTCGAGGTTCATGCCCTACAGAGATCTTGTCATCCCTGGATGGCTTCCACCTTGCTGCACTCCAGCAGGGCTGCACACCTCTCCCATGGGAAACCTGTGTTTGTATGGGTGCCAGGCAAGGAAGGGTGAGTTTTCACAGCCTCATCTGCTCACCTGCCTGTACCAGATGTAGGTGGTCAGCACCTGGTTCTTCTCATCCTGCAGGAAGAAGAGGATGTGATGTTGGCACGGGTATTATTTGTCGCTCCAGCAGATGAGCAGAGCATGCCAGCAGGATGCTTCACACTGTGGCACCTTCCCTCAGTGTGGACACGCAGAAGCTGCCCACCTCCAGGCAGCCCAGAAGCTGGGATGGGAGCAGAGGACTCACCACGTTGAGGATGGCATAGACCATGAGGTCGATGGCCACGTTGGTGGTTGTTCTCCAGTCCCGCACGGGCCGGGTGCCCTTCTGGTAGTGGGCCAGCAGGTAGTGGGATAGTCGGCGCAGGGCGGGCTCCATGGGCTCTGGCGTCCGGCCCTGCCGCCGGGTACCTGCTGGCAGAGGGAGGAAGGAGGGATGAAGGGATGAAGGGCTGCTCACACTGGGTCAGTGGCTGCAATCACCCTGGGCTGTGCTGTGGCTGTGGGATGCTGCTGGCTGCCATCCCAATCCCTCCCTGACCAGCTGGGCTTTTCCCATCAAATTCAATAGGAGCCTTCTGATGGGAAATGTGCCTGCCAGACCCAGCACCTTCTAAGAGTAACTTCTGCTGTGCAGGTGATCAGCGCTGTGACCTTCCCCCGGCCTTGGAGGGCAGAGCTGCCATCTTCCACCACCCTGGACAGACACCAGGACAGTGGCAGCAGGGACCACGAGGGACTCGCTGCCCCCAGATACATTTTCTTCCACTCACTCCTTCCAGAGCGTTCTTCTTTGCTCAGTGGGTGGAGGTTAGAGATGAACCGGGACGGCAAATTCATTTGTTAGTGCCTTGGCGTTTGCTTCCTGTGGAAACAATCCCTCAGCCCATGCCGGCAGCATTAATCATGGAGCAAATTCCTCGCGGT
This sequence comes from Amazona ochrocephala, assembly GCA_039720435.1. Taxonomy (NCBI): domain Eukaryota; kingdom Metazoa; phylum Chordata; class Aves; order Psittaciformes; family Psittacidae; genus Amazona; species Amazona ochrocephala. The sequence continues at coordinate 7,973,152 of CM077895.1, forward strand.
GCCCATGTCCCCACTGCGGGGCAGCCGGTGACAACGCGGCGAGCCAGGGCAGTGGAGCCATGCTCGTGGCTTTGCTCTGCAGCACGCCCAGCCCCAGTGTCCAATTCCCACTTAATGAAAGGGACTAATTGGAATAGATCGGCGGGAACTTGGGAAAAGCTGCTGGAAGGGAACTGTAATCTGTACTTCAAGCTAAAAAAACCCAAACCCCACAGCAGCTTCAGCCCCTCTAATGCTGCACACGATCGGTAATGCTGGGGAGCCAGCCGGGCGCACGACCCTTGCCCAGGCAGGAGTGTGCGGATGGATGGAGCCAAGGGGGGGTGAGAGGCAGCAGTTAGGGCAAGGGGAGGAAAACAGGCACTGCCGTCACCGCGGCTGGGCCCGGTGGCCTTTCCTGCTGCAGCTGGTGGAGCTGCCCCGTGCCTGCGCTCCTCCTTACACCCGCAAGCTCCAGGTCTGGGTGCTCTGGCAGCAGGGAGATGGCTTTGCAGAGGGAGGAATGGGCTCCTCCATGCATCTGCCACAGACTCCCGCAGGCCTGCGTCCCTCCAGCATCACTAGGGAAGAGCATTCCTGCTCCTCCTCTGCAGCACTGTGGGAGAAGGGCCAGGAGAGCGGAGCAGTGCCCTGATGAGAGCGGCTGCCTGACCCCAGTTACAAACCACTGGAAACTTCCAGCTCTTTTGGTCCAGAGCACCTCAATGATTTTCCTGCTCTTTCCCAGGAAGGCTAAACAAGAAAATACTAGCAATAGCTTAGGAGTGTTTAGCCAGTTGGTTTTGCACCATGCAGAGCTGAGATTACAGACTCTCACAGCACAGCATCGCTTCTGTGGGCAGTCATCCCCAAAACCCAGCTCTGCATTAAGAGGGATCAAACATCATGTAGAGAAATCCCTGGATGGGGTGGAGGGCTCAGGCAGAAGGAGGCAGGCAGGACATCGCCTTGTTTCTCACTCTCTGTCCTCAGAGCTGGGACTTTGCATGCTCCCAGAGTACTTTGAAGCCCCATCCCGATGTTACCTTGTGCTACCCCAGCATGCAGCAGCTCCAGGCTCTCGCACCAGAGCTCTCCCAAGCTCGGGCTCTCCCAGGTACGTCGCTTTTCAATAGCATTGAGGTGCCTAAAAGCATCCTTGGCGTGCTGTACGGCACGGCTCAGGTTTGGAAAGGGGTTGCACCATGCCTCTTGGTGCCAGGAGCACCCCGCTCTCCCCAGCTCTCCATCCCCTTTGCCTTACCTTGGCTCTGCAGCATCGAGGGGAGAGGCAGCAGGGCCAGAAGCACGCCGAGAGCAGTGGGTGTCATGGCTCTGGTGCTGCGCTGGCTGCGGCCGCTGCTGCCAGCCTCCGCTGCAGCAGTGGCCCCGAGCAGGAGGCAGGCAGCGCTCTCCGTGCTCGCTTGCCTCCCGCCGTGGGGTTTTGAGAACGCCCAATTAATCTCGCAATCAGCCTCTCCCGATGCATCAAGTTTCAGGCTGGGAGGATGTTAGAGGAGCCCACGCCACCGGCTCCCCGGGGGCTCCCCAGCCCCTGCCCAGGCGCCTGGCTGTGGGAAAGAGGGGTTTGGGGTGCAAGCATCCTGCCCGCATGCCGCAGGAGTCAGGGGAGAGGATGCTGCAGGTGCAAGGAGACACTCGACAGTTGGCAAGTCAGAGATGCGGTGGTCGGTCCTGGGAGGTTCCAGGAACATGTTACTGGGGGTGGGTTTCAGTCAGCCAAGGGATTGGGGAGCTTCAGGGGTACCGGGCTTCCCATTGCACCCTATGGCATCCCTCTGCCTGCCAGAGGAGCTTCTTCCCAACACCCCTTTGTCCCGTATATTTCTGTAGTTATGGCTGCATTTGTGTGTGTTGCAGGTGCCTGTGCCCCCACAAAGCTGCCAGCTCTGGAAGTGCTAGGGAAGCAGCGGGCAGAGCGCGGAGCCTGCGGCGGTGGCGTGGAGCAAATCGCATCAGATGCCAGCGTGGAGTCACTTAAACGAGATAAGAATTAGTGCGGGGCGCTGATGAACTCCCCCTCGGCTGCCAACAGCGGTGTCAGGGAGAGAGCGAGAGCAGAGCCGGGGCTAATTTGATTTCTCAGCTCCGTTAGCGCTGGCAAGACACCTCCCAGGGAGCACAGGCAGCTCCGAGCTCTTTCCCCTTATTGAATCTGGGTAATGAAAATCACGGGCAGTGCCGCAGCGCGCTGGGGACCCTTCCCTGCTCTGCCCCCTGTGCCCCAGCCTCCCGTGTCCACAGCAGGCAGGATGCGGCCGAGGGGCCGAGGACCGCACAAGCGGAGCCTCTGCTGCAGCATCATTAACTCTGGATTTTCTCCCCTGGGTATTAAGTCTTCATCTTAAAGAGATTTTAATGTAGTTCCTCTCAGTCCTCCTATTATCAGATATCTCATTAGTGTCATCTACTGCAGCTTTGCCCTATGCAGGGGCTCTTGCGGGACTTTTCGTGGGATGGCCGATTCCAATCGGCAGCGCCTGGATCAGATTTACTTTCTGAAATGGCGTAATGGGATTTTATTAGCCCTGTAATCTGCTGCGTGGTAACTGCTTTTCTGGGAATCGAAGTGCCAGGCGTCTGGGGCTTCCCAAGGCTCAGCCCCGTGTCCTGCTCCAGTGCCGGTAGAGGCTGGGGACAGCGCAGGAGCACAGGATCCCTGCCATGAGATGGGATAAGTGATGCTCAGAATCCCCCATCCGCAACGGGACAAGCAGTCCCCCATTACCCAAACCTGCCCTTCTCGGGAATGAAACCAAGCTGGGGGCTGCAGGGGCCAGGGCAGGCGTGTGGCTGAGCTCTGTGCAGGATGGGTGCTGCAGTGGGACCAGGAGGGAGGTCTCAGGAGAGGGGAGCAGCCTCCTCCGTGCTGCCAGGACTCGCCTTTCTGAGCGCATTTGGAGCGTCAAAAGCAATCAAGCATCACAGAGGAGCTCTGGCAGCGCGGCTGCTGCTGGCCCCGGCCCCATCATGCACCCAAGGCCTCCCATTAGGGAGCCTCACACTCCCCGAATTGCATGTCTGCTATGATTTAACACTGTGAGACATGAAATAAACACCCTGTGCAGGCAGGGCCGGCGGTGCCGCCGTGGGCGGGATCACAGCAGCCCCTTGCACCAGCACCAGGAGATGCAGGACCCTCCTGTGGTCCCTGGTCCTCAGGGGTGCTCAGGCTCACTGCATCCCCAGGGTGCTGCAGGGGGCCCTGGCGCCAGGGGGGCACCCAGGGTCCTCCTTAGGTACCCATCTTGTGCAGCTCCAAGACCAAAATGCCAGGAGCGGGTACTTGGTGTAGTGCCCTTGCAGGTAAAAGGCCTCTCGCCCCAATGCAGTGCTTGTCGAGGGGCGCTGGTGGTGACACGCCACGATCAAAGGCAGCAGAACTTTATTCCAGGTCTGTGGTGCTTCACCATGAGTGTGGGGGCCAAGCACAGCTGGTCAGCGAGGTTTGTGGTGAGGAGGAGTATGATGCTGAGGGTGCATCACCCATGGACCATGGAGTGGCCAAAAATCACCCTTGGCAGGTACTGAGCCTGTCCTCACCTCACCAGCAAAGGAGCCTGGTGCCTTTAAATCCCTCGGTGAAGGGAGAGGAGCACTTTCTTTCCAGTCCTCTTCCCCATTAGACACCCTTCAGGTGTTAGCAATATTCTGCCACTGTTTCATTGTCCATTAAAGCCAGGTAATAATAAGCACATGAAGGAATTTGGAGCCAATTGCTGTTAATGAAGGAGATCCAGCTGATGGTGAGTGGGACAGCAGCCACGCATTGCAGGCACGATGTCACCTAAGGTTAGGCAGGAATTGCCTTGCTGAGAGCAGACCCAGCCGGTGTTCAGTCTTGTGTGACTATTCCTTTTAGTTTTACCGGAGACACGTGCCGGAGGCTGGGAGAGGGAAGCTGGGCTCCAGCGCCACTGCCGCTGCACTGATACCTTCCCAAAGGTAGGATTGCAGCAGGGATTGTGCACACACCGGCTACTGCAGCATAAACCCTTGTGTCTGCCCCCCTCACCTCTCACCCCAGCTCGTCTGCTCTGATGCAGTTTTTGAGAGATGTTTCCCATCAGAAACCACAGTGCTTCCAGGCTGGATGTGGATAAAACCACATTGGTCATTACGGCTGGGTATTTTTCCCATCATTTTCCAGGGAAAATGAGAAAGATTTCAAGTGAATTGGAAAGGTTAATTTGGGCTGGAAAGGCTGTTAGATTTGAATGCAAAACACTTGGAAAGGTCTTGCAAAAAGCCTCCTTCCTCTCCTTTCCATTGGAGTCCAACCTGCATCCAGAGCAGCTGGGGGCAGCAGCGGGGCTCTGCCCTGCAGCCTGGGTCCCAGCCCGCCAGGGTGCCTCAGCACGTCCTGTTCCTGGTCTAGGCTCCCACAAATGAAGCCATTCTCCTTCCCCAAGAAGCATGGACAGGGGAGCTTGTCTTGTGGGGTGCTGGGGCAAGATGCCTGGTCTAGGGGATGCTCCTGGTCCAGGGAGCATCCCTGCCTCTCAGATCAGGGAGGGAAGGCAAACAGGGATGTGAAGCAAGGCAAGGAGTGCCAGAATGGTCAACACATGGGGACAGCCCTGGAGGAGACAGTGGCCAGAGATGGGCTCTTAGCACATGCGCTCAGCTGTGTGCAGAGTGCTGCTGATGGCTGGGCTCCTTGCTCTGAGTGTCAAGGGGAAGGTGAATGTGTCCAGCCTGCATGCAGGGAACTATGCCCTGATCACCCTGCAGCCAAGGATTTTAAAGGAAGCAGGAATTTAGGAGTATCTCTGTTCCTGGGTGCTGAGCTGGACACAGCCCAGCATGAGATGTTCGTGTTGTGGGGTGGGTTTTTTGCCAAAGGGGAGATGAAAACTTCACACTGTTTCTGTTTGAGAACAGGACTGGAATCCCTGCGGAAAACCCACAGATGCTGTGCCTGGCGAGCTCAGGAGTTGTGGGTGATGAGAGCTGGCGCTGGGATGCGACCAGGAGGCAGTGAAACCTCCTTCATCCTGCTGTTTGCACTGGAAGACCAGGTGAGAAATTCCCCCTCCACGGATCATTTGCTGCCTCAGGTGTGTTTGGTACCCACGGATGCTCTCTGCCACTCCTCTTCCCCTGGTGCTAACACACCAGTCCAGGTTGGGGTTTTTCAGGTTTTAAAGCACCCACGGTGCTTCACTTCCTTTTCCGAGGACAAGGCTGCCTGGCATGGCCCTTGGACACGCAGGGAGGGAGGCGCAGGTCTTCACCTGCGGATGTACCACGCCTTGATCTCATGGAGCTTGGCTGCAAACAGCCAGTGTCCGTCCTGCACCCTAATGAGTCACAGCGGCGTCAGGCTGCTAACCACAATACACACACACCCCCCTAACCTGGCGCTCCAAGTACGAGGCTGTTTCCCTCCGCAGCCCGATGGTCAGGAGTTTTAGGGTTGATTCCTTGTTTAAGGTAAGGAAGGCCCTTGGGAAAACGAACCCCCGCGTGGGAGGCGCTCGGTGCCCGCGGGGGCCGTCCGGGACCGGGACAAGCTCGAACCGAAACTTGTTCATCGCAGCCCTCCCGCCCTTTTCCGCACGCCGAAGGGCACCGACGCGGCACAGCCCCTCGGGGCCGCCTCTCGGGGGGGACGCGCCCGCCGCGGCGCCGATGCTCGGGGGACCCCGCGGAGGGGCCGGCGCTGGGGCGGCGCCCGCAGGCGGCGGGGAGGGCGCATGCGCCGGCCGCTCTTCGGGCCCGTGTGACGGCGGCGCTGCAGGCCCCGGGCGGCGGCGGCGCGGTGAGACGGCGGCGGGGGTCGGGGGGGAGCGGGGAGGGGGCAGCTCCTGCCGCGGCGGGGCTGGGGCTGCTGTCGGCTCGGTCCCCCCGAACTCCTCGCTATGGCACCCCCGGGTCCCGCGGCCCCGGTTCTCGGGCCTGCAGCCCCCGCTCGGTGGTCATTGCCCCCGGGTGCGGGCTCCCTCCGTGGGGCCCGCACGGTGGTGGGCTCGGTTCACGGCCCGTTCTGCAGCGGTTTCATTTCAAACAGCCCCGGGTGCTCGCTCGCCTTCCCTTGGCTTTGCCTTTGTAGAGGTGGACGCGGGGTGCTCCGGTTTGGGGAGCGCACCGGCTGCGTCCCGGGAAGGGCAGGGGTGGCTCGGGATAGTAACCGGCTTTCCCCAGCACTAAACCAGCGCGTTCTGCCACTAACAAACGGCTGCTCTGAACCCGCAGGGCTCTGCTGAAGTTGTCTCTCAAGGTACCTGGACCGGAGGGCTGAGCGTGGCTCACTGCTCCTCCGCCGTGCCCGTGCCCGTGCCCGCCCTGTTCCCAGCTTACAGCGGTGCCTGCTCTTCGCTGTGGCATCTTGGGATGCGAGGGAAGCGCCTCCGAGAGGCCAGCGGGAGTGGGAATTGGGCGCCAGCCCCCTCGTTGCGCGTTTGAAAGAGGCGTTTGTGCGGGCTCCTGGTTGCGCGGGGACGATGTCAGGATGACAACACAGGACCACGTGTTGGTGGAGGAGCTGTTCACCGGCCGCTGCTTCTGCCCGTGAGGGGTACTGGTCGCTAAAAGGCTTGGTCAGGAACGTGGCCATTGTGCCCGCTGCCGCCTGCCGGGTTTTAGTCCTCTTCAAATCCACTTTCCTGCTGCCATAAAAAGTGCAGCTGAGGTGCTGTGGCGCTGGGAGCTTCTTTCATGCCGCTCCCCCCCCCTTTTCCTCCTCCTCCTCCTCCTCTTTGCTTGTGGTTATTTCTGGAACCCCCTTGAGCTGCTGTGGTGCGCTCGGACCCTTCCCTGCTTCTAGCTTCTCATCAAAACAAAGTGCTCCTGAGCCCAGTGAGTCACCTTCGGGTGGGGAAAAGGGCAAAAGCTCTCTGTGCCATCCATCACTGGCTGAGCATGCAATTCTCACCTCCATTGCCCTCCTTCGTCTCAGCCTCTTGGTCGTGCACTCCTCTCCTGTTGCTGTAATTTAATACTAATAGCCGTTTAGGCCACATTGTTGTTTTTCTGGCAGGTAGGGCTTTGGTTTGCCATTTCTGCGTGGCTTATATTAATAGTGGCATGCTGGTGTTAATTACCAGCTCTGGAGCTTGTTTTAAAGCACCGTGGTGTGTAACCTCAAACAGCCACCGGCCAGAACAGTCAGAGCAACAGCGCCATGTGTGCGCCCCGAAAGCTGCTCACTGTCATTGTACAGTGTGGCTCCCAGTGGCGTCTGTGTGCTGCCCCTTGGAACTGGTTGCACAGGATGAGCTCTCCGCTGTTAACACAAGCCTTCCTCCTCAAAGACTGAATTAGATCATGCTGGAAATCATTAGTACGTTTGGTGGTAGCTTAGAGCAACGGATCTGTAATTAGCCCTTGTGGTTACAGCACTTTGTGAGTCTGCTTTTGGTGGAGCACAGAATCATGCCCTGTCCTGCCCTGCATCTTGTTCTGCAGCACAGTTCCTTAGCCAGGGTTCTTTGCTCCCATGGAAAAACGTGCCCTGCGGCCTTTGGTGGGATTGGCTGCTGGCTGAGGCAGCAGAATTAGCAACATGATATCAGTGCTTTGCCTTTGTGGAGGTATGTGTGCCCTGAGCCCCAGCTTCTTGGCATGGGGTTCCTCACCGTGCTGCCTGCTGGGCCTGGGGCTCTCCAGCACGTCCTGTACAAGTTGAGCAAAAGTAGGATTCCAGGTGGGAATAACTTGCTGGGGGAGCTCCCATCAGAAAACAGCGTAGGACTTTTTTGTGTGTTACCCGCTTGCTTGCATGCTGTCTCTCTGGTATTTGTGCGTGGAGTGGTGTCTGTCAGCGCTATGGGTGGTGGCCCAAGCTCCAGTGGCATGAAAGCATCCTACATTGTCTGCCAGTGATGAGAGTAAGTAGAAACATGAATTTATCCCTCCTGTTAAGATCAGACCTGATCTTCGGGAGCTGGGATTCACTGGCCTGTGCTGGCAGCAGGGTCCTGGATAGCTTTTATAAATCAGGCAGACGCAATGCAGCCTGGCTGGTTTTCCTGCTGTAACATCCTTCCCATGGGATATCGGTGTTGCAGCTGAACAGTGGCCACAAAAGGGGACCTATGGCATTGGGGCTGGCTGCTGGAGGGGGTTCCTTTGAGTGGGCTGCATCTGTGGTAAGCCAGGGCTGCGGAGACTTCCTGCGTCTGGGAAGCAGCGTTTCTGTCATGATTTATTTTAGGTGGTTGAGCTAAAGAGCAGGCTGTTGACCGTGGCTTAGGGCCTGAGGGAGGCTCTCCCTGGCCCTCGAGCGGTTGCGTGGTAGGGGAAGGAGAAGTGACCGCAGGCTCCCGGGCCCCTCTCCTGACACCTCATTGTCAGTGAGAAATGACATGCACAAATGGCATGTGCAGCCAGACTTAAAATAGCCCCTGGCCGATGCCCCGGCAGCAGGCAGCCTCCTTATATGTCCCGCTGCACATGCCGGGCTCGCCAGGGGAGGGCTGCCCCTTCCTATCGCAAGTGCTCAGCATCCCACAGCCTCTCAGGCCCGCTGCTGTCCTCATGGGGTACAGCGGCGTGAACCTCAGCAGGCAGGTTTGGGGGGGAAGATCTGGGTACGATGTTCAAGCTGGTTTTGGTGTTACCATCAAGCAAGTGTGAGCAGGTTTTTGCTTCAAGCTGTCAGTAAAAGGGAAAGGAAGAAGCAATACTGTGGTGAGCCCTCAGTGAGCCTTGCAGGAGCAGCTGGCTGTCTGTCCTGGTCGCCTGTTTTCATAAGCTTTCTTTATTTCTTGCACGTAGGACTGCCAGATGCTTTTAGACTAGCTGGAAGAGATCACAGGAATTCAAGACTCAGCTTTCCTTCATGCTGCTCTAAAGGTTGGTGCCTGTTGTTGTTGTTCTGTGGAAAGGAGGCCTGAGAGTTAGGCAAGTTCGAAGCACAGTGCATGGATCGGGTGGGCAGCCAGTGACAGTGATTTGGTGTGTGCTGTGTGGAGCAGTGTGCTTCCTGTGAGGGTGGTGGGTAAATCCTCACTGCTTTTCTGGCCCTCTCTTGGGCCTTGTCCAGGTGTACCAGCGAGGCAGGTGGAGGTGCCAGGCTCCATGTGGCTTTGGGGTTCGTAGGGTTGTTCATCTGCATCTGGAGCAAAACCCCACACTAAGCAGAGCGCAGTTCATTGTTCTAGCAGTGCACCTTAAAACCTGCACTGCAGCAACATGTGCTGGGCTAGAACTTCGCAAGCATTTCCTGGGGGTTGTGCACAGGGCTGTTATCCAGGGATGGAAAACACACACCCAGCAGGTCAGAGGAGGTTCTTCTCCGTGTACACTGCTGTGGGAGTTGCGTACAGCTGCAGGAACATCGGTAGCTTCGTGGCTGGTGATTGTCTGTCGCCAGAACAGTCTTTGCTCCAAAGCAAGGGTACATGGGAATCTCAGGTGCTTGGAGAAGCAATGTTTACCTGGAAGCGTTCCTCCTCATGCTGCATGCTTTGGGATTTGGAAACTGTGGTCTTAAAGTGGTTGCAACTGCATCAGTCTGGAATCATCAGGTGCATTCCATCCCTCCCCTTGAGACAGCAGAAGGATGTGGCTTGTGCTGATAGTACGCAGAGCGGTTTGTTTACCAAAATCCATAAATATCTCGTTAAGCAGTAATGTCCAGAAGATGTTAGAATACATTTAAAGCCTCTAGTGCTGCTCCAAAGAAGGCCCTGGCTCAGTAGGAGACTCGGTAAGGTCTTGAAATCCACAGACTTTGATTCCTGGGAGTCTCTCCTGTTGGCAGTGTCCTGCCGTGCTTCATGCCTACTGTGACTCTCGTAAGGGGATCTCTTGTTAGGGAAATGAAATTAGTGGCGTCAGCATTGTCTAGTAACGAAGCCAAAGTGCTCTCCGACAGAGACATTCCGACCTTTATTCTTTTGGGATTTTACACCTGCTTCGCACCAGCAGGTTACTTGCTCCATAGCCAGGAAAAGCGCAGTTGGTGGTAGTGTGCATATCTCTGCCCCAGATGCATTAAATGCCAGGCAAGCGTGCATGAAATAACCCTGCCACTATGGGCTTGTTTTCCCTTGTCATACTGCTAGGCTGCTAATGGAGACCTGATGGAAGCAGTCACCTTCCTGACAGAGGAGGACACCCAGGAGCCAGCTCAGGATGTGGCTGCTGCGGAGCGGTCTGCCTGGAAAGGGAGCGCAGTGGGCAAGCCGCTCCCACAGAGTGAGTCCTTCGCCTCTGCTCCCCCCTGCAGGGTCACGTGTTCCAGCCTGAGCTGGAAGAGGAAGCGTGGGTCCCTCTGCCTCCACCAGCACATCCCTGGAGGAGAGTGACTTACCAGGGGTCTAGCAGTGACTGTAGGTGACACATCACAGTTACAAAGCTGCCCTCCTTCTAAACAGTCGGTCTGGGCTAGCACAGAAATCCCAGAAAGCTCCTAAAGCAGAGCAAGTGGAATGGAGAAGGGAATCCCTGTCAAGGCGTACGTTGCCTTCGACAGTATCTGCTGGCAGAGCAGGCACTCTTGAGTGTTTGCTGTCATGTTTTGATGAAACTGAAGATGTTTGAGCCAGCAATTTGACTACGTGAAAAACGTTTCTGTAAACATTATGGGTGTTGGCAGAAGCGCCGTCAGTTGGGTACGTTCAGATGTGAGGAGTGTCACTGTGGACTGAGGTAGCTGAGAATAGTTTCTTTAAGCCTTTTTGCTAATGACGCATCTATTAACTGGAGCTTTCCCAAGTGATATCATCACGGGCAGGTTCACAGGGCCAGATGTCTGCTGGGAGCCTCACAGCAGCACCCAGAACAGCACGCCTGCCCCTTGTTCTGCCATGTAAGGCATCCACCTCTTCCAGAATGACTCCTTTCCCTTTCTCCTCTTTCCCTATATAACTAATGGCTCATAGCTATGCATCCTGACATGAGCGAAGGGAGGTGATTCTCTGATCGTGCTGATTTCATTGCAATCCTATGTCAGTTGTCAGCGCTATGCCAGGACATAGCAAATACAAGCAGCAGCTGAGGTGCCTCTTTCAGTATTTCAAGAGGTTTACAATGCTCCCTCAAGCTCTGAATATGGCTCTAAGAAAATCTGGGCAGCAGATAGCTGCAAGGTCTGTCCTGTTCTCCTCATCCAGCCCACTCAGTGGCTTTTTAGGTTCCCTGGCATGATCCAAGCCACAAGGTTTTGTATTTAAAGCGTGAGCGAGGAAATGCTGCTCGCATCAACAGACAAATCATATTGGTAAAGTGTAACATTCTCTAGCAGTTCCTTTTAAAGAGAAAACTGAGCACTGCCTCTGTTTCCAGATGTTACTACTACACTTACCTCAAACAACAAAGACAACCTCCGTGCGATCAACACGTTCACAGCACTGGAATCACAGAAAACTCAGGCTGCAGAGAGGGATGCTCCTGAGAGGTCAGTGGCTCCTTGAATTGCATTTGGTTTTCCCGGGTATTGTAAGTGGATTCTTCAACTGTTTACTGAAAAACCAACTGAAATTGCCTACCAGATGTATGCCTTCTGCTTTTAGAAGGTGCTTGGGTTAAGTCTGTCCCTGGGTAGTTTATGTCTTTAGGCCTTTATGTCTGGGGCAGCCCTTCCGCATGATGGTTGAAGTAGAAAGAACAGGTTTCAAGGTGGCCTAGTCGGTTGTACTGGTGTTACAGCACCTATTGCAGAAACACCTTGAAATCTCACATGTTGATTCACTTCCATCCAGCCACTGCCTCGCTGTCTTCTTTTTGCTGTGGGTCAGATTTGCCTCCAGTAATGACTGAGGCCACCAGTTCTGTGTGCAGCCAGTTCACAGAGCAAAGCATGCCTATGTTATCTGACTCTGGAGTCATATATGACATTGATGCCTGTTGTGCTGGGTGTCACCCAGCAGCACCCAGCTCTAGTGTCCCACTTGTGGGTAGGGGAGGGTACACCTGTAGTTGCAGAGAGCCTGTGTGAGATGGTGTTTCACAGCACGGCGTGCCTCTTTTGTGACAGGCCACAGGAAGCGCATTCTGCTGAAAGCAAAAGCGGCTCCAAAAGGAAACGCTGTGAAGTCCGGGGAGAGAACCCTGAGCACAGTGACTGGAGGAGAGTGGGCGACTGGCCTGTTGGGGTGAAAAACATTGGAAACACATGTTGGTTTAGTGCTGTCATACAGGTAACTGGATGTCCTGGAGTCAAAATGTTTATCAGTCAGGGGCAAACATGCAGCAGCTGTGTGAAGTGGTCATCGTGAGCTCGTCGTGGATGACAGAGCATGACTGTGCTCAAATGAGACTTCTGGTTTGATTTGATACGATTGTGATTTATCCTGGGCGTGCACAGAAGGAGCCAAAGAGCAGTTAAATGGACTTTGTGTAACCATAGATAGAGATACATATAATCTGTGCGTACATACGCAGGGGTTTTGGTGTGGTGATGTCCAAATGCTTACTGAATGACAAGCTGGACTGGCAAAGTGCACTGATAATGTAATTTTACTGCAGTTATTGTTGGCTCCAAAATACCCAGTGTATCATATTCCAGTTAATGGAATATGCTGGCATAGATGCTGGAACGCATAAGCAGCAAGGCAGCTTATATTATTATGATAACCTAAGCAAGAAGGGACAGCAGTAAGTGAAACTTAGGAGATTGGTCACTTCTAACCATTTCACATCATCAGATAGACACTAATCATGTCTCCAGCTTTGAGAGGAATTAAGAAAGCTTCAAATTAGCCCCTTTCTCCCTGGGACTTGTTCCTGGATGCTTTTCCTAAGCTTGCCCATGGCAAATGGAACACTCTGTCCTAAAATGTTCTTTTATATATATATATATTTCTGCACGCACACACACATATATGTGTGTATACATATATATGTATATAAAATCTCCCAGCAATAGCAGGATGAGACTGTGTTCTCTGGTGAGTACAAATGTGCAGTTCCAGCACACAGACTGCTCACTCGGTGAACATTTATTTGGTACCACGAGACCGCTGAAGAGTTAGAAGTTAAGGAAAAAGCTGTCGGGTAAAAGAGTGACTCTGGGGCAGGGAGTCGCTTACTCGCAGACCCTGACTGCTCCTCGCCTCCCCTCTCCTTTCAGTCTCTGTTTCAGCTGCCGGAATTTCGGAGGCTGGTCCTTGGGTACTCCCCCCCAGACGTTGTGCTTCAGAAGTCTTACACTCGCACTGTAAGTTTTCATCGAGAGAGGCTGTAAAGTTCCCCTCTGTTGCAGTATACTGTTTTGCTCTTTCCCTAAGCAGATTTAATTTGGGGCCATGTGAGACCCCTGTGCCTGTGTTAATGGCTTCCAGATTGTCAGATTATGTTAAAGATAAATTTGGGAAATGCTTTTCAAAGACAGAATCACTGTCGAAAAGGAATTAGGTGCCTCTTATAAAGCTTTCCCTCTAGAGCTTCTAACTGTGGCACGGGGAGAAATTTATGCTGTACAACTTCTTTGGTAGCTCCAGTCTGTTTGTCTCTTTGCATGTACTGTAGAAGAACTGGTGTTTGAGCCAGGCTGAGGGTCCCTTTACCCTCAGGGCCTGCTGAGAGCATCCACAGCAGAAGGTGCTCAGGAGATGTTTAGAGCAAAAGGCACATGGAGAATAACCCTTCGCTTGTTGCATCCTTCTGCCTTGTGGCCGCCGCTATTTAAGAGTCTGCTTTATTTGCCTCCCTGTTTGCTCTTCATGCTCCAAAATTCCTCAAATGCAGACAGAATAAATACATGAATTCACCAGCTTCTGCTTTCTGTTGTAGCAAACATTACTTCTGATGCTCTTGTCTCTCAAGGTTTTGTTTTGGTTAATTTTGTGTCTTACGTGCATCCCTCTGCTTCCAGGAAATGCCACTGCATGTCCTTCTGCTTTGTCCTTTTATGTCACCCCTTCCCTTGGCTGTTAGCACACTTCCCAAGGTGTGTACATGTGGTGCTCTGTAGCACTTTGGTTTAAGATGCTCTCTTTTCAGTTGCGGGAAGGGTTTGGCTTTTCTTCTTCTCGCAATGCAGGAAAAAAGAAACATTGCATTAATGCTGGAACTTCAGTGTCTGTTTGCCCTAATGCTGGGGACCCGGCGCAAGTTTGTAGACCCTTCCGTAGCGCTGGAACTCTTGAGGGATCCGTTCAGATCCACTGAGGAACAGCAGGTAAAATCACGCTGAAAAGCCTTTTGCATTCTTCAGAGCAGCCGTTGCAGCCACAACAGCCCTGTTTCTCTTCATCCCACTATGGCTTTCAGAAGCCTCTTCCCATGTTTGTCAAGAGACAAGCAGCTGTCCCCGTGCCATTTAGGGGAAATGTACGTGCTTGCTAATTAAACAGGCAGCGTAGCAGCGCGCTGCCAGCGCCAGCTGGGCCGTTGGGGAGCCATTGCTGTAATTCCCTCTGATCTAGTTTTCAGACGAGCAGAGTGTTCATTATGGGTCTAAATCAGCACTTCGGTTGCAGGCTTCTTTCAGCAGGGTGGGCACAGCAGCGCCGCTTGGGTCCTGTGCTGGAGGGTGGCGAGACCAGCAGCCTGTGAAGGTGCTCACTGATTGCTGGTACACTTGACTCTCGACTTGTGTCTCTCTTCTAGCAAGATGTGAGTGAATTTACACACACACTCCTGGACTGGCTGGAGGGCGCGTTCCAGCTCACTGTGAATGCCAAGTGAGTTTTCTGTGGTCATGGGAGTTTGATGCTGAGGAGAAGCAGATTTTAAATGTGATGCCTTAATAAATGAGAGGGCTTTACACAGAAACTTGGGGTAAATGAGAGTTCCTTGTTGCCCGAGGATGGTGCTCCCGAAGCTCAAAATATGCTCATGAAGCATTACATCTACATTTCCTATATGTAGGACTTTGATCAGTGCCCATATGGCTTGCAGGGTAAATAAGCTCTTTAGTGGAGCTCAACAGAACTGGTGTACATGAAAGATCTGGGGGTTTGTAACTGCATTTCCGAAGGTAGTGCCGTAACTTCCACCCTGCCTTGCCAGTACAAATGTTATAACGTGCTTTTCAGCCTGAGAAGATCCCTCTGTATTTTGTGTTTGGATAGAAAACTTGGGGGACTGCAGGCAGGTTCCCAGGCCAAGGGTTACATTAGGATTGGGGCTTTTCTGCAGCCTTCGGCCGTAAATGGATGTGTGCTTTTTCTTTCTAAACAGGAGCCCCAAGGACAGGTCTGAAAACCCAATGGTACAGCTTTTCTACGGGACTTTCCTGACTGAGGGTGTCCATGAGGGTGAGTTGAGGCTTTGGTAGGTTCCCTCTTCAGCTCCTTTGAGTGTTTTAATTGACAGCAGCGATGATGCAGGGTTTTGTTGCACGTTCCCTGTGAAACTGCCTAGTTCTGTCAACTTGCAAACGGTCTTGATAAAATGGACCATAACATTTACAAATTCTGTCTTCTCAAGACATTAAATGCTCACAAGTGCCCGTGTTTTGAAAGCAGTTGGTTGTAAGGAGGCTTTCCCTGGCAGAGGTGTGAGCAGCTACACGTAGGTCAGTTCTTGCAAATAGCACCTCTGACTGGTGCTGGCAGGAAACTCACTGACTTAACCAGAGTGTTTTGTTCTCTCGGTTTCACTCATGGGCTTTGTATCCTTCCTGTTATCTAGGCAATACTTTTTCCAAGATCGAAACCTTTGGTCAGTATCCCCTTCAGGTAAATGGTTATCGAGACTTGAATGAGTGCTTGGCAGGAGCCATGGTGGAGGGAGAGGTGCAGGAGGCGACCACATCTCAGTCGGGCAAGTACAGGCAGGAGGTTAGTTCTACCTTTTGTGTTGAGCTTTTGGTTGCCTGCTGCAGCAAATGCAACACGTATAGCACAGGATGCCTCAGTATATTCTAGCAACTCTAAAAGACAGTTGTAAATGTTCTCTGTGAATTAGTACAAAATGATGCGTGGAGTCTCACGTAAGCGTATGAATGGTGAGACACCAAGTCCATGCTTATTTGTAAAGGTGTGTTGTCCTGTGCAACCAATTTGAGGAGGATGTTTTGAATTGAAAAGGTGAACATCTGCTGCTGTTGCAAGTGTGATAAAGTCTCTCTCTTTCTATTGAAGCCTACCTGTACCTGAGTAGGGGAGAACCACTGCCTCCCTCTTTTTGGAGGGTAAAAGTACAGTGCGTAACTCTATGGTATGCCATTTGGAATTTGTATCTTTCTCCCTATTACAGTGTGTGTTTGTTGTTGTTTTTTCTTCTCGTTTCCACTTCTATCTTCTCTGCTGATTTTTTTTTCCTCTCTTTTGTTTTTGGTGGGTTTTTGCTGTTTTTCTTTTTAATCTTGCAAATCACAAACCAATCATAAAATACTCAGTTGCAGCAAAGTGGAAAGCAACGGTGTACCATCACATTCAGCATCCTGCATGTGCAATTGCAGCTGAGAAGTTAGCTCAGAGAAGGACCGGCATTTTACATGAAGGCATTTGCAAAGGGGTCTGGCATAGAGAGGACAGGGAAAGGTATTTCAGTTCTGTGAGAAATCAGGTCTGGGATGGGCGAGCCTTGCCCAGCTCTGGACTCAGATCCTTGTTTCTGCTTTTCCTAGTTGCTGCCTGAAACTCTTCAGATGCATTTACAGCCCACATAGGTGAAACCATGGTGGCCTGGTGCCAAAGGGCGGTAGGGAGCTAATTGGGCCAGTCGTTTTCAGTGCAAGTTTTTAGTTCCTCCAAATCAAAAACAAGGGAAATCGGACTGATCGTGGCGATGTTTTAATTGGTGTCTGAACAGATAGAAGGAAAAGGCTCCAGCTTTCTCTCTAAGAAATGTGACTGGAAACATTGTGCATCTTAATTTCACTTCCTAGGGTGTCATGGCTAGAGGACTGCGTGATAGGGGACATAGAGAATCAGGTGCATTTTGTCTTTTGAGAACGTAGGTGAGTGTGTTGAAGCTCTGAGCATCAGTGAGATTAACGAGAACTTGCCTTTCTCCCAGGTAATAGGTGCATAAATCACTCCTGCTCTGGGCTTATGGGCTGCTTCTGGGAAAGCTCTGGTGTGGGGGCAGATTTATTGTGGCAGGACAGCTGACGTGAATCCTGCAGAGGAAAATGAGCTTAGCGCGCTCATCCCGAGTCCAGGCAGGAGCACTGCTGGTGTAGCGCAGGCTGAGGCAGGATAAGGAAACCTCTGGCACCGGGTGCTGGAGGTATTTGTGAACCCAGCAAGAGAGGAACTGGAAATCCAACCAAGAGTTGTTCTTTCAGCTTGGCTCTGAATCAGTGTGTGGATCGCACAGGAGGTGGGGGTCTTCTCTGACCCTCCTGAATCCAATAGTTTGTAAACAGCCTGAGAGAGGAAAGGGATCAGGTACTGCTTGAGGACTTCTTTTTGTTCTTCATCATTGCATGTGACCCGCATTGGAAAAGAGCTCTCATAGGTGACACGCAGAGCTTGTGTAGGGTCTGCTAATTTTGTACAACTCGGGGCTGGGCCTGTTAAGAATCCATCAAGCTGGATGCATCAGGCGATGAAAAGGAACTTTCTGAAAGCTACTGTGAGGCTTTTGCGTGGTACAAATGTAAAATGGAAGTGGAAATTTTAATCTCATAAAATCTGGCTTTCTGACTAATCATTCCATAAAGAAAATAGATGCTGATTTGGTATTTAAAGGCAGACACATTTAGGATGAGTCCGAAGTCACTGAGGATCAGTCACCTTAAACCAAGTCCCTCTGGGGGCACTTGTGCTTTTGTTCCAGCGCTGGTTTGCCAAACTCCCCCCTGTGCTGACCTTTGAGCTCTCCCGGTTCGAGTTCAATCAGTCGCTGAGACAGCCCGAGAAGATTCACACCAAGCTAGAATTTCCCCAGACCATTTACATGGACAGGTGAGCGGTGTGGAATGTTTAAGGCGTTGTTGTCAGTAAAGACATTAAAAGGGTCGTGCAGGTGAGCAGGGAAGGATTCTAAAACAGTCGCAAAAGACAGCGAATGTTAGAAGTAGACAAATCTCAGCTGGCTCTGTACTTCACTGCTTAGGTACCTCTACTCCAGTAAAGAGCTTATTCAGAAGAAGAGAGACGAGGTTAAGAGACTGAGTGAGAAACTGGTGATTCTGCAGCAGAAACTGGAGAGGTAAGGAGTCAGCTTTGGTTTTGTACCCCCTGGAAGCCTGCAAATGCTTCCATTTAAAAGAGCTTTCTAATGGAAGAAAAACTTGGAGGGGAAGGAGAAACAGAGCGAGCTTGTTCCGAGAAGCGTCTGCATTACTTTTTCCATTAGATGTCTTCCCTGGCTTAGGGTTTGGCATTATTGATTGTGGAAGGAAGGAATCAATAGGAAGGACCTCAGTTGTGGACAGGCAGAAGATTTCACATGCCAGGCGCTCTGTGTAAAAGTCCCTTTGTTTGGCATTAAACCTGCTCACAGTTCGCACTCTTGAACTGGCAGTGCTGTGAACGAGTGGCAGGCAGAGGTGTGCTGTGTTGCCGTGGCCCTGGTGGGGTCTGCGCTTAGCAAGGGGCTGGGGGTGCCATGAAAACAGTTCACATTTAAGCCCATGCATAGCATCCTGCAGGGACAGGCTGGGATGGAGTTGATGGTCTGTGCAGCAGCTGGCTTGGTCCTGTGCTGGGGTTTGTGACTAAAATGTGCCGCTAGCACAGCAGTGTTTGGCTGCTGCCGAGCAGTGCCCCACAGCCTCAAAGCTTTCAAGGTCAGCTGCTGGGAGGACGAGTCCTGTCCCTCTGCAACACCTGGATATTCCCCTCCTTCCTTCGCTGCTCAAACCGTCTCCAGCCTCACCCAGAGGATTCCTCCCTGTTGCTCTTCCATTGTCCCCCCAGGTTTAACCACTCGCAATCCTTTGTGCATTTTCCTGTAGGTACCTGAAGTACGGCTCCGGCCCAGCCCGCTTCCCACTGCCCGACATGCTCCAGTATGTGCTGGAATTCATTGCCACAAAGGCAGCTGTGGCTCTTCCTCCTGCTCAGGACTCGCAGCCAGCACCCCTGCAGTCCCAGACCGTGCCTTGTGTTTCGGACATGCTTTCACAACCAAATGGGTTAGTAAACTGAATAACAGCAGTGTGCGGGAGAGCACTTTGCCTTTCAGCTCAGCACCTCCTGGTTTGTATCCTGAGGGCTTGTTACTTGTCTAGCACTGGGAGCATGGGGCTGGACTGTCTGAAGGCCCACACAAGCTTTGCTCACTGCTTTGCTGCCAACTTGGTTCTGTTTGTGTAAATATAATGCTGCATCTAGTCTATTCCTTTTCCTGTTCCAAAAGCATCACCGTATTCCTTGTCTCTGCAGCAATTCTGAGTTAAATGATATCTTCTTTTTGGATAGGCTACTAGTTTTTTTGCTTCATCAACCAGTAAATTACTGCAATATTGGATTATTACAGGCCTGGCCAGCATGGTTGGTTTGCAGTCTAAATTAAGCTGAGTAAATACATGAGTCCCTAATAGTAAGGGAAGGGATTTTTTAGAACTGCTCATTGTGGAATCTGTGCTTGCCGAGTTCTGGCTTTTATCTGTTCACTGCTCTTGGCTTTTGCTTCACAGCACACTGGAAAGGAGGGACAGTAGGACGGAAGATGGAGCTTTCTCCTTACCGCAGCAAGACTCAAGTGCTCCGCTCCAGCCTCCTGGTGCAGCCCCAGCAATGTCTGAGCATCCAGCTCCGCATGCAGTTTCCGAGGAGGAGCTGAATCTGGTTCGGACCTGTCTGGAGCGGTGGAGAAACGAGATCGAGCAAGACATGCAAGGTTGGCCCCAGACATATTTGTCGTAAACTTTGTTGGGTGCTAGCCTGACTTCCCCTCTGTTGCTCCAGCCTGAAGTAGCAATAATCTTGTACACACTTCTGGCGTCAAGCGTCTTTGATAGTTACTGCAGGGTTCAAACTTTGGGGTGACGGGCTGGAATAGGCTGATGAGCAGTCATGAATTCTGATGTATGTCTCTCACTTGTGATGTTCTTGGCAGATCTGAAGAGATCTATTGCCAGAATCAGCCTGTCCATTGAGCGAATATACTGTGACCCCCTCCTCCAGCAGGTAGGAGATGCAGCTGCGTTGGGGAAGTATGAAAGTGATGTTAGTGATATTGGGTTTTGTTAGTTGCTGTCAGTTGGAATTGTCCATTTTGTTGTATTTCAAAATCCCAGTGGTGAAGCAGAGAAAGGATTCTGTAGGAAAATCCTGTTGCTTTTCCCTGTAGGAGTCAGTTCTCACTCTGTAGGAAAGTTTACCAGATGAATCAAGCGTCTTGCCCCAGGTTACAGCTATGAATTTACTTGTAGATCTTGCACAGAGGTCAGAGAAAATCCTTTACTGAGTGTCCCTCTGAACACTCTCCATGCACACTTGCAGGTTCCCTATCGCTTGCATGCAGTCCTGGTACACGAAGGACAAGCGAACGCTGGTCACTACTGGGCCTTCATCTACGACCAGTCTCGGAAAAGCTGGCTCAAATATAACGACATCTCTGTGACAGAATCCTCTTGGGAAGAGCTGGAGAGAGACTCATTCGGGGGCTTGAGTAATGCCAGTGCCTACTGCCTGATGTACATCAATGACAAGATGTCCCACTCTGTGGCAGGTACCGATGCCAGAGCTGCTGGTTAGTCACACTTTGGTTATCACTGTGTCTCTCTAATTGGTGTGCTCATTACATTCCTCAGCTTCCCTTTGGCAGTTGTCCTTTGACAGCGCAAAAAACCTCGCCCCAGATAGAAGTGAAATAATTTGCTCCACACTCGGTTCCTTTCTAAATCCTTGGTAGGGTTGAAAAGTGAGGAAAGAACTCTGCTGGTGAGAGTAGGTACAGTGTGTTGTTAGCATGTAGAAACATTCAAGCTCTCCCCTTTTGCCACTTTCAACATGCCTCTAGTGCTGGTGGTTTCACTTTGACTCTGCTTGTAGTTTATATGACAGTGCTTCTTCTATGAGGGCATGTGAAATCAGGGGACTGGAGCACCTCCCGTATGAAGATAGGCTGAGAAAGTTGGGGCTGTTCAGCCTGGGGAAGAGAAGGCTGCGTGGAGACCTCATAGCAGCCTTCCCGTATCTGAAGGGGGGCTATAGGGATGCTGGGGAGGGACTCTTCATTAGGGACTGTAGTGATAGGACAAGGGGTAACGGGTTCAAACTTAAACAGGAAGTTTAGGTTGGATATAAGGAAGAAGTTCTTTACTGTGAGGGTGGTGAGGCACTGGAATGGGTTGCCCAGGGAAGCTGTGAATGCTCCATCCCTGGCGGTGTTCAAGGCCAGGTTGGACGGAGCCTTGGGTGGCATGGTTTAGTGGGAGGTGTCCCTGCCCATGGCAGGGGGGCTGGAACTGGGTGATCTTAAGGTCCTTTCCAACCCTGACTATTCTGTGATTCTATGAAACACCTCCAGCTTTCTTTCTCCGGTTTTTATCACTTTCTGACTCGTTGGCTTGGTTTTCAGTGGTCCCATTACATTGAACCTAAGGGGGCTGGGTTTTTATGCAGCCTTTCCTGCTGCATGAGTTTTTGGTGGCAGTGGCTTAGACTTGCAAGTATGTGTGCGGTGCCAATGTATAAATAGTTATGTGGAGAAATTACTGTGCACGTGGCACTATACATGGCAAACAGCTGTGGAAGAACCCAATAATTTCACGCGTGGTTCATTTTGATGTATTAAAGAGAAGAAACAATGGAGAACTGTCATCCTGTTCATCACTAAATATGGCTGATGAGGATCTGGAGGTCGTTCTTTGTCTGGTGCCTGTGACAGTTCTGTTGCTGAAATGAATCCATGGTTTGGTTTGGGATTGGGTTTCTTTCTCCTATGTAGTGCAATTTTGTTGGGTTTTAAAGATGCTTTTACAATGGCTGCGTAAGAAATCTCCAGTGTAGAGAACTGCCATTTGCTCTTGGTATATTTTAGGGCTTGTCTCAAGCTGATGCTACTGGGGTTTTGTGCTATTTGAAAACCAATACTGAAGTAGAGCTAAAAGGTGTTGAAAAACACCAGGGCAATGTTCATGCCATGGAATCCACACAGTTCCCCGCCTTTATCTGCTGTGTAGGGTCCTAGGTACGATGTCTCCATCTGGGTTGTGAATTTTCCAGCTATTGGCAGTTGAAATACCAGTCTCTGTACAATTCATAGCCCTTGAGTAAGGATGCATTTCTGACTGACTGCATCAGCAAGTGCTGCTTCTGGACTCCCTGTGGTAAATGCAGTCCAGTGGCAGAACAAAACTGGGTTTTGTTGCAGATAACTCTGGAGATTTGTTCTGATTTTTGCCCTTGTTTTTCATGAAACATCCTAAGCCACAAAGCTGGGAGAAAGTTGTGGGGTTTTTTTTACATACATATATATATACACATGTGATGGTATATTGAAAAAGTGGGATCTGAGCATGACGTGGATGGTATGGAATAAGGGGTGGAATGTCCTGGGGTCAGCAGCAGCAGTCATTTTTTCTCCTTCTCGGTAGCTGGTGCAGCGCTGTGTTTTTGATTTTGGGCCTGGGAACAGCGCTGATAACACCAGTGTTTTCAGTTACTGCTTGGTGATGTTTAGGCTGGCCAAGGACTTTGTGAGCCTCATGCTCTGCCAGGGAGGAGGGGAAGCCGGGAGGAAGGAGAGACCGGGCACCTGACCCAGACTAACCAAAGAGGTTATTCCATACCACAGCACGTCATGTCCAGGAGGTAGAACGGGGAGCAGAGACCCAGAAGGGTGGTGAGGGTGCACGGTGGGGGGTGCACTGGTAGGGGTGCACTGCTTGGTCGAGCTGGGTGGTAAGAAATTGTATTCTCTTCCCTTGTATTTCTCTTGTCATTATTATTATTGGTGGTAGCAGCAGTGATTTGTGTTATACCTTAGTTACTAAACTGTTCTTATCTCAACCTGTGGGAGGTGCATTCTTTCGATTCTCCTTCCCATCTCTCCAGGAGCGGAGGGAAGAAAAAGTGGGGAGTGAATGAGAGAGCGACTTCGTGGCAGAAGCTTAAACCACGACACCCATTTATGCCTCACCCAGTTTGAGTGCAGTGTACTCAGTCCGTAGTGGTGGTGCCCTGCTACTGTTCCGTTACATGCCGGCCCTGTTTCTTCCAGACGCCGCCGAGGCTGGGCAGTTTCGGAAGGAAGTTGAAGACTTGCCCCTGGACCTGAGGCAGTTCATCCAGAAGGACAACTGGCGGCTGGAGCGGGAGGCCGAGGGGTGGGAGGAGGAGCAGTCCTGCAAGATTCCCCAGAGGGAGCCTTCACCCACTTCTGACTCGCAGGACCTCTCCTCTGAATCAGGCCCAGGTAACGCCGCGTCTGTTTTCTGTCCCTTTAGTGGTCGTGGGCTACTCTCAGTTCACTGCCAGGCCGGTTTATTTCTTATAATGCCAAGTGGAAATGCTTCAAGTGCTGCCCTCTGGAGAGGGAGAGCGTTACTTGGCCGTCCCTGGTGGCACACGCCAGACCCACAGGAAAGGGGCACACACAAGCCTTCACCTCAGGGTGAAAGCAGCAGCCGCTCCATCCTGTGCAGAGAAGCTGTGAGAGGGGCAGCGATGCTGCAGGTTGTGCTCACTGACGGCCCCGCTGTGCCGCACAGGCGAGCCCTCGGACTGCACTCTCTCCCTGTCCTCCGAGCACGCCCGCATCGCGCAGGAGCAGACGGCCAAGGCCATCGCCAAGAGTGCCAAGACCTACGACAGGAGCGGCGTCAAGGCGGCGCTCTACGAGGTAGGACCCGAGCCTGGCCGGGGGCACGACCCGCTCTTCTCTTGTGTTGCTCTCCTTGCCTTCTCCATGTCTGTGCGATGCTGGAGCTGTGCCACCTTCACTCGGTGCCCTTCTGCTTTCCTGTGCTTTGCTTTACCGCTTCTTACTCTTTGTCTTCTTTTTTTCTTGGCCACAGCCCAAGGAGGTAGAGCCTGTGAAGGCCCAGGCGGGAGAAACAGCCCTTACGGGTCAGGCAGAGCAACCCCAGGACGCTAACGAAGCAGAGCCTGCTGCCTGCAGTAGCTCACAGGTCTCTGAGGTGGAAATCCCCAGTGTGGGGAAGATTCCTGTTAGATCCGATGCAGATGGATATAATGAGGAGGTACAGATCCCAGTGCAGGGGTCAATCGCTGCTGGTCGTTAACCTCTGGCTTTGTAGTTCGCTAGCTTTGAGCTTTGCTAAGGCTGGGGGCAATAGCAGTGGAAACACTGCTGCTTGCAAAGTGCCTGTTCCCACTGTGAGAATGGACACGGCCAGACCAAATCCTTGACTAATTTTGAGCGTAAATGGCTCCGGAAAATCAGCCCTGTAAAAGCACGCAGGCCTTAGAGCTGCACCTTGTTCCTGTGGGTCGTCATTCTGGCACAGCTATGTCAAAATTGGACCCAGCTGCATTAATCTGTTTACAGGCCTCCCCACTGTCTCCAGTTACGGTTTCGTGCCTATCTCAAAGACACTGACTGCTGACAGCATGACTTACAGCACCCGGCTGCTGAGGTTTTGAATCTGCCTGTTTAACCGCACTCATACGCACCCGAGCAGCACTGTGCAAGTTCAGTCTGCTTCACAAGTGACCATTACTCCTTGAGTACATTTAATACATGCTTGACTACGTTGATACATGCTTGTGTGGAGCTGGCACCACGAGCCGCTCCACCACAGGCGCTGCTCCATCCTTCGCATGGCTGAAGAAGATTGACCTTGCCCAGAGGCACGTGGCAAGTGAGCTTTATGTTCCCACTTGTTGAATTTACAAACTCAAGGTGCGGAATGAGCAGGCTTTAGACCTTTAAGCACTTAAAGCCCCCTCCTGCATGTAAAGTGCATGTGGTTGATGGAGTAAGTAGTACACCAGGAAATGGCAGCTCTGGCTTATTCTGCCTGTGTTTGTACAACTTCCTTTAAACCTTCTCTCGTGCAAGTTTCTGTTCTTCACCGTGCCTTCTCTTCTTTCCCTGTCTGTTACGGTGTTCCCTGTTCCTGTTTGTTTCCCTGCCTTCCTGGTAGGTGATGCTGAGTCCAGCCATGCAAGGTGTCATCCTGGCTATTGCAAAAGCCCGCCAGACCTTTGATCGGGATGGGTCTGAAGCGGGGCTCGTTAAGGTATCTGATTTGCTTGCTCAATCACTCATATGGATACCCACATTCACAGAAGGAAGGGTCTATGCTGTATTGATGTGTCAGGAGTGGGAAGGGAATGGTTTGTGCAGTTTTCCTTCCAGCTACCAGCCTCCCTGTCCTGCACTGTGGTTTTTGCTGTCATTGTGCTGACAGATCCGTGGGTTCTAAACAGTTTTTAGACCGTGTAAGAAAGAGAGCCCTCTCCTCCCAGGAGAGACCGCCTCCTGCCTTTCTCTTTTCACCACCTGCTATTTCTCCTGCTTACTCTTTTAGCATCGGCAGTTCCCTCGGTCTGGGTACCACAAAGTAGCCTTTCTTTGGGTGCCTTTCAGAACCTGTTGTCTAGGCAGGAAACAAACCAGCTTCGTTGATCCTGTGGTTTTTGTGACCTCTCTTGTAAAATGTGTCCTTGAGAAACGTCTGAGCAGAGGGATCTGAAGCAGTAAGTGCTGCTGCATGTTGAAGCTGGGGTTAGATTTTACAGGCAGGTAGATTGAACTAAGTGTGCCCCGTGGGAGAGGCAACCCGTGCTGTTAACCTACAGGAACATAAATCCCGAGATAGTCTCACACCTCACTGCAGATACAAGCATGTTACAGTTGATTTGTACAAGGCGAACACTTGCAGGAGGGCTGCCAGGGCTGCCTGGGGCAGCCGTACCCCTGTTAGCCTATGTGCTTTGTTGGCAGGCGTTCCGCGAGGAGTATTCGCGGCTCTACTTGCTTTCCAAGAAGACCCCGACCCCTCAGAACGACGCCCGGTTGCAGCACGTGCTCGTTTACTTCCTGCAGAACAACGCTCCGAAGCAGGTCGTGGAGCGGACCCTCCTGGAGCAGTTTGCAGACAAAAACCTCAGCTATGACAAAAGGTTTGTGCCCCGATTCCGAGGCGAGGCTTTTCTTGGGGCCTCACTCTTCTGATCCTTGTCTCCTCTCTGCTTGCACGGAGCAGGTCCATTAACATCATGAAGGTAGCGCGAGCAAAGCTGAGAGAAATCGGTCCTGACGATGTCAATATGGAGGAGTACAAGGTAAGGGACCCCAGTGCCACCCCTGATCCCTCAGCTGTCACAGCTGGCACTGTCCAGGTGGGGAGCAGTCGCTGGCACGGCTGTTGGCACATCCTTGGTGTCTGCGGTGCACGTCTGCAGCAGGGAGCTGAGCAGGAGGCAGGACACCTCCTCGGCTGGGAGGAATGTCTGTGCAGTGCGCTGCACTGATTGATGTGTTGCTTACGAGAGGTGTTTGACCCCTTCGGAGGGTAGATGTGCCGCGCTTTGGCGCTGGGAAGGAATGCGAGGCGCGGGTGACACTGACGCTCGGCTTCCTCGCAGAGATGGCACGAAGACTACAGCCTCTTCCGCAAGGTGTCCGTTTACCTGCTGACAGGGCTGGAGCTGTACCAGAACAGGAAGTAAGTCCCTTCAGCTGTGCATTCGCATGAGATAAGCTGTGGCCTGGCAGGAAAGGCCACGTGGACAAACTTCATCTTTCTGGCCCATGGTGGCCTCTGTCTTCAGTCTTGTACTTGGGGCCCGCAGGCTTCCTTGTAGCTTGCAGATAGCCCTCTCTGGAATCCACGGTCACCCTTGCTCAGCACTGTGGATATTTAGCAGGTTCTTAGAGCTCCCTCTTATTTATGCACTGTGAAGCGTTCCCAGAGATGGGTTTGCAGGAGCAAGTGTCCCCATTGGACTCCTGTATTAAAATTAAACTTGAATTGGGCATTTTCCTTTGTGTCAACACATACTTTGGAGCACTCTAGACACTTAAGCGCTTTAAAAAGGCCTTGGTTTCCTCCTTACTGTTTCAGAACCTGTATTTTACATGAGCGCAGTGCAGTGTGGAGCAGGACAGGGCCAGTTTGTGAAAGATTTGGGAAATGGATTTTTCCAATCCAGAAAATAAACTGGCTTTCAGAAGTTCTTTGTGGATGGAGACAGAAGCAAGTCCTGAGGGGGTTGGAAGTGATGAGACACCAAATTCAGGTGGGCAGGTTGCCAAGAGGCGGGGTGAGAGCATGTTAGAGCTTCCCTGAACTGACCCGATCCCTGCCAGCTGTGCTGTTTTCTCTCCGGGGGACGGAGGCTGGAAATGTGTGTAGGAGCTGAACACGCTGCTGCTGCACGCAGAGGGCAGATGTCCTGGAGCACCCCTGAAAGCGTCGTGCTCGGGGCACATCATACTCAAACTTGGCTTTAAAGGGCTGTTCCTGAGGTGCTCGTTTGGCACCCTAGGCAAAAAGGAACGGTAATTCCTGGGTGGAGGGCGTCTGTTCATTTAGGGTTTGGCAGTGAAATGAAGTTCTTCCTGTTGGGCCTGATGGGGGTTACCATCCAGGCCAAGAGGAAAGTGTTTCCTGAGGTGCCACGAGCCTCTGGCAGGGGAGCTGACACTCTTCTCCTAGGTACCAGGAGTCACTCACCTACCTGGTGTACGCCTACGAGAGCAACACCAAGCTGCTGCAGAAGGGCACCAGGAGAGGAGTGAGCGAATCCCTGATTGCCTTGTACAGAAGAAACTGTCTCCTGGTCAGTATGCTTGTTCCTGGAGAGGCAGGGAGGGAGCAGCCTGTGCTGCAGTTCGCTTCCTGGCTGCTCCTGGGCATGGCCCAGGGAGTCGGACCCCTTTTAGGGGTGTCCCCTTTCAGGAGCGCATGTAGTTAACACGCCACGTGTTTGGGGAAGGTTCGGCTGCTGCTGAGCGTGCTCTTGGCTGTTAACTCGGTGCTTGTGTTAACTCAGTGGTCATGGTGTTTTCTGTCCATTCCCATCCCTCTCCCCCAGTATTCATTTCTGATATTAACGGCCTGTTCTCTCTGACCAAATGGTGATGTCCTGTTCCTCAGGGGGCAAAACAACAGCATCAAAATGAGGTCTGCTTTAGTTCGCGCTCCGTGGTTGCCGGCACCCCAGTTTGTTTTCTGTGGTGTGAACCTGGCACTGGTTCTGTCAGTCTCTGCATGGTCCCTGAGCTGTGGCCTTTCCTGACCGCATGCTGGTAACGTGTGCTCTGTGCTTGCTTGTCACAAGTCTGTCCCCTGATTCTCCCTCATCCCCTAGAAGCTGAATGAAGTGGCAGCATCTATGTTCATAAGCTGTGAAGAAGCTCGTGTGGCAGAGGGCATTAGCATCCTGAATGAGCTGATCATCCCCTGCATGCACCTCATGAACGACTTTGAGATCTCTAGAGAGGACTTGGATGCCATCGAGGCCATGAGAAACCGCTGGTGCTCCTATTTGGGTCGTGAAGACATGGACGGTAGGGAACGGTGCTGGCCTTGCCATGGCTGTGGCTTTGTGGGCAGGGCAGTGTCTGGAGCTGAACTCCTCTTCAGGAGGGAGCAAGGGAATTTAGCAGTGCCAGGAGCACGGTCAGAGCTGCAGAATCCTTGGTGGGGGAGCAGATCCAGGGGTCTTTGTGTGGTGGTTAGAGCTGGCTTTACTGGGAAAGCCGATGCTGTGCCCCAGGGCACCCGGGGTGTCCCTGCTCTGTGGGCCGCAGGCAGGCCTGGGGGCTGACACCGCTCACCCCTGCCCTTGGGAGCCAGAAGATGATTCTGTAACACCCATCACGGCTTTGTAGCCCACAGCCCCAGAGCCGTCTGGTGTCTTACTCTTGAGCTGCCGCTGACTGCCTCCCCCTCTGCCCTTGACAGCAAAGCTGCAGATGAGGCTGGGTGAGGTCCTGCCCCGGCTCCTCGACAACCCCAGTGAGGTCGTTGTCCTGAAGGAGCCGCCGAAGATCCGGCCCAACTGCCCCTACGACCTGTGCAGCCGCTTCGCAGCCGTCATGGAGTCCATCCACGGCGCCTCGACCGTCACTGTGAAATAGCCCGCGGCTGCGCGGTGCATCCTCCGCCGGCAGCACTGGAGAGGGAAGGGGCGGCTCACGTTCGGAGCTCTGCTGCTTGTACATACGAACCAGTGAAACAGGCGGGATTGCACTTCAGAGACAAAACGTTACCGCGTAAGCGGGGCTCTGCTTCCGCAGCTTCCTGGACACAGATCCCGAGGCCTGTGACAGCCACAGAGCAAGGGTCCACCCCTCTGGTGGGCGGCCACAAGCTGCTGTTGGCCTGCCAAACACCTTTACATCATCCTGAGGGATGAGACAAGGAGTGCAGGTCTTGCCAAGCTCCTGCTAGCAGGAGTTGGGGCTGTGTCATCAGGAAGCAGGGATGGAGGGTGGCTCCCGCTCTGTCCTATGGGCAGTTGAGTATTCTGATCAAGTAAAGCAGGTCTGGGGCTTTTGTGTTTTACCTGGCAGGAGCAGATACACGGGAGTCTTCCTCTGAGAAAGCAGTGAGAGGAGGAGATTCTCTTCTGCCTGGCTGAGGGAGATCCAAAGGACATCTCCCCCTCAAACGTCCTCCCCTCAGGAGGGTTCACTGTCAGATGAGCACTGGCAACCACTGAGGGCTGGAACGGGCTCCTGTTTTGTGGTGGTGGGCTTTTTGCGTTGATGTTCTGTAAAGCAAGTGCCCTGTTTGCGTTTCCCTCCGTGGGCACCTGTGTTCGCGTTGAGCTGTGGTGGTTGTTGGGACCCTGTTTGTTCAGACTATGCAGAGTTGTTCTGAAAGTGCAATAAAAGCATCTGTTCTATGTTAGAATGAAAATGCTTCCTTTGTGGTTTGACTCCACTCTGGTGTTACGGTGCACGGGCTCATCTTGGGTCCCTGCGAAGCCACCGGGACAGGCGTGCCATGTGCTTGAAGCCAAAACCCATCTGTGTTTGGTGCCTCTGAGCACAGCCCGGCACGGAGCGGGCAGGCAGAGGAGCGGGCGGGCAGAGGCAGGTCCTGAGGAAGCGCCTGTGTTCCCTGTCAATGCCAGAATCTCTCCTGAGCCCTTTCCCACTGCAAGCTCCGCTGCAGGAGCCCAGGGGCTTTTGGAAGAGGGAGCCTGCACTTAAATTAGTAACGAGGAGGGACAATTGCTCCCTTCCTGCAGCCAAAACCTCGGTTTTCTTCATTAATTGGGGAACTGAAACGTTTAATTACCTATTGAGCTGATACCATGACCCTGTGTTGTAATGACACCCTTCTACCTTCTGCTGCTGGCTCTGCTCTGACCAAGCACAGGTTTCTTGTCAGCAGCACAGGAGGAGGGGGGAGAACCAGAGGAACAGACGCAGGGGTGAGGTTTTATCCCAACACATTGGACACGTCCCCAGGACTCGTTCCTAGCACCAAACCCACTGTAATGAGCCGAGCTCTCAGAAGGGGGATTGTCAGCATGGTCCCACCCTGCTGTTGGCATGCGGCTCCCCGCTGTTCGGGAATAAACTGCTCCCGAGGGGTTATCCTGCATCCTCCTGGTGGTTTTACATGAGGCAGAGGTGCTGTTACCTGCAGGGACTGTTGGGGCCCCAGCAGCCAGGCTGGTGTCAGGCCTCGGGATGCTGCAGAGCTGCTGCCTTTTCTGCTTTCTCCCCCATTGCTGTGATGGAGAGCAGAAGGAGGAGACCTTCAACCTGCTTCTCAGGGGGCTTTGCCTGCAGCAGGTGGGAATGTGGTGCCTTGCTCATCCCTCCAGCCAGCAGACTTGTCATTTCTAGACAGCTTTCGCAATGCCATGTGTCACCGCAATACGCAGGCGGTAGGATGCGGTTTGGGGAGAGAATCTGGTTCTTCCGACCCTCCCAAGATAATGGCTTTGCCCCGTTCTCTGTGGTGCTGCAAGGAAGTGAAATGTTCGCATACTCGAAGCCTGCTTTAAAGCACAAAGCAGCAAAGGCTTCCTGGGAGCGCAGGTCAGTGCCTGGCAAGCCACAACACGGGTTGAGCTGGAGCCACGGGGTGCACAGCTCTTTGCATAGCACACTCCCACCCGTTGTTCTTCCTCCCTTGATCCGTTGCTCTTCCTCAGGAAGGGATGAGCACCCGCCTCTCCCCCCTTGGCTCTCGGGCCAGCCCCAAGCCCATGAGTGTGAGAATCACCAGGGGATGATCCCTCTCCTCTGGCTCCTTCCTCTCCTCTCAGTGAGCAAAGTGCGGGTTTCGAAAGGGACCTGGTGTAGGAGAGAGGACTTTGCTTCCCGCAGGAATGCCGGTGGCGGTCGGGGGCTTCCTTTGGAGCAGTCACGCGCCCGTGGCGCTGAGCTGCAGGGATTAAACCAGCGGTGAGCTCAGGTTTTAACCAGTGCTGTAGCAGGCGCCTGGCCTCTGTCGGGATGCCGGGTGTTGGTCCAGGCTGATGGTCCATGCCGCTGGTCGCCCAGGGGTGTGCAAGCAGGCTTTAGTTTTACAGCCGGGTCAGGAAAAGGTGGAAGAAATGGTTAAGGAGACCCACAAAACACCCTCTCACCTCTTTGCACAGGCAGTAGATGCAGCTAAGGAGCTTCCTACAGGGGGTCTGTGGCACGCTGGCAGCTTTATGTCTTAGCCCCCAGAAGACGAGGCTATTGCAGGGGATGCAGCCACTGGTGTCCTCCTCTGCAGCAGGAGCCACCTCTGGTACCACCTCATCTCTTGTTTTCCCCCTCCCTTTGTTTTCCACCTTTCCCTCTTCAACTCCCCCCCCCCCCCCCAAGTCTTTTCTGGACAGCCCAAACAGCACTGCCCCTTGCAGCTTCAACCCTCCATCCACACTCGTGCTGCACCTCATGCAAGATGCAGCCGTACGCTCGGAGCGCAGAAACACGCTGCTGGCAACTGTGATAGTTTATTGTGGGTACATCACAGTGGTACGGATATGCACGAAGTGAGATGCTACTCCGGAGCGTAGCCATTGACTGCAATGGACTTGGCAACAGGGAACTAGCAAGGGGTGCTACTGCTGCCTCAGCCATAAGTGACTCTGCTCCGGTGTCACTGCTGCTGCTCTGCCCCTGCCTTGCTGCCTGCTCGAAGCCCTTGCTCCTCTGGAAAGGCAACGCGAAGCAGGCGCACAGAGTGAGGGGAAACCCTGGAGCAGCAGCCAGCAGATCACCTCCAGAGCCCCTAGATGACCAGGTCTGCGGGCTTGGGGGGCGGGTGGTGGCCCGCGGTGGGCGGCTGGCGGCAGGCGGGGACCGGCGGCGTCGAGGCCCTCGTGGTGCGGGCGCTGCAGGCGAGGAGGAGGCCGCCGGCAGCGAGGAAGGCTCCGGCAAACCAGCCCAGGAACGTGGCCTCCCCGAACTCCCAGCGGGGCACGATGTCGGGGACGGTGCTGTCCCAGAAGTCGAGGACGGTGTTGTAGGCGACCCAGGACACCGGAGCCAGCGTGGCCATCCCGGCCGTGCCGAACGTCGCTCCCCCGGCGAGCAGGAGCCGCCGCTTTAGGCGGGGCTTGTCCCCGCAGGGGGTCCAGCCCTCCAGCCCCGGCGCGGCCAGGAGGGCCCCCAGCAGCCCCAGCCCGTTGGAGAGGCACATCAGGAGGCGGGAGACGCGCAGCTCGGGGGGCAGCGCCAGGAAGGAGCCGTGGGCCCGGCACTCGACCACCCCCTCCTCGCGGGAGATGCAGACCTGCCAGAGCCCCATGGTCCACACCTCCAGCTCGTTCAGGTCCAGGCTGAGGCTCTTCCAGAGCGGCACGAAGGTGGTGACACAGGAGGAGACCCACCCGAGCAGGGCCAGCAGCATCCCCCCCGCCTGTGCCTTCGCCCGCCAGCTCCCGGCCATGCTCCCGCCGGCCTCTGAGTGCGCGCCGGGCCGGGATAAGCGGCCCTGAGCGGCGGCCGCGGGCATTAACGCTTGCGGAGCAGCGCCGGCCGCGTCTGCCGCCCGGGGCGGCGGATTCAAGCCTGTTCCTCCGACGCCGGGGTGTGGCCACTGTCATCTTCCAGCCGCCCTCGGCTTCACCGCGCTCCGCAGGGGAAGCGGGCGCGTCCCGCCGTGGCTGCGGCCCCGCTCCCGCCGCTGCCCGCCGGCCCGGGAGGGTTAAGCCAAGGCACGCAAGCCCGCGGCCACCCGGAGCCTTGGCAGGGACGGAGCTTCCCTGCAGCGCAGCTCCAGCCGTGGCGGGGCTGGGAGAGGACCCCGAGGTGGGATGCGGGCAGCAGAGTGCCGGCGTCAGGCTCTTCTCAGAGGCACCGACCCTAATTCGCTTGTTAAATTAACCAGAAAAGGAGCCTTCGAGAGCTGCGCTGAGGACGCGGGAGGGGGGGGAGCCTTTACCCGCTGCTTATAGATGGGCACCGATGGCCCAGTCCTGCACCCTGACCCTCACCAGGGACATGGCTCCTGGTGCCTGACGTGGCAGAACGCTGCCCTGGGAGAAGGTGCCCCGCTGCTAAAACATGGATGGGGAAAGGATGGGCAGCACCACCAGGAAAATCCCAGCTTCCACTCCCACCCGCCCCCCCCATGTCCCTCCCTGGGGTCCAGCTGCAGACTCATCTTCCCCGGGAGATTAGTGACTAATCTCTCCATCATCTGCCGTCTTTCTTATCAACGGGATACTGGGGCCCAGCCTGGAAATTACCAAATCCCGCTGGCGTCAGTGTCCAGCCCCGGCGAGCACCGGGATGGGACTTCTCAAAGGGCTCCCGAAAGGAGGGGGTGAGGAAGCATGGACCACTCAGGAGAGGGGGGATGTTTTCCATCCCTTGCTGACCATCCCATCCCCAAGAGCAAAAGGGAAGCATCATTGCAAGAACAGGGAAATCCACTGGGAAACCCCTCCTGCTCCTTCTGCCTGGCTTTGGGGCAACTGCTCCTTCTGATTAAATCGTCTCAAGGTAATTGTGCCTGTCGTTGAGACAGATTAACCGGCCACCTCCTGCTGCTGGAGCAGGATTGGCGGCCGCCACCGAGCTCCCAGTCCTTCCCTCCCACTGGCCACGGTGGAGGATTCCCATCCACAACCCGTGGGAAGATGCTCGGTGGCTGCCAGGGCAGAGCAGGAGCCACAGGCAGAGATCAACGCCTGCCGGAGCGGCGACCGCTCCACATGGACATGAGGTGGGTGCTCCTCGCCCAGGGGTCTGCGCAGGGCTGGGGGCAGGAGGTGGAAGTGGAGGCTGACGTCCTCCATCGCTGCGATGAGGACGCTGGGCCTGCTGCTTGGCAGAGGCGAGGGGATGCTGGGAGGGGGCAGCGTGTCCATGTGGCTCATCCCTGCGGCTCGCTGCTCTCCAGCTTGTGTTCCAGGAACGTGACCTCCCATCGCACGCGCCCGCAGGGACCCAGCTGGACTCAGCCTGTCACTGGGAGTGGAGCTGTGGGGTCTGTGTCTCCATCACGGGCTGCCCTTCCTCCTGCCCCAGGGCCACCTCCCTCTGCTTGCAGCTCATCAGGGAGCTGGCAATCACAGGCAGGGCCCAGGACACAAATGGAGCGTGGCTGCGGGTGCTCGCCCGGACCTTGCCCACTGCCGGAGCTGCTCCCCGCGGAGGCGGGCGCCTCCTTCCCTGCCTCTGCAATGCAATTACAGCCCCTAATGGGCTTAGCCATCTGGTGCCAGCCCATGGCCACCCAGGCACGGCTCCATGGCTGGAACATGCGCTGCCAGGCAAGGGCAGCCACAGCAGACCCTGCCCCTTGGAGATGCACCCTCCATGTCCACAATAACCCTCTGCTTTGTGTGCTCCATGGCAGGACCCTGCGCCCAGCCCGGGGCTGAGCCCCGGCCCTGGCACCGCCATGGTGCTCCCCTGCACCCACAACAGCATTGGCAGCGGCCGGCTGGCACTTGAGGAGCCCCGCGGCCGCAGCAACTCCATCCCCCCGGCGCAGACCCCCACTGCCAAGCACATGCTGGCCTACCTGCCACGGCCACCCACTGACACCAGCCGCTACGGCACCTTCCCCCAGAAGGTACGGACTGGATTGCACCGGGGCTCTGGGGCATCCTCCGGGCAGGATGCCACCGCGGTGCTGCCCGAGGTGATTGCTCACCAGTGGGCTCCTTTCCTCCCCTGCAGCCCGATCCCCCTGCTGCCCCTAGGGCTCTAGCGGAGGACAGCTGCCCGCAAGCCGCCGCCACTGCCAAGAGAAGCGTCCTGATGCCAAACTACCCATCCCCACCCCACCACAGCAGCATCACCCCCGGTGAGCCACCCCTGCTGCGGAGCTGCGGCAGCGTGGCCGCCCCACACCATCCCGGGGACCTGCCCTGGTGCCCGCCAGCCGCCGCGCAGGAGAGCGGTGCCCGCTGGTGCCCGCTGCACGCCCTGAGCGTGGCCAACATCCCCAGCTCAGTGCGCAGCAGGACCCCTGCCCGCAGCAGCGCCGCCACCGCCGTGCCCACTGCCGAGGGGCTGCAGGGCCGGCGCCGCAGGCTGCTGGAGGAGGACGGCCCTGTGCTCCAGGCTGGCAAGCGGCAGCGGCAGCGCTACGTGACGAAGGTGGGCAAGTGCCAGGTGAACCTGGGCAACATCCAGGAGAAGAAGCGGTTCCTCTCGGACATCTTCACCACCATCGTGGACCTCAAGTACCGCTGGTTCCTCTTCGTCTTCATGATGTGCTACATCGTCACCTGGGTGGTGTTTGGCACCATCTACTTCTTTGACGCCTGGGTGAGGGGAGACGTTGGGCACCGGGGCGATCCTGAGTGGCCGGCGTGCATCGAGAACATTGACGGCTTCGTGTCCGCCTTGCTCTTCTCGGTGGAAAGCCAGCGCACCATCGGCTACGGCTCCCGGATGGTGACGGCCAACTGCGCCGAGGGCGTCATCCTGCTGATGGCACAGTCCATCGTGGGCTCCATGATCGACGCCCTGATGGTGGGCTGCATGTTCGTCAAGATCTCCCGGCCCAAGAAGCGCGCCCAGACCCTCATCTTCAGCAAGAACTGCGTCATCTCCCGGCGGGACGAGCAGCTCTGCCTCATGTTCCGCGTGGGGGACCTGCGGGACAGCCACATGGTGGACGCCAAGATCCGAGCCAAGCTCATCAAGTCCCGGCAGACGGCCGAGGGCGAGTTCATCCCCCTGGAGCAGTCGGAGCTGAACCTGGGCTACGACACGGGCGAGGACCGCCTGTTCCTGGTGGAGCCCCAGATCATCTGCCATGTCATCAACCACCGCAGCCCCTTCTGGGACATGTCGGCCGAGTCGCTGCGCCGGGAGCAGTTTGAGATCATCATCATCCTCGAGGGCATTGTGGAAGCCACAGGTGGGTCTGTGGGGTGAGGGAGGGAACCTGGCAATGGGTGACCCGGGGCTGGAGACCCCTCGTGGGGCAGCGGGTGGCCCGTTGGGCACCCCGGCACTGAGGTGCTGCCTCACCTCACCGCAGGGATGACGTGCCAAGCCCGCACCTCGTACACGGAGGACGAGATCCTCTGGGGGTACCGCTTCGAGCCCTGCATGTCCCTGGAGAAAGGCGCCTTCCGGGTGGACTACAGCCGCTTCGAGATGACCTTCGAGGTGCAGACCCCAGCGGCCAGCGCCAAGGAGCTGCACGAGCTGAAGGAGCTGGAGCAGCAGGAGCACTCCACGCTCAGCCTCTACTGGGACCACCTCCTGCAGCCCTGCGCCCTGCCTGGGCCCGCGGAGGATGCTCTGAGCCGGGACAAGCTGCTGGAGCCGGGGGGCAGCGCCTGAGCTGGGTGGGTGCCCAGTGCCAACAATGCCATAGGCCACCCTCGCCCCCCAGGCACAAAACAGGACAGCAGATGATGGACGCGTGATGGACGTCTCCACATTAAACCCCCCCCCCCAATAAATGAGCTCTGTGTCTGTGCTGTGTTGGTGGGGGCTGCTCACAGCCGCAGTGGGTGTGAAGCAGGAGTGCAGGGGGGCCAGAGCCCAAACACCCCACCCCATGTCACAGGATGAGACCCCACACAGGGCTCCAGAACCCCCCTCATTGCTCCATGGACCCAGACATCGCCTGACAGCACCCCGATCCCACGGTACCCCACAGGCCCTCATTCCCATCATGGAACTGTCACAGCCGGGGGGGGGGTGAGGCTGGGGCAGAGCCTGATGGGCTGAAATCAATGGAGTTAATTAGTTACCGGGGTGGGCCTGTGCAATCCTCATGGGGTCCAGCACGCGCTGGGTCCTGTGCCTGGTTCAGGGCAATCTCCAGCACAGACACAGGCTGGGGCTCTGCTCTGCTGAGACAGCCCCCATACATCCACCCCTGCCCCAGTCCTGTGTCCAGCTTTGGGGCAACCACCTCGGAGCAGCTCCAGTGCCCAAAGGGGCTACAAGAAACCTGGAGAGGGGCTTTGGACAAGGGCCTGTAGGGACAGGACAAGGGGAATGGCTTTAACCTGCCAGAGGGGAGACTGAGATGAGCTCTTAGGCAGAAGCTCTTCCCTGTGAGGGTGCTGAGGCGCTGGCACAGGGTGCCCAGAGAAGCTGTGGCTGCCCCATCCCTGGCAGTGTTCAAGGCCAGGTTGGACGCAGGGGCTTGGAGCAAGCTGCTCTATGGAAGTGGTCCCTGCCCGTGGCAGGGGTTGAACTGGAGGAGCTTTAAGGTCCCTTCCAGCCCACCCCAATCTGTGCTGGATCAGCGCAGTGAAGCTGCTGCTGGGGCACCTTGGACGGACACACACACACCCACACCGAGCGGCTCAATCTCAGACCCACCCCCTGTAAAACAGTCAAATCCCTATCTAAAGACCATGGGGTCTTCTTTACCATCTTTAAGCACTGCAAACAGCTGATCAGACAAGCCAAGGACCACTATGCATACTGATGACGTCTAATTTGCATGTTAATTAACATCGTTAATATGCAAATGACCCTCCACCAGCAGCCGGTGCGATCGCTGCTCTTCCGCAGAGGTTCGCGTACCGCAGCCCCCAAACACGCTCCGCTCCCGCGTGCCCGTGCCCCCCCCGCGTCCTCGGCCCTCCACGCCGCCAGGGGGAAGTGCCTCCCGCCGCGACGCTCCGTGCGCCACTCCAGCCGCTCCTCAATAGCACCACCGCCTCTTCCGGCGCATGCAGCAACGTCACTGCAGCGCGACGCGGTGACGCGCAGTGCTGTCTGGCGGCGGCGGAGGTGAGCGGTGGCTGCGGGCCCGGAGACCCTGCCCCGGCCCCGGCCCCGGCCCCGGCCTCGGTCCCGGTCCCGGCTCTGGCTCCGGCCCCGGCCTCGCGGCAGCGCTTGTGTGCGGGCGCCGTTGCCCGGGCCTCCCAGTCGCTGACAGCCGCTGTCCCCGCAGCCCGGCCCCCCCGCATGGCGCGGCGCTGACGGGAGATGACCGACCAGGAGAACAACAACAGCATCTCCAGCAACCCCTTCGCCGCCCTCTTCGGCTCCGTCGCCGCCGCGAAGCACTTCGCCGCCGTCCAGAAGCAGCAGCAGCTGCGGCAGCTGACAGGTCCGGGGCCCGGGGCCGGCGGCGGGAGGGGGCTGCCTCCACCGGGGCGCTGAGCGCCTTCCTTGCCCCGCTGCTTGCAGGCGATGAGACCTCGGTCAGCCAGGATGACTCCGACAACAGTGTCTCCGAGAGCCTGGACGACTGCGACTACTCGGTGGCTGAGATCAGCCGCTCGTTCCGCTCGCAGCGGGAGCTGTGCGAGCAGCTCAACATCAACCACATGATCCAGAGGATCTTCCTTATCACCCTCGACAACAGTGAGCGCTGGAGCTGTTCCCCAACACCAGAGGGGTGGTTCCGAGCTGGGGAGCTCCACTGTGAAGGGCAGAGAAGGGGGAGCTGGGAGGGGAATGTCACTTTGCCTTCAGGTTCCGCTGCCACCGGCACAGTCTGTGTCCCTCTGGGTGAAACTGGTCCCTCCGTGTCTCTCTCAGGTGACCCCAGCATGAAGAGCGGGAATGGGATCCCAGCGCGCTGTGTCTACCTGGAAGAAATGGCTGCGGACCTGGACGCCCAGGACTGGCTGGACATGGACAACGTGGAGCAGGTAAGGCCGTCTGCCGTGGGCTCCTGGTCTCCTACCGCTATGGCACTAGGAACTGGGTTTGTTTCCCTGTGGCACATCCCAGATGCAGCCTGTCTGCTGCCACTCTTAAGAGAGTGGAGGCTGTGGTGGAGCTCTCAGCTTAGTGCTCTGTTACTTAAGGAGGGATGGAGAGAGCTTTTCCGAGCATAAACAAGGGGGTGCCAGGGGCTGTTTCCCGGAGGGGTTGCCTCCCTGTCCTCACTTCCCATCCACCTCTGCCCAGGCCCTGTTCGCCCGCTTGCTGCTGCAGGAGCCTGGAAGCCACCTGATTCACATGACCTCCAGCAGCACACAGAACCTCTCTGCCGACCGGGACGCCGGGGAGAGGCAGATCCTGCGCTACCTCTATGCCTGTTTCCAGAGGGCAAGAGAAGAGGTTGGCAGGGGCTTCAGAGGAGGAGGGCGACTTTGTCACTCAGCATTCTGAGCTGAGGTGACTGAGCTGAGCTTTTAGTGGCCAGAAGCAGATGCTGGGGCCCCAGCTCTGTCTCCTTCTTGTGTAGATAACCAAGGTCCCAGAGAACCTGCTGCCCTTTGCCGTGCGCTGCCGGAACCTGACGGTGTCAAATACTCGCACTGTGCTCCTCACCCCAGAGATTTACGTCAACCAGAACGTGTACGAGCAGCTGGTGGACCTGATGCTGGAGGCGCTGAGAGGGGCCCGTAAGTCCAGCTGAGGGGAGCAGAGCTTGGGCTGCCCCTGTCCTGAAAGGGAAGGCAGCGTTTAGGCTGCAGCACCTGTAGCACGCTGCGATTCTTGCTTTCCTGCCAGAGTTTGAAGACATGACTGAGTTTCTGGAGGAGGTCATAGAGGCCTTAACGATGGATGAGGAGGTGCGGACGTTCGGGGAGGTGATGGTTCCCGTGTTTGACATCCTGCTGGGCAGAATCAAGGACCTGGACCTCTGCCAGATCCTGCTCTACACGTACCTCGACGTGCTCCTCTACTTCACCAAGCAGAAGGACATCGCAAAGGTGGTTGCCTCAGCCTGGTCAGGAGCTCCCCACAGTTTCTCCTCACAGCAGCATGTTTGTAGGACCTAATCTGGGGAGGTCAAATGGCAGTTCAGTGTAGCAACACCCTATGTGTGTTCTTTTACCTCTCTCCTCCCTCCTTTTTGCCTGGCCCAAAGCTGTCAGTCTGTGTTTGTTTTCATTTCAGTGGGATTTTATGCAGCTGTCAGCATGCCTTACCATGTCCCCCAGGTTTTTGCAGGCTACATCCAGCCCAAGGATCCCAGCAATGGACAGATGTACCAGAAGACTTTGCTAGGCACCATCTTAAACATCTCATGCCTGCTGAAGACCCCCGGTGTTGTGGAGAACCATGGCTACTTCCTGAACCCATCCCGATCCAGCCCACAGGAGATCAAAGTGCAGGAGTCCAACATCCATCAGGTGAGCTGAAGCACAACAGTGCTTCCTCGTGTGTTTGAGTGGCCTCTTGGTGCCTGAGACTTAAAGATGTGGTATCAGGGCTTGAGTTCCACCCCTGGCTCCTTCATAATCCCTCAAACACGTTCTGTTCCTGCAACAGTTTATGGCCCAGTTCCATGAGAAGATCTACCAGATGCTGAAGAACCTGTTGCAGCTGTCTCCAGAGACAAAGCACAGGATCCTCTCCTGGCTGGGAAACTGCCTCCACGCTAATGCGGGACGCACCAAGATCTGGGCGAACCAGATGCCAGAGATCTTCTTCCAGATGTACGCCTCGGATGCCTTCTTCCTCAACCTGGGAGCTGCCCTCCTGAAGCTGTGCCAGCCCTTCTGCAAACCCAAATCTGCCAGGCTGCTGACCTTCAACCCTACCTACTGTGCTCTGAAGGAGCTGAACGAAGAGGAGAGGAGGAGTAAGAACGTACACATGAAAGGTGCGCACAGACCTTGGGGGAGCAAGGGAATGACAAAGGGAATCTCCTCGGGTCCCTGCAGTGCCTTCCCAGTAGTGCCCTCCCCATGTGTGTGAGTAAAGGGAGAAGACTGGGGAGGAGCAAGGGGAGAACTGAACACAAATAACAGGCTGCCTGGCATCACCAGCCATTCTGTGTCTTCAGCAGGGGCCCTCTTGAGCTCTTGACACAGGGACACTTTTCATTCCAGGTCTGGAAAAGGAAACGTGTTTGATACCCGCTCTGAGTGAGCAGGAGCCTGAGTTTGCCAACAGCTACAACCTGGTGACAGAAAACCTGGTCCTCACACAGTACACCCTTCACTTGGGGTTTCACAGGTGGGTGCTCACAGATCCCCTCAGTGCTATTCCCACCCCTGTGCTAAGCTGTCAGTGAGTACTCGGAATGCCTAGCTGGCAGCTTAAACTGCTGAGTACCAAGCACTGAAGTTTTGGCCTCAGGCCAACTGAGTTTGGAAGGAATTCCATTTGCTGTTGCTCACAGTCAGTGCTGGAAGTCCATCAGGTGCCACACTGCTTATAGAAACCTGACAGCCAAACGCTGGGTGCTGTGGGCCACTCACTTCTCCCTCTCCTCAGGGAACAGGCTGCAGGCTTCTCACTTCTCCCTTAGAAAGCCTCTGCATCAGAGCTCCTGCTCCTGCAAGCTGCCTGAACCGGGCTGCATGGGAA
This sequence comes from Amazona ochrocephala, assembly GCA_039720435.1. Taxonomy (NCBI): domain Eukaryota; kingdom Metazoa; phylum Chordata; class Aves; order Psittaciformes; family Psittacidae; genus Amazona; species Amazona ochrocephala. The sequence continues at coordinate 8,014,489 of CM077895.1, forward strand.
GCAGAGATAGGTTCCTGCTGTCCACTTCCAGGAAAGGGTTTCTCTGGACACTAACACACTCTTTCTCTCAGCTTCCCTCTGCAAATGGTTGCCTGGATACACTGAGGTCACCTCTGATCCCAGCACTGTCCCCTTCTGGTTGATTCTCTAAATATAGAACTCAATGGAAAAGTTCCACAAGTGGCTTGTTGCTGGGAAACTGCCTGTGTCACTCTGCATGCTGCTGGATCCCTGACCATGGCACCACAGCAGGGTTCTACAGATCACTCCACAGGCCACTGCAGTTCCTCAGCAGGCTCTGGGATCCCCCAGGCCCCTGCTTGCTTTTCCCTAGAGGCTTCCCATGGCTGTTGCCCCAAAGAGGTTATCCCCAGGAAGGGGTTTGAGTGTGACCTGCAGAGCAGGATAAAGCCCACGCTGTTCTCGGGCAGTCTGCAGCCTTGTCTCACCTCCTCGCCTTGTTTTCGGGTAGGTTGCATGACCAGATGGTAAAGATAAACCAAAGCCTTCACCGCCTGCAAGTAGCGTGGCGAGAAGCTCAGCAGAGCTCCAGCCCTGCTGCCGACAGCCTCAGGGAGCAGTTCGAGCGCCTCATGACCATCTATCTGTCCACCAAGACGGCCGTGACGGAGCCACAGATGCTGCAGAACTGCCTGAACCTGCAGGTGTCCATGGCAGTTCTGCTGGTGCAGTTGGCTGTGGGGAACTGCGGGACGGAGCCACTGGAGCTCACCTTCCCTCTGCCCGCGGTGCAGGACAGTGCCTTGGCCTATGTACCAGGTGAGACCCTCGTGCTGTGCTGCTCACCCTGCACAGGGCCTGGTGTAGCTGCATGTGCATGGCCTGGTTCCCGAGGATATGCACAGCTCCTCCTCGCTGAGGTGCTTAAAGGACATTCTGTCCTTGGAAGGAAGGTTCTGAGATGTGTGGGGAATGGCAGCTGCAACTTGTCAGAAGCTCTGAAGGCAGCTGGGACCTCCAGGGTCACTTACAGGCTGTGATCCTGGTGCCGTCCAGATGAGTGCTGGGAGAGCTGACCCCAGCAGGGCATGGTGCTGCAAACTTCACTAACTACCATCTCAATTTATTGTTCTTCTCTCCATGTGCAAAGTCTTCCTTGCGTTCTCTGTTGTCTCGAGATGTGTGTAACTGTGTACGATGCGCAGACAGCTGCTGGGTCCTGACTTCTGGGAGAGATGGAGTGAATCCTGTGTGGATCAGGCTGGGCTTCCCTTGTGTCTGGGGTGTTCTGACACAGCCACTTAGCTCCCAAAGCTTTAATCGGAATGGGTGTGATGAGGGGAGGGTGGATGGGAGGCTGAAAAGGGGTGAGAAGAGCTGCTCCTCACGAGGAGCTCATGCACAGTCTCTGTTTGCAGAATTCTTTGCCGATAATCTGGGTGACTTCTTCATTTTCCTGCGGCGTTTTGCTGATGACATCTTGGAGACATCTGCGGATTCCCTGGAGCACATCCTTCACTTCGTCACTGTGTTCATGGGTGACGTGGAGAGGTACAGGCAGCCGCGGTGCGAGCCCTGTATGCTTGCAGAGCACCCAAGGGGGACTAGGAGGGGAGACTGCAGGAGAGGCACTGGGGCTTGGTTTATACAGCCATAAGTGGGTTTATCCCTTTGGAAAAGCTCAGTCCTGCCTGTAGGAGGTACAGGGAATGTGGCCTTGCCTGAAGGACCCGGGTGTCACACGAGGTGTAGATGGGATTCGGTGTCTAAATACTTGTTTGGTCATATTACACCAGAGCCTCGTCAGCCGGAGCCACTTCGGTCCTTGTTAGAGGAAGGCACTGGGATTGATCTGTTTGGAGTATCTCTGTGGAGGCTCCTGTGGGAACTGAGCAGTGGTATCGATCCTCCCAGGATGCCACCGCTGCAGACACTGCATTTCTGCTCTCCTTTGTTTATTCCCGTGTGTAAACACAGCAGGGTCCTGGAGGCTTCACTTGGTTGGCAGCTCCTGCTGCTCCCGCTGGCCCTGGCAGAGGGAGGCTGTGGTTCTTCCTGCCTCAGGCAGGGGGTTTGGCTTCTGCTCCATGTGTGTGGTAGAGAAGAGCTGTAACCTCACCTCGGTGATTTGCACTGGGCAGGAGGTGAAGTGCTTTGGATTTGCGGAATAAACGAGAAGTTTGCTTGGGAGCAAACAAGCCAGTGTGGGCTGTGAACTGTTCCCACTGCCAGAAAGCTGTTGTGGGAGGGATGGAAACAACACCTTTGCCATTCCCACACCCTCTGTCCTCCCTGCCTAGTTCAACTGTGGTATTGAGTGCATGCCTTCACCTGTGGCTCTGGTATTGGGAGTAAGCTCTGGACACCAGCGTTAGCTTTACAGACAGTCCACAGCAAGGTGGCACTCCTGCAGGGATGGGCACAGCTCCTGGAGCATTCCCTGATCCCGCGCCCTCCTAACATGCTGGATTTGCTCTTCTTCTCTTGCAGGATGAAGAACCCCCACCTGCGAGCCAAGCTGGCAGAAGTGCTGGAAGCTGTGATGCCTCACCTGGACCAGGCACAGAACCCGCTCGTCTCGAGTGTATTCCATCGCAAGCGTGTGTTCTGCTCGTACCAGAACGCCGCCCACTTGGCCGAGGCGCTCATCAGAGTCTTCGTGGATATCGAGTTCACGGGTGAGCACCAGAGGGAAGAGCTCTTCCCTCTGCAGCAGCTGCAGGAGGAGCGTCCCCAGGGTTTGAAATGGATCTGTTCTGGCTTTAAGCTGCTTGGCTGTGTCAGGCTGGGGGCATTCCAGCACAACGTTGGTATTCCCAAACTTCTGGCTTGTGCAGAGCTGTGTATCCAGAGAGGCTAACCTCTGAGGCTCAAGCTTTTCAGCTTGGCAATGCTGTAGTGTTGGGTCCTCGCGTGTCCCCTTCTAGAGTGGGGTCAGTCGCACTGTGACATTGCCTGTGCCCACTGCTGTGTGGAAAGCTGTTTCTTTGCCTGTGCGTAGGTGATCCGCACCAGTTCGAGCAGAAGTTTAACTACCGCCGCCCCATGTACCCCATCCTGAGGTACATGTGGGGCACGGATTCCTACCGGCAGAGCATAAAGGTGAGGCGGGAGCGCATGGGGGAGCATGTGCATGCAGCTCCGTAGGGAATGTATGCCGGCCTGGGCCCTCCCGTAGTGCTCAACACTTGCTCCTTCCTTCCAGGCTCTGGCTGATTATGCCTCAGAGAACCTGGAGGCAATGAACCCCCCTCTCTTCCTGCGCTTCCTCAACTTGCTCATGAATGATGCCATTTTCCTGCTGGATGAAGCCATACAGGTAGGGCTGAGCATCCTGAAGAGGAGCTGAGGGGCTTTGTCATATCCAGCACGAAGCGTGCTGGGGGAGTTGTGAGGAAGGTCATCTGGACGCAGCCAGGCTTTAAACAACCTCTGGGGGTTTTGAATATCAAATCCCCTTGGCCACGCTGCAGGTGTGATCCTGACAAAGGCCCTTTGTTTCCAGGGTATTCTCCTTTGGGCTTATGAGGGTGTTCCTCTGGTGCCGGCCCAGTGTGGGACAGGGCTGGCTTTGCCACCACTGCCCATTTGCCAGCCTGTCCTCCCAGCTGCTTCCCTGCCCTGTCTTTGCAGTACCTCAGTAAGATCAAAGTTCAGCAGATCGAGAAGGACCGTGGCGAGTGGGACAGCCTGTCCCCGGAGGCTCGCCGTGAGAAGGAGTCCAGCCTGCAGATGTTTGGTCAGCTGGCACGCTTCCACAACATCATGTCCAACGAAACCATTGGCACGCTGGCCTTCCTCACCTCAGGTAGGGAGAGCAAAATCCCCTGCTGGGACTTGGGGCAGGGGTGGCTCTGGAGCTCAGGGAACTGCTGCTTTCTGTTCCAGAAATTAAGTCCCTGTTCGTGCACCCGTTCCTCGCGGAGCGCATCATCTCCATGCTCAACTACTTCCTGCAACACCTGGTTGGGCCGAAAATGGGAGCTTTGAAAGTGAAGGATTTCAGCGAGTTTGACTTCAAGCCACAGCAACTCGTGTCTGACATCTGTACCATCTACCTGAACCTTGGGTATGTGATGAGGAGAGATGGTCTGTGGGGTGGCAGGAGACATCCTGGGGACACTGTGGCTAGCAGAGGCCCTTGGTGGGCCTTTTGGCAGCATGCTGTGCTCTTCTATAACAATCTTAACTTCCATGACCCAAGGGAGTCAGATGCAGCCCAGGTAGCAGGAGTGGGGGCTAAAAACCATCCTGGTTACATTTATACCATGGGTCACTCTGGAGAGGACCTGGGGGAAGCACTTCATTGCAGTCAGGCTTTTTTCTAGCTTTGAGTTCTCTGCTGGGGCAGTGCTGCTGTCCTGGGGACTGCATTTTGCAGCCTGATACATGTGGATTCTTAAACCTTTGCTCTCTTTCCACCTGCGGCCCAGGGATGAGGAAAACTTCTGTGCCACGGTGCCCAAGGACGGCCGCTCCTACTCGCCAACGCTCTTCGCCCAGACCGTCCGTGTCCTGAAGAAGATCAACAAGCCTGGGAACATGATCGTGTCCTTCAGCAACCTGGCCGAGAGGATCAAGGTGAGGACCTGTCGTGGTTTAAGCCTCTCAGCCACGCAGTTTTCTCACTCACTCACTTCCCCCTCTTTCTTCCCCCTGCTCATGGAGGGGTGGGAAGGAGAATTGAAAGAATGCAACTTCCACAAGTTGAGATAAGAACAGTTTAGTAACTAAGGTATGACACAGACCACTACTGCTACCACCACCAGGTACCGAGGAGAAAAATGACCGCTACTGCTGAACCCAGGACAGAACCCCACTGAAGTCAGGCACACATAAAAGGAGGGACTGGTTCCTGATGTGGTTGTTCTCCCTGTGTATCGCTGTGTCTTGCTGTGGAGAGGGATTTCTGGGAACGGGGCTTTGTCTGAGGCTCCCATGGGGCAACACCCACCAGTAGACGCTTTAGCTGTGGGCTAGGAGCAAACTGGGCTTTAAAGAACCAGGAGCCCCAGCGGCTGAAGGCTCCGCATGCCCCCCAGTCTCTTGCAGACCGGCAGCAGCAGGAGGAGGAGACGTACGCAGATGCCTGTGATGAGTTCCTGGATCCCATCATGAGCACACTGATGTCTGACCCTGTGATCCTGCCCTCGTCCCGCGTCACCGTGGACCGCTCAACTATAGCCCGGCACCTCCTCAGGTACGCAGCGTTTTTGGAGGCCTGTCTCACTTATCCCCTGCCTCCTCCTGGCCTCTCCTCCTCGTTTTATTTCTAGCACTGGGACTGTCCAAATGATCTCGGTGCTTTGTCTTTCAGCGATCAGACAGACCCTTTCAACCGGAGCCCCCTCACCATGGACCAGATCAGACCAAACACAGAGCTTAAAGAGAAGATCCAGCGGTGGCTTGCAGAGAGGAAGAAGCAGAAGGAGGAGCTGGATGATACGCTGAACTGAAAACAGGGGTCTTGGCCCTAGACCTACAATCGTCGGCCAGATAAATGCCTCGTGGGGCAGTGGCTGGAGCTGCAGAGCAAGTTGCTGCTTTGATTGAGGATGCACCACGTCAGCGTCTCTCCTTGGACCTTCCCTTTCCTCCCTTGTTCTGTCTCTTCCTTTCGAGACTTACTGTTTAATACTAAGCCTTTCCACTGCACTACAGCTTTGAGCCTCTGCCTAGGGAAGAGCACAGCCTCTCTGCGTGTCCTGGGGCCCTCTCCCACTTGTTCTTTCCCAGCGACGCCAAAACTTTCCCCCGTTCTGTTCCTTCTATCCCCACAGGCTCAGTGTGCAGGCGCTGCCGCGGCTCCCCAGGGTCAGACGTGGGGTGGTTATGCCAACGTGTACGTGCTGGTTTATTTTCCTGATGCCTGCTGGGGCCAGAGCGCTGTTGGAAATTAAAGGTGGAGATGAGCTCGGAGCTGGTGCTGGAGTCTGGCAGCCACGGGGAGGCTCCAGCGCAGGGTAGCCCCGTACCGGGGCCGGGAGCTGCACCGCCGGGTCTCGAACTCGCGGCTCCCGTGGCGGCACGCCCCGCCCCGCGCACGTGGCCCGGGGGCCTTGCAGGCTGCCCGCGCAGCTGCCTGACGGGAGGCGGGCGCGGGAGTGGGGGCCTGCCTGTGCGCGGGCGCGGCGGGGTGACATTGGCCGGGGTGCAACATGGCGCAGAAGCTGGTGCAGGCCCTCAGCACCCGCGGGCCGCAGCTCCTCAGCGGTGAGCGCGGGGGGAGCGAGAGCGGGGCCGGGGCAGCGGGAGCGGGGGTGACATTGGCCGGGGTGCAGCATGGGCAGAAGCTGGTGCAGGCCCCCAGCACCCGCGGGCCGCAGCTCCTCAGCGGTGAGCGCCGGGGCAGTGGGAGCGGGGGGGCCGCGAGCCGCTGCCTGACTGCGTTCCCCCCCCCTCTGCCGCAGCCGCCGTGGCCTACTCGAAGCCGCGTCTGGCCACGTTCTGGTACTACGCCAAGGTGGAGCTGGCCCCGCCGACCCCCGCCGAGATCCCCCGGGCCATTGACAGCATGAAAGCCGTGATCAGGGGCTTCCAGACCGGACGCCTGGCGCAGCTCACCGTCAGGGTAACGGCGGGGCGGGAGCCGGGGGACACGGGACCGGGCATGGCTCCTGCTGGGCCCTGAGCCCACGGTCAGGCCGCAGCCGCCTCCTCCTCCCTGTCCCCTCTGCGGCAGCAGCTCCATGTGGTGTGAGACGGCTCCCGCGGGAGTCGCGCGTGCGGTGGTGGGCTCTGTCCGCACACGGGTGACCCTCCAAAGACGTGGGGTGTTTGGTGCCAGGCTGCCAAAGAGCCACGTTTACAAGATAGATGTAAATGATACACGATACACGTTTACATTTATCCTTTTCATTTTGCTCTGAGGAGGCTCTGCAGCGCCCTGAGGCCCTGCCAGCTACATTCTGTTGTAATTTCTGAGACACCCAGGCTTGATGTGCTCTGTTGGTGCCATGGAAACCAAGGGAGCTGCTCGCAAAAGACCTGCAGCCGAAGGAGCTGAGAGTTGAAGCGGATTTTCTCTTTTCCTTCAGGAAGCGGTGAGGAACGGGCTGGTGGCCACAGAGGTGCTGATGTGGTTTTACATTGGGGAGATCATAGGCAAGCGTGGCATTATCGGGTACAACGTCTGAAGGCTCATCCTCAGTGACACCATCCTCGGGGTCCTGTCCCCAGCCTGTATCGGGGTGGGTGACAATAAATCCAGAACCGGTGTTGAGCTATCATGGTCTTTTGTGGTGGTTGGGGCTCCGGTTGTGCTGGTGGTGGAGACTGGCTCTGTGGAGCGGGAGCCTTCCAGGGTAAGCTGAGCTCGACCATATCCGTCATCTTAGCTCAGCACCAGCACGAGCGGCCCAGGAACCCCCAGGGCTGCGTGTTCTCAGACAGCTCCTGTGCACAAAACCCAGGGTAGTGCCTGTTCAGTCACGCGTTTCCAGAAGCTCCTATGCAGGAGGAGTACACCCAGGCCAGCAGTCCTGCCAGGGTAGGACTTGCCTCCCTTTGTGGTCCTGGGAGATGGTTTCTAGCCAGGATTGCTCCCTGCTGATGCTCTTCTCGGGGCTGTGTGCTCAACTCACTGGTGCACCCACGGGCCCCAGCTTGGCTGCCCTGAGTGCCCCTGATGCCTCCTGGGGCAGCTGCGCCAGTAGCACGGTGCTTCCTCTCCTCTCCACCATGAGCTGACATCCTCAGTGCTTCACCCCGGCAAGAAAAGCCCTATGAAGTGCTGGTGGGTGGCGCAGGTGAGCTCACAGCACCCTCTGTTGGGTAACTGGCAGGGCACCAGTGGCAAGGCTTTTCTGACTGAAAAGAAGGGCTCCTGACACTGACAGTGGCTCACAAGTGATGGGGAAACCAAATGTAGAGGAACCCACCAGCTTCCATAGGTGAGTCTGCTGGCCTCAGTGACCTGAGACCACAACTTCCATTGCGGCAGCAGTCCTGGAAGAACCTCTTTGGTACCTGGGATGCACTGCGTGCTCCCCTTGCTCCCTTTGGTGCCCAGGACTTTGGGATTTCTCTCTCCCCTCTGAGGAGGTGACACTTGGTGCAAATCTAACCAGGGCTGCAGCAAAGTGTCCTGCCTGAGCCAGCCAGACTGGGGGATGGCCCTGAAACTGGCACCTCCCCAGGAGCTCTTCACCCTTCTCTTCCTAAAGCCATTGCCCAGCAGGTAACGACTGCTAGGCCTCTCAGCACAGGGGTTGGCTCTTGATCAAGATGGACAGGGAGGATTTAAAAGCATGCTCTTGACTCACAGAAGGTTTCTGGAGCAAAGAGTGACTGTGCCTGATCTTGCTCAAAGGGTGCCCACCCTGTGGACTTGTTCTGACCTGTGCACTTCGCTCTTGGGGCGGACGGACACACACAGGCACCGGCGAGGGCTCTGCTGTGGGGTACATCAGAGCGGCTTTATTGGGAGGATTGGGTTAAACCAGACTGGCAAAGCAGGGGAGAGCTTGGACACGCTCCAGGCCTCGTCCTGCTCCCTCGAGACGGGCACAGTCCAACTGCGATTTCCCTCCCTGAAGTCCTCGTGGGAAGCCCCCGAGCACCCCGGTCTGAGAGGAGCAGAAGCGGCATCTCTGAAGCCCGTGGCCTCCAGGAGCTCCCCTGCGCTGCTCACACCGCAGACCCTGCCCGGTCGCCTCCGCCGCGGGGCAGCCGCCCTCTGCCTGCATCCGCCGCGCTCCGCCGGACACAGGTACCGCGCGCTCCCCAGACGGAGCGGTGTGTAACCGGTACCGGCTGCTCCAGCTCCGCCGCTCTCCCTAGGCAGGCCCCGGCTCCGCACCGGTCCGGGAGGGGTGGCTGAGCCGGGGGTCCCCGTCCGGGGCCCAGGGGCGGCCCCGCCCGCACGCAGAGCTCCCGCCGGCGCTCCTCGTCCCATGCCGGACCCGGGGCCGCCCCCAGAGGGCCCGGAGCTATGGACGCGGGTGGCGGGGCCGCCTATGCCGTATGCGCGACCCCGGGTACCGGCTCCTCGCGCCCTCCCTCGGCGTGGCCGCCTCGGTTATGCGGGCTCCTTGCGGCCCGGCATTGCGGCAAGCAGGTTCCGGGGCCCGCCCGCTCGGGGCCCCGCGCCTGGATGGCCCTCTGAGCTATGAGGGGCTGCGGCGGCGGAAGGCTGCGCTATCCAGGACGGGGGGCCGCGCAGGAGCTGGCGCCAGGGGCCCTGCATATCGCCCAGCGTTATGCCTGGCTAGCACCCGTCGCGAATGGCTTACTCAGGCGCCCGGGCGGAGGGATGGCGGGGCCCCGCAACCTGCATAGAGCTCGCTGTTATGCAGCACCCCTAAGGGCCGGCGAGGCGTTATCCAGGGCGCGGGGCGCGGCCTGGCCCCGCTCTCTGGCTCGTCGCCTCACAGTAAAGATGGCGCACAGCGGTCGGTGGCGCTTCCCTGCCCGGCCCGGCAGCGGGGGCTGGGGCCGCCGGGGGCTGGGAGGGTCCCGGCTGCGGGTGCCGGCCGTGCGGAGCCTGCGAGCCGCCGAGCCGCCGGCGGCGCCGGCAGCGGCGGGTGAGGGGGAGCGCGGCGGCCCGTGCTCCGGCGGGGCGGCGGGAAGCGGGGGAGGCGGGGCAGCGCCGGGCTCCGGCGGCTCCGGGGGCCCCGCGGCCGGGGTGGGACCCGGCTTCGACGCGGCTCTCCAGGTCTCGGCCGCCATCGGCATCAACCTGCGGCGGTTCCGCGCGGCCTGCGGCGCCGAGGCGGGCAGCGGAGAGGTGAGATGGGGCGGCGGGGCGGGGGCGGGGGGAGGGCGCGGCGCGGCCCGCGGGTCCCGGCCCGCAGCATCCCCGCTCCGCGGCACGGCGCGGGCACACCCCCTGCCCGCACACCCCTGCTCGCACACCCCTGCCCGCACACCCCTGCCCGCGCCGCACAGACACACCTACCGCGCCCGCGGGGCCCGCGCCGCCGCTCCCGCTCCCCGCACAAAGGGCGCGCCCCGCCGCTGCCGCCGCCTGCCCGCGGGCGGGGAGGGGAGGGGGTCGCGGGGGGAGCCCGGCGCGGCGGGCGGGGGGGGGTGACGGGGGGGGCACGGCCGCCCTCCGCCTCCGCGCCGCGCGGTCCCTCCCCGCGCACGCGACTTGCCGCCGGTGCGCCCTCCCCGCCGCCGCCTCCATTATCCTCCTCCCGCCGCTCCCTCCCTATCTCTCCCGCGCCCCCCGCGCGGGGACGGACGCGCTTCCCCGCTACCGGGAGGTAGGACGGGGCCGGGGGGTGGCGGCGGCGGCGCTGCCCGCGGAGGGCGATGCGGGGCCGGGCGCGGGTCTCTCCCGGTTGCGGAGGATGCTCTGCGGGGAAACGGGGCCTTCCTCCGGGGGAAGCGACGCGAGGGAACCGCGAGCATCCTCCCCTTCGCGGCCCGGTGCGGCGGGGCCCAGGGCAATCACCGGCCGCGGCCACCCGGAGCGCTGGCTGCGGCTTTCCTCCTTTTTCCTCCTTTTTCCTCCTTTTTTCCCGTAGTTGCTCCTTTTCCTGCCTTCATCTGCATTTTAATTTTTGTCCAAGCCTTTCGAAGGCAGCCAGAGCAGGAGTCTGACAACAGCCCACCCACTGACAGCACAGGGAAGACATGATGGGGGTGTGTTGCTTACTACGAGCTGCAGCACTGCTTTCCCCCAGCCCTTGCTTTGCATCACTTGTTAGCCGCGTCCTTGCGCCAGCACAAAAATTCCCAGGGCCTTTGTGGCAGGAGCTGTGTTGGTTTGTTCAAGGCCAGGTCTATCTGTTCTTCTCAGGCAGGTTGTCAGCTGCAGACTGGGAGAGCCTGTCTTTGTTGATGATTTGCTGGTTTCAGGAGCACTTCCTTGGTTTCTCCCTCTCTGGCCATTTCAGAGTCTGTTAAATAAACTTTGTTTATTAAAAATAGAGGTCTCTGTGCCTCAGCCTGGTTTGGGCACGTGCTGTTGGGTTCCGTGCAGTGGAGCTGCTCACCTGTGGCTCAACTGGAGTCACTCCTGGGCTGCAGGGTTCCGGCTTCAGTACTGGGTTGGCTTTGCACGCCCAGGACTGGTCCTGGAGCACTCATCACCTTGGCACCCACCACTGCGGGTACCACCGGGAGCCGCCCTCCCCAGCGCTGTTACCTAGAGGCCGGGTCTGAAGGGCTGCCGTTTAGAGCACTTGTACGTTCTCTGTCTGCAGTAGACTGGGTGCAGTGGAATTCACCAGGTCTGCTTGAAAGTAGTCAATGAATCTCCAGCGCTGGTTCCATGGCAGAAATGACTGAAATCCGCCAACCAACCCAACCACAGAGGTAACAAGTCGCAAGCGGTTGGGGCAGGCGAGCTGCTTTTTGCTTGCTTTTCTCGGAGGCGACACTGGTTGCTTGGGTTTTACTTCAATTCCAGTTGTCTTAAAGCGTTTTTTTTTGCATCTCAGAATCTCTCTAAAACATCTTCAGAAGGTCTACGTGAGTTTGGCCTCTGGGGCATCCTTGCTTTGAAATAGCATCAGTATGTTCATGATAACAGCAGCTGATGGGGACAGGGTCTCTTGTATCTGAAGTTTATTTCTTGCATTGCTTTTCTGGTTAGCTGCTAAAAGCTTCTAATAACATGTCATACAGTGGAAAGTAATGCTCATGTCTTTGTGGCTTGGTGTCAGCAGATTGAGCTTCACTGGGGCTCTTAGGAGCAGGGAGGGAAGGGGAAGGCCCCAGACCTTTCCCTCACCCCAAGTTTGCACAGTGTGCTGGCATCCTTGGGTGCACATTCAAGTTCAGTTAGCTCACCAAGCTGATTTCTTTCCTTGGGTGATGCTTGAGGAGTGAAGCAGTTTTGCACTGAAGGATCTCATTCTCCTGAGCATGACTGCATGCGTTATAGTCATAGTGAAGATGGCAATGCTGCTGCTGGCCACCAGAAGTGGTAGGACGAGCTCTTCCCTCCTGCGGGGTAAGTGGGGGATGCAGAAAGAGTTCCAGCACACGTGGATGCCCCCATGCTCCCCTTAGGGGAGGGGGCAGCTAAGCACTGGTGTTGAAATGGTGAAGTTCTGGTGCTGTGTGGTACCCTGCTTTGGGTAGAGATGTTCTTCTAGAAAGGGGCTTCCACAAGACCCTGCTGACTAGGGCTCACCAGTCCTTTGAATAAGTGCCTGGTGCTTGCCCTGTTCTCCGTGAGGCTGAGGGATCACTTGTGTAACTACCTGTTACACTTGGTCCTCACCTCGTCTCCTCGGTCGTGTTGTGGGATGGAGCAGACTTTGTTTCTGATGTAAAGGTGCCTGATTTGTGCGGTGGCCCCACATGCTCCGGGGTTTTGGGTGACACTGCAGGAACCCCTGGCTGCCGCCGCAGCTCCGTGTGTCACTGACTTATCCTGAAACCAGCTTGCTTTAAGGGAGCGACATTACGATACCTCACTTTGGCACTGCAGGAGTTCGGGTGGGAGGTGGTGGCCTTTTTGCACAGTAAGGCCTTAAGTGATTGAACATGGTGACATTTGCACCGTGTGTCACCCTTTCTGCTTGATGTGAGTGGCACTTCCCAACAGGGGGCATTTGGGCTGTGCTTTCTTGATTTGTTACATCAATATTTGGTATAGAAGCAGCTTGTGCATCACTGTTAGATATCTGCTGTGCCTGTCAGTTGAGAGCTCCCTTCCTGCCTCTCAACTTTAATTGAAGCTTTGGGACATAAAAGCTGAGCATGTTGGGTGCATGTTGACAGTTTACTCCATAAATCTGCATCGGCTTGAGAGCTGCAGGGGCTTGAGGTTTGCAGCGGAACACGGTGGTAGTGACAGTGTCTGTAGCAGCGCCGCTGCTGCTGCAATTATACACAGCTCGTAATGTTTTACGAGGTGTGTGTTGGAGTCAGGGATGTTCACCCATGGCTTGTTTTGAGTTGGTACCAATCCATGTGCTGGGAGGAAGGAGTGGCTTCGCTCCTGCCGTGGTCACGCCTCAGCTGCAAGTGCTGATACTCCCTTTCCTCCACAGGCATTACAGTTCTGCCGCCCGCCTCCAAAGTCCCTCTCCTGGCTGATGCTGAGCAGCTGCTGTGAAACCACCTGGTGCTCAGTCTGTGAGGCTGTGGTGCTGAGCCCTGCCTGCTACTGCATGCGCATGGGGAGGGAACTGCCTGTAGGCACTGATGTAAAACAAGAGGCAGGGTGGAGGTGGTAGGGACCATGGCCCCAGAGGTTCCTGTGTGTTTTTTCTCCTTGCTGAAGACTCAGGTGCCCTTTATCAGAAGCATGAAAATAAAGTGCGTGTTTTAACCGTCCTGGAGAGTGTCCACGATGCAGGCAGCATTACACCGTGTGGGAAACTCTTGGGAGTGGTTTTGTGAAGCTTCTTGGGGGAAGGAGTGTGGGGTTCCCTGTGAGAAGCTGTTCTCTGTGGCAGTGGTGTCGCTGGCGGCAGTGATGGGCAGGTGAGGTGGTTTCAGTACGCACTGATGGGTTTGTTCCAGGGGCTTTTCGGCACTTGGGTTCCTGCAGGTGGAAGCCCAGGACAGCCTCTTGCTGTGGTCAGTCCCGTCCGGTCAGTCCTGTGCACCAGCAGGAAGTGAATTGTCAGACCTTAAGGACGAAGGATACCATGAAATTCGCAGAGAGGGCTGAGCTGTTCCCCACTGAGCCAAGCTGCAGAGCAGAGCTTGACTTTAGCACCACTTCTGTGCTTTGCCAAGTGGTTGCGTTTCTTCAGGAGTGGAAGATGAGTTTGTGTCGCTGCTGAAGATGGCTTTTAATGCATCGATACAACAACTTTAAGGCACATCCGAAGTTTTGCGACCGGCTGCTTTGATGTGTTGGTCAGCTTTGGTACATCTGTGTTAATTTAGCAGCAAGCTCTAGAGTTCTTCCCCTCTCTTAGTTGTCCAAGTCTGTGTGAAGTGTTACTTTCTAACTGTCTGTTATGGAACTAGGAGAGACAGATTACAGTTGCCAGGTCATGATGTTGCCAGTGATCTCTTAGAAGAGGTTGGGAAGCATTTGTCTTGCTTTGGTTAAAGAATGAATCTTTCTATGTAACAGCCTGGCTGCCCCTCTTCCTCGGAGGTGGTATTGAAAGCTTGTTGCAACGAGAATGAGATTGCTTCCCCTGCTCTAAAGAGCATCCCAGAGCACTTGGAGTGGGAATTTCAAATGGGAATTTCTCATCCAGGGGGCAGCCAGCACTCTGTGGAAAATGGGGGCCAACCGTGTTCGGTTAGTGGGCTGCTGCTGCTGACTTGGCCAGTGGGCAGGGGTCTGGCTGGTTGTAACTTCTGACACTGGGTGTTCTTGGTGTCCTGGCAGATGAGACTGCTCTGTACGCTTCGTAACACTGCCAGGATGGGCATACTGTCCTTCAGCCCCATAAAGAGCAGCTTTTCCTGATCCTGCAGTTCAAGGAGCTCATTCGGGGGGCTGCAGCCCTACTCATGGTTGTATTCTCACGGCGGGCTGCTGATGGTACGCTGCATGGCAGCAGCAGGGTGTACCTGCCCGTTGGTGCAGTTTGGGGTGGTTGCGTGGCAGCAGACAGGTGAGAGCTGCTCTGTGCTCTTCAGGACACACTGTGCAGGTCAGTGCTGTCTCAGGGTGAAGGCCCTGCAGAGTCATGCGTCGCTTCCATCACTCCCATTCAGAGCTGTCCTCTAATGAGAGACTGAAAGGACAGGCAGACCCTCAGCCAGGTTGGTACCCAGCAATAGCCCCAGGTGCTCCACTGCTCCTTAGCGACCCTGCATCGCGAGCCACTGCTTGGGAAGCATCTCCTGAGCTCCCAGATGACTGCTCCTGACATGAGCATAGAGCGCGCCCAGCGTTTATCTCGGGGTTACTAATTGCCAACCTCTGAGGACATTTACCCTGCTGAAGGAAGAGGAATCTGTTCCATATTGTGCCGTAGTTACCAAGCAGGCTTTGGAGCAAGCTGCTAAAAATAGCTTCTCTTTCCAAGAAGATGTGTAATTGGGGCCAAACCCAAGATGGTGAACAGGAAGAGAAGTGCAGCATTGTTCAGATGACTCTTGTAAAACTAAATAAACCTTTTCAAGAGCTGATTGAACAGCTCCATTGCTGCTTTAGTGCTTTTGACAGCTTTGAGGACAGTCCTGTGCAACTCTCTGCACCTGCAGTGGTACGGGCTGCAGTGTTACTCCACAGACACAGGTTGGAGCATCAGGCAGTACCTGCAGGATAGCTTCCCACTTGAGGGTGGGTTTTCCTCTGAGATTTTTAGTCGGAAATTCTCTGAAAAGTGGGTTTGCTCAAGAAGGCTGCAGTAGAGATGTGCTTGCAACTTTTCTGTTCTCCTGGTAGCTGGGCTACTGCAGGAAAAGCCCTTCTTCATCTGCTCACAGCTTTGAGGTCAGGTAATGTTTGGGTAGTTGGTAAACATGGAGGCTCTGCTGCCCATGGAGGGATCTACCCTTGTCTGCTTTGTTGGGCTTCGTGTCTTGCACCTGAGGCAGACCTTATCTCATCTGTTTATGTATCATCCCCAGTGACCTTTTTTGTGTTGCATTATTCTTTCTCAGGTAAATGAGGTCACACTCAAAATCATTATGGTTTTTAATCACTCGCCATCTGTCAGGCTTTATAGTCACTTCTGGAAAACTGGAGGGAGGATGTTCCTGCTTCCTGTGCCTCAGAACTGTGTTTGACGTACGATGCCAACCCGGTGGCCTGGCTGCACTCGGTGGCCTTCTCTGTCTTCCCTGTTGTGTTCCAAGGCTGCCCTCTCAGGTGGTGACTTGAGGTCACCAGTACACTCAGGAACAGCACCGAGCAGACATGAACAATGTGCTGGCCATGCTAGTTGTAGTTGCAGACAGAGCAAAGGGAGGCTTTTGTGGAGGGAGCTGTTTCGCTGTAGGCACTTCTGGTGGCTGCTAAGTAGGAAACGATAAAAATGAGTGTTCCCAGGATACTGGGCCAGGGATGGAGATTCCTCCTGTTGAAATCACAGTGGGCACTCACCTGCCTTCAGGCCCAGTGTTGTGTTCTGAGCAGAAGAGCAGTGAGCAGAAAATACGCTTCTATGGCGTGACAAAGGCACTTTTAGACACCAAACTGGCAGGTCCCAAGCTCAGGTGCATCCTTGTTCTCAGTTGCACGCAGTCAGTCCCTTGCAGCTCTGTTGTTAGATGGCAGGTTGTTTGCATTTGCAGCTGGTGAGGCTCTATTGAATATTGCTCTTGGTTACCACAAGTTTGCAGTTGTTGGCCGAGAGCAAGCGTTTCACACATGCTTAAGTTGGGTGCCAGGAACTGATTTTAGTGTAGGGGCTAGCTCTTTTAGACAACATTGAATTTGCCTCTCTGGGCAAGGGTGGACTCTTACTCAACTTGGAGATAAGTCTTTGTGTCTGTTACTCTTCCTGAAAAGAGTTTGTTTGCTTTAGTGTTTGGTGGTTTAAGTTGTGTGTTGGAAACGCAACGAGTCCTTGGAGCCGAGTACAGCGGCATTGGGTAGGGAGGGCTCTGCGTCTTGGGTATGCTTCTGCTGTCCTTGAGAGGCTTCTGCCGGCAGCAGTCATTCCTGTTTTCTTGGGGGAGATGTGCTCGCAGGCGCAGGAGTTGGTTTCACTCGGCGTGTCTCTGTGCCCAATGTGCACTGTGTGCACGTGCTGTGTGTTTGGAAACGCTGCAGATCTCGGTTCTGGCGGGCTAAGGAAGGTGAGTGACTGCTCCCTTTGCATTCCTGACCCCGACTGTTGGTGGGCAGCCTGCTGTTCCCTGCTGCATCCACAGCATTCGGGCCACTTCAGCCCCAGTTTGTCTCCGTCACCGGGCTCTCCCCTTGGCGATGCCGGGACCCTTTTCCTCACTGCGGGGTTGTGATTGCAGGCTCAGCATTGGGGAGTAGTGGTAGGGAGAGGTTTGGGTGGGTGTCTGTGTCATGTGAGGGTCCTTGGGTAGGAACAACACTTTTTGGTGTAATTTTACTTCTTTTGGATGGCTTTGTCATTGCTTTTTCATGTTTCCTGGGCATTGCTGCTGCAATGGCACAGCTGAGGGGGAACAGGGATGTGAGGAGGAAGGGCAGAACTGTCCCCTGATAATTCCTTACAGGGATGATGAACTGCATTATCTGTGGTGCAAACTTGAATGGCTTCTGTTCAGGCTGTTTACTATATCGGAATTATTTGAGGCTGATAAATAGCATGTCTTGGGCCTTGCTGCTTTTTACCTCTGAGACACAGGTACAGGTCTCTGTGCATGTATTTTAATGTCCTTAAACTGTGCTTTCAGTAGCTAAGACTCTCCTCGTGGTCCCTCCTGGAGGGAGACGAATTGGAAATGTCATGTAGGAAGCAGAGGCAGAAGGCGGCACTGTTTTGCCAAAGTGTTTCATCAGCTACTCCAGGAAAGGTCATTTCTTTGCACAGCTCAGCTTCTATTCAGGATTGATTCGGAGAAAGCTCCAGGAACAAACTCGCCAACAAAGTTTTCTAGTTGACAAGCAGGTACTCTCTCCTGCGGCGCCGGGAGATGGGGGATAGCTCCACCTAACGTGTGTCCCTGTATTGCCACACAGGCCATCCTTATGGAGTCACTTGAGCATACATACATATTCATGAGGCTACGCATGAATTACATCATTTTCTACAAGGTTTCCCGCATCCATACAAAAATGTGATGGTGGTCTCTGAGAGTCATTTACTTCTTCCAACAATCTTCATAACTGCTGGCAGTCTTTGAAGGACCAGCTTCGTTAACATTACAGGCATCAGTCCCCATCCTTGACATCTGCTAGTCCCAGATACTCCCCCGTAGATGTCTACACCAGCTTAATGGGTTCATTAACACCACAAACATAGCAATCAACCTGTCCCTCCACCCATCAGCCAGTTTAACTGTGCCCATCCTGGACATCTGCTACGCCCGGGCACTCCCCATCCCCAGGTCCTGTTTTTCTATTGTTTTTCTGACATTTTTTGTACTAAGGTCCTAAGGACCCACAACTATGTCAACTACCGTCAAGCACCAGTTACTTTCCATTACAAAGGCCCCAAACCCAACCTTACCCCGAACTGATTACATCTGGTGCTTCCTTG
Source organism: Amazona ochrocephala (assembly GCA_039720435.1). NCBI lineage: Eukaryota > Metazoa > Chordata > Aves > Psittaciformes > Psittacidae > Amazona > Amazona ochrocephala. The sequence goes on from CM077895.1 coordinate 8,032,455, forward strand.
TCTCAGGATGTTGCACCTTTTTGCTTTCAGGATGCTGTTTCTGTAACAAGTTGAGTCTGCGCGGAGCTCTGAGAGGAGCCAGCGCTGCAGTTATTTTCTAGCACTCAGCCAGGTTGGCATTTTGATTTAAAGAAGCAAGCAACAAGTGACATCCCTGATTTCAGAGTTCAGAGGCAACTTAATGCTGGCAAACATAAACACTGGAGGTGAAATCAGACTAGGAGAGCTGGAGCAATGTACAGACAAAACCGTGTCACAAAGTCTGGTGGCAGATGAGCAGGATTGACGGTTTTGCACCCTTCTTGAAAAACCTGGCTGAATGTGAGCAGAGTGCCTTTGGTGTCAGAGGGAAGAGCTCGGTGATGAAGTCTGATTTGCATCTCTCCTAAAGACAAAGCCGTGAAGTGAATTAAAGAAAACCCCAACCCAACAACAGAAACCACTTTTCTTGTAATCATGGGCCAGTTGTTAACGTGAGCACCCTTGATGTCCCATAATGTTCCCTAAGTGACTGCTGATTTCATTGTTCTTTGAAATGCTACAACTGGTAAAGGTTGTGGTCCCTGAGCAAAAAATGCTTTCCTAGTGGTGGCTTTGCTGGGAAACACAGGAGAGGAAACACCCTGTGGTGCCTCTGGGAGAAAGCCTGTTCTGCCATCTTACCAGTTTGTGATGTTTCTAGTGCTGTTTAGTGCTGTGGCATGCTCTGACTCCTGGGGTGCATGAGCGAAGCCTGCGTTTGGGGATGGCTCTGCCTTCCCATCAGTAGCTTTACTCTAACTTGTTCCTTAGCCAGGCTTGGAGGTTCTTGTGTGGTGGAGCTGATGGATGGAATTCATCAGGAAGCACATGGATCTCGGGGGCAGGGGGGGTCCAAAAAGGCCCTGAAATTGTGCAGGTTCCTTCCAGAGACCACAAGCATTAAATTGTAGACCTCAGATGTTTCTGCTCATCCAGAGAGGCTTTTGCACAACTTTGGAGGAAGTTGGTTGACATTTGTACTAGAAAAATAAACCTGGAGACACTTCTTTGGCTGGAGTGTGTCTTTAAGGCAGTTTGATTAATAGCTTGGAGGAGGAGGCCTTTGTGCTTTGATATGAGCAGCAGATTTTGTGCATTAAGGGTTTGTTTCCCTATGTACTTGCCCTTTGTTTCTTTTTGATCGTTCTGTAGCAGCCTTATACATGCGTACAAAAGTTGTGTTTCCTCTTGAGCAATTGTTTGGTGGAAGAACAAATGCCTGTGTATGTCACTGGGGGAGGGAAGATCCTCTGGAATCCTTTCGTGCTTTGATCAGAGTGAAGTTCATTTTGATGTTAATAGCCACATCTTCAAATTTGCACCCGCTTTCTCATTGCAGGATGAACAGTTTCTAGGTTTTGGTTCAGATGAAGAAGTCAAAGTGCAAAGTCCCGCCAGGTCCCCCACAGGTACGTTCAAGGGGCACGATGGGATGTTGATTTATGTGTTCTCGTTCGTGATGGCTTTGCTGTGCCCGTCCTGTTCATTCCATCAAATGTGACCCACCGTAAAAACCACACCTGTCTTTGGAGTTGACTCCCTTAGTTTCAGACTCTGTGAGTCTGGTCTGTTACGGAACAGGGAAACTGAGTCAAAGAGAGATATTGATGAAACCAGTGCTTGAAACCTCATGGGAGTGTTTTGGAGAGGCAATTCTTTTAATAGTAAGGATCTAAAACTGCTTTGAGTATTTCAGTGTCTTTCAGTAGGCTCATTGTTGCCTGTAACTGGAACCTTTGCTTTTTTGGGTACAAAACAAGTACAGAACTCTTGAAGATAGGCTGTAGCTGAGCTGCTGCATTTTCAGCTTTCAAGAGGTAGGCTCAAACCATGATGGGACTGCTGGTGGATGAGTTCAGCCTTGATTTAGGTTCTTGTCAATAAATGCTCTCATCGCAGCGCTCTGCTCATTCACAGCGATTTATGAGGTTTGGCCTCGCCAGAGAGGGGAGCCCGTGGAGTGCCCTGGGAGCACCAGAGCTACCCAGGGGTAGCTGGGTTGGGGAAAATGCCTTTAAATGCCCTGGTAGGGATGAGTAATCAAGTCTTGCACATCTGCCTGTGAGTCCAAGTCAATGCTGAGTGCAGACTGTGTTGCAAAGCTAAAACTAGGGTAGGTTTTAGTAAATTGCCTTGTATCAGCCCCTCCCTGTAGTTGTTCTTGCGTTACTGACCCATTTCTCAGCAGTGCAGATGGATGATACTAGAGGAGAAGGATTTTTTTTTCCCTCCAACTAGCTGTGGTCTGCTTAAGAAAGAAAGAAAAAATGTCTTGAAAGGTGGCGCATGCCCTTGGGAATTCCTGTTCCCTTTCAACGTCAGGTTGAGAGTAGGTTTGTGCCATTGCACATATAGCTGTTGTGAAAAGGCAGAGAGGTTTGTTGGGAAGCCTTGTTCCCAACTTTGTTGGATTGTGCTCTTTGCATATATTGATGAAACTGCAACTCATATGGGCAGTGTGACTGACACTGAGTCAAGTGTGATGCTGGTGACGCTGATCAGACTCTCAAGCAGTTTAACGTATGCTCTGCATTCTCTGCTTCCCTCCCAGTTAAATCCAGTCCACGCAAGCCTCGTGGGAGGCCCCGGAGCAGTTCTGATCGGAGTTCAGCCGTGCTGTCAGACTCATCATCAGTGTGCTCCCCTTCGAGCAAGTCTGAAACCACATCCATGGAGAAAGTCAAGAAGAAGGAGTTGAAGAGTGGGGAAAAAAGGCGGGGAAGACCTCCAACGCTTACAAGTGTGAAGTTCAAATTGTCACAAGTAAAGGACGTGTCGGATATTCAGAAGGGCAGTAAAGAGGAAAAAGAGAGTCTGAAGAAAATCAAAAGGTCACCATCCACTACATTTCAGCAAGCAACAAAGATCAAGAAGTTAAGAACTAGTAAACTCTCCCCACTGAAATCTAAATTTAAGCCTGGGGCAAAACTTCAGATTGGGAGGAAGAGCGTTCAGATCGTGCGCAGGAGGGGCCGTCCACCGTCCTCTGAGCGTTTAAAGACTTCCTCCACCTTGGTCATGAACTCACAGCTGGAGAAGCCCCAGAGGATGCGCAAGGAAAAGGATGGCACGCCACCTCTTACCAAGGAGGAGAAGACGGCAGTCAGGCAGAGTCCACGCAGGATTAAGCCTGTTAGGATTATACCTTCCACCAAAAGGACGGATGCCACGATTGCAAAGCAGCTGTTGCAGAGGGCTAAAAAGGGGGCACAGAAGAAGATTGAGAAAGAGGCAGCCAAACTGCAGGGCAGGAAGGGCAGAACCCAGCTCAAGAACATCCGCCAGTTCATCATGCCGGTTGTGAGTGCGATCTCTTCAAGGATTATCAAAACACCCAAGCGGTTTATTGAGGACGAAGACTACGATCCTCCCATTAAGATATCCAGACTGGAATCTACACCCAACAGCAGGTTCAGTGCCACGTCTTGCGGCTCCAGCGAGAAGTCCAGCGCTGCCTCCCAGCATTCGTCCCAGATGTCTTCAGACTCCTCGCGATCCAGCAGCCCCAGCGTGGACACATCAACAGACTCTCAGGCTTCCGAGGAGCTGCAGACGCTTTCTGAGGAGCGGAGCAACACTCCAGAGGTCCACACGCCACTGCCTGTTTCTCAGTCCCCCGAAAATGATAATGGTGACAGGAGAAACAGGAGGTTTTCAATAACAGAAAGAAGTTTTGGCCAGAGGACTACTAAAAAGCTGTCGGCTTTGCCCAGCGTGCCACAGCAGCAGTCCTCCTCCTCTCCTCCTCCCCCCCTGCTCACTCCCCCGCCACCACTGCAGCCCGCTTCCAGCATCTCGGACCATACCCCCTGGCTGATGCCTCCCACCATACCATTGGCCTCCCCCTTCCTTCCCGCTTCTGCTGCGCCGATGCAAGAGAAACGTAAGTCAATTCTGCGAGAGCCGACATTTAGGTGGACCTCCCTGAAGCATTCCCGGTCAGAACCACAGTACTTCTCCTCAGCAAAATATGCCAAAGAGGGTCTTATTCGCAAACCAATATTCGACAACTTCAGGCCCCCGCCGCTGACGCCGGAGGATGTTGGCTTTGCTTCTGGTTTCTCAGCACCTGGTGCGACGGCTCCAGCGCGCCTCTTCTCTCTTCAGTCGGGGGCGAGGTTTGACATGCACAAGAGAAGTCCTCTGCTGAGAGCACCCAGGTTCACACCGAGCGAGGCCCACTCCAGGATCTTTGAATCTGTCACTCTGCCCTCATCAGTCGGTCGCACCGCTGCAGGGGCCTCTGCCACGGGTGTCTCCTCTCGGAAGCGGAAGAGGAGAGTGTTCAGCCCCATCCGCTCAGAACCCAGATCTCCTTCGCACTCCATGAGGACAAGAAGCGGGAGACTTAGTACCTCTGACCTGACAACGCTCACCCCCCAGTCTTCTGTCTCTTCCTCATTAACGAGCATTTCTGTTAGTTCTCTCGCCACTAGTGCCTTAAATTCAACTTTCACTTTTCCTTCCCATTCCCTAACGCCGTCTGGGGAATCGGCCGAAAGAAGCCAGAGACCGAGGAAGCAGACGAGCACTCCGGCAGAGCCCTTCTCTTCCAGCAGCCCTGCTCCTCTCTTCCCCTGGTTCACGTCAAGTCCCCAGACGGAGAGAGGCAGGAACAAGGACAGGGCAGCAGAGGAACTCTCCAAAGATAAAGATGCTGACAAAAGCCTGGAGAAGGACAAGAGCAGAGAGAAAGACCGAGAGAGAGAGAAGGAGAACAAACGGGAGTCAAGGAAGGAGAAAAGGAGGAAAGGGTCGGAAATCCAGAGTAGCTCTGCTTTGTTCCCTGTAGGTAAAATGCCCAAAGAGAAGGTAGTCAGTGAGGATGTTGCAGCATCATCGTCTGCCAAAAAAACAGGCGGGCGGAAGAAGTCTGCAGCACTCGACCCTGTGGCAGACACTTCCGCCGCGGCACTGGCCGATGCAGCAGCCAGCAAAACCAAAACATCCAAGAAAGGTAGAGGAGGGGCTGAGAAGTCGGACCTGGACCTCAGCCCCACCGTGCCCTCTTTGGAGAAGGAAAAAGCCCTGCGTCTCTCTGCTCCTTCGTCCAGCACTGTTAAACATTCCGCTTCTTCCATCAGCTCTATGTTGGCTCAAGCAGACAAACTGCCAATGACTGACAAGAGGGTGGCCAGCCTTCTGAAAAAGGCAAAAGCCCAGCTCTACAAGATTGAGAAGAGCAAGTCCCTCAAGCAAGCAGATCAGCCAAAAGCACAGGTATTCCCTTTTCCGAGTTGTTTTATTATTTGCTGGGGTGCATCTTGTTTTGCACTCCCGCTGGAAGTCACCAGTAGGTTTCATATGATAAGCGTGAAGAATTAACACGAAGAGCTGGGCAGCTGTTAGTGCAACAGATGGCAAATGGCCCAAGACCGAGAATCCCTGGGCAGAAGCTGAGGGGGAGAGGGAGCTGCTGTGTGATCACCTTGCGGGGGGGGCCCTGTCCTTTCTTTAGTAGACCCTCTTGTTCTTTAGAATTTGTCCTCGCTGGGATCGTTGAGGCTTACGAGGCTGAGAGTCCTTTTTTTCACCGCGATTCTCACTAAGTGCAAGATACAAACTGACTCTGTTTCAGCAGTTTGGAAGTTTGTTACGTGTTTCCAGCCTTTCTCAGGGGCGCTGTCTGTTCCCGTGTTCTGAACTCTAGGGACAAGAGAGCGATTCATCGGAAACGTCGGTCCGAGGACCACGAATCAAACACGTTTGCAGGAGAGCAGCCGTTGCGCTGGGCCGCAAACGAGCGGTCTTCCCAGATGACATGCCTACTCTGAGTGCCTTACCGTGGGAAGAGCGGGAGAAGATACTGTCTTCCATGGGGAATGATGGTGAGTTAGGGTTTTTAGTCTTCACCTCTGGCTTCATACAAAGCCAGCTTTGGCTGACTGCTTAAGCTAAGGACTGCTTTGAGTGGTTAAGGAGGGAGGGAAAGTGTTTTAAAGAGCTCCGGGCTTGCTGATACAGTGCTGCTCAAGCAGTGTGTATCCTGTCTGCCATTGGTAGCTGTTATAGATGTGTTCTGCACTAATCTCTCTTCTGCTGAGGGGTGTGTGTGCATGTACATATGTGCAGGTACATATGCGTGCGTGTCCTTGCACTCACACATGCCTCTTGTGTGGCTCTGCAGGTGAACTTGCCTTTAAGGGAATGAATTCCATGAGCAAATTAGACACTTGGACATCCTTTGACATCAGTGAATTTACACTAGAAACTTTCTTGACAGATAAGTCATCGATAGCTGGCTCAGAAGAGGCTGAACCTCTTGCTCCACCGATCAAGCCGATTAAGCCGGTTACCAGGAACAAGGCACAACAGGAACCTCCGGTGAAGAAGGGCCGACGCTCGAGGCGCTGTGGGCAGTGTTCGGGCTGTCAGGTTCCAGAGGACTGCGGCGTCTGTACCAACTGTCTAGACAAACCCAAGTTTGGTGGGCGCAACATAAAGAAGCAGTGCTGCAAGTAAGTGTGTGTTTGAGAAATGGTTCAGCTCATCCCTGTGGTGCCCGGGATGAGCACACTTGCGCTTCGGGATAGGGAGCCCTGGAGCATGGGCTTGGGGTGAATTTGCCCTGGGCTGAGGCTGGATCACAGCAGGGGAATGTGAACGGTGAGATTTAGGAGATGAGATCCTGCTTCAAGGTGTGCTTGTTTCCAAAGTTCACTTCTGGTTTATTCCCCTCAGCTTGATGGGAACTGGCACGGCACAGAAAGCGTTTGGTGTGAGACCAGTGGCTTTTGTTAGGCAGTGCGGGTTTCTGTGGGGAAAGCAGCATAGACATACGTATTTCTCTCTCATTCTCCCATGTTGCATCCATGTAGAGCTGATGTTTTGGAGACGATGTTTATCTGGTGTATATACACTTGGTATAACAAAGGTGTCTCTGGATGTCATTAAGCAATACTGCCCTTCCACGTCAGTTTTCACACGTATCGCTTAGCCTGAACCTTTTGCTATTTCAAATTTCTACATTAAATTGATTTCACCAGACAAGATGATCTTGTCTGAAAAGGCAGCAGCTGAAATGGCACCGACAGAGGTTGCTGTGGCATGAGAGCTGTTTCCACAGCATAGCTGTGAGGACCGCTGTGTGGTGCTCACCTGTGAGATGAGAATGCAGCAGCTTTGTCCCGGCTGCGGGTGAGGTTTCAAAACCATGTGTCGAGAGTGTGGGAAACCAAAGGGAAAATGCAGAAGAACATAAGAATTTTCTTTACACACCTTTGAAGGGCCGGGGAGTTGCTTGGGAGAAAGCAGTGGGTGTATTGATGATGTTTTTGTCAAGTTTTCACCTGGAGCTTTTACAGACTGCACTCTCACTGCCTGCGTTCTTCTGATTTCATGGCATGCTCTTTCTTTTTAGGATGAGGAAATGTCAGAATCTACAGTGGATGCCTTCCAAAGCCTATCTCCAGAAGCAAGCTAAAGGTAGGCTGAAAGACTTGGCTCGAGTGTAGCACCAGAGAGAAAGTTTCATCTCTTTAACTTGCTTTGTTTTAAAGAAGTGGCAAGCCATTTGAAGTCATGCCATTTTGGCAGTGTTGCTTTATTGATGCTTCTTCTTCCTAGCTGCAAAAAAGAAAGAGAAGAAGTCGAAGACAAATGAAAAGAAAGAAAGCCATTCTGGAAAGAACCAGCTGGACTCTGGACAGAAACCAACTCCTCAGAGTATCGTATCGAGAGAAGACAATGCGGTAAAGAAGAGCAGCGAGCCTGCCCGTAAGCCTGCTGAGGAAAAGCACGAGGATGGGAATTCCTCCATTCCTGTGCCAGAGCCCAAACAGGTCCCTGTGCCTGGAACCAGAAAGACTGGCAAGCAGACAGCCCAGCCAGCGCCGCTCCCTCCTCCTCAGCCACTCAGCTCAGGACCTTTGAAAAAAGAAGCACCTAAGCTTGCCACTTCTGAGCCTAAGAAAAAGCAGACTCCCCAGCCAGAAATAGGTAAATGGGACTGTTTCTCCTCAATACTTGAGTCATGTTAAGTAACGATGATAGTACTGCTAAAAGCTGTTGGCTTTTAAACCCGAGAAATGCTGGATGATCTGGTGAAATTACAGCAGGTTCTTTTGGAACTGTGGCTTAGATCTGGCTTCCTTTTATTGCGCTACGCTGGGTGCTGGGGCGGGGAGAAAGCTGCCCAGCTTCACTGGGGCTTGCAGTCACGTGCCTGGGGCAGTCTCCAAGCATATGTCACTGTCACTAGGTCTGGTGACTGTTCACAGCCTGGATGTGAAACAAGAAGAATGTAAGCTTTTGCTACAAGCCCATAGCCCGCTATGGCACATAACACAGAGCAGCTTGAGCAGTGATCAGCGAGGCAGCTCTGGGACCTCTGTGCCTTGGCACCCTTGGCTTCAGGCTTTTAGTGGAGCAGACTCCCAGTCATGCCTCAAGGAGACTGCTCAAGGTGTAGTTGGTGAGGTGCAGTGACAGAAGGGGGTGGAAAAATTCTGCTCTGAAATTCCTCGCACGTTACCCAGCTGATTTTCTTCCCTTTTCTTCTCTACAGGTGGCTGTTAGTTACTTGAAATACTCATAATTTTTCCCCCCTTCCTAGGCACAGAACAAAGCAAACAGAAAAAAATTGCTCCCCGTCCAACTTTCCCTGTGAAACAGAAACCAAAAGAAAAGGTGAATACCGCTTTTTGTACCCAGTCAGTACCTTTCAGGGACCTGGAACTTCAGTCTTTCTAGAAAGTAGAACGGTATTACTTAACCTATGTGCAGATTAATTATTTTTGTACTTAGAGATGTTAGGTTTCTCCTCGTGCCAGGATGCAGATACCAAAGTAGCCAGCATATGCCTAAGATTCGGTTCAAATGTTCCCTTGTTCTCTAAGGTTCGCATGTCGTGGGGTGGAGGCAAGCTTCTCCATGGAACATGGAGCTGCCTTCGTCTTGGAAACAACTCCATTATGGAAAAAAAATCCACGAACAAGCCCTAAAAGAATTCTCTTAAACCTGTGAGAGAAGTGCGTAGGGACTCGTTGAGCCCAGAGTTGCCCCACTGCAGCGAAATAAAAGCCAGTGCTCTGCTTAGAGAGCAACACGATGATGGAGGAGAAGCAGCAAATTGAATTAGAGATGTAATTGCGTGTGGAATGCTCCCAAGCATGGTTTGCAGAACGGTGACTTGCACCTTCCACACGCTCTGAACTCCGCGGTGGTTTGGGGGTTTTGTCTGTGAATCATCTTCTGCATTTCATGTGATTTTGGTGAAGTTCTGATGTTCAGGGTTGGGATTAACGCCAGCTCCTTTACTTGACTAGGAAAAGCCCCCTCCTATAAGCAAGCCAGAAAGCAGCACGCTGAATTTGCTCAGTACTCTGACTAATGGAAGCAGTTCCAAGCAAAAGCCACCTACAGATGGAGTCCACAGAATCCGAGTGGATTTCAAGGTAGAGGACAAAATGTTTTAAGTCTTTGAATGTTACCTGCCTCTAATCACTGGAGCTAGAGTCCCTCAAGAGTGCTGGCAGTGACTTCTAAGTGTATGTGTCTGGTTCCATTGAGAGAGAACTGCAAATAGGAGCCTTCAGGACAAGTCACTCGTTTGATTCTTAGAAGCTGGTTATGCCTTTTTGTTTTCCTTATAATTAGAGTACTGGATGAAGAGAGACTTAAAGCTTTAAAAACTTAACTGTCAATGTGTGAGGATGGGCGAGAATGTGAGGTTTATGAAGAATGATTCCATTAAGATGGAACTATAAAACCTTGCCACAACTTGAGCCAACAAGATTTGGGGGAAATGTTAGTAATTCTTGTAATTCAAGACATTTGGGGTATATCTGTGGGTTCAAATGAGAAATCCTGTACTTTTTTGAACAACAGTGTTGAAATAATAAACATGCATATTTTCCTAATCAGAATTTTTCAGTCCATCTATAAGTGTTGATAATGGAGCTTATAGTGGGATCTCGTAAGTGTTTTATAAAATATGGAGCTTTAATAAAGTATAATTCTTCTGAAATTCCACCTTCAGTACTAATTGTGCAATCGTGAAAAGCCTTGTCTCGTTCCTTAGGCTTGCTTTCCGTAGGGGAAGGCTAGGGCTTTGCTGAGGTCTCTCGGCAAGACCAGCGCCGAGGTGGGATTCTAAAGTAGACCAAGGTAGAAGCTGAAGTGGTTTCAGTTGGAGGCCGCTTAACCGCAGGCCCCGAGCGTGTAAAGCAGTGTGAGCACTTTGTACTGATGTTGTATTGCCTTGTTCTGCATGGTGATGTGTCCTTTTGTGCTTTCAGGAGGACTGTGAAGTGGAGAATGTTTGGGAGATGGGTGGGTTAGGCATCGTCACCTCGGTACCTATTACTCCCAGGGTGGTCTGTTTTCTCTGTGCCAGCAGTGGACACGTGGAGGTAAAGCATTGCGTTCTGCTGTCAATCGCTTAGTTACAGCACCGTGTTGTTACGGACATAAATACGGCCATACGCAGACAGTGTCGTGACCTTAATCCCCAAGAAGTGAACATAATACCTGTAAATCTGTCCTTGTAAAATTTGTCCCAAGATGCTAAAATGCAAGGTATTGAAACTCAGTTTCTGAGATGCTCACTCTGGAGGTGAACTGTAGTACATACAGAGTAGCAGCGCATCAGAGAGCACCCGCATCTCCTCTTAATTTGGAATCCCACATCTGATGCAAAGCAGGGGCTTTGCTTGGTTTTCACTTGAGATAAGAAAGGCTGCCCAGTAATGTTAGAGGGCTTCAGGTGGTGCTGGCTTTCCCAGGTACGTCTGTATCTGCTGAGAGCCTACAAATTGTTACTGAAATGTGACTGAAAAGATTCTGGTGCTACACAAAAAGCCGCAATAAGATGTGCTAAATGCATTTCCAGGCACAGATAGGTGCTTCTCGACATCTTCAGGCCAGCTGCCATCAGAAGGTGATGGTAACACTCTAGAAAAGGCTTGGTTATGAGTGCCCAGTACCTGGGGGGGGGAAGAGGGTTGAGTCCTATATGTGGACATCAGTGCACATGCTTTAGGACCGTGAAGATTCAGTGGGGCATGTAGACGTCTCCTTCTTAGTCAGGCTGCTCAAGGGGACAGACTATTCTGATGTCCTCTGTGAGCCTGCCATGTTCCTGCCCCAAGGATGATTCTTTCTGTGATGTGACCAGCCTTGTAGGGCGATGCATAGAAGTTAAAAGAGCTTTCAAATGGGCCACCTAAGCTGAATGGAGGGAGAGATGTCTCTCTTTGCTCTGCATGCCCCTTCCTTCTGCACTGTGTTTCTTCTTGTGCAGTTGGCTTGTGGTACAGCAAGGGAGGGAGATCCTGAAGAGCCCTATAGGTCTTTGACAATGCTCAGAACACTGATAAAGTGTTCCAGACTCCCATTTGCTGCTAGGAGGCAAGTCTCTGGGTAGACGAGCGTGTATTTCGGTGATTGAAGTACACACACAGTTTCCCTCCTAAAATGTGCCAGTAGAAATCCTTGTTGTGTCAGCTGTAAAGCAGAATTCAGAGTAGTTTGGAGCATGAGGGGGCTTGTTTGGGAATTCCGAGCGGCTTCTGACTTGCTAAAACCTGCCTCTCCCCCCTTGCAGTTTGTGTATTGTCAGGTCTGTTGTGAGCCCTTCCACAAGTTCTGCTTAGAGGAGAGCGAGCGGCCCCTGGAGGACCAGCTGGAGAACTGGTGCTGCCGTCGCTGCAAGTTCTGCCACGTGTGTGGGAGACAGCACCAGGCCACCAAGGTACCCCCAAACCCTGGCCGGGACCCCCGCCAAGCTGGGCAGGACACGCGCGAGTTGCTTCATGGCAGCTTCTTCTTCTTGCCCCAACGGGGGATCAAATGTAACGAAAAGCAGGCAGGGGGTTGCACCTCTCCGAGGGGTCTCTGCTCCAATGCTTGTTCTCCTCCTTCTTGTAGCAGTTGCTGGAGTGTAACAAGTGCCGAAACAGCTATCACCCGGAGTGCCTGGGCCCAAACTACCCAACAAAGCCCACCAAGAAAAAGAAAGTCTGGGTGAGGGTTTCTTTAGTTGCTTCTGGGTGATTCGCGTGTTGGCTGATCATAATGCTGCGGACCAGAGCTCTGCACTTGGCTTGTTCTGATGCAGTCGCTTCACTTTTAAAGGCAGGTGCCTGTTACATCAGAAGGTGCATTTGGAAATAGGTGGTAGGGAATAGGTGTCTTGTAGATAAGATCTCAAACAAGCAGGACTTTTTAAAGAGGTGACACCTTTTTTAGTTGTGGTGATCATAGTCCTAGGACATGGAAGAAACTCTTTAGAATGAAAGTGTGTGCCTTGTTACCAGGCTTCCCAGCAGATACTGGTAGCGAGAGACAATGTGCATTAATGCACTGGTTTGTGTCTCTAGGGCTTTTGTTCTGAACAAGCGCCTGTAGTGCGCTTGTATTTAGTGCTAACAGGTTCTAGGTGTTTTGTAGTACAGCATTCTCAGAGCTGAAAAACTGTTAAAAGAAGACAGGTCAGAAGAAATGGCACAACTGTGTGCTGTTTACCTGAAGGGAAAGGAGGTATTTTTGTCAGTGCAAATAGGAGGACAGAAAAACTCTACTGTGATTTATTTTCATTTTTTCTTGTGGCATTCTCACCATCTTATCGTAAAGGGAGGAAGCTCTTTCTCTTTTTAGTGGGAGTTTCAGTATTTGAAACTCCTTCTGCTGTATAAGCTCTCTGTACTCATTAAGTAAGAAAAACCGTGAATTTTATCCTTAGGACCAAAGCATAAGGATATTTCTGTTCTGGGTGACAGAAATAACTCTTGCCAAACACATTCCTTTTCCAGATATGCACCAAATGTGTTCGCTGCAAGAGCTGTGGATCAACAACGCCAGGCAAAGGGTGGGATGCACAGTGGTCCCACGACTTCTCTCTGTGTCATGATTGTGCCAAACTCTTTGCTAAAGGTAGGTACCGTTGGGGTTCTTAACAGCAGGAGCCTCGCCAGGTGCTCGGGTTTGAGTCAGCATCAGTGCAGAGCGAGCAGAGGGGCTGTGGGGCAGCTGAGTTGCTCACCATTCAAAGAGGATCTGAACCTGGCCTAAGGTCTTCTGCCGTAATTGGAGTAACAGAATTCCTGTTGTAACGCGGTTGTTCCTTCTTGCGTTAGTTACTTTACGTGACGCCTTCGTACACAGGAGGGTCTGGGCTCTTTGGGGAGGAACCTCAGGAGAGAAAATCTTGATTGTTCCACCTAATTTCTCACCTGTATGTCACCTTCGTGCTTTTGCTTTACTTTGTAAAGGTAACAGCATGTAGTATTTTGTTAGGCTCTCCGCTCCCAAAAAATGGGTACCCAGTAATGGTATTCTAGAGCAGTAAGCATTCTTCCAAGAGGGTTATTTCTGTGGCTATTGTTTGCAGTGTAAAAGCAGGTGTAACTGTCTTGGCTGCTGAGAGCTGCTTCTTTGGCACACTTAGTAAATAGCCACCTAGCCTTTAACACACGTGTGGGGCAGCTGAACTCCTGATAAACATCACCTTTTGTTGGCAGGAAATTTTTGTCCTCTCTGTGACAAATGCTACGATGACGATGATTACGAGAGCAAGATGATGCAGTGTGGGAAATGTGACCGCTGGGTCCACTCCAAATGTGAAAACCTCTCTGGTAAGGCAAATCCTCATCTCCTCAGTACTGAGAACAAGGGGCAGTGCGTAGACCAAAGTGATCAATGTTGGGATCTTTCTGCTAGACTGTTATATCAGCACTCTCACCTGTTGTGACCTACCTCAAAACCATCTATGGAGTGGCTACAGGTAAACCAGGACTAATGCTAGTAGTGTCCTGACGGTGCAGGACTTGCATCAAGCACAGTGTTGCTCAGCACACAAGATGCTTTTGGTTACATGGGAAGGGGTTCAGGTAGTAAGTGCAGAGAAGGGGTTTTCCCTGTAGCTGTCCTTCAGTAAGGTAGTTCCGATTGTTATTTTACCTTTCCTTGTCTCCAGATGAAATGTATGAGATACTCTCAAACTTGCCGGAGAGCGTAGCCTACACCTGCATTAACTGCACAGAGCAGCATCCTGCGGAGTGGCGGCTGGCGCTGGAGAAGGAGCTGCAGGTGTCCCTACGGCAGGTTTTAACAGCCCTGTTGAACTCCAGAACTACCAGCCACTTGCTGCGCTATCGGCAGGTAAGTGGAGCCTCATGGCCCTTCGCATCTTCTTGTCCTGAAGCGTTGCCTGGCATCACTGTACATCCCACTGCCTTTAGTGTACTTGGAATGACACAGACTGCAAGTTTTGTTTTCTTTCTTTTCTTCATTCCTATGGAGACAAAGGCGTAGGTACCTACGGCACAATTTGTGGTGCTAAGTGGAAACAATAGGGTAGATTTCTTCAAGGAGTGGGAGGATTTAGCTCTGTGATGGTGTTCTGTTGACAGAGAAATGGGATCTTAGTCTTGAAATACATATTCAGAATTAAGAATTCTGAAAGATGAGTGTGATCCTGGCAGCTGGTCCTTCTGCCCTGCTGTGTGCCTTGCAGGTCAGCAGCAGAAAGGTTAAGACCTTTTCATTTTTGTCCCTGTATTCAGAACTTGAGTCTCCTTTCTTTCATGTTAGTGAGAATCTCTGGGCCCATAAGTGTGCCTGGAAGTATGTCACGAGTAGCAGCCACACTTCAATAGCCAATGTCCCTCTGTCTGTTTGCTGATGTTAACAGGCAGCAAAACCACCTGATTTAAACCCTGAGACAGAAGAGAGTATCCCGTCCAGAAGCTCTCCTGAAGGTCCCGACCCTCCTGTCCTAACAGAAGTCAGTAAACAGGAGGAGCAGCAACCTCTGGACCTGGAAGGAGTGAAAAGAAAAATGGATCAAGGAAGTTACATTTCTGTGGTATGTCAAAGCTTTTGTGTTCCCCTCAAACGACAGAGCCTATGAATGGTTTTATGACCTGTGGCATCGACAGCTGAGCGTGCTTAAGCCTTTTCTTTATGAGCAAGGAAACAGGTTAATGTGCTGCTAAAAATTACTCTGACTGGTGCTCGTGTTAATGTTGGGCCAAAGATATGGAATTTACACTGCTGCATGGGTCACTCTAACCAGCAGCAACACTTGGTTAAATCCTTTTAGCTCTTAGTCGGTTGTTGATATTGACGGAAACAGGATGGGGCATCCTTGATGTGCAAGTTCTAGCTGAAGGCCTAGTCAGGTAACATCAAGGACATTCAGTTATCTGGAAACTGATACTTAATCTGTGCAGGGGTGATCACTTTAGGGATCATTTATCCGCAAAACTAGCGTTCACTGGACCGGTTCTCTTTGTAGGGAGCAGCTTTTTCCGCCTTTTTTTCCCTGTGGAGCCCATAATCCTGAGGAGAGATGTGTATTGTAAAGCACTGGGCAGACATGCCGTAGCCAGGTTTTGGCCAAATCCTTGTGAGTTAGCCAGCTTAGCTGGTTTGAAACTACTCAGCAGTCAAGTCCTGGTAGAAGGAAGAAGTGAACAGTAGTGGGTGTAGCAGTTCTGCAGCCAGGGTGCAAATTCAGACTGCTCATTTCTTTATAGCTGAATCCTTTCTCTGCTTTAAGGCAATGTTCTGGTTCAGTCTTCCAGTCATCTAGATGCTCACTTGATGCCGTAAAAAGCAAGTGGGTGGTGTAGCTGTGCAAGAGACATCCTGTTGATGTGAAACATTGGGGCTTTCTTACAGTTGGATTTCAGTGATGATATCGTGAAGATCATTCAAGCGGCCATTAACTCCGATGGAGGGCAGCCGGAAGTGAAGAAAGCCAATAGCATGGTCAAGTCTTTCTTCATCCGGGTGAGCTGGACTACAGTTGATTTGAAATCTGCCTGGTATTGTACCACTGGTTGTTGCTGTTGGAGTCCAAAGGGTCCGTCACACTTGCTGTTGCTTGGAATGAAATAATACATTGTCAGTTGTTGATGTTAATGACATCTTAGTAGTTGTGCATTTACAGTAGATCTTGCCTGAATGTCTTTGAGTTTGTGGTATGTTGTATAACATTCCTAACAGAGTGTTGTTTTCCTTCAGCAAATGGAGCGTGTTTTTCCATGGTTCAGTGTAAAAAAGTCCAGGTTTTGGGAGCCAAATAAAGTAACAAGCAAGTAAGTAATTGTTCTGCCTCTGACTGTGGCACCCTGCGGTTTGCCAGCTGTCTAAGCAAAAAGTATCACAAGAGGGTTGGGGTTTCTGTTTCTCTTTTTCCTTTTTCCTTTTTCCTGTTTTTTTCTTGTTTTGTTTTGGTTTTAAGATGTTAAACAGTAATCCCATCCCCAGGTTTTGTATACGCTTCCTTCTTCTAAAGCAGAGTAACCAAAGACATTATTTAGATCTAGATGTGTTGTCTGTCGGCTTGTCAGTCCTGTCTTTCCTTCCCCCTCTTCCTCCTCAATCCCATTTAGTGTGGCCTTTCTTCTGCATCTGTTACCCTCAAAAGAAACAGCCAGCTACATCACAAACCTTCAAATGTGAGTGTTGTGGCCTTTGTTGGAGAGCATGCGGGGACTGTGAGTAGTTAAAGGGGTTGTTACTGTGGACTGAATGTCAGTGGTACTGCTAGCCAGAGCCCAAGGTTCTCTGGTGTAGTCGGGTCTGACAGCTGCTCCTGTTGCTTTTCAGCAGTGGTATGTTGCCCAACGCAGTTCTGCCGCCTTCACTTGACCACAATTACGCTCAGTGGCAGGAGCGTGAAGAGAACAACCGCACTGAGCAGCCCCCTCTGATGAAGAAGATCATCCCTGCTCCAAAACCCAAAGGGCCTGGAGAGCCAGATTCACCCACTCCTCTGCATCCTCCTACACCACCTATCTCTAGTAAGAAAACAGATTGCAGCACTGTTAGTCCCAAACCCAGAGGGCTTCGTTCCAAACCTCCTAGTAGTAAAATGAGGGTGGTACTAGTTCTGTACAAGTGAAGGATTCTGGAGACTTCTGTAACTTAAAGTCGCTCGGAGGCTGTTACACATGCCATGTTTCTGAACTGAGCTTGGTCTCAGACATACATTTGCACTTGCCTCTCTTTCCCCAGAGAAGGGCTGTGTAGAGCCTGCTGTGTGCCTTGCCTTGCTTGACAAGCTGGCTGTTTGACAGCTCGAGGCTACTGTTTGGCTCCTCTGACCTGTTCTCTTACTGACAGTCTTTCCAGATGAATTTTTGCCTCCCATGCTTTGAAGAATAAACAGCATTCTCTCTTTTAACTGTAAGGCTCCGACAGAAGCCGAGAGGATAGTCCTGAGCTTAACCCACCTCCAGACGTAGAAGACAACAGGCAGTGTGCATTGTGCCTGAAATACGGCGACGACAGTGCTAATGTGAGTACCTGGCCCGTGCCTGTGTAATGGGAGCTCATTTAAGCACTGCCGTGGGTAGGCCAGGTGCTGCTTATGCATTGCTGTGTCTTTTGGAACATTCAAAAAGAACTTTTCCTTCTGTTCTTTAGGATGCTGGACGTCTTCTCTACATTGGCCAAAACGAATGGACACACGTGAACTGTGCTTTATGGTCAGCAGAAGTTTTTGAAGATGATGATGGTTCTCTGAAGAACGTGCACATGGCTGTGATCCGGGGAAAGCAGCTGGTGGGTATAAGGGAAGAATGGTTTGTTAAGCTTCACACTCACTCACATAGAATCAAGACACAAACACAGCTAAAAGATTCCTTGTGTATATTGTATATCAAGGAGCGTTTTCACCTTTGAGTATATGTGAAGGGTGTTGACATCGAGCTTGCATGTAGCTACCCTGTTAAGTGCTGCAAAAAGAAGGACGGTGGTGCCCGTTTTCTGAACTGCCACGCTGTCTTGGGAAACAAACTAACCTTCCTGTTGTGAATTGGTTGATGGTTACTTTCCAGGAGATCAAAATGAGACTGGAAGCACAACTGGAAATCAGTTTGTCCAAATTTTGTTTTAGTATTGCATCAGTTGGTCCTAAATGTTCATTAAAATAGCGTAAGGGGTGGAATCATACTGCTGTTAGTAAGCTGCCCACGTGGGGAATACTCTGTGCAGGAGAAGTAGTTGTCACATGAATCACTGAAACTTGCAAATACGGCACCTGGATATGGAGTACAAGCAAGGAAGTCTGGGGCCTGGAGGAAGCAGTCTGCAAATGCAAAAGTTGTTGTGTGTGAGGGATCTTCTTCCTCTCGCCTCCTCCTCCATGTCTCGCTCACGCATGTGAGTCACGGATGTGGCAGTGAAGTGGGAGGTCAGGCATTACTCTAAACTCCTATCTGTGCCAAAAACCCAACTGACAACGGTAATGGTAGCCTGGGTGTAAAGGAGATTAATTGTTAACTGGTTTTTATTTTGCTTTTGTAGAGATGTGAGTTCTGCCAGAAGTCGGGCGCCACAGTGGGCTGCTGCCTTACTTCCTGTACAAGTAACTACCATTTCATGTGCTCACGAGCCAAGAACTGCGTCTTTCTGGACGATAAGAAAGTTTACTGCCAGAAGCATCGCGACCTGATCAAAGGAGAGGTGAGATTCTTCTTTCACCCCCTGCCTCGTCTGAAGGTGGAGTAGGCCTGTAACTGTCAGCACTCTTCAGAAGTTAATGTTGAGCATGTTCCTTCCTAACAATGGCCTGACCACAGTGCTGCTAAAGAGAAGTCAGTGATAGGACTGGCATGGGGAGGTTTGGCAGGTGACACTGTGTGGCAGCTGAAAAACCTAATGACCAAACTGAGGCTTGAGTAAGACAGACTATGTAGCGTACATGTGGTGGTTCCTTTCAAAATAACAGCTGGTTTTGTGGGTCTTTCTTCCAGGTGGTTCCTGAGAATGGGTTTGAAGTTCTTAGGAGAGTCTTTGTGGACTTTGAAGGGATCAGTTTGAGAAGAAAATTTCTCAGCGGCTTGGAACCGGAGAACATCCACATGATGATCGGTAAGACCCAGTCTCTGCACACGTAATCCACCTTTGGTGCTGGAATCTGGTTGACAGGCTCTTCTGTTCCTCTTTCTGCTCAGGGTCTATGACGATAGACTGTTTAGGAATTCTGAATGACCTCTCAGACTGTGAGGATAAGTTGTTTCCCATCGGCTATCAGTGAGTATGAGTTGTTTCATGAGTAGATGTCTCTTAGTATGTTAGATGCCAAACCAGCACTGAAGTAACATCAGTTAAAATGGACTGTAGCTTTCCTCTGCTGTTTGGGCATCTCGCAGCTAAACTGAGTGTGCAGCACGTTGTGCCAGGAAGCCTTTGAAAAACTGAAAATGTAACATAGGAATGATGAGATTTGCTTAACTGTTGAGTAAATTGGTTTATGTTGGAATTGTCTTCCAGGTGCTCCAGGGTGTACTGGAGCACAACAGATGCCAGGAAGCGCTGTGTGTATACCTGCAAGATCATGGAGTGCCGACCACCAATCATAGAACCTGACATCAACAGCACTGTAGAGCATGATGATAACAGAACAATTGCCCATAGCCCAGTTCCCCTTACAGGTAATCTTTTAAGACTTCCCAAAAGTACCTTCTCTGTGAGTTTTTGCTGTAACCAGAAAGCCATGTCATGGCTGGAACCTGGGTAGTGTGCTGGTAACTGAAAACGTGAATCAGACAAGAACTACTGTAGCAGTGGTTTCTAGTCTGCAGAGCTGAGATTTTTCTGGTGATCTAGTACTTCAGATTGTACTTCAAGTGCTTTCTCCGCAGCCATAGGTGAGTTAAAAAAGCCTAGATAAGCCTTGACCCTATCCTTTGCAGTTCTCAGAAGCTGAAGCTGTGGAAGATTTTTAAGTCACGTACAATAGTTGTCATTGCCAACTTCAGCTTTATCGAAAGGTCCTGGAATTTCATGTGTGTGCTGAGGGTTGCTGTGCTGCTGCAAGTGTTTGAAAATGTTCTTAGGGGAAGGAACCAGACATTATCTGTAGCAGTAATCTTCGACTTGGTGTTTATTTAACAAACACCCTGATTCTCCAGGTGAAACCTGATAGCAATATATACTTTGTCAGACCATAGCTTTTAGGGTTCAGTGATAGCTTATGCCATTGTTTCTCTTTTATACATCAACAGAAACTCTACCGAAAGAGAGCCAAAATACACCTGAAATTGTAAACCCACCATCACCAGATCGTCCCTTGCATTCTCAGACCTCTAGTTCCTGTTACTATCCACTGGTCTCGAAGGGTCCTAGGATCAGGACACCAACTTACCCATCTGCACAGAGGTCTCCTGGTTCAAGGCCATTACCCTCTGCAGGTACTTCAAGTGTTGTTGAATTTGGCATTTGTTTTTGGGGAGGTTCTTTTTATTTGTTCGGAAATCATTCTGGTTTGGTTCGTGTCTTTTCTGGCTTCCTTCAGAATGTGTTCAGTTTTCTGTTTCGAGAAAAAGTAGTGCCCTGGCAGTAGGGTTGAGGGAAGGAAGGCTCTGAAAATAGAGAGTAGAGGTGGCCTGTTGAGAAGTGTACGACTGAACCAGAAAATGCCTGGGATGAAGAAAGCCGTGTTTGGGCCGTGCAGTAGCAACACTGCAGAAGACCTGTAGTACAAGTTAGGGACTTTCTCGTCTCAGTTGGTATTTTTCTAGAGAGAGTTGGAAATCTGCTGTTGTAACTCTGCTGCTGTTTCTATATCAGTGAGTCACGCTTTGTTTCAAAGCGATGTTGAATATTCAGATCAAAAGTTGAGGTACCGAATGCCGAGATGCAAACCTGTCAACTCTGCTTTCTGAACACTGATTGACAGTTTCAGATCTTTAATAGCCAGCTCAGGTGTCGTCATTATGTGAATGCTATTGCACTGAAAGGTTTTCATTTCTGGTGTCTTGACTGAAGGGATTGGGTGTGCATTGATCATGGAGCCTTCAGATCACTTGACAGTTTTTCTTGCCTTATTTTCTCAGGAAGTCCTACGCCAGTGACCCACGAAATAGTGACTGTAGGAGATCCTTTGCTGTCCTCTGGACTGAAGAGCATCGGTTCTCGAAGACACAGCGCCTCCTCTTTGTCACAGCAGCAATCAAAACTCCGGATGACTTCCCCTCCACGAGCTGGGAACACTTACTCCAGACACAGTGGATCTGCAGCTTCCAGCATGGGGTCCTCCTCAGAGCACGAGCCGAGTGTCAAGAGCACTGACCGCTTTATGGGACCGGTGAATGTGGGTACTCCAAGTGCTCCAATTCAAAGTTGCTCCACCGGTTCAGGCTCCCAGAAGACAGCGGCTATAAGCGGAAGTAAAACTTACCAGCTGGATGCCTCTCAGTCTACAGAAGGACATTCAGCCAGTTCGGATTTGCTAGCCAAAGGTGTGACTTGTAAGGGAGAGAAGATGAAAACGCCGACCTTGAAGGACCCAGATTATTCAGCTCATAGTTTTGCTTCTGGAGGAAACTCCAAAATATCCGCTCAACCAACCAGTTCATCGGGCGCAGAGATGAATGTCAAAGTAGGAACCTTTCAGGAATGTTCAGGATCATTTTCTTCCAAAGAGGCACTATCCTTTCCGCTTTTGCATCAGAGGGGCCCAAGGAAAGACAGAGATCAGCACATGGAACCTGTGCAGCTGGAGAAAACGACCGTGGTTGATGAGATGGATGCCAAGACCTTGAAGTCTGCTGGAGTAAATAGCAGGTCTCCTGCAGCGAGTGAGCAGGTGGTTTCTGCCCCTAAAGACAGGCGTCAGAAGGGGAAAAAGTTAGTGAAAGAGAGTTTTAAAGAGAAGCATTCCCTGAAACCTCTTACAGACTCCAGTCAAGCTGTAGGCAGCGATGAAGGAAACCTGAAACCGGAATTTGCTAATCAGGGTTTGGCAACAGAACAGCTTAGCCAGAGGTTGTGTAACAGTATTCCTGCCGAAAAAGCTGGCGAGAAGTCCCCACCTTCACAAGGGCCATCCAGAGGTTCTGCAGCGCAGATCGACGTGACCCCCAAGGAATCACCAGCACCTAGAAAGCGCACCGTTAAAGTCACTCTGACACCGCTCAAGATGGAAGGTGAAAACCAGTCTAAAAACGCACAGCCAGAAAGTGATGCTGAGGCTCAGCCTGCAGGGGCAGAACTGGCTGCAATGGCAGAGCCCTCCTCAGCCTCGGAAAGCCCGGAAGATAACCCTGCAGTTCAGGGAAGTCTGAACGAAGCACCAGCACAGGAATCACAGAATAACACGTATGAAAACCTGCCCGTTCAAGATAACAACTTGATGCTCCAGGATGGGGCTAAAGCTCAAGAAGAGGGCTCGTACAAGCGGAGGTATCCACGGAGAAGTGCCAGGGCCAGATCCAATATGTTCTTCGGACTGACTCCTCTGTACGGCGTGAGGTCTTACGGAGAGGAAGACATTCCCTTCTACAGTAACTCAACTGGGAAGAAGCGGGGAAAGCGATCTGCAGAAGGACAAGTGGACGGCGCGGATGACTTGAGCACATCAGATGAAGATGACTTGTACTACTACAATTTCACTAGAACGGTGGTTTCCTCGAGCGCAGAGGAGAGGCTTGCGTCCCACAGCTTGTTCAGGGAGGAGGAGCAGTGTGATCTCCCCAAAATCTCCCAGCTAGACGGTGTGGATGATGGAACTGAAAGTGATACAAGCATCACGGCGACCACAAGAAAAGTCAGTCAAGTAAGTAAAAGGAGCAGTAAGGAAAATGGAACAGAGAACTTAAAGCTAGATAGAGGTGAAGATGCCGGTGAGAAAGTGCAAGTCACCAAGAGCTCCTCTGTGCACAAAAGCGACCCCAAGATGGATAACTGCCATCCGGTGAGCAGGGTTAAAGCGCAAGGTCAGGACTCTCTGGAAGCTCAGCTGAGCTCACTGGAAACAGGCCGCAGGGCTCACGCCAGCACGCCTTCTGACAAGAACTTGTTGGACACTTTCAACACAGAACTCCTGAAATCTGACTCTGACAATAACAACAGCGATGACTGTGGGAACATCCTCCCTTCCGACATCATGGACTTCGTACTAAAGAATACGCCGTCTATGCAGGCGCTGGGAGAAAGTCCGGAGTCCTCATCCTCTGAACTTCTAACGCTGGGAGAAGGCTTGGGTCTCGACAGCAACCGTGGGAAGGATATGGGTCTGTTTGAGGTGTTCTCCCAGCAGCTGCCAACCGCGGAGCCAGTGGACAGCAGCGTCTCGTCCTCCATATCGGCAGAGGAGCAGTTTGAGTTGCCACTGGAGCTTCCTTCCGACCTCTCTGTTCTGACCACTCGCAGCCCGACGGTGCCCAGCCAGAATCACAACAGGCTCGCTGTCATCTCGGAGTCTTCGCTCTCCTCGTCCGGGGAGAGGTCGATGCTCGCCCTGCCCTCCACGGAGTCTGGGGAGAAGAGAGTGACAGTCACAGAAAAATCTGCCTCGGGGGAAGGCGATGCTGCTCTCCTGAGCCCGGGAGTAGACCCCAGCCCTGAAGGACACATAACTCCCGACCACTTCATCCAGGGTCACATAGACACAGAGCACATAGCCAGCCCACCCTGTGGCCCTGTCGAGCAAGGGCACGGCAGCAACCAGGATTTAACAAGGAACAGCGGGACTCCAGGTATCCAGGTGCCAGTATCACCCACCGTTCCCCTCCAGAGCCAGAAGTACGTGCCAAACTCCACCGACAGCCCTGGCCCCTCGCAGATCTCCAACGCTGCGGTGCAGACAACGCCGCCCCACCTCAAGCCAGCCGCAGAGAAGCTGCTGGTAGTCAACCAAAACATGCAGCCGCTGTACGTCCTCCAAACTCTTCCCAATGGCGTTACTCAGAAGATCCAGCTAACGCCTTCTGTTAGCTCCGCGCAGAGCGTGATGGAGACAAATGCTTCGGTGCTGGGGCCCATGGGCAGCGGCCTCACGCTGACCACGGGATTAAATCCAAGCTTGCCCTCCTCTCAGTCGTTGTTCCCTCCCACGAGCAAGGGGCTGCTGCCCATGTCCCATCACCAGCATATCCATCCCTTCTCCACCGCTGCTCAGACTGGCTTCCCGCCAAACATCGGCAGTCCTTCACCAGGTCTTCTCATCGGGGTGCAGCCGCCCCCGGACCCTCAGCTCTTGGTGTCTGAAGCTAGCCAGAGGACAGACCTGGCTACCACCGCCACTACTCCAGCTGCTGCTCTGGGCAAGAAGCGGCCCATATCTCGCCTGCAGTCACGGAAGAACAAGAAGCTGGCTCCCTCGGGAGCTCCTTCTTCTATAGCTCCTCCTGATGTGGTCTCCAACATGACCTTGATTAATTTTGCTCCTTCCCAGATTTCCAACCACCCGCTGGATTTGGGAGCTATTGCAAACTCCACGTCCCACAGAACCGTCCCCAATATTATCAAACGGTCCAAGTCTGGGGTCATGTATTTTGAGCAGACATCGCTGCTCCCACAAGGTGGGACCGCCACTGCCGTGGGCACGTCTTCCAGCGTTATTGGGCCAGAGGCCAGTCACCTCCCTGCAGGGCCTGTGTCGGGCCTGGCCTCGAGTTCCTCGGTGCTGAATGTCGTGTCCATGCAAGCCACAGCAGCACCGAGCACCGGTGGGTCGGTTCCCGGTCACGTTCTGGGGCAAAGTTCGGTAACGTTAACTAGCCCTGGATTGTTAGGGGACATTGGGTCGATAAGCAACCTCCTGATCAAAGCTAGTCAGCAAAGCCTTGGTCTTGGTCAGGAGCAGCAGCACATGACTTTACCGCCAAGTTCTGGGATGTTCTCACAGCTGGGAGCATCCCAGACTCCATCTACAGCAGCAATGACAGCTGCATCAAGCATATGCGTTCTGCCTTCAGCACAGACGATGGGCATGACAGTTGCTCCCTCCTCTACCGACCCGGAAGGCTCTTACCAGCTTCAGCACATGACGCAGCTCTTGGCCAGCAAAACCGGGGTGGCTTCCTCCCAGCTGGACCTCGGCACAGCTTCAGCCACAACGCAGTTGTCCAGCTTTCCACAGCTGGTTGATGTTCCCAGTAACACTGGACTGGAGCAGAGCAAAGCTTCCTCGTCGGTGATGCACGCCAGCTCTGCATCTCCTGGAGGCTCCCCCTCTTCTGGCCAGCAGTCGGCCAGCAGCTCCGCACTGGCTCCCACAAAAACGAAGCCGAAAATCAAACGCATTCAGCCATCGTTAGACAAAGGGAATGGGAAGAAGCACAAAACATCTCACTTGTGGGCCGGTTCCTCTGAAGCGCATGCTCCTGAGAGAGGGGCCGTTGCTGTACCCCAGGTCTCAGCTGCAGGGTAAGAGGACTCTTTGATTCTGCTCATCCCTGAGGTTTTGTAACGATATGAGAAAGAATCTCACACTCGTTTCTACAGCAAATTTTCCCTTGGGCAATTTTTAAGGTAGAACCCACAGCTGCCAGCAGAAAGTAGATACATAAAAGAGTATCCCTTCCGGAAGGGCAAGGATGCAAAGCTTGAGGCTTTGAGGATCAGGGTTGTGAGGACATTATTCGTTGTTGACAGTTCTGGCAAATTAAAGAGTGGTTTAGAGATATTAGAGGAGAAAATGACACTCCAAAGGGTGACCGGTTCTCCAAAACGGTTGCTGGTACTGAGAGTAACGTCCCTCTGCTGGCAACTGAGAAGCATTGCACATCACTTGTGCAATTCTTTGGTTGTCTTCCTGTCTTGTAATGAGTCTGGTTTGTAAAACATCGATCCAGACCTCTTTCAACAGCTTTCCCTTTTGAAACAGCCAGAGCTCTTTCTCTTGCTCCTCTTCCCCGTTGAAGTGCAAGTCTGGATTCTGCCGTGGTGCTGGAAGTATGATCTGGTTCCTCGTATCCCAGGGGCGGTTGTTTCTACTCCTGCAGTTCTGTGAAGTGCTGAAGCGCTCACAGCAGCTCCCAGTGGATCTGTTGCCATTTTCCAGTCTACTCACAGCACATGTGGCTTGGCAGGTATTTTCAGTGTTCCTAAATTGTTTTGTTCCAGGACTCCTCCTCTGAAGGCAGATACGCAGGATCCAGCAAGCGCAGATCAGCCATTGCAGAGGCTGTGTGGCCAGTCTGCAGGGTAAGCATTCAACAGCCGTTTCTGTCAGTGAAGTTGTGTGTATCTCTGGGAAGCTGGAGCTGGCTGAGGAGATACCCCTCACCTCACCTTGTGCTGGCTGAGCCTCAGTTACTGAGTAGGGCTAACACAGAGGACAGGTCACAGACTGTACTGGGTTAGACTGCTACCCACAGAGAAGTAGATGCCTCAGAAAGGAATGCCACTGAGTAGAGCCTGCTGGTTTGTTTCCAATAGAACTGATGTCAGAGCACAAAGGTTGTTGTTTCTCTCTAGTTCTCAAGATGTTATAGGCAGCTGCTCAGCCTGGTGAGGAAATGGGGCAGGTTGTTAAATATTTTTATCTGTGTTCCTGTCTTTCCCCCCCCAAGGCAAACGTCAGTCCTGGCAGAATCTCAGTCAACACAAAGTGCAACAAGTGAGCAAGAGAATGCAGGTATGTCACCTCTTCAAAAGCACCAAGTCTTGGGATTGTCCAGGTCTGGGAGATGAGTACCTGGAAGTTCAGGGCTTGTGTGTCTCGCTCTCTTGGGAAAAACCTCAGAGCTGATAACCGTGGTATTCTTGCTGTGAGGGGAGGAAAGGTTTGTTGGCTATTAATAGATACGGGACAAATAGTTGTGTGTCTATTTTAAGTTTGTGGGAATTTCAGCACTTGAGATTTCACACTTACTACAGCACTGTCTGGTTTTTTTTCTTGGACGGGTTTACTGGTCAAAAGGCAAGTTAGTCAGGAACGTTCAGTCATGGAACAACCCGTGGAAAAGTATGTCATTCAACCCAGTTTCTATCTTCATGCTGGCTCCTGTCTTTTCCAGGCTCAAAAGCTCTCGAGGAAGAAGAGAGCACTTTCAGCTCCCCACTTATGTTTTGGCTTCAGCAAGAGCAAAAGAGAAAAGAGTGTCTTGGTGAGAAGAAACACAAGAAAGGTTTGGTTTTTGAGATCTCCAGTGATGATGGTTTTCAGATCTGCGCAGAAAGCATTGAAGGTGAGAACCGTGGGCTTTTGGTTGCACTGCTTTTAGCTTTCCTTGCTGGAAGTCAAGTTAGGACTTCTGAGGATCAAAGTCTTGAATTACAGCCACAGAACAACCCTAGTTCCTAACAATGGCTGGATTCTGTTGATTACTTTTCTTCTGTCAGTAGAATATATTCAGTGAATGTATCTCATTGTTTAGTCAGTTGACCAATGGTTTTGAGCCATGTTTTGTCGCTACATAGTCCATGTGGATCAGACAAAGGGGTATCTAAATTTACTCCAGACCAGTTGCTGAAGGTGCTTACTTTATGCCAAAGGGAATTTTGGAGAGGAGGGAAGCAACTGGACACGAGGACCTTAATTTACCAGGAAAGGATGCAAACTTCATAGTCCTTATTAGTTTACACAAATATGAGAATTTGTTGGGAAGCAGCATAGCATGTGTGTACATAGAAGTCCACCAGTGGTATGTTGTTTCACTGGGAAGCTGGTAAGATGTGGCAAAATAAGAGGCACAGCAAGGCATGGGGTTTGGCACTCCTGGTGCCCCCCACTCGGACACGATCTCACTGTCTCGCTGTGTTTGTGTGTCTGCAGATGCCTGGAAGTCACTGACGGACAAAGTGCAAGAAGCCCGATCCAATGCCCGGCTGAAGCAGCTCTCCTTTGCAGGTAATAGCCAGTGCCCACCGTGCTTCTGCATGTGTGAGAGTGAGCACATCTTCCTGTTCGAAAGGCCTCGGAGCCTTAGGGGCTCAGTGCAGCCTCTGACTGCTTTATGGAGGATAATTTCTTCCCAGTGAAAGGATTGAAAGCTGTTCTGTGGAATGCTCCTGTCGTGTGTGAGAGGCTGCTGCCTTCTGCTCCAGGTTGGTGCTGTGAGTGAGTTTGTGTTGGTTGTGCTCTGTTTCTGCTCCAGGTGTGAACGGTTTGAGGATGCTGGGCATTATCCATGATACTGTCGTGTTCCTGATTGAGCAACTGTATGGAGCAAAGCACTGCCACAACTACAAGTTCAGATTTCATAAGCCAGAGGAGGCCCATGAACCTCCCCTGAACCCCCACGGCTCAGCCCGGGCTGAAGTCCACCTGAGGCAAGTGCGAGCTTTGTCATCCTTCAGGTTAATGGCCCATTTGCTCCGCTGACGCCATGAAGGGGCGTAATCAGCAAATCTCTACGCCACTTAAGCTCTCCAATAAAAAGAATGTTCATGAATTTCACACGTTAATCAGTTATATTGCCTCTAGCATGTTTCTCTCTGCCGCTTTGTTGATGTTGTGTTGTTTAACAAAGCTCTCCTGGCTGGTGCTTTCATTCAGGGTTCTCAGAAACTTGTGTGTTGCCCTGGTGCTTAGAAGGCTTTAAAAGGGAGTAGACTGGAGAAGGTGTAAAAGGGTCAAACTGTTGTGGCGGCCACGTTTATCTTCTGACAGTAAAGCAAACTTCCTTTGGTCTCTTTAAATTGCAGGAAATCTGCATTTGATATGTTTAATTTCTTGGCTTCTAAACACCGACAGCCACCAGAATACAACCCAAATGACGAGGAAGAGGAAGAAGTACAGCTGAAATCAGCCCGGTATGAAGCAGGGTTTAAAGGTTCAAAGGGGAACATAGGGCTGCAATGTCAGAAGGAGCTGATGGGCCTTAGTTACGCACAGTGTTCTTTGAGGTGGTGGTTAGAGCAAATCTAGAGAAGACTCCTAGGGAACTGCCAGCTGAAGGTGACCGCAAGACCAGTCTTCCTCTGAATGTTTCTTTTCCTTGCTAATGTGAAACCATCTGCAGAGAATTTGGGCAGGAAAGGGAGGAAATTATCTTTCACATATGTATGAAAGCACCATAATAACTTTGTGTTCTCGGTGGGCTGCAGTGTCGCAGCATCCAGATGATTATGTGTTGGAAAGGTTCCCAGATAACATGTGGCACAGGCTCCCAAGTGAAGGTTGTCACTCAGCAGGGTTTCTTTGTTCTAGGAGGGCGACTAGTATGGATCTGCCAATGCCCATGCGCTTCCGACACTTGAAGAAGACCTCCAAGGAGGCAGTTGGTGTCTACAGGTATGGTTCTGCTCTGGTGCCGCTGCCTCTGGCACAGAGGAAGGTGAAATCTGGAAACCTAGAAGTACAGACTGCAAGACTGAGGGGAAAAAGCAGGTCTGGGGTTGTCCCTCCTCCTTCTCCCTGCACAAGTTATGTATTTGAAAGGCCATCTTCATCACAAACCTTACTCCTCACTGGCTCACCTTGAAGTGGCTGAGGAATGTGCTTGGAGGCGGGCAGGAGGGACCTGGCGTTAGTGTTACGTTATGGATGAGGGCTGGTACCATGGTGATCCTTGTGACTAACCCCTCTTCTGCAGTGTTTGCAGAGCTTCCCTTTGAAACAGTCACTGCTCTTGTCACTTCTTCAGGTCTCCCATCCACGGCCGGGGTCTGTTCTGCAAAAGGAACATCGATGCAGGTGAGATGGTGATCGAATATTCAGGCAATGTCATTCGCTCCATCCTCACTGACAAACGAGAGAAATACTACGACAGTAAGGTGAGTCGTGGGCTTTTGCAGAAGTTCTTAAAGACTTTAGGAGAGCTAGAAAGTGGCTGTGAAGGTAGGACAGGCTTATTGTGAAAACCACATTCGGAGCACAGTGAATCGGGCTCCTCGGGATACTTCCATTCCTGCCGGAGCTCTACAACCACTCGCTATTTCCTCGTGTGGGCTGGGAAGGGTCTCGGTCCAGTCGTGCAGATCCAAGGACCGTGGAGGTGAAACGATTGAAGCACGGATGAGTGGAGAGAGGGTGCAGTTACTCTTATGCTTGACGCTGGGTGGCTGTGACGAGCTAGGCTGTCTGCTAGGGTGGCTCTGATCTCACTTCCCAGAGGTAGTAACCTTCTCCCTGTCCTCATGCCTAGGGCATCGGTTGCTACATGTTCCGCATTGACGACTCGGAAGTGGTGGACGCCACCATGCATGGGAACGCGGCCCGCTTCATCAACCACTCCTGCGAGCCCAACTGCTACTCCCGGGTCATCAACATCGACGGCCAGAAGCACATCGTCATCTTCGCCATGCGCAAGATCTACCGCGGGGAAGAGCTCACCTACGACTACAAGTTCCCCATCGAGGACGCCAGCAACAAGCTGCCCTGTAACTGCGGCGCCAAAAAGTGCAGGAAGTTTTTAAACTAGACCTTCAATGGGCTGCAAAGGAGCCCCGAGGGGCTGGGGCGAGCCAAAGCCTCCTGTGACGCCCTCTGTGGCCGCTCAGCCGGGCCGGGGAGGCCAGAGGCAGGAGTGGAGATGGGCCGGGCTCCGGGACCTGGCTGGCAGCTGTTTCTGTCAGAGTCCGCATCTTCATGTCTCGCATGTGAACACTTACCCTTGTGAAAGACATGGGCGACTGGAGAAGAGCCCCAGCGTGATTATGTTTTGCTGTTCTCATTTCCCCTGACCCCAGTGTTTGTTTCTACCGTGGGGCTAATGAGCAGGAGATGCTAGGGGTGGGGAGCAAGAGGTCAGCCCAGGCGCAGGCCTGAGCGTGGGGGAGCGATCGTGGGTCTGTCCTTGCTGGCTCATGGCTCAGAGGGAGTTCTCTTCGTGCGAGGGCTGCGTCCGAAGTTTGGTAGCACCGTGTTGGAGCGAGCTTCCCTCCGAGAGCTGCAGCCCCTGCCCCAGGGACCACGCGCGTTCATCGTTCCTTGTGCTGCGAAACACTACTTGAGAGCCGGCGCGCCGGGGGCTGCTGCACTGCATGGGTCTGCCTTCATGTGGGAGGGCTCAGCCAGGGGGAGCAGGGCACAGCAGCCCCCAGCTAAACCGAAGGGTTGGGCTCGTGCTTTGCTGCCCAATCCCAGCCTGAGCACAGGGGAATTCCTGCTGTTTTCTGGCAGAGACAGGGCTTGTGCCAACAGTTGTGGCGCTGTAGATCTTTGCGAGCAAAGGCTTCCTTTCAGTGGTGCTTTCTCTGGCTGCGTAGAAGGGAAGTGGTCCTCTCCAGGTCCTGTCTCCAGCGGCTCAAGGCGTTCCAGGTTTCCATGTCTCTGCCACCGCTGACCTAGTGCGAGGGGAGACGCGGCTGGGGAGAGCTGGGCTGAGCGCTTGTGTTAAGCAGCGAGTGAAGAGCCGCTGTCACCGTGTCCGGTAGCGCAAGTCCTCCTCCGCCCGGGCCAGCCCCAAGGAGAACGGAAAGCCCCGAGCCCACCACGCGACGACGTTGGGTTTTACTCTGTTCTGTTTACAGTTTAGTATTTAAGGTTTTATAAATGTAAATATATTTTGTATATTTTTCTATGAGAAGCACTTCATAGGGGAAAGCACTTATGACGAGGCTTTTTAAACAGTGGTATTATCCTAATTTAAGAGAATCTCTTTTTAAGGGTTTTTTTAATTTTCCTAGGACGGTTGTAGGAAACGCCGGACCCAGTCCGGCCCGTTTGCCAGAGAGGGGGTACGCTTTATTTTGGGGTTTTTTTACTCTCGTTCTGCTTTTTTGACTTCAGTAACCGTTTCCAGAAGGTTTGGCTGGACCTGAGATGTAACTCGTGTGTGAGATGGGGGCAGGAGGGAGCGCGGCCTGGCTGAGGAGGAGGTGGGCTCTGGCTGAGCATCCTTCTGCCTCTGCATCCTGCCTGGATTTAGAGGGAAAACTGAGATAAACCGAGGGAGCCCTGAGCCCCAACCCCTCTTTGGCTGGGGCGTGAGCCCCATCCGCAGGCTCTCTCTTGGAGGCAAATGAGGCTTTCCATGGAGAGGAGGAAGCGGGACGTGCCCTCGCCCTTCCCTGCGGGTAGGTCAGCAGCCGTCCGGGCGCTGGTGGGCGGGAGGGCAGCTCCAGGAGGTGGGAAAGGGCTGAGAGCACCTCCCGAGTCCCCCGTGCCTGCAGCGGGGCACCCCGAGGCCTCTTCCCCTGAGCTGGGAGCGCCGCTCAGCAGCGGGTCAGGAGCTGCCGGTTTCCGTTCGTTGTTGCACTGTGGGGCGAGGACTCGGTGACGGCTGTTGGCAGAGAAGTCGCGTTGACGCCGCGTTTGTCACCGAGATGATTTGATGATGCACTGACAGTTTGGGAACGCACATACCTTGAGGAGGCCAGCAAGCATGGGCCGGGGCCTCATCCCACGTCCCCGGGCACGGCTGCTCCGGTCTTCCTGTCCCAGTTCTGACGGCAGCGCTGGGTCAGCCCCGTGAAGCCCAAAACTGGCCCCGTAGCTGGGCTCTGCTGCCATTTCTCTCCTCCGTGCCTGGATGGCAGGGGAGGAGCATCCTCCCTGGCGCATAGATCCTCCCGATCCATCAGCCTGGTGCTGGGCAGAGGCTCTGGCTGGGCAGCGCTGCCCGCAGCTGCCGGTGGGGGGGGGGGGGGGGCGTGGCGGCCGCGGGAGCCCTGAGGGCCGAGCGCTGGCACCTGCAGCGGGCCCGGGTGCTGCCGCTGCCGCTTTGCTGCTATTGCCGTTGCGGCAGGAGCCGCCGGGCCGGCGGAGCCGTGTGTGCCGAGGAGCCGCGGCAGCGAGCGCGTGGGCTCGGCGCCGCTCCCCCGTGTCTGAATGTACATTTTGTAAGGACTGACGCCGATCGCGGTATCCGAAAATACGGAAAAACCACAAAAAAAGGACCCTTGGGGCGTTTATTTTTGTTGTGTGTGTTCGTTTCCTAAGGAGAAGCGGGTCACTGCAAAGGGCTGGGCATCTTTCCTTTCTGGTTTCTTTCGTTTCGAAGCAATACCAGGTTCTCCAGCGGGACGGTCTCTGTGCGGCATCGCACCGTTCACACCCATACTACTGCTCGCTCGGCACTCGCCAGGTTTTTATAGCTATAAATACGATATATATAGGAACTACTATAGAAGCGCACCGTGTAACGCCGCCTCGTGCAGTATCGGTCCATGGCTTTTAATTCTTAACACTATAGGTAAGGATCGTGTTCCAGTGGCTACCGCCGGCGGGAGCCGGGCCGCGCGGCCCTCTCGCCCTTCTTGTGCCCAGTCGGTTCGTGTATAACTTGGTTTCTTCCTCTTCTTCCTCTCGTTTTGGTTCTGAATGTCGGGGTACCACCTGCATATGGGGAACTGTGCTCTGTGCTTTCCTGGTCTCTTTAACGAGGTGCAGTAGCTTTGTCTATCAACCGAGAACTATAGTGTGGTGTTTCTTTTATTGAACTTAACGGTCTCTTTAGTAACTACAGGTAGGTGAATAATTGTTTCAAAAAAACACAAAAAGACAAAAAAAAGCTCTGCCAAGGCAAGGTTGTGCTCTAGAACTGCATTTCTTGACAACTTATCATGTGTAACAAGCTCTTCTTCTCCCTTGCGTTCTTCCAAGCTTCGGGTTGGTTTGGTTGCTAAGAAAACACAAGAAAAAGAGGAAACGCGGCTGAAGTCCATCAGTGTTAACTCCCTGCCACAGGGAAGAAGGAAATACTTTAACAGTTCAAAAATGCTGAAAGCTCTGCAAAAGACTGAATGTAAAAACAAAAGAAGTGTACATACTTGTAAAAAAAACCAAAAAAAAACAAACAAAGGAGTTTTTAAACATGTTTATTTTCTATGCACTTTTTTTTATTTAAGTGATAGTTTAATTAATAAACATGTCAAGTTTATTGCTGCAGAGGGCTCTTCTCCGTTTCTTCCTGGGCAAGGGGGGAGAAGGTGCTCCCCGTGGTGGTGTGGCCGGGTCTCGGCCTGAGGTTGGATGGGACGCGGCGCCGCAGGGTGAACATTAACCTGCCCCGGGCCCCCCGCCCGCACCTCCACCGGGGCTCATGCGCAGGGAGGGCACCATGGCCACGGCGAACGACAGGGCCGTCCTGCAGACCATCTTTAACCCCAGCACCCCCTTCGGGGACATCCCTGGGCTGGACGAGGAAGGGGAGGATGGCACGCAGGAGGAGGGTGAGTAGACACTGCGCGGGTTCTGCCTGGAATGGGCGACAGGGTCCCTGTGCTGCCGCAGGGTGCATGGGCAGGGGAAGGAGGCGCTGGGAGCAGCCCCATCCCCGTGCCCCTGCCCAGGGGAGTTTTGGTGCCAGACACTTCCCCGGCCGTGAGCTTCCCTTTGTGCTGCCACAGAGGCAGCCTTCCCCCCGGAGCTGCTGGAGCAGGTCCGGGACCTGGAGCTGCAGGGGGTCTCTGCTGCGGAGTCCGGAGATGTGAGCGCGGCGCTGGAGCGGTTCAGCGAGGCCATCCGCCTGCTGCCCGAGCGCGCCTCGGGCTACAACAACCGAGCCCAGGCCCTGCGGCTGCGGGGCGACGTGGCAGGTGAGCAGTGCGGAGGGGTCACGGCTGCCCCCCGGTATCCCCCACCCCCCCCCAGCGCCTCTCCCATCCCGGCCAGGCGCCCTGCGGGACCTGGATGCCGCCATCCGCCTGAGCCGGGGCCGCGGCCGCTCCGCCTGCCAGAGCTTCGTGCAGCGCGGGCTGATCCACCGGCTGCACGCCCGCGACGAGGACGCGCGGCGGGACTTCGAGCGCGCGGCGCGGCTGGGCAGCGCCTTTGCCCGGCGGCAGCTCGCGCTGCTCAACCCCTACTCGGCGCTTTGCAACCGGATGCTCTGCGAGATGCTGGGGCGGCTCCGCAACCCCGGCAGCCCCGCGAGCGAGTGAGGCGGGCAGGGGACGGGAACGGCAGCGCGTGGGCTAGGCACGTCCTGGCCGCCGGAGAACGGCCTTCTCCGGTGGCAGAGATCCTCTCGGTGTTCCTCCTCCATCCCTGGCTGACAGCTGGGGTGGGAGGCACCAAAATGCCTTGCTTTGTCTCAGCTCCGCTCTACCTCCAATAAACCTGCGGCATCCCTGGCACTCAGGCTCTGCTTGTGGCGTTGCAGGTGATTGCAGAGCAGCACGTACAGAGCACAGGCGGCCCTGAGGGCACGAGGTCGGGCTGAGCAGGGTGCTGGCCCTCTCTGTTCACCCCCTGCCCTGGCTGGGTGGGCGCCGTGCGCGCCAGGGCCCTGCTCGGGGACGGCGGCTGCGGGGCAGGCGGAGGACGCTCGCAGCCGCGCCGGGGACCGCCCCTGCGTCACACGCGCAGCCCCGCGGGCCGGGCCCGGAGCCGCACTGCGGGCCATGCTTCAGGTGCGGCGCAGCGCGGCTCTGCTGTCCGGCCCTGCTGCGTGCTGGGATGGCTGCGGCCCGGCGTGGGGACAGCGCTGCGTCCCTGCTCCAGCTGCGTGTCCCCTAGCGCCGAGCACAGCCGCTGCACCATGCGGTGTTCCCGGGCTCGGCCGGAGGCTGCTCTTGCCCGGCCGCTGCTGCTGCTGGGCCTCCTGGCGTTCTGCTTGGCAGGTGAGGCTGCAGGGGGGGCGCGTCCAGTGCTCTGGCAGCAAGACATCGGGACGCTGCTGCAGCTCTGACGCGCCACGGGCTCTCCGGCAGGGCCGGGGGAGCCGGGTCCCACCATCGATGGGCAGCCGCTGGCAGTGTGCACGCTGCGGGAGGGGGAGAGCCGTGCCTTCTCCTGCCGGGCTCCCCAGCCGGCCCCGGGCGCCGTGCTGGTGTGGCACCTCGATGGCCAAAAGCAGGAGGCAAACTGCTCGGCGGTGGGCACCGCCAGCACCCTCACTCTCACCGCCCGGCGCAGCGACCGCGAGCTCAACTGCTCCCTGACGGACCCAGCCTCTGGGCAGACCTACAACGCCTCCGTCCTCCTCAACGTGCAGTGTAAGGTCCGCGGTGTTGGCCCTGCTCCAGATGGAGCCCGGGGAGGGTGTACGGGGCTGCTGCCGGCCAGAGCAGGGCTGTGACCTGTGGCTGCCGCAGCCACAGCAGGGCAGGATCTGTCTCATCAGTGCTGTGCAGACACAGCTGATGAGCACTTGCAGCCTCTGCTGAGACAAATCCTGCTCCTGCCTGTGCGGCCCTGTCTCACTGCCTGTGTTTGTTGCCCAGATAAGCCAGAGATCCTGCAGGCAGATGCCCGCTACCAGGAAGTCGAGGGCAAGGGACTCCTCCTGGTGCTCTTTGTGCTGGTGGAAGCCAACCCGCCCGCCAGCATCACTTGGGTGGACCAGGATGGCCGGGTGATGGCCAACGCCTCCGAGTTCCTCCTCCCGGACACCGCACACTACCCGGGGCTGGCCAACCACTCGCTCCGCATCCACCTTGGCACCGCGGCTGGCAACTTCTCTGTCAGCGCTGCCAACAGCCTGGGTGTCACCACCACCTCCCTCCTGCCGCCAGGTAGGTGCTGGGGGGTAGGCGCAGCACTGTGGCTGTGCCGAAGGGCGCTGAGGGGGCCACGCTGCCCGTGCAGGTCTGCTGGATGCCCGTGTGGAGCTGCCCCTCCTGGGTGTCGCCGTCGGAGCAGCCCTGGCCCTGTCTGCCCTCCTCAGCCTGGGCTCCTGTGCTGCTGGCCTGGCGTGCCACCGGCCCAAGCTGGCGCCCGGCGAGGGGCGAATGGGAGGGAGCAGCCCGCTCAGCCGGTGCTCCCGGTGCAGCGGCCCTGAGCTCCCACAGCCCGAGGGTGCACGTCTGCCCCGCCAGACCCAGTCCCTGCCGCCTGGCCTGTGCCTCAGCGACCTCACGCAGGAGGCCAGAGGTGAGACCCCGGGAGCCAGCATGGAGGGACACACGGGGCCATGGGTCCTACCTGGGCGAGGGCTCCGTGTATGGCTCTTCCCTCTTTCTTCTCCCGCAGCTTCCCCCAGGGACGCAGCAGCTGGTTCTGGGGGAGAGGAGAGCACATGGCCTGGGCTGGAGAACTCCCTGGTCCTCAGCAAGCTTGGTGAGGGGGTGCAGGTGGGCAAGTGGCCCCAAAAGCTGTGCTGGTGAAATGCTGGCCTCCACAGCTGCCCCAAAGGGCAACGGCAATGAGCTGTCTTTGTCCCACAGGTTTTATCCAGCTCCCAAAGTCCGGGCGCATCTACAAAGTGCCCAGCGTGAGCAGCGAGGAGATCTGGCTGTGAGACACGGTGTGGTGCCGTGAGGCAGGGCTGCCCGGCCCCAGGTATGTGCCAGCCCCTGGAGGAGAGCAGTGTGGGTGCCGGGGGCTGTGCCGGGTGCAGGGTGCTGACCAGCCCTGGCCGTACCTTCAGTACACACCTCGTAGCTGCACTGTGAGCCAAGGCATGGTTTTATGTAGCCTGCATGCTTTAGGAATAGATGCATCGAAGCTGTTTATAGCCAGGCTCAGCCTTACTGCCAGCACTGAGATTCCTCCTGGGTTAAGGCCAAGCACCAGCCTTGCTTTAGCAGGTACATGGCCCGCTTGCTGCATGATCTTTGCCACCCCTGCCAGAGCTGTGGCAGATGGGTGGGCACAGGCAGCATGGCGGGGGCTGGAGGGAGTCCTCCCCACAGCAATAAACTAAACTCAAGCGTCTCTGTGGTGCCATGCTGGTTATTTCACCTTGGCAGCAGCTAAGGGGCATACAAATAGGAAAAGGGGCTCAGTAAGAGGGAGCAGAAGAAGCGTGAGACCCGCAGTCAGGCTGTGGAATGCACTGGGCAGGTCCAAGAGTCATGTCTGAGGGTGGAACTTACTCCCGCTTGCTCTAGCACTTGTCTTACGGGCTCGAGGAGCCTCAGCTCTGCAGCACCTACAGCTCAGGGAGCCTGACACTGGAAAGAGCTGGTTTAATGCTGAACTCCTTGGGAACAAGTCAAAACTGGAGCCATTAGGCAGCTTCTGCAACAATGCAATGAGTGAAGTCCTGCTCTAGGAATACAGAACACTTCAGCTGTGTCCCTAAATCCAGGGAGGCTCCTGATGTGTTCTGCGCTGCTTCACAGGCTGCTGATAGAGCAGAGATTGATCGAGAGGTGAGGGTTCAGCACGAAGCTTCAAGTAAAGCTTAACACCTCTGCCTCTGCCGCTTGCGAAGGAGGGTTGGATGGTGGGCTCCTGCCCTTCTTCCCATCAGCCAAGGGCTTGAAATGCTGCAAGGAAAAAACATCTCAGTACAAAGACTCGGTGCTCGTTCAAGAGTGCAGGCGTGTGTGTGAAAATGCTGCCCCTCCATGTGACCTGCTTTTGGTGGGAAAAGCATTGTGGGCTCATGCTGGGCTGTTAAACCCTGTGGAATCTCAGGGGCTCCTTGTGCAACATTGAGGTACCAGGGGACCAAACAGCTTAGAAAATGTTCTTTGGGCCCCTTTGTCTGGCCTGCCACCCGCTCACAGACACCCACAGCAAAGCCAGACGTGAGGAGAGAAGCCTTGTGATGCTTCCAGCTGGGTGAGCAGTGCTTGCCTGAAGCTGTACCTGTGAGTTCTTGAACTCGGAGTACACAGAGAAGAGGATATGCAGAGGCTGGATCCGGCTCTTGTACACAGGGATGTCCAGAATGGCTACAAGCAAGAGCAGAAGCATGTGAGAGCATCTCAGTGCCACAGGTAAAGACTGAACTTCCCCCTGCCCACCATTACTTGGGCCTTCTCCCATTAAAGACCGCAGGCACCCGTGGTATAAGTCCACATCCTAATGCAGACAGCAGAGAATGATCTCGACTCCTCAGGGCTGTGAGCCTGCTTCTAACAGTCCCTTCCTTTAAGCGAGGCAGTGCCGGGCCAGCAGCACACTTGTGCCCTCAGCGCAGCCCCCAGCTTACCACAGATCATGTCGACGTACTCGGCCAGGTCACAGCTCATCTCTGCCGTTGGGAGCCCCACCTGGAACAGATGGAGCAGTCAGCTCTGCTCCCATATGGCAAGCGGTGCTCTCGGGCCAAGCACAGTGGCCACCAGGAATTCAGGCATCAGGCTGCTCCCCCATCTTCTGGCGAGGGAGAAATGGGAAGCAGGAACCAACCCGAGTGGGCCGGGCCATGGGCAAAGAGCACAGAATGGAGCAGGCCCCGGCTTTCACGGAAGGTGATTATAACACCAGCACCAAGCTAACTCCCAGCGTACCTTTCCCAAGAGCTCCTCGAATTCTGGTGACCATTCCTGCATCAGGGTCTCTATGTCAGGCATTGGCCTGCCAGGGAAGAAATGGACATAAACTTCAGGATGACACACAAGTGAAACAGTTTCCTGCTGCCGGGCTGCTGCAAAGGGGATCGGCTCCCTTTGAGCACAGCAGTGCTCAGCCCTCCCGGACTGTGTCACCAGCCTCCCCGTGGCCTGAGCTGGGGCCGTACACGCGGAGGGGAGCTCACCGGGTGTAGTGGACCGTGGCAGGAGGTTTGCAGCGGTGCAGTTCGTTGATACTCTCAATCCAGCTCGCAATGGCTTTGGGGTTCTTCTCTGCATTCTCCACACTCTTCACTTTTATCTGCTGCTACGAACGAAAATACAAACCTGGAAGCGTTTCAGGGTGTTTGGGGGTTTCTCTACAACCGCTGTGTTGGCTCCACATTAACCATGCATTTTCTCTTTCCTAGTGGCACTGCACCAACCGAGGAGAGCCATGGGCAAACAGAACACTGAGGAAAACCAGGTATCGACAACCAAAAGGAAACAAAGCTTCCCCCGAAGGAAACTGAACCAAAGCCTGCACCAAGGCTTGCCATTGATCCATTGCAGTTTAAAACTATGGCCTAAAGAAAAAGGTTAGTGTTTTCTGCCTTTGAAGCTGAATTAGCAGCTGTGCTGCAACGTTGCAGTCACAGGAGTGAGAGCCAAATGCAATGTTTTCACAACAGGCAGCATGCAGGAAGTGCAGCCTCCCCCTCCCTGACTCACTGCGATGTTGTGCTGCTTGGAGTCCTCCGTCAGCCAAAGGGAGAGCACGGTGGGATCCGACTGCTTGGTTGACGGCTCGTCCAGCACCAGCAGGCCCAGGTTGTCAGGACTGCCGTCGGGACGGGGAACCTGCAGACAAACAGAGGCCCTGTTTCCCGTGGGAGTCTAGAGCAGGGGACATTGGGCTGTTTCGGAGGGAGCCTCCCCGTGGTTTAAAAACCAGATCCCGGAAGGCAGTGGCAGGCCTGCCCTCTTGAATGTGAGTTGTTAGTACAGTGCTGCCTGAAAAGCACAAGGTGTTGGACAAGGGAAATGTGGCCCTGGCCCCACATTATGCCTGAGACATGACTGTTTGACAGCTCAGGAGCAGGACTCACTGGGCTGTAGGGCCAGCCTTCAGCCAATACCACGTCCTGTTTCAGCTCGTGTGCAGCACATACAGAGGGAAGCAAAGCAACTGTACCTTTAGGAACGCATCAATGTCTCCAACTGCAGGAATAAAGTCTGGGATGAAAGGCTGCAGTTTGTACTCGATCTCTATTGTTTTGGGTGTGTACCTGGGAAAAAACAGCAGCACTGTGAGAGTAGCTACAGACTGTCCTGCAACACTTGCCCCAGTAACTAGCCCAAAGGAGAGCAAGGAGTGGGCTAAAACCCCTTCCACTCACCTCTTGATGTACTCAAAGAGATCTTTGATTTCAGAAGACACCGGCAGGTAGTCGTAATCTGCTGTACTAAAGTCCCTAAAGGAAGGCAGAGACTGACATGCAGTAGGCTGTGTACAAGTGGGAACCAGCACCCAGCTGTGCAAGACCAGCAGGAAGGAAGTGCAAACACGGAGGCAGGGAGTCTTCTCTTGCACAGGAGAACCACCACTGGGCCCTGTTTTGCCTTAGACTGGCACTTGGGTGAGTTGCCAGTGATGACAGACTCGCGTAGGGGTGTCAAAGGCCACATAACTGCTCACCCCGTGAGCGCAGCCCCGTGCTCCTCCGAGTCGTTCTCCGAGTCGCTCTCCGAGGAGCCTTCCGAGTCCTCCGAGTCGTCGTCATCGTCGTCCTCGCTGAGGGTGGCGGCCGCGGCCGATCGAGCCACCACCTCCTCCTAGGAGAGAGACCGGGCCTCACCGGGCCGCCCCTCCCGCCGCCGGGCCGCCCTCCCGCCGCTGCCTACCTTGTTGCCGCTGCCTTCCTCGTGGCTGCTATGATCGGCCGCGGGATGCCCAAGCAGGCGGGAGGCCTGGGGCCGGCCCGTACCCCCTGCCCGCGGCGATCGGGCCCCGGCCGACCTCCCCGCCGCGCCGCCAGCCTGCTCGGCCTCCGGCAGGTCCAGACGTTCGTAGTACGGCTGCTCTTCGGGCGGGCGGGCCTAGGCAGAGCGGAGCGGTGAGGCAGCGGCCTGGACCCGGCCCCGGCCCCGGCCCCTCCGGCCTGGCGCCCTGCTCACCTCCGCCATGCCGCCCGGCCGCCGTTGCCAGGGCGACGCGCCCGCCTCGCTCACCCCTGGCCGGCTAGAGCGGCCGGGCCTCCGCGGCGCCCCCTGGGGGGCAGGGCGGCCGCGGTCCGCCAACCGCGCCCCTCGCGCCGTGCGTGACGGCGCTTCCGTCTGGGGACGTGGCTCGGCGCCGCCATCTTGTGCGGCCGCCCGAGGGACGCGGAGGGACCGAGCGCCGAGCCCCGCGCCGCCGCCGCCGTGATGGTGAGGTCCCGCTCCGCCGCTCACCGCGGGGCACAGCGGCGGGAGGGGACGCTTCTCGGGGGGCCCCGCCGCCCGCCCGGGCCTTGCGCTGGAGACCCGTGGCCTGCGGGGCAGAGCGGGCCGCTGCGGCAGGTCCTGCCGCCCGGGCAGGCGGGGCTGCGGCCGCTGCCCTCGGGCCGGTGCTGGACGAACACGGGAGCCGTTCCGCTGCGGGAGGGAGCCGGTCCTGCGCCTTGTGCTCCCCAGCGCTGTTCCACCGCGGGTTCGGGCGGCGGGGCTGGGAGGCCGCTCTGTTACAGGGCAGAGCCGTGTGCTCCCGGAGGAGCGGGACCGCCGGTGCCGCTTGCCTTGCACCGTGACCCGTGCTTTGGGGCACTGCTTACAGAGAGGAGGTTTCGGCCTGACATAAAAGCGCTTCGGGATGCATTTGTCCCCGAGCTGTCAAGCTGCAAGTCCCTGAGGCCTCCCACAGTGCTGTCGGCCTGGGGCTGAGGTGGGACTCGGTCTGTTTCTGAGAGTTGCCAGCGCTTGCCTGGAAATAACAGAGGCTGGGGATTTACGAGATCATCAGCACGGCAACAGCCTTGTCCTGACAAAGTTGAGAAGCTGATCTGTGAGAGAGAGATGTGAGGAGGAAGTCTCTGTAGTCCAAGAGAATGAGAAGGTGTGGGCTGCAGTCGCTTTGCTGCCTTTGTATTGGTGGTATGATAACACTCAGAGGTGTTCAGGAGAGCCATCCAGGGGCTGTGGTAAATGCAGCTGCCACTTCTCCATTAATGTGGCTCTGGGAAGAACCATCCCATTTTACAGCCTGTCTGTGTTTAGTTGTAAGCTGGGGCCAGGCTGACCAGAGGCTCAGTAACCTGGAGCCTCCCCAGGCACTGGGTGGTTGTGTCACCTCCGTGTGTGTAGGAACGGGCCAGCTTTGCTGTGCTCAGGGTAACAGAGCGAAGGAGAGGTGAGTCTGCTTTTAGCATAGCGCAGTTACTGGTGCTGGTGGCAGCAAAAGGCTGAAAGTGGCTCCCAAGGAGGCTGAGCTGGGGTGCGGTACGTGTGAGGTTGGGATGGAGTCGATTGCACCCTCGCCTCCTCCGCAGGTGCTGTTGGCAGCAGCCGTGTGCACGAAGGCGGGAAAGGCCATCGTGTCCCGGCAGTTCGTGGAGATGACGCGCACCCGCATAGAGGGGCTGCTGGCGGCGTTCCCCAAGCTCATGAACACGGGGAAGCAGCACACGTTTGTGGAGACGGAGAGCGTGCGGTACGTCTATCAGCCCATGGAGAAGCTCTACATGGTGCTGATCACCACCAAGAACAGCAACATCCTGGAGGATCTGGAAACGCTCCGACTGTTTTCCAGAGTGGTAAGGACCTAAGGATCGCTCACTTACTGCAGAGTTCCTGCTGTCAGCTCTGCTGGTGAGACCAAAGGGGTGACTGCTAAAGTTAGCATTAAATGTTCTCTGTATTCAGGGCTCCTCAGCACATTCGCTGGCCCCAGGGTGTGTTTAGGCTCCTCGGAGTTAGTGTTCTAGAGAAGCTAAGAGGTTGTCCAAGGTATTGTAGTGTAGGAAAAACTAATCGTGGCAAAACTCTGTCTTGTTTATCAGTGACATAAGAGCAGCTTAACAGTGCAGTGATCTTGGGGAGGGGGTAGCATGGCTTTGGAGTCTAGGGGTAGTAGAAAGAAAGCGTTTACATGGTGTTGCCTACCGATACTCCTTCCAAATGCTTTTTCCTGTCCAGATCCCTGAATATTGTCGAGCTCTGGAGGAGAACGAGATCTCTGAGCACTGCTTCGACCTGATTTTTGCCTTTGATGAGATTGTTGCCCTGGGCTACCGTGAGAACGTCAATCTGGCCCAAATTCGGACCTTCACTGAGATGGAGTCGCATGAAGAGAAGGTGTTCCGAGCAGTCCGAGAGGTGAGCAGGAGTAACTGCAAGCTGGGACCCACGTACCTGCTCTGGGACACACTGCTGCTGCTCTGCTTTGATAGCGGCCCAGAAATGATTTCACTTTTCTATAAACTAAGTGCTCATCTCTTGTTCCCTTTTGCTTTGCAAAAGGGTTTACAGGCAAATGCACTTGGTTCCTGAGCAGAATGAGATTGAGATTGAGATTGCAAAGCTCTGTCAGCCTCTTGTCTCTTACTTCAGACTCAGGAACGCGAAGCGAAAGCTGAGATGCGCCGTAAAGCCAAGGAGTTGCAGCAGGCCCGGAGGGACGCGGAGAGGCAGGGCAAGAAGGCACCTGGGTTCGGTGGCTTTGGGAGTGTGGCCGTGTCTGGGGGCACAACGGCATCCATGATCACAGAGACCATCATTGAGACAGAGAAGCCCAAAGTGGCTCCAGCGCCTGCCAGGTGGGTGTGCAGCAGGGTGCAAGCGGGCCTCGGGGCCAGTGGAGCTGGAAGCACGTGCCCCAGTAAAGGCCCTTTTATTGTTGAGGAGCATTTGTGGTGCTTCCCACATTAGCATCCCAGAGCATCTCTGAAGCCTTTGATGGGCGAAGGGCTCCACAACCTGTGTAAGAAAAAGAGGTCCCAGCTACTGGTAATACACAGAACAGAATCCAAACCTAAATTACAACTTTGCAGCCTACATACCAGTTTTGAGTGTGTTCTCCCAGAAAAAAGGCTGCAGAGGTGTGAAGGTAGTTTTGTTGGGATAGTCCGGTTGCAGTGCTTGCAGATAAGGAGGAATCTGTTCCCACGAGCTGACCTGGAGGTTCTTACACCTTTTCTTTAGGCCCTCAGGTCCCAGTAAAGCCTTGAAACTTGGCGCTAAGGGGAAGGAGGTGGACAACTTCGTAGACAAGCTGAAATCAGAAGGAGAAAATATCCTGACTGCTGTAGGGAAGCGCTCCACGGAAGCAGCCAAAGTTCTTCCTCCTCCTGTTAACATGGAGAGGTAGGTACTGCCCTGGCTTTGGAAGCATTGTTCCTGCGATGTGCTGTGTGATGCACATGTGGCTTCCTGAGCTCGCTTCCTTTCTCATTTTCAGAACAGGCTTTTTCCTGCCCTTAAAGTCCCGTGTGCTCGCTTGGGCTCTCATTTTAAGTGGTGGTGGGCAAAACCTTGGGAAGCACAG
The DNA here is from genome assembly GCA_039720435.1 of Amazona ochrocephala. Lineage (NCBI taxonomy): Eukaryota > Metazoa > Chordata > Aves > Psittaciformes > Psittacidae > Amazona > Amazona ochrocephala. Next base: position 8,076,739 of record CM077895.1, read on the forward strand.
CAGGAAAAAGCAGACAGCTCTTTTCAGTAGGATTCACCTGAACTTGGATGTACATCTGTTGCTCAGCTGAGGTTGGGAGTTTTCCTATGCCGTTTTCCCTTAGATAGCTGCAATTGTTCTGTTCTTCAGACGCAGAATTCCTGCTGAGCTGTGGCTTGGGATGGCTGCGTTCATAGATCATTTTACATGTGGCAGTTCGGAAGCTTCTGATGCCATGAGCTGTGCTCCTGTCAGCAGAGGATTTTTGAGTGAACGGCCCCTTAGGATGCTGTATCACTGTTTTTCATGTGGGCTTACACCCATTGCAGGCTCGCATCTCTGGAGCTGACCTGCAGGAGCAGCGTTAGCATCTGCTGTGCCCTCCGTGCTGTTCCATTGGGGCCATCCCGCTCCTGGGAGCACCGGCTCATTACGTGCAGCCTTCCCTGCTGAGCAGTGCTCTCTCATCTGGCCTCTTGGATACCAAGCATAGCACTTGCGACACCTACTTTCTGTCTGTCTGTCTAGCGTGCACATGAAAATAGAGGAGAAAATCTCCCTGACTTGTGGCCGTGACGGAGGGTTGCAGAGCATGGAGCTGCACGGCATGATCATGCTGCACATTGCCGATGAGAAGTTTGCGCGGATTCGCCTGCATGTGGAAAATGAGGACAAGAGGGGAGTGCAGCTACAGGTAAAGCGTGTTCAGTGTCCTGTGCTCTCGAATGTGCTTCTGCTGCTCTCCAGGGAATGTGTAAGCATGTCAGTGTCCCGTGTTCGTGTTCAAGCTGTCTCAGTACATGAGTTGAAAATGGGAGTAGTCACCACAGACATCAGCGCAGTGGGGCCAGCTCACGCTGGAAAGATTGAAGTTCAGTTGAGAAATCCAGTCTTGTGCCCTTATCTCCCTGCCCTCGGCACCTTATCTGCTCGATAGTGCACGTTGCTGTGCCGTCTGGTCGCACTTGGACCTTGCAGCAGCCTGGTGCTTTGCTTGATGCTCGTTGGTGTGATGTGAGCTTTAGTTGTGGAGAGGGGGAATTTCACATGGAGTCCTGTGCTGCTGAGGAATGAATTTGTTACCTCTTGGGGTCACTTGTTGCCATCGCTGCTGTATTGGAGGTGATTGCAGCCGGCAATAGCAGCTCTGAAGATTCTGAAGGACACATCCCCTTTCTCCCACTCTGTGTGGCCTTACTGATCCCTGGAGATCATGCTCCTTTGATACACTCTTTTGCACCCTCCCTCCTCCTCCTTCCTATGAGCTTGCCTGTATATGGCTGGCTTATCTGCTGCTGGCTTATACACTAGGAGGTTCCTTACTGGCACATCTCATGAGAGAGTTCCTAACAACATTCCCACATGCGCTGCTTCAGGTGGAAGAGAAGATCAAACCCAGTGCTGACTCCTGTCTTTCTAGCATAACTTGGAGGTTGACTTGCAAAAATCCTCTGCTTCTGCAAAGCTGCTTATGGCGAGAGAATATTTCAATTGCGTTTGTCTGCTGATGTAATGTGTTAAGGTTGTGGAGGGAAGTAGGATTTTTGCGGTTTCAGGGTGTTCCCAGCAGCATTAGGTTGGTTTTTCTTCTGTTGCTGGTCTTCAGGATAGCATTTGAGGTTTTAAGGCTCCAGGTGTCGACCCAGGACACGCGTTGCTGGCACGTCTGGTGCAGTGGTGTGTGTTCTGGAAGGAATCCCAGGTTGATAAGCAGATGTGCTCCAGCTGAACCAGGAGCAAAACTGAAGTGTGTCAAGGAAAACACTCTGGGATGTAACATCCTGCCTTACTAGAGCCTGTGTTGCCTACCGACAGTTCTGTCTTTAGGCTCAGAGTTGGAGCCTGGGCGTATATTCCCCTTTCAGACTCACCCAAACGTGGACAAGAAGCTCTTCACTACAGAATCGCAGATTGGTTTGAAGAACCCAGAGAAGTCATTCCCTATTAACAGCGACGTGGGGGTGCTGAAGTGGAGGTTGCAGACCACGGAGGAGTCCTTCATTCCATTGACAAGTGAGTGCAAGTGTCCAACTGGGGAATTGGGTAGAAGAGGCTGATATGCATTAGGTTGCAGAGAGACCTTAGAACAGCCTCCAGTGCCTAAAAGGGGCTGACAGGAAAGCTGGAGAGGGGCTTTGGACAAGGGCCTGTAGGTACAGGACAAGGGGGAATAGCTTTAAAGTGTCAGAGAAGATTTAGATTTGGTATTAGGAAGAAGTTCTCTACTGTGAGGGTGCTGAGGCGCTGGCACAGGTTGGTCGGAGGAGCTGTGGCTGCCCCATGCCTGACGATGTTCAAAGCCAGGTTGGACGGGGCTTGGAGCAACCTGCTCTAGTGGAAGGTGTCCCTGCCTGTAGCAGGGGGTTGAAACTGAATGAGTTTTAAGGTCCCTTCCAACCCAGACCAGTCTGGGATTCTGTGATCCATGGGCTGCTGGCTTGTAGCCGGCCTCCAGCAGCTGGGCTGCCTGGAGTATGGCACACTGTGAGATGAGATGTTGGAGATGTGTTCCTCTGGGTAGTGCCTGTTCTTGGTGGCATGTGTTTTCTGTAACGCTCTTGAAGAAAAGAAACAGCTTTTATTTAAGCCAGAATTTCTTGGGGATGACTTTGCGGGGCCTTTTGAGAGCCTATGTGGTTCACTCACTGTTTCTGTGCTCTCAGTTAACTGCTGGCCATCAGAAAGCGGCAACAGTTGTGATGTTAACATTGAATACGAGTTGCAAGAGGAGAGCCTGGAGCTGAACGACGTGATCATCACCATCCCCTTGCCGTAAGTAACACTCGTTGTCCAGGCAGCATTTTCACGTCTGCCTGGATCCCATTGCTTCTCTCCCCTCCCTGGTTTGTGGATCTGGACAAGCAAACAGGCTGGACAAGCACTTCCTTAGCTCTGTGCAGCTGAGCTGTTGTAACTTCTCGTTGCCTACTCTAGGTCTGGTGTTGGTGCTCCAGTGATTGGGGAGATTGACGGTGAGTATCGCCACGACAGCCGGAGAAACCTCCTCGAGTGGTGCCTGCCAGTGATAGATGCCAAAAACAAGAGCGGCAGCCTGGAGTTCAGCATAGCAGGGCAGCCAAATGACTTCTTCCCGGTGCAAGTCTCCTTCATCTCCAAAAAGAACTATTGCAACATACAGGTATGGTCGCTTCTGGTGCTCTGCGGGTGTGATGTTGCCACTCTTTGCTCCTCCAAGCTGCGTCGGTCATGGCTGTAAGTGGCTGCGTGGTGGCCTGTGGGCCCTGCTGCTGCTCCTGAGGAAGGCTCAGGTGTTGGCATGAAGTTTCCTCTGTGTTGGCTGGGTTTGGGGTGCCAGTGGACAGCACTGGCAGCTTCAGCTCCCCAGAGCTGACTGGCCATTTGGTCTGTGCCTTTGTGACTCTGCTAACCACTAATTCCCCTCAGACTTTGACAGAGAAACTGTCAGCCTTTGAGCCAAAACGTGTCTCTGTCTCTTGCCCCATCCCTGGCAGTGTTCAAGGCCAAGTCGGATGGGGCTTTGAGCAACCTGGTCTGCTGGCGGGTGTCCCTAACTGTGTTACGGGGTTGGAACTAGGTGGGCTTTAAGCTCCTTCCAACCCAAACTGGTCTGTGATGCTATGCTTCTACATGGCTTCTGTCTGTCCCTGCTGAGCTGCAGCTAGTGACTGCTGCTTACTTTTAGCAGAGACACAGCTACTGCAGAGAGCCCTGCCCCATTTCCAGCTTTCCTGAGAAGAAAGCTCTTTCTGGCAGTTCAAAGCGCGGGGTTGCCACTGTCCCGGTGTCGGCACTGAGCTAACTCTGCCTCTTGTCCTGCAGGTTACCAAAGTGACCCTGGTAGACGGGAACAGCCCTGTCAGGTTTTCTACCGAGACCACCTTCCTGGTGGACAAGTACGAGGTGCTGTAAGGCACCCGCGGGGCCCGCGGTGCAGGCAGGTTTTTTAAATTTCAGAAAAAAAGAAAAAGAAAAAAAAAAGAGGCCGAAGTTGCTTGGGAATGTTGGGAATGTGGGAATGCCGCAGCCCCCCCCTGCGAAGGAAGACGCGTGGCTCTGCTGCCTGCAGCGCTCCCAGGGCACAGACACTTTTGGCAGAGAACTGACGTGCTCACGGGGGAAAGGCTACAAATTTCTTTGGCAGATTTTCACCGGCCGGCAGGAAAGCGCCTCCTCCACCGCAGGGAACCTGCCTTTGACCCGTCCCGTCTCCCCTGGAGCTGCCTGGCGCCCGGTCCCGGCGCCCACCGGCCATCGTCCTCTCCCTGCTGAAGCATCACGCGCAGATCCCTCATTGGTGCTGCTGCCATTTTAATTTCTCCTCGACCCTCAACTCCTGTTTCTGTTGGGGAAAGCTGGCGTTAAGGTGATGTGAGTGGGGGGCCTGGCTCTTCCAGACCCTCCTGTCCGGTGACAGCAGAGCAGTTTGGCTGCAGTTCTGAGTGAGGGGGTCTGGCAGAGGAAGAGGGACACAGTGCTCGGTCCTTCTACCCTGCATGGTTACTGCTGCCCTTCCAGCTGGGCTCGCCTCTGGTTCAGAGAGGGCTCCATGGTGGCACAGGCCATGCTTTGACATGTTCCTGCTGCTGATGGAGAGCATCCAGAGGGACTGTCCCTGTGCACAGGCTCACTGTCTGCTGCAGCTGCTCTTGGGCCAGGCTTTGGAGGTGGTTTAGGTTAGAACCAGCTGCATGTCCTTCCTGGGGGCCCTTTTGGTGCCAGGGGAAGGCCTCGGTGCATGGAGCCATGGATTCTGGGTTGCCCGGGCTGCCCCCATGGTCACAGAAAGGGAGCACCCTGAAGGCACACGCACCGCGTTCCTGGGAGCACCTCTGCGAGTGCATCTCTGTTCCCTGGGGCCTTCTGCCGAAGAAGTTTGTGGTCTCTCCTCTGTTGGCAGCACCCAGAAGGGAACCATCCCTCATCCCGGCCCTGGGAGGGTGGGAGAACAAACCCTGTTCCTAGGAAAGCAAAGTAGGTGGCAAATCCCACTAGCTCGGTCCTGGTGGGGAGCTGCTTTTCCGCGTGATGTTAAAATGGAGTCGCGGTTAGTTCGGAGCTTTTTCCTCACTTTTTTTTCCCTGGAATTGGTTGGAGGGTGACACTGACTCCGAGCCGGGATCCCCTTTTGTAACCCTGTACTGGCCTAGGGACTAGAGCACATTCCAGTGTACACGAATACGAGTCTTTAACCCAATAAAGAGTTCTGTCGGAGGAGCTGGCTCTGCCTGCGGCGGTCCTTGGGGCTCAGCCCTGCGGGGGGCGGGGCGGGGCGGACCCGGCGGCGACCGGCAGCGGCGGCGGGACCGGAGGAGCGGAGCTGAGGTGAGCGGCGGCGGGGAACGGGCCCGTGTCGGGGCACGGGCGGCGGCTCGCGGCGGGGGGACCCCGCTCCTGGCCCGGTAACCGCTTCCCCCCGGAGGTGAGTGGGGTCCAGGCCTGCGGGGACTCCCCCGAGGGCAGCGCGTTGGGGTACGGGGAGGGGAAGGGCATCGGTCTGTGCCTGCGCTGGGACATGGGATGTGGTGGGGGTGCCACTGCCTGCCGGGGGGCTCCCAAGAACGGGTGTGAGGAAGGTGCTGCCGGCGGGAGACCAGGAGAGCCCTTCAGCCGCTGTGGCGCGTTGTTGGGGGCACACGGGTGAGCTGGGACCTGGGTCTGGGGGTCCACGCCGTGTTGGGTTTGTCGGTGTGGGAGCCCTGAGAGCATCCAGCCCCATGTGGGAGGCAGGACCAGGCGCTCCCGACCCCGAATCCCACAGGGATCGTGGGTGGTCACCGGCAGGAATGGCGCTTGGCCAGCGGCTGCCCCCGCTTGTCCCCGGCTCCTCTCGGGGAGCCTGGGAAAGGCGCTGGCCTGGCCGGACCCCTCTCTGCAGCGGGACCTTGTTTACTCCGGCTTCCTGACACGCTCTCGCCACGGGTCCTGCGCTGCTGCCAGGAGGCCCCAGGAATTTGGCAGCCCCAGGAGGAGCTCAGCTGCTGTGCGCAGGGCGCTGCGCTCTGGCCCTCCTCCCGCAGCGCCCATCCGTCCGCAGGCATGGGCAGCCGGGGGGCTGCTTCGGCAGCTCCTTGTATGTCTGCGTTTGCCGCATGGTGCCATGTGTCGTGTGCACGGGGCGGCAGTGGGCAGGGTGATGGAGACGTGGGTGCTTGCTGATGGCAGGACACAAGCAAAGACAAGAGCGGTACCCGTTTTGGAGAGGTGAGGATCACCCCTGCTCCTCTCCCAGTGAATCCAGGGCTGGGTAGCAAGATTGTGCCAGGGACCGGTTGTGGAACTTGGTGCTGTGGTTTCCCTGTCCATGCTGTGGTAGCCAGAGCCACGTGGTGATGTTGGGCTTGGTGCTTGAGCGCCGGCAGTGGTCAGGACCATGTACGGAGCTGGCTCGCTGCGGGGAGCATTGGGTGCAGCAAGCTGGGCTGCAGGCCCTGCGTGACCCACGCACACTCGGGCATCCCCTAGCGTGCAGAAAGGCAGAGGCACGAAGCCGGCAGAGCCGCGGGCTCAGCTGAGCGCAGCTGCGCTGCGGAGGAGCGGGAGCACTTCCCGGGAGCGCTGAGATCAGCGGGCGCGGCCGGGATTCCTCCGCTCCCGCCGGAGCCGTCTGGCAGCTGATTTACGGAGATGTTATTGCCAGGAGCGTTGCGTTGTCTCAGCAACCGCGATGCAGCCCCCGCTGCAGCCCCTCGCCTGGGTGGGATGGCGCCGGCTCCGTGTTCCCTGCTCAATGTGGGGCAGCCCCAGGTCTGGAGGAACAGGGTCCTCGCTCCCCTCCAGCTTTGTGCTGGACGTGGGCTCCCCATTCCCAGCTGCCGGCGGAATGACCGGTTGTTTACTGGAGTGGAGGGTGTGGGAAGGGGTAAGAGCGCCCTAAGCGCGTTAGCAGATGCGGAGCAAGCAGGGAGCCAAGTCGGATGGAGGCTGCAATGCTCTGCGGCGCGTGCCCGTTAGCTCGGCCTCTCTGGCTTCCTCCTGTGACTCACCCAGCAATGAGTGGGGAGGAGAGGCTGTGTCCCGGGATGCCATGTGCCTACACCTGGCACGCTGCGTCCTTGCATGGCTGGCACCGTGAGGGATGCATGGCAGGTTGTGCCAGGCTGTGCTCCGCTGCATCGGCACGGCCCTCGTGTGACCGTGGACTGATCATGCCCTGGCTGTGCCCCAGCCAGCGGCACACGGGGCGGCTCCGTGGTCTGCCCATCGACTGCTGTGGCCAGGCTGAGGCTCGGTGGGCAGCAGCAGGTCAGGCAGGGGCAGACCCTGTGCGGTGGGGGCAGGCAGGGCGCAGTGGTGCAGGGCAGCGAGGTGCTGGTGGGACAGTGTCCATGTGCAGCCCGACCGGCGTCGGCGGGGGCCCCGCGTTGGCGGGGCCGGGAGTCCGCCCAGGTGAGGCCTCTGCCCGCGCCCGGAGAAGAAAGGGGCTTTTGTCCTCGGGGAGGCCGGGGCTGAGCGGGCAGCCCTGCGCGCGGGGGGCACGGCGGCCGGGGGCCGCTTGGCGGTAACCGAGCCCGACCCCTTGGCATTTGGTGCCTTCACCGCTTCCCACGGCGGGAACAAGCGGAGCGTTCTGCAGGCGGCGGCGGGAGAAGAAAGGCCGCCTTGTCCGCCCCGGCGGTGGGGCGCCGGCGGGGGCAGCCGCGCTCCCGCCCCGCATTCCTACCGCAGAGCCGGCTGGAGAGGGGCCGCACCCCTGGGGGACAGGCAGGGGGACAGCGGGCGTCCTTGGCACAGTGAGGAGCCAGGTGAGGGGCTCCGGTGGAGGGTGATGCTGGGGGGCTGGTGCCTGTCAGTGTTGGCATCCGGGAGCAGCAGGATGCCAGGATCGCTTCCTGGGGTGCCTGTGGAGCGAGGGGTGCTGGGTGGGGGGAGTTTGGGCAGCAGCAGTGGGGGTGACCCCCTGAGCATGGGGCTGGGGTCCCCCAAGATGCCCACCCAGCTCCACCAGCACGGCCGTGCTGGGAAGGGGTTAACGCCAGTGCAGGATCCCACCCTGGCCCCGCTCCCTTCCTATGCAGCCGCCTGGCCCCTCCTGGCTTTTCCTTCTTCCCGAACATTGTGGCTCTGCTTGGGTGCCAGCGAGAGTCAGGGGCTTGGCGGGGCTCTGGGGTCTCCGGATGCTGGGAAGCGTGGCCCCCCTGCGCCCGGGGTACATGGGCACCCTACCACGGAGGGGCTCTCTCAGCACCAGGACGAGGTGGCAGGTAAGGGAAAAGCAGGGTCCTGCCTCTGCAGCCAGTGGGCCACCGGGAGGTGTTCGTGGGGTACCGCATCTCCACATCCCCTTGCAGCCGAGCTGTGCCCACCCCGCGTGGGGCAGCCGCGGTCCCCACGGAGCTCTGGCCGCGGGTGGCGGCCCTGGTGCCGCACGGAGCCGCGCGGGCTCTGTCCCAGCCCGGATCCCGCGCTGGTGTTTTCCAGCGTTTCATTTTTTCCGCAGTGTGTCATAGCCGCCTGCTCGCCCCCGCAGCCCAGCGCGGCTCTGGCCAAGCCGGGGGGGTCCCTCACCTCCCGCGGGGTGCAGGGCTGGCGGTGCAGTGGGCGATGCTGCAGGGAGCCGAGCCCAGCGCTCCCCCCGGTGTCCCCGGCTGCCCCAGGACCGGGGTCCCCCGGGCAGCGGGAGCGCTCCCTGGTTCGGTGCGGCTGCCCCGGCCTTCCCGAGAAGGGTTAAGCTGTGCTCGGCCAGGCCCGGGCGGAAGGGAGGGACGCAGGGAGCAGCAGACGGTAAATTTAGTAACCCCGGAGCATCCTCTGGGCTGTGACTGTGGCGTGAGCACCGGGTGACGGAAATGCTTCCTCCCGGAGCTGCCTCCCGCCTGTGCCTCCTGTGGGCACGAGTGTCAGCGTGCAGGCAGGGACACGGTGCGCTCAGCTTGGCTTGTCCACCCCGAGGTGCTGCTGCCGCTGGGCTGTGCAGGAGCAAAGGGAGGTGTGTGCCTGGGACAGGCGCTCGGTATGTCGGGGCTTAGGCAGATGTTCCTGGGCACAGCTGGATGCTGTCCTCTTGCGTCCTCATCCATCAGTGGCAGTTGGGGTCTGGCTGCCCGTCGCTCTCGATGTTCAGGGTGTGCGTTTCCTACACCAGTTCCCCAAAACCGAGCCGGTATTCCAGCTTCTTCTGGTGCCATGCCCCGTCCTGACGCTTGGAGCACACAGGTTTCCTGGGGGATGGGGGCTCATGGCTTTGGGCAGCGGGAATGGCAGCTCAGGAGGGGAATCCTCATGGCGGGAAACGCTGGTCTGGGATGGGGTCTGTAAGGCTGCCACTCAGGCTGCCGCAGGGATGTGCAGCAGGAATACAGCAGAGCCGTGCCCAGCGCGGTCACCTGGATGTGCTCTTTCTTCTGGCAGCAGCCTGTGTCCAAGAGCACTTGGTGTCTCCGAGCGGGCACCATGGAGGCATCCAGCAGGACCCCCAGCAGCCCAACCCGCAGAGTCCAGACCATCATCCAGGTGAGCACACAGGAACACAGGACCAGTACCCCTTCTGTGCCCCAGCCAGCCCTACAACAGGCGGCTGGCGCTGTTCTCTGGCCTCTCCTCATCCCAATCCTATTATGGGATCGACAGCAAAGCCCATTGAGCTAAGTGGCTGGCATCTTGGATCCTCTTAGATGCAGCCCAAGCCCTGGAGATCTGCTCCCACAGCAGCTCACCTCTGCTCCCTGGAGTGGGCAGCATGGGTGGGATGGAACCTTCAGCTCCTGCATCCCACTGCTGGGCTGTCCTGCAGGCACACAGCTGTGCCAGGCATCACTCCCTGCACCTGGCTGGGTGGGCAGCGCAGGGGCATCAGGCTGCAGGCATGGAAGTGGTGAGCATCCCTCCCTCTCCTCCTGCAGAACAGCCCCCTGGACCTGATTGACACGGGCAAGGGACTGAAGGTGCAGACGGAGAAGCCACATCTAGTGAGCCTGGGCAGCGGCCGGCTCAGCACCGCCATCACGCTCCTGCCCCTGAAGGAAGGTGAGTGCTGGCTGCCAGCAGGTCCCCATGAGCATGCTGCCTGTGGTAGGGAAGCTGAGCTGTTCTCTGTGCCAGCAGGGAGGACCACCATTGGCACCACCACGACAGACATCGTCCTGCAGGGCCCTGGGCTGGCTCCCCAGCACTGCTACATCGAGAACGTGGAGGGGACGCTCACCCTGCACCCCTGTGGCAATGCTTGTGCCATTGATGGTGTGCCCCTGTGGCGGCCCACGCGCCTCACCCAAGGTAGGGACACTGTTCTGCTCTGCCCTGGAGCAGGGCCTGGTTCATGGTGGTCTGCTCTTAGGTATTGGGGTGTTTGTGAATCCATCCTGCACTCGCACATCCCAGCCAGGATGTTCCTGTCTCTTTGCCCTGGGGTGGGGATGTGCCGGATGCTGGCACCGCTGGCGGGCTGCTGAGATGAGGAGGGAGAAAGCGAGTGTGCCGGCCAGGGTTTGGTCCCCACCATTGCACCGCTTCCCAGCCAGCCCTGGAAGTGCTCCGCCAGGTTTGGGAAGGGGATGAATGGAGAAAACAGCCCGGGTTTCCCCGGGCGTCGCTGCCCGTGGGCTTGTGTGCCCGAGGGGTCTGGACCCTGCTGTGTCCCCCTCGCGGCTTCCGGTCACCGCGGGCAGAGCCCGGGGCCCCGCGCCCCGCTTCGCGGGAGGACCCCGCCCGGCGGCGGGGCACCGTGAGGCCCGGCCCCCTCCGTCCCCGCCCGCCCCCCGCCCCTCCCCGGGGGCGGTGCGCGGCGCTGCCCGGGCGGCGGCGGCGGCGGCTCGGTGAGTGCGGCGGGGCCACGCGTGCCCGCGGCGGGGGGGGTGTTGGGGGGGGCCCCACTTTGCTGCCCTCGGGCGGCCGCGGTGCAGCTCCTGCACCTTCCGCTGCTCCCCCCGGTAAAGGGGGGACCCCGCCGTGAGGGGCGGCCCCTCGGGGGACAATGGGAGCCACGAAGCCGCCTGTGAACAGGCGCGACGGCTCCGATGCGGCGGGTCCCGGCGGGGCTCAGTGTTCCCAGGTCGGGCGGTGAGAGTCGTGGTCTGCTGGGGTGCAGGCAGAGACCCCGGTTCTCCTGCGGGCAGCAGGCAGGGCGCAGGCAGGGTCAGTGTCTGTGCCTGGCCGCAGTGGGACAAGCTGCGAGGCCGGCACTCGGGGTGTGGGATGGGGGTACCCTGCTTGGCTGGGGTGATGCGCGGCTCTGCCGGTGCCGATGTGCAGGGAGGCTGCGGGTCGCTGATGCCCTGAGCTGGAGGAGCCCATTGCCAGGCCGGGCGCTGGCGTTGCCACCCAGCCGGCGGGATGCTCTCGGCAAGCCGGGGTGCTGCTGAGGAGCAGGACTCCTTCCCTCGCCGGCGCTCGGACAGGGCAGCCAGGCCCCCGCTGCGCCCATGGCGGTTAATCCGGACGGCATCTCGCTCACCGAGTGCTCCACAAACCACGTCCCCTCCGGCGAGGGATTTTCGGCTGTCGGTGCGGAGCGCGCCTCTCCCCACGGCTCTGGCGGGTGCTTCAAAGCGGGGCGTGTCTGCAGCAGCGCGGAGCCTCCCAGCCGCCCGACGCTCCCGGCCCGCGGCTCCCGGCCCCGTGCCCCTGCCCCGGCCGCCCTGCTCCCCAGCGGCTGCCGGCACCGTCCCCCGAGAGGCTGCGCCTCGGGCCGGGGACAGGAGCTGTCTTGTCTGGGGCTGGCAGCCGCGCAGGCCCTGGAGCATCGCCAGCGCCGCCGCAGCAGCGCGGCCCCGGCGGGGACCCCAGCTGTGCCAGTGCCCGCGACGCGCTGCCTGCAGCTGCCGGGGAGTGACCTGGATTTCAGCCTCCCCATAAGCCGCTGCTGACGGCAGGAGCCTGCTCCCCTCCCGGGGATGTGCCTTAGGGCTGGGCAGTGCCCGGCTCCTGCCTCGCCTCTCTCTGGCATCGCTGGGGCCAGCGGCTGAGCGGTGTCCCCTCTCTCCGCAGGGTGCACCATCTGCCTGGGCCAGGCCACCTTCCTCCGGTTCAACCACCCCGCTGAGGCCAAGTGGATGAAGAGCATGATCCCGGCGGGGGGCAGGAGCCCGGCGGCTCTCTACGGCCTGCCAGCAAGTAGGTGCCCAAGCAGGGTGGCAGGGTCGCTGGCCCGTGCCACAGCCTGCCCGGCGCGCAATGCTCTCCAGCCCTGTCCCCCGTGTTTGGGAGCAGGGCTCGTGCCTGGCCGCGGATGTGCTGGCCGTTGTCTTGGCACGGCAGTTGTGCTGTGTTTGTTAATGATTAATATCGCCTCAGAAGAGTGTGATGGCGAGGGCAGCGAGGCACACCTCTCACCTCCGGCCATCCTGGCCATGGCAGAGCCATCGCTCATCAGCCCACGCTGGGGATGGGTGTGTGGGGTCTCCCGGCTGCCTTGGAGCGGGTGTTTGCCTGCTGGGGTGGCCACGCGGAGGCCGTGAAGGCCGTTTCCCCAGCTGCAATCATCTCGCTGGCTGCTTATCTTGCTGTGTCTGCCTGTCTGCGGGGTTTGTGCCTGCGCCGCGCCTGGCTCCCGGGGATGTTCCCATCCCGGCAGTGATCCCTGCGCTGGTCGCTCTTCTCCCTGCCCCGACCAGCACGACCTGGCACGGAGAGAGGAGCTTGGCAGCGTCTCCGTGCCACGTGTGTGTCGGGAAGGCAGCACACCCCACGGGAGGAGGGACATGGGGAGGTGGTGTGGCCTCCGAGCATTATGTGGCTGCGGAGCATCCCGTGTGGGCCCCGCGCAGTCCCTCGGGCACTGGCAGGACCAGGCAGGATCACACAGGCCGTGCTGAGGCACATCTCTGGGCGCAGAGGCGTTGCTGGCCGGCGCAGGGGAGCCGCTGGGTGCCAGGGGTGACGCAGCCCGGGTGGCACGTTGTCCTGGCCAGCTCCGTGCCTGCCGCTATTAGCTCGTCCCCTGAGTGACAGGCACATCGGTGCTGTGCTGGGAGGACGGGGCAGCCTGGGCAGGGGCACTCAGGCTGGGGGTGCAGGGAGGCTGCAGATGGCACGGCGGTGGGTCTCGATATGCCGCAGGTCTGTGCTCGGTAGCTTTTGGCTGTCCGTCTCTGCCCTGTTTGTGGGGTGCCAGAGCCTGCCAGGGACGACCGGTGGGCGCCAGCAGCTGGCACAGGGCAGCTGCTCCCCAGGGAGTGGGGCTGGGAGCTGTGGCCATGCAGGGATGTCGGGAGCAGGAGCAGGCGGCTGGGCTGTGCTATCGGGTTTCTGTCTCCCTGGTGATGATGGGGCCAGTGGGATACCGGCCTCCTCCCTGGCCTGGCTCCCTAGCCAGAGTGGGAAACGGTGGCAGTGGGTCTGGGGGGAGAAGAGCTGCATCCTGGCACTGGCTCTGCAAGGCTGCGTCAAGGGGTGATGCTGTGTGGGATGCCAGCCCGAGCAGGGGCTGTGGGGGGTCTTGCCATGCTGACGCCTGCTCCCGTGTCTCCCCACAGAGCCCGAGGCCCTGGTGAATGGTGGCCACCAGCCTCCAGAGCACGGGTGTCCCAGCCACAGCTCCCTCGTCAGCTCCATCGAGAAGGACCTGCAGGACATCATGGACTCACTGGTGCTGGAGGAGCCGGCATCTCCCGCTGGCAAGAAGCCGCCTGCCCGTGGCCGCTCCCCCCTGACCCCTGTGGTGAATGGGGGTGGCCGCTGCCTCCTGTCCCCCCCACCCAGCCCCGGAGCTACGTCGGGGGGCTCCAGCTATGAGAACTTCTCGCCGCTCTCGTCCCCGGCCAGCAGCGGTGGCTACACCAGCCCCTCGCCCAGCAGCCAGGAGCAGGGTCCAGCCGTGCCACCCCTTGTGCCGCTCCGCTCCTCCAGCTACAACCATGCCGTGCAGCCGCCCCCCATGCCTGGCGGGGGGCCTGGCGACCCTTGGCCTGCCGAGCGACTCGGGGAGCACCGGGCAGGCAGCCCCCGGCTGACCCCCAGAGCAGCCCCGCGGCCACGGGCAGCCCTGCAGGAGCGACCCCCCAGCCCCTTCCGGGAGCCGCGGGACCCGCTGGCCCCCGGCCGGCAGCCCCCGAGCAGGGCAGCTCTGGAGACCCGGCTGCAGCCCCCCGAGAGCCCGCGGGCAGCCCGCAGGAACATGGAGAGCATGCGGGAGCTGCCCCCGCTGAGCCCATCCCTGTCGCGCCGTGCCGCCAGCCCCCGCGTGGTCCCCGACGCTCCGTCCCCGCAACCCCGGCTGGGCAGGGAGGTGCCCGGCAGCCCCCGCACCCGGCGCAAGGGCCCGGAGGAGCAGCGGGGCACCGGGAGCCCCTCGCCCCCGCCGCCGGCAGACACCACCCCACGCCGCCCCAGCTTTGGCTCCTGCCTGAGCCCTGCGTACGGGCTGGGCTCCACAGCCGTGCCCTCACCCCGGCAGAGCCCCCGCATGCCCAGGAAGCCCCTGGGGGACGCCCGGCTGCTAGCGGGGCCGCGGGAGCGCAAGAACAGCATCACCGAGATCAGCGACAATGAGGACGAGCTGCTGGAGTACCACCGGCGGCAGCGGCAGGAGCGGGTGCGGGAGCAGGAGATGGAGCGCCTGGTGAGCCCTGCGGCCGGGGGGAGCGTGGGACCATGTCTGAGCGTGGGATGCCCTCTTTGCAGATGCCTTTTGGCTTTTGCTGCTTTAAAACCTGGCCCTTGCTCTCAGGGATTTGCCGCAGCTGCCGGCTTATCCGGGGGGATTAAGACCAGGAGCAGCCATCAGTGCATGGCAGCACAAAGCCCGCAGCTTGCAGCACCCCAGGGACAGCCATGGGTCGCATGGCTCCGTGGGGCTGCATCTGAAATTGTGGCACTGCTGCCTTTGCAAAACCATTCACGTCTCCTCCCACCCCGCCAGCGCCGCGTCTGCCAGTGACGGTGCCGTGGCTTTGTGGGCATCACGTCTATATTTAGGGTAGATGGAGTTTTTATAGCGCCAGCAGCTGCCTGGGTGGGGTTTGCCCTGTGCATCTGCCGGTGCCGGGGCCGTGCTGGAGCCCTGTTGGCTCAGCCCCGACTCACGCCGGCGCGGGCGGCCTGACTCACTGCCTGGAAATAGCGGAGGTGCTCGGCAGCCACCACTGCTGCCTGTGTTTAGTCTGTCCCCAGCTCCCGGTGCATCG
Organism: Amazona ochrocephala; assembly: GCA_039720435.1. NCBI lineage: Eukaryota > Metazoa > Chordata > Aves > Psittaciformes > Psittacidae > Amazona > Amazona ochrocephala. The sequence goes on from CM077895.1 coordinate 8,091,759, forward strand.
TGCGCCTGGCGGTGGGCTGTGTTGCGCTTTGCGATGTCCCCAGCCCATCCCAGGAGCAAGCCCGCATCCCAGCGACTGCTGTCGGCACAGGGTCCTGTGGGCTGTGGCAGTGCCGGGATGCGCACCTCACTGACCGTTCCTCCCTGCAGGAGCGGCAGCGCCTGGAGACCATCCTGAACCTGTGTGCCGAGTACACCAAGACAGACAGCACTGAGCCGGGTGACGTGCACCGGCTCCTGGCCGGTGACGCGGATGCTGGCCGGCGGGTGCCCAGGGTTGCCGTGGCTCTGGGCCGTGCTGCCGAGGAGCTGCGGCAGAGGGAGAGCCTGGAGAGGTCGGATGAGGAGAACCTGAAGGAGGAGTGCAGCAGCACCGAGAGCACCCACCACGAGGTGAGGGGATGGTTGTGCCGAGCTGTGCCGCGCCGCGCTGTGCTGCACCGTGCCAACCTGCTCTCTCTGCAGCACGAGGAGCTGGCGGGCCCCCGGGCCAAGGAGGCGCAGCGGCTGGAGGAGGAGCGCGCCAGTGTGCTCAGCCGCCTGGACCAGCTGAAGAGCCGCGTCAAGGAGCTGGAGCAGCAACTGCAGGAGACGTCGCGAGAGGTGAGGGGATGGGGAGTCCCGTTGCATCCCCCACTGCTCGCTGGCCAGCCCCCAGTCCCATGGGCAGAGCTAGACCTGGCCGGGGCAGCCATCCTGACGTGGCTGTGCCCATCCAGGCAGAGATGGAGAGGGCGCTGCTGCAGGGCGAGCGTGAGGCGGAGGCAGCGCGGCTGCGGCAGGAGCAGGAGGCAGTGCAGCAGCTGCAGGAGAAGCTGTCCAGCCTGGATGCCAGCATCCGGAAGGAGCGGGACAAGGTGAGCCCTGTGGCAGGCTGTGTCGTGCCCTCCTCAGTGCTTGCAGTGGTGCTGTGGTGCTCCGTGCTGCACTGCTCCCATCTGGACCTGTTCTACTGTCCCTGGGCTTTGCAGGGGCATTGAGGAGCATACACTCTGGGTTCACAACCTGGGGGGGATCTGTTGCTCTCTGCCTGGGACAGGTCCAGCAGTGCTGCCAGAGGAGGGCAGGGCTGGCACTTGAGTTGCATTTCGGCCACCGTCTGTCACACCAGAGGGGTCTCGCGGGGAGGTTTTGTGGTGCGGGGCTTTCCTGGACACCCACTGCCTGCAGTGGGCATCACTGATGTGGAGCGGGGTCCTCAGTGCTCCCCGTTCCCTTCCCTTGCTGGTGGGCTCTGTCTTGTGGCCAGCTCCTCCAGTGTGCTGCCCATTGGGGCATCTTCATGCGTGATGGTGGCCGCTGCTGTAGTGTTCAGCTCACTGGGCAGGAAATCACGGTGGGTGTTTCCCTCGGCTCAGTGGCTGGGGAGGGGTCCTGGCCCCCTTCCCCTGGAGTGGTTTTGGCATCTTTGGTGCAGTTGGCTGCTGTGGTCTCCAGGTCTGCCTGAAGGCGCTGCTGCTGCTTGACCTGGTCACTGCTTGCAGCCATCCCGCAGCCTCGCGGGCAGCGCGGCACAGCCCGGGGTGAGCTGTTCTGTTTGCCTGGGTCCTGCTGGCAGCTGTATGCTGCCGCGGTGCGGTGCTGATGTCCCATGGGGTTTGGCTGGCCCCGTGTCTGTAGGTGCTCTTTGGTTGGCCATGGCTGGGCAGAGCTGCCCTCGGTGCCTGCCTGCAGTGTCCATGCGGTGTTTGGGGTTTTTGTCCTGTTTTGGTCTTCCAGCCCTTTGCAGGCATCTTCTCTAGGCAGGGGTAGCCTCGTGCAGAGCTAGGAGAGGAGCACAGGCAAACCCAGCTCCGACCTGCTGGCCGATCCACTGCTCTCCTAACCAGCCTGCACAGCCTGCACTAACTGTTCTCAAGTCTGCATCACCTCTGACACCTCTGAGTGTCCGAGAGCTCCCAGGCACCCTACAGCCCCTGTCTCGCCCTCCTGTTTCCCTGTTCATGGATCCCCCATGTGTCTGTGTTGCTGCAGTGTGTGTTTCCCAGTGCCTGGCTGCCATATGGTGCTGCCAGACCTGCAGGAGATGATCCCCTACGCCAGCCCCATGTTGCTGTCTTCCATCGTACTGCTCCTGTGGCTATGGGAGCGAGGGCTGGGGATGTTTCTCCCTCCTCCCAGGTCCAGGAGCAGCGTCTGCCACTAACTCTGCATAGCCTGAGCATCTCTGATAGCAGGGTTGGACCTCAGTCTCCTGTTTTCACTGCCATCCTGCAGGCAGCCCTCTCCTTCTGACAGATGGGGGTGGTCTATGGTCCCTCAGCCTCAGCAGATGTGGATGGGACCTGCTGTGTTTAATTGGCAACGTCTCGGATGGTGAGCACCAGTAGCAAAGCTTGGTTAGTGGTGATTCAGAGTGATCCACTGTGGTGCAGCCGCCTGCAGGATAGGGATGACTTTATCCATGCTGTCAGCACTGAGCTTTTCGTGGCCCACAAGTGGGCTTTTGGCATGTGAACACACGGCTGAGAGTTGGCCATAACTCCTCTAACACTGCCCAGCCCGGCTCCCCATGGCTGCTCCTCTCTCGATGCCTCTGTAGATGCCATGATGCTCCTCCCTGGGAGCCTCCTCTTCATCCGGGCCCCTCTAACTCTGCAGCTTCTGCATGGCGCCAACTTGAGAAGTGTTTTCTCTCTTCCTTTTTCTTTGTTTTCTTTTCTACTTTTTGTTTTGTCTTGTTCTCCCCCAATTCAGGAAAGGGCAAAGGTTGATGCTGAAAGGAAGGAGCTAGAGCAACTCCGGGTGCTTTACCATGAGTCGAAGAGCCACCTTAATAAGTGCCCTGAGTCAATGCGGGAGCAGTTACGGGAGCAGATGAGAAGGGTCAGTGTCTCCCCCACCCTCCCGGACCATGGCCCACCTCCCTCCGCTCCAGCTTAGGCCAGCTCTTCCCTACCAGCCGGGGCCACACAGGGAGTATCACACCCGGGCTGGAGGTGGCTGGCACCAGGCTCCGCCGTCTTGGTAAGCTTCCGCTCGCCCGGGCCCGGGGCGCGGTGCTGGCTTGGCAGAGCATCGCCAGGGAGCTGCCATGCTCCTCTGGACCGGTCCTGCCCCGAACGGAGGGCAGGCTGGGGAGCCGCGGGGACCGCCGGGTCCTCGTCGCGCTGCTTCCAGCTATTTCCTGAGAGCGTTTATTTACACGGTGCCGTCAGTTTACATTACCGCTGGTCTGCAGCATTTTTTCCCATTATCTGGTATTTTCCAGTAGTGTCTGACCTTTCCCAGCCCTTGCTGTGCAGATGAAGCCTCTTTGCTGCAGCCTGCTCGGGGCAGGCACCCCCATGCTGGACGTGGGTCCCAGTGTGCGGCAGGCAGGGACAGTGATGGGTTAGTCCCAGTGTGTGGGAGCCGTTGGCAGCCACCGCGCCAGTGGTGCCATGCCATGCCATGCCATGAGAGCAGGGGCTGCCCTGCTCCCGGAGCAGGATGGAGCGCATCCCCATGGCGAGTGTGCTGTGATTTCTGCATGCTGAGCTGGGTGCTGCTGTGTGCTGTTGGTGCTCAAAGGCTGGGAGGATGCTGTTTGTCCAGCATGGTGCTCATCCGTGAAGGCTCTGCTGCCCATCGGCTTGATGATGTAGGGCCGCATGTTGATGGTTACGCCAGAGTACGGTGTTTTGCCGCTTGGCAGGGCATGGTGCTGGCCCGGATGTGGTTCAGTGAGGCATCTAGTCTCCAGTCACGGCGAGCTCGTTGTCATCTGGGGGTGACAGCTCTGTGCTGGTCTGTGCCCAGCACCTCCATCGCCTTCTGCAGCTGGGTAGAGGTAGCTGGTGTCTCTCCCACATTGCTGGTGCCAAGCAGAAGGGAAAGCTGCCTGCCCGCCCGCACAGGGCACCGGGGACAAGTTTTGCCATGGGTTCCTGTTCCTGACCAGCACCGGCAGGTCTTGGGGGCACGTCAGGAGGTTTTGCTGTGGGATGCCTGTCCAGAGGGAGTGACCCACTGTGCCCTTGTGTGTCTGCAGGAGGCGGAGGTGCTGGAGACGGAGGCCAAGCTGTTTGAGGACCTGGAGTTCCAGCAGCTGGAGCGGGAGAGCCGCCTCGAGGAGGAGCGGGAGGCGCGGGGGCAGCAGCTCCTGCAGAGCCGGGCCGAGTGCCACCGCAGCATCGCCCGCAGGAAGGTAGGGAAGGAGAGGGCAGCGGGTCCAGGCTGTGCCCGCAGCTCACAGGCAGCCAGCTCATTCCCCCTCCTGCTCCCAGGAGCGGGTGGCTGCCCTGGATGCCCAGGCTGCCCAGATCCGGCTGCAGAGTGCCCAGGAGGCCGAGCACCTGGCCAGGGAGAGGAACGGTGTCCTGCAGCTCCTGCAGAAGGTAACGTAGCCATTGGCAGGTCAATGTGTGCTCCCCGGCCCTAGGGGTGCCTGAGGCGGGGGGTTGGGGTGCTGGCAGTCGGGGTGAGCTTGAGGGGCCAGCCATGGGGTGCTGGGCCAGTGGCCATCAGCTGCGTCTGCTCTCACTGTCACCCCGTGCTCAGGAGAAGGAGAAGCTCGTGTCTCTGGAGAGGCGATACCAGCTCGTCACAGGCGGCAGGAGCTTCCCCAAAATGTCTTCAGCTCTCAGAGAGGTAAGTGGAGAGAGGGGAGGTATGGTCCCTAGGGCTGCACTACTGCCACCCCAAGCACTGTCGCTCGTGCTGGCACAGGGGTCTCCTTCCATTTCGTGTCCAAAGACTTGTAGGTGGGAGTGGGTCACCCCATTGCCCTGCTCGTGGTTCTGAATGGGGAGCCGGAGCCGCTTGATCTGCTGCTGCAGAGAAGGGCAGGACGGCAGAGTCCCCTGGCGCCTGCCTGCAGCAGGGCTTCTGCTGCTGCCTGTGCCCGCTTTGCCTATGTGATCTTTGCCCTCCAACAGGAGACCCTCCATATCTCAGAACCTTATGAGCTGTTGGAGGCAACTAAGCCCCTGAGCCCCCTGCCAGCTGCAGCTGCCTCCTTAGCTTCTCCTGCCGCCCGCTCCTACCCCAGGGCACACGAGGTAACAGACTAACTGCACGTGCTGGCCCGCTTGCCCCCTCCGTGTCCGAGCCGCCACCAGACCCCTAGGGTGCACTAACATGGCTGTGGGGCAGCAGGGCATCCCCGCGGCACAGCAGCGGCTGAGGTGGCACAGCTGCGCCATTTCTCATTCCACTCTGCAGCCCCTGTGCTCAGTAACACTCTCCTGAGGTGCTCTCCTGAGCCTGATGCTTGGTTTTTAACCCCGGCGCAGCCCCATGTGGCACAGGCGCCCCTGCACTTCCCCCCACCCGCTGCTGGCCCGCTAGCTGGGCTGTTCCTAGGAGCATCCGTTAGGTTCCTGCTAGCCAGAAAAGAAGAGCAAATCCCCAGCTTTAGCATGTTTGGTTCAAAAAGGGAGGTGGGTTTTAAAGTGGCTTAGAACAGGTTGAGTTCTGTGGTGGGGGCCTCATCTGGTGCTAATGCACTGGGGAGAGCTTGCGGCTGGGGACCTCAAGATGTGGGTGGTGGGGAACGGCTGAAGGTGCATCGTCAGGGCAGGCTCCATCCCCAGCCTTCACCCAGCAAAGCTGCGCCTAAGGCAGGAGCGAGGAAGCTGGCACAGCCAGCCCAGCTCGGGCAGCCGCAGGCAGGGCGGGCAGCGGGGAAGGGAAGGGAAGAGAAAGGTAGAGAAGGGAAGAGAAAGCGAGGGCTGGGCAGGTGGTGGCGGGGCATGTGCGTGCGGGGAGGTTTGCTCCTGCTTTGCAGTCGGTGCCGCGATGCCAGCGCATGGGTCTAACTCTCCTCCTTCTCCTCCGCTGTGGATTTCTAGGAGTACATGAGGCTGTCTGACGTTTTCAGGTTCTGCAGCAATGCGCACGGCCCCAGCCCGGACACTAAAGCTTCTGCTGCTGCCTCTGCTGCCGCTCAGCGCTCTTTCTTGCTTGCTGTACCTCCCGCAGCTGATGAGGTACCCGCTCCAGAGCATGCTCGGGTTCACTCACTTGGGTTGCCCTCTGCATCCCAGGCAGCAGCAAGGATGCTGCCGAGCACATGGCCTCCCCATGTGCCCTGGTGCTCAGAGCCCACCCCTCTCTTGGGCTGTGGGGGCCTGTCTGGCTGCAGCTGCGCTGGGAGCACAGGCTGGAGTCACCCCATCTCCTTGCTGGGAGCGCTACTCAGCAGCTTTGGATGGGCTGTGCCCTCTGGGGTGGCAGCAGCAGGGTCAGGGAGCAGAGTGGGTGCCCAGCGGGGTGGGAGGGTGGCTCTTTGTTTTCTGGCCCCTGTCCTGGCCGCCAGTCCCAGGAGAGGAGGGTGCAGAGCAGGCAGGGACAGAGCCGGTGCCCAGCAGCAGCTCCCTGCCTCCCAGGGACGTGGCACCTTCTTTTGAGGGCTGGAGCCACCTGCTTACTCCCCCGTGCCTGATTGCCCTTGCTCAGAGCCTCTTTTCCCAGTTTAATCTGCTTCTCTCTGCCCAGTATGTGACCGTTGAGCAGCTCTCGGGCATCCTGGGCCACCTCCACCCCGTTGCCGCTTCCCCGCTGGCCTGCGCCCCTCCATCTCCTTCATCTCCTTCAGGCTGCATTACTCCTCCTCCTCTTCCATCTCTGTCTTCTCCTTCTGTCTCTGCAGAGGTTTGTGCCCTTTTTCCTTCCCTCTGCCCCTGTGCCCTCCCTGGGAGGTGATGGGGATGCAGGGACTGGGGTGAGCTGCGGATGAGGCTGAGTGACAGCGGCGCCTGTCTCCAGCTGCCTGCCCAGTGCCTTGTGCCTGTCTGAACCCGCGGTGCAGGGTAGGGGGTCTCGGTGCCCTCCTGGCACTTCCGTTGGCTCTTGCGGGCCCTACAAGCAGCCAAGGGGCTCCTGGAGCTGTGGGACTCAGCCAGGGAGGGTGCAGGGTCCATGGGGTGTGCAGATCCCATTCTGGGGGTGGTGCAGGTGCAAGCAGGGATGCTCTGACTTCTCTGTCTCTGTCTGTCCCTCTCACTGCATTTCACCCTGTGTCCTTTCTTATGCGGCGTTTCTCTCCAGATGGAGCGGCAGCTGCCGGGGAGCTCCTTGTGGCTCCCGGCTCTTGATTTAGAGAAGTGGTACCAGGAGGTCATGACTGGCTTTGAGACTTCCTTCTCCTCTGTCTCTCCTCCTTCTTCCCCTCCTCCGCTTCCAGCTAAAGCTCACCTCTCTCACAAGCCTCTCCAGGTAATCCCAGCTCCCTGTTGCTGGGGCTCAGGCTTTGGGGCTGCTGGCCGTAGCAGGAGCAGGACAGCATGGGGACATTCCTGCCGGTTCCACATCCCGGGCACTGCAAGGCAGAGGCAGAACAGACCTGCAGTGGGCAGTACGCCTGGGGCAGGCAGCCGCTGCCTCCTCTTGCCTGTACCCATGCCACGGTGGCACCCACACAGGGGCAGGACCTGGGGAGGGAACGCTGAGCCCCAGTGACAGCTGAGCCGTCTGTCCAGGGGGGTTTTGCAGCCCCCCATGACTGTCACCTTTGTCTCTCCGTGCCCAGGTCTATCGTGCCAAGACGGAAGGTGATGCTGGTGTCCTCGCACCTCGGATGAAGAGTGGGACCCCCTCATCCTCGCAGCTCAACCTCTCCGTGCTGGGGCGCAGCCCCTCACCCAAGGTACTGCTACCGGGGGGAGCCGGCATCGCGTGGCCCTGGGCACAGGGGCTCCCATGCACCCGGTGCCAGCCCCTGTCCATCCCCACAGCCCGGCGCCTGCCGTCCTGTCCAGGGCCCCCTGACCCCGGCGGGCAGCCTGCCCCACAACCTGGCGGCCACGCTGCAGGACATCGAGACCAAGCGGCAGCTGGCCCTGCAGCAGAAGGGTGAGCGCCGGCTCCGCGCCCTGGCTCCGTGGGGTGGTGGGGCTTTGGGACGCTCTTCCCTGCTGCCGCCCGGGCGATGGAGAGGGCAGCCCGGCTGCAGTGGCGGCGGCGCTCCGGCGGGACGCGGTGCCTCTCTCACGGTCTCTTGCTTTCCCCCCCGTCTCCCTCCCGACCCCTCCACCTGACGGTGTGTCTCCAGCCGAGCCGCTCCCAGCAGAGCCCTTGCAGCCGGGCGAGCTACCAGGTAGAGACGTGGGGTGGCTTGGCCTGCCTCGGGCAGCCCCAAGGCAGCAGCATGGCTGTTTGCTGGCACTGGCTGCCATGTACAGGAGGGGCATGACCAGCCCAGGACCCCAGGTGCCTCCAGGCATCCACTAGGAACAGCCTTGTGCATCCTGAACTTGCTAATGCTTTGCCCTGCCTGCTCCTGCCAGCCTGGTGCATGTGCCCCCCTTGGCTGCCCGGACCCCTTCCTCCTCCCCAGAGAGCTGTTGCTTGCAGAGAGGAGCAGAGGCTCTCGCCGCAGCACCTGCCACTGCTCCCAGCTCCAGCAGTGCCTGCTGTGTCTTCTCCTGCCAGTGCCATCCCCTCACCTGCAGCGGCGCGGCTCCGAGTGCGGAGCGCTCAGTTGTGGTCGTCTTCCCATGGCCCAGGTCAGCAGGTGATTGAGGAGCAGAAGCGGCGGCTGGCGGAGCTGAAGCAGAAAGCGGCTGCCGAGGCTCAGTCCCAGTGGGAGGCCCTGCACGGGCAGCCCCCCTTCCCCACCGCCTTCCCACGCCTCGTGCATCACTCCATCCTCCACCACCACCGTCCCCATGGGGGCGGGCCCCGCGCTGAGGAGCTGGACCATGCATATGACACCCTCAGCCTGGAGAGCTCGGACAGCATGGAGACCAGTATCTCCACGGGCAACAACTCTGCCTGCTCGCCCGACAACATCTCCAGGTAACCCCAGGGCCAGCTCCTGCGGCCGGAGGGAACAGCCTGCTCTGCTGGCCACACCACGGCTCGAGCTCCTTCCCGCTGGGATGGCAGCTGCGGCTCTCTTGCAGTGCCAGCTGCATGGAGGCGGGGAAGATCGAGGAGATGGAGAAGATGCTGAAGGAGGCACACGCGGAGAAGTCTCGGCTGATGGAGTCCCGGGTGAGCAGGGGCACCAGCGCCGCAGCCTGCCGGGGTGCAGGTACCCAGCGCTCCGGGCTGAGTGGCTGCGTGTGCCGGCAGGAGCGGGAGATGGAGCTGCGGCGGCAGGCGCTGGAGGACGAGCGCCGGCGTCGGGAGCAGCTGGAGCGGCGGCTGCAGGACGAGACCGCGCGGAGGCAGAAGCTGGTGGAGAAGGAGGTCAAGCTGCGGGAGAAGCACTTCTCACAGGTGCGGGGCAGGTGCCATCTCCAGTGCGGCATCTCCTCTCCCAGCCCCGCTCCCCACCCGTGTAGGGGGGGGATAGGCTCCTGTCCCACTGGCAAGCTTTGCAGGGCTCTGCTTTTCCAGGCTCGTCCCCTGACGCGGTACCTCCCCATCCGCAAAGAGGATTTTGACCTGCGGCTGCACATCGAGTCCTCGGGCCACAGCGTGGACACCTGCTACCATGTCATCCTCACAGAGAAGATGTGCAAGGGCTACCTGGTCAAGATGGGCGGCAAGATCAAGTCTTGGAAGAAACGCTGGTTTGTCTTCGACCGCATGAAGCGCACCCTCTCCTATTATGTGGGTGAGTCCCTGTGCCGCCCCGTGCCCCTCCCCAAGTCCCTCCCTGTGTCATCGCCTGCAGCACCGTGATCAACACCGGTTCTTTCTCTTGAGCAGATAAACACGAGACGAAGCTGAAGGGCGTCATCTACTTCCAAGCCATCGAAGAGGTTTACTACGACCACCTCCGCAGTGCTGCAAAGGTGAGAGCTGGGCAGTACCGCTGCCCCAATGCCCATGGGGACCTCCTGGCATCAACCCCATCGTGCAGACAGGAGGCGCTGCAGCAGCTCATGCTGGGGATGCACCTGAGGTGATAGAATTATAGAATCCTGGACTGGTTTGGGTTGGAAAGGACCTTAAAGCCCCTCCAGTTCCAACCCCTGCCACGGGCAGGGACACCTTCCACTGGAGCAGCTTGCTCCAAGCCCCTGTGTCCAACCTGGCCTTGAACGCTGCCAGGGATGGGGCAGCCACAGCTTCTCTGGGCACCCTGTGCCAGCACCTCAGCACCCTCACAGGGAAGAATTTCTTCCTAATATCCAATCTAAATCTATCCGTGATCCATGGCTCCCAATGGCACCTCCTCCCCAGGGTGCCGATGGCAGGAGCCCAGTGCTGGGGCTTATGGGGGGAGAAAGGGGAGCACAGTGTTGCTCAGAGGGGGCAGAGCACTGACACCATTACCATCCTCTTCCTCTGCTGCAGAGCCCCAACCCTGCGCTCACCTTCTGTGTCAAGACACACGACCGCCTCTACTATATGGTGGCCCCCTCGGCCGAGGCCATGCGCATCTGGATGGACGTCATCGTCACTGGGGCGGAGGGGTACACCCAGTTCATGAACTGAGGGTGGCGGGTGCTGCGCACCCCAGATCCACCAGCCTGATGGACTCCTGAGCTCCCCAAGCAGTGGGGATGTCATGGGGGGCCCGTGCCATGGCCACGCACCCACGTCGGGTGGCACCAGCATCATCTACTCAGCCGAGGGGACAATTGTTTTCTTTTTTAAAGTTGACTTTTTAAAAGCAAGTTTATTGGAAACGTATGAAAGTGCTGAAACATAAAGAGCTGCCAAAGAGCTGCCTGTGCGGGGGCTTTGTGCCGCGGGGAGGTGCCGGGTTTGGGATGACACCCAGCCGGACGGACCAGACCTGGACCCCTCCTGGTAACTCTCTTGTGATCCTGCGTTGTGCCGAGGTTGCGCACTGCGTGCGGGCTGGGCATTCCGGGCCGCCATAAGGCGTTGGGTGAAGCTGTGCCGTGCTCTTCGGGCCTGGCGGCTCTGCCTCGGGATGCAGGGACACGGGGCGGCGGCGCTGGATCGGGCCCGGGGCGGTGCTGCGGACCGGGCGGCAGTGGGACGGGGCCGGCGGGCAGGCGCTAGGACCTGGGAATGGGCCTCTCAGCCGTCAGGGGGCGTTACCGGCAGGCTGTTGGGCGCGCACGGGTGGGCCTGACGTCAGCACGCATGCCCCTCAGCGCGCCTTCACGTTGCCCCGCCCCTCGGCTCTCCTGCCAATAGGGGAGAAGTTGCTTGCGCTCCCGCTTCCGGCTTCTCCTGACGTGGCCCAATCGGGTGCGCGCGGGACCCCGGCGCCGGCGGCCGCGCCAATGAGGTCGCGCCGCGTCCGGGCCGGGGGTTGCGCGAGGCACCGGGGCCGCGGGCCGGGCCGGGCCGAGCCGAGCAGAACTGAGTTGAGCTGAGCCGAGCGAAGCCGAGCCGGGCTGAGCCGAGCGAAGCCGAGCCGGGCCGAGCCGAGCAGAGCCGGGCCGAGCGGAGCTGGGCCAAGCCGAGCAGAGCCGGGCCGAGCCGAGCGAGCCGAACCGGCCGAAGCCGGGCCGAGCCGAGCCGAGCCGAGCGGCGGCACCATGGCGGCGGCGGCGCGGGCCTTCGGCTGGGCGCTGCTATGGCTGCTCCTCTCCTGCCGCCTGCCCGGCGCAGGTGCGTGCGGGGCTGAAGCGGGATGGGGGGGGCGGCCGGCGCGGCCCCTCGGAGCCCGGGAGCCGGTGGAACCGGGGGGCCGCGCTCCGGCAGCGGGCTCACAGCGCGGTGGGTTTGTCGGCAGAGGCCGTGGCCGTGATGTCGGTGGACGTGGGCAGCGAGTCGATGAAGATCGCCATCGTGAAGCCCGGGGTGCCCATGGAGATCGTCCTGAACAAGTGAGCGGCTGCGTCTCCATCGTGTCAGGAGTGCAGCCGAGCTGCTGCGAGGGCTGGAGCAGCGCTGCTCCGGAGCCAGGCTGAGAGCTGGGCTGGGTCAGCCTGGAGAAGAGAAGGCTCCTGAAGGGGAGACCTTAGAGCAGCTCCAGTGCCTAAAGGGACTCCAGGAACGCTGGAGAGGGGCTTTGGACAAGGGCCTGTAGGGACAGGACAAGGGGAATGGCTTTAACCTGCCAGAGGGGAGACTGAGATGAGCTCTGAGGCAGAAGCTCTTCCCTGTGAGGGTGCTGAGGTGCTCACTTTGGTGTGCATGAATCGGAGTGGAAGGAGCCACCTCTTACTGAGTTCTCGTGTGTTATGGGAAGAATAACGGTGTGCCCACCACTGCTTCCACTGTTGTCTGTGTTTTGGTAAAGCACGTGGTTTGCCCATGTCATGAGGGACACCAGGAGGTGTGGAAGCTCTTGCAGCCCTTCGGGTAAATTGGTGCTGCCTTCCTCGTAGGCGGTATTCGAGCATGTTCTGAAATGAAAATAGTGCGCTTCCTCGCTAGGAACTCTGTATGGAATGTTCACCTGTTTCAACTGGTTTGTTCCTCTTTCTCCACACAGGGAATCACGAAGGAAAACGCCCGTGGCTGTTGCTTTGAAGGAGAACGAACGTCTCTTTGGTGACAGCGCACTGGGAATGGTGAGTTCTTGTTGCTCGTTGTGCCAACTGCAGTTCCCATGCGCACAATATGTGTTCCCACTGCTGGGCCCTTTGTGATAAGTGTCTGAGCTAGGAAGTTTTATTCTTCCCACCTCCTTGGTGTGTTACTGGCGTGTTGTGTACTGGTCATGTGCTCCCAGCTCCCGTAGCAAGGGTTGTTTACCACATAGCTTGGGGGAGGTTTGACAGCAGCAAAGCCACAGCAGTGCAGTGAGTGATGTGCTTTCTCTTTCCACAGTCCATAAGGACCCCTAGGGTGGCATTCAGATACTTCCAGGATCTGCTGGGTAAGCGTATGGATAACCCCCATGTGGCGCTGTACCAGTCCCGCTTCCCAGAGCACGAACTGGTGAAGGATGAGAAAAGGCAGACTGTTATCTTCAAGTTGTCCCAGTAAGAGGCTGCTTCAGGGTTCCTTGTGGGCTTGGGCTGCCAGGCTGCTGCAGCTGGCTCTGTTGTTGCTGTAATTCTCTTTCTTGTTTGTTTCTCGTAGGACGATGCAGTATTCTCCAGAGGAGATGCTGGGGATGGTCCTGAACTATTCACGGGGTCTAGCTGAGGAATTTGCAGGTCGGAAGGCTTTAGCCATTTCTCACAGTATCCGTGTGTGTTTGTTGTATCATATAGGAGTTGAGTAGGGACTGAAGGTGTTTGAAAACCCATGGGTTTTATAAACGGGATGTTGGATCTCTTCAGCTATGGACCTTAGCAGCTATGGAGTCATGATTTGTTTATAATGCGCAAGTTTGGGGTCATAGTCCTATTCTTTGGCGTGGGCACCCCAGATGCCACCCAGCTTTGCGTTGAAGAGTATCATAACATGCAAGAGAGGTCAGCAGAAACGCAGCTCTGTGAGGACACAGAGTCTGCTTGGACACAGAGTTTTGTCGCTAATGATCCTGGTTGCTGCTGATGGATTGATTCTGTACAAGTCTTTAATTTGGACTATCTGGCTTTGCCACCAGCACCCCATTATGAGTCTTTGCCACGTTGCTACGCTGGTGGAAAAACATGTTCCCTGTGACTCTTTCAGAGCAGCCCATCAAGGACGCAGTGATCACGGTTCCTGCCTATTTCAACCAGGCAGAGAGGAGAGCGGTTCTGCACGCCGCTCGCATGGCTGACCTGAAGGTGCTGCAGCTGATCAACGACAACACAGCCGTAGCGCTGAACTATGGAGTGTTTAGGAGGAAAGACATCAATGCCACCGCCCAGGTAGGTACAGTTGGGAGATACAGGGAGTCCTGAGCAAGTACCTGCATGTGGGGGAGGAAATGCAGCAGATAAAAGCAAAAGCACTTGAGCTAAAGCGGGTTCCAGCCAGTCTCCTGTTTTCACGTGCTCATCGACGAGGCAAAGAAGAAAGTTGTAAAGAGCAAAGCTTTGGGTTTTGATCTGTGAAATGGATGATTAAAGCTTTCTTGTCTGCTTGTGTCAAGTCTGATCTTGAACATGTCCTGCGTTTGATCAAAGTACGAATCCTGTCGTAAGGGTATAAAGCCAGTCCAGGGAGTGGATAGTCTTGGCCTGTATCAAGCTTGGAAGGCTGTGGGTTCTTTCCTTATTCATGGGGGATATCCAGGTGTTTCTGCTTCACCGTCCCAGCTTCTCTTTTCAGAATATCATGTTTTACGACATGGGAGCAGGAAGCACCGTGTGTACTATTGTTACGTATCAGACAGTGAAAACTAAGGACTCGGGAACCCAGCCTCAATTGCAGATCCAGGGCATTGGGTAAGAATTCAACACGAGTTGCACAAACCCCACAGGTCTCAGGAAAGAAAGCACTTTTTTCATGCTCTCTTCTAAATGTAGGATTTGGCAGTGAGGCTTCAGCACAGTAATTTGGGTGGCAGAGTGGGAAATATCTGGAGCAAGAAAGCTCTGGTTGGTTATGACTCTGGTATCACTGTCTTGCGTGGAAGATGACTGAGAACTTCCAAGAGCCCAGGAGGGAACCAGTGTGCTTAGTTTGCTTCAGGCTTGCTTTTTGACAACCTCAAGCCATTGATGCTTAATTCCATGTCATAGAATCTTGTAGAAGTAGAGTGTGTCAGTTTGGAGAAGTGGAACGTCCTTCTAGAGGAGAATGGAACTGCAGTGCACTCACACGATGCCAAACATGGAGTGGGGTGCTGCGAATAGCCAGCCCAGCAATTTTAACTCCAAGGCACTTATACTGCTCCAACTAAGAAAATACCTGGGACCTGAGGCAGTTATCCATTGGCTTCTCAGCTGTTTGACGTGCTTCGCAATAAGGCCTTTACTGTAAACGTACTGACGTTTCCTGCTCAAAGCTGTTGTGATGGTGACTCTTTCTTTTCTTTGTTTCATTGTGATGTGTTATTTCTGGAACAACCTTTATTCTTCCACAGTCCATCACAGCTGATAATAATGCAGCTACTTTTGACCTCTTGCTGCTCTGCATATCTGTGAAATAAGTTTGTATTTCAACTCTGTTCAAGTTGTTACATCTTTACATCTCCGCTCATTCTTTTGCTCAGATTTGACCGTACTCTTGGAGGTTTGGAGATGGAGCTTCGTTTGCGGGACTATTTGGCAAAACTCTTTAATGATCAGCACCCTTCAAAAGACGTGCGAAAGAACCCGAGAGCCATGGCCAAACTGCTGAAGGAAGCCAACCGCCTGAAAACCGTCCTGAGCGCCAACGCTGACCACATGGCACAGGTCTGGCCTTCTGCCTTTCTGCTTCTGTAGGACTGAGGGGTGGCTGGGGCAGGGACAGGGCTGTGGGAACGCTGTCCCTCTGCAGTGCTGGTGTGCTGAAGAGCATCACTCCTGGTGTTCTGGGGGGGTGGTGGGGGCAGCACTGGTGGCCCCGCAGCCCTTCCCCACTTGGTAGCAGTGGTGACTGAGTGAATGGGTGGACTGGAGGAGAGTTATTCACGTGAAGTTTGTTAAATAAACTCACTGTGGAAGCTGTCTGTTCCATCCGTGTTCCTCTTGTCACCTGAGCAATGGCAGGGTTCAGGTCCTTGGTGTGTTTAGGAAGCTGGAACTTTTTGCACCCTGGGGAAGTCAGGCAAAGAGAATGTACCACCAGTGATTTCATTGTGGCTGGTTTTTTGTGGGCAGATCGAGGGACTCCTGGATGACATTGACTTCAAGGCCAAGGTCTCAAGGCAAGAATTTGAGGATTTGTGCTCCGACTTGTTCCAGCGAGTCCCAGGACCTGTGCAACAGGCTCTGAGCAGCGCAGAGATGAACCTGGTGAGTTTAAGGGAATGCATTAACAAGCCTGTAGTTAGTATGTGGGGAGCTGCTGCTGCACTGTGATGGAGGCATCAGTGAATGTGTTGTCAGCACTGCTGGCAGGTACAAATGCCTGCTGTTGTCATAGAGTGGTGTTGGTGCTGCAGAGAATTGACTTGCTGCAGTGTTAAGCAGGTGTCTGTCACTGCTTCCTGTGCTACCTACCAGAAATAAAGGGCTTGGAGGAGGGGGTTCTTTCAGTTAAAAAACTTTGCTCTTGGGCTGTTCTGGTCTCGCTCAGGAAGCTTTAACTCCAAGAGCCAGGACACGGCGCTACTGCTGTTCAGGCTTCCCCTTTCAGAGCTCCCTTTAGAAACCCTGCTGCAGACCGCAGTTGGGCCAAGCGCGATGCAGTCCTTTGGAGAGACTTCCTGCATTGTTAAATGCTCACTTGCAGGGTGCCAGGGAACTCCTGAGCGTCTTTTGGCTCTGGTGTGCAATGCAGGACACTGAGTCACCTCTTAAGGTCTGGATTTTGTCTGTCCTGGTCCTGCTTGCTTTCTGAGTCACTGCCTCCTCTGGCTTTAAACTGTGGTCTGTATAATTTTGAAACAAGTGACTTGAAGCAGCTGTCACATTGTCCCTGTTTGACAGGCCTGACTCCACGTTCCTCCTGTTGGTGTGGCTCGTGTCAGCCTGTCTGAGATCTATCAGGCCTTGACCTGTGCTGGGGCTGCAGGATGTAGTGTGGGTGTTCTCAGAGCACCACGTCAGTGTGTGGTGACCGGGGAAGGAGCATAAGGAAGCCCTGAACTTAGCTGTCCAAAATTGCTTTCTCAAGACAAGGTGACTGTTTCCAATCCCTAGGATGGAATTGACCAGGTGATTCTAGTTGGCGGTGCCACACGGGTCCCCAAAGTGCAGGAAGTTTTGCTGAAAGCTGTGGGCAAGTGAGTATGTGAGGCCCCCTTCTAGTCTGTCTCCTATCGACAGCTTGCTGTTTGCAGCAGTGGTTGCAAAGTTGACGTCTGTTGCTTTTTGCTCCATAGAGAAGAACTGGGCAAGAATATCAATGCAGATGAGGCTGCTGCTATGGGTGCAGTCTACCAGGCAGCTGCTCTGAGCAAAGCCTTTAAGGTGAAGCCTTTCATTGTTCGAGATGCTGCTGTGTTTCCTATCCAGGTAACCCTTGGCTTTCTTTCTTGTATGCAGAGTCTGGGTAAATGGGGCTGTGCTGGGAGAAACATTCCAGGCAACTTTCCAGTTTCCTTCCCATAACGAAGCTGTGGAGATCTTTGTGCCAGTCTTAATAAAGCAATCAGAAGAAAATCCTCTGTGTTGTACAAGTGATATATCCAAGAAGCTGGGCGCATAGGGACATCAGCTGCTGAGAAAGAGTTTCCTGGCCCCTGGCTTTTATGTGTGGCAGAGCAGCCAAATGCTACAGAAGCCTCTGACGTGAGATGCCACAGAGGAAGTCTGGAGTTGCTGAGATGTATTTTCTGTTGGTGATGCAGGTGGAGTTTACTCGTGAAGTGGAGGAGGATGATAAATCCAGGAGTTTAAAGCACAACAAGAGGATTTTGTTCCAGCGCATGGCGCCCTACCCGCAGCGCAAAGTTATCACTTTCAACCGCTACACAGACGACTTTGAGTTCTACGTCAACTATGGAGATCTGTCTTTCCTGAACCATGATGACATGCAGTGAGTTGAGCCCACATCATTCCGTGCTTTAGCAAACCAAACCGTGGGCACTTGCTTTGTGCATTGTCCATCGCTGCAGACATGACTGTGGGAGGTATTTGGCTGTTCTGCAGTGTTGTTATCCTGAGTTTTCTCACTGCTTTTTGTCTCTGTCTTCTTAGGGTTTTTGGTGCTCTCAACCTCACTACCGTGAGGCTAAAGGGAGTTGGAGACAGTTTCAAGAAACACTCGGATTATGAATCCAAAGGCATCAAAGCTCACTTCAACATGGATGAGAGTGGAGTTCTAAGTCTTGACCGGGTAAGCACCACCTGTTGTGATGTTTGTCAGCCTATGTGTTTTCCAGTTCTGTCCGTCTCTCCGGTGTTGCTGGTCCCTGCTTAAAACTAGTCCTGTGCTCCTCTTTCCAAGGTGGAATCTGTGTTTGAGACCTTGGTGGAAGACAAACTGGAGGAGGAGTCGACACTGACAAGTAAGTGCTGAGCTTTGGTATTCATATTGACTGTTGTGGTTTACCTGGCGTGGCTGAGATAACTGCAAGGCACACTGTTTCCTTGAGTTTGGAGTGTGGAAGTGAAGCAGTTAGCCGCAGCCTCTGATTGTGCAAAGAGCTCCAAAATGCTTTAAAGCACTTTCTGAGTGGCTGCTGGGTGCTGCCAGGAGCTCTGAAATGTCATACGCTCCAAAGGTGACCATGGCATGCACTGCAAACAGGAGTTGCTTCCTCTTTGCTCAGCCGCAGCTGCTGATTTCAGGGGGTCTGTTCTGAAGGGAAGTCCTGCATCCAGAGCCCTGCAGCATTCTCCCATCTTGCCTGGGTTGTGTTGCCCTGATCTGTGCTTCGTGTTGCTCAGGTTTTAGAGCACAGATTTCCCCTGTACCTGCGTGCTTGAGGTGAATGAGAGGTGCAGGGATGGCTTCTGCAGCCACAGGTTGGAGCTTGAAGCATTTTGGTTGAAGTTGCAAATTTTGGGTCATATTACAGCAGTGGCAGAGACCCTCCTTTACACACACAAAATCACAAAGTGGGGCCAGGGGAGGATGAGTTTCTGGAGTGTAGGAAGCTATAACTTACACCGCCAAGGGAGCTCCTTGATGATCGTTAGGGCTGTGAGGGGAAGAACTGAGGGCTGACAGTGACTGCCTTCATCCTTTGGAAACATCATATTCTGGGTTTTCTTGTCTCCTGTTGACAGAGCTTGGAAACACCATCTCAAGCCTGTTTGGGGGTGGTGGCCCAGCGACAGAGACCGGAGAGAACCTGACAGACCCGGTTCAGGTTGGTCCCAGCAGGTGGGAGGGAGCCCGTGGGTCTTGCTCTGGCTGCTGAAGAGGCAGTGATTGATGTAAGCAGAACTAAAGGTGTCTGACAGCACAGCAGGAGTTTAAATGGTTTCGGAGAGTGTTGTATTCCTCTTGAGTTTCACATAATGTGCGTTTAAAGAAGGTTGTGATCTTTTGCTGGCAAGTCCAGCTGGGGTGGACTAATGTTCCAGGGCTCGTTTCTGGGGAAGTCTCTCATTTCTAGATTGTCCTAGTGCTCTCTGGATAAGCTTCAGCCCACGTATTGTCTGTCCAGGTGTCTAGCAGGCTCCTTGCTTTGCAGGCAGTTTTTGCAGAGTTCTCTCATCTGTGGAACAAACATTTGCATGGAATTTCTGCATTAAAAAACTGGTTTGGTTTCCCCTTTGCTTGCCTGTGGTGACCAGGAAGAAGAGGAGAGCCTAGCAGAAACAGGGAAAGAAGAGCAGGGGGAGAAACAAGACCCAAAAAGCGGTGCGGAAGGTGCCAGTGAAGAGCAGGGAGAAGAGAAGCAGCAGCCTCCAGGCCAGGCAGAAACTGCTCCTCCCAGAGCAGAGTCCCACAAAAAGGAAGAAGGGGAGAAGTTGGAGTCTCAGGTGAGCATCACACTGAAGGAACAGGACTGTGATTTTGGTGACTGAGAAGTGGAATTCTCTCGGGAGAACTCTCCCCGTTTCTGTCCTGCCCTGGAAAATGATGGAGAACCTTCAAATCTGTTCCCTTGCCTGAGAATGTACTTTTCCTGTTGCAGGATCCCAAAGAAAATGGAGAAACTGCAAAAGAGGAAGAACCGTCCAAAAGTCCCAGTGACAGCACAGTTACCAAAACAGAGGAAGAGAAGAAGATCAAAGCACCCAAGAAGCAGAAGCTTGTCCAGGAGATCACCATGGAACTGGATGTAAACGATGTGCCTGACCTGCTGGAGGACGAACTGAAGAGCTCGATGAAAAAGTATGTTTGAAGTGGCTCTGCCAGGTTTAAGCTCCCGATAAAGGAAGCGAATTGCCTTGGAATGGTGGTGGCTCACATAGCACTGCTGTCATCAGAAGCTGATGTATGTGATGTGCTGCTCAGCTACTTACTACCTGTGATTTCTGTTCTCTTTCCATGCTAGACTCCAAGACTTGACGGTCAGAGATCTGGAGAAACAGGAAAGAGAGAAATCAGCCAACAGCTTGGAGTCGTTCATCTTTGAGACCCAGGTAAGAGAGGGATACAAAGAAATGAGATTGCCTGGAGAGCAGATGGAAGTGTCTTGTGCAGCTTGGCTGATCTGAATGCAGGGGAGTTGCCTGACCTGGGAGAAGCTGATTTGAAGAGCCCAGCTTTCATCTTCCAGTCATTTTTCCATTACCTTTAGGCTTGCTAGGCCCATGTGGATTTGATTTAAAAGGAAGGCTTTCCCTAAGCGTGTGTAACACGTTCAGCTTTAGGTTCAAAGTATCTCTTCTATGTCCTTATCTGTGCATTTTAGAGCAATTGCACTCGGGTATAAAGAAGCTACAGCTTCTCAAGAGCTGCTGTGCAGAAGAGGCAACTAATGTTAAGTGCATGTGAAATTACAGTTGTTGCAGCTTTACCAGCGCATGGCTGGTGCGCACATGTCTGTACACCTGCTGTGTTACCACCATGCTCCTGGTAATGCTGGGAGCAGGAGCTTGGATTTGGGAGGGTTGAGTGAGGATCTCCTGGCCAATGCAGGCAGCACCCCAGGAGTCCACCGTCTGGCCCACTTGCAGGGGGGTGACTGGGTGTTTTTTTGCTTCCGCACTCAGTGGTATTTGACGGGAGTGCTTGCTTTGTGCTTTGCAGGACAAGCTTTACCAAGAGGAATATCAGTTTGTCTCAACAGAGGAGCAGAGAGAAGAGATCTCCAAAAAGCTTAGCGAGGCTTCCAGTTGGATGGAGGAGGAGGGTTATGCAGCTGCAACTAAGGTACTGCTGTGTGTATTCAGGATGCCAGGTGCTGTCCCTGACGTGGAAATGACCACACAGGCTGGCTGAGAATCAGTCCACCTTGATCCTTTGTAATCTGTTTTTTGCAAGTCTCTTGTTTCCCCTGTGCATTGTACAAAATACGAAGTTCTTGCAGCCATGTGTGCATCTGGAACAGCTTCAGCAGTAACCTGTTGATTCCACATACAGCTTAGTCACATGGCTCTTTTTACTGTATTGAAATAGTGTATTTGATAGAATGAGAAAACCGGCAGGTTTAACTTCCGAGGTTTACGGTGTTAGACATACTGATTGTCTCCTTTCCCCTCTCCCCTGTTTGCAGGAGCTGAAAGACAAGCTTTCAGAACTGAAGAAGCTTTGTAGGAACCTCTTCTTCCGTGTCGAGGAAAGGCGGAAGTGGCCGGAACGCCTGGCTGCCCTGGAAAGTCTGCTCAACCACTCAACCATCTTTCTCAAGTAAGAGCAAGCTGCTGGGAAGGAGAGTTGTGCAGCTGATAATGTGAGAGATGCCAACAGAACGTGGCCAGATCGAGCATGGTCTGAAAAGGGCGACCAAACCCTTCCTTGCTAGTGCTGAGTTGTGCAGAACCTATTAAGGACACATGCAAGCTCTGTTCAAACTAGGGGTACGGGAAGTCTCCACTTTACATGCTGTTTGCAAGCAGATTTTTCCCTCTTGGTCTTATGGCCTTAGCCTGTCTGTTTTTCTGATCTCATGATAGCTGCATTTGCTGGCCCTGTATTCCATTCTTAGCATCCAGAGATCAGTTAGGACTGTGTTTCCTGCAGATGCAAGAGGCATAAACGTCAAATGGACTGATTGCTTGGTGTGTGCAGTGCTGTTGCTCTTTCTGTACTTACCGGAGCTGTAAACACTTGAGTTGCCCAGGTACAGCCTGTTCAGTTTTACAAAAATAAACTTCTTATCTTTAAGGGGAGCCCGAATGATCCCAGAGTCTGACCAGATATTCACCGAGGTGGAGCTGAGTACGCTGGAAAAAGCCATCAATGAAACAACGGTAATGAAGGACCAAACAATTCCCGTGGACAGTGGGGGAGGCAGTTTGGGTTCTGTTCCACTGAAGGCCGTGGGATAGAGTGTGCACGTTTTGTTTCTGTGCCACCAGCAAAGCTTTTGTGCATTCTAGCATTTTCTAGTGCCCAGCTTGACCCCAGACTGCTTTGGGGGGATAATGGGTTTTGAGTTGCATGTCGAGAGTTGTCTCCAGGAGTGGTGGTTACCACTGTACCCAGTTACAGGCTTTAAAAGCAGTCGCTGGGTTTTGAGGGGTTTGTTTCTTTGTTTTGTCCCACATCTGCGTAACTAAGAAGCTGGTGGAAGTGTAGCAGGGAGCAGTGTCATCCTGAGTAAGTTCGAAGGTCCAGGAGCGGTGTCTTTGGGATACTGTCCTATATGGGGGTTCCTGGAACCCAAAAGGTTTAAAAGCACTTTTTCCTGTCATTCCTACAGACCTGGAAAAATGAGACGCTGGCTGAACAGAAGAAGCTCTCTCCCACTGAGAAACCTATCCTTCTGTCCAAAGATATAGAGCTCAAGATCGCAGCCCTGGACAGGGAAGTGCAGTATCTTCTGAATAAGGCCAAGTTTGCAAAACCCAAGCCCAGAAAGGAGAAGAACGCGACGAAAACTGATTCAGGCAAGAATGCTACAGCAGCCTCTGAGCCCGAGAGCACTATCCCTCCCACGGAGGGGAAACAAGAAGGTAAGGAGCAGGTGGGGAACATATATATACCTCTGTTGTGGTTTAGACCCAGCTGGTAACTCAGCGCCAAGCAGCCATTCGCTCACTCCCCCCTTCCCCACCCAGGGCAGGATGGGGAGGAGAACTGAAAGCAGGTAAACCCCACAGGCTGAGATAGGAACAGTTTAATAATCAAAATAAAGTAAAATATAGTGATAATAGAAATAATGCCAACAATGGTGATAATAGGCAACAATAACCGAAGCAATGACAGCTCAGAAAATACAAGTGATGTGCAGTACCATTGCTCACCACCTGCCCGAGCAGCAATCCGTCCTTTCTAGATGACTCTCCCCAGTGTAACACACTCATATCTCCAGTGCAACAGAGCTAAATAAAAGAAGACAATAATTAACTGTAGGAATAAATGATCTTCTTAATTTTCAGAGATAGCTGGGGAGATCTAGCTGTGGCAGTGTCCTTTTCCCCTCACCATTGGCTTGGGTGCCTTTCTGTGAAGGAACAGAAAGTATTTATAAACTTCCTGGGAGGTTTAATCAGTATCTGTCTCGCTGGCTGGCTGCCTTAGAAGAAGGATAAGCCGTCAATTGTGTTCTGGGTGTCCAGAGCCAAGTATTCATGTCCTGTCCTATGTAAAAGGGTATAGAATGAGGAAGGTTTCTGACTTAGATGGACCCCAGACAAGAAAAAAATCTCTTGGGACAGGAAGACTTTCTGAACCGATTCAGAACCCGGGGTTCTGGGCACTCTGGTCCTTTTACATCTGGCAGCTGTTTGGCGGCAGAGTTCCTGGCCTGAGTACGAGACCTCGCTTGCAGTCACAGCCCCAAAGGGGACTGGCCTTCACTGTGTAACCAGTGAATCTCAGGGCTTCCAGGGATGCGAGGCCTGGCAGACAGGCAGTGAGAAACGAGGAGCAGTTTGGTGGCACCTTCTGAGTGTCACAGAGAGACCCACTGTGCGAATGGATTATTGCAGTCCCGCTGAGGCGCCACGGCTTCTTTGTAAACCTTGCCGCTGGTGGCCTCATCTCCCTGCAAGTAGCCTGCTCTGGATTCTCTCTTCACTTTTGTTTCTTTCTGCTCAGATGTAGAGAAACCTGAAGATATTGGTCCAGCCGTGGAACCTCCTGCAGCTGAGCAAGTAGCAATAGACAGTGAGCCTGGATCAGACTCCGGTGAGTAAATGTTTGACTAACGGCCTGAAACTTGGTGGCTACAAGCGCAAGCTGTCCGTGTGCTTCTTGCCCTGGTTTTGGCTGTAGCAGGCACTAGGGGAGTAGAAGCATTTGCAGATCTGTTGGTAATTGTGCAAGGAGGAAGACACGAATGTGGGTTCCTTGCTGTTCCCCTCTTCACGGTTCAGCGTGAAGTTCTGGCCTGCTGCTGCCTCCTGCCCCAGTGGCCTGCGTGGCTGCAGTTCGTAGCCAGCCCTGCAGCTGTGTGCCTGCCTTTGCTGAGGAGCTGATGTGCAGGCACGTGTTTGTTCTGCCATGCCCGTTGTGAGGACAGCAGTGTTCTCAGCAGGAGGGCAGGAATGGCTTCAGCGCTTTGGAGCTGAGTGTCAGTCCCCAAAGCTTCCCCCCCACCTCTGTGCCATGGAGTGAGAGCTCGGTGTGCACCTGGTGAGCACCAGGGCCTGCTTTGTACGCTGTAAACACTTGCGGTGTGTGACTGGGTTTACTTCATTACACAGGGTCCAAAGAAGAGAAGAGAGAAGCTGGAGGAGAGAGCAGGAAAAATGATGAGTTGTAACATCCCTGAGATCTCACTAGTGTCAACAGCTATTTATTTCATGGTTACTTTCCTGTTTTTATCACGGACCTGGCTAGTCATGATGTAAATGGAAGACAACAACCAGTCTCACAGCACAGTGGGATAGAGATGTACATTTTTGTTTCCTTTCTGGGGATTTTGCCACTACTAACTTAGTGAATTGGGGCTTTTTTTGTTTGTTTTAGTTTTCTTACGTGTTTAAAGGTGGCTCTTTGCCCGCTGAGAATTGTCTGTTGCCATGCAGCAGTCACCAAAGTGACTTTGCTGTGGAGAGAAAGCCGGAAAGGAACATCTGGAGCTTAGGGAGTAACTTGGAACACAAACTCTGCCACCCCCCTTCTAGCAAAGATAAATGGGAGCGATGCAGGAGCATTTGTAGCTGAGATGGTGGTGTCTCTGCACGTGAGGCTCTATCTTAAAGAGACCGTGTGATTCCAGTGCTGGGGGTGTTTTCTCATTTGGACTTGTTGGAGGGTGCAGCAGATCGGGGGGCGGGCGCTCGGTGCTGCACGATGCCAGTATGTGTTTTCCACCGGTGGTTGTTAAAGTCATCTCTATCCATGCGCTGTAGCAGAGTCTGCAACCCGCGAGCTGACACAGCGCTGTGTTTCGAGTTGATTGTAAAATAAAGAGCTCGGAAGGGGCAGCGCCGGTCGTGAATGGACGGGGGGGTGCGGGGGGCGGAGCGCGGCCGCGGCTCGGGAGCAACACGGGCACGTTTCGGGGGTGCCTCGTCTGCCCGGGGTGGCTCCGCCGGGCGCGGAGCGGAGAGCGGCGGCCAATGGCAGCGGCGGGAAGGACGGACCGGAGCTGATTGAGGTGAGCCGCGGCCAATGGCAGGCGCACGGGGGCCGGGCCGGAAGCGGGGCGGCGGGAGGTCGGTGCGGGACGCGGCCGCAGTCGCCGTTGGTGCCGGTCGCGGGCTGGCTGCGGCCGCCGTTGCCCGGCAGCGGAGCAGCGCGGCGGGATGGCGGCCGGCGGGCACGGGCGGTACCGCGCCGTGATCTTCGCGGCCATGTTCGCCGGGTACACGCTCTATTACTTCAACCGCAAAACCTTCTCGTTCGTGATGCCCGCCGTCATGGCCGAGGTGCCGCTGGGGAAGGACGAGCTGGGTGAGTGCCGGTCCCCGCGCTCCCCCCGCCCCGCTGCTCGCTGTGGCGGGCTCTCACGGACGGGCCCGCCGCAGGTCTCATCACCAGCAGCCAGTCCGCGGCGTACGCCATCAGCAAGTTCGTCAGCGGCGTCCTCTCGGACCGGGCGAGCGCCCGCTGGCTCTTCTCCTCGGGGCTCCTGATGGTGGGCTTGGTCAACGTGGTCTTCTCCTGGAGCTCCACCGTCACGGCCTTCGCGGGGCTCTGGTTCCTCAACGGCCTGGCCCAGGGGCTGGGCTGGCCGCCGTGCGGGAAGGTGCTGCGGAAGGTGAGTGCGGGTGCTGGGGCAGCGGGAGCTCCGGACCCAGCGCAGCTCGGGCCTGTGCCTGCCTCCTTCCAGCCCCGGCGGTGCGAGCCTGGGGCTGAGCCTGGTGCCTGCGCTGCAGTTGTCCGTGCATGAGGTTGTGGTTGTCGTGGCGAGGGTTCCACAAGCGGCTCAGCCCGTGCCTTGATTCCAGTTCGGTTGGAGAAGCCGCGTCTCATGGTGGCAGGCTTTGTGTGGGAATGCAGCCTGAACGCAGAGGTCTGCCTGCCTCTCTGCTGGTGTGGCGGTTTGCTGCTGGGCAAAGGGCGGCGAGCAGAATTCCATCTGCACGCTTGGGGAACTCGGGAATTGCAAACCGCAGGCTGTCCGGGGAGAGCTGCAGGTAACGTGCGGAGGAGCAGCAGGAGTTGAGCCTCCAGCTCACGTCTGTGTTTGGGATCGGACTGGTTGGCACCTTTGGGCAGAAGGAAGGGAGGTCGGCTGCGTGCTCACCTCTCTGGAAAGATGTGAAATCCCGGAATGCACGTGCTTGCGGGATGGGGGGGGATTGACAGCTGCCCCGCTCTTCTGCACGGCATCCGCTCATCCAGCTGGCCAGAAAAGGGCGCACAAAGGAAGGGCCCAGATCTCAGAAACAGCAGACTCTTGGCTGAAGACGTGTGTGAACATGGCTCTCGGACGTTTTCCTGCTGACAGCAGCCACCCCAGCGGTTCTGGCTCTGAGAGCACGTTCCAGTGCAGAGCCGATCGTGCCTGGTTTTTAGCAGGGACTCCTAAAGTTACCCTGTGACTCCCCGCGCATCCGTGTGCAGCGTCGTGCCAGCAGACCTCGCCAGGAGGACGCTGATCCTGGCAAGGGGCTGTGCAGAACCCTGTGCTCTCCAGTTTGCCTCTCCTAGACCACGTCTCAGTTTCATGGTCTGTAAATGGCAACGCCGTGGAGTTCCCCGCAGCACTGAGGGAGCACAGTGGGTGCTCCCTTTACCTGATTCCATGGTTCTATGGGCACCTGCAGCGCCCCAAACCCACAGCGTGGGTCTCAACTGTGGGTTTTCAGGTGCGCCATCACTCTCTGTTTCAGATCTCATGCCCTTTGTCTTGTTGTTGCACAGTGGTTTGAGCCGTCGCAGTTCGGGACATGGTGGTCAGTCCTGTCTACGAGCATGAACTTGGCCGGAGGCTTAGGCCCCATTGTCGCTGCTCTCGCGTCCCAGAACTACGATTGGCGCGTGACTCTGTCCTGCTCTGGCTTCGTCTGCGTGGTTGTCTCTTTTGTTTGCCTTGTCCTCATTAAAAACGAGCCCTCGGATGTTGGGCTGCCCAACATTGACCAAGGAGCCAAGAAAGGGAAGAAAGGTGAGCACGAGGCTTCGCTGTGAGCGGGCACCCGTGGTGCCCTCTGTGTGTGTTCCGGCACAGGCGAGTCGCTCCCGGTGTCCTGAGCCCTCCGTCCTTCCCCACTTCCACAATCACCACGTGGCGGGCACGTGCAAGGCCTTGTTTTCAGCAGCTGAGGTTCCAAGCCAAGCCCAAGTGTAATGTTATAGGAAGGGGACTGTGTCTGGGCTACAGCAGCGCAACAGCAGGGAATGCTTCCTTAAGCCTGACCTGCTTCTCCACGGTGGCAGAGGATGGGCAGCTCTCCCCTTACCCCGTGTAGGTTCTCTTGACCCCTGGCTTGCGGTGGACTCTGCTCAGGGTTTTGTGTCCTGGCGTAGGAGAGCTAGTTAGTAAATGTTTGTTCAGACCACTGAGTATGGTGCTTTTCTGAAAGCAGAACAGGTGAAGGGGAATTGCAACACAAGTTTGCTGTAGGATTTGAGAGGCCAGTGGAAACTCAGCCTATGTTCCCCACTGTCCTGCGATGCGTAGACTTGACCTCTCCGTGTAAGAAAGCAGTACTGCTTCCCCAGAGCCCTTTCTGGGGAGGATGGGTTACGTTTGTAGGCGTTCCTCGCAAAACTTAAGGCAAGACCTGAAAGGCAGCCTCTGAGCTTGGGGCTGTGTGGTGGCTGTCACAGGCACTGCTGAAAACATCGGCACGAAGTCTGGAGGAGCAGACATTTTTCCTAGCAACCTCTGCAGAGGGTTTGCTGGCAGCCGCACCACTGAACGTTGCTGGGAGGAGTGTTTTGATTGTTCTCTTGAAGTCTTGAATGAATGTGGAATAAATTGACGGATAAGTTTCTGGAATCACAGCAAACCCAGAGCAAGGGGGAGGAAAAGCCATTCATTGCCTATGAATATCTTCCTTTATGAATATCCTCCTCCGTAGGGATGTCCTTGTGCATGAATCCCACTCTCAGGTCTGTCTGTCGTGCCGCTGAGCTGGTGTGCTTCAAGCTGTGGCAGTGCTCAAGCAGTGCTAATGCTCCTCCTGACCTTCCTCGCAGGTTCCTCCAGTGACAACAGCACTTTGACAGAGCTGCTGCTCTCACCGTACCTCTGGGTGCTCTCAACAGGCTACCTGGTCGTTTTTGGAGTGAAAACATGCTGTACTGACTGGGGACAGCTGTTCCTGATCCAGGAGAGGGGACAGTCCATGCTTGTGGGTAAGATGCGAAGCTGCATTGTTAAGCTGTGTGGCTGTTGTTGCCCAGAGCTTGGCTGGGAGCAGGAAAAGGACACAGGGATCTCTGCCTGAGGGACTTGCTCACCTGCATCCTCACTGTCTGCGTAGGTACACGTAGGTATTGACATAAGTCAGTGCTGAAGTTACAGCCTCAGCGCCAGGGAGTCCCCTCCTGGGACTGGCAGACGGGCATCCCTGTACAAGGGTGAGCTGCAGGGTCTTGTGCAGCAGAGCTGCTCTGAGCTTGCTGGGAGCTGACAGCAGCTGAGCTGAGTCTAAAGCGTGCAGCAGCTTCCTGACCAAACCTGATGGCCTGTCCCTTGCTTCGCCTGCGTTCTAGGTAGTTCCTACATGAGCGCCTTGGAGATCGGGGGTCTGGTGGGAAGCATTGCTGCTGGATATCTTTCTGACAGAGCAGTAGCAAGAGTAAGTAACCTGGACCCTTGGGTGTGCTGGGCAGTTAACACAGCATTGAGCTGAGCTGCTGCAGGTTTCCCCCTTCTCTAATACCCACACCAGCAGTGGAGCAGAACACTTCCCTTGCTCGTGTTGCTCTGGAGATTCAGGGTACCCAGAATGCAGGGTTAGGGAGGTGCTGCCTCACGCTACAGAGCAGCCGCTCTCAGTGCCGTGTTTCTTTCTTCTGTCTTCTCTAAATTCTGGTTTAGGATGTTTGGTCTGTTCTATTTGTTGGCTTTACTGTGCTCTCTGTGCTTCCCTGTTGAAGGAGATCTGGTTGTTGACAGCTGTCTTCTGCCTGAAAAAGAGCCTGCATTAAAATCCAGTGGTGGGATCTGAAGCCAAATTCAGGGTGGAAATAGGGTGCAGTTGATAACAGAAGTGTCATTGGTCACTGAGAGCATCTCGTTTAGCACAGCTGGAGTGCGGGCAGCCCTAAATGAACTGAGAGGCCTTGCTGAAAGGTCCACTTGGGCTCAGCTCCGTGGGTCTGACCGGGCAGGGCGGATGGCGTTAGTTACTCCCGGTGTAAAGCCAGAGTCCTTCCAGCTTCCACCCCCCGTTTCCTCCCCTCTGCTGCAGGTGGGTTTGTCGAGCTACGGGAACCCCCGGCACGCGCTGCTGCTTTCCATGATGGCTGGGATGTGCGTGTCCATGTTCCTCTTCCGAGTCACGGTCACCAGCGAGTCTCCCAAGGTAATCCGTGTGTGAGGCACTGACCGTACCTGGTCAGGGGGGGCTCCCCAGGAGCCGGGTGGCAGGGAGCCTGTTGTCTTCACCCTTGCCTTGCGGTGCAGCGAAGCAGCCTCCTTTGGCCTGGGCTGGGCAGCTTCTGCCAAGGCTGCCGTGGGTGGCCTTCGTTACCTGCTGTAGCGTAGACATGGCTTGCCTCTGCCTGCGTGATTGCTGGGTAAATGAAACCTCTGTTCTCCTTTCCTTTGTTTCTTCTTCAGGAAAATCACTTCTGGACTGTAGCCTTGCAACCTCTAGCTGACCTTACAGGCCTCAAGGAACATGAGGTTTCTGCCTTGCATTTTTCCTCCCTCTGCCTGTTTCTGCTTTTGCTGATCTGCCCTTTTCCTGTCCTGGGAGGTTGGTTAGCACTGGAAAACTTAAAACCAGGGCCCTGAGATTACTGTAAGTTTCATAACAAGAACCTTTTCTTGGAGTCTTTTGATTACACTGACTGGCTTTTAAAAGTCTGGATATAAAACCTGAGAATTCCTGTTTCAGAGATTCCGAGGACATTTGTTCATCAGTTAAAATGCAGCCAGTTAAGGAGTCCTGCGAGTGGGCTCAGGAGGAATTATCCTGCTCCTGCACATGCCTTCCTGCTTGCTTTTCCGCACGTGTTTTCCTAACTCTTTGTTTCTGTTTCCCATCCGGAAAATAAGATGGCATTTACTTACTCCTGCACGTCTTGAAATGGTGTTCGTAGCTCACAAAGCATGCTGTAACCTTGAGGAGGGCAGTTACCCTTTGCTGTCCTTTCACACGTGAGCTAACACTGAAGTTCAAGCTGTCAGGGTGTTTTGGGTTGCTTTGGCTTGGTTTAGTAACACAGACATTATCGGATAGTGCCTTCTTGCAAATAAAGATGCTCTGACCAGCCGCTCGCATCTCAAATGAGCAAAGCTTTTAGCTGGTGGCTCCAGGATCGTTTTCAAGCGACGCGATCCACACCTCTCCGGCAGTTTTGCAATGGTCCGGTTCTCCTGCAGAACGGCTCCTGTTGTGTGAGCAGGGGGTAGGGGCAGAACTGTGGGAGACAAGGGGGTTCATGGCGGCCGAGAGCACCGCATGGGCTCTGTCACAGGCTTGAGCGCTTCTGTCAGCAGGGCAGGGAGTTGGTGTCAGCCCGAAAATGTCAGAACTCCCCCGTACCGCACGTAGCATCACGGTTGGTCGGCGGCTGCTGACTGACAGGGGAGGGTGCACGGCTCCTGTTTCTGATCTTAACGTGTTTTCACAGCTGTGGATCCTGACTCTGGGAGCTGTGTTCGGGTTCTCCTCGTACGGGCCCATCGCCCTGTTTGGGGTTATTGCCAACGAGAGCGCCCCTGCCAACCTGTGCGGCACCTCCCATGCCATAGTGGCCCTCATGGCCAATGGTGAGTAGTGCCCCTTTCCCCAAAAACCAAACAAAACCCACGTGCGTTCTTGCTGGAGCATTGCCCACCGCCCGGGGGAAGCCTCCCGGGAAGCGGAGGTAATAGAGCTGGGAGCCTCAGGGATGCTTCTTGCTGTGTCTGACGGGCTTTTGCCTTGCGCTTTGAGTTCAAACCATGCCCGAGAAATCTTTACACGTGCAAAACCACGTATCAGCAGATCAAACTGCGACTCAAGCATTGCTGGTTTTCTGTTTGTTTCTCCTTGCAGTTGGGGGGTTTCTGGCTGGACTACCCTTCAGTACCATTGCCAAGAAGTACAGCTGGGCCACAGCCTTCTGCGTAGCTGAAATCACCTGCACTGGCAGCACAGTGGCTTTCTTCTTGCTGCGCAACATCCGCACCAAGATGGGCCGGATTCCCAGGAAGGCTGACTGAGGAGAGGCTGCCCAGTGAACAGGAGCCTCCCTCACCCACGGGAATGATGCTCGGATTTTTGTTTAACTGGAGTGAGTTTACCTACTGCTGCAACCTAGATAGAAGTATCTCAATTTCTCATTCACTGTCAGGTGCCAGAGGGCACAAGGTTCTTGCTGCTGATCACTTTTTCCCTCAAGATGTGATAATTCAGGTAGTTTACACGGGCAATGATTTTGCTGCACCTCCTCACAGTACTGCTGGGGAAGCACGGCGGCTTTGCAGCCTGAGCTCCTCCGCTAAAAGGACTCTGAAATGTCTGGCTCCAGGTGCTGTCACGTTGAGTTTTGTCCCTGCTGTTTTTCCCAGCCATTAACTTGCTGATTCTGCTTTGCTCTCACCCCTGGAACAGCAACAGCGGTGAATGGTGATGATCAGAGCTGGGCCTCATGGCTCTTTCGAGAGCAGCGTGGCTTTAGCTTGACCCAGGATTAGTTAGGAGGGATGGAGGTGTTTTGCTCCTGAGAAATGGAGCGCTGGTGCGGTGCTGCAGCAGGGCTATTGCAGCATCTGGAAACAGGCTCGTTTCCAGGAAACCCTTGGCACTTTAGCGGAGAGCATTTAGAGAAGCTCCTTCTATTGAACTAATCCTGCCCGGCGCAATTTCTGCATAGTGTTAATGATTTGCAGGGGAGGCAGCTGCTGCCATGGCAGTGCGGAGCGAGCGCTCTGCCTGTCAGCCTGGAAAGCCCACACAGCAGCAGGTATTGTGACAGCAGCTGCAGGGTTTTTCCTATTGTTAGTGTTACCTTGCGTTCTGTCAGTACACAGAGCGTAGGCTAGGGTGGTTTTGGTCAAGAGCTGCATCTCTCATAGCTGTGGGCAGGGGCTCGGGCTACTTCCGAGCCAGCCTTAGCAGAGCCACCACTGGCAGCCTGCAGCAGTCAGGCCCAGCACTGTTTGCAATGAATACTCAGGTTTTTAACTGGGATTTAGTTGAATATTCTTGGCTTTCCCCAAAAGGATTTACTGCTTTAGGGCTCTGGGAGAGGCAGTTCTCGTGAAGAACGTGCACGCAGGTACTGTGCTGAACAGCATGGTTGCAAGAGTAGGTAGCCGGCCTTAATGAAACCAGTGGAAGTGAATTACATTTTGTACTTAATTCTCTGATCTTGTGTGTGAAATAAAAACGGAGCAGTGTCACAAGGGCTGTGGTTGTCTCAGGGAGAACGGTGCAGGCACAACCACCCAAACCTGCTTATCCTCTTAGGGTGCTACTGGCACAAATGTACCCTGCCAACAGAAAACAGCCATCCACTTCTTCACAGAACATTTATTACTCCTACATAGAAACCCTTTGCAGAACC
This sequence comes from Amazona ochrocephala, assembly GCA_039720435.1. Taxonomy (NCBI): domain Eukaryota; kingdom Metazoa; phylum Chordata; class Aves; order Psittaciformes; family Psittacidae; genus Amazona; species Amazona ochrocephala. The sequence goes on from CM077895.1 coordinate 8,124,113, forward strand.
ATAAGTTAGAGCTATACAGGAAAAATACATATGTACAGTTCTGAAATGAAAGCAAGCCGTCAGCTGCAGTAATGCCGCAGACCCACACCTCCCTGCCGTTCTTCACTCGAGGGCACAGCAGAATAAGCCTTTGTGGTCCTGTGTAAACAGTCCTGACTAATCTTTTGAAGGTAAATCTCACAACTGGGGGAGAAACAAGTATCTTGGGAGATAGTGCAGCACGCCTAGGGGCTATGCCGTCTCTGATGTGAAGGAGAGAGCTCTGTGAGAGGCCCTGCTCCTCAGGGGGAGAGAAGAGTCAGTGCAACAGGCGAGGCTTTCTCTATGACCCAGGTCCGAAGGGTCCGGCTTTCTCTGCCACCTCCAGAGCAAGTTTCAAGTTCTGATCAAACAGCTCGCATCTGAAACAGAAAAGCAGAAGGGGGTGACTTTCCCTGTGGAACAGGCTAACAAAGGCAGGATCTCCACATTCTTCAAAGAGAGATTCCGTAAGTCACGAGACCATGACCTGCTGCTATCAGACTTTGGCCTGGCCATTAAGGTTAAAGCTTCTTGTATGGGCTCAAGTGTAACACTAGGGCATTAGGGTTTGTGCTGAGGAACAGTGCCTCCCACTTCCCCAGGAGTGCAGCACCAGGAGCACAGGTCAGTGTCCTGCCCCTGCACCACGTGCTGCGTCCTCCCCTTCCCTCAACCCCGGGGTGTGCTCTGCCACGGAACAGAGGGGCTGTCAGCATCTGTCACCGCACGGGCAGAGTGAGGAGGGGTTGCAGCTGCATTATCAAAAGTGGGCTCTTCTCTACCTGATGGGCATCTCCAGGGAGTAGAAAGGATTCTTCAAGGCGAAGTCAGAGTAAATCTCGTAGATCTTGCGCAGGAGGGAGTCTATCCCCGCCTGCCTCGGGTCAGCAAGAACCATGAATTTGATCCCTGGAGCCACAAAGACACGAGGTCAGGAAGGCTGCGCTCCTGACAGCCCTGGCCAGGCCAAGCGCTGCTGCACCCAGGGCTGAGCTGTACCTGTCAGCGTCTGGAAGCAGTGCAGCTTGAAGGTGTCTGTCTCCAGCATCTCGATCCCGGAGCTCCCGATCTCGGGGGACAGCTGCGACCCGATGGCGAACAGCCTGCGGGGAGAGGGTCCTCAGTGCCCCCGCACCCCCCGCCCCTGCACCCCGGCCCCGTCCGTCCCGCGCAGCTCACGAGTGGAACATGGAGGCCAGCATGAGCTTCTCGTTGGAGGAGAGGCGGTGGCGGCCGAAGCGGATGGACACGGGGTAGTTGGCGGGGTTGCCCAGGAACTCCAGCACGTCCTTGCCGTCCGCCGTGAAGCGCCCGTTGACCTCGGCGCCGTTGATGGCCAGCACGGCATGTCCCACTGCGGGGACAGCGCGGGGTCAGCCCGGCTCGGCCCGCTGCCCCCGGCCCGCCCGCCCGCCGACGCACCGCGGATGCCGTCGCGCTGTCCGAAGGCCACGACGACGCGCTCGTCGTGCGGGCGCAGGACGAGGTCGAGCGGGAAGCTGAAAGTCTTCTCGGTGTCGGCGCGGGGCGCGTAGTGGTCCAGCTGGTAGATGAGCCCGCCCGCCTTGTTCACCACGTACACGCTGAAGATCGCCATGACGGCCGCGGCCCGCCCCCCCGGCCGGACGTGCCCCGGAAGCCGCCCGCCAGCACGGGGTTTCCCCCCGCCCCGCGCCAGGCGCTTCCTTTCCCGGCCGACATCTTGTGGAGCAGCCCCACCGCAGCATGGTGAGCACCGGGCGGGCCGCGGCGGCGGGCGGCGGGGCCCCGCCGGGCCGGGGGCGGCCTCGGGAGGCCGCCCCGCTGCCCGCCGCTTATCGGCCGCGCTTCTCTCCCCCCCCCGCAGCCGCCCAAAGACGACAAGAAGAAGAAGGACGCGGGCAAGTCCGCCAAGAAGGATAAAGACCCGGTCAACAAATCCGGCGGCAAGGCCAAGAAGAAGGTGGGAGCCGGGGGGGCGGGAGGGGCGCTTGGCTGGCGGCGGGCTCCAGGGGAAGCTTTCGGGCCCCCCCGGCCCGTCACCGTGTGCCTGATGCACGGCGGGGGGGGGGGGGAGGATGGCATCGTGGTGTTGGGGGAGCTGCTGCTTCATCGGGCAGGAAGGTCGCGTGTGATGGCGGTAAACCTGAGGAAGAAAAGGCCGTGGTTTCATGTGGGGCTTCAGGCCCATCGGTTGGAGATGCTGTAGGTGTTATCTGCAGTATTGATGTTATAAGGACGATTTGGTGCGTCTTGTTAGGCCTTTAATGTGGGATGTGATGTGGAGACGTTTGGGACATCCTAAAGCTGCATCTTTCATGATAGGTGGCTTAGGGCTTCTTTGTTTCTCTCTTTCCAAGTAGAAGTGGTCCAAGGGGAAAGTGAGAGACAAGTTGAACAACCTTGTCCTGTTTGATAAGGCCACTTATGACAAACTGTGCAAGGAAGTGCCCAACTACAAGCTCATCACGCCTGCGGTTGTCTCAGAGAGACTGAAGATTCGAGGCTCCCTGGCGAGGGCTGCCCTCCAGGAGCTGCTCAGCAAAGGTAAGTGCTCAGAACCGTTGGATACACTCCTTGCTCCCCTGGCAGATCTCGTGCTGCATCTGAAATAGACAAATGGGTGTGCTTTTGGCAAGCCGCTGCCTTAGCCTGTGTTCCCGACGTGCTCCAAAGCGAGGAGCAGCAGCTCTGCTGCATTCACTGGTGCGCCATGCTGAGGAAATGCTGCTCGACGGACAGGTGGTGACAGAACTGCTCCCAGACCTAAACAAAAGCCACGTACAAGCACACGTGTGATTGGGTGTGCTGGTGCTCCCTCTCACACGTTGGCCAGTCTCAGAAGGGAGCGCAAGGTCCCTGACTCCTCCGGTGCACACACACACGCGTAATTTCCTCTTGTCGTAGGTTTGATCAAACTGGTGTCCAAGCACCGAGCGCAAGTGATCTACACCAGGAACACGAAAGGTGGAGATGCGCCTGCCGCAGGGGAGGACGCGTAGCGAGGAGGTGAGGCAGCGGCTCCCCGTCGGGGCCGGGTTGTGCTTTGTTGGGAGCCAGCACGTGGCTGCCCGTTGGGCAGCTGTGCTGCTTCGGGTGGGCTGCGCCTGTGGGTGTTGAGGGGACATCACGCGCGCTCCGGAGCGGTTGGCGATTGTCCCTGCGGAGCCGCGTGTGCTCTCCCGGCAGTGTGCCTTCCTGCTGTCACAGGGCGCTGTGCAAAGTGTCTTCTTGGAGCAGAGCTTGCAGACTGTGTTTTGACCTGCTTCTCTGATTTAGGACTTCTTGCCTTGCAGGTTCCCCAGTGGCCTCGTCAGCAATGTGTCCTTTATAGATGCACACAATAAAATTATTGAACTAATTTTTGTTGCCTTTTCAAGAACGCGTATGCTTCGTTATCGATAGTGGATGCTGGGACAGGTCATGGCTGTCTTCCTCTACCGGCCAGTTTTTGCATTTATATGGTGTTTGCAGTGTCCTGTGAACATGCTTTTGTATTGTGAAAGGGAACTTTTGTGTCACCTCCAGCAGCCAGAGATGTTAAACCACGTTTAGTTGCAGCTGGAGGAAAACTGAAGCCCAGTTCTGTGGCTGGGGAAGGTGCTAGCAGGATATTTTCAGTATTTCTAGTCTCTGCAGACCAGCTGTACCCCCAGATCTTTGTGCAAGGCAACAGCAGATGCTGGGTTAATGCCTCAGGAAGTGTTGATGAGCAGCGCTAAATAAGGCTAGAAGTGTTTTACTTAAACTAAAAAAATTTATTTCTCAAAACCTCATGTCTTTAATGGGATGTGATGCTACACATTGGCGCAGGACACGTGGCACCACAGCTGCTGGTGATGGTACTGCTGCACTGTGGCCAGGCAGCAAACCCAACCAGATAGATGTATGTATTAAACAGGAGCACTAAACTTTGCACAGCAGCACTGACAAAGCTGCAGCTTCTTAGAGTCCACGTTCCCACAATAGTCAGGGCTTGTTTTCTTTACTGCTCCTCTCCTGATCACCCTTTTTTCTTCTTTTCCCCCGATTCAGTTCTAAATTGATGCCTGAAAGAGAGCGTAGAAGTCAGAAGGCAGCAGCCTTTAGAAAGAGGTAACGAACACTGCCTCATCCCACAAGACAAGTAAGACAGTGCACTGCTTTAGAACAGCAGCTCTGGTTTTGCTCTTGGAGCGGTAGCAGCCTTTCCAGGTAGCCGACACGGATTTGTAACATACAAGAGGTGCCAGCAGGCCAGTACGCGGGTCTGGTAGGTAAGGCAGGCACCTGCCTCCGCAGCCACTGCTGTGCTTAACCCCGCACCAGGCCAGCGTGGCGTGACCCGTGCAGCGAGGCCCCTCCTGGCACTTGCTGCTGCCCCAGAGCCTGCTCCGTGAGCGGCCTGTGTGGATGGAGGCCACAAACCCTGCGCTCCACAGTGGCCTGTGCTGCCCTGAAGCTCACCTGGACTGCCACCTCCTGCCGTGGTTCCACACGCGCCCAAAGGAAGGGAGCCAGCCATCGCCAGTCTGAGAGGCATGGTCAAAGTTGGCGCCCACGCGCTCGGGGGGCAGCTTCTTCAGCTTCTGCTTCTCCTCTAGAAAAGTTTTTCATTCAGTGAGGTTTTCTGTCAAATTGCTTTTGGCTCTTTAGTGTGGAAACTTGAATGTGAGGTTAACTGAAATGAGCACAAGCTGCTCACTTTGTTTGAGAAAGTCCTCATATGAAGGTCCAATTTGTTTGCTTCCATCCTCTTCCTCCTCCTCCTCTTCCATTAGCCACGGAGGTTTTGCACCTAGAAGACACAGAGAGAATGTATCTATCTGGCTACTGCAGTTATCCTAAACTTGTGATGGGGAGAAGCATCTTCTCTTCCCTCATCCCTGCAGCTCTCCCTACCCAGCAAGCAGTGAAGGACAGGTAACCCTGGGGCTTTGCTCAGCTGGCAGTGGCAGAGCATACCCCACACCGTATGTTCCACACAGCACCAACTGAGTTTTTGAAATACAGAACTTTTCTTCTCTAGCATGTCACCTATCAGCAAAGGCACGAGCACCTCCTGCTTGTGCTGTGGCTGCTTCAGGAGTTACCCCTGTGATGCTGACAAGCCAAGAGCTTTCAGCAGGGCACCAGCTGAGCGAGCCGCAGGTTAAAGTACCTGTGTGAATGTTCCCTTTTCCTTCCGTGTCCTGTCAACAGAAACAGAAAACACTGATGAGAAACTGATGTTTTTAAGTGTTCCTAAACAGAGCAGTACTGAAAAGTACTGTGTGTGCCCTTCCAGAGCCAGATTCTGTCACAGGAAGGGGGAGGCTCTCCTCTACTTTCTTCGGGAGCATTTGTTTTCATAGGATGTGTTATAGAACGTTTGCTTAATAAAACACAAGTTAATGCTGGATGAGTGAAACCCTCAGCTCCTTGCTCGCCTGAACCGGCACAGCTGTGTTCTTTGTGACAGAGACTGCAATCCCTTGTTGTCCTTCGGAACACCCTCTGTAACCCTGTGGTTAAATTGAAGTTGTGCTCATTAGCCAGTCACCCCTACCTGGTGGCCGATGAAGGTCAAAGCCTGGCTGGGCTCCATCCAGTCTAAGTCAGGTCCTATGTGTGTCCTGCTTGGGCCAGGCTGCTCTGCATCCTGAGAGGTGTCCCTGGAACACAGAGGCAGCCTAAGAGGTGAGTGGCAGCTGCAGCAGGGTGGACGATGCCTGTCCAGAGGCTTCTGGAGCAGAGTTTGTCTCTGTTTAGAGTTTTGCAGCAAGAAGGGAAAGCGGTGTTCTAGGGGTAGTGCAGTGTTATCAGTTTGTGGTCGCTGGTGCTCGTACATGTGTGGAGGGGAGAAGAGTCCCTGCGGTGCTTAGGATCAATAAAAGTTTGTGAAGGATCTGAGTGAGCTGATGACGGCAGCAGCAAATGAGCGAGGCCTCTGCCGTGGCAGGCCCATAGCTCCAAGCAGGGTATATGTGAGAGATGCGGTTCTCACCTCTGGGGTGCTGCCGGGGGGCCATGGGAGGCAGGTCCTGCGCGACGCTCTGGCTCTGTTTGAAGCTGTGATTCAGGAAAAAGGAACGCTATTCCTGGTGCTGAGCAGAGACACCCCCTCGATCCCCTCCCACCTCCACCCCCCGAGTGTGCCCGGTTCGCAGCCAGGGCAGGACACGGCTCACCGACCTGCAGGGCGGCCCGCACCGTCTCCCGCTGCCTGCGCTCGGCCTCCCGGATGTCAGCTGCCATCTGCGGGGACAGAGCGGGTGAGGCGGGGCCGGGCGGGGGCCCGGTTCGGGCCGGGGCCGGGGCCGGGCCGGGGTGTACCTGTCGGATGCGCTCCTCCTCCCGCCGCTGGTGCGCGGCCACCGCCCGCTCCAGCGCCCGCGCATAGCGCTCGTACTCCTCGGCCGGCACCACGCACTGCTCCCGCAGCGCCGCCTCCGCCCGGTGCTCCCGCCAGAACCGCGCCGTCTCTCGGCGGTGCTCGGGCCTGCGGGACCGGGTCAGCGCCGCCCGCACGCCCGCTCCCGCCCCGCACCGCCCCGCCGCCGCTCACCCGGCCAGGTGCTGGAGGAGCGCGGCCCGCGGCAGCGCCAGCGGCCCCCGCCGCCCGTCCCGCCGCACGCCGCTCCCGCAGCACGGGCACCACACGCGCCGGTCGTGCTCCGCAGGGTCGTAGCGCCGCACGGCCGCGCCGCCATCGCCGCCGTTGTCCTCCGCTGCCGCCGCCGCCGCCGCCCGCGCCGCCGCCACCTCCTCCTGCAGCCGGCTCAGCACCTCCCGCAGCCGCCGCCGGTGCGCGGCGCTGTACAGGTGCCGGCGGCCGGAGAAGGAGGAGCGGCGGCACAGCGCGCAATAGTGCACCGCCATGGCCGCGCCGCCGCTCGCACTGCGCAGGCGCGGGCGCAGGGCGGGGCGGGGTGTGCGTGTCGCGGTCCCCCGGTGCCGTCCGAAGGCTCCGTCGTGTTCGGGCTGCTTTCGTTCCTCAGTGCGAGCAGCCGTAGTTCGTGCTTAGACTTGCTCTGGAGCCGCTTCGAACATCCCCGAAACGCGCTGACCCCCCACCTAACCGCCTTGGTCCACTGCCTGTTGGGTACCACTGGTTGATGCCTCTGTTTTCCTGCCCATCCACACCTCTAAGGGCATCTGAAGTGTTTGGGGTTTGTATTTAGTAAGGGCAGGGGATACTCATGGTCTGCGGGAGGTTTAGACTGGGTATTAGGGAGAATGTGTTCCCTGAAAGGGGAGCCAAGCATTGGAGAAAGCTACCCAGAGCAGTGGTGGAATCATCGGTCCTGGAAGGGCTCAGAAAACCCTAAGATAAGGCCCTTAGTGACGTGCTTTAGTGGTGGCCTTGGCAGTCCTGGGGTAGAAGTTGGGCTTGATGAACGTGAATGTCTTTTCCAAGCTGACTGATTCTATAACTCCAGCCTGGCCTGACGGAAGGCGAGCATCAAACTGCAGCCACAAGGTTACCTCAGTGCTGCCATCCAGGGCAGCCAAGGCCATCAGAGACTGTTCACCTTATGTCAGGTCCTGCTCAGACATACAGACAGACAACCTGCGCTGCCACATGGGGGACTGACCGCCATCCTGCACTCCTGCAGTGGCTCAGGTGTCATTAGCACCCAGCCGTGCAGAGCCACCCTGCAGGGTGTTTTGTGTGCTGGTCAGGGAAGGAGCTGCCATCCTAATGTGCACGTTTAGACTCGGTCAAATCCCTTTTAATGTGTCTGTTCCTTTGTGCTCCTGTGGGCACACAGGTGAAAGGAGCCAGCCTGCAGGCTAGCAGTGATGTGGATCCCTGCCCACTGGGTTTGCAGTGTGGGGGACAGGCGCATGGGCTTGGAATAATATCTGTATGGTAGGGGCTCCCCACACCCAGCCAGGTAAAGCATTCTGTGCCTCGGGCCTGAGGCTCTTTGTTAAGGCACAGATTAACCTCTTATAGAATCATAGAATAGAATCATAGAATAGTAAGGGTTGGAAAGGACCTCAAGATCATCGAGTTCCAACCCCCCTGCCATGGGCAGGGACACCTCCCACTAAACCATGCCATCCAAGGCCATGTCCAACCCCACCTTGAACGCCGCCAGGGATGAAGCATTCACAACCTCCCTGGGCAACCCATTCCAGGGCCCCACCACCCTCACAGTAAAGAATTTCTTCCTCATATCCAATCTAAACCTCCCCTGTTTAAGTTTAAACCCATTACCCCTTGTCCTCTCACCACAGTCCCTAATGAAGAGTCCCTCCCCAGCATCCCTATAGGCTCCCTTCAGGTATTGGAAGGCTGCTATGAGGTCTCCACGCAGCCTTCTCTTCTCCAGGCTGAACAGCCCCAATTTTCTCAGCCTATCTTCATACGAGAGGTGCTCCAGTCCCCTGATCATCCTCGTGGCCCTCCTCTGCACTTGTTCTAACAGTTCCATGTCCTTTTTATGTTGAGGACACCAGAACTGCACACAATACTCCACGTGAGGTCTCACGAGAGCAGAGTAAAGGGGCAGGATCACCTTCCTCGACCTGCTGGTCACACTCCTTTTGATGCAGCCCAGGATACGGTTGGCCTTCTGGGCTGCAAGCGCACACTGCCGGCTCATGTTCATTTTTTCATCAACCCACATCCCCAAGTCCTTCTCTGCAGGGCTGCTCTGAATCTCCTCCCCGGCCAACCTGTAGCTGTGCCTGGCATTGCTCCGACCCAGGTGGAGAACTTTGCACTTAGCATGGTTAAACTTCATTAGGTTGGCATCAGCCCACCTCACAAGCGTGTCAAGGTCCCTCTGGATGGCATTCCTTCCCTCCAATGTATCAACCGAACCACTCAGCTTGGTGTCATCAGCAAACTTGCTGAGGGTGCACTCAATCCCACTGTCCATGTCACCCACAAAGATGTTGAACAAGACCGGTCCCAACACCGATCCCTGGGGGACACCACTCGTTACTGGTCTCCAGCTGGACATTGAGCCATTGAGCACTACTCTTTGCGTGCGGCCATCCAGCCAGTTCTTTATCCACCGAGTGCTCCACCTATCAAATTGATGTCTCTCCAACTTAGAGAGAAGGATGTCATGGGAGACAGTGTCAAAGGCTTTACACAAGTCCAGGTAGATGACATCAACTGCTCTGCCCCTGTCCATCAGTTCCATAGCCCCATCATAGAAGGCCACCAGATTGGTCAGGCAGGATTTCCCCTTAGTGAAGCCATGCTGGCTGTCACCAAGCACCTTGTTGGTTTTCATGTGCCTCAGCATGCCTTCCAGGAGAATCCGCTCCAAGATTTCACCAGGCACAGAGGTGAGACTGACTGGTCTGTAATTCCCTGGCTCATCCATTTTCCCCTTAAAAATGGGGGTTCTATTTCCCTTTTTCCAGTCATCGGGAACTTCACCTGACTGCCATGAGTTTTCAAATATGATGGACGGTGGCTTAGCAACTTCATTTGCCAGCTCCTTCAGGACCCGTGGATGGATTTCATCCGGTCCCATTGACTTGTATACATTCAGGTTCCTAAGGTGGTCCCAAACAAGATCCTCCCCCACAGTGGGCCCAGGGTCCCCACCCTCACCGTCCCCGCGTCTGCCTTCCAAGACTTGGGTGGTGTGGACAGAGCACTTGCCCGTAAAGACTGAGGCAAAGAAGTCATTAAGAACCTCAGCCTTCTCCAAATCCAGGGTAGCCAGTTCTCCCGATAGCTTCTGGAGAGGACCCACGGTGTCCCTAACCTGTCCTTTATTGGCAATGTACCTATAAAATCCCTTCCTGTTATCCTTAACATCCCTAGCCAAGTTTAATTCTAAGTGGGCCTTAGCTTTCCTAACCTGGTCCCTAGCTTCCCGGACAACATCCCTGTATTCTTCCCAGGCCGCCTGACCTTGCTTCCACCTTTTATAAGCCTCTTTTTTCCTTCGAATTTTGCTCAGCAGCTCCTTATCCATCCAAGGAGGTCTCCTGGCCCTCCTGCTGAACTTCCTTCTAGTTGGGATGCATCGCTCCTGAGCTTGCAGCAGGTGAGCCTTGAATACCAACCAACAGTCTTGGGCCCCCCTGCCCTCTAGGGCTGTATCCCATGGAACCTTACTGAGCGGCTCCTGAAGAGACCAAAGTCTGCTCTCTTGAAGTCCAGGGCAGTGAGCTTGCTGCACATTCTTCTCACTGTCCTGTGGATCTCAAACTCGACCATCTCATGATCGCTGCAATCAAGGCTGCCCTGGAGCGTCACATTCCCAACCAGCCCTTCCCTGTTGGTGAGGACGAGGTCAAGCATGGCACCTCTCCTTGTCGGCTCCTCTATTACTTGCAGAAGGAAGTTGTCTTCCGCGCAATCGAGGAACCTTCTGGATTGCTTGTGCCGGGCCGTACCATCCCTCCAACAGATATCAGGGTGGTTGAAGTCCCCCATGAGAACAAGGGCCTGCGAGCGTGAGGCTGCTCCTATCTGCCTATGGAGCGCTTCGTCCAGCAAGTCCCCTTGGTCAGGCGGTCTGTAACAGATCCCCACAACAATGTCACCCATCGCTGTTCTCCCTTTAACCCTGACCCACAAACTCTCTGTCGACTGCTCACCTGTCCCCAGACAGAGTTCCATACTCTCTAGCCTATCCCTAACATAAATAGCAACTCCCCCTCCCCGTCTGCCGGGCCTGTCTTTCCTAAAGAGCCGGTAACCTTCCATTCCAACACAGCAGTCATAGGAGCCATCCCACCATGTTTCTGTGATGCCTATGATATCATACCCCCGCAGATGTGCACACATCTCTAATTCCTCTTGTTTGTTCCCCATGCTATGGGCATTTGTGTAGAGGCATTTGAGCCGAGATCCAATTGAAGTCGGGTCATTGGCTGGAGCAGCTGGAATATCCCTACATTGCTCCGAACGTTTACTATAGGTGCTACCAACCGACTGGGTGTGTTGGGATGGAATGATGCCCCCCTCCCCCAACACATCAAGTTTAAAGCGTCCTTAACCAGTCTGGCAAGCCTCCTACCAAATCCAGCTCAGTTCTCTGCACTGCAGGAGCGGTGCGAGAGGCAGCAGCGTGCATGGAAGACTTTGTGTTACAGGCATAGCAGGTGCCAGAATGCCTCTGCAACTCACGTGGCTGGCAGAAACTCACCGTAATGAAGGAAATTAAGTATTGCCCATCTTTCTTCTCCCCTCCCCTTCTAAATTTGAGTCCTTGTATCACAATGCTCATAATTTCCGCACGTGGTTCTTGTGAAGCTGCCTGTGGCAGCACCTCAGAAAATAGGCTTGGTTTGAAAACACATGGCACATCTTTCAGAAGCAGGGAGCTGGAAGGAATCATAGACCAAACAGAGAGCTCATCAGATCTGCAAAAGAGAGAGTGAGAAGAAGTTGAGATAGGTACTTGGGCTATAATGACTGCTCAGGCACTGATGCTGCAGCCACAGTCCTGTCCATATTAAACTGCCAGCTATTGCAGGTACTGAGATGACAGCTCTGTGTTTGAAAGCAGCCTGGTTGGCTTGTCTCGCTGTGTTGGGCTCTTGGCCAGCCTGATGACCAAGCCCTGCTTGTGGAGCATCTCTGCAGGGATCTCCAAGTTTCTGGTGTCACCCCCCAGAGTAGTGTCCCACAGTGCTGGTGGCTGCATAGCGCTTGGGCACTCTCCTGCTGCAGGAACCTCCTAAAACCTAATGCGCGCCGCAGTTTGTGGGGCTCCTGCCCTTGGAAACGTACCCGGGTTGCTCATGCTTTGGCGCACCAGGTCGAGTGACTCTTTAGTGAGGGCCTGTGCTTCCTCCCGAAACTTTCTGTGTCCTCCTGGAGTCAGTTTCCACAGGCAGGACTTGTGGTTTCCTTTGGCACACGTGGAGCTGGTGCTTTTCTCGAAGCAGCTGCTGGAGCACAGGTTGTGTCAGATTGTGCTTTTCCAGCCCTCCGGGGCCTTCTGAAAAAATGGGAAGTGCTGCCTGTGGAGAGAAACGATTTGTCCTGGGCTGAAGCCCTTGGATGCTGGGATAAATAACAGAACACATGGAGGGAAGGAGAGGAGGGTCCTCCCCAGGCCCTGCAGTGGGAGGGTGGCTGGTGCACTCGAGGCACAAAACTGAAATCCCAGCTCTGGAGGCACAGGTTTGGGTGTTGCCAAAGAGGGGAGGCAGTTTTCTCATCAGCATTTTGAGCTGCAGGCAGAGCTAAGACCCAAACGTGAGTCCTGGCTGCCACATCCCTGCTTCCCAGTGGAAGAGCAGAGACTCCGGTACCCCTTGCGGTCCCTCTTCCCCTCGTTGTGCACTAGGAGCTGGGAGAAGGGCGGGTACCGTGTGAACTGGTAGATCTGCTGTACAGTCAGACTGCCACCCGCGCTGTTGCACAGGGCGAGGCTGATGAGGTTGCAGTAACTAAGCGGGGGACGGGGCCAGCCTCCCTCAATTTTGGCACTCATCTGCCTGGGGCACTTGAGCTTCATGCTCTGAGGGCTGAGGACTGTGGATTTCCAAGGCACCAGCATCATCCTGACTTCAGGGCTTTTCAGCATCTCCTGAGGAACTGGGATGTCTGCACTTGAAGCAGCTTCATCCTCAGTAAGCTGGGGAGAAGAAGGAAAAAAAGAACATGGATTTATTAGCCCTGAGTAGAATGAGGGACAGGGATAAGCTGCTTTGTTCTGGCAGAGAGCTTATAGAAAGCTCATGCACTTTAAATTTCAGCCTCTGTCCCTGCACTTTGTACTCTGAGCCTGTTTGTCAGAAGGGCTCCGTGCATCGGCTGACTGTGGCTGGAATGGGAGCTGCTGAACCCGCTCTTTGCCCAAGCAGCTCCCTTCTGTGTACCTTTCTAGCCTTGCTGGAGGGTGACGGCACATCCTCCTTGGAGCAGTCGAAGTCAGAGCCGGAGCCGTCCCAGGAGGCCTTCAGAGAGGAGCTTTCTGTGGCACCAGCATTTGAGGCCACCAGGCTTTTGGATCTGTCTGGGTCTGCTCCAGAGCTTCCAGGGAGGGGACAGGCCAGGCTGGGGTTTACCCACATCCACAGATGGGGCTGAGCACCCTGTACTGAAAGGAGAAGGAGATATGTCACCCTGCCACTCCTGACCGGGGACTCTTTCTAGACCGGCTGTCCACAGGCAGCCTGGGGAAGCTCTAATACAATGCAAATCCCAAGGCAAAGGTCCCCAGTTGCCATCTCATCCCCCCAAATAGTGTTTTCTTTCCTGTTGTGTGTACAGAGTGCATGCCTGTGTGTTCTTGCACCACTGTGGCCAGCCCAAAGAGCAGTGCTCAGCTCTGAAATGTTACCTTCTCTTTCCCCTGTGAAGCCAGATGAGTGCAGCTCTCCCCCTGCACCCTCTTTTTGAGTTTATCTGCCTGAAAAGCTGCATTTGGAGGGCACAGCTGCAGTTATATCCATGTCCTTACCTTGCATAATTTCTTCAGTGCTGGTGAGTCTGAGCTCCTCTGCCATATCCCAGTCCTCAAGGCCATATTGTAAGTGCAGGCTTTCCCAAAATGACTTGTTTTGGAATCTCAAGTCCATTTTCTTTGTGTGCCAAAGGTACCTCTGGGTGCCGAGGGTAGCCGGACCTGCGAGGGGGGCACAAAGGATCCCGTGAGCTCTGGGAGCTGGCTCAGTGTCATACATGGTATAAGAAGGATATCACACAGGTGGGTGAAGGGCTGGTCTCTGTGTCACGCTTCTAAATACCTATTAGAGCCCCTTCTAGGGAGTCAGTGCTCCATACTGGTGGAATAAGGGGGCTGATTGAGAGTGGGATAGGTCACACCATGCAGGCTGTTTGCTGCCCATTTACTTTGCTACAGCCTCAATAGGTTAGCCACTCCTGTGCTCACTAGGCTTATGTTTCATTTCTTTCTGCCTCTGATGATAAGATCACAGCCTTACCTACACTGTGCAATGAACTTACCTCATCCGAGAACTCAAATGTCTCTGGAAGCAGGATGGATCTCTGAGGGATGCGCAGAGTACTCAGGTACCAGGAGCTCCCTCACCCTGCTTGCCTGGGAGTAGTGGGGTTTAAGACTGGGAAGTACTTCAGGTCATCCCGGGCAAAACACCTGACCGCAGCTGAGAAAAGAGCCAGGTTGAGTAGATCCTGGGTGTGATTTCAGTCTCTTAGAAACTTTGTGTGCGCTTTCCTGAGTTGCTTTTGTTTCTTCAGCCACATCTTTCGCACATGGCCCCTGCCTAATCTGTCCTAGGTCTGACGAAGGAAGCATAGTTTGTGCTATTAAAGGGTACTTGTCATACATCCTCATCCTTCTGGCCCGCTCACTGTCACTCCTCTGCCTGGGGAGGGGATGTGGGAGGCGGGTGGCGCTGGTGGAAACGGAGTAGCTACGCACCAAAATGCACGGCTTGGCTTTGTACCAACAGGCAATTAGGTTTCAGACTCTACATATGTTGAGCGTTTTGCAGGAGGACACAGGTTATGCTGGTAGCGGAGGAGTACAGCAGCGCCTTGCTGCCAGTCTGTAGCAGGGAGTCCGACAGAAAGAGGCAGAGTGCTGGCAATTGCTGGAAGAGATTGTGCCATAACATTAGTGTTAAGATGTTGGGAGAATCTCAGCTTACAAGTGAATTCCCTGACCCTTGCACTAGAGGTTTGTCTTGGAGTTGTTTGGGTTATTTCTATGTAATGAGAGAAAAGGGTGAGATGCTTCTTCCTGCTGCAGGCTTGCTCTGCAGTGCTTTGGGCCAGGTGTTCCTGCCCTGTTTGCTGTCACTGTTCTCAGCCTTTGAGTGTTTACATCTTTTGGGACAGGCTGTTAAAAAATGAGTCAAACACTAAACCAGGCTTTTCTGGGCAAGGTAACCTTTGAAGGGCAGAGGAGAGTCTGGCACACTCGGGTTTGCCTCCTCAGTAAAAGCAGCTACGACAGTTTGTGCTGCACTAGGGTTTGCTTAGTCCTTGTTAGGCATTTGTGATTATCAGGTCAGTATGGTGTGGCTTTTGTGAGGTGCAAAAGGCTCTCCTCACACTGCTTTTCCCACCCTCGTGTGACACAGTTCAGTTGTTTGCAGAGACGCCTGTGTGCTCCCTCCCAGTCAGATGCCTCAGGTGTGAGCAGGGGACACTTACTGGCTGCTTTCCTCAAAACCCCAGTCCAGACCCTTTCCCCTTCCTGAAACTGGAGCCTGCTGTTTGACTTGGGATGTGTTGCAAACAATCCAGCTACTACAGCTTAATAATTTACCACGTATCACTGGACCTGTCACACCACAAAGTTGCTTTCCCCTTTCTGTCTGGAGCTAAACTCCCACACAGTGGTGTATGTATCAGCTGAGGCAGAGTAATTCATTAAGCTTGTGGTTATCTATGTGCACCCTGAATTGATGCCTCACCTACCCACATAACCTTTGGTACTTCGACAGCAAATGCACACAAGAGTGCTGGGCTGGGCGCAGCTATGTCTGTCATCTTGGAACAGCGTGAGTATTTTGGGGGGACTAAAGAGGTCCTGCGAAAGCTGGATGTTGCACGCAGGTGAAGTGTCTTGCCCTGCTTCCTCTTCAGCCAATGTGGCTTTGGAAGAGCTAGCAGGGCAGCACACAGACGTGAATAGAAGTCGGATGGATGGATATCTGGGGACGGAACTTGTCGGTGGGAAGGACACTGTTCCCTGTGCTGCTTTGCAGGAGCTGCGCTGGCAGAGCTGGGGGGGACAACCACAGCGTGTGGCTTGGCCACGAGAGGCCGTGTGAGTTGGTGTTTTGCACATTGGTTTCACCCGTAGCTGCTCTGGAGTTAGGTGTGGGCTCCCCAGCAAAAGCTCCTGCAGAGCAATAAAGGAGATGAGAAACCGCTGCAGGCAGCAGCTATAAGATCTTCCTTTCTTCTGTCTTCCCCTAGCTTTCAGTGTCCTCAGAGAAGGCTGTAGTGCTCTGCGGAGCTGGTAAGTAAAGCCAGGGGTAGGGCGCAACATAATACAATACAGTGCTCCACCCTGAGAAGCTCTGAGCAGTTGTACTTACACCCTCCCAAAATGAGGTGTGGAAAGAGTCTGCTGATATTTCCTGCCTGGGCTGCAGGGATGGAAAGCATTCCCCGTGTGCTAGTGTTTACTTCTCCCTGGTAAAGATTTGAGGTGCTGCTGTAACACAAACAGGTAAAGCAGAGAAAGGAGCCCTGTGGTCTGCAATGGAGCTAGCAAAACTGGAAACAGAGGTGCTGGTTTCCGGCTTAAAGCACAAGAATGTTTTAGGTATATACAGTTGCAAGAACAGACCTTTCCCTTAAGTCCAGAAAAAGGCTAAAAGGCCTTAATTTTGCTTTTGGCCATTCAGTTGCTGAATCCCGATCCCATCAGTTTGTATACTATAGATTCTGGGTGGAAGCATCATAGCCCCTGATCTCTGCTTTCTCAGGGAGGGGGATCTTGATCAGACTGATTGAGTCAACTTGTGGCAAAGAAAACCCAAGATCGCTGATTCTTCGTGCCACGCAGCAGCTCATGTTTGTATTCTAAAGCTGTCTCATTTTCGGTCTCCCTTTAGCTTCAGAAGGTGAGACACAAGTTAGAAGAGAACCTGCTGACATGTGCAGAAGGCCAAAGTCACCAGCATCTCTATTTGCCTCATGAATGGAGCTGAAAAGGTAGAGAGGTGACAAGCTGGTGACGTCTTTGCTCGGGACATCTGGATTCTTCAAAGCCGGCTCTTTTCAGGTGAGTGTTATCCGCACGGAAGCCATCTCGTGGAATATTTTTGCTGAAAACCAGTCTCACCTACTCACACGCCTTGTAACCAGCAGAACTACAGGGAAGCTTTGTCAGGATGAGGGTTGGGGTCAGGGGACAGTTCTCTTTCCTTGTTGATTCCCATCTTCTGGTGCTTTAGATTAAGACTTTGCAAATCGAGAGAAAAGACATTTCAGATTCCAGGTGTAACTGTGAGTGTGCTTGATTACTTCTTGTGGTGTCTGACTTCTGCACATGCATGTGAGGTGTAGGTAGATGTCTTTGGCCAGGCTGGTTTCATGTAAACATGCTGTCTTCTGCGAGCCAGAGAAACTGGATTAGCTCCCTTCTCTGAAAGATGTTGGATGAAAGCTCACTCTCTCCCCTAAAGATAGGGGAGGTCTGTAACTTCACTTCCAACTGAGGGTTCTTATTGAAGTCTGACTTGAATGGCTTTTGTATTCCAGAGCCCCTGAAAGCTTTGAATGTGTACAGAGGGACATCTGCTTGTCCTTGGTGATATGAGGGTATTGCTGTTGTCTTGGCTTTGCCCAGCTGATGGTGTTCCTATAGTGGGAAGCTCAGTGGACTTCATGCGGACTCTGGGCTTGTGGATGCTGGTTGTGCCAGTCAAGTGTGGGGGTTGTGCACATGTGTGTGTGTATATATATATATGTGTGTTTATGCATATTTTCCCCTGTGGTAGAACAGAGATTAATTTCCAATGAAGTAATTGGTACTTTTCCCCATCACACAGGGTGTACGTTAGGTGCTTGGCTTGTCCTGGCACAGCGTCACTCCTGCTGTGTTGGTGTTGCTTCAGTTCCCGGTGCTGCAGCAAGTGGCTGATGCTGTGACTGTAATATAGAAAAAGCTCCCAGGATATGCATGGGCTGGGATTAAAACCAGTCCTTTCTGTTACAGAGAGGCAGGGGTGACAATATGAGCGGCCAAGGGGAGAGGGAATGTGAGGCAGAGGGAAGGCTGGTGAGAGATGGTTACTCCACTGGCACTGGAGCAGGGGCACTGTCAGAGTGCCTGCTTAATCCTGCAGATGCCTGGTATGTCTCTGTTGGTACCGGAGGTAGATGCTGCTGCTGTAGCTGTTTGTAGTCTCCTCAGGACCTAAGAATTCAACAGCTGTCCTTGATGAGCATCGCAGCCTTTTTTATTAGCTGTGTTCTAGTCACTCTGAACAGGTACGCTATTTTTTGGTGGGGGAAGGGCAGCCTCTTACCTCCCACGTCCTCCGCGTCTGTGAAGTTGCAGTTAAAGAGCTGAACTCGGGTCTCTGCCCCTCCTCCCTGATTTTAAAACCCACTTCAAAGGTGAGCTGGTTCTGCCAGGCTCGTCGCTGCTCACCTTTCGTGCCGCTCCCCGCAGAAGAAAGCGCAGCGCTTCCCTTTGATTTCCGCCTTTGAAAGCCAGAGGGGACAGAGGCTGAAACGCTCCGCAACTTTTTTGGTGACTGCTCCTGTACCTTCCTGAAGTGCTGGAGGGATCAGGACAGGGCTCCAGGGAAGAGACCTCGCTTGCAGCTCAATTAGCTGTTGCAAAGGCTGGCTGATGGGATGCTTCATCCTCCTGGCTGTCACAGCCGGTTTGGAGGGCAAGGTAATGCATGCAGCAAGGGCAGAAAGTTGCCACAGAGCGTATCGGAGTCAGTGGCTTGGACTGATGCACACGGGGGTCTCAGAGCCCAGCCCGGCTGCCTGTTGCTGGGCAGTGCCACCTCCTGCTCCACTGCTGCCTGAGGAAGGGCTCTACCCTGTTCTTCATTCTGTGTGCTTTGTGCCAAGAAGAGGTGGCACATGGCAGAGCCGGTGCAGAGCACGTGCTGCCAGTCTTCCAGGTGCGAAGAGGAAAATTGGCGAGTAGTGTCCTGCAGCCAGTGCCCGAGGCACGATCTGCTCACTGTCACTGCAAGGGACGCTTCTTGTCGCAAGCACCAGGGCAGGATGGAGGACAGCGTACGAGAGCAGGGCTTGTCTTTGCGGTGTGAGTTTCCAGACCTCCTGTGCCATCATGGCTGGGGATGTTTGCAAAGCTTTAACACATAAGACTGTCATTTGCAAGCAGGCAAATGACACCTCAGGGGCCATCCCTGCAGCGTGTAGAGGTGGTGAAGACCACCTAGTACTGAATCAACAACCCCACCTAAGTGTGCAGAGCTCTCTTATCAAAGTGCCAACTGAGCTTGTCTCCACTCAGCTCATGAGGTGACAGGACTGTGGCTTGCAGCAGTGCAGCTGCATGGCCAGCACATGCAGTGTGTAGTGAGAAGTGATGCAGGTCATGGCTGCGATGTCAGGAGCAGTGGGATGCTGACTCGGTGCAGGAAGCAGCCGTAATAAAGCAGTAGGAATTGGTCATGTTGAAGGAAGTACCAGATGGCAGACTTGGGCTGAGGTTTATAAATCTGATCTCTGTAATTCCGGTGAGACTCCTCATGTTTTATGGCCAGCTTCACTTTTGTACATGTTGCAGAGCTGCAGAATCGAGAGGAAACCTCCTGCTGCTGCCAGTCCAGAGCCAGGATGGATGCCTCTACATGGCTTCTTAGGGGGACAGTGCTGAAAACCTAAATACTTCAATGTGTGTGTATGTGTATGTGTGTGTGTGTTCAGCCCTCAGCCCTGGGTGCAAGAATTGCTGATGCTGGAATCCCATTCAGCTGCTTATAGCGATCCATGTATAAGGGCATGTGCCCTTGCATAAGACCACTCTGTGGTTCGGCCTTGCTCGTCCTGCTGGTGGAGAATCACTGAGATGAGGAGGACTGAGTCATGGAATATTTAGTCTGAAAAACCAAACCTTTTCCTTTTACAGTGGGTGAAAGAGGGATGTTGTATCTTTAAGGCACCCCTCCTCATTCCCCGAATACCTCAAGGCCTCAGAGCGATTCTGGAGGAGAGGATCAGTGCAGGAGTTTAAGGCATCCTTCCCTGCCCTGCTGCACTGCTCACTTACTGCTCTGAAGGCTGTGCTTTGCCGTTGCCATGGAAACCATTAGTTGCTAAGCAACTGGAGCATCATCTGCGCTGAGCCCTCGCATCTAATTATCCCATCACAGTGGCTGAGAGGGGCTGGGGGGAATTAACTCCTCTACCATGGCAGATCCATTGACAACACTGTAGTCACATTTAAAGGGACATCGTCTCCCTTCTGCCACACTCAGCCATGCTCTCTTGCTCACGCAGCTACTTGGTTTTCTTGCATCGTTGGTCTATTAGAAGGGATGTGGGTTTGTGCGAGCAGCAGAGATGTCCTCCGTGCTCGTGGTGTGCTTGCTGCCCATGCACGGGGCTCTGCTGGGAGCTCTTGCTGTCCAGGTTACATGTGATGCCTGTAGCTCCATGTTTGCATCATGCAGTCCTTGCTTCGAGGACTCTGGGCCATGCTTTAAGTCCTTCATGTGTCTTCTCTTTTGTGTTGTAATTGCTTCAATGCTGCCCTTATGTTTCTGTCTCGGTCCCAAGAGCCTGATGTCATGTCTGCTCTGTGAAGCAGTGATAATTCTTCAGAACTCTGCAGTGGGAGAGGTGGCAGCTCCCTGTCTTCGGTCTGTCTGCAGGCTAAAGCATACACTGTGTAGCTTCATGCTCAGTACCGCCTTACTGTGTGCTGCAGGGAGGGCTGGGGACTGTCTTCGAGGAGCACTGAAAGTCTGAGGTGGGAAGTAAGCACTAAGGAAAATCTCACTCCTGGACCTCTGTGAGTGGACAAAGCCACCCGCTGACTGGTGACTTTTGCACATTCAGATAAAATCGTAGGTCTGAGGGCTGATTCTGATCTTGAGTTTGCAAATCCAAGGTCAAGTTCTGCAGTTGTCTCCCTGCCATGACAGATTGCATCTGAATGACGTTCCCAGACTCGTGAGGACAGTGGCAGCAGTTTGTTGCCTTTAGACCCGAGCTTCATGAAAGCCTGACTGCACCAAGGTCCATGCTTGAGTAAATGATACCGGCTCCTTTCCTGCATCTGTCTGGCTGGATAGGGAAGAATTCCTCAGTTTTCACCTTTTTTTACTGCACAGGTCTGTGAACCAGCTGTTACTGCACAGCTTCCCACCGGTGTTTGCTGCACCTTTGATAGGTAGTGAGATAGAGCTGGTTCAACAGGAAAGTGGTGTGTCCTGACCTTTGAAAGCAAGAGAATTCCTAATACCTCCCCGAATTGCCTTTGTTTCTCTCCAGCCTTGAATTGCATGGTCTTCCGGTGCAGCCAAAGCCTGCAGGCACTCTGCAGCCCTGGCAATATGTTGTGCCAACCTGTTAGCAGTGCTTCCACTCCCCTCCATTGGCACAGGACCGAGGCATGTGGCTCTCCAAGGAAGGAGTGACTGGGGCTAAGTGCGGGATGGAGTAGCTTGGGAAGATGGAGCAGGTGCCCCCACTTTGCTCTCCAGGTAGATGAATGATGATGATGATTGTTAGAGCTCTTGTAATGATCTTGGGGAGGGGCAAGTGGAGGAGAGAGACATATTTTGTCATGAAAATGAGAAATGTAATTAAAGGCCTCATGTTAATTAAGAGCTGGAAGGGAGAAATAGATGGATTTCTGCCTGAAGTCTCATTGGCATTGGCAGTTGGGCACTTTGAATAACGCTAATAGGCAAGGAGGAAGAGCAGGGAAGATGGAAGTATCGTGCGGCAGCTCCTGCGGCTTGGAGCAGGACGCACAGTGTAAAGGAAAAGTTTTGTTTTCCCCAGCCGAGGTGGGGAAACTGGAAAGAGGAACGGTATCCACAACTTGTTGTGTTCGGTTCTTCGGGGTAAAGTGGCTGTGTTGGGACACACGGAGATGGTCCAGGCCTGATGACGCATGTGTGCTTCTCCATGGCCTGCCTGGGTGCCTCCCTGTTCCCTGCATGGGGATTTTCCGTCCCTAGAGTGTCAGACCAGTGCACTCCATCGTCTTAAAAGCAGCAGATGTGACAGGGGGCAGGAATCAAGGAGATGACAGCTCTGGTGCTCTGACAGGCTGGTGGATGCCGGGGCAGTTGTAATGGGAGGATCTCCTAGGACTCTTTTAGCCATATAAGACAGATGTGCGGAAGAGCATTGGGAAATATCTGCCCTGATTGTAGTGGGGTGTTAATGTGTTTAACATGGGAATCCTGCTCTCCTTCAGCTATGCCTGTACCCCATTACCATGGCTCTGGAGAAAAGGAGCTGAAGCACTGTATGGGAGCTGGGCTGGGGATGAATAGAGGGGTGTGAGTGTAGGGCAGGCGAATGTACCTGCTCACATGAGGATACTGCAGAGGGTGGTGGTGGTGGTCTGTGTGCGCGTGATGCTGTTAGGGGAGCAAGGGATGACTGCTTCTTTGCAGAAGTGAGAAGGCTGTCTGCGTGCAGATATTAAGGGGGCTGTACAAAATGTAGCTTGCTGTGTGTTGGGGGCTCACAGGGATCAGGGAAGGCAAATGTGCAAAGCCTCTGACTCACAGGCAAGGTCCCAGAGTCAGGAAGGAGTAATGTAGAAGTTGCTGGAGCCATGTGCTGCGTGTTAATGAGGCAGGCAGGGCACACAAAAGTGCTGTAGCTCCGCTCTGCTGCCCGTGTGGCTTCTCCCTTTGCATGTGTGGCTTCTTGGAGGAGCAGAGCAGCCCTCTGAGCAGAGTGTGGCATGGGGCAGCCCAGGGCAGGACTCGAGGAAGATCGTCGCTGTGCTCATTCCCAGAGCACAGTGAATGGGGTTTGTAAGGTGTTCGGTGGCTGTGATGAACCCTGTCCTGTAGTGGCATATGTAACGGCAGGCACACAGTGGCTGGGATGAAGAAGAAATTGAAGTGAGGGAGGGAACTGGGGAAGATGATAGAAAGTCACTGCCTAAGTGGGAATTTGGCCACGGAGCAGGCCGAGTTCCAGAAAATGGGAGGGGTTTGTAGCAGCTTGTTTGGAACACAGTGCTTGAGGTTCCTCCCGCGTGGCCGGACGGAGCATTCGCTCCCTGACCTGGAAGTGGAACCAGGGAATGTCTCGCTCGCTCCGCTGGGTTATAGCGCATCCTTGCTCTTCTGCTTCACTTGTGCACTCTCTCTTTTGCCTTTCTTTTCATTTCCTTCTGGCATCTCGAGGCCTAAAGTGTTTCCAAGAAGAACTGACGTTAGGAGAGCAGCAGCTGAGGAGGCTTGCCAAATGCTCTACATTGGTTGACAGCTCCTCTCAAAACCAGATGGTTACTAATTAAAGGGAGTCAAGTGAGGAGGCTGCATTGGCCTTTCTATATTCTTTTTTGTTGGGTTTTTTTTTCGCTTCCTCTGAGGAAAAGATTTCACGAGCTTGGAGGAAGATCATCTTCCTCTGTTTGCAGGGATGGCCTCTTCCAGTGCTTGTAGCTTGTGGTGATCCTGGTGCTATCTCCTGGGCATAGTTCCTTTTGAAGCCGCAGGCTGTTTGCTCTGGCCCAAGGTAGCCGCCATGGGAGGTGGGGGAAAAATGTGGTTGTAAAAAGAAAACACAAAGGGGGAGAGGAGTTTGGAGCCCTTCCCCAGATCTTCTGTGGGACCTTTCCTTGAAGCCTTATATTGTCAGTAGAGATGATCCTGACATTGTCGTGCCACCCTTTCACCAAGTCTTGCCTTCCTTGGGGATCTTCTCCATGTTCCTCAGCCTGCTGCCCCTTTCACACAGAGGAGTACTTTGAACATGGCCTCTCTTGGGTCATCTGTGTGCATGTGGGCTGCTCCGTGCTGCTTTTCCCTGTGGTACTGGGAGCTGGATGGCTGGGAATGAAGGGCAAGCACAGCTTGTTTCTCTGTTTTCAAGAACATTTGGTTTCTAGAGCCAATCGTAACAGATGCACTGTCAGTGCTTAACGGTTCAACCTCATGTGGGAGAACTGTGTCTGAGGGAAAATGGATTGGCAGTAGCAAACACCTCCCACTCAAATTCATGTCCAAGAGAAGCGTAGCAGCTTTGTCTCAATCAAATTCCAGAGCTGTGGTCCTGCACAGGCTCCCCTTCCTGAAATCGTGCTCCTTCCTCCTATTGGCATCAGTGCTGCATGGCTGGATTCTGGGGGACTTGAACCAGGATGGTCAGTCTGTCCTTCCCCACAGGATTGCTGATAGAAACAAGCTTGGGTACTACTATACCCCTCCGAGTTCAGGGTGAGCTTAGCCCTGCTCTGAGCAGTCCTGCCTCCTGCTGTTCGGTCCATTTCCTTCCTGCCCTCTACGAGTGCTCTGGAGATACAAGTGCCTTTTATGCCACACTTGGAGACCCTTAGAGAGGACATGCTCTGCATACTGCCAAGAGTCAAAACAGGGATCTCCAACCTTGCTCTCCTCTTGAGCAGAGGAAGTTGTATGGAGTGCCTGAATCAAAGGGTGTCTGTAGGGATTATACAAACGCAATCCAGCCCCTCTAGAGATGCCTTTGCTGGTTCCAGTTGGATGTTGTGCCTTCCTTGAAACCTGGGCTCCAGTTGCGAGTGCCTGTCGGATAACATCTTGTGTGTTGGAGACAGAGCAGCGTTCTGACAGGGGATTACTGGGGACTGGCAGGGCTGTCCCTCTGCCCTTGGGGGGCTTCTCGGTGGGCTCCTGGGCACTGCAGAGTGCTGATCTGGAGTCTGGCCTTTTGTGTCCCTGACAGCACAGCGCAAATCCACATCTGCATGATGCTGCTGAAGCATCTTCTCCCTGTCATGAAATATTCATGCTCTTCTCCAAAAGGGCTCCAGCAGCAAATCCGTGTGTCCCTCCTGTGCTGCCCCCCCCTCTGCATGCAGGCAGTCTGTGCTGCAGAGGGGGCGGCTGTGGGCTCTACTGGGAGGTCAAGCCAGATCCAGGCAGCTGATCTCTGCCTTTGAGGAAATAAAACAGAGCAGAAAAGAAGCAGCAAAACCCCAGGAGGTGCTTTTGAGACTTAACCCTTTCCAGGCTGGGAAGCACCAGCAGGGAGAGTGTGCAGCGAGCAGCCTAAGCGGTGCAGGGAGGGCCAGATCTGGAGAGCAGCCGAGGTGCTGTAGTCCTTTCTCAGGCTGGGAAGGTTGTTCCCAAGCCTGGGAACCCTGCTGGAACAGGCTCTGCTGCTGTTGAATGTGCTGCTTTAAATCCATCCGATGTGGGTTGCTGTGCTTCTCCTGGCTTTATTGAAAGCCGCCTTGATTTCATTGTATTCACGAGTCCTTGCTAGAATGCCACGGGGGAGTGCTCCGTTTCCCCTGTGGGTGGAGGAGCATAAATCTTGGGTCTCGTGAGTTCCTTCTCTTTGATTTTTTTTGCTTTTCAGGGCATTTTTGAGCCTCCTTCTCATTTACTGTTAAGATGTCAGGCAGTGAAAGTAATATATTGCATCAATTACAGGGGACTGCTCCACTGAGGGGAAAGTTTCTGGGCTGGGGGGTGGTGGTAGGACTCCCTCCTTGAGCCCTGGTACTGTGGGGCCCTTGCCCCATGCGGTGACGGTGGTGCAGGGCGAAGGGGGCTCTCTGAGCCAGAGCTGAGGTGTGGAGGGGACCTGGTGCTCAGGCACACACCATGGGTGCTGTTCCAGTGGCCTGGCTGGCCTGGAGGATGCAACTGGTTCACTCGTCCCTCCCTCTTCATCCCCTTGATAATCCGATTTACATTCCCTTTTCTTCCCCTGGATCCTGCTGTTACCATGGGAACTGTGTTCACAGTTGCATTTCATTGGCTTCTGGAAAAACTCCTTTCTCCCTTTCCCCCTGTCTCTCTCCCCTTTTGCAGCTTGGACACAGAGCTGTGGCTGTCAGAGGATGGGGAAGCTCGCAAAGCTTCTGATAACCAGGATGAAGGCAGCAGTTAGAGAGAGGAACTGGGGAAATACAGCAAGACCATTAAGGAGTGGATGAAGTAATTCTGCTTACGTGGCCTTTAGCTTGGTCTTTTCTGCCTTCCACAGCTATGAAAGGGAGTCTTGGACCCCACTGTCCATGAGCCCACCCCGAGGGTCTCTCCTGCTCTGTGTTCTTTGAGCACCAGGGTGGGACATGCTCAGCTCTTCACTGTAGCTGAGGGGTTTTCCTGCCTGTTTCTGCAGAGACCAGGCTGGTGTCATGAGTGCTGCACGGAGGAGAGGCAGTAAGGGAGGAAGTGCTGCTCCAGCTCTTGCACTGTCATCTTGTGGCCTTTTGTTATGTCCAGGAAGGTCGTGCCTTGGCCCAGTAGATTAAAAGCATGCACAGAAAGCTGCAAACAATTGCGATCCTACACCTTAACAAATTGTCTTCTGTTGGCTGCTCTGTTCCTGAAGTAGCTGCACTTTGGTGTTTTCCAGTACAGCATATTGGCTAAAACTGGGAGAGAGGCTGGATTTGGAGGAGGAAGGGGCAGTGGCAGAAGGGAGACATTCCCCAAGCTCCTTCTTAGGAGGTTCTCCTTCTGTTACTCGGTCCCACGTGTAGTGGGGCTAGCAGCCAGGCTGCTTCAGCCTCGCTGCTCTGGCCAGCACTCTTCCTCGCCCTGCATAGCTGCCCTGCTAGAGCGCCAGTGGGGCTCTGGCAGCCTCCCTCCAGCTGTACCTGCCCAAACCCAGTTCCTGCCTCTGATTTTGTCCTGGCCAAGCACCTTGGCGTCTGTCTGACCCCATGTCAGCCCCTGTGTTTGGTGTTCTAGACCTTGCTGCAGACACAGAACTCTCCTTCCACCTCTTACGTCGCCTTCTGCCTTCAGAGTCAAGAGGTTTTGATGCTTGGTTCTTGGTGTTCATACCGTATAAAGGGCAGATGTGAAGTGGGTGAAGACACCTGTACACAGGTACACGGGTTTTTAAGAAGGGCTGTCTGTGATGGAAGGTGTGATTTAGTGGTTCGTGAGCCAGTGTAAGGCACTGCTGCAGCAGGAATGGAGGGTTCGTTGCGCTCCTTGTGTTCTAGCAGGGATGAAGATGTATTGAATGCTGTGGAAATCCATTTCCTCACTCCGGTGCCTGGATGCTAAAGCTGTGTTTGGCATTTTTCACTGTAGCCACAGTCTCTCCTTTTCCTCTTAATTAAAACGTCCCCTTCTGCTGTGCACGTGCCACTGGTCTGTCATGCAGAGCCCTGGAGATCACTGCATCTCCTTTTCATCCTCTGAGAGGGAAAACGGGGATAAAACCAACTAGGTGATGTGCTTCCTTGTGCTTTTGCCGGCTCGGCTGCTCCAGGGGGAGAGTCAGGCCGCGGCTGGAACAACCGCGCTCTTCCTGGGGGCATCGGCGACGAGCGGGACCCCTGCGCCGGGCTGGGAGCCCAGGGAGGGCCGGGCTTGCCCTGCTGCTGGGGGGAGCCCCTGCAGCGGTGCCGCAGCCGCTGCGCCGCCAGGTGGCGCCGCCGCGTCCCGCCCCGTGCTGCCCGGCTCTCTCCCGGAGCTCCCAGGCAGCATCCCCGGCCGCAGGCAGGGGATGCCGTTGTGCTCCTGCGCAAGGCAGTGTCTGCCGCACAGCATGTCCTAGGCCGGGGGTTGGAGGTGGCTCGAGGCCAGTAGACTGGGACCTTTCCCCATCCCGTGTCCCCCTCGGCCCATGCAGGTGAGGGCTACATGAGTACGGCCAAGGCTGGAGAAGCAAACCCTGACCCTAACCCCATGCACTCTTTGTCCCTCTGTAGGCAATAGCATGGATGTCCAGTAACAATGATGTTTGAGGGAGGGAGAAACTGAACAGAAATGCAAGCAACAAGTAGTTGGGCAGGGATTGGGTGGTCCTGGCAGGAAGGACCTTTTCCTTATTCCAGACTCCTTGTGGTGCCTGGCACATAGGATGAATGTGTCCAGCTGAGCAGCTGCTCGAGCGTTGGTGCAGGTGACAGCGGCTCGCCAGTGTTTCCTGTCATGACCCCATTTACAGAGCAGTGCTTTCGAATGACCCCAAGCGCTAATAGAAGCACTGAATAAAACTGAATTTGTGGTAGGCTTGTGACCTCGCTGAAGACTCTTCTGATCTCTGCTCTGTGACTTACTGACACAGGGCACAAGTGTCTGCAGTGACCAAGCCTCCAGAAGCCGTCTGCAGATGAAGGCACTGAGTAAATAAATCAAAGGGAGGGATTACTCCATTCCTAGTCCTGCCTTAGGACAGTAGTAGTATGGACAGCAAAAGCTGTTCTTGAGCCTTCCTTGGCTGTCTCCCAGTACGATGCTGGTGCTGGCTGCAGTGTGGCTCAGGGCTGGCACCCCTGTGCCCTGCTGTGCTCTGCCATTCTTGTGCTTGTGCATGCCTGCAGAACGCGTATCTACACTGACACTGTCTCCGACACCCGTCCCTGGCATGTGTGCATGAGGTGTGCATGGCCGGGGCTGTACGTGCTTTGGCAGGCAGGGACCAGAGTGGCACAGGCCACCCGCGGGCTGCGGGCTGCGGGCAGGCTGGTGGAGCACAGCGCGGCCTTGGCGCAGAGGGGGAGCTGAGGAATGCGACCGCAGCAGCCAGGCTGCGCTGCCTGCCTCCTGCCTGTTTGCACAGCCCCGACATCCCCCGCCGCCCGCCCGTGTGGGGCCTGCGCGGCCGGCCGGGAATGCCACGGGGAGCTGGAATCTCGGCGCTGCGGGGGGAGCGCTGCCCGCGGTCCCTCCCGCCGGGCTCTGCGGGCTTTGTGCGCCGCGCGCTGCCCGCCCGAGCCGGCCCTGCCCGCGCGGCTCTCCCGAACCGCGCTCGGAGGAAGGAGCCGTATCAGGATAAGAGTCCTCGCCTGCCGAGCCCGGGGCTGCAGCGGGAGGCGCCGGCCCCGACGGCGGCCGCGTTTATCACGCCAGTGTCCTCGCTAAATGAGGGTTTAACCCTTTGCGCCCCGCAGGCGCTGCTAGCAGCTGGCTCGCCCGTCTGTCCCATCCCTCTCCTGGCTTACCAGCTGGCGGGGCTGAGGCTCTCTCCCAGCTCCAGCGCCGGTAGACCCCAGCCTTTTCTTGGTTTGCTGCTTACCCGGGCTGCTCTGGGCAGCAGCAATGGTCTGAGACCAGGGCAACAAAGCAAACACCTCTGTAGGGCCCTGTGCAAAGAGCGGTGCACACACAGCTAGATCAGGTAGCAAAAGCCACCCCAGGCCAGGCTGTCGTAGGAGTTAGGCTCTTCTCCCATACCAGCATCCCTGCACCACTGGGACTTTGTGCAGCAGGTCTGGGATGACTTCCCCTAGGTTTCAGCAAGCATTTGAGGTGGTGGGAGGATGAAGTTGGTGTTCAGAGTGCGCAGGAGTTACAGGAAGAGAAGGATTGAAGAGCTATGTTGTGCCTGTGCCTGTATGGGCATTACGAGCGCATCTGATGTGTCAAAACCAGCAAGGCAGCCAGAATCCCAAGCCTCAGTGTCTTTGTGATCCTGGAACTGTGTCAGGAGTTGTCTTTGCTAGACGATGGCATGTCAGCCGTGCTGGGGCTGCAGCAGCATATTTCCATTTGGGAAGAGGGTGGCTTAGCTTGATTAAATTCTGCTCCGGTGCTCCAGCGCAGGCTGTGTTTTGCCTTTAGGATTGCAGCGCAGGAAAATCCCAGTGTATGGCAGGGGGCCAGGGCCCAGCTCTGCTGAGAGGATGCTGAGCAGGAGACTGTCTGGCTGCATCGGTTGATGTGTTGCCTTTGTGCTTCCTGGGTTCTTTTGGCTGCACTGGGTGAATGGTCTTGGCCTGCTAGAGATATGACAGTTAATAAGTTAGCATGGAGGAAGCAGGCTGGGATCCCATTTGAAGGGAGCAGAGCATCCAAGCTGGGCTCTCCTGATTCCATCCAGGTCCGTCTGGCACAGCACAGGCTGCCTCTGCCACGGTGGCACAGGCTCCTCACCGCTGCTGGCGGCCGCCCTGCGCAAACTCCAGCGAGCATGAAATGAGGGAGTCCATTCTTCCCCACTGGCTGCAGGACTGGGCACTGGCTTGGGGCCTCTCCTGGGCTGGCTCATTCCCTGAACGATGGCTTTGTGGTGCCATCAGCACAGAAGCGGGATTGAGACCTTCTGGCATAGCCCAAGGGAGATGGAGGCACAAGCAGAGGGACTTGGGAGGCTTCGGGACAGGATTTGTGCCAGTGTCTGAGGGGAGAGGAGGGCACTGACCAGGAGCCTGTGTAGGGAGGGGCAGGACCAGGGTAGCATGGAGAGAACTGAAAAGCTGTTTTTAGGCCAGAGTCTATCTGTAGCAGGAATGTAGCCTCTACGATCTCTTGCTTGGACCTTTGTCTTTCTGGGGAAACACGGGATGAGTTTGTGTGCCAGGTCTGTGGATTTAACACTGGAGCTGCCACCAGATCCTGCTCTGTACCTGCGTGGATCTGCAGAGCAGACGGCTGCTTCCAAAACAGGCATTTTGCAGCCCTGGGATTGTTTCCTTCAGTCCAGTTCATCATTTCAGGTAACAGCCAGTCTGGGCACCTTGGCCAGTGGCTCGCTCACATGCCGATGTACCAGGCAGCTCCAGGATGAGCTGCAGCCACAGTGGTGGTGTTGGCAGAGGAAGGCTTTGAAGAACGAGAGGACTCTGCTTCCCCATCTCCTCCCCTGCTGTCTTTCCTAGTGTGGGCATAATGATGGAGGCGGGAAGGGGAGGCTGGGAGCCGGAGTCAAGAGCCGGGAGGGCAGCTCGCCCGGCAGATATTAATTAGAGGCAGAGGCTCAGCGCTGAGCCGGCAGCGGCTGCTCCTCTCGCTGACCTTCCCCGCTCTTGCTTTGCCGCTTTCATGTACACAAGCCCTGAGGGACGCCGGGGGCCGTGATGTAGAGAGCCCAGAGGCCGCAGGGAGAGGCGGTCGGAGGGCAGGTGGCTCCGCGTGTCCCGGTCCCCTCTGCCCCGGACGTGGCTGGAAGGATGCGCTGCCCGTCTGCTGCGATGCCTCACAGCGGGGCTTGGGCGCTGGCTGCGGGACCGCGGTGCGGGGACCCGGCGCGGTGCGGGTACCGGGGCCGGTGGCAGCGCGTGAGCACGTCGCCGCTTTGCGGCCGGGGCGGGGCGAGGCGCGCGCTGCCCCGCCCCGTCGGGAGCTCGCCCCACGCCTCGGCAGGGGGCGCTGCCGCACGCCCTGCGCGGTCCCGCCGCGGCGCCCCGGGAATGGCGATGGGATGGGGATGGGAATGGGAATGGGAATGGTTGTGTGTGTGTGTGTCCCTGCGATTCCCCCCATTCCCGCTGCTGCATCCCGGGAGTTCCGAGCCGCGGGAGGGCGAGCGACCGGAGTCCGGCGGCTGCAGCGGTGCGGGGGGCTGGTTCGTTTCCGTCGTGGGTCAGGGCCGCCCGTTCCCACTGGAGGGATGATGGCTTGTCCTCGCATTCCGTTTAGCTCCGCAATGCTGAGGACGCTGCCATGTGGTCCCTGCTTCCAGTCCTCCTTCTCCAGCCCGCCCCGAGGTCAGGCAGGAAGGTGACACGTCGTGGTTGAGATGCTGCCAGGATCAGGACTGCCTTGGCAGCCCGATGTGTGCACTTGTGCGGTTCCTGTCTGCCTGCTGGGGAAGGGAGCAGGCAAGGAAGCAGGGGCAGCCAACTGGGTCCGAGCTCGGCCGAGGGCTGCTTGCGCTCCTGCGTGCAGCAGACGGTGTGTGAGAGATGTATGCTGCTTTCCCCGAGCCTGTTCTCAGCCATCCCTAACCACCTCAGCTCCTGCATCTTCCTGCTCCTTGGCTCCCATCTGCTTCACCCGGCACCCCCACCCACCCCAGTGTCGCTGTCGATGGAGGCCATTGAGGGTGGCTGTCGGTGAAGACAGCAGCGTGCTGCCCTTCCAGGGGCTGGGGCCAGCCCTCGTGTGTCTTATGCATGTGCTACTGGAGGCACGGCAAAGAGCGGCTCGGATGCGGGATGTGCAGGGCGTCAGCATGGCTGGAACTGGGGGCCCGCGGGCCGGTGAAGCCGGGCAAGGGGGATGCTCAGTGGGAGAAGCCCCGGTGGCACCGTGGGGAGCCGCGGGTGCCGGTGCTGGTCCGCGGCAGGCCGCTGGGCGGCCGGCGCAGCGCCCGCGACCAGGAAGCGGTTAATCAGCGCGCGGGGCTTTTATTTTGACAGGGCAGCGCCTGGCTCCGCGCTCGGAGGAAAGTGAATGATCCTGTTTCTCCAAATGATTATTCCGGCTCCGGCGGAGAAAGGAGCACTCGGCACCCGCAGCGCCTCGCCCCTCGCCACGGCGTCCCCGCCCGCGCCCGGGCCGCTGCGCCCGCCGGCTCCGCAGCCCGCCGCCCGCGCCCGGCCGCCCGCCGCAGCGCGGGGAAGCCGCCCGCGGCCCGGGGCCGGGCGGGCAGCCGGGGCCCGCCGCGGCCGGACGCCCACCCTCGCCGGCGGGCGCGGGCTGGAGCCGCCGGCGGCGCCGGCGGAAGGAGCGGCGCGGCGGAGCGGGGGGCTCCGCCGGCAGCGCCGCCGCCGGCCCCGGCCCCGCGCCCCGCGGCGGGGGGCCGAGCCATGAGCGCGGCCCGCGCCGCCGGCCCCTCGCCGCCGGCCGGCCCTCAGCAGCCCGCGGAGCCGCGCCGCGCCGCCCCGGCGGGCTCGTCCGGCCTGCCCTGAGCCGCGCCGCCGAGGTGAGTGCCCCGCCGGGCCCGGGCGGCCGCCGCCCCATTGTTCCGCTCCCCCGTGTCCCCCCGCCCCGCTTCTGGGCTGTCACCGGGGCACGGGGCAACGCCGGCAGCCGCGGTCCGGGCCCGTCCCGGGCGGCGGGAAGCCGCTGCGCTGCAGCTCCCGGGGGACGGCCCCGGCTCGGCCGGCCCGGCGCTTCCCCCCCCGCCCCCGCCGGCCGGGGCCGTGCTGTCAGCGCTCCCGCTTGCCTCGGACATCTCTGCTCCGCGTGGCCCTTCCCTCTAGGCTCGTGCTTTCCGGGTCCTCGTAGCCCATCGCCGTGGCCTCTGGTAATTCCTCGAGGACCAAAGAGCCTCGAGTGGGGCTCGGCTCTAGAGGCACAGAACTTGCTTGCATTGCGCTGGGCTTTACCCTGGCTGCGCTGGGGTTTGTTACCGGTGCTGTGAAAGCCCCAGGGAGGATTGCCACTGGGATTCCTGTATCCGGGCTCGCTGCATTTCACGTGGGGTTTCAATTAATGCTCCTGTTGGAGACTATCCTAAGTGTTAGGGGGGATTTCTTCTCTCTCTTTGGGCGTCCTTCTCGGCAGCTTCTCTTCCCCCTTGAGGTGAGCCAGGCGTGTGTGGTCGGCGCGGAGGAAAAAGGGGGGAAACACCAAACGTACGTGCTTTCTTTGCGCACGGAAAGGAACCATTGTAACAAAACCTTCCCTGCGTTGTGCTAGGGACATGTCTTTAGCAGGTGGTGAACTTGTCCTCGCCCCGCTCTGCTAGCAACCACTTGCTGGAGTAGAAATGTGAGAAGGATGCATATCTAAACACATAAGTAATGCTACATGACAGGGCAGGCTGTTGTGTTGTGTGCGGCGTCTGCGCGCCTCGGGGCTGTTTGACAGGGTGTCAGGCTGCCTTGTCGCACAGTTCTGTCCTGGTCGTGTGAGGCGAAGGGCCGCTGGCAGCGGGGCATGGAGGATGGCCACGCACCTCCCCGCAGCGCAGGCTGCAAGGGCCTTGGCTGCACGTCTTGACCTGCGGGCTCTGTGCTGCAGACGTGGCTACTGCTTGCTACCCTGCCCAAGTGCTGCTTCATGCCAGGCACGCAGGAGCGGCATGCTGCTCCTTCCAGCCGTCAGTCACCAGGCCCCTGCAAAGGGATGTGTGTGCGTCTTGTTCTGCTACTTTGGTGGCAGGAGGGATAAGACAAGTGAGTCACGGAGGAAGTGATTTGCCCAGGGTTGCATGGCTGGTCTGTGTTGGTACTGAAGCAGGAGCTCCTTTGGCTCTGGTGCCCACGGTAACACCAGCTGCCGCCCCACGTGGGTATGGAATTCACGCCCAAGGCTGGGGCTGGTGCAGAAATCACCGGTCGATGTTGCTGCCTGATTCTCTTTCTCCTTGGTAGAAAGATGAGTGTTTTGGTGTGCTGTCCCTGCAGCAGTTGTTGACTCCACTGGGGACTTCTTCCACAGCGTTCACACCCTAAATGCTCTAGAGCCTCTTTGTCTGTTTATTTTAGCGTGTGCTTTGCTATTTTAGCTGGGCAGATGATGGGATTGGTGCCTCCCTACCACCCTGGCCTGTGTCTTCGTTAGCAAGAAAATCCATCTTGTGGAATTGGGTGTTTTCTGCCGTGCAGTGTCATAGGTGTTACTATGTCTCCCTGCCCCTGAAAGTCCCTTTCCTTTTTCCAGACCCCCCACTGGGGAAATAGAAGTCAGCAGCTAAAGGAGAGCTTATTCAGAAACTTAAAACCACAACTGTCTTTCACTTGCGAGTAAACCAGTTACGTTTTGTGCTTTAAAGCCCTTGACCTTTTGCATCTCACCGTGCTGCTGTTGGAAGGTGGTTCTCAGGCCGCTGTGTGACGAAGGGGACAGACTGGTGTGTTATGAACCAACTGCTCCATCACAGACCTGCAAGTACTGAGCTCGCTGGGCTACACTGCTCCAGGGCAGCTGCCAAGGGTGCGCTGGACCTTGCCTGTGGTGGCTTAGAGTCCATAATGTCCAAGCTCTTTGACTTTTCCATTGAGTCGTTGACAGCATCCTCTGTACTTGCTGTTCTGAGGGGAAAAACTTTGCTTTTCCATCTCACCACTGCTGTTCTTTCCCGCTGGAGCACTATGCTTTCCTCCCAGCAGCGCTGGCTGTGGAGGGGTGCGGAAGGCCGCAGCAGCTAGAGATGAGGCCCTTGGCTCCCACTGCAGGAGCATCAGCTGTGTCCCAACCAGTGGCTCTTTCTTACTGCTGTCGAGGTGTTACTGTTTGTGGCTCACCCAGTTCGTCTTCAACAGGTTGCAGAGTCTCAAGTAGAAGCTGGGTCCTGGGGTAATTTCCTGTGCCCCCTCTCTTGTTGGTACAGTTCAGGGTTGACATCAGGACAGCCTTTGCCTCTGGACTGTCTCAGGTGATTGTGTTGGGCTTGACTGCTGCCAAAAGTGAAAGTTTTTAGCTGCTGGAGCACTCGAGGATATGTTTGTGACCCCCTGAGGTCCAGGTGTGCTTTTGCTGGCACATCTTGTGTTGTGTATTCCAGCTGCTGCAATGAGTTTAGCTGTTGTCTGGGTATGGCACAGGCTGGCTTCCATCTCTCAGTTCCATAGGGCTCCATCCAGTTTTAAATGCCCTGATTGATGGGGCTCCAGTCAAGCCTCTTTGTGGGGACTATGTCAGTCCTCCTGAGAAAAGCACAAGTTTGCTGTTCCTGCCCAGGACGAGGGGGAGCACAGGAGCATTGCGCCATGGTTGTGGCATTTTTAACAGGAAACGTGGCACATAGATGTGTGGATGTGTGATGTAATGAAAGAGAGATACCATAGTGACATGATGTACAGGTGCAGCAATATTTTGTCAGTGTTATTTAAGCTGCATCAGCGAAGTACTAGGAGGATTGCCATCGTGACTCTTCTGGCAGATCCCAGTCTAATGTAGGTTAGGACTCAGTGTTGCTCAGCTCTCCTTTCCTCCCAGGAAGATGTCAACTGGCAAATGTATTTTCTGGTGACCTTGTGTGGTTCCATGTTTCCAGGGTCTGGGAGCTTTGGGTTCTGAATGTAGTTGATCTCCATGAGAATAAAGCTACCCGATGAGGTTTCTTGTAGCCCTGAAGCTGTGGAAAAACGCACATGCTGTCTTGGAGCGCAGGGCCCAGGGAGCATCGCAGCTGCTTTGCCTCTCAGTCGTGTGTTTCCAACAGCTCTGCGCGGCTCAGGGGGTGAGGATGGCTGAGCTGACATTCCTTAGTTCTGCTGTTTGGAAGTTGCGTGCTACTCGCCAGCAGGCTCGTCTTTGCTCCTCTGTTTGTCTTCCCCCTCCGCGAGCACTCCCCCTGGCAGCCTGGGGTGGAAGGTACCCAGGGACTGATCCCGAGGCTGGTGGGGATGGTTTCTGTTCCTGTATTGTGCCCTTCCTTGGCCTCTTCCCGGGAGGCAACACCAGCCAAACCACGTGGCATGGATGAGATGCACCCTTCCTCCTTCTGTGGTGCCTGTTCCAGGTCATCTGCTTGGCAGCAGGCCCTTCCTGGGAATGGGGAGCTGGTTTTGTTTTCCTCCTACCTGATTTTCTTTGAAACTCAAAGGTGGAGAGAGTGATGGATTTTCTTCTAATTGGGACCAGGTCACGGTGGCGTTTGCCATTGCCACAGGGCTGTACTCGGCAGGAGCCAGCTTAGAGGAAGCAGTTAGTGTCACCGGCACCTGCTTTTGATTTAAGGGAGAGCCACGCTACGGAGGGGCAGCTTGCCAGGAGCCCGGCGCGCTCCCTGCGTCCTTGGCGAGCAGAGCTGTGCTTGTTGGTGCCCGGGGCAGCCTGGAACCTGGTGCAGCAAGAGAGGGAGCATGGGACACCTCTGCATGGCTGCGCTGAGCCTTGGCAATGGGGCGTGCTGCTCTTATCCTCCTGACTGGCCACTTGCTTGGATGTGGACAGTCGCACCTTACACTCCTGGTGCCTCTTCTGGGACATGGGACGGGCCATTGGAAACACACAGCTCCCAAACAGGCAGGCTTGCCTTGATGCTAACTGTGACCCTCCACTGGAGAGAGCATCGTGAGGACGATGGGCTGCAGCACCCTGAAGAGATGAGTGGGAACCTGTTCCGTGCTCTCTGGGTGCGTGTCCAGGCAGGGTGCGGCCGGTGGGATGAGATCTGCTTCCCCTGGCTCAGCTCTTCCGGGGGAGATGGGCTGGCTCTTGGGCACTGCTGGTGTCTGGGCACAAGTTTCTCCCTGGCACACCAGTGTCCTCACTGAGTTGCCAGGTGGGTGCTTCAGGCAGGGGTTTCCAGCCCCTCGCTCTGCCAGTGATGAGAGGACAGGGCCTTCACCTCGCATCTTGTCCTGCTGCATCTCTCTGGGCAGCTGCAGGCAGCGGAACATGCTGGCTGTGCCTGGGCATCTTTGGGAGGCTGTGCTTCCCTGGTGCGGGCAGATCGCCTGCCAGCTGCGGCCAGAGCTGCTAGAGAAGACGGCACCAAGAGTAGGAGCTAGGTTTGGGGTTTGCTTTCTTTCAGCTGTGACTCGAGATGCCTTGAATCCCAGCTAGGGATGATGGGGAGCCTCTTCTGATGCTGGGGTAATAGCCTCAAGATGGCTTTAAGACTGGGCTGTGTGCTGTGCCCAGAGGTGGGGCGTCACCCTGTTTGGTGAGGAGCTCTGCTGGAGCCAAGGTCTGGGCCAGGAGCCAGGTTTGTGATCTGTGCCAGAGAGGGCGAGACTTGGAAAGCGAAGCCGAGCTCCTCCTGTGTGAGAGATGGCCTGAAATACCAAGCAAAGCCACAGAGTGCTCCTTGTTCCTGCCTGTGCCTACTGGTCTTCCCTCTTCCTGAGGTATGTGGGAGGCCACAGGACAGATCTGCTAGCAAAGGAGGGCTGCGCTCCTCAGGCACCTCTGTTCCATCCTGCCTCTTCGGGCTGCTGCTTGGTTTGGTTTTTGCAGTTGTGTTTTGCTGTTTCTCCTCTGTTAACCGTGCCTCTCCCATGGCTGTATCTTCCCCATCCCCATCCTTGCTGCTGCCCATTTGAGGGTCACCTCCTTGCAGGCGAACTGCCCAGAGCAATGCGGTGTGTGGCTGCGCTGCTCCCTCTGCCACAGCCCGGCAGAGCAGCCTTCCTTTTCCTTGCCTGGCTGCTCACCGCAGTGGCCGAGGAGAGGAGCGGGCCAGAATATGGCTTGTGTAGGAGATGCTCTGCGGCGCCGACTGTTTACAGACTCTGTGCTCCTCAAAATGTAAGCACAGGAAATGCCAGGCTTTGCCGGGGTCTGTGCGAGCGCCCTGGCTCCTGCGCGCCCGCCCGTCGGGTGCCTTGCAGCCTCTGGCCGTAGCGATATTCTGCATGCTCACAGCCCAGGGGAGGTTTTGGGCACTCTGCAGAAGCAAGGGCTTGGGTTTCTTCTCCGCAATAGAGACTGGGAGGAAAAGTGGGAGGAAATGACTTAAATGAAGACAGGAAGGGAATATAGGGCAGAGCTAGGGACAGAAGCCAGGATTCCCAATTCCTGCTCATCACTCCGCTTCTACTCAGCTGCTTCTTTGGGTCTCAGCCTCTTAGTCGAGTCCAGCTGGAAGGGGGGCTTTTCCAGCCCTCTGAGAAGCTGGAGGTCAGAGACTTCTCTTGTAAAGCATCCTCAAAGCTTTCTCATCCCCAAGTACCTCATAGCCAGGGTTTACCAGCTGAGGAAACTGAAGTTACCAAGCTGTGACTGGTGTGGTTACAGCAGAAGTTGCTGTGTCCTTGGCCAGTGAGTTGAGCATCTGGTTCTCCAAGGAGCACCACGGTCCTTGCGTGATGTGCACTCGGTAGGGAAATGCCGCTCTCCCAGAATGTTGTACCCTTGTTTGGAGGGCCATGCCCAGGTTTCTCTTCAGGGTTTAAGTTAAGGGAAGTTGTTCCTCTCTACTTGCAGTGCGTTCCCTCGCGTAGTTGAGTTGTGCACCCCTTCACAACAAACATGGGAAGGGGTTTCAGCAGTGAGTGCAGTGACTGCTGCTTCATTCTGCTGTTGTGCGGTGCTGGGCTCATAGCTTCTTAGGAAAGGCACAGTGGGAGGCTGCAGTCAGTGAAGGATGCTGGCTTAGGAAGAGTGGTTGCAAGGATCCCAAGTAGCCACGCTGTAGGTCTCCACGCTCGGGGCAGCAAGGAGCTGGACAGGGAGCTCCAAAGGGCCATGTCTGAGAGCGAGGGCAACTGTTTGTGATGGCGAGCTGGTCAAGGCTGTGGAAACCCCTGCAGCACTGGAGCTTTCACCACTTCCTTGGCAGGATTCATCCTAGCCCTGGTCTGCAGTGGAGGATTGGGCCAGATACGGCCTGAACAGAGTGGGTCCAGCCGCAGGCGAGCCTCGAGCGCGGTACTTAGGCTGGGCTGAAAGCTGCCTGTGTCCTGCCTCCGTGCAGCCTTGTTTGAACTTTTCTCTGGCAAGGAGCAAGAGGAACCGGGGAGACCTAGGGCTGGTCCAAGCAAGTTTCCTTTGCTCTCCCCGCCCCCAGATGCAGCGGGGGGAATGGCAACGACTCCAGAGCTGCCGTCCCAGTGCGGAGCAGTCTGGGGGGGCCTTGGTCATGACAGCTTTTGAGCGAACGCTTTTTTGCCTCTGGTGTTCCCTGCCTCTTGGGCTGCGATGCAGGGGGGGGGGAAGTGAAACTGTGGTTCAGAACAAACCCTCTGGATGGCAGGAAAATTGCTGAATAGCCGGTTTCCAGGTTGCTGAGGTCCTAGCCAGGGCCCGGTGCAACTGCCAGAAGCAACAGGCTTGGAATTTCCTCCGCCTGGTGCCAGCTCCTCTTGGGCTGGCCACAGCACCTCTGCTGGGACCGGGGCTCCTCTCAAGCCCCTGGATGGGGATGGGGTGATCCCGGAGTGGGGGTTACGCTGGAGCTGCCCCCCTTGCTTTCACAGCCTGGTTTCTATTTTCTTTTCCAGGGTCCAAGCTGTTTTGAATTACGCAGCCTGTGCCTCCCGCGGGGCTCCTTGAGCAGCCGCCTAATGAGCTGAGCTCCTGACAAACTTTGCTCTGGCTCTGGCTCTGCTTGGAAAATTTTACAGCCTTTTCAGAAAAAGGAAATGCCTGGAAAGGCCTGTCTCTCCTTACTTTTATGAGGGGGTCCCAGTTGAGAGGGGGCGAGATGGGGTTGGAAAAGAAGACAGGAAGGATTTTGTATACTGCGGTAAAGATGCTTTCTAGTGATGGGGGCGCGTGGGCTCAGTGCCTCCTGGGGAGCTGGGCACAGCAGAGGGTGCACAGTGGGCGCAGGGAAGCAGCGACTCCTCTTCTACAGGGAATCCCGAATGCCAGCGCAGCTCCTGGCTTTTCACTCTGTGCTAATTGTGCTCTTTCTGAATGGCGGTGGGTTGGTTTCTAGTGCGGTCGCAGGCGGAGGCTCCTGCGTGTGGATGCGCTGCGTGTCGCCCCGCAAAGCTTGTGGTGGGGACCAGCGCTGGATGCTGGGCCGTAGGTCTCCCCATCACAGGAGACAGCAGAGTCCCTGGGTAGGATGCTGCTGGGCATGGGGATGTAGGAGCACAAGTGCCACCAGCACGTCTGACCCGAAAAGGATCAGTCTTGTGCAATTTGCCCTTTTGGCTGAGCAACCATGTTGCAGTAGGAGAAACTGGGACACAAAATAAGCTGTGGCTTTCCTGCCTTTCCTTGGTAGGATGATGCTGAGAAGGGAGCCAGGAGCCCTCGCTTTTGGATGAGGTGCCAAAGGTCTGGCCTTGCATTTGCCTGGTTTCCTTCATCAGAGCCCGCAGATCATGGCACTGATCTCCCAGCAAGTGTCCGGAGAGGTACTGGGAGTACAGGTTGGGCCTTACCATCCTCCTCGCATGTCCTCACAGTGTCCTAGATCTCTTTCCAATGTGCAGGGACTGGGATGGGGGTGTTGGTTGGAGGCTGGAAAACCTCTCCAGTGTCCTGGGAAGCTGGGGGACTTCTCCAGAGGGAGGGATTGAGGTTTCTGTGCGATCTGAAGGCATCAGCTGCTGCCAGTCATGGCAGATGAGCGTCAGACGCAGGCAGCGATGGCTCTAGGTGGAAGAGCCTCGCACCGGGCCTGCCGTGAGGGCTTTGCCCGTTGCGCCTGTCAGGAGCGCGGCTCTGGAAAGCTATTTGATCTGGCAGCCTGTGCAGGCCTGGCAGCCTCGGAGTGGGATGCGGGCACCGGAACCGTGCCCTCCTCTCCCTTTTTTCCATCACTCCACCCATCCCCAACACCTCCCCAGGGCCATGTCCCCTCCTCCACCCGGGAAAGGAGGGATCTGTCCCCTTCCCTTTCTTAGGGCTCACGGGCAGAAGCAAAGATTGCATATGACAGCGGAGGCCAAGCGCCTTTGCTGCACTGCTGGGATGTATGAGAGCAGCTCTTCTGTCAGCTTCTTGCAGGGACAAGCTTCTCCATCCCAGCTCATTCTCGGAGCTCGAACTGTGTGGGGAACTGCTGAGAAGAGAAAAACAACTTACTTCGCCTTAAACAGAACCTGCGACTTACAAATGTTTCGCTATAAATGTGATTTTAGCCTTCGTACTGCAGGGGTGTGTGTTACATCAGTGAGAAGAGCGCTTTAGCCACCTGAGCGTTTGTGCGGTCAGGACCTGAACTGGAAGCAACTGCTGTCCACCCTGTGTCGTGGTTTCAGAACGCCAAGTCTCAGCGACTGGTGGCCAATGTTTATGGTTTTATTGCACTTTTCAATCAGAAGAAATTTCACCAAGTCCTGGTCTATTACTTGCATTCATTAGTGGGGTTTAGTCTTTTTATTTTATTTCCTCCCTTAGTTAAATGGCTGTGGGTTTTTTCTCATGCCGGGATGGACCCCGATGCAGCAAATCTAAGGCTGTTGCAATTATAGGCTGCCTTTCACAAGGACTTTCCCCAGCAGTAGCCTAGAGGCCCTCAGATGTCCTCACTGGGTAGGTTTGACACCAGTGAAGCTAACCAGCTGCCCTAGGCAATCCTCGTTCTCAGACTGATGCTGGCAATGTCGTGATCTGAGCCCTTTCAGTGGGAAGGGACAATGTCGGTATCCCTCAGGACTGCTCATCCCTGTCTGGGCAATGCTGAGCTTTGTGTTTGTCTTGCTGCAGCCAGATGGAGAGGTTAATTGCTTTGCCCAATCTCAGGTTGGAGCAGGATTGCAGGAGGAGGGTAGCTGCAGTGGATGGTCAGTGAGTTGGGAGGGGAGAGAGAAGAGGTGGGCATGTCCCACATTAATGCTGTGCTTTGTCATTGCTTTTACTCCAAGACCTGATGCGGAGCGTGTTGGATGGCTGCTGTGTTGGTGTTTGATCCGTGGCTGCTCCTGCTTGTGGGCGATGCAGCAGCTGCGGTTGCTGTTTGCAGTATTTTTGGAAGAGCTATTGGGGGTACACAAAGAATTGATCTCTTTGCGTATTGACAGAAGAATCCCAATAGCAAACGTGCCAGGAGGCCAGGCTCTGGCTTCTCTTGCTACCTCCTCGCCTCCCCACTGGGCAGCTCTGTTGGCCTACTCAACAGAGTTAAACTCAGATCCTGGGTGGTGGCTCAGCTTGAGGTGAGACCCAGCAGTGCTCCAGAGAGCCATGGCTGACGGCTGACCCCTGGCTTGGGAAGGAGCAGAGGTGTGGGGGAGCTGGGATTGCAGCATGGAACAGCAGGGAATCTGTGCGTCGCTTTTGGCCAGTAGACCAGTCCAATACCCCGTCTGATTTGCATATCAATTGTTTTTTATTGTAAGAGGACTCAAGTGGACCCAAGTGCCAGACTCCATCTCAGTATGCTGGAGGAGGAGCCCAGGAACTGCTGGATTTGATCTGAACAACGAGCTTGAGGGTGATATCACTTAATGAGCCAGAGACCCCTCTGTCTAAAGTCAGTTCTTCTCCATCCAAAATGGGCAAGTGCTGATTTTGGGGAAGGGTTTAAGATCCTTTTGAGCAGTCTGGGCAGTGTCTGAGTGAGAGTTGGTTGTGTAGACCCTGGCAACGGCCAGGATGCTGTCGGATGAGCGGATGGCTCACCTAGGACCTGCTGCTGCCCCCGGGTGTCCCAGCGCCATGGGACCGTAAGACCAATGGTATCTGGCTCAGCACATCCCAGTGCAGGACAGAACCTATGGGAGGAGGATGGTTGTGAGGTGGCTGCTGGATGCAGAGCTCCTCTGGTTGGCCTCGCTGCTGTGAGGTGTGGAGGAAGCCAACCTCCCCAGCCCAGAGGCAGGAAACCAGAACCACGTGGGCTGCCTTGGAGCCCCGTCAGCACCTTGTGCACCAGAAGTAGCATGCCTGGGCTTGGGCTCACTGGCTGCCCGCCATGGTGCCAGTGGCCCTGTTCTGTGTCCCCTGTTGGCAAAGCGTGGGGGAAAGTGTGGACCACCTGCGGTGGGGAGCATTTCCACTGCTCCCGTGCCAAAAGGGTGACCCCACAGCCGGTCTGTGCCCCGGCATGACGGCTGTGCTGGGGTTTGCAGCCACCCCGGGGAGGAAGGCCTCGCAGTTTCATGGCAGCGCTTTTCCCTCCTGCAGTCCAGGTCTCTCGAGGTCTTTCTCTGACCCTCAGCTGGGGTCTGGGGACTCCCGCTTCCCGTGGCTGCAGCAGCGGTTATGGGAGGGAAGGGCAGCTTGAGCTTTCTGGGCAGCGCCTGCGGTGTGTCCGGTTGGGCTGCACTGCAGCAGCAGCAGCACCAGCCGCCGCCTTCCTCTCCTCGCTGGGCTGGAGCGCTGCAGGCTCTCGCAGGCGCTGTCTGCGGACATCTGCTGCCTCCTCCCCCACCGCCTCCTGGCAAGCGGCAGCAGCTTCCCAGCAAGCTGCCTGCTCTGAGCATCACCCCCCGCGCTCCCGGCCAGCGCTCCCTTCTCCTCCGGCCTCCTTCGCAGGACCTCGAAATGGTGGTTCCCCGGTGCTGGCTGCGCTCCAGGCAGCCTTCCGTCTCACAGGGCTGCAGCTGACACAAGTCAGGGTGCCTGATGGGGGGAAAGGCTTGTTAAAGGTGATGCTTGCCCAGCCCTGGCTCGTGATTCAAACCGGCAGCCCCGGCCTTGGCAGGGCTCCAGCCAGCGCCTGGGGCCTGAGGCAGGCGCAGAGCCTGGGGTAAAAAGCTGGGAGCTGTTTGAGCGGAGCGGATGTGGCGAGGTCAGCGGTGAGCTGCAGCCTTGGTGCCAGAGCTGGGTACTCTGGTCTGATGTCTGCCTTGGGTCTGTCCTGCGCAGCCATAGGGGGCAAAGCGGTGCTGTTCCAGGTATTAATTTGGCCCCTCTGGGGAGAACGGAGGTTTGTTTCTGCTGCAGCCGAGTGGTGGGATGATGCGATCCTCAGGTGCAGAGGGTAGCAGGGTTGTGGATTTCTGGCCCCTGAGAGCAACCCCCAGGCTTGGTATTCCTGCTGTGTTGGCAGCAGGAAGCACCACGCAAAGAGGCGTCGCTGTCGCGTCATCCTCTTGGTGCTGCTGCCCCAGGTTCCCATCCGTGGGTATGCGTTTGGCACCACCAAGTGTGGTGGCAGCCTGAGACAGTCCCCCAGCATGACAGTCGCTGAGAGGCCACCATGTGTGCTTCTAGCCTGGAGGCTTCTCCAGACACAGGAGTGGAGG
Organism: Amazona ochrocephala; assembly: GCA_039720435.1. NCBI lineage: Eukaryota > Metazoa > Chordata > Aves > Psittaciformes > Psittacidae > Amazona > Amazona ochrocephala. The sequence continues at coordinate 8,167,756 of CM077895.1, forward strand.
AGCCAGGAGGGATGGAGCAGAAGGATTTCAGGATGAGGGCATGGGGGATGTAGCAAACTCCTTTCTCCTTAAACTGGTGAAGCAGTAGCTGGGAGCATGAAGGCGACGCAGAGCTGTGATCTCAGGGAAAGCCCAGAAGGAGGGCTGAGGTATGTGGATTAGTCAGAAGAAATGGTAGAGGATGAAAGAGGATTCAGCAGCTCTGACTGTAAAGGCAGGTTTGGAAGAAGGAGCTGGAGGGATTGCAGGTGGGACATGAAAACAGGAGCTTGGAAAGATGCAATAAACGAAGCCGGTGGGGAAATGTGCTGTTTTGTACCTGGATCAGACAGATACGAGTGCGATTCAAAGGGATTTAGACAAGAAGGCACAAGTCTCTGTTTGGAGGGAGAGGCATCATCTCCACTATGACCGTGTCTGCGGTGGGGATGCAGAGGCGCAGCCAATTCCCCCCTGCTGGCTTGAGGGAGCACGGTGAGATGGAGGGGCATTCGTTGTCATGCAGTTAGGTGGCAGCAGGTTCTGGCCCCTGTTTGGGCTGCGGTCCATGCCCATGCCAGGCATCGAAGCAGTGGCAGTGGGGCAGCCAGGTGACTGCTGCTGAAGGAGCCACTGAAGTCACCTGAGGGCCAGTGAAGGTTGTGGCGTGGAGAGGGCAGCTCCAGGCTGGCTGGCAGCAAGCAGTCACAGGGAGCAGGACTAAGGCCCCGCAGTGTCACGAGCGAAGGGCCCTGATGCACCCGTTAGGACGCTTTGGGGTGCTGGTCTGCAGCACCCGGGCACGGTGCTGCTGCACAGAGGGGGCGAGCCTGGAGTAGCTCCGGCAGCCAGACCCGATCCAGCTCTCAGGTCTCCTGTTTGCCTGGGCAGCAGCCGCAGGCTCCTCCTCCGCCTCGGTGCAGCACTGGGCATGAAGGAGATGAAGCGAGCGAAAGATGGGGCGTGTGTCTGAGGGGAAGATGAGAGATGCTGCTGAGAAGCAGAACCGAGCTCCCTTCCTCTGTGTGCTGGGGTGGGGGCAGCGGGGCTGGGCTGCCTGCCATCGGCCATCGAGGCTCACACACATCCCTGGGAGAGGAAGCTGGAGCGCTGCAGTGAGCCATGCTCTCGCCTGCACAGGTGATCCAGTGCCACTGTGGTGCAGGGCTGAGACAGCAAAGCCATGTCCCCCCTGCCAGCCAGACCCTATCCCAGAGCCAGGAGAAGGGGTGCCAGGAGTGCGGCAGGACCCTTCCCATGGGAGCATTGTCTCCTGTGGGTGCCCCGGTTAGTGCCCTGGCTGTGACTTTGTGCCCACAGGCTTCTCAGAGGGCAGTGGTGTGGCAGAGACAGGGGTTTGGGCGGCAGTGACTGGTGCTGGGCTCCAGCAGTAATGGGCTCTGCCTACCCGCAGTGGTGCTGAGTGCGTTGCTGCGAGACGCCTTTCCCTCCATGCTGAGGGCTTTGCCCCAGGTGCTTGGTTCTCCCTTTCCTGTGCTCTTGTTTTGCGGGATGCAGCTACTGGTGAGCCGGGAAGCAGGCTGAGCTTGCGCATGGGCGGCCGAGCCCAGGCTGCCTCCCTGCCCAGAGCCAGGCGGGGTGGCCGGTGCAGGGGCTCTGCAGCAGCCATCCTCCCACATTGGAGGGAGGGAGCCCCATGAAGGGTTAATGGCTCCGGCTGCAGGAGGTGTTCAGCAGCTTGCTCCAGTTGGCGTCTTTCCCAGAATGCTTTGGAAAAGCACGGACCTCTGACCCTCAGTACAAACTGAGCCCAGCACGTGGGAGGCAGAAATTACTCCCAGACCTGCAGGCTCCAGGGTTTACAAGCTGCCTGCAATAAAGCAGCCATTTTTTCCGACAGTTACTAAATCTCTCCTTTTAGCTCTGCCGCAAACCTCTCCCCTTCAGCCCCGCATCCTGCTCCGGCTTCTCAAATCAGAAACATCTCCCAAGGCGAGGCCAGGCTCTTCCCCCCGCGATGAAGGCTGGGGAGCGTCTGTGAGCAGTGCCCCTCGCCCTGCAGCGGTGGGTGCTGTCCGGCTTGGCATTCGTCCTTGCGTCTGCCTGCCTGTGTCCTGTGTGGGCCGGCCTCGATGCAGCAATCCTCGATAGGGTCCTGCACCTGCCCATGGGGTGCACATCTGAACCTCTGAGCCCTCACAAGGCTGGTGGGGTGATGCTGGAGATCAGACAATCACAGAATGGTCTGGGTTGGAAGGGACCTTAGAGCTCATCCAGTTCCAACCCCCTGCCATGGGCAGGGGCACCTTCCACTGGACCAGGTTGTTCAAATCCCTGTCCAGCCTGGCCTTGAGCACTTCACCTCTCCATCCCTCCATCTTCTCATGGAGATGGGGCAGCTGGCAGACTGCATTTTGGTATTGCCGTAGTGTCTGTGCTGGGGACCAGGAGCCAGCAAAGGTTTTGTTCCTGGCTTTGCTGATGGCTGGGATGGCTTTGGGTAAGGCCTGGTTTTTTCTGCACCTCTGTTCTCTCTTCAAAGGGGAATAGGAGCCACAGGGTTTGCACTTACCCATCGTCAGTTCCTTAGGTAACTTCTGCCTGCACTCCCTGCAGTGAGCAAGGGATTAATCTCCGGAGAGGCTGACCAGTTCCTATGGGAGATCACTGTGTGAGATGCTCATGAGATTTCACCAGCCAGGTTTGTAGCGCCTGCTTCACTGCAGAGTGCGAAGTGCTGCTTATACACATATGATTCCGTGGCCTTCCAGTTGTGTGGAAGCGCTGAGTCGGCGTGGAGCGACGAGCTCTGCGTGTCTGGTGCCATGCGGAGCATGCCAGCGTGTTGTGTTGCTGCACAGGGCATGGGGAGCGCGTGTTCATGTTTGTGCAGTGCTTTGGGAACAGAGAGAGCTCCTTACAAGTGCCTACCGTGCCATGGGCACCGTGGGATCCAGATAATGGGAGCTGGTATTTGAAAACAACCTCTTCCCTGCGCCTCCCACCTCCTGTGTACATTCCTCGGGCAGGGAGCAGACAAAGGTGGGGGACCTTCTGTGCAGCAGTGTTCCTAGCAGATGCAGGACTCCTCGGATGAGGCTGGTTGCCCTTGCCTTGGCCAGCAGATGGGCACCAGCCTGGGGACGCAGACTGCTGTCCCCAGCCCCGGAGGTGGCTGGAGGGAAGCAGCTCTGGGGCAGCCCTGCAGCCGTGGGCTTTGGCCGCGGTTCTTTCAGACCCCGCAGCGTGCCGAGCCCCGTGGTGCAGCGTGGCAGGGAAGCCATTTTCCTGAACACACCTCGGGCCAGCCTGGGATCCGCTCGACACGCAACAAGAAAGCGCATTCACCCGAACCCCCTTCTCTTCCCTCTGCAAGAGCTGGGTTTTGTTTTTAAATCTATATGGCAGGCAACCAAACTGGCTGAGTCAGGGAGCTGGCTGGCCACCAGAAGTAAAACTGCGGTTTTGTCCCCTCCCCTGTTCTCCCTCTTCCCCCCGGATTTTTTTCTCCTTCACTTAGTGACAGTTCCATGTATTGACAACAAACCTCTCTCTGCCTCCTCGTCTCTCAGGACCGGCACAAGTGGAAGCCTGGTTTTGTTTTCAGAACCCATCTAGGGGGAGAAGGTGCAGGGTGGGAGCCGGGCTCTGCCTTCCTGCTTCCGCCCGCAGCGGTGCTGCCTGGTGAGGAGGGGAGCTGCCCGCGTGCCCAGGCCGGAGGCTGAGGCCGATCTCCTATGGGCACTTAGAAGATGGAGGGACGGAGAGGTGAAGTGTCTTGCCCAAGGCCGTGCAGGCCAGGCCTGGGAGGTAGGAGCTGAGGAGCAAGTCCCCCCCCAGCTGCTGGTGCCCAGGGGCCATGCTGGCTCTGGGCTGCCTTTGGAGGAGTGCAGGAGGAGGTGAGAGGCGAAGCTCTGTTCCCAAGTGTTTACACGCGCTCCTGGCTGCAGGTATGGCGGCTTGAAATGCGCCCTGGAGTCTGTGCTTCCACTGGGAAGATGGTGAGCCAGCAGCCCTCCTGTGTGACAGCCTGACACCCTGCAGAGGGGCAGCTGCATGCCTTTGTGAGGGGCGCAGGGTGCCCAGCGTCCTCCAGCAGGCTCTGTGCACAGCTGGGTGGGTTCTGTACCCCTCTGTGCGCAGCGGGTGACCCATTACCAGGGCAGAGGTGGTGCAGGGGGTCAGGTTGGTGGGATCCAAGTTGGGCTTGTTGGTTGTCGCCAGCCCGTGTCCCAGCCTGACCTGTGTGACAGGTTGTGGGATCTCGCTGTGTGTCCCAGCTGCCAGGGGTCCCTGAGCACCCCCTGTGGCCCCTCACAGGAGTAAGACTTCAGAGGGAACAAAGGATGCTCCTCCTGGAGAGTGTGGTTTTCAGATGCAAATTGGCCAGTTGGTTTCAGAGACAGATTTTCTTAATTTGTCTGTTGTTTTTTGCTATTTCAAATGCAGAAATGGCAGCAAATGCTCCAGCCTGACTCTGGCTTCTGTGTCCTTCAGCAAGAGAGCGGGAAGCCGGGTAGCTGCTGGGAGCCATGCGGGGATCTGAGGATACCTGCACTGGTCTGAGCTAGTTTGCTGCTTCCTCTGTCATCTGTCACTGCTCTATTGTAAGACATGCTTCCAAGGCAGCAAAAGCAGGGGAGGAGAGAAATTGATTTACTGGTTTTTATTGCAGCAGGAAAGGATGTGATGGGCTAAGAAATGTGAAAGGCGAAATAAATCCTACAGAATGTTCTGCTCTGTTGAAATGAAGGAGCTTAAAGGTGCACGAGGAGGCTTGAGAACACAGTGGGGAATGCTGAGATGCAGGAATGATAACTTAGTCCCTACGAGATACATCTCTGCACATGTAGTCGTGCCCCCACCTCTTCTCTGATGGTCGGTGCCCCCGCCTGTTCTATAAAGCCGGAAGCAGCTAGGAAAATGCTGCAGTCTGTGTGCATCTGCAGTTCATGCAGGAACCATGGTAGCAGGACAGAAGCAGTGAGGAAAATGGCAAAGTGCTGCTTGGATCTGGCTTTTGTTGGCAGAGATTTAAGAGGCTGGAAAGAAGTAGAGGGCAATGGATGCTGCACGTTTGCTGGGCGCAGAAGGAAGGAGCCTTGAGGTCAGGAGGTAGCTGCTGGGGATGCAGCTCCTGCATTTGCTTGTGCCTAGTCCTCAGTCTGTCCTCGCTTCTCTTCCCTTCCCTCTCTCGTAAGAGCTGGTGACCCTAGGGTTGAGGAGGTGTGGGAAGAGGAAAGCTCTGTAGCAATATTTGAGTGTGCCTCTGATGGAATAACAGCACCTGATGTAGCCACACTCTTTTCTTCAACTTATTGGAGGTTATTCGCTCAGCAAATGTCCAGGACAGAAGAAGAGCAGGCATGGTATGGGAGGGAATATAGTAGCTCGGCGTGACCTGCAGATTGCTAGCGCCCGTGGCTGGCTGCTGAAGTGGAGAGCCTTGTTTCCTGCTCAACTTGGAGCCCGCTGGGGTCTGAACTGGTACGGGTGTGATTCGTGTGCAGTGCTTTGGAAGGTGTCTGTGTTTCTAACCTCATCATCAGGAAAGACGCTTGTAACAAGGTCTGACCCATGGGCAAACTTTTAAACAAACACAAACTCCTGCATCAAATCAATACCTGGATCAATGGGGTTTTTTTTCCTCTGTCAGAAATAGAGTAGAGCTGTGTCGACTCAATCTGCTGAGGCTGTTTCCCAACACATCTCCCCACCAAAGCCTGAAATGAAGAGCTGGATTTTCAAGCTCTTTCCATTTACATTGTCACCCGAGTTTAAGGTGTACCTGCATTTTAGGTTTCTTGAAACGTCTTGGTTATAGTTCTTGGAGCTAGCTGGCTATCATCTCGAGTACATCAGAGAGTGAAATAAACTGGGCAGCTCAGCACACTCTGAGCAAAAGGGTGGTGGTATGTAGTTTCTGCCCTCTGCTCTTCCTACCTGTCAAGATAGCAAGTGGCAGAAGCTGATTGCCCTGAGGCAGCCCCATCCCTACCGCAGCCAGGCACTTCTGTGCTTGAGGCTTTATCTATAGTTTTACTTGGTGTGGAAGAAGAAAATCACTCTTGCAGAAGTAGTTAGAGATGAAAACCTAGCTGCTGTCTGATCCTCGGGCTGTCATCACTGCGTGGAGGATGAACGCTGGTTGTCCCCTCCCTGTGGCTGTGCATGCACATTGCCCTGTGATGTGGTGTCAGCAGGGCCAGCAGCCAGGGCTGAGCTTCTTTGTGATAGTCCCCACTGAATAATAGGTGTTTGAGTAGTAGCTGTGCTTGGCATGGAGCAGGTGGACAGTACTGTGCCCTGAGGATGCTGAGGAGGATGGTTTGCTCCTGGACTGTATGTCCGGAGTTGGGAGCTGACAGCTTATTTCCCATTTTGCCTTGTGAGCGTCACAGCAATTATTATCCTCTGGATTTGCCCGTGCTGAATGAGGCTAATGGATTTGGCAGTCGGAAGGGTGAACCTAGTGATGTTTTTGGTATTTGGAAAGGCCTACAAGAGACTTGGAGCCCAGTCTGCTCCAGGAGAAAGCTGTCATGTCTGCACTAGGAGCCTTGCCCTGTGTGCATGGAGTGCTTGAGGAAATCCTGCAAGCCCCAGCTGGATGTGGATGTGAGCAGGATGGCGTGTCTCCGGCCTCACGCAGATCAGGCTTTACTTGCTTTCACAGCGGGGTTCTGGTGCCCGGGGGTGGGATTGCTGAATTTGCTGAGCCGAGCTTTGAACAGGAGAAGCGCGCCCTCCCTTCCCTGCCACGCTGCAGGGCAGGCTCACTCTCTAGGTTGCAGTGCCAGGGCCCAGGGGCAGCGGGACCTCGCAGGCTAAGCTGGTTTATGCTGAGGCCAGGCTGCAGCGGGAGCAGTGCCTTGGCCATGTCCCTCTGGGAAGGGGGCACGGCAGGACTTTGCCCCATCGCACCCCTGGCAGCATCGTCCGTGTTCTCTCACACCCACGCTGCGGTGCAGACGCGCACACGTGTGCAGATGCAGGCTCGTACCAGCGCGAACATGCTCGTGTGGATTCACATGGATCTGCGGTTAGGCAGGCGCGCCCACGCCAACACGGATGCAAATGGAGCCGTGCTGGTGCAGGCCTGCTCGCCTCGCAGAGGCAGACGTGTTCGCGTTCGCACAGCTCCAGGCTTGTACATGCTCCTGCACTCGCAAACACGGGCGACAGAGTGAAGCCACCGCGCTGGTCTATTTTTGGGAGCACTCCTAAGAATTGTGAGCATGCTTCAGATGTTAGAGTCTTAGATGGGGGAAAGCTAGAACAGATGGCTGGAGGGTTCAGAGCAGCAGCCCTGCTGAGAACAGATATTTATAGGGAGATTTAACCCTTGTGTGGTCTTGAGCCACGTTTAAAGGCACAGTGTCTGAATCGAAGGGCGTGCTGCCGAGCATGAGCTCTGAAGGCTGTGGTGCCCTCCCTGTGAGCTGATTATCGGGGTCGCCTGGAAATCCCATCCGTGCTCTACCTCTTTCCTGAATGCAGGGTTGTGGCTTTCCCTAGGCCATAGAGCCAGGTTTCCCTGAGCCTCGGTGAAACTGGGCCGGTCGTGCCTGTTTCTGCTGTCTGGGCTGGGGCAGCGGGTGCTGCGGCTGCCTTGCACTTGCGTGACCAGCGGAACGAGGACAAAGATTGTTTTGTCCCTCTTGCCCTGATTTTTCTCTCTCCTTTCCCCCTCATCCCCCCCCGCCCCGCTTTTGCCAGAGGTTACCCAGATTCTTCCTCTTCCTTGCTGGAAGGAGAGACTGTGTTTTCTTTGAGACATGCTGTCTTGTAAAGACACACAGGTTAAACCCTGCCCTGTCAGATCTGTCAGGTGTTTTTTACCTGCCCTCGTCTTCGGCCCTCTTGGTTGAGCACGTAGGTAAGAGGAAAATGCATCCGCAGGCTGCACTGGTTTGTTGATCAGAGCTGGATGCAAAGTGGGGAGCACGTTTACGTTGGCACATCTGTTTGTCGCCCTTGCTTTGAGAGCCTCCTGTTTGGGACCCAAAGCAGTGCTGTATTTAACTTGTGTGGCGTGTCTGGAGGTGGGTTTGGCAGGGTTGGGTAACAGCAGCAGCAGAGAGCAAACTGGGGGCAAGGCATAAAGTGATGCCTGCCGGTGGGAAACGTGAAGAGATGACACAACAGTTACCTGGGAGTTGCAGGGGAGAAGACTCTGGCTCTGAAAGCATGAATGGGGCGCAGACATGCAGATCTGCCCGAGACCGCTCAGGCTGCTTGTTTATTAGCCTGGCTCTGGGAAAACTGGGGAGCGGTATAGTGTGGGACACCAGGAGACTGGGTGCAAAAGAAGCAGATGGGGACTGCTGGCAGAGTGGGGCTGCAGGTCAGAGGATTGCTCATCTGAGCTGCACCTCCCTCCTGTCGGGACTTGGGCTACTCCAGATGTTTGGAGCTGCGCTCCATAGCCTGCAGGCTTATGACAGGGTTCCCTGGGAGGCAGTGCCGAGCTCTTTGAGCTCTTTTCCCCTTCTCGTTGCGCTGCTCCTTGGGTCCTGCTTCTGATGCTGGAGGCAGCATGCAGTGGCTCTTGGTCCAGAGTCAGGTTCCGGGCCATTCCTTCACGCAGATTCTCAGTGTATGCTTCAGGTAGCTGAGTTTGTTGTTGTGTACCCCGGTCCCATGCCCAAGGGGGGAAATGAGGCTCTGCTGAAGTCTGGGAGCATGACGGAGAGCCGGCCTTGCCTTGGGTAGGATTTCCTGGTGGCGCTGCCGCTGTGTCTGGATCAGCTCTGTGTCTTGGGGAATGAATTTGGAGCATCCTAAGTTTTCTTTGCACTGACGTGCTGGGGCCTGGAGATGCAAATCTGCAGGAGAGTAGGAGTATGTTGGAGCTGCTTCCTTCCTTGCTTACTCATCCCAGTTTCAGACTGTGGAGGCTTGGAACACTGTCACCACCACCCCTCCTGAACTCCCCTTGCAGTCATGTTCTCACTGTTCACGTGTGTGTCAAGTTGTGGAGTTCTCAGGTTTCCCAGAAGCTTTTGGTCCCAGGTCAGCACCTGCACCCGCCATTGAGATGGCTTTGGGGCGAGAAGAACCTTGTTCCTCCTGCTCCGTTCCCCCCGTGACACATCCTGAGAGCGCAGCTGATCCTGGTGGAGACAGACCCAGGTGGGGTGCTGGCACGTGGGCAGCACTCAGCCTCCGCCTCGCAGCCGGGTCTGCTGCACTGGCAGCTCTGCGCCACTGGCTCTCTGACTGCATTTGGTACCCAGGCTGCTCGGCAGGGCCACCGGGCACGCTGGCGTGGTGTTCCTGCGCCTGGCTGGCCACGTGTAATTCCATGGGGCTCTCCTCCTACCTGAGTGTAGTGAGGACCCACCCAGTGGGTAACTGCCAGGGAAGGGATCTGCCCACACTTGCCTGGCCTCCCACAATGGCCCCATTGTTCCTGAGAGGGCAAGGAGGAGGCTGCCTGCAGCTCTCTGGGCATCATTAACCCTCTGCCTGCCAGCAGCAGGAGGTCCTGTGGGAAGGTGGAGGAGCTCCCACCACCAGTGAGTGCAAGGAGGGGAGCTGCAGGGAAGCGCCTGCCTCTCTGCCTCCAAACCCATGGGCTGCTGCTCTTCTGAGGACAACCTGCACATGCTTGTGGTGAAGACGTACATGGAGAGGCAGGGCCCTGCTGAGCCTTGATTTCCCCCAACAAGGTGTAGGGAGGCTCTCTGCCTTCTCCCAGGCTGCTTGGTGCCATGACCTTGCTTTGTGAGCAGCCCTTGTCCAGCCCTGGCGCGGCCGCCAGTGTCCATGGTGCTCTTGTCCCTATGCGTGTGCCAGAGCAGGACGTGTCTTTAGGAATGGGATGTTTGAGGTGTTCGGGTGCTAATTCCAGTGGCCAAGGTATCGGTGTGGAAGCTGTTTAAAGCAATTCCAGCCTGATCGCAGTGCTTTCTTCCTTCCTGTCCTGTAATGTGATCGCGGGCCAACGAGCTGCTGGTGGCCTGCTGTGGCTTCTGGTTCCTGTTGTCATGGGGGTGCAGCCTGGGAGGGCGCAGGCATGCCGCACCAGTGTGCTCACGCTGCCAGGGTGCCGGCTCAGAGCCAGGGCACCGTGTCCGTGTGCCTGAGAGGACAGAAGTACCCTGTCACCAGACAAAGGAGCTGGACGTCTGCGTCCCTCTCTGCTGGCCAGCTCCGCACTTTGGGTAGCAGTGATGCTTCCCCATCAGCTGACTCTGGGGATTATAGGGCTGCCTCAGCCCCCCTGCTCCATTGCAGGTGTCCTCTGCAGAATCTGTGGGTTGAGGGAGAGGAAGAGGCATTTGGCTGGCATGCCAAGGCTGTGTGTGGGAAGCTTTTTTGTGGCTCTCAGTCTTTGGAGGTGTCCATCCTGGTGTGTCTCGTGCTAGCTCAGAGACCTCATAATCGGCTTGGTAGTCCACATGAAACCTAATAGATTGGTGAGCATCACCAATTAGTTGTACTGCAAACCCAGCAGCTGTTTTGCTTATATCATGACCTAAAGAGCTACCTTGCTTCCAAAAGATCTGTAATCTCCACCTCTCCCCCTAGGTAGCCTTTGCACTCTCCCCCCTTCCTTTGTTCCTCGGTCTTTGGTGGTGCAATAACTTTTCTTTTCCATATGTCCTGGTTTTGAAATAACGGCATAACTAGAGTTGAGTGTGCAGGGCCGTCAGGACCACTGCAAACCCCGAAGCCTCCTACGAGCCTCAGGCTGGAGGGCTGCGGGAGTGTCAGAAACCGGCGCCCACTTGGCACATCACAGGTTAATGAGACCCTGTCTCGGCTCTCTGGGGGCAGCCCCAGAGCTGCTCTTTGGTCCCTTCTCCCTGTCCCTGGGTGTACATCTGCTGTTAAACAGGAGTCCCGATGTCCCCCCCCTGCCCCAAGGGCTGCAGTCAGTGAGGTGAGGCCACTCCTGGCTCTTTCTGCCTGTTTCTCATGGGGCAGTTGGAGGCCTCGCTCTTAGGGTTTAGATCACTGTGCCTCTGCAGGAGCCTGGGGAGCTCCGGGGGTGTTTGTATAAGGGCACGGTGGTGCCTGGACCTTGGGGCTAGGTCTGTGGGGAAAGCCGTGCCTCTTCACATCCCCTGCGTGGGAGAAACGGGGAATTTCAGCTGGGGGGGTGCAGGAGGTGAAGAGTGGTGGGTGAGAAGGTGGACCAGTTGCCCTTTCAGGGCGTGCAGTGGGAAAGCCCCTCTCCCACGCCGGTGCAAGCCTGGAGTCCGATGGTAAAGCAGGTGGGGAGCATGGGTTCCCCTCTCCTGGAGGTCTCCCTGTCCCTCTCGAGCCCAGCGCTGGGGTCCCAGTACCAGCTGCCACCGCTCAGCAGCGGGATCTCCACTGCCGGAGCCTGAGCGCAGCCGATCTGCCCTGGGGAAGGTGAAGGGTTTCCCAGGGTGGAATTTCCTGTGAGGCAGATGTGTGGCCGCTTCCCCTCTGACCTTAAACCCCAATGTGCCTTAGTCATGATGGCATGCAAATATGAGGTGACCGGGGTGGGAGCTGCTGGGGAAAGGAAGTGACCTCAGCCGGGTTTAAATATAGAGCCCAGGCTCCGATGGGCGCTGGGCCTGGTATTTGTAATCGTGGAGGAGCCCTCGGCAGCTCTGCGTCTCTTCTGCAGCGGGGCTGGCAGAGGGCAGCGTCAGGCACGGTGCTGGGGCAGCCAGCCTTGCTGTGCCCTCTCTTCGCTGCATCGTGCTGCCAGCTCCCGCTCCCCAGTTGGGCGCAGTGCTGCAGTCTGTGGTTTGGTGGCCCCCAGGTACCCCAGCCTCTGCTTTAGCTGCAGGTGTGTCCTTTGCATGTTGCATTTAGTGTTGGGACTGGGTGCAGGAATGGAGCCCAAGTCTTCCTTGGCACTTGTCTATTTTGGGAGCAGACCCAGAGCCCCGGGACCCTGAGTGATCTGAACAGTGCATATAGTCAGGTCAGAGTGGGGCTGTCAGACCAAGCCTTCCTGCGTGTGGCTTAAAGTGTCTGGCCCTGCTCCCTGGGCTCCTGGGTGCTGTGACCCCAGCCGAGCTGCAGCGCTCAGGTGGCTGCGAGGCGCACAGAGCTCCCTGCAGGTCTCTTCGCTGACCCAGCAGGTCGCAGGAGCCATGAAATAATTCCTCGTTATCATCCCAATAGAGCCACATGTGACTGTTGAGTAATGTCTGGCACATGCGGGATTTCTGTGAGGAACGTGCCAGTTGGACTGAGGAGCTGCAAATGTGGTGACAGACCTGGAGACTCCCGAGCACAGGACTGGAAGCCAGGTTCTGCCTGAGGGCGCAGGAAGCAGCAGAAGAGTGGGAGAAACTGTTGAGCTGGGGGCAAGGAAGTGCTAAGAAAAGCCCTTCTAATACTGATGGATTGAAGCAGCAAGGGGAGAAAGGTAGTAGGCTGTGGGGCAGAAAGCAGACGGTATTCCCAATTTACCTCACTCTTTCCAAGCCTCAGTCTCCACCTGTGTTATGGGGGGATGTCCATCCCTAGGTGGAAGGGAACGCAAATCTGAGGTTTTGCCTTACTAAAGACCTTTGAGACTGGTGGCCAAGCAGCCCTGCTGAAGTGCATCATTCCTGAGGCAGCTCCAAACGGCAGGAGATGAGCAGGGCCTGCCAGAATGACTCTGGGAACTGCAAGGGTTCAGCAGAGCATTAGGTTCTCTCTGGAGGTCTTTTAGAACCCTCCTGTACAGGCAGTGAGGGCAGTCACCGCTTCTGCCATTGGAAAGGGCAGGAGAAGGATCCCAGAAGTGAACAGAAGAGAAAACAGACTTCTCCAGGCTATTGGTCTGGTGGAGAAAGAGAAGGATAATTTCGTGATGCATTCAGAACAGATGGCTCGTGTCAGTGGAGTGTTGTCCTGTGGAGTTCCTGCCTCCCCATGTCTCTGAGTATGGGCAACCAAAGCAAGGCTCAAATGAGAATATCTTTACCAGCAGCAGCCTGGTTTAAGGCTGTTCTCGCTGGTGATAAACATGATCTGGCGAGTGATGGGTATGGGGTTAGGGAGATGCTTCTGCAGAGGCTGGTCACAAGCGTGCTGGCTTAGAGCTCTGCTTGTCGGGCTCGGATGGTCCTCTGGCTGCTAGAGCCCATTGCTGCCTCTGGGCTGGGGCTGGCTGGGGGACAGCAGTGCCATTCTGGTACTGGTTTTGAGGGGTTCGTTTCTTGCTGGAACAGACTCAAAAGGTCTTACAAAAAGGATTGTTTTGGAACAACCTTTTTAGAACCCTTTAGCCAAGGTCAAGTTTCTGATTGGAGTCTTTTTCTCAAATCAGAATGACCCAAGAGTCTCAGACTGCAGGAGTCTTGCTTCTGGAGAATTCGTTGTAGTCTTTGCCTCCGTGAAGCGCTCTGACTTCATTGGGATTGTGTGGTGTTTCTTTGGAGGTGTTCCAGCCCCGTCTGCTTTAACCCCGGGGGGACTGGTAATCTCGGAATGGTGTTAGGTGGTGTGCCTGTGATCTCATCCAGCCTTGGGGTGAGAGGTACTGCAGGAGGGGGCCATGGGTCTTTGGGGTCTTCCCTTTTGCTGTTCTCTGCCTAATGTCTTTCTCAAGAGCCCCTTGAGCTTGCTTAGAACCTCTTATTTCCACAGCCAAGGTGTTTGCTTGAGTCTGTGGTGGTGTCCACAGGAGGTTTTAGGTCGGGCTTGTCCTAGGATTGCTGTTAGTAGTGAGCGGGTGGGTGGTTACCAGTACAGACGATGTGCTTGGAGGGCACTTGCAATGGCAGCCTGGTCTCCTCACTTCCTGGACCGGCGGGCAAAGAAGAGCCAAGTAACTTTCTGCTCGTTGCATCGCTCTGCCACCGCCCGGCTCGTCCGCTGGGTGTTCGGGGTCTTCAGGGCATGTCAGCACAGCTCAGGAGCCCAGGCTGGGCTCTTCCTGCCCGTGTGCAAGTCAGGAGGCGTCTGGGTTTCACCAGAGCTCTCCCCAGCATCTGACAGGAGGGAGGTGCGGCAAAGCTCCTTCCTTCCTGTATCGTGGTGACTCTGGTTTCCCGGCTTCTTCGTTGGCCCTTTCCTCCGACAGGGATAGCATGGCAGCAGGTTTAGCCAGCACCAAGGCAGGGAAGCTGTGGGGCAGGCAGGCTGGCAGACAGCAGGCTCTCCTGCCCCATCGGGAGGCAGGCGCAGGCTCCGCATTCCTGTGGCGATGTTGGGAATCTGTGTTATCGTCCTTCGGCGCATGATTCACCAGAAAGTCCTCCGGGAACGCAGCGGGGTTTCAGGTTTCTTGATCTAGCAATTCCGGGATTGCGAATATGTCAGCCCAGGCTCTCCTGGCCTGGAGCTTTGCCTCCCCCTCTGCTGCTGCTCAGACTGTACTGGAGGGGACTTACTGAAAGCAGTTTGTGTTGTTTTGTTTTGAGGTTTCTTGTCTGCGAAGGTCCCAGTCTTTGGTTTAAAGATGCGGCTTTTCAGCTGTACAAGATGCAAATACCCTCTGCATTTAGATGTAGCACTCCAGTATTTGTTGTGCCTTGTAAGCCTCCCTCTCTGCCTGAGGTAAGGCTGGGTTGTCCCCCACGTTTAATGATGGGGAGGTCGAGGCGCCCAGAAACAGTGCATCTTGCTCGGGGTCACTTGTGGAATCGGTGGCAGCCAGGGGTAGAAGCCAGGAGTCTTGGCTCCTTGCTTTACCCACTGGGAATTCAATTTGCTATTGTCTTTAAAACTACTGGGCTGGAGTGGTGGGTGTGTTGCTACATTGCAGAGGGAGCCAGATTTCTGTGCAGTCTCCTTTTTGTCATGTTCTTTTCAAGATGTTTTGGATCATTTGCCTCTCCGTGCCAGTGCGTCTACTTTGTAATGGATTCTCTTCTGTGGCCCAGATGTGTGGCATGCCTGCTGGAATGAATCTAGCTTGCATTTAGGGGCGTGTGCAGGGAGCTTAGAGCAATCAAGATGCCAATCGGCATGGTGCAGCCAGACAGATGAGAGGCCAGGGTGGATCCCCACTATGCATCTGCAACAGAATCCAACTGTTGCTACTCCTAAAAGCAGAGCAGAATCCGCAGGCAGCTGCTTCTGGCATTTCTCCCATTAGGAACTGTGAGGGGAGAGCGGTCAGTCTCAGTGAAGACTGGAAGAGGAAGGCTCCTCGAGGTGTAGCTGGGGCCCCCCATCAGCCTGTGGTGGCTTTCCGTCTGGAGCCTGTCTGAGTCAAGGTGCTGGGTGCCCCCCCTGAAGCACCAGCCTACTCCCAAAACGAAGGAGGAAGATGGATGCCCCAAAAGCGTAACGTTCCAGAGGGATCTCGCAGCCAGTGAGGCTCATCCATGCTGCAGGCAGCGTCTAAAGGTTTCCTTGGGGCAGCTGCCAGGTCCTTTGGGATCAATGCATGTGACCCCTGCAATCTGACCTGGGAACTGGAGGGGTAGGGGCTGCATCTTGAGCATTAGTCTCTGGACTCTGCAGGCATGGTCTTAGGGGGGCCCCGGTCTTGTTCCTCCCTACAGTATTCACATGCCTGTGCTACGCAGCGCAAGGGGTGCACATCAGAGCTGCTGAGCATCCACATTCTCAATGCAGTACTTTGGGATCTGTTCTGAATGCAGATGTGTCCATTCAGAGGTGCCACAGGCAGACCTGCGTCTGTCGTCAGTGCGGATGGCTGTCACAGCCCCTCCTGTGCTGGGCTGGCTGTGCCCTGGTGTCAGTGGGTCTGTGCCCTGGTGTCAATGGGTCTGTGACCCTCGGGACTGCGGCATGACACATTGCACAGGCTGTGAGCGCGCAGCAGGCGGGGACTCCGGGCCACCAGCAGCAGGAGCTGCTGCAGGGCTTGCTTTCTGGAATGCTGTCTGGCAGCAGCCTCTTCCAGCAGGGCTGAAGGCTCCCTGCGGCTGGCCAGCCAGCGGCTGCAGGCAGCATGTGCACTTAACGCTGCAGCTTGTGCCATACGGACCTTCTCCTCCTCCCTGCTTGCCCTCTCCGTGTCTCCTTCCCTGCTTTGCTCCCCTCCCCCTGCGAGCGGTTTGACAGAGCAATTGGGCAGGCACTGGGACAGCAGCTCTGACATAAATCTCTCCTGGTGTGGAATAAGGGGTATAAATATCCAGAGAGTGATGTGATCTTTCCAGCTGCTATTAATAGGTCCCTGGAGAACAAGAGCGAGCAAGCGAGACTGGCTGACACTTAAAGGGCTAGCAACTCCCTTATGTGCCGTGAAAATTAATCAGCGCTGTGGCTCACCATCTTCCTCCCGGCTAGAGCAGAGCCCTCGCGAGGTGCATGGTGAGGAGGTGGAGGAGGAGGGAGAGCTAACAGCTCGCTCACTCGTTGGGAAGCGGTGATAGGCCAAGCTGGGCTGCTCGTGGAGGATCCCACTCACCGGGACTGCCGGGGCGGGCAGTGCGGTGCACGGCGCGGTTGGTGCAGGCAGCTCCAACTAGGATGCTTTGCCCTAGAAGAGCAGGCACTTGGCTTTTGCCAATGGTATGTCCCCAAGTGCGCCTTCGATAACCCAGGACCAGTGTGCTTAGTGCTGCTGGGCTCTGGTGACGCTGTTTAGAGATGCAGGGTTTGGCCTGGAGCCGGTGCTTCCTGTCCCTGGGTGGCAGAAGAAATCTGTGCCGAGCGTCTGGCCTGTGTGGTCCAGATGGGAGGAGTAGAGCACGGGCCCAGGAACCCACCCATGTGCTGGGAAATTTCTCAGCCTGTACACGGGAAAGGTTCTTGAGTGCATGGTGGAGGTGGTACACTAAGCACTTGGCGGATGTAAGCAAATAGAGAGGGATTCCTTAACTTCCCTGAACGTGTGGTTTACTCTCCTCCTCCCCTGCTCCCTGAGGAGCAGGGAAGATGTGACAGGCGGTGGGGGTCTCTGCAGCTTTGGGGCCCCTGGCTGGGGTGGCAAAGAGACAGGCAGAGGATCACGGGGCTCTGATGCAGGAAGAGTTACGTGCTCTAGGTGGAGAAAGCCGGGAGTAGTTCTCGTGGGCTTGTGCATCTTTCCATACTGGTACTGTCTCCAACGACTTGGCGGTGAATGCTGTTCAGGCCAGGGAAAGCTGGTGTGTAGGAGCCTCCAGCCCAGAGGCTGGGTGCTCTGCCCTAACCTCCTCTTCCCTGCACGCTGTGCCTCAGCCTGCGGGGCTATTCAGAAACCTGGGCTGGGTCTCCTGGCAGGAGAGCCTCACGCTGCTGTCCCAGCAGGCCTGTGGCACGTTGCATCATCCTGCTGGGCTGGATGCTGCAGTGGATGCTGCCTCACCCAGGGCCTTGGAGCAGGAGCTGCAACAGTCCCTCAGGCCCCTGGGAGAGACAGGGATACTGCTTAGCTGAAGAGTGCCAACACTTCCTGGCCCTGCTCTTGCCTTCTCCTCAGCAGCCTCAACCTTCTTAGTCTTCCCCTGTCCCACACCAGCTTTCTCTTTATAGGCTTGCACCATTTTCTCTCTGCTCAGTTGTGTCTCCCTTGTGTTGGCAGAGCAGAAGAAACTCACTTAGCTGCAGAAGGGGTCCCTGAAACTGTCGGGCACCAGGTTTCTGTTCAGGGTCACAAAGTTGTCTGAGCTCTGGGATCTGCAACACATCCCCAAGGATCCTTCCGCTCAGCAGAGAGCAGGCTGTCAGGGAGGACCCTGTTCTCATCACGGCCTCAGCAACAAGGGCTCTCGTGTCCATGCCTGTGCCTCGGAGCACGGGCAGGCTCCATGCATGGCATGGGTGGGAGTTAGCTGCTTGTCTGCACGCAGCTGACTGCGGAGCGGGACCCTGTGCTTGGAGGCTCACTGGCTGATCCCGGCAGGAGCGGCTCTGGGGCTGTACCTATGTGAGGAGCACCCACTCACCCGCTGCCCTCTTCTCCTGCAGGTTTCTGACCAAAGGGCCTGGGAGCTCCCTCCACTGGTGCTGTGGGAAGCTTTAGCCAATCCAATGCACCCTGACAACAAACTGCCCAGCCATGGCAAGGCAGGCAGCAGCGGTGCCCCGGCCCAGCACCACAACGTGAGCCAAGCACCCCCCTGCAACCTGGGCTCTAAGGGTGTGGGGGCAGGCAACCATGGCGGCAAGGCCACTCAGATCTCCCCTGGCAACTCTGGACTGAAAAACAGCCAGAACACTGTCCCAAGCTTCAGCTCCTTGAAGGGCAAGGTGAAACGGGAACGAAGCATCTCGGTGGACTCTGGAGAGCAGCGAGAAGCCAGCACCCCTTCACAGGACACCGAATCAAAAGGTAATAACTCTCCTAAACCTTGCCTCAGCACGTCCTACTCGTAGTTGCTCCAAGCGTCCTGGCAGGACCTGAGATGGGAGCAGCTGTGAGTATCTTGGGTTTCTGTGCTGCGGCTTCTGTCCAGGCTTGTCCTGGCTGCCTGTGTGCCTTTGCGTCATTGCTCGTCACATCCGTGGTTTTGGGACCAGAGTAGCCGAGCAGTGTCTTTACATTCCAGCCCCTAAACTGTTACATAAAGAATCTGGGACTCTGGTTTTTATGGGCTACTGAGGCTATGCTGAACACCCTGCTTTGCGATGTGCAGACTTTCAACTTGGGACCTAGCTGAGTTGTTTTCTGTCTCCTTGCTGTTGGCAAAGAGCTGCTTTTGTGGTGTTCTTGCAGCTGCCCGACGACTCGGTCGTGGTTAGTGAGGAGGTGCTGTGAGGGTCCCTGTCTGAACAGTTCTGTGGTTTCATCAGCGATGGATGACTCTTGTGTTACAGCACATGGCTTCTGGAAGAGGGCTGAGTCAGTGCTTCCAAACCCTTTGGCTTCCCTGTCCTCACCAGCCTTCCCTGTAGCCTCTTGCGTTCCACCAAGCTCTGTGCTCAATGGCTGCTTGGGATGCTAGAGCATCTCGCAGGAGGGTTGTTGGAGCAGAAATCCCAGTGGGGCCCTTGGTTCCAACCAAGACTCACACCTGGTCCCCAGACGCAGAGCCGCTGTTCTGGCTCGTGCCCCTAAGCATTTGATTTCACAACCACATTTATCCATCCTGTGTCTGATTCCTTTCCCAGAGCCCCTGGGTACCTTTAGCTACTTTCTCCCTTAGCTGCATCAGCCCCATCTGAAAAATGGAGGGAGGCAGGGAAGGCCCCTGCTCCACTGATGTGTGCAAAGGGCAGAGTCTGTCTCTTCTTCCTACGCAGGATGCGAATGTGCCCCCCTGTTGCATTTTCAGGTTTAATTGTCAAACCACAGACCCCTTGCTTTTAGGGTTAGTGCCCAGGGCTCTCTGGTTTGGAACATCAGTTGGACATGTCCTGGTTTTGCAGACTCTTTTCAGACAGTAAGGAACCTGTATCATTTGAGCCGTAGGTCTCAGAGGGGAGTCTCACTGAGTCTGGCTGTGAAGACAGGGAGCCCAGACCTAGCAGATGCTTCAGGATCTTTACCATGGCTGGGCAGATGTCAGCACAAGGCATCTTGCCCAGTGCATCCTGGCTGGGTTGGCAGGGCCAGCATGCAGCACGCAGTCATCCCAGCCCCTGCCAGGTCTCCTCAGCTCTTCTGATGGCTCCATGCTGTTGCAGGTGAGGTGGCTCCCCGTAGCAAGCGACGGTGTGTGCTGGAAAGGAAGCAGCCATACAGTGGGGACGAATGGTGCTCTGGGCCGGACAGTGAGGAAGACGACAAGCCCATCAACAGTGCACACAGTGAGTGTCTACCTCCTTACCAGCTCAAAAGCTTGAATGAAGCCAGATCCTGCAGCTGAGCAGGGCAGATGGCACTGGCACCTCTAGCTTTGCCTCTGCATGCTGACTTAGCTGGCTGTGTGGTGTGGTGGGCCATTGCAGTTGGTAGTGGTTGTGCTGGGAGGATGTTTGCAGCCACAAAGTGAAGTGTGGGACCTATTTTGTGGAGATGCTACTGAGATGCTGGAGGAGAAGCTGTTGAGGTTGAATGTCCCTGTTGTATCTGGCTCTAGCCACACTGGTAGCAGAATTGCCATCTTGAAAGTGTGCCTGGCTGAACTCTGGTTAAGTGTGCTTACCGTGGTCATAGGGGCAGCCTGACCATGCGACACGCGTTGTTCTTGTTGCAGCAGTTAGGTCTGTACCAAGCCATCCATGCAGCTGTGCTTTAAAGGTGACTGAGTCTAAAGAGGCTCTCGGGGTCTTGACAGGGGTTTGGGCAGGGCTGAACTGGCCAAGGTACGTACCGTTTGGGGCCATGAACTATAGGTGTCTCCTGTTTTCCAAGAGCATCAAAACTCTTTGGGTTTTATTTTTTGTATTTAGAATTCGGTTTACTTTCAAATTACAACGGGGAGAATATCTGAGGGAACAGGGCAAGGTCCTTTGGGGCCCAAGGGCTGCAGCTGATGGAGAGCATAGAAACATATAAAATCAAGTACAGGGCAGCCTTTGTGCCTGCCAGTACACCATAGCCATCCTCTTCAGGATGTTCTCTTGTGCTTCTCTGTGGTCTGCAGCCCTTGTGGGAAGATACAGTGCTGCCTCCCTGTCGCTGCCTGCTTCAAGATGGGCCTTGGAGCAGGCTAGAGCAGGTCGAGGTGGGGCTGTCCAGGGCCGAGGGCTGGCAGAGAGGCAGCATGCATGTCCCCGTGTCACATTTCCAGTGGTGTCTCTTCCCTTTAAACGCTGCTGTGCCAGGGCTGGGCTGTGGTGCTGATGTTCCCAGGTCTGCTGCTGGGAGGTGAGTGCGGGGAGGCTGCTGGAGGGCAGCTAGGGAGCCTGCCCTGGGGGAACAGACCAGTGTGCGAGGAGGGAGACGAGAGGAAGGCAGGGCGCGCTGCTGGTAATTGCAACGCTTATTAATATTAATTAGGGCTATTATTTAATGCGGCTGATGACTAATGCGGCGCCAGCACCCCCGGTGTCCGTCCCGCGGGCAGGGACCGGCAGAGAGCCTCGGGCCGTGCTGGGGACCGGGAGGCGGCCGCCCCCAGGCGCCGCGGATGTCCGGGCGAGTGCTGCCACCTGCCGCCGGGCGGCAGCTCACACCCTGCCCCGGCCCGGCCTCGGCAGCTTCTCTCCCCCTTTTCCTCCCGCAGATTGTAATGTAGCAGATCCTGCAATGTCCACGGCCCCACAGCTTGGCCCAGGGTCCAACCCGCTGCCGAATCTGAACGAGACCAGCTCCTCCAGCGTGCCCCATGGTGCTGCCCCCGGCTTACGGTCCGATGCTGCAGGTGGCGGGGCGGGAAAGCCGCCCTCACAGTTCGTTTACGTCTTCACAACGCATCTTGCTAACACGTAAGTAGAAAACCTTGTCTGTCCTCCGGGGATGGGCAAACTCTGTCTTAAACACACGCTTCCTCCCAGCAATGCCCAGCACTGTGCCCTGCAACACATGCCATAGAGCCTGTCTAGTCAGCATCCAGCTAAAGGATTCAGCCAAACCATCATGGACTGACTCGGAAGAGCTAAGGGGCTGAGTGTCATGGGGAGTGCCCTGTAACGTTTGATGCTCTCCACTCAATTCCTCTCGTCTGTTCCACATTGTCTCAGCACTGGAATCCTACCCAGGCTGCTTAGGTTTAGAGCTCTTTGACAACACAGATTGGGTGCAGTAGATCCCAGAGCATCTCAGTGACAGCTGCCTTAGGGCAGCAGACACAAGGCAGAGCCCAGTGCCCATCACATGGGACATGAGAAGAGGGAAATTCCAGGGCAAGTGGTTATCAGTTGGAGAGCCTCACTGCAGCCTGTGTGGGACAGGGGGAGGGCTCTGAGAGTATCACCCTACTTGGTGACTTACAGAGATTTCCTGCAGGACTGAAGAGTGGAGGTGGCCCCTGGGGCTGGTACAGGTGGGATGGGGCACAGTGCCTCTCCTCCAGTCGTTTGTGCTCTCTCCCCAGAGCTGCAGAAGCTGTCCTGCAGGGCCGAGCTGACTCCATTCTGGCCTACCATCAGCAGAACGTCCCGCGGGCAAAGCTAGACCAGGTAAACAGCCTATGAACCAATGCCTCTGTCGGCACATGCCGCTGACCCTTCCCTGCTGAGGTGGCCATTCTCCCCCAGCTCCTGGCTCAGCTGCAGAGGAAGGGGTTGCCCTTTTGGTGGGGGGTAGGAAGCTGCTTTGCTGTGGAACCTTGTCAGAGTTCTTCTGTCAGTTGTGGAAAGTTTGGGTTGGGGCATGGCACATGGCCCTGCAGCCATGTGTGCAGAGCACCTGGCTATGGGTTTCCACAGCATGTGTAATGGCAGCTGAGTCGTCCCCACAGGGAATGAAGGGGAATTGCCACAGGGCATGTTTTCAGCACAGAGAGGTCTCCAGCAGCGTGCGGGGGAGCATTACCTACCTAGGGATTTCCTGCTAAGGTTTATTTCCCTTTTCTCTGCTAGGCACCAGCTCCTAAAGTGCTGGGGGTTGCCGAGCCACTTCCCATTAACCCTCCTGCTGCCAACACTCCACAGTCCCAGCCACCACCGGCGCCTCAAGCGAGTCAGCCGCAGGCACAGCCCGCCCCGCCGCAGCCCCCACCTCAGACCATCAGTCAGACACCTCTGCCTGCACCCAGCAGCCTGCCCCAGGAAGGGTCAAGTGAAGATGCCCGGAGAGATCTGACTCCTAACTCTCTGGGGAGCAACGGCGGCAGCAGCCAGCCTGGAAGCAACCACCCAAACACATCCACCGCATCTGCCACCACCATGCAGCCTGGGCAGGTGGACTCCTCCACCACATCCGGCTCCGGCCTCCTTGGCGAGGGCCCGGGCACGGGGATGCCGGGGAACGGGCAGGCAGGTCTGGGCCCCAGGAACCCCATGAACTCAGAGGGCCTCTCGAAGGAGCAGCTGGAGCACCGAGAGCGTTCTCTGCAGACCCTGCGGGACATTGAGCGCCTGCTGCTGCGCAGTGGGGAGACTGAGCCCTTCATGAAGTCCAGCCAGAACACGGGGGAGGGTGGGACTGCCCCTCAGCCGCAGGCTGCCCCTGCCCAGCCCCCCGCACTCCCCACTGGCATGAAGAAGTATGAGGAGCCTCTGCAGTCCATGATCTCCCAGACCCAGAGCCTCGGTGGGCCCAGCCTGGAACACGAGGTGCCCCACCATCCAGGCGCTGACATGGGGCAGCAGATGAACATCATGATGCAGCGGCTGAACCAGGACAGCCTGACACCGGAGCAAGTGGCCTGGAGGAAGCTGCAGGAGGAGTACTATGAGGAAAAGCGACGGAAAGAGGAGCAGATCAGCATCCATGGCCGGCCCATGCAGGAGATAATGATCCCGCAGTCGATGGGGAGCATGATGATGCGTGGACCCCCACCACCCTACCACAGCAAGCCTGGAGAGCAGTGGCCTCCCGGGATGGGCAGCCAGCTGCGGGGACCCATAGATGTGCAGGACCCAATGCAGCTGCGGGGAGGGCCACCCTTCCCGGGGCCACGGTTCCCTGGAAATCAAATGCAGAGAGTCTCTGGCTTCGGAGGGATGCAGAACATGCCCTTGGATGCTCTTGGGCCCATGAATGCCATGCAGAGGCCAGTCAGGCCCGGCATGGGGTGGAATGACGATATGCCTCCTATGGGAGGCCCTGGGAACTTTCCGCAAGGTACCCTGCCCTATCCGGCAGGGCAGGGGGACCCCGAAAGGTTCATGAATCCCCGTGCCAGGGAGGAGATGCTGCGGCATCAGCTGATGGAGAAACGCCCAGTGGCGATGCAGAGGCCCTTGGGGATGTCCGGCAACGCCATGAGCCAGGGCATGGAAATGGAGAGGATGATCCAGGCCCACCGGCAGATGGATCCGTCCATGTTTGCTGGGCAGATAACAGGGGACAGCCTGAGCAGTGCCCCGATGGGAATGGATTTTGCAGGCAATCGAGGCATGCTGAGCCCCCCTATGAGTCAGTCGGGCCTTAGGGACATGGATGCACCCATGGGCCCCGGGAACCTCAACATGAACATGAATGTCAACATGAACATGAACATGAACCTCAACGTCCAGATGACCCCGCAGCAACAGATGATGATGTCGCAGAAGATGAGGGGCCCTGACATGATGGCCCACCAGGGCATGAGCCCTGAGGAGCTGGCCAGGGCCAGGGCTCAGAATGGCAATGGCAGTACAATGCTGGGGGGACCCCAGAAAATGATGATTCCTTCCCAGTTCCCCAACCAAGGACAGCAAGGCTTCTCAAGTGGGCAAGGGCCTTACCCCAGCATGCCCCAGGAGATGGGCAGCGGCTCGGACATGTTCAGCCCTGAGCAGGGCGCCATGCCTGTTGGGGGCATCAGCGGCACCACTAGGCTCAGCCACATCCCTCTGCCTCCGGCCTCCAATCCTGCTCCCACGCAAGGGGGGAACCTGGCCAACATGCACCCAGCACCTTCCCGGGGGCTGGGCCGCCGGCCCTCTGACCTCAGCATCAACATTAGCCAGATGAACTCCCCCAGCATGGGTCACCTCAAGTCTCCCACCCTCAGCCAGGTGCACTCGCCACTGGTCACCTCCCCTTCTGCCAACCTCAAGTCCCCACAGACGCCCTCGCAGATGGTCAGCATGCCGCCTTCAAACCAGTCCGGACCCCTCAAGTCCCCGCAGGTGATGAGCTCCTCCCTCAACGTCCGGTCTCCAACTGGCTCACCAAGCCGCCTGAAGTCCCCTTCCATGGCTGTTCCTTCCCCTGGTTGGGTGCCGTCTCCCAAAGCCACCATGCCCAGCCCGGGAGTAAACCAGGGCAAGCAGACTCTCAGCATGAGCTCGTCTACTTCCATGGGAGGACTGGATCAGGGTATGCCGGGTTTCCTATGCGTGTGCTCCGTTCTGGGGAACGTGCGGGCAGGGTTCCCCTCCAGCCCATGTGCTCTCGCAGGAGCAGGGAGATGCTCGTGCTGGTGCGTGCCCTTATGTCCCATGGAGCTAGTCTTTTTTCCAGGAGCCCACCCAGAGCCTTTGCAGGTAGATGGGAGGGTGAACAGAGCAGCTTTTACTTCAACCCCAGCTCACGTGCTGTGATACTGGCAGCAAAAGATGAGCCAGTGCTGGGTGGTCAGGGGCAGTTTAAAGTGAAGTCCGTTGCCGTTCTGGAGCAGGGTCTCCCCATGAGCCTCCTCAGGGTCTGGAGGATGCTGGGCCATGCCAGCTCTGCGTTTTGCAGTCTTCTCTGGTCACTGCTGCTGGAAGGAGGGGCCAGGGTTGCTGTCTGATGGGAGCAAGGCACAGTGTGCGGGAGGTGCTGAGCTGCTCTTTCTCTTGCTTGCAGGTTCACTCCCTTCTGGGCCTCGGAGCAGCTCTTCCGCACCAGCCAGTAACACCTCTAGCACCATGAATCCCAACATGCCTTTTACTTCCTCTCCAGATCCATCCCCCTCCCAGAACCCCCTCTCACTGATGATGTCCCAGATGTCCAAGTATGCCATGCCCAGCTCCACACCGCTTTACCACAATGCCATCAAAACCATCGCCACCTCTGATGACGAGCTGCTGCCGGACAGGCCTATGCTTCCACCTGGGAGTATGTCAGGTATGTGCTTCTGGGGCTGGACTTGTCCCAGAAGGGGTCACACCGTCTTGTGGCTGCCAGGGACCGGAGGTGCCAGGTGGAGGAAGCATTAGGAAGGGTGTTCTCCCACCAACTGCCGTGCTTAAATTTGCTCTCATTCGGAAGAGTGCTCACTTCTTTGTCCTGTACCCAGGCTGCCCATCAGCTTTTGGCTTGGGTTTGCCGTCTGGAAGGCCATGAGCCCATCTGGCATCGGAGGCACCCTTTTTCCATGAGCCCTGGGGCATTCTGGAACTACCTTCACCCTGTGCAGACATGTCGGCCCTGGATTTTCAGGGCTCCTGGATTGTCTCAGGCCCAGGACTCGCAGGCAGAAGTCTGCTGCATGGAGCATTTGCGCTCTTGTGCAGTGGGACGGGGACACTGAACAAGGTGTGGGAGTAGGGGGTTTTGATGATGTGCAGGTGCCTGCATGGGCAAGGCTGTCAGAGCATAGTTCTGATCTCAGTAGGCGACAGCCAGATACGCTCTGCTGGCTGGCAGCGCTGCTGGGGACAGCTAGGCAAATGAGTGCTTTGCGTCATCTGGTGACCAGCCCGAAGGGGAATTCCAGCATGTTGTACCACTTGATTTAGGGCTTTAAAGCTGTCTGATAAGTATTTTAGGCAGTTTTCAACATGAAAAATCAACTTTTTGACTCTTTCACTGCAGAATAGTCACTTGGGTTGACCTCAGGCATGCAAATGTGCTGGCTCCTTCCTAACCTGAACCCCTCAGCAGGCATGGGTCCATCTGCTGTGCCAGTGAGCACAGTCCTCGCTCCTGGACAGTACCTGGGTCAGGCTGCAGACTCTTTTGCTTCTCTGTCTTCTTGCTACCCAAGATCATGTGGTCGCAAGAGCTTGCCGGGTGGCTACCTCTGCGGGCAGGCAGTGGTGAAGGGTCACCGCCTGGTGCCTTGCAGGCAGCTGAGAGCCCTGCTGAGATCATGGGGTAGGACTGTCCCAACGTGCCCAGACTTTAAAATCAGTGGGCTATAAGGAGCCACAGCTCCATCCTGGGGCTGGCTGAAGCTGGAACAGCTCTCTGCTACTCGCAGGCTTGAGGACCTGGAGTTGGAGGCACTTTTTCCTGACGAGGGTGCTTTGTGAGCCCACGTTGCAGGTTCTAGCTGAGCATCACGCTCCGTGCTCAGGGCTTTCTGAGCAGGAACGCTCAGCAGGCATCCAGGGTGTGAATTTTGCAGTCTCAAGAGGTCTGCGGGCAGAGTTAACCCTTCTTTCTCTCTTTTTTCCCTCTCCTTAGGTGTGACGGGAAACCAGCCAAACCAACTGCACTTGAACTCTGTGGGGCCTGGATCCTCTCAGAGCCCTATGGGAATGAACCTGCCTGGTCAGCAACCGCTCTCCCATGAGCCACCCCCCACCTCCATGATGTCCTCTCCAAACCCTCTGGGCTCCAACATTCCTATGCACCAGGGTGCGCCAGGGCCAGGCGTGCCTCCCCAGAACCCCATGATGCTGCCCCCAGGGCCGCAGGACTCGATGAACCAGCAGTGCGGCCCCGTGCCCAACAGTTCACAGATGATCCCTTCCAACCAGCTCGTGTTCCCCCGCATGCAGCAGCCGCACAACGCCATGCCATCTCCTGCTGGGGGCATGCCCATGGCCCCTGGTGCTGGAGGTGGCCCTGGGATGCAGCAGCATTACCCACCAGGGATGCCCTTGCCGCCTGAGGACCTGCCCTCCCAGCAGCCCGGCCAGATGCCTCCTCAGCAGCACATGATGGGGAAGAACATCCCTCCTCGGATCGGCGAGCCCTACCCAGCTGTGCTTCCTGGGGTGGCATCGGTGCTGAATGACCCCGAGCTCAGCGAGGTGATCCGCCCCACGCCCACCGGCATCCCCGAGTTTGACCTGTCCAGGATCATCCCATCGGAGAAGCCAAGCAGCACCTTGCAGTATTTCCCCAAGAGCGACAGCCAAGCGCCCAAATCGCAGCCTTCCAACCTCCATCTCATGAACCTGCAGAACATGATGGCTGAGCAGCCCCCAGTGCGGCCAGGTATGAATGCCCCCAGCCTCCCTGGGCAGCAGGGTGTACAGAGGGGACTCGGCATGCCTATGTGTCATCCTGGACAAGTGCCCATGCTGGGCAGGACAGGCATACCACCCCAGCAAGGCATGATGGGCAACAGCATGCACCAGGGCATGATGTCTCCACAGCAGAGCCTGATGGCCCAGCAGAATTTCATGCTGATGCAGGCCAAGCAGAGGAGCATGTCTGTGTCGGGGGAGATGTACGCCCAGACAGGACACATGATGTCACCTCAGGGCTCCCTCATGGGGCCTCCGCCTCAGCAGAACCTCATGGTCACGCACCAGATGAGGCAGAGGAGTGTCTCCTTGGACAGCCAGATGAGTTACATCCCGGGGCCCGGGAACATGGCAAACCTGCCCTTCTAACCCGGCTGGCACTCAGCTGGGGAGGGGACGGGGCTGCCTCTACAGACTTTTTAAACCTTTCTTGGGGGACAGGCGGGGGCCAACGCCGGTGGAGGACACCACGTGGGATGCTTTTCAGATCGGACTCGCCTCTACGCAGCAAACCAGATGTGCAGTAAACTTGATGTGAATTGGGTTTTTTTTCCTTTCTTTTTGGGGAAGGGGAGGGTGGAGGGGCTGGGAGCAGGGCTGTCACCCTGAGCCCTGCATGGTGACCAGGGACAGCCAGGCCCAGTGGCAGTTTGTAAAGTTTTTGTTTTCGGTTTTCCTCTGTCAAGTGTTCTTCCCCCCACGCACCCCCTTTGCCCTTTTTTCTCTTCTTTTTTCTTTTATTTTTTTCTTTTCCTTTTTTTTTTTTTCTTTAATTTGTTCTTTTCCTTTTTTGCCTTTGTAAGCAAACAAAACGTGCAAGAGGGGTTTTGGAACTAGCTGTAAATAGGTCGCTGGGAAAGGCAAAACTTGTGCTGGTTTTTAATTGTTCTGTATTTCTGTGTTCTAATAGAAGCCTCAAAACATGTTTTAAAAAAACAGAAACAAAACAAAAAAAGCAAACCATGCTGAAGGCAACAGTGTACAAGGATTGGAAACTCTCCTGAGGGGCAGCAGGAGGATCCCCCAGGGTGCACAGGGCATTGAGAGATCCTACTGTAGAGTGACTGTGTCAAACTTGTGTTGTTCCCGTGTCCCAACGGTTTGCATGCGCGGGGTGTATGGCTTCACGCAGATCCTAGGCCCCTGTGGATGCTGTGCTGAGCACACAGCCAGAGCCAACAACTGAGGCCTCTCGGGGGGGCCCGAGCTGTGGCTACGGTGAAGCGCTGCTGGAGCAGCCTCCCAGGATTTGGCTGTTACTGCTCCGTGGTGGAGCTGCTGTGGCTGAGCTGGGGACAGTGCTGGCCCTTGGGCTGGAGAAGCCGGGGGGATCTGGGCTGTGCAGGTAGTTAACGTGCCGGACCCAAAGGTCTCGACCAGCCACGTCACCTTCAGTCGCTTCCCTTCATGCTGTGTCACCTGTGGGCGGGGTGGTGCAGTGTGTAGGGGTAGATGGGCTCTGAGATGAGTGAGGTGAAGCGTTCCTGTGCTTCCAGGAGAGGTGAGCTGAGAACCCTGCTCTGCTGCAGCCTTCCTACACCAGTCCTTTACCAGTCTGTCGCCCTCTGCGACTGTGCTGTGCCTCCTCTACCTCTGCCATTGGGTGCTCTCCCGAGTCTTCCTCATGCTTGTCAGTGATCCATCTCCAGAGTTTCACGGGCAGTCTTTGCTCCACCTCACCCTGAGCTACTGGCAGCAGCCCTGCTCTGCTGCGCAGTAGAGGTCCAGCCGCTGGTGAGGACCTGTCCCTGTGTGAGATGCTCCATCTTGGTGTAAGAGTTGGCATGGCCCTCCTGTGCTTCAGGCAGAAGAGGTTGTGTTGTGGCCTCATTCCCAGGCTGGCGGAAGCTGTTCGAATGACTTCAGCTGCTCTGGATGCGCTCCATCCTCCCTATCCTCCGCTCTGTAAGGTCTTCCTGCCCATGGTGCTGATGGTGCCCCCTGTGTTTGCTCACAGAGGGGACCGCAGGGTGACTCGTGTGCACTTCTGCGTGCACTGCGGTATCTCTGGACCTCTGCAGGGACCTCTGCAGCTTCCAGCATGGAGTACCCTATGGGTATCAGGCAGTGCACTCAGGGCAGGCGATTGCTGGGGGAACACGCACTGGAGGGTTCTCTGCAGTGCCAGACTTGGGCTACTACCTCTTGTAACAGAGCTCCCATTTCTCTACATGCTACTGCAGGGAGGAGAGCGCTTTTGAAAAGGAGACTGTCAAGTAGCAAGCAAATGGCAGGGCTTTTTAGCGCATTACAGGCTGCTGAGGAAGGCCGGCGGCTGTCTCGATCTGATCTGTGAAACAGTGGAGCCACAAAGTTCGGTTAGGAATACCCTGAGGTCCTGGGTGTTTTGTAGCAAGCAGTACTGTGTGGGAAGCATGCGTCTGGATTTGAGGAAGGCTTTCGCTCTGGTCTCCAGCTTGATGTGGTTTTGGTGTGTACAGTGTGAGCGCGCAGAGATGGCAAAATAGGAACAATTCTGGGAGATGCTCATCCCTGCCTTGGCAGTCGGAGTGGAGGAGTAAACCCCAGGCTAACGAAGTATGCTTTGGACCTGAGGTGATAGCTGGTTGGATTCTCTGCCCATTCAGAACATGCGTTTCGCATGGGAGGATGTGGCTTTAGCAGGTGCAGCTCTTTCTAAGCCTGACTTGCCTGAAAGGCCATGGCTTCTCTTGGCTGCACTTTGGGGTGTTGGCTGCCCGTATTTTCATGTAAGCATCCAAATACCAGTGCCAGCCCCAAACCTTGCTCATCACCCATCAGCTAGGCTCAGTTAATTTGAAGCCGTACTTTTTTCCATACGGAAGCTTTTTGTTTGTCTATAGACAACTGTAGTTTTAGCCTGGTTGAGATCTCCACGTGTCCTTACCTTCCCTGTTGATGGCTGAACATCCAATGGGAGAAGAAGTGCTGCTTAACACCCCTCTGCACCATGGCCGCTCCCGGCCGCGTCCGTAAACAGCAATATGGCAGGAGCTTCTCAAGAAGCTCCCTAGCAGCCAATCCTTGTTAGACCCAGGCCAGGTTTGCCACCAGCCGGTTGCCCACTGCCGTGAGCTGTGTCTAGTCTCGTGTCTTGTAGTTTATTGCTCGGCTTCTCGGCTTGAGTTCTGTGTCCTGACTGCACCTAATCACAGTCAAAGGTTTGCCCATGTTTTAGCCATGATTTCGCCCCGTTTTCCAGCTCCGAAAAAGGTGACTGCTGGGAAACCGCATCTTTCAGTATGTCAGATAATCACCCGCCCAGAATTAGCTTTCACGTTGAGGTAATGGTGACTGACCTGTTCTCTGTCATCCCATGGAGAAACTTCCCCAGTCATTTTGTACCATTATATAAATATATATATAAATATAAATATATAAATACAATATGTGAAGACATCTTATTGGTTTTTATTTGAAACAATTTTTAGGCTTGTTTTTGGGTATCTGTGCTGCCTGTAATGTATTGACCTGTTTTATAGGTGCCTTTTTATTAAAAAGACAAATCTCAAAACCTCTGACCATGTGCATGTCTTCAGCGGCCGCGGGATTGTCTGTGGCACCGGCAGTGGATGAGCAGAGCCGAGCTCAGCCAGCATCACCTGCAGCACATCACAGCGGAGCCGGGGCTTTCAGAGCCACGGGGAGAGCCCCTTCTCTGCAGCACTCCCAGGTACACGCTCATTCGTGCGCTCCCCGGTGCACGCTCTGCTGCCCACCATGGTGCGCGCGTAGCAGGATGCTCTGCTGCAGCACCCCAGCTCCGTCTCCTGGGAGGCCCTGGTGTCCCACAGGAGCTGCGGAGCAGCGTGCTGTTGGGGGGGTCTTTGTGTCCCCCTACTTGGGGTTGCTTCAGTGGGGACCGGGGCTTTCTCTGCTCCTCGAGGAAGGGTCTGCCTGCTCTGAGCCAAGCCTTGCCCGGGCTGGCTGGGCCGAATGTGGGTGTGAGGGTGGCTTTCCACCTGGGTAGGAGGTGCTGCGCTCAGTGCAGGAGGCTCTGTAAAGCAGGAAGTAACCCGGGTCTGGACTGACTCCGAGCGCGGCAGAGCCATCTGCAGCACTGGTGAAGGGAAATCTGAGGAAGCTGAGCTCCGTGGTCTTCATGTGCAGACAGCAACACGTGTCACAAAGGTGCCATCAACCCACTTAGTGCTCTCCAGTGCGTTTCCCTTGTGAAAGTGGTATGA
The DNA here is from genome assembly GCA_039720435.1 of Amazona ochrocephala. Classification (NCBI taxonomy): domain Eukaryota; kingdom Metazoa; phylum Chordata; class Aves; order Psittaciformes; family Psittacidae; genus Amazona; species Amazona ochrocephala. The sequence goes on from CM077895.1 coordinate 8,199,300, forward strand.
CAACAGACAACGGCTTACAAGCACTATACATGAGGAGGGGGTATTTTATTTAACTGCTTATTACAGCCCACCTCAAAACTTTCTGAAAGTGTCCCAAGACACCGGTACTAAAAACTGTAGTAAGGATAGATGTGTAATCCATTCACTCTTACTTTGCCTGCGGATTTCCTTGTTACCTCATGAACACTGTAAGAATTTGACACACTGACTGTTCATTTTCCCAGTAACTTTATTGTGTAGAAACACAGTTCCTGTCAGAACCAGGGCTGGGGAGGTGATTACAGTGTGTCTGCAATGGGTTTGCTCACAGGTAGGACTGTGGACCTAGACAGCAAGAGCAGGCTTCAGAGAGCTGCTCTGCTGCTGCTGCTGCACATACGTGCTTGGATAACTCCTGTCGCCATTACCTGCAGGTTTTGGCTTTGAAGATGCAGTGCTGCAGGAAGCGGTGGAGGGCTCTGTGTAAAAGCCTTATGCTTGGGGAGTTTTGTCCTCGAGCCACAAGCTGAGAGCGAGATCTCTGCCTGAGCTGGACTGATGTAATGTGACCCCTTCTGTAATGACTGCTCTTCTTAGCAGGGCCCTTGGGTATGGGGAAGGTTGGGTGCAGCCGAGCCCTTTGTTAGTGGGTTGAACTTCAGAACTGAGTGTCACCCAAAATTCCTGCTTCAAGACTGATGTTGTTCCCACTTTGCTTAAACAGTGAATGGCAGAGCACTGTGTACCTGTGCCATGGGAGTGAGCTCTGCATCCCCTGAGTGTCTTGTTCCAGTTGCCGTGGCCAGCGAGTGGCCACTGCCTCCTTTGTGCATGTCTCTACCAACCCAACCAGCAAAGTAGAGACGTGCTGAGCTTTTGTCCTCAGCCCACTGACTTGGCTGCATTTCTTTCCTTGCCTCTAGCACCCCAGCCTTGTGCCTGGCTTCATGCACAGGATGCCTGCAGCCAGTTTTGTGAGGAACAGGTGAAAATGTCAGGTTCAGCCTACTCGGGTTCATCTGGCCCTGCCAGAGTGACCACTGGACGGAGTGTTCGCCGACCGCTGCCAGATGGATTTCCACAGGCATGAGAACCAGGAGGAGCCAGGGAAAAGTGTCTGGTGGGATCTGGGTGTTGGGTGGCTGTCGGACCTCAGTTTCCTGAGGACTGAAGAAAGTGGTGGGACGCTTGTGAAACTTGGGACTGGGGCCACACGCGCACTGCTGGCCCCAGGCGGCTCTGCCCTGCAGGCAGCTCTTCCCAGCTAGAAAGTGGAGATAGAGGTGGTGTTGTCAGACTCGACCCCGCTGCCCTTCCTCGTCACCTCCAGGATCTCCTGCAGGGTCTCGTGGCTTATGCAGCCAAGCTCCTGCAGGATCCGGAAGAAGTCATTACGGAACTTGACTCCAATGAAAGCGTAGAGGATGGGGTTTAGGCAGCAGTGCATGAACCCGATGGCCTCTGTCACCATGATGGCCGTATCCAGCTGATCTTCCAGGAGGCAGTTCTTGGTGAAGGCTTCTAGCTTGGTAAGTGTGTTCAGGAAAATGACGATGTGGTACGGGCTCCAGCAGAGCAGGAAGACACCCGTGACCAGGATGGCCACACGGACAGCCTTCTGCCTCTGCAGGCGCTGGGACTGACACAGAGCCCGAACGATGGCCACATAGCAGTAACACATGACCAGCAGGGGCATGAAGAAGCCCACGGCATGGTAGAGGAAGCGAGTCGCCAGCCAGGCGTTGTTGCCATCAATCCCAACCTCTGGAAAATAGCAGATGCTGCGGTTGCTGTCATCCGTCCAGACTTCCATGAAGATGAGATCAGGTAAGGTCAAGAACAGTGAGCAGAGCCAGACAACCGCGCAGGTGAGGTGGATGGAGTGGGCTCTGCGCTTGCGGTAGGTGTGGATTGCGTAGACGATGGCCAGGTAGCGGTCCACAGCGATGCACCCAAGCAGCATGCTGCTGCAGTAGAAATTGATCTTGTGGACAGCACTGAGGATCTTGCAGAGGAACTTCCCAAATACCCACCCAGCCAAGCTCTCCACCACGCTGAAGGGGAAGGTGAGCAATAGCGCCAGGTTGGCCAGGGTGAGGTGGAACAGGAAGGTTTCTGTGGTCGTGCGAGACCGTTTGAACCTCTCTAAAATGACCAGGACCAGGGCATTGCCTACTGTCCCCAGCACAAACATCAGTAAGTAGATGAGGGGCATGAAGACCTTTCTGAAGGGGTCTCTCTGGTTGCCGACCACAGAGGAGGCTGGGTTGAAGCAGAAGTAGCCCTCCAAAGAAGGGGTGGTGTTCTCGGCTTCATAATAACCGCTCAGCTCCACCTGGCTCTGGGGAACAGAGAGGCTCTGGTTAACGGCGGGGGAGTCTCGGCACCCGAGAGCCCAGTCCCTCTGCTGCACCCAGCAGACTGGAGCAGAGGACTGCCACATCCCACAGCCTGCCTGCCGCAGGAGGACATGCTGCCTGTCTGCAGCGTGGTGACGTGGGAGGCCGCTCTGGTGCCAGGAGGTGCAGCAGCTCATGAAGACGGTTGTCCCCGTCTCTAACAGTGAGCACTGCTCTGTCTGCAATCTTTACCTAGTGCATTTGGGCACGTTCTGCTGTCCAGACAGATGACCAATTTCGTCTTCTGGTTCTTGCCCTGCAACCAACCACGTTACCTGCTAATTGGTGGCTGTTACTTTCTCACACAGCACGGAGCCCTCCTCTACCCATTTCTGAGCCTGACTGTCCCCCCCATCCTGCCTGCTGCCTGCTGCCAGGTAGAAAGGTGGTGGAATTCACCACACAGCACATCTGTACCCCAGTTGCGTGCGCAGATCCCATTCCCTTCTGCTTCTACTCCTCAGAGACTTCGGAGCTGCCTGGGGCAAGGCAAGGTGGGGACAGCAGCAGCGGTGCTCAGATCACTTTCCACGCACCCAGAAAGGTGTGGAGCATGTGTTCAAATGCCTGAGGCACACCAGTGCCATAGCTATGGGGATGGATGTTGGAGAGAGAAATCAGCTCTACCAGTGAACCCTGTGGCTCTGAATTAATTGTAGTCAGGGCAGGAAAGGGAATCCGAAAGCACCACCGGGCCCCGAGGCCGACACCAGTGAGGAAAGTGCGATGGAGCCGCTGCAGATGTGATTCACGCCTGACCTGCGGCAGCTCCTCACTGGGTGAGCAGCTTGTCCTCAGGCTGGGGCTGTGGGCAAGCCCCGAGCTCCGGGAAGCTGGAGCTGCACTCTGGATGATCCCAAGGATGGTGGCCGTGCTCTGCCTGGCCTTGGGCTGCTCGGGCAGAAGCTGGCATGTTCACAAGGGCAAAAGGCTCAAGCACAGAGGAGCAGCACAGGAGGCTCGTGTCAAGCTGAGAAACCAGTGATAACTGGGGAGAGCACGGCAGCAGGCACCCTGCGCTCCCCCACCCGCACGCTCTCTAGAGACCAGTGAGGAGACTCCAGTGTCAACCACAGCGGAAGCCTCCGCTCGCTGCTTTCATACCTTTCACTGCCAGCTGTGGCTGTTTGCACCTGCTGCTCCTTCCCTCCCCGAGCTCCCAGCTCTAAAACCAGCCCTGCTTTGAACAGTTGTAGAGCTGACTCGGGGCTTTGCTCCCCTGTGCACCCCTTACCCAAACGGCCATGACCAGCCTTGGGTCCTGCACTGTGCCTGGCTACAGAAAAGGGATTTATGTGTTCTCTTTCTTGGGCAACCTCAATGGGCAACACACTGGGTGCCTTTCCATGCAACTGCCCTGGGTAATGAGGTGACCTCAAACACTGGTGACAGTCTTTGCCGACTGCTGCAAGCCTTTGGTGAAAGCATTTTTATTCCCAAAGAACAGTAAATGTTCTGGTTTAGGGTACGACTTTGGAGATTGGAGATTGGAGATTGCTGCTAAAGACAAAAGCCTATAGAAATCTCTCCCAAACAAATATTTGCTGCCTACTCTGTACCCAGACCCCATGATAGGAGTTACCAACACACTCAGAAACCTGTGATGTGTTGGCCAGGGCTGGGTCCTTGAATTTGGCCCCCAAAATACCAAAAAGCAACCCAAGAACCTTTGCAATGTGGTACAGTGAGCAAACCAGGCTGCTCAGGACAGGTGGGTGGCCATGCTGAACACCCAAAAAGAACGTGTTGGAATGGGAAACTTCACTGGAGAGAGGTTGGAAGGTTCCAGCTTTAAAGAGGGGAAAAATGATGGGAAATGGCTGGCTTTGGTGGCCATAGTGGCCTCAGTGACAGTGGGTGGGCAGCCTGCGCAGTGTTCAAAGGCTTTGGCTGTTGCAGAGTTTCCAGTATCACCTTGCCTGCGGAGCTGAAGGAGCGGAGGCCAAGCGCCACTATCAGGACACCATCTGCTCGCTGGCAGGAGGCAGGTAGGGCTCTTACCGTAAGCCACTCGCTGTGGGCAGGGGAAACGTGTGCTGAGCTGCGCCTGAGGCGTCCTCTCATGTGCATCTCTAAGCAGCGATGCACATGAGTGACTGTGGGTGGGAGCGGACAGAGATGAGTTGAAGACAAAGAAAAGAGGATGAAAAGTCAGAGTCTGGGCTGAGACAGGAAGGGCAGGGACCCAGAGCTGCAGGAGATGCACTGAATGTGCCAGGCCAAGGTTCTAGGGACTCCGCTGTGACTCCCATCTCTAGGAGCATGCATGCGCGCGCGGGGAAACGTTTGTGCAAGTCCCCTACAACACAACTGCAGCCAGACTTCTGGCGGGTGATGAAGTGGTGCCTTTGCAGTTGAGCAGCCAAGTGCGTGCCAGGGAAGCCTATTCCTGCATGCTCTTTGTTCAGGGATCCCTTTTCCCCTCTAACCCACATCTCAGAGTTATTCCAGTCTCCGCGTATCAGCTGCTTTTCTCAGTTCCCCACAACTGCCAGCGATCAAAACATTTGGCTGCAGAAAAGAACCAGCTTGTGCACTGTTAGGGATTTTCCATGGGAGTCATTCCCTTTCAGCCCATGCCATGGCAGGGAGAATCACACTGCACTCTGAGAGCCTTAAAGCTGGAATTGCCCACATCAGCACAAGTTCCTGACAGCTCCTGCTCATCTTCTCTCCAGGCGCTGAACTAAGGAAATGCACAAATAAGAGCAAAGCCTCTGGGAACAGCGCGGTGCCCTATGGAAGCTCCCAGGGAAATGCATGTCACAGAGTCCCGAGCACGGGAAGCCTGAGAAAAGGAACAAAACTGCTCTTGATGCGGCGCCTGACTGCTGGTTCTTCAGAGAAACTAAACGAAACCTGAGGTCTGCTGCAGAGACCTATTACAAAATAAACTCTGAGCTGCAGCATTTGAAAACCAGGCTAATGATAGCGCGGCTGTGGACTTCCCCTTGGATGGCACAACATACTCTAAAAGGTGCAGCTGCTGTCTTGCAGACACTTGCAGATGCAGGGGAGAGAACTTCAGGGCAGAATACACAGTGTCGTCGCTCCCTATTAGAAGAAGTACTCACAATTTATCTTCCCCTCTTTAAAAGTCCCCTCTGGTGAACATACTGTCTATTCCCCTTTCAGCAGAGCCTACACAAGCCTGTTTGTGGAGAAGGCAGTGGTAGGAGCATGTGTGGTGGTACCTAGGGTTTTCATGGGCAGAGAGCTCGCCCTGGGTTTGCTTGGGCATTGCTCTCCACCAGCGCAGTGTGATCGCTTGCAGTCCCTTCATCGATCAGGTCTGAAGAGATGCAAGGGCAGATTGTGAGGCCTAAGAGATCACTCCCACTCTGCCAACAGGAGGGGTGGAAGATGCACGGATAGAAAACAGGCCTTTCAGCCCACCCCAGCTCTACCTGCTTTCCCTGTTATGAAGCAAAGCCGGGCCTGACTCACCAAGTCATAGGTCTCTGATGAGTAGCTGACAGGCCCCATGGTTTCAGGGGCAGAATCCGTCTCTCCTCCAGCAGTTTCAGCAAAAGCTCTTTTTCGGGGTGGAGTTAATCATTTAAGCGTGTAGGGAGGGATCTGGCATGCAACAATAGAGTATTTGCAAGGCAAATGAGCTCCTGGCATAGAGTGACCTGATTGATGTAAAGATTAGCATCTGGCTTTATCACCTTTTTTCTAGTGCTGTAAGCTGACTTTTAAAGTACAGTTTGAAGAATCCACATTCCTTTGGTCTGTACTTGGGAAGACCCAGGATGTCCATAGGTCTTCTTCAAAAAGAAAGAGGAGGGTGGGAGAGATGCTGGCAAGGGAGCTGCATCCCCCTTTACATCAGGGGACAGCAGCTCAGGACATGGCAGTGGCCCCGCAGCAGAGAAGAAAAGGAGATAAAGGACAGGGCTGTGCTGATCTTGTTTCCGACGAGAACTGGGCAGGAACAGGCGGAATTACGACTCTAGGCCGTCACCAGACCTTATGGCAACTACTGCTGCGGCGGTCAGAGGAGGGAGCAGCGTGGCACGTCCCTCCCACTGTGTTCCGCAGGCCTCCCATGGCCCCAGGGCTGCGTTTTGCTGTCGAGGGCAGGGGTGAACAACCTGAAGCTGACTGTAGATACGAGGAACCAGAGAAAGAAGTGCCCATGTGAGGGGAAAGAAGGAGGTTTCTGTGTCCTTTTGTGCCCGATTCAGGACAAAAACGCTTTAACACAAGTTTGTGTGGAACAGGTGGAGGATTATCAGCGTTTTTAAGCTGGTGTTTAAGATCGCATTCCTGCTGTGCCTCAGTTTGCCAAGTCCTCGGTTAAATAACAGCTCCCTACAGAGGAAGTGGCGATTTCTAAGCTGTCACGACCGGCATGTGGCTCAGTCTACATTTTAATGTCATGCGTATGTAGTTATTGGAACACTGCTGGCCCCAGAGCCACGGCACCTCTGCGGAAACGGGAATGCTTCCGTTATCTCCGCTGCGGCCCCAGATGTGAGGGGGGGGGGGACGCTCCTCCCTGCTCCGCCCGCTCTGCCCTCGGGCTCTCCGGTACGGCACGGTCCCCGCGGGGGCTCTCCGGTACAATACGGCACGGTCCCCGCGGGGGCTCTCCGGTAAAATACGGTACGGTCCCCGCGGGGGCTCTCCGGTACAATACGGCACGGTCCCCGCGGGGGCTCTCCGGTACAATACGGTGCGGTCCCCGCGGGGGCTCTCCGGTACAATACCTACGGTCCCCGCGGGGGCTCTCCGGTACAATACGGTACGGTCCCCGCGGGGGCTCTCCGGTACAATACGGTACGGTCCCCGCGGGGGCTCTCCGGTACAATACGGTACGGTGACCGACGGGGCCTCTCTGGTGGACGGCGCGCGGGAGCGAGCTGCGGGCGCGCTCACGTAGCCAGGGCGGCGCGCGCCGTGCGTGTGTGCGTGCGTGCGCGCGGGGCGGGGACAGCTTGCCCTGCCGGGAGGGGGTGGGCGCACGGGAGGAAGGAGGAAGCCGCCATCTTGGAGCGTCGAGTCGCCATAACAAGGCACCAAGGGGGAGCGAGAGGATTTTATACCTGGGAGAGGGGGGAGCGCGGCTGGTGGCGGTGAGGACAGGCCGGGGCGCCGGGGCGGGCGCGGGGCAGCGGGCGCGGGGTGGGGAGGGAGCGGCCGCCCGGCCCAGCCCCGAGGCCTGCCGCCGAGCGGCGGGGCCTGAGTGGGGCCTGGCGGCGCCCAGGGGCCGCAAGCGGGTCGCGGGCGGCCTGCCAGGCTGGGCCGCGGCGGGAGCGTCCTGGTCGGGGGGCCGGGGCGCGGGGCCGGGCCGCGGCGGAGCTCGCTGCAGGCCGGGGCGGCTGGTGGGGGCCGCTCCATTGTTTGCGGGCGGAGGTGCGGTGTGGCGCAGCTGCGTTTCGCGAGCGGCGCCGGCCCCGCCGCAGGGTACGGGGGCCGCGGCGCTCTCCGCCGCGGCGGGTGCGACGCCGCAGTGCGGCCCGGGCTGCCGGAAACAATGGACAGCGCGGGGGCTCCTGCGGCCGGGTGAGGTGCGCGGCCGCTTTGTGCTGGGGCCGGCCCGGCCTGGTCCTGCCGAAGCTTGGGGTCGGCTGCCGGCAGAGGAAGGGAAAGAGCGAGCGGCGGCTGCCCGGCTGCCTACGTGGTCTGAGGCTGGAGAGTCGGGGCGGGGGGGCGGTGTGTGGGGGGGTGTGTGTGTGTGTGGAGACTTCTTGCCGTCGGACTGTTGGTTTGCGAAATGGTGGCGCTTCTCGTCCCGGAACGGGAAGATTGGCTGCGTGCGATGAGCATGGGCGTTCTTGAATCAGTGGCGTTTTAAAGAAGGGTCGTTACGAGCGAGGGAGTTTCAGGGACTGAGGGGTGCGTCTCCTGCAATATCGGAGAACTCCTTGGCTTTGGTATTCGGGTCTTTTAGGCGGCTCCGGTGGCTTTTGTGACTCGACCTGGTTTTACAAAGTTAATGTAAAGACGCCTCGAAACAATGGTTCCGGCCAGGAAAACAACCGGCAGGAAAATCCTAGTTCTGCAAAGTGTAAAGTTTTGCGTGAAGTTGGAATTGATGTGCTTAGAAACAGCTGGGAAGTCTGGAAAGAGCCTGGATTCTTTTTCACCCTTTTGAAATGCTCTTGAGCATGCATTTTATCCACTGAGGAACTGCGTGGCTTTTGTGGACGCTGAACTTAGGGAGCAGTAGTCTTCTGGTTTTTCTTTGCGTTTCCCCAAGATACAGACATGAGGAGAAATTGTACAGGCAAGCCAAATTTCTTCTGCTTCCAAAGGTTTTGAACTAGCAATGTCTTGGCTGTGTTGTGTTGTTGTGAGGAGTTTTTTCAGCTCTGCTCTGTCCTGTCGAAGGTGCAGACTTTGTAGGGTCTGTACATTTTTGCTAACCTTTCTCCTGAATACCCAGGCGATATTAACTTGTGTTCAGATGTTATCTTTGAGTGCAGTATGAGTGGTTACTGGCAGCTGGAAGGTAACGTCATGCAGGGGACAAGCAGGAAGCTAGGTATCTAGGGTAAATGTATGTTGCGCACTGCTTCAGTTCAGGCCCAGTCACTTAGACTTAACAAAACAGGAAGCTACTGTCAGCTTGGCTTGATGAGGTGGTTAGTTTCACTATTCGAATGGTGTTAAATCAGTACCCAGTTTAAAAGCTAGTGAACGAACTTCCTGGGTTGGAGGAGGGGAAGCTTTTTTGGTGGGGTGTTTTTTCATTTGTGTGCTTGTTTGTTTTTATTGTAATAAAAAAAACCCCTTATCTTGTATTTCCCTTTCGAAGCGAAAAGAGTGAATAGAGTTATTTAAGGCTTTCATCGGTTCTAACTGCAATATTCACTTGGCGTTGAGGTCTTGCTTCTGGTCACACTCTTGTGCATGGCATTGCTTAGCTTTCGAGCTGCTTTGCTGTGTCCCAGAAATGGGGGAATTTCAAGAACCAGCAAAGCACTTGATGTGATTCATGCCTACGTCGAGGGGGTGTGGGGTGTGCAGGTAGTATTTCTCAAGCAGCTACTCACTGGAAGGCTGCTGAAATACAGCTGTCGAGAGCATCATCTTTGATGACTGAAGGTGGTGGCCGCAGCTTTATAGAAAGGGGAAGAAGAGTTTTGATGAGTGTCTTGGAAATTATCCCTGAGAAAATGGAAAAGGAAATGCTGCTGCTACTGCCTGGGAAGAAGTGACTCTTAAAGTACAAAGGTAAACTGATGTGCTTTCCATAGCTAAACCCCCGGGTACTAATTGTCACCATCTGCTTCTCTTTCAGATTGAACCAAGTGAATTCCGATATAACTCAACTTTGTGAGAGGGCTTTTTTTTTTTTTTTAAAAAAAAAAAAGTTGATCCACAGTGCATCAGAGCAAGTTACTACTTTACTTTTGAGTGACTTACAGGTGCTTGCCTGCATTGCAATAAAGGACTCATATATTGAGCCAGACTTATTTATCTCTTCGTTTTGGAGAGTCTAATAAACTTATTACAGTTTCTGTACTGACTTTCAAAGTTTTGAAGTCTAAAAAGACATCTTTAAAAACATGAGCACGGCCAGAACAGAGAACCCTGTTATAATGGGTCTATCCAGTCAGAATGGGCAGTTGAGAGGCCCTGTAAAACCCAGCGGGGGCCCAGGAGGTGGAGGCACACAAACTCAGCAACAGATGAACCAGCTAAAAAATGCCAACACAATCAATAACGGCACTCAACAGCAAGCACAGATTATGACCACCACTATTAAGTAAGTGTTTCCGTCGGCTGCCATGTTTCAGAGTTGTGTGGGAAATGTTCCGGTGTTAAAAGTTTGCTGCTGCTGTTTTATAACCTTGTTGGTTGGAAGTGTCCTGTGGCGCGCACTATGAAAAGAAAGCTGTATTTCTTTGCTGTGGCTTCGCTGTGAAAATTGCACGTGATGCTTTGCTTTCAAAACGTGTAGCTGCTTGTCAGACATAGCCCACTGAGCAGCAGCGTCCTGTGTTATTTGCTCATTGAGACTGGTACGAGAGGGGAGTTGGGGAGTGGGAAAGAACCGAAGACGAGGAGGAAATGCCCCCTAGTCTCAGTGCAGATGCGTTTGCTGTCGTTTGTTGCAGTTCTTTCTTGCAGTGAGAAATACCTTAAACTGTAATCTTTTGTCATTGATTTTAAATAGTAGAGCTTGCTCTCCTCAGTGCAACACTCTGGCTTTAATTCATCAGAGCCTGAGCTGAGCTTATAGGGTACCACTCTGGTACCCTACTGCCACCAAACTGGTTTTGGAAGTGTGCTAATAAACATGAGTGTGCTGGTTGGAAATCCCGAGAGATGTAAAAGACTTGGATGGTACGGTATCGTCTTCTGTTTTTTGTCTCCTCTGAACAACATTCACTTTTATTTTGTTACTTGATGATTTGTGAAGGAAATGCCAGCTGTCGTCAGAGAGAGCGTAATGGAATACTTGGAGCCTGACAGTAGCTTGCCTGTCTCCCGGTTTGGTTTTGTTTTCCCGTTGTCCTTTGTTGGTTTTTTTTGTTTTTATTTGTAATGGGTTCCTCTAATGAAATTGATTACTGCAGCTCGTCAGAAGTCCTTCATGACTTCCTGGGGTTGGGTGAGAGAAGGGATTGCTCCTCTCTGTACAGTGGCTTTCGAGAGAGGATGGGTGTGTAAATCTCATTGAGGGCAAAAGATGCCAACAGTTGGTCAGCAAGTGGAGCATGCGCTTGCTTAATTTTCTCCCCCAAGGTGGTTTTTCATCTTCTCGCATTACTCACAGGTTAGGTTTGGATGTTCCCAAGAGATTTTTTTTTTCTCTTTTACGTGATGAAATGTTCTCATGTGGATTTATTATAGTCAATTTCTGTCATATGACTAAGTCGGTGCTCAGTTTGAAATGTGTGTTCGACTGAATTGATTCTGTGCCCTAAAAATGGGACTTGAATCATGGCTGGATTGAGATTTCACAAATTCTTTGGGCGTTTGGCAGACTGCTGATTTTCTGTGTTTACAGTTTCCTGCCTGTTGCATCCTGCTTAGCTCAGAGAAGGCTTGAGCTCATGTGTGTAGGCGCTTTCAGCTTTTAGGAGGTGAAAATACGACACGTTCACTGCTGCCTCTATGGAAGTAAAGCTTCAAAATAAAATTATTAAACCAGATTCCTTTTTAACTTGGTTTAATTTTATTTTTGCTCTAGACCTGGTGATGACTGGAAGAAGACTTTAAAACTCCCTCCAAAGGATTTGAGAATTAAAACTTCGGTGAGGATGGTTCAATTGCATAAATACTAAATTGAATAAATACTAAATAAAAGTTCTGGAAGAAGCTGTGGTGGCAAAATATTTGTCTTAAGCAAAGATTGAAGTGCAGTTCAGCACCTGCTGTTTGCAATGAGGAGTTAAGTTCTACAGCTGCTTAGGAGAGATGCTTCTCTCAGAAGGCTTGAAAACAGTTTGCTGAGGGTTTCTTACTGTACTGGTGTTACAGCATAACTGACAGTTGTCAGTGTCTCTCGCAAGGCAGATTAAAAGGTGACAGTTCACAGCACTGTATTTGGCTACAAGAAGGCTAATGTTTCCTTCTCCACTGTGTGATATTGCACATATTAGTGGGAGCTCCTGTACAGTAATGGAATGAGCTTTGTGGGCTTCCTGCATAGACAGTCTCTCCTTGAGTCAGACCAGTCTGTGTGACCTAATCTTAATGGAAGTGCTTTTTTTTGCTTTTTCCAGGACGTGACCTCCACAAAAGGAAATGAGTTTGAAGATTACTGTTTGAAACGGGAGTTGCTGATGGGAATTTTTGAAATGGGCTGGGAAAAACCATCTCCTATTCAGGTTAGGAGACTACTACAAGTTTTAAGACTACTTACAAGCAGCATTTGATTCTTATAAATGTCTTGAAATTCTTAATCGCACTTTAATGTTGGATACTCCTGTTGTGATTTGAGAGAACTGGGGTTGTGAATGTTAGAACTTAGTGATTTAGCTGGGCATAAAGAGGCTCCTGCCCTCCCCCGAGGGCCGCTAAGTCACACACTGGGTGACTTAGAGATGGGACTGTCTTCTGCTTTAGAGAAGTAGATTTCATGCAGTACTGTTAGAGAGTAGAGGTAAATCTGGCCAGCCTGTTTGGCGAGTGTGGCTTACGATTGCTTACCTGCTATTTATCTCTCATTGCTTTTCAGGAGGAGAGCATCCCCATTGCTTTATCTGGTAGGGATATCTTGGCTAGAGCGAAAAATGGAACAGGCAAGAGTGGAGCCTACCTCATTCCTTTACTTGAACGGCTAGACTTAAAGAAGGACAATATACAAGGTCAGTTGAGATGCATCTCACTTAGCTGCGGCCAGATGGTGGTGTCAGTCGCTACGTAGCAGACTTGAGCCTAAAACTGGTTAACAAAACTGAGGAGTGCAGGTTATCTGCTTGTACTTCCAAAGGAAGTTAATGGAGAGCAGGGGAGGTGGAATTTTCAAAGTCCCACAGTTGCTTTCAAAAGCTTGAAGTGGAAGACATCTTCTGGACTTCACGGTCTTGCTCTGGGAAGTGGATTTGGAACGAGAAGCCAGTGTGCTGGCCAGGGGACTCATGTGGAGGAAGTATTGAGGGACAGAAAACCCTTGCACAGAATTTGCCTTGCTGCAAGCAGTTTCTAGGTCTGGTTCAGGATACCCAAAACAGACCTCCCCAAACCACTGCTCTCTAGCTTGTGTAAAGTGTCTGCTTCCTCTAAGGATTAGCATTTCAGGTACAGTGTCTTCTCGTAACTCACGCTGATGCTTTTAACTTTCAGCAATGGTGATTGTTCCCACCCGTGAACTAGCCCTGCAGGTCAGTCAAATCTGTATCCAAGTCAGCAAACACATGGGAGGTGCCAAAGTGATGGCAACAACGGGAGGAACCAATCTGCGAGATGACATAATGAGGCTTGATGATACAGGTCGGAACACTTTTACTACACTTCAGTTGCTGTTTGTTCGTGGCTTTTACAGTGTGACAGTGGAATTTCTGCTTGTTGTTATTGTTTGCCTGTGATGGAACAGACTACCTCTCGTTCGCTGTTTGTAAGCCGTCATTCTCTCAGACTGTTCATATGAAACATGGCCGTGAATGCCAGAAATGTTGTTCCAGTCGCCTTAACCATTTATTTATTTTTTTCTTTTTTTTTTTTTTTTCTTTGCTCTTCTAACCTTACAGTGCATGTGGTGATAGCTACCCCTGGGAGAATTCTCGATCTCATCAAGAAAGGAGTAGCAAAAGTTGAGCATGTCCAGATGATAGTATTGGATGAGGCAAGTTGCTCATGTTAAACGTTTGGGGATTTTAACACTGAGTTAAAGCAATGATGTGTCTCAGCGAGTCTCCTCATTATGCACAGCAGCAAATCAAACTTTGCTTAGAGACACTGTAAGGTTATAGCTCATCCATTTCTCCAGTATTTTTGAGAAGGTCATTGGGCAGAACTTTTCTTCACATTAGTCTTCTAAAACAGCCCAGGGAGATTTGCCTTTCCTGTTGTCTTTGCTGTTCCTGAAGAATAGATTAATGGTCTATTCTGAAAGGAAGGAACACATTTCATTTGGTTTCAGTTTATAATGAGTGAGCTGTGCTTGTGTAGAAAACTGGTACGTGAACATCTGGTAGTGTATGGGCTTCTGAGTGAGTGGTGGAGAAAACAGTTGTGTGAAGACTCTTGGATGGCTGATAGGAACCCAGATAACTTTTCAGTTGGGATGCCATTCAGTTCTCCTGAATTTGATTGCGTTTAAAGCCAAGTGCTGAAAACCAGGAGAAGGGTAGAGTTCTTTTACTGGTGAATCCTGTCTCCAGCAGCTAAGGCAAACATCTTTTGGAGCCGTGTGTGTTCCAGAAGGGACAAGCCCACCATAAGGCTCCAGGTGTTTCAGTTTGGTTTGTTTTTTTCCCCTGGTATGGTACTACCAGAAGACTGAATTCTCGCACCGTTGATTTAACTTACTCTTTATTATTTCTGTTGTTACAGGCAGATAAGTTGCTGTCTCAAGATTTTGTTCAAATAATGGAAGACATTATTCTCACGCTACCTAAAAACAGACAGATTTTGCTCTACTCAGCCACTTTCCCTTTGAGTGTACAGAAGTTCATGGTGAGTGCAAATGCTCCCATATATGCATGATGGTGGTGACACTGCATGTCAATAAGTGTTATATAGCTGTCAGTGCTCAGTTGTTTGTTTGTTTTTTTTTTAATACATCCAGATTCCACTGCTTTAATCTAAATTGGCTTAAATCTAGGACAGAAGCCTGAAAACAATTTTTGGCCCGCAGTAGCATTAATGGGACAGCGAGGTACACACAGCTCTTGCCTAAGAGGTGCCTTTTTCCACTTGGTATGTCAGTTAGTTCCATCCGCACCGATTTGCTTCTGGAGGGCGTGCTGTTCAGCCCGCTTGGTCGCATTGGTACAAGTACATTTGCAACTACTCCTTCAGGAAATTTTACGTGCCCTGTTTCACATGTAATATGAAGAGCGAGTGGTGAGATGGTGCATTCTTGCCATGGAGGAAGTTAAATGTGCCAGAGGGTAGGAAGTACTTCCATTGTTTTGCATGCAGATCTGCTCACTTTATTCTTATCTTTCTTTTTCAGAATTCCCATTTACAGAAACCCTATGAGATTAATCTGATGGAGGAGCTGACCTTGAAGGGAGTTACCCAGTACTATGCCTATGTAACTGAACGTCAGAAAGTACACTGCCTAAATACGCTGTTCTCCAGGGTAAGTGGTAGGGCTGCTTTGAAAATGTACCAAGACATTTTGCCGTTTGGAAACACAAATAAGCCTGAGAGTGACAGTCTTAAAAAGACTGCTGAACAGCACTTTTTCCTTGTCAAAATGTGCTATTTCACTGAAGCTAAAACCAAGTGCTTCTCGTCCTGCACCTTTGTACAAAATAGAGACACTGTGAATTACCAGAAGCTTACTTGCTCTGCTTTCTTTCTGGGAGGGATTTAAACCTGCATCTTACCATAGAGTCACAGAATGGTTTGGGTTGGGAGGGACCTTGAAGATCGTCTAGTTACAACCCCCTTTGTTTTGGGTTATTTGTTAGTAAAAAGGCTGCATTTACTGAGCATGTTACTTATATGTTCAGCTGCAGATTAACCAGTCGATCATTTTCTGCAACTCTTCTCAACGGGTTGAATTGCTAGCCAAAAAGATCTCCCAGCTGGGCTATTCCTGCTTCTATATCCATGCTAAAATGAGGCAGGTGAGTATGAAGTCTCCAGTGGTTTATTCCACACCACCTCAGGCTTTACTGCACAGCTGAATTGAGTCTTGTGCTTGCCTTGAATTTGCATGTTCATTGGAAACTAAAACTTGTTGATCAGGTGTTGATTTGGTTTTAGACCACACTCCCCCCACCCCCCAAGCCTCTTCCCAGACCATTCAGACCATAGCTGGTCAGTTGGTGTTGGGTCAGGTTAGTTAGTCCGCTGTAAGCACAGACCGTGGCTGGAAGGCACAGTTATGGTGGTTTCTGCTTTGCTTTTGTCAGCACGGGGAGCCATGGCAGACCACACAGCCTTCATTTCGGTAAGCATACTGAGAGGCGTCAGAAGGTTGAAGTGATGCACGTGGTTGTTTTAATTTTGAATGTAAACTAGACTCACTAACGGTGACGAGGGGGAGGCATTCATGAGCTTGAAGGTCAGTGTTTATAACTTGAATATGCCTGGATGTAAGGGCTGTGGGGTTTTTGTCTGTTTTATTCTTAATTTATATATGTGTATGTGCATTTATTTCCAGGAGCACCGCAATCGTGTGTTCCATGATTTCCGAAATGGATTATGCCGCAATCTTGTTTGCACTGGTAAGAGTTCCTATATATTTTCCTGTTTGTAAAGGTTGTGATAGAAAACAAATTAACCATTAGCCCTGGTGTAAGAGGTCACTTGATTTGTCATAAACCAAAACAAGATGTTTTGATAATTTCCCTTTGTCAAGCCTGAGCGTAGCAGGGTGCGACGCTCCTTTAGCCCTGTAGTTTTCTGTCTTCTCTGACAAACCCTGAAGGTACAATTTGCAAGTGAATCAGTTTACTGTGTAGGTATTTTCTGCACTAGTTATGCTTGCTGTGTATTTTCACACGTTTTCTAGTTTTGAATGGCCTGTGTATGATCAGAGTTTTCTGTTGTCCAGCCTGTTTGGGCAATGCCGTGGCAGTGTCTGCTGATCCTTGCACTTGTCTGGGTCAGGATGTAGTTCAGATCTCAAGTCTGTTGTGACGCTGGTAGTGCACAGTGGTGTGAGGAGATGCGTGCATAAGATGACCTGCTCAGCAGCAGTCTGGTGTGGGAAAAACAAGCTTTGTGCTAATTACTTTTTTGGCATAGATATGAAGATCTTGTGTTTTGGTCATTCTTCTGATATTACTCATGTTTATACGGGATCAAGAGCAAGAAGAATCCATAACAGAATTGTATGTGAAGGGTCTTTGGTACTGGGGAAACTTGCATCTGGAAACCAGTGCAAGCCACTCTTAATCACTGTTAATGTCGCTACCCTAAATGCTGGCAGCATTTGATCCAACTGAAACTAACTTTCTTCATGACCTGGCTTGTTTTTCAGATCTGTTTACTCGAGGTATTGATATCCAGGCTGTGAATGTGGTGATAAACTTTGATTTCCCAAAGCTGGCAGAGACTTATCTCCATCGTATTGGCAGATCAGGTGAGACGAAAACACCGTTTGGGTGCAGCTTTGCGGGCGACTGTTATGTTTCTTAGGCTTGAATTTGCTTCTGGGTTTTATGGCTGTTCCTGAGAATTATTTTAGGTAGCTTTGTTTTTTTCTGACAAATTTATTTTGGGTATCATCTCAGATGGTTATCCTTACAAATAACTAAATGAACGGCTGTTGTCTTGAAACCAGCCTGAACAGCCGGTGGGGGGGGAAAGCACGTTTTGCTTCAACTTACTAGTGCTCCTGTTTGCAGCTGGGAGAATTCTGTACACAGAACTTAAGCTTCTGTAGTGGTTTAAGTGTAGTTTTCTTCTGCGAGTGTTTCTCCAAGGTACATTTCCAATATCTGGACATTAGCAAAACACGCTCTTAAGGAAGGCAGTGAACAGAGGAGGTCTGTGTATTTGAACTTTGTAGTTCAGGCTTTTTCAGGAGCTCTGTTATTGAAGAAGGGCTGGACCTGCATAATGTAGTAGTGGAGGACTTTTTTTTGGTTATTAATGAGGTTTTGTCAGAGCATTTTGAACCTCCTGGGTTTTTGTATTCTTATAACAGTACAGAACTCCTTACCAGAAACTGACATGAAAGTTGCAGGGACCTGTGGTGGGGTCTGGACTCGATTTTATCAGCAGAGGGCCGAGTTCCAGTCACTGCGCGGTGGGCAGACTTTTTCAGTCAGCCTTCTGTTACTTAGTTCAGTTGTCTGTTTTTTTTGTCAAGGTCGCTTCGGTCATCTTGGCCTGGCCATCAACTTGATCACCTATGATGATCGATTCAACCTGAAAAGTATTGAGGAGCAGTTGGGAACTGAAATTAAGCCCATACCAAGCAACATTGACAAGAGCCTGTATGTGGCAGAATACCACAGCGAACCCGTAGAAGATGAGAAACAGTAAACATGTGCGTATGTAAATGCCTTGTAAACGCCTTCTTGATTAGAGGAGTTGTGCTGGATGAAAGAAGAGCTGGTGTGTCAATGTTACTGCAGGGGGAGGGGGAAACCGATGTGCTGAAGAGGCTCTGAATATGAAAACAAGGGTTTGAAAGAGACTGTTGGTCCAGGGAGTTCTGGGGACGTGCTGAAGCTGGGAGCAGAGGGTGAGGGATTTTTAGTTGTTGGAATTGAAATGCTGGCCATATGTTAAGGAGACCAAAAATAGGGGAGAAAGGGGCAGGGGAAATGGTGTTTGGAGAGGCCAAGATGGCTACGGGCAGCCTAAGGAATTCTTTTGTATCGCTTAGCTGAAATGAGAAATCACATGAGGGGCAGAGAGGAAGGTGAGCATCAAAAAGGGGAGGAGAGAAAATGGATAGCTTTGGGAACAGAGCTCCAGCAGAAATGCTGAAGCGCCTCACCAGTTAGAGGGCACAGGCTCCAGCTAAAGGTGCTGCATCTTCTGCATCCTGTGATTCATGGGGCTCTTGGCAAGTGAACTTGCGAGTAGGTAGTAAAGCTGTAGTTCAGCTTTGCTGCCGCTCGAGGTCGTCTGCGTAGCCTCAGAAGAAAATGAGGCTTCACTGTCAGAGACTCCTAAGCGTGCCCTTTCTGAGCATTGCCCGAGGAAAAACTGCTGGGGCCAGTCCTTTAGCAAGAAGAAAACTCGCCCTGGATCACAGTCAAGCAGAACAGCTTTAGGATGATGTTTGCTGTGGTTTTAGCTAAGATGCTGTACAGTGCAAGGCCAGACACAGTACAGTTTGGGTTGAAATTGTTCTCCTGCGTGCTCTTTTTGGAGATGGTGAATTACAGAAACACGACAAAGCTACTGAAACACGTTTTGGGTGACAAAAGCAAAAAGTGGCTGTAGAAGTGTTCTAACGCTAGCTAGCGTTCAAGTGTCCTTGCGTCTGTTCTGTGAGCTCAATCCAGGACAGCCCTAGCTGGTCCCGCTGAGCTGACTTGCAGCCTCTGCTTTGCTTTCTCTGTGTTTCGTAAGTAAATAAAAAACCTCCCGAACCTGGGTGATGAACTTGGAAAAGGCTCTTGTCTGGCTTCCTTCCTTAAGGGGAATGTTGTGACTTTGCCAGGGAGCTGTTTGCTGTGTCCTGAGGGACAGGAAGCCGGCAAGGTAGTTGTGCTCCATAGGTATGGTAGGGCATTAGCAGCATCTTTTTGTGCGAAGATGTGGTTGGGGGTGAGCTGTTCAGATGTCCTTCGTGTTTCCAGAGCTGCCACATAGTTGGTGTGATTCATTACCTGGGGTCTGGGTTTGCGTAGATTCGATTTAACTGTGGGTGTTGTGGTTGTGTTTTTGGTTTGGTTTTGCAGGCTTTGATTACGCATGCCAGAAGGTGAAGCCCTTTGATCCAGATCTGTGACACATCGTTTCTTTGGGGATACCCTTCTCTTTGTGGGTTTTTCTTCGTCTTTTCGTTTCGGAACTATGAAGCCTAAAGAGGTCGGCCTTTTTTTCTTTTTAAATTTGGCAGCAAGGAAGAAAGAAGATAAAAGGAGGAATGTCTTTTTGTTTTTCCACTCGTTTGCACTGTGTGCTGATTGAACATTAGTTGCACTAACTGCTGGTTTTAAATTCTTTCGTCTTTGGGTGGGAGGGGCAGCAAGGGAAGAAGAGAAACCCTGGAAAGAGAAGAACCGCAATGAACACGAGCTTGTCAGCTATTTCAAATTCTTCAACCGTCGACTGAGTGCATTTCAACTTCTCCCTGGTTACTCATCTGTTTTTAAGCTAAAGAGCTTCTTACTTATTCGTGCAAAGTGCCTTATGCTATGAGACCATTCAGAGTATCACCTTTACAACAGCCCAAGGAATCAACAGCCGTTTTTGGTTTCAGGTCAAAGTTCCCCTGTCTTCCCCTCTCCTCCTCCCCCAGTACTCAAGCCCAGGGCTGGGAGGTGAATTGTATTGGGAATACTGTTTATTTTTTTTAATTCAACTTTATTTTATTTTTTTTCTTTAATTGGAGGAGTTGATATGCATCTGCAGTTCACCCACACTGTAAATACCTGTATTTAAAATGAAACCACCTTAAAATCTGGGCTGATTAGGTGCAGCATCGTAGCTCCAGAGGGAAAGAGTAGCCTGTCATCCTTTGCAGGAGCCATAAGAAAAGCCCTGTGCTCTAGCAGAACACTACAGACTGGTTTCCAGAAGAGTCTCCATTAGTAGTTAACAGCACTTGATAAGCAGACTTGTTTCAGAGCCATGGCCCTCTTTCCTCTGGTGCAGTGTGTCCCATAGAAAATCAGATGTGTATATTGTACAAACTTTGTAAATATGATTTTTTTTTTTCTTTTTCTGTTTGGGTTCATATATAACTTTTTCTTTTGTGATGAAGGTTGCTGGGGTTAAAGGGATTAGACTGATTATGGGAGCAGCTTATCGATGAGAGGGGCTCAGTTTTCTGCAACACTAAACAAGGAGAAGCGCTCTGACCTCCGTGAAGAGCAGGCCTCTACAAGCGTCCCCTGTCCGGGTGGGTTTGCTCTGATGCCAGCAATGCTGTCCTGTACCGCTCATATGGAAGAGATCACCTGTGGGGCTCCCAAGCCACCCAGTCTGTAGCTCAGCCTGCTGGGAGATGCTCTTCGAT
This sequence comes from Amazona ochrocephala, assembly GCA_039720435.1. NCBI lineage: Eukaryota > Metazoa > Chordata > Aves > Psittaciformes > Psittacidae > Amazona > Amazona ochrocephala. Next base: position 8,219,910 of record CM077895.1, read on the forward strand.
TTCCCCCTTGGAAACTTCTGGAACTTCTGAAGCTCGGAAGGGGGCTGTGACCTGTGTCTCACCGTGGCGTGAGGGAAATCCGGCGGTGTCAGCGTTGCTGCGCAGCATATGCGTAAGGCATGGATTTGGGTTTAAGAGAAACTGTAGAAAACCAATTTACATATGCATAAACTGACAGTTCTGGAGCTTTGTGGGATTGATGACTTCCTGCAGCATTGTGCATTTTCTGCCCATAGCGGCCTCTGTGCAGAATTGTGAGCAGGTAAGGGCAAACCCCTGTTAGTATTAGAAGCTGCAGAAAGCTGCTTTCCATCTGTTTGGGCACGAATCGCTGTCATTTTGCATTGTATATTGCTGACCAGTCTTTCTGGTTGAATAGTGTTGCTTTAAATTGTGCCCCTCCCAACATGCTTGATGTTTGGCCTGATCTACAGGCAAAAGGAGTGAGACAAATCAGAAACCGTACTCTTTTTAAATTCCCTTTTAGCCTGTTCACCAGTGCTGTCAGGAGGCACCTGGATAAATGCAGTTCCTTTTGCTCGGTCATTTATCCATGTCAGATGCTGTGCTCGCACCACGCTAACTGACCTCTGAGGCAGGAGGTAATCGTCCTGCGTTCTCCTGTTGGGCCTTTGTTTCTCTTTTTAACTTGGAGGGAAGTAGCTTGGCACTCCAGGCGGATGTGGCCACCTATGTCCTGGAGGGATCATAAGCAGAAGCCAGGTGCCTCCTGACAGCAGCTTTATGAGATGCAAAGGTCTTTTTGCGTTTGGGATTTATTTCTTCCTTTTGTCAGCAGTGACTCCGTAATTGTAGCAAATGCTGCACTAGAGTACAAACTCGAGAGCTTGGTCACAGGCACTCTGTGAGCCACACAGCTTACATCTGACTGGCAGGTACTAAATGTAAACAATTTTGGGGTGCTTTTTGGGGGGTGGGGGGTGGGAGTCTGTGGGTGGTAACTTTGACCAAAAGTAAAATCTCGCTCTTGTACTGCAGCCAGCTTAAGATTTTTCAGAGAGACAGAAGAAGGATTGTTTTAGTGTGAAAAAAAAGACATGAAAACTGTAAATACAAGTTGTGTATCCTGCCAGGGCACACACATGTAACAAGAACAGGATAGCGATGTCGAGTCAGACGTGTGTGCTCTGTGGATTTGTGGTAGGTTAGCCTGGTGCCATGCGTTGCTGGTCCCTCTGGAAGCACAGAACTTCTGAAAGTATTACTTTAAACTTCAATGCCTCTCGGTGAGGATTGGCACTTAGCGAAACTGTCGGGGGCACCGTGGTTAGGTGGCTTCTGGTCATGAAAGAAGCAGCCTATCTGTGGTGCTGGTAGTCCATCTCTGACAGATGGGATCTTGCAGATGGAAAGATGCTCCAAAGGACTAGGATAATCCTAGCTTTTTTTTTTTTTAATTTTGGTTTTGTTTTGGTTTTTTTTTTTTTTTTGGGGATATGTGGTTGCTTTTTTTTTTTTGTTTTGTTTTTTTTTGGTTACTGTTTCGTCCCCCTGCCCACACGTGAGGAGCTAAATCTTGCCCTCCTGTGATTTACTCACAGGCCAGCTCCTGTTTTTGCCGGTCACGTACCGGCCTTTACGTTTCTGCATTAGTTGGAGCCCGCAGCGATGAGCCCCAGGTCAGACATTTTCTCTAACAAAGCTGACGTGGATGCGAATCTGACGGGCTCTGCGCTTTTCCCCTTGGAAGTCCAAACGCTCGCTCTATGAATCTGCTGAAATGGAGCTTTGCTGCCGGGTGAGGCAGCCGTGCAGGGGGTGACGCGCATCGGCAGCAGCTTCCTGGGGAGAAACAGCGGCTGCTCTCCGGGTTTGCGCCGTCAGGAGTGCTCCGCAGTTGCTAGAGGGCTTGTCCCAAAGTGGGGGGGTGGGGTGTCGGTCTCAAATACACGTTTCAATTTCCAGAATGAGATGGGAGCATCTTTCCTTTGCCCTCTGTGACTTTAGGTGTGGGTAAGAACAGGGAAGCTCAACATGAGTTCATGTTGTGTATGTGTTGGTATCAAATCATCTCATTCTGATGTTTTGTTCTTTAGTTTTACTTGGGATGGGGGGGGGGGGGGGGGGAGGTGTCTGCTCCAGGGATTTAAAAATGCTTCTTTAAAAATGCACTCGTCTGGCTGGGTTCGTTGGTTTTGATCCACGGGACACAAACCAGAGCAGATGACTGCTGTAGAAGGTCACGGAGGGGCCGTGCCACGTGCCCCAAGCTGCCATTGCGGCGGTTCTCCCAGTGCTCGGCTCCGCAGTGCCACTGGGGCCGAGCAGCTGCTGTTTGCTGAGGACAAAGTGCATTTTGTTCCCAGAAACTCCAGCGGTGTGGCTGCCGTGGTCAAGGTTGGGCAGCAGCAGTCCATGTGGGGAGTTTTCCAGTTGCTGTGAACTTTGGGTCCACCTTCTGTGAATCACACTTGATCTTTATTGTAAACCAGGTTTCTGGACCAAAGAGTGTGCATCTGACCTTCAGTATGAGGCTTCATCAGGTTATCAGACAGCTAGTGCTTGGGTCACCGTTGCGTTGCTAAAGTGTCCCTACAGGGAAGCATTGTTAAATTTTGTTGTGGACGGGCTTGGGAAGGGTGAGGAGGGGTTTGGGGGGGGAGGGATGGGCTTATTAAGATACAGCATTGCTGTATTTTAACCGATGATCACAGGGAGGGGGTGTCAGGAGAAGAAAATAGTCACTGTTCCCTTTATTGAAAGAAACTGGAACTTTTATTTCAAGCAAAGAAATTATTTGCAGTTCAGGTGGACTATTGTAATCCACCGCTCCCTAGTGCAGAGGTTGGGTAATTCTTACTGTTAACCAGCAAACACTATGGAGTCGTCCTTGAAAATGTTCAGGGGAGGGAGGGGAATAATTGGCTTTCTGTTCAATTGGTAATTGGCAAACTCTCCAGTGGAGCTCAGATTTTGTTGAGGATGTTCTTTCTGGCTGTCCGTGAGCTGCAGCACTGCCTCGTGAGGAGCTTCGCGAGTTCCCAGTGCTGAAACGGTGACTGGTAAAATCCTGATTTTGTTGATTAAGCTCAATAAACGCTCCCTGGAACCGTTGGTTTGGTCTTGTCTTCTCTTTCAACTGCGCTGAGCAAAAAGCATGTTTGTACAGAAGCCTGATCCGTGTTGATGCTTGGAGCGAGCTTTGGGGAGAAGCCTCAAGGTGAGGAGTCGCTGTGGGTAAGTCAGAGGGGGTGAGACGGGACGGGCTTTCTGGCCACAGTGACTCCTGGTCTCCGCTGGCGCTATTTCCTCTTCTCCACGGGTCAAGGAAGAAAGGAATGGGATTAAACCGAGACTGGGCAGAAGCTCGCGGCGCGGGACCGCGGCTGGTGCGGGTGTTGGTTTCGCCGGCTCCTTTACAGGCTCCATCCACCCGAGCCGAGGAGTGCCCTCGAGCCCCGCCCCGTGAAAGGCCGGCACGCGGGGGAGCGCCTTCGGCCGGGTTCGGGAGCGCGTCCCGCGGCGCCGAGGGCTTCTTTGCGCTGCGGCGGGGCCGCTCTAGGACCCGGCTCCGCCGAGCGCCCTCGGCGCACGCGCGGTGCGCCGCCCTCTGCCTCGTGACCCGACGGGGGTGGCGGTTCGCCCCGCAGCCAGCATGGCCGCCTACTTGCAGTGGCGCCGCTTCGTGTTCTTCGACCGGGAGACGGTGAAGGAGGCGGCGGGGCCGGACTCGGCGGCGGGGAGAGCGCTCGCGCTGCCCCCGGGCATCGCGGTCTGCGACTCGGGCAGGGGCAGCCTCGTGTTCGGGGATATCCTGCGGGGGAGGGTGGCGGCGGCGTCGGGAGCGGCTCTGCCTGCCTTGGGTCCTTCGCCCGCTCGGAGCATTGGCGCTGGGTGAGGTGCTGCTCGCTGCACCTGGCAGCGGTCAGTGGGAAGCCAGCGGGCAGGGTTTGGTTCTGGTGTAATCAGAGTCGTGGAGGTTGCGTTTTGTTCTCTTTGTGTGCCTTAACTGCTGTCTACATATGGAAGGTCAGATCTGGTTTCTGCCTCGCTCCCTTCAACTCAGCAGTTTCCAGGCTTACAAGCTAAGGGTAACACACCTGTACCAGCTGAAGCAGCACAGTATCTTGGTTTCTGTGGGTGAGGATGAAGAGGGCATTAACCCCTTGGTAAGTCAGATGGCAAAGAGGGGAAAACGCTTTTGTATTGTGTCTTTCTTAAGGCTACTGCAATTACCTCTTCTCACCTCAAGCACCTTGCTCAGTATGAGCACTGTTATATTTGATGCCAAGTTTTGGCCTCCAAATACCTTATGTTTTGCTTATGCCAGCGTATCATCGTTGTTTGTAGGTTAAGGTCTGGAACCTGGAGAAGCGAGATGGTGGCAATCCTCTTTGCACACGAATTTTTCCAGCAATACCAGGTAACAAGCCCACAGTTGTATCCTGCCTCACTGTCCATGAGAATCTTAATTTCATGGCAATCGGTAAGTAAAACTGAAGTAGTTTAAGAAAAGCGTTACGGTCCTTTTTCTGGTGTAGAGAAAATGAATGGGCAGCACAAAAACCAGCATACAACATCCTGCTGGTTGTTCTTCTCCCTCCATTTCTATGCTCCTCTCACAAGGAGAGGGCCTGTCTTGTGCTGTTGGAGAGCTGGAGAGGACAAATTCCCAATGTTAGCCCGAGTCTGTAGATATGACAGTAATAACTTTTGTAGTTAAAAGGGAAACCCATGTTTTCAGTTGATGCCATCTTTCCATGCGGGTTATTAAGGTGACTCATTTACTGAACTTATACTAAATGTGGCTTTTGTTGTAGTACAGGAAGAAACAACCACCGGGTTTGTGATACCCCAAGCCCTGTACAGAAACCTTTGTTTAAATGACAAAAGGAACGTTTCCCTCTTTGGTTTTAATTGTGCCTTTGTAATAGGACTGGGGCTGTCAGCAGGCTGGTTTACTGGCTCTGAGGAAATCTCCCTCTAGTCTTGTTACAGTGTACAATATGTTTCAAATAAGCAAGCGAAACTTAATACCTTGCCGGTGGGCAGCTTGTTGTTGCTGAATGGAGCTGCCCTAACTCAGGCTGGATAGTATTTCAGTTGGGCCCTGTCGCAGTTTAGTCTGTCCCCTTTGCCAGGTTTTGCAGATGGCAGCGTGGTACTCACAAAAGGAGACATCACCCGAGACCGGCATAGCAAGACCCAGATCCTACATGAAGGCAGTTACCCGGTTACTGGCCTTGCTTTCCGACAGTCTGGCAAAACAACGCATCTCTTTGTGGCTACCACAGAGAACATTCAGGTGGGAATTTAACTGAAGAAAAAGGAGACTCTGGCTTCAGAGTCTGTTGTGGAGCAATCCCCCTGAAGTTGTGTTTCCTCTGTAGTCTTACATGCTTTCAGCAAAAGACTATCCTCACCTGGAGCTGGACACTCACGGTTGTGGACTGCGCTGCTCATCTCTCAGCGACCCATCCCAGGACCTGCAGTTCATTGTGGCAGGAAATGAATGTGTGTACCTCTATCAGCCAGATGAGCGTGGCCCCTGCTTTGCCTTTGAGGGACAAAAGCTGATTGTTCACTGGTATCGGGGGTACCTCATCATTGTCTCCAAGGACCGAAAGACTTCTCCAAAGTAGGGCTCCTCAGAACAGATGAGTTCCTTTTGCTCTTGCAGCTTCCCGCTTTCCCTCTTTTTTCCTTCTTCCCTGTGAAGCTTCCCTCCTGGTGGCCAATGGCAACCTTGTCAGAGGTTGTTAAGGTTAATCTGGACCCATATATCGATTGCCTTCTGGTGTGGGAGTAGCGCAGTTCAGCATGCCAGTGAGCAAGTGGGGCTTGGGGGTTTTTCCCAGTCCCGTGAATTTCTGAGTGTAACGCACAGATAGAATTCGTGTATGAATAGGTGGTGTCTTGACTCTGGGTCTGCTTAGCTTAATCACCCAAGTGAACCCCTGCTGTCTTGCTCTCTGGACATCCCAAGTTTGCAAAGGTATCAAGAATTGTAGTTACTGAAGTCACTTGAAGTTCCAAGTTTTCTGAAGCTTTCTTCTGCTTTTTCCAGGTCAGAGTTTGCTGGAAATGAGGCACAGAATTTGGACAAGCAAGTGTTGAATATCTATGACTTGTGCAACAAATTCATTGCATACAGCTCGGTCTTTGATGATATAGTGGATGTCTTAGCAGAGTGGGGTTCTCTGTATGTACTGACCAGAGATGGGAAGATCCATGTGCTGCAGGAGAAGGATACGCAAACCAAACTCGAGGCATGTAAATCTGTTTTGTTATTAGTCTCTGCCTTAGGTCTGCGAGACTGTGCAGGGCAATATTTCCCTCATACTGCTCTTCCTGTGAATATAACAGATGTTGTTCAGAAAGAACTTATTTGAAATGGCCATTAACCTGGCCAAGAGCCACCACTTGGACAGCGATGGCTTGTCAGAGATCTTCCGGCAGTACGGTGATCATCTGTATAACAAGGGGAACCATGACGGGGCCATCCAGCAGTATATCCGGTGAGCGGGGGTCCTGTGGAGCCATGACGCTGTAGTGCAGGTATTAGCTACAGAGGCCTCGATCTCTGTTTTGGCCCAGGAATCAAACCAAACAAGGTCGTCCCAGTTGTGGCCTTTGTGGGGAGTTGGCTGTCTCACTGTGCGTGCAGATGGGTGGTCTTAGGCCATGAGTAGTTGTTACTCCTGATACGTAGCTGAGTGGTTCCAAGTAGAGGGTTAGCGCCTGCTGAAGTTAAGGCTGCTGCATTCTTTGTAGTTAATTTCTCTGTTTATTTTGACTTCTTGGGTATACGGTCTCTTATAAGGTGACTCTTCCCCTCCCAGAACTATAGGGAAGTTGGAACCATCTTATGTTATTCGGAAATTCCTGGATGCTCAGCGTATCCACAACCTGACCGCTTACCTGCAGACACTCCACCTGCAGTCCCTGGCCAATGCAGACCATACTACGCTGCTGCTGAATTGCTATACCAAGCTCAAAGACAGCTCCAAACTGGAAGAATTCATCAAGGTATCAGGGGGAAGGTGGAATCGTGCAAAGTTGTGATGTTATCGTCATAATTGAAAAAGGGTAGCAGTGACAATGTGAATTGGCTCCCGTGGGTCTGTTGAGAGAGTGAAGAATGGATTTCTCCTTTGGTACCCCTGTCTTTGCTCCTTTCTTTCCAAGCTCTTGGTGATATTTGTGGCGTGGCTGGCTTGCCACCTGAGTCTGGAGTGTGCTGGCCATTGCCAGTGTGATTGGCAAGCTACTGAGAGGTGGTTAGGCTACTTCTTTTCTGCATGCGTGACCTTACCCTTGCACGAGGGGTACTAAGCTGTCCCTGCTCTGGCTTTCCTCCTCTTACATAAACGATTGCTGCTTGCGGACCGTGGCAATGTTGCTGAGGGGCCATCTTTCTGCTTTTGTTCTCATAGACGAGTGAGAGCGAGGTCCGCTTCGATGTGGAAACAGCGATCAAAGTGCTTCGTCAGGCAGGTTACTACTCCCACGCTGTGTACCTGGCAGAGAAGCACATGCATCATGAATGGTACCTCAAAATCCAGCTAGAGGATATCAAGGTGAGGGGATGGTATTGCTCCCGTGTTCTCTACTGGGGAGATTCCCACCTTTATAGCCTCCTCTTTATTGAGAATCCCATTGCGCTGACCTCTTCCCTGCAGAGCAATGCCTGTTGCCGCTGCCTGCATGTTGCCTTTCTGCTTCAGCACGTGCCGTAGACCAGGGGTGGAAGTCAGTGGGTCTTTTTTGTTCTGCTTCAGATGTGGCTTTTTATAGTGGCCTTTAAGAGGAGAGAGATTCATTAGAGACTGATCTAAATTGCACCGTCTCCCCACTGGGCTACAGCCAGTCTTCCTCCGTGAGGAGGAAAAGAAGCAGGAATAGTGAACTAGGTGGTAATTTAGAGCAAACTGTGTCTGTGGTGTACTTGCAGCATGTCTTAAGTGCTTTCTATCCCCATCTTGAAGTGCAGAGCAGAGGTTAATGTCACACGGTGATTTTGCTGGCTGCCTCCTTCCACAGAACTATGAAGAAGCTCTGTGCTATATTGGGAAACTGCCTTTTGATCAGGCAGAGAGCAACATGAAGCGGTATGGAAAAACTCTGATGCGCCAGGTCCCTAACAAGACTACGGAATTGCTGAAGGTCCTCTGCACTGATTACCAGCCACTGGGAGAGAGCGAAGGCCCCGGAATGCTGGAAGGAAGAAAGGTACAGTTTGTGCTGACTGGGAGTCATTGCTCTCGAGTAGTAGCTTCGCAGCAAGCAGGCGCTCCTGCGTGCTTTGTGGTGCCGGCCTGATGCTTTAGGTATAATGAGAAATGCGCCTCAATATACTCCGCTGTTGTGAAACCCCCACCTGGAGCACTGTGTCCAGCTCCGGAGGCCTCAGCACGGAGAAGATGTGGTCCTGTTGAGCAGGTCCAGAGGAGGCCATAATAATGATCAGAGGGCTGAAGCTCCTCTTCCAGGAGGACGGGCTGAGAGAGCTGGCTTTGTTCAGCCTGGAGAAGAGAAGCCTTCCGGGAGACCTTTGGACAGCTTCTGGTGCCTAAAGGGGGCTTTTAGGAAAGATGGGGGCAAACTTTTTAGCAGGGCCTCTTGGAATAGTTCAAGAGGTAATGTTTTTTAAGTAAAAGAGGGTAGATTTAGACCAGCTGTATCTGAGAAAATGTTTTACACTGAGGGTGGTGAAACACTGGAACGTGTGGCCTGAAGAGGTGGTAGGTGCCCCATCCCTGGAAACATGCACGGTCAGGTTGGATGAGGCTTTGAGCAGCCTGATCTAGTTGAAGATGGCCCTGCTCACTGCAAGGACTAGATGACCTTTGAAGGTCCTTTCGAACCCGGACTGTTCTATGAGAAGCCCCATCCTGGCGTACTGGTAGTTCCAGAGACCACTTAAAAACAATTGCTCAGAAATGGTTCCCGTTCCGTGCTGTATCTGTTGCACTGCAGGCTCTGGGAACGAGCACTCTACACGGCAGGGAGGAAGCACCCATCTGGCTGAGGCTGAGCTCAGTGCGTGATGTGTTCTGGCTGTGTTACAGGCTAATTCAGAGGAGTTCATTCCGGTCTTTGCAAACAACTCCCGGGAGCTGAAGGCTTTTCTGGAGCACATGACTGAGGTGCAGGCTGACTCTCCACAGGGTGTCTACGACACGTTACTGGAACTTCGACTCCAGAACTGGGCACATGAACAAGATGAGCAGGTTTGAGCTCCTCCAGCTTTGTGTTTTGGGAGGGAGATTTGGTGTCTTTGGATCCTATTTGTGTTCCTGCCGAGCCGTAACCTTCCAAGGTGGGCATTGAGAACAAGACATAACGTTGCGCTGGACAAATGGGATGTGAATGGGAAAGCAGCCTGCTTGCCGGGAGAACACTCCTTTCAGTGAGGCTGAGCTTGTTTTGTGTGAATCTCATTTAAGAACAGATTCCAGACAATACGACCTCTGTGGGCACATTCCTCTCCCACAAAAGTAGCTCTATTTGCTTGCCTAGACCTCTGAGGATGCTGGCTGTTGGGTGAAAGAAATCACGTCCTGCTTGCTTAGAAGGGATAGAGGGTAAACAGCAGAACTATCCTCCTCTTTGAAAGAGCTGCAGATTCTTGTCAGGTCTCATTGCGAAATGTTCTCTGCGCACCCATTGCTCTCCGTGACCTCTCCCCCTTCTCTATAGATCAAGGAGAAGCTGCGCAATGAAGCCCTCACCCTCCTGAAGAGTGGAAGGTTCAAAACAGTCTTTGATAAGGCCTTGGTCTTATGTCAGATGCACAATTTCAAGGATGGTGTCCTCTACCTCTACGAGCAGGGCAAACTGTGAGTGTTGCTCTTGTCTGAAGAGTTCTGTCCCTCCACCCACTCCCCTGCATGGGAATTTCTGAGCCATAAACCTGCCTGCCTTACAGTACAATGGTAATGACCTCTTTAGTGTCTCAAGATACTTTCTCCTGTAGTTTCCAACAGATCATGCACTACCACATGCAGAATGAGCAGTACAAGAAGGTGATTGAGGTGTGCGAGTTGTACGGAGACCAAGAGGCTTGTCTCTGGGAACAGGCTCTCAGCTACTTTGCACGGAAGGAGGAGGACTGCAAAGAGTATATTGCTGCGGTGCTGAAACACATCGAGAACAAGAATCTTATGCCTCCGCTGCTTGGTAGTAATGACATGTGGCACCCAGCCTTCCCTCACCAAAGAAACCCCAAACTAGCTTATAGCATTCCCTGGAGATTAGAAATTTGGGAGAAGTATCTACAGTTTGAGCCTACCATTTGAAGTAATAACCTGCTCTACAGTGAAAAGCTATGCCGGTGACAGCTCCCTAGTTAGGAAAAACAATCTGTGGTGTCGGTCATAGAGATGCTTGTACCTGATTTCTGTTCTGGCAGAGTGGGGAGGTGGAAGGCTTGCTGAAACTCCTGCTGTTCCTTGGTGGAAAAACTGGAATGGAATCCAGTATACTAGCTCCTTGCTTTGTGCCTTTTGGTCTGAGCTATCCAAACATGCTCCCTGTTACCCATTTCTGAAAGAGGTCAAATTGCAATCCGCTCTTTAAGTGAGCTCCCTGGGTCGTTGAGAATGCTGACTGCCTGTGCCTGTAGAAGTGGCCGCCTATGGAAAAGCCAGGTATGATTAATGTGGTTGCGGGTTTTTTTGCTAGTGTTTAACTTCTCGATTGCTCTCAGTTGTGCAGACGCTGGCTCATAACTCCACGGCCACACTGTCTGTGATTAAGGATTATCTTGTCAACAAGCTGCAGAAGCAGAGCCGCCAGATAGAGCAGGATGAGCAGAGAATTCACAAATACCGAGAAGAAACTACAAGGATCCGCCAGGAGATCGAAGAGCTAAAAGCAAGGTGTGGTACCACATGCTCTCCTCTTACATAGGGCAGAACTGTCCTTTTATTAAGGAAAAATATGCTTTGTCTTTCTCACCCTTCTGCCTCCTCTCGCTCTCACAGGCCCAAGATCTTTCAGAAGACCAAGTGTAGCATTTGCACCAGTGCCCTGGAGCTGCCTTCAGTCCACTTCCTGTGTGGTCATTCCTTCCACCAGCATTGCTTCGAAAGCTACTCTGAGAGTGATTCGGAATGTCCTACGTGCATGCCAGAAAATCGCAAAGTGATGGACATGATCCGAGCCCAGGAGCAGAAGCGGGATCTGCACGACCAGTTTCAGCATCAGGTAGGGTAACGTTGCCTGTTTTATTAGCAAGTTTGAATAAATAGGATTTAGATTTACGGATCTAACTTACGGATCTCTAAAGGCTGGGAGAGTAGGGTGAGGCCAAAAGCATTTTGTGGACAAGGCTGTGTCAACTGCAAATAACAAGGCATTGGGCCCTAGGATGACTGCATTATGCACAGGGCATGAAGAGTTCTTGATGCTCTCCAGAAGGGAAAGAGAAACTATTCTCACCTGACCTTGAAACAGGTCAGTTGGACTCTATGGTCTTAAGGGTCTTTTCCAGCCTGGAGAGCTGTCGGTCAGTGTGACATTTGTTCTGTACAACTTCTGGCTGTATAGAACAAATGGAAGGAGAAAGGTGAAAGAGTTGGGCCAGTCGCATCGGAACTGGGCTAGGGCAGGGCAATTGGGGTACACCAGAAGTGTTGTGTCTGCGTTGTGTTTTCCAGCGGTGAAGTTGGGAATGGGGCCTTAGCTGGAGTGTGTTCACAGGAGTGGAAACTGAAGTAGCAGAGGCAGTCGCTTTCCTGAGAACTGTCAGTTGCCTCTTCAGTGCAGGGCGCAGATGTGGGCTTGAAACAAGGTGGAGAAGCTGAGCAGAGGAAGGTGCTTGTGCAGTACTTGCATGGAACCAGTAGGGTAGCCACAGGGTGGTGGGGGCTGTGTGTCTAATGGGAGGGGAAGGGGAAAGGCCTGGAGGCTGTAGCTGATACCGCTGCTGCTTCGTGTCTGGCAGCTCAAGTGCTCCAACGATGGCTTCTCTGTTGTTGCCGACTACTTCGGCCGCGGCGTCTTCCACAAGCTGACGCTCATCACGGACCTGCCCTCGGGAAAGGCGGCGGCGCTCGAGGCCGGGCTGCAGCGGGACCTGCTCATGCACAGCAAGCGCGGGACCTGAGCGCGCGGCGGCGCGCGCCTCTGTACCCGCTCCCCAATAAACCGGACGGCAGCGGCACCAGGCGCGGCTGTTGTGGTCACGTGTGCGGCCGGACGTGACGGGGGAGGGCGGGCTCTCGCTGTGCGGGCGTTCCGGAGGGCAGGCGGCGTCATGGCGGAGCCGGTCTCGGCCGCCGTGAGTCGGGGGCAGCGGGCGCGGGGCCGGGCGGGGGCGGGCGGGAGGCGGCGGCGGGGCGGCCGCTGACCCGGTTGTTGCCGCAGGGCGAGAACGGCGCGTGCGGCAGAGCGGTCCGCGTGGGCACCCGCCGGAGCCAGGTAGGTCCCGACTGTGGCCCGGGGCGCAGGGGACGGGGCTGGCGCCGCGGGCGCTGTTGGCTCGCCCGCCGTTGCCGGTGGCAGAGCCCCGCGGCGTGGAGCACCCGCGCGTTCCGGTTCGTCTGGGGGCTCCGGGAGGAAGCGCTTTCCATTGAGTCCGCGCGGCGGCGGCTCTGAAGAGCGCAGCCTTTGGGCAGGTGAGGGAGGGCGAGGGTGCGAGTGCCCGTCCGGGGTAACGGGGAGCTTGCTGGGTATTTGCCGGGCTGGTGCAGCTCTTCCTGGGAGGCGGGAAGCCCCCCCTCCCCCCAAACCTGACACCCCCCAACGACTGCTGTCTTGAGGCCGCGCGAAGGACAGGGGCGGGACAGCGGGTATCGCCTGCCAGCTGGGTGCAGCAGGGAGGAGCAGGCCCGCTGAGGGAGATAGCGTCCTTCACGCCCTGGTCCTGAGATAATCTCGTGTGTTCTGGGAGCGAGCTCTAGGAAGAGTTCCGTCCTTTGAAGGTGTTCCGAGCAGATGTGAGGGAAGGGATGGAGCTGTGCTGCCTGCTGCTGCTTTTTCTAACCTGAGGCTCTTGCGGCACTTTACAGAGGGAAGCAGTAACTTGTTTTACATACAAGGAAAGTACAGTCCTGAGATCAAAGTTAATTGCCCCAGGCTACAGAGCTCATCGGTGGGAGAAAGCTGAAACTCTCCTCTGGTTGTTTGATTCTGCTGCTGCTCGCACGTGTGGAATGATCACTCTGGTTTTGTTTGACTGACTTGCTGTTTCATGCAAGGCAATGTTCTTACTGCTGTTGCTAGTTCTGTGTGCAGACCTAAGCTGTAGCTTTTTAAGGGGTTTGTACATACGAGTGGTTTTACTCAGGCTACTCATTTCTAATGCTTTTGATTGGGAGCATGTAGCAGTCATGTGTGTCTGACCATCGGAGAATGTCAAAGTTCTCTCTAGCTACTAGATGGATGATGTGCTCCTTGCTTAGGGCTTTGCTTTCTGCTTCGTTGCAGCTGGCCCGGATTCAGACTGACAGCATAGTCGAGATGCTCCGTGCGCTGTATCCTGAGCTCCACTTTGAGATTGGTAAGTTTGAATGCCGACCCAGCATAGGCGGCAGAAGGAGCCAGCCGCTTATCTTTGTGTGCAAGGGATGTGTGTGCAGTGCTGGGACCCTGCTTATCTAAGAGTGCCATCTGATTGCAGTTATGTTGTGTGGCTGAGCAGCTGCTGCTGGTTTCTTCTGGGGGAGAAGGATGGATTTCATAAGCTCCTGGTGGTTGCAGCTCTGAGTATGTCATACTCTCTGAGCATGTCATGCAGATGGTGTTAATGTTGCTCCATTTGAGAACCTGGTGTTGTTCTGGCTGCACCCCACTGTGCATTAGGGACGTTTTTCCTGGCTGGGGCTTGAGAGGCTCAACGAGAGCAATGGGAGCCTGCCCTCTTGCCCCTTACTCTGACTTTGAGGACAGTGAAGGAAGTCTCTGTGTCACTTGTCCTGAGCGCAGCATGTTTCCAGAAGCAACCAAGCTGCTCTCCTATCGCCTCAAGTCCATGTTCATGCAGTAGCGTGCGACACTACTGCTCATTGTGTGTTGCATAGATATTTCCAGCCTAGGCCTAGGTGCTCTGGCCCAGCTCACATTTTACCTGTGTTCTTTCTGAGCAGTTGCCATGTCAACAACCGGAGACAAGATCCTGGATACAGCACTTTCCAAGGTAATGGATCTCTTTTGTGCTCTACACAAGTAATTGTGGTTGATAATGTATTTGCCAACCTTTCCTTGGTGATTCTTGTTCTTCCATTTATATGTAGATTGGGGAGAAGAGTCTCTTCACCAAAGAGCTGGAAAATGCACTTGAAAGAAATGAGTAAGAACTTCTGGTTTTCTCATCCTCCTCTGGCGTTTCTGGTGCTCTTTATTTGGACCCTTCTGGCTTGCTGTCTATATGATCCTAATTCCTTTCTGTTCTGGTACCTCTGGCCAAGAAAGAGCATATTTAGTGTTACTGTGGTAACATCTGGTAACATTTTAGCACACCAGACATGCAGGAGGTGTGGGCACTTTGCGCTGCCTTCTGGATAACTTCTTTCTACAGAAAACACGTGGTTTGGGCTCCTGCTGGAGCAGAGACATGGGCACTTTTTTGGTTGGTTTTGGTCTTCTTTTCAGTATCTCAAGGAGGTTTCAGTGGTGCTTATGCTCTAGAGTAGGTTTAAAACCAAAAGATAATACTCTGCATCTGTGACACACAGGCACATGATACTGTGCTCTCAAGTAAAGCCAGTGAAAAAAACACTGGAGACTCAAGCATTTACGATGTTTGTTTGCCTGTAATGGAGCAGATGATGGCTTGGCTGGCTGGTATTTCTGGTTCAAAGCCTAATAGCAGGCAAGGAGCTAGTTGCATATTGGTATGATGAGTTTCTCTCTGTGTGAGCACCTCCAGTATCTTTCTTATCCTCATTCGAACCAGTGGCCTTAATATGTCTTGCAGCGCTGCTGGGAGGAAGACATTGCCTTCATTTTACAGGTGGGAAAAGAGAGACAGAGAAGAATGAAGTGTTTTTTTCTGGAGTAACAGTGGAATTCTATGGGAATTCTGGCTATAGGATCCTGACATTCCCCCCTCTTCTCCAAATTAATTCCCAGAGTGGATTCGCACTTTTCCTGTAGGTGTCCTGCAGGCCTCAGATAGGCACGGTGTGAGCTCAGGCATCTGTTCAGTGCTTACTGCCCTCTTGTTTTTAGAGTTGACCTCGTGGTTCACTCCTTGAAGGACCTGCCAACTTCTCTTCCTCCTGGCTTTACCATCGGTGCTGTCTGCAAGTAAGTGTGGGTGTGAGGCTCGATTCTTTGAGGGATGTGCGTTTTACAGCATCAGTAGTGTCAGCAAAACAAGGGTGGCGTAGGTCTTTTTAGGTGCTCAGAGTTTGACCATCCTCTGATTAATCTCTGAAACAGTGGAAACACTAGAGCTGATCTCATGTTCTGTAGCTGGCAGGTTTGCTGGAAATTCTTGCTTTTGTTCTGATGATATGTGGGTTATTTTAGAGCCAGAGGCAGTTCCTCTGGGGCCTGATGGAGAGCTTTTAAGCTGAACAGCCTTCTATTAAATGATGTCAGCCTTTTCGTATTTGTATTGTTTTGCAGAAGGGAAAACCCACTTGATGCCGTTGTCTTTCATCCCAAAAACTGTGGGAAAACACTGAGCCTCCTTCCTGAAAAGAGGTGAGTGGGGAGAGGAAGGGGAAGACAGGTGCGGTCGGCGATGGTGGCTGGAGGCTGCCCTCCAGAAGCGTCTCCTGTAAATCAGTTGCTTGGGATTGGCTTGCCTGCATCTCTCTTCGCCCAGGCTTTATGCTGAACCTCACAGAGTGGTTTTCTTTTTTCTAAGGAGATAAAAATGATTGGCAGGTTCTTGGATCTTCATTTTAATTAAGGAAAAAAAAAATCACCATTTGTTGGCTTGAAAGTTCGGAGTTCTTTCGGCTGGAGGGATGAGTGTGACGTGGGTGTAGGAGTATTCTGGATTTCATGCATTGTACTTTCCCCACAGTGTGATTGGAACCAGTTCACTTCGCAGAGCAGCTCAGCTCAAAAAGAAGTTCCCTCAGTTAGAATTCAGGGATATTGTATCCTTTCCTGGTAAAAAGAAATGTGGCGGCTGGGTAAAGCTGCAAACGGGAAGCTAGAACTTAATATGAAATCTAGATTCAAGGCTGATTTACGCCACCTGAGCAACAGGAGCAAACTGCTTCCTCAAAGGCAGCCATCCCCTAACCTACTCGGCGGGGGATGTGTAGTGCACTGTTGCCATTCTGTCTTTTGCTTTCTCATGAGCCTGTAAAGAAGGAGCCAGCCTTCATCTAACAAAAAGAATTGTCTGTGTGTAACGCTTCTCCAGGGATGGTGCTCTGATTCTCATTTGGAGGCTGTCGGATTCTGTACCTTCTGTAAACACATTCTGGCCAATGTTACGTAGGGGTAGGGGCATTTGCTTGCTGTTTGTATGCTTGCTTAATCACGTCTACAGAGAGGGAATTTAAATACCCGCTTAAAGAAGCTAGATGAGAGGGAAGACTTCAGTGCCATCATCCTGGCTGCTGCTGGGCTGAAGAGAATGGGCTGGGAGAGTCGCATTGGTCAGGTGAGGAGCAGCAAAGCAGGGGATACCATTCTGTGCTGAACCATCACCTGTTTTTCTCTCATACCTTACAGTCACCCCGTCAAAGCTGAGCAGGTGGTCTGCTCAGTGCACTGAAACCGGACGCTAGTTAACTTGGATTTTGCTTTCTTCCAGCTCCTAAACCCAGAAGATTGTCTGTATGCTGTTGGACAGGTATGTTAAGACTCTTGTATCTTAAGGCATAGCTGGTATTGAAAGCCAGTGGCGGTACGGTGTGTTTCCAGTTTAGGAAGGAATTGTTTTGTCACTGTTACTCATTCAGCTATTGATCTTTATCTTGAGAAAATGTTGGGAAGCTTGGATTTATCCAGGCTTCGTGTCACAAGGGACACTGGGGTGGGTGTTTCTATATATGTACCCTAACTGAGAGAGGCTTTAGAATGGCTTGAGGTGACAGCATGATCTTGAACCCTTTGGCCACAGGAGGTTCTCATCTTCCCTTTAGAGCAGCTGTTATAGGATGTCCCTGCAAACAGTGGATTGTTTTGTCATTTACTTCTGTAAATGGCTAAATATCGCTCCCTTAGCAACATGCATCCAGGCCTCTGAGTCTGTTTCACGATCAATGCTGAGCGCACAGAGAGGTGTGAAGTTCAGGAATTACTATGATTATTGTGTTTCATGTTTCCCTTTCTTCCTGTAGGGTGCCTTAGCAGTGGAAGTTCGTGCCAAAGACCAAGAGATGCTGGATATGGTGTCTGTCCTGCATGATGCAGACACCGTGCTGTGCTGCATTGCTGAGAGAGCCTTTATGAAACGTTTGGTAGGTGGGGCATCCTGTCTCTTCTGCCTGGGGCAGTAAACACTGCTCTGCTAGTTGACATCGTGGGGAATCTTTCCTAAAGCCAAGAAGTGGAGAGTGCTTCTGAACTGCGAAGTGCCTGTAGAGCGATGGGCAGGGGGTTGTGCAGCCTAAACTTTTCATAGGCCTCTACTTTGAACCTATTAGGTAGGAGCCTCAGTGTCAGCTGCTTTCTGTTTTAGGAGGGTGGATGCAGCGTCCCTGTCGCCGTCAGCACCATGTTGAAAGATGGCCAGGTGAGGAGTACTTTGTATTTACCTGGGATTATTTCTGAAAACCTATTCCAGTGCATGCATGTTCCCTGGTCCTACCTTGAGGATAACTCTGGCAGATATCTTTATAGCTGCCCTTTGTAGCAGAGAGGCTCCTGGCTCAAGCTTTCTGGGTTTGTGTCCAAAGCAGGAGTATGAGAATGGGCCTGGTTATTGAGGCTCGGTCTTCTAGAAAATGACCTCACTGGAAGCACCAGATTCCCCCTTCCCTCTTTAAAGGTTACGTTGCTCTAAGATTTGAAAGCCTTGCTCCTGACCCCAGAAAAATCAGCGGTTTATACGATGGGAGTGTGATTGAGGAGGTGGGAAACTAGAAAACCGTTCAGCTTTTTCCCTGGGAAGCTGCATCCTGCCTAGCAGGGATCACTTTTCTTACAGTTGTGGTGTTTTAGGCTATTTTTTTTGGCCCCACTGCACTACAGAAGCCTTCCCCTGTGGGCTGAGCTTTGAGTGTTTTGCGTTTTGGTTTTTTAAGGGGGTGGTTGGCTTTCCGTTTGTTAACGCTATATTAATCCCTTCTGTGTGTCTTTCCAAGCTGTATTTGACAGGAGCAGTCTACAGTTTGGATGGATCCGATAGCCTGAAGGAGACTATGCAGACCAGTGTTAATTATCCCCAACAGGTATGTGAACCACAGTGATGGCTTCAACCCCAAACCTCATGACCCGAACCTGAAGCCACGTGACAAAACCAGACCTTTTGAAATCTGCCTGTTATGTTGGCTCTGGTTCTTTGGAAACTAACGGTGCACTGCTCTCATGTTTCACATGTGGCTTGAGCTATGCATTGCCCACTCCTTCCTGCTGCCTTACAGAGGTGATTTATATTTGCAGAGTGAAGATGGACCAAATGACGACGTGCAGCATGTTGGCATCACAGCCAAGAACGTCCCTGGTCAGGCCCAGGAAGCTGCAGAGAACCTTGGTGTTGAACTAGCTAGTTTACTTCTTAGCAAGGGAGCGAAGCATATCCTTAGTGTGGCAAGGCAGCTCAACGATGCCCACTAAACCCCTGGTGTGGTCTGCACAATTGCCACAACTCTAGCCAGTCTTGGCAGCTATGCTGCCCTCCTTTGGAGGAAGGGATTTCTTCAGATGCTCACACTGGTCTCATCTGACATGTGGGCACAAGAGCCTGAAATACCGAGTTTTAACTAACTCAAATTGTTCATGCTGTTTGGAGTTTCTGGCCCTCTTTGCATTTCTCAAAATTGCAAAGTGTCCATTAAATTTTTTTTAACGATATCTGTAGCTAGGAAGGTTAAAAAGAAAAAAAAGGATTAAAAATTAAGCTGTAAGTGTTCTCCTATTGCCATGAGGAACAAGGGATTTGTTACCGATTATAATCAGTCAGTCATGATGGCACTTGAGTGCCATACTGTGTCAACAGTACTGAAGTACTTTTAGTAGTCATTAATATTGTTTGGTCCTGTTCACTCATCAGTGTTGCAGAGGAAGACTGCTGTTTAGCAGGTTCCTCAGTAAAGTAGCACGGGTGCTTCATGGGTCTGGCTTAAGGTAGGAAATTAAGTTTGCAGTTATTGGGTGCAAATTTGTCAGTCGGACAGTAATTAATTGGGAAGTGAGTGGACACCCAGTCACGTGTCCCTTATTCACCAGACTACAAGGCTTGTTAGCATCATTCATGTATGCTAATCATTTAATGGGGAGCAGGAGAGAAAGCCCAAATGAAACTGTTGTGCCTTTCTGTGCTAGTGCTGGTCCCTTCCTATAACTGGGTTCTTGCACTCCCTACCATGTAGCGATCTGCTCAGCAAGGCTCATGGTCCAGTGCCTTGTGAAACACTGAAGCAGCACCTTATGAGGGTCCCCTTTTTAGAAACGAAGCATTGTTTATTCTCTGCAACGACCAGTAAATGGAACAGGCGATAAATACAGCAGAATGCTAAGCAGCACGCCGGTGTCAGTGTCAGTCTTTACGGAGCAGCTCCTCTGTTCACAGCTTCACAGGCCCGGACCGCAGCAGGCGCCAGCGCTCCTCCGCCCCGCCGCGCCGGTCAGCGGACGGGGTGGGGCCCGGCCCCGCCTCCAGCCCCGACGGCTGGACCGCGACACGCCCCCTCCCCACGCGGATCTCAGCTCTCCCGGTGAGCAATGGGGGTGGCCCTGAAAAGGGCCTTTGTGTGGTGCCGAGGGCTCGGCCGTTCTAGTACTCCTGCGAATGCTGCCCGCTGCCCTTCTTGCCGGCCTTGGTGGGGCCCGCGCTGCCGCCGCCGGTCTTCTTGGGCAGGAGCACGGCCTGGATGTTGGGCAGGACGCCGCCCTGCGCGATGGTGACGCCGCCCAGCAGCTTGTTGAGCTCCTCGTCGTTGCGCACCGCGAGCTGCAGGTGCCGCGGGATGATGCGCGTCTTCTTGTTGTCGCGGGCCGCGTTGCCCGCCAGCTCCAGGATCTCGGCCGTCAGGTACTCCAGCACGGCCGCCAGGTACACCGGCGCGCCGGCCCCCACCCGCTCCGCGTAGTGCCCGCGCCGCAGCAGCCGGTGAACGCGCCCGACCGGGAACTGCAGCCCTGCCCGGGACGAGCGAGACTTGGCCTTAGCCCGGGCCTTACCGCCGCTCTTGCCACGGCCAGACATGGCGACCCGCTCCTCCGTGCGCACGGCTGGTCCCCGGAGCTCTGCGGCGAACTGAGGCGACAGGCTCAGCACCCGGCCCTCTTATAACCTTCCCCAAAGTAGCGCTCCGCTCATTGGACAGCGCCGCCGCGCCTCACCATTGGTACGACTGCCGGAAGAAACTCTTTGCTGATTGGTCTCCTCTGCGGAGCCGCCGCGCTTGCCCCGAGCCTATTGGTGGCGGAGATAGGCCAATCAGACGGCAAGGCGCCAAATTCATACCTCGCTGAGGCAGTTGATGCGCGCTCCCGCGCTGTCCCTGCCCCCCGCTCGGTGCTTCAGGGGCTGCTTTGGGCTCCTTCCGAGTGGGCAGAAGCGCCGCGGTGAGTCCTGGTGAGCCGTGGTGCTGTGTGAGTTAATGCCTGGTGTTGGAGGGAAAGGCAGTCACAGCGTGGGGCCTTAGCTCAATGCTGGCAGTGTCCAGCAGTGTCCTCTGCCACGCATGGACGCAGTGACCCTCCCTTTGCTATCCTGTTTTGGATGCGTTCTAATCTGCAAAGGAAGGCAGATGATAAAGATGTTCAGAAATAAAAGCCCTTTGGTGGGAAGATCCCCGCTAGCTTGGAAAGAGGAGGGGGTCTACTGGAACCAGCCCCCTAGCAGGGTTTAAAGCCACAGAGGTGTCCTGTGTAACCGGGCTTTGCTGTGTGACAATGTTCTTGAGGCAAATTACTGAAGGGGAAAGGGTACCACAAGCTGTTTTATTTCTGGAGCGCTCTGAGCTGTGGGTATAGTTTATAACATCTCACTCTGTGTCCATGGACCAAACACAGGATTGGCGAAGCCAGGAGAGGATTCTGGCTTACTTGTTCTGCTGTAGAGAGTCTTGCAGAAATTGAAGCTCTCATTTTCTCTCTAGGAGAACCCTAACGTGCTTCTTAGATGTACAGAGATTTCATCTTTCCCACTTTTGGGTCATTCGCTTCTCCCCTAAAGGCATTCCCAGTAACAACGATGTCCAAGTAGCAGGGAATCTTTTCTGTCAGTAGAATCTGACAAAAGCCTTCTGGGCCCAATAAAAAAAGAAAGACTATTATGGTTCAAGAGTGGCCCCTGTAGAGCAGTTGCATGTCAGCAAGTGTCCTGAGGTTCTTGGAGGGCCAGAGTAAGATGAGTTGCGGCATTTGGTCAGCAACTGGAGAAAACTGACTGGCGAGTACAAGTCTTTCCTCTGTTCCCGGCAGCCCAGTCATACATCATAAAACAAACGCACTAGTTGGTACCGGATTGAGAATGCAATCGTGCTGCCCAGGACCTAGGTAAAAAGCAGCCAGAGAACAAAACATTGTAGCATTAAGTAAGGTACAAGCTGGCAGTTCCTCGTTTCCCCTTGGATTTGGTACACTTTGTGCCTTGTTTCACTAACAACATTTGGGCTCAATTTTTCAGGTACAGAACCAGTGAAGGGCGGAAGTGTAGCCGAAGTGCTCAGCTCTTTCTCAGAGAATCTAACCATGTGCAGGGGATCTCCACGTGGACCTGCACACAGTAACGTTGTGAGAACGAGTGTACTAGAGGAAGGGTTGTGAACAACTCCCTCCTCCTTAAGGAGCACACGTTATAATGTAAACTCTAGTTTGTGACGGGAAACGTGTCCTGTCAAAGCTGCAATTCAGCATCCTTACAAGAAGGCGCTGTAAAGACTTCTCTGCTGTGGCTGGGCTTCAGATCAAGTGGTAGGTACTTTCTGTCCTTTCTCATCCCTGACATAGTCTGCCTAAGCCCTGTTTGCTCTCCAGGTTTGTTTGCTGGAGATCCTCCCTCCTGAATGGCAATTTGGTGAAGTGCGTGTCTCTTTCCTAAGAAGAATCTCTGATCTGAGGATGAAAAAAGGAGTTCTACTGTGGGCACCTAGGCAATGCAGCCCTTTCCACAAGTAGTGTTTCTTCTGTTTTATGCATGAGAGTTCACATGCTGACCAGAGGTAGTGGCAGTATCTGTGAGGCAACTTATGCTCTAATGTGCTTCCAAACACTTCCACACCCCACTAAGATTTTGGGTACCACTGAGCTGTGTGCCATGCTTACCAAGTCCACCAGCTGGAGATAACTCCAGGACTGCGTTATTTAGTCTGGCTGACAAACAGGAATGTGGGAAAAGGCTGGATCTGGTCAGAGTGACAAAGCACTCTGCTGTCCTAATATTTTTGTAGCATTCAGTGATTCATGCCTTGGGAACCTTCTCAAGCTAACCCTATGATTTGTATTTATCAGCTCCCAATGAACATGGAGGGGTGACAGGTAGAGGCAGGGGGAGGAATCTGTTTCCTCCTTGAGAAGCATAAACCTCCCAGTTCTCCTCAAGTTCCACAACTCAACTGCATCTTGTGTGAAAAGCATGACACTTTACTTCCCCTTTTCCCCTTGAAACACTTGAGGCTCATTTGGATCTGTTTCTATTGCAGAGTACATCTTTCTACTGGAGGAAACATTGGTCTGACCTGAATGAGCAGCAACAGAAGAGTGAGACTTCGCTCGTGGGTGGGTCCAATCAGCTTTATAACGAAGTTAATAAGGGTCATATTATTGCACTCGGTATATTCGCCATCTTCATCTGTTCCACTCCTCACATCTACTATATGCAAGATCTTGACGGCCTGGAGAAAGAAATATTACACGTTATTTTACCAGGTATGTTTGGTGCTCACTGGCCAGTTTTGCTCGAGATCCTTTTTCCTATACAATCTCCAAAGAGCTTGCACTCTTATTAAAAAGACAGATGACAGGCTTATGATGGTTCTGGGACACTGCTATGTGTGGTGATTCTGAAAGATTGTTAACACAATCAAGTGACCATGAGGGATGGTGACAGACCAAGTGGAGTATTTTCTTCTGCATTTGAGCCAGGAAATAACTAGCAAACCCAGAAGTTCTGTGTTCCCTCCCATCCTCTTCCTCTCGCTTTTGATCACTGCCTCAAAATGGGCCTGACTTTTCAACGTTTTCTGGACTTTACCTTCAGAATGTTTGTTCCCATGGCAGAGAGGCTCTTAGTTTTGAATTTGGAGTAGCTCATCTCCAACTTCCCTGTGCTAGGATTAAGCCTGAAATAGAAACATTACAGCTTTAGTCTGGATAGAGCGAGGAGAGAGAGATCCCCAGCTGAGTAGCTGAGAGAGAAACCCAGTGGTGGCAAAAGCAGGACTAATCCCACACACATAGCAACAGCTGCTGATACAGAGTTCCTTGGACTGGGCAGAGCAAGGAGAAGATTCCTCCCCACTGTACCCCTACTATAGGCATAGAGCTGCATAGTTTTAAAACTAAAGCAGCTAACACCTACAGAGACAACTGCCGATGCAGCACAGTGCCACAGAATGCTTGCTATTATGAAACCTTAGCAAATACTACCACAACTGTACTAAAAGCGACCTGTGTCAATCTCTCTTGATCTTGTTGCCGAGACTAATTATATTCTAACACTGTTAAAAATCAATTCTGTATCTGGGGGCTGGGAGGGCTGCAGCGGTCAGAAAAGAGAACTTCTTTGAGAAACCTCTACTGTATGACCTGATCGAGGCTGGCAGAGGGAGCTGGCTAACTTTTAGCTATAAAATGGCCTGGATGGCTTTTTCAAAGCACACCCACCACCACCTTTCTCAGCTGGTGTTCACGATAAAAGGCACAATCTGTGGTACTCTTACAGGTAGCTTGGGTACATTACCTTGGCAGCCGGTGACGGGGACAAGGAATGACGTGGAAGAGTTGAGGCAATGAGTAGAGGAAGTTGAGCACTTGCGGGATGAAAAAAAGCAGCATTGTTTTGCTGAAGTGCCCCAAGATCCCCACCACAGCAAAGGTCATGCCAGCAAAGTAGCAGAAGGTGTCCCCAACAAACACTTGAGAGGGGTACCTGCAATCCACAGAGCAGAAAAGCAAAGGTCTGTCATCATTGCTGTTGCCATGCAAATGACTTTATAACTACCGAACATATTCCCACGTGGCTGGCTAGAGAGGGCACTGCAGCAATCTACACGGTAAAAACAACCAGTGCAGTGATCTATGCCAAAGATGCAGGGCTGAGACCCACAACCCGATTTGCAGAGAATATACGAAAGAATGGCTAACGAGACAGAGGAGGGTGCATATCCTCACGTACATTTTGGTGAGCCAGTGTGACTGGAATAGTGCTAACAAAAAGAAAAACTACCAGCGCGTCAATGCTTTGCACTCTTGGTTCTGGCAAGGGACCCACCTACGCTCCCGCATGCCAAATGCACGCTGGTAAGGGGCTTGGTTTGTTTGAAAAGGGAGGATGTAGAGGGAAAGGATGCTTCCAAAGAAACTCTGAATGTCCATCCTCTTACCAGTTGTGGTAAAACAGCCCCAGCGTGGTAAAAAAAAAGGGAATCATGAAGTAGAGCGAAAAAATGTGATCATCTCGGTAATCCCCTATAGAAAAAGAAAAAAATATGTTTTTGACAAGACAGGACTGGTTGGTTTTTACTAGTACCAGATATCAAAATCTAGGATTCTATCTCCCTTTGCTTTTTGCACCCCAAAACACATATGCTATCTACCTTACCATTTAACTCTACGATGTTGAACACAATAATGGAAGCAGCTATCACCAGTGACTGCCCCGCTTCGATTCCATTAATTCCAGCGAGAATGTTGATGGCATTGGTGCAGAACACTGCTAGCATGCCCATGTACACATAGTAGAGGATACCTGCAGGTCAGAGCAAGTGGAGTGCTTTAGTGTTCATAGGCAAAACAGACCCGGTCCAATTCACCAAAGCTCTTGCTTCTTGCTTTGCCCAACAACCCATCACCTGGTGCTCTCGGTGAGTTTGTCAGTAAGCTACCGCTTACTGACAACTCATTCTCTACCCCATGACTTGGCTGTCATGTGTACGTGTATGTGTGACGTGAAGGCCGCAGAGAACGGATGCGATGCAGTGGCAGACCGTAGCACCGCTTCTGGTTTTTGGTCATCCTGGCGTTGGCAGCTGACTGCTGTATGTACCTGGTGCTGGACTGTCTTGCCAGAACCCTGGAAAAATGAGTGGTGCCTACCTGTGTGTGGCTGAGTGCGTGCTGGGTTTCTGGATGTAGTTTCCACCCAAATATTTAGTGGGTACCCTCTCATTGCCAGTATAGTTGTGAGTGCCACAAATATTTACTTGTGCTCTCTCACTCCTTACTTAAGCAAATCCTTTGTGCATTCCCTCTGCAGCACAGAGTGCCTCAGGTGATCCCTTCCACAGATAGCTCGCTGCTTGTGTGATGGCTTCCGGTGATTCCGAACAACTTACCCAGGTCCAAGTGCATGCCCAGCAGCATACGGAAGGGCTTAGGCACCACAATAGTCGTGTTCCCAAAGTTGGTGAAGTAAACCATGAGCAGCGGGAGGGAAGCCATGGTCGGAAGAAGGAGCTTGTGGCGCCATCGCAGGTTCAGAACATCATCTGCAAAGCCCAGGAAAATCATGCAACAGATGGCGAGGAGCGAACCGATGAGCTCCACAAACTGCGGGACAGAGAACAGCACCCCTATTACCGGTGGCCACTCCCGCCTGTGTCCGCCGCACTCCCACAGCAGGCGAGCCTCACCTCGTCGTGAGGAAAGGCCGCACACTGCTCCTCCATGAAGCACCTTAGGAAGGGCACGGGGATGAAGCAGAAGAGGATGATCAGGAACACGGCCCCGCTGATCACGCCCTGTGCTTCGGGGCTGAAAGGAAGGCAAGGCGCGCAGTCGGCCCAGCTGGTCCCGGTCCCGGGGCCGGTGTGGCCTTGCGGCGCCCGGTTCGGCGGGGCAGCGCTACTCACACTGGCCGCCGCGAGGCCTTGTTGAGGTCTTCGCCGTAGAGCCGCGCGGCGAGGAAGCGGTCCTTGAAGGCCGGGATCAGTGTCAGCGTGGCCACGAAGCCCAGTAGCGACCCGCCGAGGTTGATGAGGAGCGGCACAGCGGGCCAGGCCGCCATGACCACGGTGGGCGCTGCCCCTGCCAAGGGCACAGATGGCAGCAGGGAGCGGAACGCCGCCCGCCACTCCCTCCGCCGCGTTTCCAGCCGGACGCGAGAGCGGAGGCACCGGATGCGCGGGTCCCCTCCGCCAATCGGCGAGAGCAGCTTCGGTTCCGGCACGAGCCGCCGGGAGGCGCGGGTCTCTCTCGGTCACGCTGGGGCCGCGCTGGGCGGGCTGGGCGCCTCCACAGACCGGTCCCCGCTAAGGGCGCCGCCACCACCGTGGCCACCCTCCTGTGCGTCACTTCCTACCCCCGGGGGCCGGGCTCGCGTTGCTCCCGGGACTGGGAAGCGCCGCCGGTGGGCGGCTGTCCCCAGGCGGCGCGGGGGGAGCCGGGGCTCTGCGGGGGTGAGCGAGTTGCAGGAGAGAGTGGGGCGGAGCGGCCGCCTGCTCCTTCACCCCACGCGTTCCCTCACGTATTTAAAAGCCAATAAAGTGTGTAACGGGAGCCTCGAGGTTGGCGGTCGGTAACAGCGCTGAGACCCTGGTGGGACCCTTTCCCGCGGGGAAACGGCGGCAGCAGCGAGAGGCTTTTCCCGCGCCCGGTGCGAATGGACCGTGGCGCCCAGGGCGCTGCTGAAGGGGTGAGGCCGCTTTGGCTCCTCTGCGAGCACGATTTGTTCGCTTTAACGTGGAGGCCGCGGTGTTACTGGTAGGGAGGAAACCGCAGCGAGGGGCGGTGGTGCTGGGCAGAGACCTCGCGG
The DNA here is from genome assembly GCA_039720435.1 of Amazona ochrocephala. NCBI lineage: Eukaryota > Metazoa > Chordata > Aves > Psittaciformes > Psittacidae > Amazona > Amazona ochrocephala. The sequence continues at coordinate 8,246,872 of CM077895.1, forward strand.
GTCCGCAGCAAGGCGTCGCCACCCGCCGGCCGGTGCTGCTGCGGGCCGTGACAGCTGTGCGGGAGTGCAGAGGCTGCGAGCCGCGCGGGGCCGGGCCGCGGGGGGGCGCCGCGCCGGAAGAAGGCGGCCGGCGTAGGAGGGGGCAGGTCGGCTCCGCGGTTGTGGGAGCGTGGGCTCGGGTCTCTGCTGGGGCCAGGCTGCTCCGGCGCTGGCCGGGCCGAGCCCACGTTCGCCGCGGGGCCGGGAGGCGGGCGACGACGCTGCTTCGCCTCCCTCCCCCTCCCTCCGGCGGGAGGTGGCAGCGGCTGGGCCGGCAGCGGAGTGCCGGGGCCGTGCCCGTCGGCCCGCCGTGAGTCGCTGCGCGCTGTGCCATGGGGCCGGATCTGGGCTGGGCCGCGCTGGTGCTGCTCTTCGCCGCCTCGCTGCTCACCGTCGCGGCCTGGCTGCTTCAGTACTGGCGGTCTGCAGCCCTGCGGGCGCCGCGGCGGCGCGGGGCGGTGACGGAGGAGGCCGGGGCCCGGGCGCTGCTAGCCGCGCTGCTCGCTCTCCGATCCCTGCGGGAGCAGTGGCAGCGGGCCTGGGTGCGAGCCCTCAACAGCCAGGCGCGCCGGCACGGGGTACGGCCGGGGCCCGGGCAGGCGGGGGCGGGCGGCGAGGCGGGGCGGGGGTAGCTGTCCCGGGGGCGGCGGCGGCGGCGGCTTGTGGCGGGCGGGGCTGCCGGCCTTTGTTCTCGGGCTGCGAGGAAGCCTCCCTGGCCGGTCGCTGTCTGTGGCTGTTGGGGCTTGGCCGGAGGGAGCCAGCGCCTGTTCCCGAGCAGCGTTGTCGAAACACGGAAAGGAGGCGCCGGGCAGCGGCTTCGGGTCCCGTGGCCGAGTCGACTCTGATGACGCCGGCTGCTGCGGCCGCTTTGAGGTTTCCACAGCAACCTCTTCCGAGTTTTGTGGTGTTTATTCTAGCGTTACTGCTGTGTTGAGCTATAGTTTTGCAGTCTATGAAGAAGAATGTTCCACGCTGATTCCACATGGAAAGAATTGCATGATAGCTTGCGTTGCCTGTGGGGCAGAGGCCCACAAAAGCTATGGTCCAAAGTTTGTTGTACTTGATCAAAACTTGCTGGTGTGAGATGAAGAAATCGGATCTTTGGGGAAGGAGCCTCAGAAGAAGCGCTTGGTTTAGTTATGTGCTGCCTGCGCTGTACCTGTGGCTTTTTTCTGAAGAAGTCTTTTTCAGTTAGGAGGCAGGTAAGTCGCACCCCTGCAGTACAGCCATTAGAATAAAGGCTGCAGAACCTGAAGGAGTGCCCTCTGTGATTTGCCCGAATGAGGGCTTTACTTTGTCAGCAAGTCTGGGGTGCTTCACTTTTGGTTCTTAAAGTAGATGGTGGTGTCTGGCGTCTGGAGAGCGGAAGAGTTGATAAGGCTTATTAAGCAGTTTTACTTGAAAGTAACTGCACAAGACAGACCAGATCTTAATTACATAGGTCAAGCGCAGTGTTCTTGAAAATCTGCCGGGTTGGACGGGGCTTTGAGTAACCTGGTCTCGTGGAAGGTGTCCCTGCTTGTGGCAGGGGATTGGAACTCGATGGGCTTTAAGGTCACTTCCTTCTCTTAACCATTCTGTGATTCTAAGTCTTGTGAGATATGCGGAAGGTTACTGCATTGCAACATGTGGCCTAGACTTGCAGCTGTCCTATATAATGCAGTTGGTTTTGAGGTATCTCTTTGTCAGGTGACCAAACAGCTGAAAGTTAGTGTTTTGTTCTTTAGCTAGTGCTTTGGTACCGAGTTCCCGCGTGATGCATTCTGCTAAGGAGCTCTTTGCTGACTCTCCCTTGTGTGTAGTCCCAAGAGAGGGAAAAGAAAATGCCAAAACTGGGGTAAAAGTCTCATGGTTTGCTAGGAAAGGATAATAGAGGGAGGCTAGCTTTCTGGAGTCCTAGTTAGTCCTGGAGGAATGATGCTCAGTCGCTTCCTTCTCACAAGGCTGTTTTCTTCCATGGTTTTCTTGTTTCTGTGTGGCTTCTTTCAGCTTGATGAGCTGTAAAAGATTGGTTTGGGGGTTTGCTTGCTTGTTTGTTTTTAACTTGGGGCAGGATTAGCGTAGAGCAGGGAGAGAGAGAAGAAACAGGAAAGCTGCTGCAGTGAAGAAGGGTTAATGCACTTGACTTAGAGTTGACTGCAACAATTTTTTATTCTTATTTGAGCTTACCTGTCTGAAATTAATGTAGTCTTTGTGAGTCTAAGCCTCGACTGGAGACCTTGTTTTCCTTCTCTGTAAGGGCAAGCCAAGATGGGCAGAATTGCAGCATGCGATGGTTGTGCCTAGCAAGACTCATGGAAAAGGACATGACTGTGCCTGAGGCCCCACCCCAGTCATTCATCCTCCTTCAAACTGCCCGTGATATTTTGATCAGAACTAATGCGGTTCTCTTTTCATAGAGTTCAGTGCAGATCACGTTTGAAGAGGGTTCTCAGCTGCCACCAGCCGCAAATATAAGTCATGTGACGTGCAAGGGACAGTCGGACCGCAGCATGGTAAGGCTTTGCCATTCTGAATTGTTCTCTGTGGGTTTTTCCTGTCGATTGATGGTGTGTTGTAGGGAGGGTGCCAAGAGCTGCGTGATGGAGACTGGAATCGGGGAGGTTTCGAGCAAGGTTCGTTGTTGAGTTTTGTGGTGTGCCAACCGACTCTGTGGGAGTCCTAGGGGAGATACTTTGGTGAAGCTAGGGCATACGTATGCTGAGCCCAAATATCAGGATCCTGCAGTGGAGAAGAAGAGAAATCTTGTCACCGGTATATCTTTACCACTTCACATGCATAGTCTCTAACGGCAGGTTCCGCAGGGTCAGGGAGCAAGCCTCATGTTTCTTTCCTGCCGTGGTGGGTCAACCTTGCCTATCACTTTTAGAGATTTTGCTGTCACATGGTGATAGCCTCTCACCAGGGGTATAAACTCTTCTTTCCTTTTCTCCCTAGGTGCTGTGTTGCCATCTGTCAGCTGAACCTGTGAAATTCCCTGTGTCTGTTACTCAGCAGTCCCCAGTTGCTGTTTCTGTGGACACCTATCATGTCACTTTGGCTGTGCTGCAGGCTCAGGTAATGGCTGTAAAAAGTTAGCCTGTGACCTTGTTCCTTCACCCGCCCCTACACAGACTGAGGAAGGAGATCGCAATATAGTGTGAAGAAAGGCCTCGTGATGCTGGAAGAAGTGGCATTGCTGCCCTCATATTTGGCGTGGTGGTAGATAATCCCTATCTACGTGCCAGCTCCCGCTTTCTGTGTCTTGTTCTGCAGATGTTGGCTATGTAACGTAGCCGTAACAAAATCCAGAGAGGTTTGAGATTTGGCATTGATTTTGGTGCTTGGGCATCCAAAAGCAGCGAGGAAGCCAGATCTCCCTACGGAGTTTCTGCTGCAGCTGCTTCTTCCCATAGGCCTGGGACCGCTTGCATTGTTACATTCTGTCTCTTACTGTTGCACTGGTGCAGGGGCCTTTCAGTCGCTGAATTTGAAGCAGGGCAAGCAGAGCCTCTTCTTTACTGTGGGTATTTGTTCTGGGCCAGGTGGAGATCCACTTGGAGGAGATTCAGAATGAAGGTCTCCTGGTGTCGTGGACGTTCAAGGACAGGCCGGACATGAACCTTTCTGTTCTTCCAAGACTGCAACTTTGTGAGGTGAGCAGCAAACAGTGGGAGAGGTGGGTTTGAGTAGAGGGAAACTGAGAGAGGCAGAAACAGTGCTGAGACAGAAGGAAGGCTGTGGCAGAGGGGAAAGGAGGAGAGGTTGGCAACTTGCTCTCGTGGCCCTTCAGGGCAAAGGAGGGGATTCTTTTGCCCTAGATTCTGTACTAGTTCAGCTCTGTCAAAACAGCTCTCCTCAAGAAGGGCTGAAGTGATACCGATGCCTGTTGTCCAAGTTTGGTGTAACAGCTGAATGGAAGTAAGCATCGCAAAAAAGGCTTTCTGTCTGCATAGGTCCATCTGCTGTTGTCAGATGCAAAATGAGTTGTTGTTTCTTTGTTTGCTTGTTTTTTGGGGGGGGTGGGGGGTGGGAGGGGAGAGGTGATTTGGGCTTTTTGTTTGCTTGCTTTGTTTATTTGAGTTTTTTTTGAGAGGTTATTGTGCAGAATGGAACCCGCAGGTGTTAGAGGCTTTATGAGCTGAACGCAGGAGTGCTTGTGCTTCTGTGATCCCAGTAGGTTGGTTCATTTGTCTGTTTTATTGACACCCTTATTGCTTTATCCTGAGTACATGGAGGAATCGAGCCATTCTCCCAAAAGTGCGGTAGTACCATCTCATGAGGTGGTGAGGATGTGGCAAACTTTAAAAGCTCTATTGTCAACATTTGCAATGGGTAGACTACAGATGTAGAGGATTAGTCTGTCTCATTTAGACAACTTACATTTGCCTGCAGCTGTTACACAGAAGCTTTAAAGAGTGGGGAGAGCAAGTACAGGATAGGGAAGGAATACCTGGGATGCTATTGCCGGGAGAAAGACCATGTAGTGTCTTAGAGGTGTGAGAGGCAGCTGGAGCTGTATAAAAAGAAAACATGTCTGCCTTATTATGATTTTTCTCTGTTTCCTCTTGATTTTCGGAGAGAAGAATGAAGGGAGAGCAGACCTGTCCACCATAAAGGATCTGATTGAGGATACCATCATCAGCACGCAGCCAGCCATGACGGTGAATCTGAAGGCTGCTGGAGCTGGTGCAGTAAGGCCCTTTCCTCCTGTCACTCTTGTGCCTCAAGCTGTATGCCCCGAGGTGCTTCTGAGGGCTGAAGCTCAGGCAGGAATCCGGAGGTCAAGACTCGCTTCTGGGTGACAGCTGCAACCCGGCCCGTGCTGTAGTAGGAGTTGGGGTACTGTGGCATGGGGAGGAGAGTTGATTTGAAACCACTCCAAAGAGCAGCTCTGTTCGTACCTTCTTTTCTGAGCACTGAGTGTCAGTTGTATTGAGGTGGAGCCGATCTGCCTGAGACACATCTCTTTTGGCAGTCTCTCCGTTCCTCTGAACGCTGAGGTTCTGTCTGCAGCAGCCTTTGTGGACATGGCATGGTCCATGGCGTGTCATCTTCCGTAGTCTGCCTGGCAGCCAGCTAGCTTATGCTTGGCTGTCTCTTCTTGTCTGCCTGAAATTCACCATCTGAAATAACACAGGGGCCCAGCAGAGGTCAATATCTTGGGGAGCCTGCAGCATCTCTTGATGGCTCTGCGGGTATTCCCTGACAGTTGGTGCGAGGAGCAACTTGGCAGATGCAGGGATGAACTGCCAAGTCGTGCGTCTTGCTGCTCTTGGGTGGCAAGAGAACGATAAAGGCATGGGTCTCACTCTTGTAATTTCTCAGGTTGCCAGCGATAAGTTGACTCGAGAGTCACTGTCCATCGTAGCCCCTCTGGGTTCTAAGCTGTTGCTCCGGAATCTTCGAGTGCTGAACTTGGGCTGCCAAGGGGAAGGAGGTAAGCATGAAAACTTTGCTGATCTGCAGGGCCAAGCGCACAGGTGGTGAGACTGGAGTGAGTGGATGTTTTGGGTAGGTTTGAATGATAAAAAATGGAAAAGAGGGGCATGCTACCACCAAGCCACCGCATCGTGTTGAGCACATGCGTGCGCTCCATCCCTCTGTTGCAGGACTTGAGGAGATACGCTGTCTGGCAGAACTAGACAGCCCCCTGCAGCAGAAGTGGACGAGGCCAGTGACAGCTGGCAGTGCCAGCGCTGTGGCAGAAATGGAGTGGAAGGAGGAGCTCTTTCTGTAAGTGTTGCGCCCTCATCACAGCTGGCACAGCAGAGGTGGACCAGCACAATTTCTGGGTGTCATTACTGCGTGATGGTAATTGATGCAGACTGCACAAAGGTGAAGTCTGTGCTGTGGGGCGGCATGAGTTTGTGCTGCCCGTGTGCAGGCTAACAATTCCAGTGATTGGCCTCAGCTTGCATATGTATTTCCTGCTCCCCTGGACTCTGTTTTAACTGGGTGGTCAGAAGTGGTGATCGTGGTCGGCTCGTGGGAGTGGCAGGTGCAGAAGGCCTGGAGCATTGGTCTCGGCCTTCCAGATGGATTGCTCTCTCAACTTCACCTGGCAGCCTAACACAGCCCTGCAGGTGGTACAAACCAGAGTTCTCTTCTGTGTACTTTGCTGCCAAGGGCAGCAGGGGCAGCAAACTTGTCTTGTCCTCCAAAGTAGCATGTGCATACTGAAGCTTTGGAAAAGGTGAGGAGGCACGTGAGATTTGAGGGAGGGAAGATACGGAATGGGGTTGCTTGCTGCTTGGCTCTTTTGCAGATTGCCTAATATGAGCCTGTCTTCTTTTGTTCCAACAGGGAGCTGGGACATAGAAGTAGAGAGCTGAAGCTACAGGTGGTGGGGAACAGCGACAGAGGGGGAAGTGAGTACTGGAAGCCGTAGGACAGGTTGTAAGATGGGGAGACAAATGTGCCTAAGGGATTTTGTGTGCTTTGAGCCTGTGGTGGTTTGGTGTTGGTACAATTGCAATGAACCCTGCAAGGGATTTGTCGCATCTGACTCTATGTGAGCCTCTCACTGTGTAAGATAGCTTTGGAGTCTGTTCTTCCAAGTGAAACGCTCTTTCTCTGGCCTTTCTGGTAGCTGGGAGATTCCCATGGCCTGCCTGTCCCCAGTCTGAAGTGGGGAGAGGGATGCAGGGATTTGCCCCAGTATGTTGGAAGAAGTTTGCACAAGGCTCGTAACTGTTCATTTGCACTCGGTCAGGGAGTAACTGCAGTACTTATTTTTGATGGAGGCTGCCCAACACCCACCTCTCTCAGGGAGTAAATTTCTGGATCGGTAAAGAGGAGCGGAGGAGCACTGCCTGCCTCTTCCCCGCCTCGAGCCTGGGAGCTATGGGGCAGGGGGCTTGGCTTTGTTGGCCCACAGGGATGCTTCCCAAAAAGCAGAAGATGTCTTGGATGCTGAGCTCACGTGATGTGTTCTGTTTTCCTGTTTGTTCTTGCAGGTGTGCTGCTGGCACATACCACACTTTTGCTTGATTCTTTGGCCAAACAGCCTTCTGGGAGACAGGTCTGCTCACTGGCCCCGGGAGCCGGGTGGTCACTGGCGGCCGAAGCTAGCATTACGTTGGAGGTGAGCCTGTAACAGTGTTTGCGACGCGAGCCTCGAGCCAGAGACAGGTGTAACTGGGCCTGGGCTCATTGCAGGGGACTGTCAGGCCTTTACGTTGCAGAGGGGTGTCACCAGGCCCTTGCTCCCCAAGCCTCTGTCTGCTCAACCAACTTGGTAGTGGGGATGGCTCCTTGGTACCTGGGGCAGTAGCTTTTGTTGCCCATATGCCTGTCTTTCCAACTGGGAAGAGGAGAGCCTCTCTGAGCTGAGCTTTACTCTTTGTAGCTGCTATTCCAGGAGTCTCCTGCGTCTTTGAATGCTCAGCATGCTACGTCTCTGCGAACCAGCATCACCCCCACTAAGAAGGTGGAGATGGACCGGACCATCATGCCTGACGGCACCATCGTGACTACTGTCACCACGATTCAGTCCCGGCCCAAGGCAGACTGCAAAATGGGTGAGGCTGCCATGTGATGGGCATCTTGTACATGTCGCTGCTATGGGGGCACAGGCTCCTGTGGCTGGATGGAGGCTTGTACCTAGCCCCAAGGAAGGGAACTGATGCAGCCCTGTGTTTGGGGGGAGGTGAGAGAAGAACAAGCCTCTCTGACGCCTTTTGGCAGTGGGAGCTCCTGACTCTAACACACGTACCGTTGCATAACCTCTGCGTTAAGGCTAGCAGAGTGCTTTGCTGCTCTTCCTCTGTTTACATGTTGAATGCGGAACCGGAAGCACATTGACCTTGCTTGCTAGTGGTTGCTGCTGCTTGTGGTCTGATATCCTGATGAATGTGGTGCTGCATATTCCATGAGGCAGGGCCAGAAAATGGCATGAACGGGGTCTCACAACTGGGCTGCTTTGTGTGTCTTTTCCCAGTAGGCTTTCTCCTGCTTTGTTATCGCGAAGCCTCACAGAGGCAGCCTCTGCAGGCTTTCAGCACGTGCGCTTGAGGGTTTTTTTGGGGTGTAGGGGGCCATGACATGGTAGCGAAGTTGCCTAAACTTTGTCTCCTCTTACTGGTGTCTCTGCATCTCTGCCTGTCTTTCACCATGAAGATTCACCATCGAGGTCACCTTCCAAGGTGGAAGTGACTGAAAAGAAGACAACTGTGCTTTTGGAAAGCAGCTGCCCTTGCAGCCCCCTGCTCAGCAGTAGCCGTAAGTGCTTGGAGATCTGAGGCTTTTATTGGAGCAACTGTGTTCCTTAGCCTTTCATGGAGAGTGGCTGTCTGAATGTGGGGCACAGAACTCATCTGCGTTTGCTGTGGCAGAGGATATCCGAGTGCCTGAGGGAAGGTGGGGGCAGAGGGGTGGTGGTGGGTGGGAGCAGGTAAAAGGCATTCCACTGTCCTATCCGGTCTGTGACTCCAGGCGTTTCCTTTCTGGATGAAAATGTTCCAGGCTATCTGGACCCAAAGAGCTGTGCTTATCCTGTACTCGGGACTCTGATTGTCTCTGGGGCAGAGAGCTGCAGCCTTTTTGATGGTTCATGGCCGAGGCTGCCCGAACTCTTGGGAGTCTTTGGAAGTCTTTGTCAAGCGGGAAGGATATTTTTAATGACATATCTGGTGGGAAATTGGACTTTGCAGGTGCCTAAAAGAGCCAAGAGCTATACGGTGCTTCCTTTCTTTGGTTTATTTGGGCAAGCATGTAGTAAATTGTATTCTCTCCCTTTGTGCACATGGGGTTGCCTATAATGAGCATCATGGTAAGCAAGTGACCTCTTGCTGGTGCCGAAGGTCACTACATCAAGTGTTGGTATCTTTCTTGTGCTCAGGGGATAGCTATATGCCCAACGGCTTGGATCCGGTGGCTGAGACGGCGATCAGGCAGCTGACTGAGACAAATAACAAGCCTGCCAAGAAGACCCCAACAAAACGTAGCACGCTGATCATCTCGGGAGTTTCCAAGGTCTCTGATAGCTGTGGGGCTCCATTTCCAACCTGTGAAGTCTTTTCTAGGGATGGGTGCCTTGAAACCACCCAGTCCCATAGGAATCAGTGTGGGAAGGTTCTGGCATGGAAGGCTTGCTCGGCAGAATCATTTTGCTGCTTCCTTGCAGCTTGTCACTGCTTCCCAGTGAGCGTGAAAGGTACCTTGCCAGTCTGCAGGGCAGCTGCTGGTGGGAGTTCACAAAGGGCAGCCATGGAAAGAGAGGCTGCTGCCATAGCTAGTTGGAAACCTCATGGAGTCCCTGGACTTGCCTGAGGGAGTGAGGGAAGTGCCGCAGAATGCTTTGGAATCCGCCACGTTCCAGTACGTTTCAGCAAAAAAGTGACAGTTGCGCATCGGTGCCATCTAGCGCTGATGATCGGATCCTGGGAGTCCCTGTGTAGGTGTGAATGGAAAGCGGGAGATGAGTGTGATTCTTTTAAACTCTGTCTTCCTGTCTGTCTCACCCTCTGATCCCCCTCCAGGTACCTATCGCTCAAGATGAAATGGCACTTTCCCTGGGTTATGCTGCATCCCTGGAGGCCACAGCGTACAGGGATTCTATGGCAGAGGACACAGGCGAGTGGGTGCACGACTCTACTGAATCATCACAGCTGCCAGAATCATCGCTGTCCAGACAAAGAGCTGGTCAGGAGCTGGATGAGACAACACGGTCGGACATCTCCGAGAGGCCATCGGTGGAAGATGTTGAGTCTGAAACTGGTTCCACGGGAGCACTTGAGACCAGGAGCTTGAAAGATCACAAAGGTAAGGATGAAGCAGTTAGATGGTAGCTAACATTAGACTTGAGGACTAAGTGCTGTCTGAGTTCCCCGCACACAGAGCAGGGGGGCTGCAGCCAGCTTTCAGCGTGGTGAAGGGTGGCTTCTGCCAGAGCCTGGAAAAGCCTGTCTTTTTCACATGCTTCCTGCTGGTTCCAAACTCCTCTGTTTGCAGGTGTCCGATTGCTGTGGCCTTTTCAGTTTCTGTGCTTTCTGTCCGGGTTCTGTGCTCTCTGCCCCCTGCATGGTTTGCATGTTTCTGAGAACCTGTTTTCTCTCCCTAGCCTCTAGGACTACAGATTGGGCACACCTCTGTAAATCATTCTTCCTCTGAATTCAGCTGCCTCTAGCACGGAAACGGAGGCTGGCCGACAGTGTGGACTGTACAGGTCTCGACTCCCTCCCTCTTTCTCTGTTAACTCATGCTTCTGACCTGTTGTACTGTAGGATGTTCACATGAACTCTCTGTTTTCAAACAATGGAGTGGGCCTCCTATTCTGACCAAGCTGCTGCTCCAGAATTCCCAGGCTTGTGCCAGTTAGGTGGATGGTGCACCTTGGATTTGTCACAGCTTGTAGCTGTAACGGTTTCACTTAACTGCAAACTTACGTAAATAAGCGCAGCCAGAATCTCAATTGCTGAGAATATGAGAGCGGGACAGGTTTCAGGAGGGTGCAGCCAGGTACGGTTTGAGCTGTGGTGACCAACCCCTTGTTTGCATGTCAGTGGATAGAAAGGCATGTGGCCCTGATTCTTGAGAGATGCGGCAGGTGGGGAAGGAAGAAAAACAGAAAGCAAGCCCCCTCTGTAGGAAATACTCTTGTAGCTTTGTATGGCGTGCAGGTTTTGAATATGCCTTTTTACACTTAGCACCTGTTTGAGGCTGACGGCAATTGGCATCTCCATCCCATCCTGCCCACGTGAGTCATCCAGAGCCATTGCTGTCATTTGTCTCCAGGTTCAGGCATCTCGTGAAACTGTGGGCAGTCGCTCTCGTGGCTTGATCACTGGCTAATCTGGGTCTCCTTGAGACGAGCTGGTCCGAGAGACCTTTTCCCTGCTGCACGTTTCTCATGGTGTCTCCGCATGCAGGTTTTCTCACGTGTTTTCTGTTTGTATGAGTCTTAGCTTTCTATTACAGTTCTGCATGCCTCTGCTGCAGGGAGGACATCGTTGTGTAAAAGGAAGGTTATGCAGAGGAGACGTGTGATGGCGTGCTTAGCGAAGCCGCTTGTTGGCACTGCGGTCTGTCCCAAATGTAGATTTTTGGCATGCGGCCGGGAGCTGGGATTTGCTGAGCTGCTGTGAGCTTCCGTTGCTTAGGGTGGAAGACATCTGTGCTGCACATCAGAGAGCAGCCGGGTGCATTGTTGCCCCGAAGACACACCAGGACAGGATGCTATCATGATTTTCAATTCCTTCCTTTCCATCTCTACAGTTAGCTTTCTTCGGAGTGGAACCAAGCTCATCTTCCGGGGGAAGAGTAAGCAGAAGGAAGCAGGCCTAAGCCAGTCGCATGATGACTTGTCCAACATTGCCACTGACTCCACCGCCGGGAAGAAAGCCGGCAGCTTCTCCCGTCGCCTCATCAAGCGCTTCTCCTTTAAGTCTAAAACCAAACCCAAAGTTAGCGACAGCGTGACGGCAGGTGAGAACTGAAGGAGGGAGAAGCTGTGAAGATTGCGCAGAGATCCTTTTGTAGTCTCTTGTCTTCCCACTCTATGGTATCTGTGACCTGCGGTCCGGTTCCTTTCAGCCTTGGCAAGGGAAGACGCCCCTGGTGCTTTATGCCATTTAGGGAGCAGAGGTGGTGAAACCAGGGCTTAGGCTGCTCATCTGCCTCGGCTTAGCCCTTTGTGACTGTCATATCCCACTGCACTCTCCCTGAAAATCCAGGTGGTATGCTAATCCTGGTGGAAAGCCCAGGAGCTGTGGAAGCGACTCTGCACGCGTAGCTGTCTGGTGTCGCTGGGTGCATCCTGGAAGGAAGGGGGCAGTGGGGAGGCTCTCGAGTGGCAGTGCTCAGAGTTAAAGATGGAGAAACTGCTGGGTTAGCTACGTTGCTGAGAAGCATGGGATGTAGCCTTGCTCAGTTCTAGTGGGAGAGAATGATGCGGTCGCTGGCCATCTAAATGCTCTCGTTGCTTCTGCATGGTGCAGAGCCTGTAATCTGACCGAGGCACGCTGCGGTGTGTTCCCAGGCTGCGAGTTGTTGGGAGAACGATCTGCTGTTCTTGGCTCTTGGAACAGCTCCATTTCCAGCAGTGCTGAGGGATGCCTGCTTTCTGCACTATGCAGATGAAGGAAGGAGCCTCTGAGAAGGAAGTTTAACCACCAGGAGAGATTCTGTAGAAGCCTGGGCCCTTGCAAGGATGTCGGGTTGGTGCTGTCAGCACTGTCACCCTATGACGCAGCCTTCCTTCCGCATCCATGTCGTCAGACGGGAAATAGGCTGTGATGCACACGTGCCCTGGCCATTGTATGAGCAGAACCCTTTCCCTCGGGGCGGTTGGGGGTGTTGCTGGGCAGTGCTGCCTTCCAGACTTGTGGGGTTCCTTGGCCTCTCATGCTCTTGTGGTTCTTGCCGATGACCGGTACCACACTGGGGATGGGGGGGGGTGAGGAATGTGGTGACCCGAGCGAAAGGGCAGTGTGAAGTCTAAAGCCATGTGGTGGAAAGAGGCAAGAATTTGTATGTTTTCACTGATGAAAGGGTTTCTCGTAGTAGAAAGAGCCTTTCTTGGCTGCATCTGGTATTTCTTTATTTTGAGCAAACCCAGTCCACCGCATTCAAAGCGCAGGTGTTTCTGTGGCGGGTATTTGTGGAGGGAGAAGCACATGGAAGAAAATCAACTCCTTGTGCAGAAGGAGACTGCTCTTCTAGACAAATGGCTTCTTGGTCTCCTGACGTACGCCCATTGCGAATATCCTGAGTCCTTGTTCAGCTGGAGTAATGACACTCTCAGAGAAACCCTTGTGTCCTGGCAGCATGCCTGGTTTGAACAAAAGCTCCTGCTCTTCTGTGAGTTTTAGAGTTAAGGAGGTAGGGCAAAGAGGAGGAAAACCTCCCTGAAGAGCAGTTGTCTAGGCCCGACTGGGTTCGCTAGCTCTGCTCTCCTGTTACGGTGCCTCCCAGGTGGGAGCTGTCACCTTGCCTTGCGCAGGATGTGACCAACTGAAAAAGCAGTTGTTCTCCTGATGGGGTGCGTAAAACAACATCTCGTTCTTTGGAAGGAGACATTCTGGCTTACCCATATGGCCATCGCATGCCATTTCCAGAGCCTGGAATGCATTCAGTGTGCTGCTGAGAAAGAATTGACAGACATGTATTTTGGAGCATCTCTTGAAAGTGTCTGAAGGTTGGGGGTGGGGGGCAGAGTCACTTGGGGCTTGCACTGAAACTGCTGGTGCTTGCCAGTGGGAGGGATTCTTCTTTCCTGCCAATTCCCTATGAGGTTGAGCACATGTGAGAAATCAGACCAGCCCAGCCGGCTGACCAGGAACCTCTTCTCCATCTGTTTGTTTTGGTTCGAGAGTCTTTCTGTTCATTCCTATGCTCTTCCAGGTGTTTGTCCTTTGTTTCCTCCCTCATCCACATGGTACCATGGCTTTGTTTGCAGCTCCGTGTGCTGCTGATGTCACAGTGCTCACCATTTCTCACTGAACGTGGATTTCCTTGATGCGAGCTCGCGGTTCCTGCTGCGGTGCTGGTGGAAGTTGGCAATATGCAGCTTTCCTCTAGCCATCTGACAACCAGTTTGATGTATCCTTCCTTTGCCAGGTTGGTGTGGCATTGGACATGGCACTGTCCTTTGCAGGCATGCCGCTGGCACCTTGGGGTTTGGTTCCTTTTTGGGCGTTCCTTCTCTCTTGCACTGTCCCTGCTACCAGTCTGTCTCTGTTGCCAATGGTACTTGGCGCTCTGGTTTGGGTTTTCATGTTTTCTTTTTTAATGCATGTCAAGGTATTGCTTTGACTGAAAAGTGCTGGCTGAGCCCAGGCAGCACCGCTTCTCTAGTGGCGTGGCTGTGAACCTCCTCTTAGAAATGCTGGCTTGAATAGAGGGGAACTTCCAGACGAGCCAACAGCACTTCAGTTGTGGGTTTATCGCAGGACCTTCTGTGGGTCTCATTGAATAGTCTCGTGTTCCTTTCCTTTAACAGCAAGAGCGGCTCAAGCTGCCTTGGTGCTGAGCAGCCAGAGGTGAATGGCCAAGGCTCCTGCTGTGCTTCCAAAGCACGAGCCTGTGGCTTGTGTACTCAAGGAAAGCCACAAGGCCCAGTGAGCATTGTCCTTGTTGCTGTAGACCGGAGGTAGGAAAGGCAAGCAACGTTCTTTTCTGACAAAGGCATACCTAGATTTCAGCTGGAACGTTTTGCTCTCCCCTGGGGGAAGGAGGCGATAGGAAACCTAGGAGTGAAACTGACAGCGTTCTTCACTGGCCTTGGGGACCAAGGATGTCTTCCTAGCCATGTTAAACAGGCAATGACTACCATGCATCCTTGGGTTTTCCTGAATTTGTTTCCGGTTTGTCAGCTCCAGGCAATGCCTGCTGATGTATCGTGGTGGAGATACTGGTTCTGATTTTGAGCATTGCCCTGGCAGAACACTCATCTTGGAATCTTCCTTCGCTGTGGTCTGTGGAACGAATGGTGAACAGGTCGTGTAACAGTAGGTGCGTATCCTCCCTTGAATTTTTGGTGGTGCTTTTTATCATGACCTCTCAATTGCTGTGAAAGTTTCTATTGGGTTAGATAGCTTGCGAAGGAAAGGGATATTGGCAAGTGCTGATAGAGCACGTCCCCAGATGTTAATTCCCACACCTGCTTGTGTTTCCTAGCAGAGATGTACTTTCTGCCATTTTGTTGCTTCTCAAAGTTGAGCAGTATAGGACTGATACTGTCACCTTTTAGCTTCTTCTAAATGTTATCGGGAAGCGTGGAATATTTTTGAGGGTGTTTGGGTAAACTGCCGTTTTGATGGACAGAGGGGTAGGGGGAGTGGCTCAGCCACATGCACCGGGAGCTTTTCAGTTCAAATACACTCCTGAGTAACACATTGGTCCTTTCTCTTTGTGCCTGTACATGGCTTCCTTTCTGGCACTCGCAGTCATGTTTGTCCCTCGACTAGTAGGCAGCTGGTTTTGCTAATCCTGGTTATGCAAGCACAGGTGAGTCTCTTGGCTTTCTAAAGCCGAGAAGGGTAATGAATCTGCCTCATGAGGGAGGTATGGTTATCAGTGTGAGAAACCATTCTTGTCCTAATCTTTTTGGAAGGAAAGGGAAGGTCATGTTATTCTGTGGCCTCCAGAAACTGTTAAGACATGGTCCCAGGGAGTTTTTCCCCGTAGCGCTCTTGGCTTTTTATTCTCTGCTTTGGTTCAGGACAAGAAGAAATGCTATTTGAAATCTGCATTTGCCTGCTTAACTTCTTCCAGATGCCTGTGTCTTTGCCTCGGTGCCATTGCATTTCATAATGCCTGGGACCACGGAGCAACCCCAGTGTGTGGCACGGGCTACCATCAAACGTTTTAGAACGACCTGTAGTTGCCAGGTTGCTGTCTCAGGGTGTGCTTTTATATCTGCACCTGTGAAATTGGTCCTCAACCAAATATGTGGGGAAAGAAGAGCCAACAGAGTGGTGGGCTTGAACTGGGGGAGGCTTCTGAAGGAGTTCAACCTGCTTATAGGGGCTTGCATTCCAAACACTGCATTGTGCTGCTGGCTGTAAGTATGCTTGTAAGTTTATTTTGCTCCAGATACGTCCTCTCACCATGTTTTGGTAAGGCTTGTTAAGAGCTTCCCCATGGGGAAAAAAGCCCTTGGTGTCAGCTTGCAAGGGGCATCCTCTTTGAGGCGAGAGAAAATAGGTGTGGGAAGAAATAGAGGGAACTGCAAAACCTCAGCAATTTGGGGTGCCATAGGCTTTAGCATGACGGGTGCCTGACTGATGCCTGATCCTCTGGGAGGGTGCTCGAAGGAAGAGGGATTATATGTGTGCACGTGTTTGCACGCTCTTGTAATTAGAGTGTGCTCTGCGAGTGCCCATACCTGTCACGCTGCGAAAGAGCTGAGGATGATGGCACTGATTGGTAGATAGGGAAAGTGGCCTTAACCGGCTTTTGTGATATCCACAAAATATTTCTTACATGGACATCTTTGAAGGCAGCTTTGGGCAAACAAGTCCAACTTCTGCCCCTGCAAGCACCCTTATGTGTTTGTGTAGCTGAGGACAGGTTTATAGGCAGATTGGCTAATGCGGGGGAGGAGAGCAATAGGAGTTTACTTGGGTAGAGAGTTAGTCAGAAAACAGTTTTGGGGATGGGAGGAGCATAATGAAAGCTCATATAATAAAATATATGTAATAATAAAAGCAGATGTGAGGGCCACAGGCACACTGTTTCTAGACTAGAACTGGGCAGGGGGCAAAATGTATGTATGTTTACAAATGTTTTCATTCCACTTGTTTGTCTCTAGCGTCGCTGCTTCCTTCCTGTGATGGCGTCTCTCAGTTCGTTGCCTGCTAAATAGAGATGTCATTTTTGGATAGCTGGCGAGATGCTTGAATGTTGGGTGGTTGGTGATTACATGTCCTGGGGTCTTTAGCATCATTCAGCCCCTCCCTCCCCTTATGTAGGGCACAGTGTGCATCATGGTAGAGTAACAGTCCCGGTGGTTCAAACTTCTGGAAAACATCTTTGTGTACTCGTGGTATTCCAGCTCCTTCTACGGGTATGACTGCTTCGCACCACCTTTTCTCATGCATACAGGTACTGGACCAAATATCCACTCTGAATTTGTATGTGCTCTTTTGTACTTTGATGCCTTCTCTCTGGGTGGATTATTTTAACCCTGGATCATTTCGAGGAGGGGTAAAAAACCCAAAAGGAACCATGTAGCTATTTAAGAGATGAAAATAAAATTACTCAATTCAGACTAAATGAATGAAGTTCTCGCACCTTTGTAAATGTTGCAGAAGAATTCCATTGCTGTGTAATGGCTGAACCTGTTAACTTATTAAACCACATGGAAATCAAAACCTGACCCCGAGTCTGACTTCATCCCAACTGGAGTACAGAGTTAGGCTTTTTTCCTTTTCAGGGAGTGAGGTGATTTGTAACTCCCTTTGGTAAGACTGTCATCTCGCAGCAGTCATTTCTGCCAAATGCAGGTACATGGGCTTACGGTCCCTAGGATAAATACTCAACTCCCCTCAGTCTGGGTCTGCAGGGGCTGGGGCGTGCGGAGGGGGGACACCCAGAAAACACAGAGGAGCAGGTGGAGGGGGCGCGATGTGGTGCCGCGCGCAGCTCGTTGCTGCCATCCCGTGTCCAGAATTCGCTACTGCGGCAAGGCGTGATAACCGCGCACCAGCAGCGGAGCGCCCACTGCTCCCAGAAATGGCGGCGCAATCCGGCGGCCAGTGCTGCTCGGTCCCTTCTTTCCTGCATCTTTCAGTACTGCTTCTTTTTCTGTGGGAGCAGAGGCCAAACGTTCGTGTTCTACTCAGATACAGTCCTGCAGAATGGCCGGGATCTGTCCCCAAACGTCTGCATTCAAATGGACTCTGAGGTGGGAAAGCAAGGAGAGACAGCAATGCAGGGGGCACCGTTGCAAAGCTTACTGTGTGCCGAAATGTGCATTGAAATGGGTGGTGATGGCAGCAGGTGCAGTGGTGATGGCGGGAAAGCGGCTGGGAGCAGCTTTGCAGTGCTACCGTGTCCGAACCACGGCGCTGCAGGATGAGTTGAAGCAGAGGTGCTGCCATCATGTGGCCAATATTCGGTACTGCACGCGGCGTAAGAAAGCGGCTCCACTTGCGGCGCCGGGACCAATCACAAAGGCAGCTGGGCAGGGCTACGAGTGATTGACAGGAGTCTAAGCCAATGGCGACCGCCGGGGGCTCAGGCCAATCAGAGCAGAGGAAGGGCCGGGCTAAGAGTGATTGACAGGCTTGTGGGCCAATTGCAGCCGCCAAGGGCTCTGGCCAATCAGAACAGAGGAAGGGCCGGGCTACGAGTGATTGACAGGCCTCTCAGGCAATGGCGGCTGCCGGAAGCTCTGGCCAATCAGAGCAGAGGGAGGGCCGGGCTACGAGTGATTGACAGGCCTCTCAGGCAATGGCGGCTGCCGGAAGCTCTGGCCAATCAGAGCAGAGGGAGGGCAGGGCTACGAGTGATTGACAGGAGTCTCAGCCAATGGAGGCCGCCGAGGGCTCTGGCCAATCAGAGCAGGGGGAGGGCCGGGCTAAGAGTGATTGACAGCTGTCTCAGCCAATGGCGGCTGCCGGAACCTCTGCCCAATCAGAGCAGAGGGAGGGCCGGGCTACGAGTGATTGACAGGCCTCTCAGGCAATGGCGGCTGCCGGAAGCTCTGGCCAATCAGAGCAGAGGGAGGGCCGGGCTACGAGTGATTGACAGGCCTCTCAGGCAATGGCGGCTGACGGAAGATCTGGCCAATCAGAGCAGAGGGAGGCCGGGCTAAGAGTGATTGACAGGCGTCTCAGCCAATGGCAGCCGCCGAGGGCACTGGCCAATCAGAGCAGAGGGAGGGCCGGGCTACGAGTGATTGACAGGCCTCTCAGGCAATGGCGGCTGCCGGAATCTCTGGCCAATCAGAGCAGAGGGAGGGCCGGGCTAAGCGTGATTGACAGGCGTCTAAGCCAATGGCGGCCGCCAGGGGCTCAGGCCAATCAGAGCAGAGGAAGGGCCGGGCTACGAGTGATTGACAGGCGTCTCAGCCAATGGAGTCTGCCGGAAGCTCTGGCCAATCAGAGCAGAGGGAGGGCCGGGCTACGAGTGATTGACAGGCCTCTCAGGCAATGGCGGCTGACGGAAGATCTGGCCAATCAGAGCAGGGGGAGGGCCGGGCTACGATTGATTGACAGGCGTCTCAGCCAATGGCGGCCGCCGAGGGCACTGGCCAATCAGAGCAGGGGGAGGGCCGGGCTACGTGTGATTGACAGGCTTTTCAGCCAATGGCGGCCGCAGGGGCTGTCTCCAAGTAGCCGGGGTGGGGGGCGGGCAGGCTACAAGCGATTGACAGGCTTCTAGGCCTAAGACAGCCCCCGGGGGGCGATGCCCATTCAGAGCTGCCGGGGAGGGGCCGAGCTAAGCGTCATTGACAGGAGTTTTGGTC
This sequence comes from Amazona ochrocephala, assembly GCA_039720435.1. NCBI lineage: Eukaryota > Metazoa > Chordata > Aves > Psittaciformes > Psittacidae > Amazona > Amazona ochrocephala. The sequence goes on from CM077895.1 coordinate 8,265,806, forward strand.
AAGGGCGGCCGCCGGCCGCCTGGAAGCTGATTCCGGTGCCACAGTGCTGCTTCCCCACCTCCAGTACAGTTTTGGCCGCATGACGGCAGCAGTTAAGTGTTGCACTGAGACACTCCTTTGCCCCCTCCCGTCCCCACCACCTGCAGTACCAAAATTTGGACAGGTGGTGGCAGCACCGAGCAGCACCCGGCACCGCCCCTTGTCCCCTCCCATCCCCACCTCCTGCAGTACCGACATTTGGACACGTGGGGGCAGCACAGAGCAGCACCCGGCACCGTCCCTTGTCCCCTCCCATCCCCACCTCCTGCAGTACCGAAATTTGGACACGTGGTGGCAGCACATGCTCACTTTTCGGTACCCAAGAGGCAAGCGGCTGCGAAACGGCGGCTCCCCGCCCAGTTTACGTCCTCCGGGGCCACCAACTGCTCACAGGGGCAGGGCTGACTCTTCTCCGTCCCCGGCGCCTCCGTAGCAAAACCCATTCCAGGCCGTCGCCACTGTCGCCAGGGACGAGGCTGGGGCCGTTCTACCCACGCTCCCCAGGCACAGAAAGCCTGTGTGTGTGTGCACATACAAGACGCTGCACAACACATCTGCCCCCCGTGGAGCGCTGGCGGTTCCGGCTGTGCTGCACACGGGAGCAGAGCTCTGCACCCGCTGCAGCTGGGATGGGGAAGAGAACCAGAAGGTGAGGGGGAGAACGCTTCTGGCTTGAGAGCAAACAGTTTAACAACCACCAACCACACAGATCCTAAACGGGATGCTTTTCTCCCCAAAACTTGGTGTGGGTATCCCCCCACCGCCCCTGCACACCCAGAATCGCAGGACTGGGAGGACTTCTGGGCTCCACAAGCACCTCCTGTCACAGAAAGTCTCTGTTTGGAGGAATCGGACCCAAATCAAGCTGTTACCCCCCTTTTTTCAGGGGACCCACCCCATCCTCACCTGCTCCTCTGACGAATCATCGCCCCCCCGCCCAGTGACACTGGGGTGCCCCAAATGACACCATCCGTCCCCAGATTCCCCCCACACCCCCCTTTTTATGTCACACACCACCCCCATAAAACACCTCCAAAAAATGAGGAAAGCTGCCCCAAGCCACGATGGTGCCACAGCTCTTGATCGGGCCCTGCTCTGCCACGTTCCCTCTCTGTTCCCGGGCTGGGACAGGCACCCCAGAGCACCACGGCCCCTGTCCCCATCTGCCGGAGGGTACCTATTGAGCATCACGAGACAGCTGCAGCAAAAGCCCTTGAAGGTGCTTTTCTTTTCCCCCTCCTCCGCGGAGCTATGGACAGTGCGACCAAAGACCCTCGGATTCAAGCCCCCTTGTCTACTGAGAACCGTTTACAGGTAATGTTAAAATAAGTCTGAAAGCATCTACTCCATCTCTTTGTGTTCTGGTCCCGCTCCTTGGCATACAGATGACAGTGAGAAAACACATCAAAACCAAACTCCTTCTTTAACATCTGTTTCCAGAGAGCAGTGTGCAGAGTAGGTAAACACAGAGTCCTGACGGGCTGGAAGCAAGCCCAGGGCTCTGAAATAAGGTGCACAGAAGAGGGGAACCGTTCCGATGGGATCAAACCATGCCGGGCTTCCAGGCACACGCCCCAGATCGGTTCTTCCTGGTGCTGCAGTGGCTGACCCCAACAGGGACATGCACCCTGCCCAGTCAATCCCTGAAACACGCGTCACTTCCCATCTGGTTCCTCTTGTTAAGAACCCTGAACACAAAAGACATCTTTCTGCCACGGCCTTCCCTGGGGCACACAACAAATACGGTATTTATTGATGGAGGTGAGGAGCGAGAGACTTGGCAACAACAGCCTGAAGAGAGGTGAACTGCGGTTAATAGCTTAAATCGATAAAAAACCTTCTTCAATAAAAAACCACACTGCGCCTGTTACAAATGTTATTCTGTTGCACTGGTATGTTTACAAAGACAGATACATTAAAGGAAAAGGGGTTACACAGTAACAACTGTCCTTAATAGAGTGGTTCCCTTAAACTGAGCCTTGAAAGCAGCAGTTCTTTGGGAGGATGATAAAAAGAATAGAGCAATTCCATACTTCATTTTTAATCCTGCCTCCTTTCACCATCAGGCCTTCACTGTCATCACCCAAACTCTGGCACTTTAATATGTTTTCCCAGAAATTACTGGATGCATGCTGTCATTTGGTGAAAAGTCGGAAGAAAATTCCATCCAACTACTTTAAAAGTAACCACAACTCCTCATAAGAGTATCCTATCTGAAATGCTGAAACTGGCTTCAGTATTGAGAAACTCTCTTCACAAAACGGTCAATTCTCTCTCCAGCCCATTTGTTGAGCAGTATCTCCTTTGAAAGAATCTGCACTATAAGCCTGATTCCAGTAAGGGATCTAGAGAGAATGGCCATTTGCTTCAGCAAAATAGCTACTTCTTTTCTTTTGGTGCCACATTTTCACTAATTGCTGATTATAGAGTAATAGTTGCAAGACAAAGCTAACTGCTTGGTATTCTTTGTTCTCTAAGTTGCTTTGCCTGCTGCACTGGATTTATATTGGATGTGTACTGGAGTCATACTGGATTTACGTACTGTAATGAATTTAACTACATATTGCTAGTATCAGCTTGGAAATTGGGATGTGTTTTATAAGGATACTAAAGACATTTAGCAACTGCAACTGGTTTGAAAGACTACAGACTTTTTAGTCTTGGAAATACTGTGCAGATGGGTCCTGCAACAGAAGACAGCAGCTTTCTCCTGGGGCTCCTGCCTGGCAGGATATTTATCAAAAAGCTACTCCAGACCATACTGTACGCATGCACGCTGTGCTATCCTTACCTCACCTACAGAACCATAACAACATTACAGCAGGGTTGAAAACTAGGCTTGGTAACAAACGCGTACGTGATCTACTTCTCAATTCCCTACAACACACTCCAAAGTGAGTTTGGAAAAACATAAAAATACCCATCAGAATCCTACATTAAAATCCAGTACCAAGAATTGGCATAGTCTTCAAAACTTCTCACTCCAATTGATCTTGCATCCTGGACATTATTGATGCTGCTGAGAAAAGATAAAACAGAGTAAAGGTTGCTTTAGCTAGAAAAGCAAAATGTATTTAAACAACAAATAGGCACAGTGAAGGAATCCGAAATATCTTTGCTAGTGGTGAGCATATTACTATCCTCCAGCTCCAGTTCCATAACCAAGCCAACATCAGCCATCGTTACCCCAAACCAAAACAACTGTAAAAATGCCCATACGGCTCCTGAAAGAGCTCTATTAAAAAAGCTTTTGGGTTTTCACTCTCACCAGATAGAACTGATCATTATGGCACAAGTGCATACTATTCAGATGCGCAGTGCACCAAGAGCCAAACAGTTGTCACTCCAGAACTGCTAATAGCAGAGAAGCAGAAAACGGCCCAGAGAAGCAAAATGAGGGCTTCTTGGAGTTGTCTTCCTACCCTGCAAAGTGCCTGCCCATATTAATGTTTTCCTAACATTGGAAGAAATGAAGAATCTTCTTACCAAAGAACAGACAATGTAGCTGTAGACGCCAGAAGAAGGAAACTTTGTCAGCTGAGGGCATTATCACTGCTGGCAAGGTGCTAGAATGTGGGAGCCTCAGATTGAGAGGTACGAAAAGGTACCCCTGTGCTCCAGACAGAGGATGGAGAGCAGCTGGAAAAGGGAGACGACTGCAGTGGTTTTCTCTCATCCTGGTTGCCACCCAGGACTGGAGATGCCTGCTGTCCATCTGCAAGGGAAGCGCTGTCTGGCATCAGAGCCTGGGACATGGTCTTTGGACCTTTAGGCATGTGCTAAAAAACAGGAGCACGCTGATGAGGTGAGATGCCACAGTACTAGGACAGTAGAAACGCTGTTGCAGGAAGGCAGAGCTGAGGCCATTACTGGCTGGCCCGAGTCCTGCTGCATGAGGACTTCGATTTGAACCTCCTTTAGCTTTCCTCGGTACTAATTTTTCCTCGGAAAACCAAGTAGAATGCCTAACAGTAGAAATGGGCCTTGGACCCTGGCTTAGCCATGTTTAATACCTCTTCCATTTCCTTCACGAATGTTGATGATTTGTTTCTATATCAGAATCAATACCTATTCTGGTCAATATCTGATCTGCTATTCGGAAGGAACGATACTCTGCTAGGACACAGGAACCTAGGAAACAAGTAAAAGACGAGATTTCTCATATCAGTGTGACATGACGATCTGCCTGAGCATGTCAGCGGGGAAAAATGTTGGGTTTACACTGGGTTATTGTGCACTGCAGAGAATGCATCTTATTTGATAAAGTTTCATGGGATTATGTTCTACCATTACTTTGTAAGAAAATATTATGTAGGTACCATAATTAAAGAAGTTCATCTGTAAAACCTTCAGAAATCGTATGCCTGATTATGACTTCTTTATCAGGAAAAGAAATCAGTCTTTCTGATTTCAGTCCTTTCAGTCCTTTAGACTGATACAAAAAGGTGAGAATAACACTAGGATGAATTTACATTTCTGTAACCATTGAGTTATTCATCCCAAGGAATCTTAGTTTCCCCCAAACAAGATTGTATTGCCTTTATGAAACTTCGAGGCTCATTAGTCTTATTGAATAGAAAAGAACAGGAAACCTGACAAAAAGACTTTACAGTCTTCTTTATTCATGTTAAGCTCACGTTTTTTGAGAGCAATTCCTGAAGAACTTGCAGTTGTTGGGGGCTGGACTCACAGACAAATGGCGGACAAATTTTATTCACCACTGCTAAGTAATTTCATTCTAGTAGAGACAGGGTCAGCCTATTAAGGTGGTTTTTCTGTGCTACCAGCCTGCTGTGGAACAGGTGGTTACCTCCATCTTCAAGGTAAAAAACACAAGGACTCTAACTGACATTCATCCCTATACTAAGGAACTCCTCACGGAGTACGTACATACACGTACGTAGCTTGATGAGCATACTTCAAGGACACTCACTATCAATCTAATATAAGGTTCTAGATTGGGTTAAGGTGCCCAAAAGGGCTAAAGCACACAACTATACCTCCCCTAAAAACAGACTGGGGAGGCTTCCCGATACACAAACAGGGCCAATGGCAGACCCAAAACCTTGCAGTGGCTTCTGTCAGCAACACAAGAGCTGGTAGGAGCAAACAGACTAAAAACCACCTGGTACTATTCAGACAGAGTCTTATTCTAGAAGGCAAATCATTCAACTTCATAAATATTTTGAAGTAGAAAACAACTCTCTGCAGAAGATCAGTAACATGGTACATTACTACTCACCAATCTGTGCCATCATTTGACAAAGAGCAATCTGGTTTAGGTACGTTAATTTTCCACTCGTAGCTGGTGCCATAACAATGGCAAAATTGTTACCCTCCATCAGGTGTGTGCTGTTAGGCACAGGTTTTTCCACAGCTATCTTTTCAAGAATGGAATGCCATCCCTGCTTGACTGCTACAGTATCTGTAAATTCTGGATGAAACTAAAGGAGAAAAAGGATACAGAACACTGCAGAGTTGGTACGGAAAGCTTCACATTTTTAAACTAGTGAGTTCTGAAACAAAGTTATTCTTGCAGAGCAAAAGCCAAACTCGGACTCCATTCCCTGATTTTTACTTTCTTGTAGGGAGCAAGACTGACATGCAGGACTTGGCAACAATTACCAGCCACTTTCAGGTACAGATTCTGACTGTCGTGCAAATCTTCATGACTTGATACTACAGAAAGAATCCCATAACACTTCATTTCCAAATTAACCTTGTGTTTGTGTTCTGTAATAAGCATGGATAGACTCCAGTAATGAAGAAAACCTACAAAGAGCAAAACTTTAAAAGTAACTAAATCAAAAAATCTGAAAGCCAGTTTCATCACTAATGTATCCTTATTATTTTTGTACTGCTATGAGCACATCAAGTACAGGGGGCATCAAATCTGCTACCACTACATATGTACCTTAATTATACAAACACAGGAAACAAGGAAGTTGCATTCCTTCTAGTTCTGTTCTGTGCTACTGCATTGATTATCTGGGTGTGTCCTATGCCTACAAAGATCCACTTGATACTAGCACTATTTGTATGCATTTCTGTCAGAACACAGTTCTTCTCTGAACCTGTTCCATATGTCCTCTTTGTCCACCTCAATAGCAATACCCCAGGCTAACAAAGAAGCATTGCTAAATCTGGTGGTCTGCTTAAATGGAGCAGACTTCAAGAGAGAAGTGCCAAAACAGTTTCTCAGCTTTAAATATTGGGGAACTCAAATTGCCCAGTGTAGGTTTTAGTCATTTAATGATTTAGATGAGAGAGTCAACTGGTAAAGGGGACTGAAAGCTACACACGACAGTCCACTCCTTTTGGTGGATGCACATTCATGCCTGGCTGTGCGAAACACAGGTGTAGATTTATGGAAGAAGCTAAGTGGCTTTGGTCTTTTTATTACTGCTGAAGAAGACTTGTGCTCTGATTCACCTGGTGGGAAAGATTGCGATGCCTCCATCACATCAGGTAGTGCTCAGTTCAGTCATATATCAAACCAATTCATAAGCTATGACTGGAATCATCAGCGGATGAAGATTCACAGTCCACACTGCAAAGTAAACTGAGCCGCTCCCAAGCTAAGAATTACATAGCAGCATCAGTAATGATGGGCTGATACACCTCCTGAAATGGCTTCTAGACCTGATGAATTATCTATGCCATATTGTACTGCAGCTAGGTATTCCAGCTCAGAATTAATTGAAGACAACGTGATCATCTGTACATTGCAGAACTGGGCAAGAAAAGCAGGAGGCACAATATGACAGTAAGCATGTGATCCTGGATTCCTTAGAAGACTCTACTTCCAAACACATCTAGACGTGCTACAGAAACTGAAGCAGATAAACAAACGTAGCCACATATTTTGTCCTATGCTATATACTTAGTGTTGATCTGCATTAACATTTTCCAGCAGATTCTAGTACCGCTGGCTCCTGAGCGACTAGGACTGGCTAGGGTATTTTAGTGCCCCAGACAGGGTAGGCCGCCTGCAGAGACAGCACATACCACGATGCAGGCATTTCTGTTTGAAGAATTTTTCCAAATACCAGAAACAGCATTTGAGGCAGCACAGTAGAAATCTACTGAAGGAGCTCTTAGTACCTGGAGAACAGGAGAGGACATCATACACAGAGCTCCTGTCTGTCTCAGAACATGGAAAGGTATTCGTAAGAAAATCTTATGACAAAAGCAGAAACATTACTTCTTTTCTTCTAGGTACGGACTCTCTTTCTCAACCAAATTTAGCTCAGTTGCTTTCAACTAGAGCAGATCCGCAGTTCCCACGCAAACTTTGTATCAGGTTCCCAAGGACACAGACTCAGTTTGAGTAAATCAGCATAAATTCACTGGCTTCAAATGCAACTACAATAGCTAAAGCTCTCTTTTCATTGATGAAAAAACATCTTGGGAGAGGAAGGAAGGAATTTAACAGAAGGCCTTGATAAGCTAGAGTAGATTCATAAATCTCACCTTTCAGTTTGTGATCCAAGTACTCCAGTATTGCTCCAGTAGGCTGGACAGTTGCAAGAATTAAGGCTCCAAATGCCAGCGAACCTGTATGGTATCTAAAAAAAAGTAAATTACTTATATTGCTCAGATATGCATATTTACAGTTATACAAGTATGTGCATGTGTGCGTATACATAGAAATAAAATTATAACTGGAGGAAGGCCCATTAGTGGGAATTACACATACTAATGGACCATTACCCTGATCCCCAAGAGAGAGGAACAGGATGAAGCCATCGGTGCTTTTGGTGTTTGAGTGCTGTGTCTGTGTGGCCAGCTGTGTATACATGTGTTGTATACATATATTTGGGTGTGTGTGCCTACTGGAATACCTGCTCAGCCTTGTACTTGGCTGGAGCTGGGGGCATGGAGCTGCAGGAGCCTTGCTGCTGCTGGGCTACAGGATTCAGCCTCCCCCTAACAACTACATTTTCCTGACTGGGAGGGGTTTGGATGGAAGAGAGTTAGATTTCTTCCTAGCAGCTTGTACAATACTATGTTTTGGACTTGTGATGATAACAAAGGGATGTTTTAGCCACTGCTGAGCAGTGCTTACACAGCATCAAGGCCTTTCCTGCTCCTCACCCCAGCAAGCACACTGGGAGCGCACAAGGAGTTTGGAGGGGACAAACTCACCCCTGCCATGTCCCATCTCAGGCAGTGTCCCCTGGCCAGCTTGGAGAAACCTGCTCTAGCTGAAGGTGTCCCTGCCTGTAGCAGTGGGTTGGAACTGGATGAAGTTTAAGGTCCCTTCCAACCCAAACCATTCCATGATTCTGCAATTCTATATGACTCTATGACACAGCCAGGACAGCTGACCCCAGCTGACCAAAGGGATATCCCACACCATATGGTGTTCTCAACAGTAACAGCCAGGGAAAGAAGGAGGAGGAGGTGGGTCACACATCTGGAGTGAAGGTGCTTCTCCTCCAAGCCACAGGTACACGTGATGGAGCTGTGCTGCGCTGGGATGGCCGAACACCTGCCTGCTGATGGGAAGCGGTGAACAGATTCTGCATTGTGCTTTGCTTGTGTACACAGCTCTGCTTTACCTACTGAATGCCCCGTATCTCAGCCCATGCATTCTCACACTCTCACCTTTCTGATTCTCTCCCCTGTCCCTAATCCCTTTCTTTAGTAGTGTTCCGGTAGCAGGACAGCGGGGAATTGTCTGGGATGTACCTAAGCACAGAAGTACATTGACATTTGAACACCTGAAAATAACCCTGAAACAACAGTTGATAAATATTTCAAGTTTTGAACTGGCTTCAGTATTGAGAAACTCTCTTCACAAAATGGTCAATTCTCTCTCCAGCCCATTTGTTGAGCAGTATCTCCTTTGAAAGAATCTGCACTATAAGCCTGATTCCAGTAAGGGATCTAGAGAGAATGGCCATTTGCTTCAGCAAAATAGCTACTTCTTTTCTTTGGGTGCTACATTTTTACTAATTGCTGATTATCGAGTAATAGTTGCAAGACAAAGCTAACTGCTTGGTATTCTTTGTTCTTTAAGTTGCTTTGCCTGCTGCACTGGATTTATATTGGATATGCACTGGAGTCATACTGGATTTATGTACTGTAAAGAATTTAACTACATATTGCTAGTATCAGCTTGGAAATTGGGATGTGTTTTACAAGGATACTAAAGACATTTAGCAACTGCAACTGGTTTGAAAGACTACTAACTTTTTAGTTTTGGAATTACCGTGCAGATGGGTCTTGCAACAGAAGACAGCAGCTTTCTCCTGGGGCTCCTGCCTGGCAGGATATTTATCAAAAAGCTACTCCAGACCATACTGTACGCATGCACGCTGTGCTATCCTTACCTCACCTACAGAACCATAACAACATTACAGCAGGGTTGAAAACTAGGCTTGGTAACAAACGCGTACGTGATCTACTTCTCAATTCCCTACAACACACTCCAAAGTGAGTTTGGAAAAACATAAAAATACCCATTAGAATCCTACATTAAAATCCAGTACCAAGAATTGGCATAGTCTTCAAAACTTCTCACTCCAATTGATCTTGCATCCTGGACATTATCGATGCTGTTGAGAAAAGATAAAAGAGAGTAAAGGTTGCTTTAGCTGGAAAAGCAAAATGTATTTAAACAACAAATAGGCACAGTGAAGGAATCCGAAATATCTTTGCTAGTGGTGAGCATATTACTATCCTCCAGCTCCAGTTCCCTAACCAAGCCAACATCAGCCATCGTTACCCCAAACCAAAACAACTGTAAAAATGCCCATACGGCTCCTGAAAGAGCTCCATTAAAAAAGCTTTTGGGTTTTCACTCTCGCCAGATAGAACTGATCATTATGGCACAAGTGCATACTATTCAGATGCGCAGTGCACCAAGAGCCAAACAGCTGTCACTCCAGAACTGCTAATAGCAGAGAAGCAGAAAACGGCCCAGAGAAGCAAAATGAGGGCTTCTTGGAGTTGTCTTCCTACCCTGCAAAGTGCCTGCCCATATTAATGTTTTCCTAACATTGGAAGAAATGAAGAATCTTCTTACCAAAGAACAGACAATGTAGCTGTAGACGCCAGAAGAAGGAAACTTTGTCAGCTGAGGGCATTATCACTGCTGGCAAGGCGCTAGAATGTGGGAGCCTCAGATTGAGAGGTATGAAAAGGTACCCCTGTGCTCCAGACAGACTGAGGATGGAGAGCAGCTGGAAAAGGAAGGCGACTGCAGCGGTTTTCTCTCATCCTGGTTGCCACCCAGGACTGGAGATGCCTGCTGTCCATCTGCAAGGGAAGCGCTGTCTGGCATCAGAGCCTGGGACATGGTCTTTGGACCTTTAGGCATGTGCTAAAATACAGGAGCATGCTGATGAGGTGAGATGCCACAGTACTAGGACAGTAGAAACGCTGTTGCAGGAAGGCAGAGCTGAGACCATTACTGGCTGGCCCGAGTCCTGCTGCATGAGGACTTCAATTTGAACCTCCTTTAGCTTTCCTCGGTACTAATTTTTCCTCGGAAAACCAAGTAGAATGTTTTCAAAACTGACAGTCATTCTGAGGCACACTAAAGCTTTTGGCTCCTTTCTCGTTTCTGCATACCACGGTGCTGGCTTTCCCCACTGGAACTTCGCAAGTGCTCAGGCACAGAAACCATCTACTAGCAAGTCTTGTCTGGCTACCCTCAGCCATTTGCTGCAACAGATTCTGATCTTGTTTTTCAATTCCTGAATTATTTCACAGTCTCAGAATCCAACACACAAGCATTAAAGACGAGTAGAACCTCCTCGGCAGCTTCCCTGATATCGGTTATGTTTCTTGTTTTCCCTCTTCCATCGTTGAACGTAGTCCGAGTTGCCACGGTTAGCACACCATTCTTCGTGGAGAAGCCTGGGAAGCATCCCTTCAGAACTATTCAAAATACCAAAAGAAAGCAGAAATGTTACACCTCACGGCAAGTGAGCTCCGCTTTTGTCGCTTGTCTTTTGTGACATACTTAAACACTTTCAGAGTCAAGATCAATTGCTTTTCAGCTGATTATCTAATGGAATGTTGACCTTGAGAACTCTTGCGAGAGCCATTCGGTTCAAAATCAGGATTTTTATGCTCAGGCATGGTGGGATCGCCGCTGCCAACTGAAGATTCTAGGAACTACCGAATAACAACAGCAGTATCTGTAGCAGTTTAAGAATTTGTAATAAATGCAGAACTTACTCTCCGTAACTTAGCAGCCTGGAGAAACTGCGGCTTCTTTTTTACGAATCGTATTAGCGCCCAAAACAATACTTAACAGCAAATGTCAGCTCCTCGCATGCCACGTGAGCTCCAGCACCGGCCACTATCACTAGACATTCCTGGAGAGGAAGCAATGGAAAAAACACAGAAACTATTGGGTAGACTGAGTGAGGACGAGATTATAAAAGAGAGAAACAAGGACAGATGTTTACATACTCATTTACGTTGCCCTGCTCTTTGCTGCACCAAGTCCTTGCTTACATTCCAAAGGGAAGAGCAGGTTAGTCCTCCTGCATACCTGTACTTCACCTTTATCTAATGCTTCTGCAGTTTCCGTACCAGGTTCTGATAAGCACCGATGCCTGGGCTCAATATTGAGCCTGGAATACCTGCCTCCCCCCTCCACCCCCCCCGCCCCATTATTCTCAGGAAATCATTATCTAACACGTCTCTTTTCCTCCTTCTCTAATCTTCACCTCTTGCTGCAGTCTAAAAGAAAATAATAGCTTCTTTGAAAATGATTTTCTGTCTTTTGGGTCAGTACATCATTTTTCATACAGATTCTTAATTTTTTATCATTTCATCCATTATTTTCTCATTTGACAGCCTGTGCCTGGCTTACCCAATCTCTGTTTTAAAGCATGGAAAAATAAACAGCAGTTTCTTATTTGCATGAGCTTCTAGGTCAGTGACAGATACTCTCGAGCTCTGACACTGGGGCTTGTCTACTCAGAAACACCTGCTGACCACAGTGACAAAACCATGTTTTTGTCCCCTTAATTCCTCTGCCTCCCTGCATAGGCAGCACTGCGTGCAGCACTGAAAAGCAAGCTGCGCTGTAACTGGGCTCAAGTACCACCTGAACTTCAACAGCTGCCCGAGCATTTCCTTCACGCCAACAGCTTGGCCTGGGTTGAGTGCTCATGTTTTGGAAGGCACAATTTGCGCTGTAAAGCATTTCGTATCAGTGATGATTGAAGAGCAGGAAAGAGCTCAGCTTGACCCAGTCACACTCCAAGTGTCCACGGATGGCTTTCTAGAAAAAAAAATACTAAATCTTTACACTTTCAAACTGTTTGAAACTGAAGGGATGCCACTGCCAGGTAACAGTCAGCACCTCGTGATCTTGCCACAAAACACTTTTCAGACTGGAGCTGTGCTTTCACGTGAACGCTCCCAATCTGCTAAGATGTGTGTAAGAAATAGAACCACTCACGAGGCCTGCTTGGAATGATCATCGAAGGACAATCTTCAATACGTAGGACTTGAGCAGCAGACTAAAGAGGGGACAAATTGGAATGTTGAATACACAGCAGAAAAACTGAGGTTTGTTTCTCACCCACTCTGAGAAAATGCCCCAAACTGGACTCTGCAGCCTCCTCCCCAAACTCCCCAAACAGACTGGTGGAGCTGCAAGGCACATTCATCATGTGAGAATCCAACCTCTCAATTGATTTGGGAAAAGACTGTGCTTTACTTTTCTAGTGACAAAAAAAGAAGAGACCTGTTCACTTTGGATTGGCACGTGCGGTGGTAATGACTGGGAGATCGTTGCTTGCCTCCCCTTGCTTTTCTCTTAGAGAAGAGGGAGAATTTAACACACCTAACACAGCTGAATTGCAAGGTGGTTCAGAGATGGGAGAAATGACACCGTACATCTGAGACCAAAATCACTTCCGTGAATGACAGACTTCTTTTCCTAGCTGAATTACTGAGGAGCTCTACGTAACTCAGGAGCCTTAAGAACTGGTTTGAGACACTCTGCTCTACTGCTGGGGAGCACTTAAGTACTAAAGAATACTTGCCACAGTACCGCAACCACATGGAAGTATTCCATCACCTCCTGATATGTACAGACCTTGCGAGGACTGTCAATACCAGGCTCGCAGAACTGCTTAAAGTAATGCCACTGATCGGGCTCGTAGCTGTCGGAAGCCTGAACATCAGTGTAGGTCACACACCTGCCTGGGCCCAAAGCTGCAAGAAAACAAGGGTTTGAAATACCATGACTTAAACAGGCACACTCTGTGCTTAAAGACAACCTCACCTTTGGGGGACAGACATGCCCTGCGGTTCAGAAGAATGCTATCTTTATACAAGGTATGAAACTAAGCCGCTGCAAACTGCTGCTGTAGTTAAACAGTAAGTTGGGGTACCACATGTCTGCCAGAGAGTTATGAAATCGAACCCTAAAAGGACATAAAGAAAGAAAGAAGAGGAAGAGGCCTGCTAGACACCTGCACAAACAACACACAGCCAGGAGCCTGTCCACAGAGCACCAGGACAATCTACAAATGAGAGACTCCCCCAGAAACAAGACCTGGAACATTTTCAAGTCATTCTCAAATAACCTCCTGTGACACTGCCCTCATCTTCAGCCGCACGCTGTGACCAGCAAGGTCAGGCATATTTTGCCCTGTAGAGTGCTGGACGCATAGGCTGCTGTCGTGGTTTAAGCTTATAAACCCATACAGTCGCTCTCTCACTCACTTCCCCCTCTTTCTTCCCTCTGCTCCTGGAGGGATGGGAAGGAGAATCGAAAGAATGCAACTCCCACAGGTTGAGATACGAACAGTTTAGTAACTAAGGTATAACACAAATCACTACTGCTCCCACCAATAATAATAATGACAAGGCAGATACAAGGAAAAGGAGAATACAATAGCTCACCATCAAATATCAAGCCCGACCACCCAGTGCACCCCCACCAGTAACAATAATGACAAGGCAAATACAAGGGAAGGATACAATTGCTCACCACCCAGTATCAAGCAGTGCGCCCCCCCACTGCATCCCCCACCGTGCACCCTCACCACCCTTCCGGGTCTCTGCTCTCCTTTTCTACATCCTGGACACGACTTGCTGTGGTATGGAATAATCTCTTTGGTTAGTCTGGGTCAGGTGTCCTATCTCTCCTTCCTCCCGGCTTCCCCTCCTCCCTAGCAGAGCATGAGGCTCACAAAGTCCTTGGCCAGCCTAAACATCACCAAGCAGTAACCGAAAACACTGCTGTTATCAGCACTGTTCCCAGGCCCAAAATCAAAAACACAGCGCTGCTGCACCAGCTACCAAGAAGGAGAAAAATGACTGCTGCTGCTGAACCCAGGACAGCTGCACACTGGGCCATCCACAGCTGTCTCATCCCTTAAAAGCACTAGGATTTAAAGGGCATTTGTAAAGCTTTAATGAGAGAAACTCTCTTTCATCTTCATATGGCATAATTTTTAGATGGCAGAAAATTCCGTGAGCAAGCCTTAGGCCAACTGCTCCCACATCTAAAGCCTTTAGCTCCATGGCCAGGGCAAATCAGCAGCAGAGCAAATGAAGGCTCTGGCCCTTCTCAACAGACTGAGACTTGAAATGACTTGGCATAAACCAGAAAAGCCCTAAGGCCACCCAGTCTGGTAACTCGATGAGCCTCCTGCTACAAGGACCTTGCAACACGGATCGAAGTCTGCATCAGCTCCCTCACAACGCTGTCTCTGCATCTAGAATACTAAGCCTTTCTGAAGAAACCTAATGACTTTATTGGAGCAAGGCAGGCATCCAAACCGAGGGAAACCAGGAGAGCAGCAGCAGCAACCGAAATCCTCCCGGACTGTCTCACCAGAAAAGCTGGGATTAGCTGGGCTCCCCCAGGGCACAACACGGCAAGGTCTATTTGCAGAACAAAAGGAGGGCAATTAGCCCTGCCCCAGCCCCCCATTGCTGCAGACCTCACTCATTTCATGGACAGAGAATTTCAACCTCCAGATCTTTCAGCATCTTAAAGCTACAGCGAACAGTCTCATTTCCAAACTAACTGCCAGTTTAGATCAGAGGAAATAAACAGGAAATCCCTTGGCTGGTTTCTAAAGGCTTATTTCCATCTTCACCCCTTTCCCTACTAATGAAGATACAGTGTGAATTAAGGACCCTCTGGGCAATTCCCCCCACTTTCTTTACTCCCCCCAGTACCGAGCAATACCGAGCAAAGGGAGAGACAAGCACAGTGGCAGGGCTCAGGATGCCGGGCAGGAACCTCCGAGGCGCCTGAAATTCAGCAAGGGAGATTAAGGTAGAAGCAAGCGCACTCAGGGCCCCTGACCCGGCTCCTCTCCGGCAGACCGCAACCCTGCCGCTCCGGGCGCAGTGAAGCTTCCCGCGCCGGGCGGCCAGCGGGCAGGAGACACCCCCTGCGCCCGCCCAAGGGACGGGAGGACGGGCGGGCCCACTCGCCTCCCCGGTAACCCCGCCGGGCTCGGATCTCACCTGCTGCCGCCGCTGCCGGGACCCGCACCCTGCTCCCCGCAAATGTGCTCCTGCCGCAAATGCCCTCCTGCCGCAAATGCCCTCCTGCCGCAAATGCCCTCCTGCCGCAAATGCCCTCCTGCCGCAAATGCCCTCCTGCCGCAAATGACCTCCTGCCGCAAATGACCTCCTGCCGCAAATGCCCTCCTGCCGCAAATGACCTCCTCCCTCCCCCCCCGGCCCCAGCCCTTGCAGACTCAGACTCAGGATTTTGGAGTATTTTGCGGGCACGAGGGCTGATCCGGGGACCCTGGGGTGCCCCAAACGACACCATCCATTCACAGATTCCCCACACCCCCGTTTTCATTCCACCCCCCCGAAGCAAAAAGAGACAAACAAAAACAAGAAAAAAACTCAGCAAAAACGGAGAAACACTGCTCCACGGAGCACTCCCCGGGGGATGTAAACTGGGCGAGGAGCAGCAGTTTCGCCGCCTCTTGGCTCTGCGGCGGCGAAAAAGTAAGCGTTTGCTGCCACCTTGTGCCCAAACATCGGTACTGCAGGATGAGTTGAAGGTGCTGCCATCATGTGGCCAATATTCGGTACTGCACGCGGAGTAATAAAGCGGCTCCATGTGTGGCGCTGGACCAATCAGAAAGGCAGGTGGGCCGGGCTAAGAGTGATTGACAGGCATCTCAGCCAATGGCGGCCGCCGGAAGCTCTGGCCAATCAGAGCGGAGGGAGGGCCGGGCTAAGAGTGATTGACAGGCGTCTCAGCCAATTGCGGCCGCCAGATGCTCTGGCCAATCAGAGCAGAGGGAGGGCCGGGCTAAGAGTGATTGACAGGCCTTGCAGGCAATGGCGGCCGCCGAGAGCTCTGGCCAATCAGAGCAGAGGGAGGGCCGGGCTAACAGTGATTGACAGGCGTCTCAGCCAATGGTGGCCGGCAGAGGCTCTGGCCAATGAGAGCAGAGGGAGGGCCGGGCTAAGAGTGATTGACAGGCGTCTCAGCCAATGGCGGTCGCCGGAAGCTCTGGCCCGGCAGAGCAGGGGGAGGGCCGGGCTAAGAGTGATTGACAGGCTTTTCAGCCAATGGTGGCCGCAGGGGCTGTCTCCAAGCAGTCGGGCTGGGGGGTGGGGGGCGGGCTACAAGCGATTGACAGGCTTCTAGGCCAAAGACAGCCCCCGGGGGGCGATGCCCATTCAGAGCTGCCGGGGAGGGGCCGAGCTAAGCGTGATTGACAGGAGTTTTGGTCAAGGGCGGCCGCCGGCCGCCTGGAAGCTGCTTCCGGTGCCACAGTGCTGCTTCCCCACCTCCAGTACAGTTTTGGCCGCATGACGGCAGCAGTTAGTGTTGCACTGAGACACTCCGTTGCCCCCTCCCGTCCCCACCACCTGCAGTACCGAAATTTGGACAGGTGGTGGCAGCACCGAGCAGCACCCGGCACCGCCCCTTGTCCCCTCGCATCCCCACCTCCTGCAGTACCGAAATTTGGACACTTGGGGGCAGCACAGAGCAGCACCCGGCACCGCCCCTTGTCCCCTCCCATCCCCACCTCCTGCAGTACCGAAATTTGGACACTTGGGGGCAGCACCGAGCAGCACCCGGCACCGCCCCTTGTCCCCTCCCATCCCCACCTCCTGCAGTACCGAAATTTGGACACTTGGGGGCAGCACAGAGCAGCACCCGGCACCGCCCCTTGTCCCCTCCCATCCCCACCTCCTGCAGTACCGAAATTTGGACACTTGGGGGCAGCACCGAGCAGCACCCGGCACCGTCCCTTGTCCCTCCCATCCCCACCTCCTGCAGTACCGAAATTTGGACACTTGGGGGCAGCACCGAGCAGCACCCGGCACCGCCCCTTGTCCCCTCCCATCCCCACCTCCTGCAGTACCGAAATTTGGATACTTGGGGGCAGCACCGAGCAGCACCCGGCACCGCCCCTTGTCCCCTCCCATCCCCACCACCTGCAGTATCCAGATTTGGACACGTGGTGGCAGCACACGCTCACTTTTCGGTACCCAAGAGGCAAGCGGCTGCGAAACGGCCGCTCCCCGCCCAGTTCACGTCCTCCGGGGCCACCAACTGCTCACAGAGGCAGGGCTGACTCTTCTCCGTCCCCGGCGCCTCCGTAGCAAAAACCATTCCAGGCCGTCGCCACTGTCGCCAGGGACGAGGCTGGGGCTGTTCTACCCCGCTCCCCAAGCACAGAAAGCGGAGAGGTGCGTTCACATACAAGACGCTGCACAACACATCTGCCCCCACCGTGGAGCGCTGGCGGTTCCGGCTGTGCTGCACACGGGAGCAGAGCTCTGCACCCGCTGCAGCTGGGATGGGGAAGAGAACCAGAAGGTGAGGGGGAGAACGCTTCTGGCTTGCGATCAAACAGTTTAACAACCACCAACCACACAGATCCTGAACGGGATGATTTTCTCCCCAAAACTTGGTGTGGGTATCCCCCCACCGCCCCTGCACACCCAGAATCGCAGGACTGGGAGGACTTCTGGGCTCCACAAGCACCTCCTGTCACAGAAAGCCTCTGTTTGGAGGAATCGGACCCAAATCAAGCTGTTACCCCCCCTTTTTTCAGGGGACCCACCCCATCCTCACCTGCTCCTCTGACGAATCATCGGCCCCCCGCCCAGTGACACTGGGGTGCCCCAAATGACACCATCCGTCCCCAGATTCCCCCCACATCCCCCTTTTTATATCATACACCACCCCCATAAAACACCTCCAAAAAATGAGGAAAGCTGCCCCAAGCCACGATGGTGCCACAGCTCTTGATCGGGCCCTGCTCTGCCACATTCCCTCTCTGTTCCCGGGCTGGGACAGGCACCCCAGAGCACCACGGCCCCGGCCCCCATCTGCCGGAGGGTACCTGTTGAGCAGCACCAGACAGCTGCAGCAAAAGCCCCTGAAGGTGCTTTTCTTTTCCCCCTCCTCCCTGGAGCTATGGACAGTGCGACCAAAGACCCTCGGATTCAAGCCCCCTTGTCTACTGAGAACCGTTTACAGGTAATGTTAAAATAAGTCTGAAAGCATCTACTCCATCTCTTTGTGTTCTGGTCCCGCTCCTTGGCATACAGATGACAGTGAGAAAACACATCAAAACCAAACTCCTTCTTTAACATCTGTTTCCAGAGAGCAGTGTGCAGAGTAGGTAAACACAGAGTCCTGACGGGCTGGAAGCAAGCCCAGGGCTCTGAAATAAGGTGCACAGAAGAGGCAAACGGTTCCGATGGGATCAAACCATGCCGGGCTTCCAGGCACACACCCCAGATCTGTTCTTCCTGGTGCTGCAGTGGCTGACCCCAACAGGGACGTGCACCCTGCCCAGTCAATCCCTGAAATACGCGTCACTTCCCATCTGGTTCCTCTTGTTAAGAACCCTGAACACAAAAGACATCTTTCTGCCACGGCCTTCCCTGGGGCACACAACAAATACGGTATTTATTGATGGAGGTGATGAGCGAGAGACTTGGCAACAACAGCCTGAAGAGAGGTGAACTGCGGTTAATAGCTTAAATCAATGAAAAACCTTCTTCAATCAAAAAACACACTGTGCCTGTTACAAATGTTATTCTGTTGCACTGGTATGTTTACAAAGACAGATACGTTAAAGGAAAAGGGATTACACGGTAACAACTGTCCTTAATAGAGTGGTTCCCTTAAACTGAGCCTTGAAAGCAGCAGTTCTTTGGGAGTACGATAAAAAGAACAGAGCAATTCCATACTTCATTTTTAATCCTGCCTCCTTTCACCGTCAGGCCTTCACTGTCATCACCCAAACTCTGGCACTTTAATATGTTTTTCCAGAAATCATTGGATGCATGCTGTCCTTTGGCGAAAAGTCGGAAGAAAATTCCATCCAACTACTTTAAAAGTAACCACAACTCCTCATAAGAGTATCCTATTTGAAATGCGGAAACTGGCTTCAGTATTGAGAAACTCTCTTCACAAAACGGTCAATTCTCTCTCCAGCCCATCTGTGGAGCAGTATCTCCTTTGAAAGAATCTGCACTATAAGCCTGATTCCAGTAAGGGATCTAGAGAGAATGGCCATTTGCTTCAGCAAAATAGCTACTTCTTTTCTTTGGGGGCTACATTTTTACTAATTGCTGATTATCGAGTAATAGTTGCAAGATAAAGCTAACTGCCTGTTATTCTTTGTTCTTTCAGTTGCTTTGCCTGCTGCACTGGATTTATATTGGATGTGTACTGGAGTCATACTGGATTTACGTATTGTAATGAATTTAACTACATATTGCTAGTATCAGTTTGGAAATTGGGATGTGTTTTATAAGGATACTAAAGACATTTAGCAACTGCAACTGCAACTGGTTTGAAACTGGTTTCAAAATAATTATACTGTAGTCATTATTGCACAACATTTACAACTAACTGGATGCAGACAGAGGAATTACTGCCATATATGTCAGTCAAACTTGGAGCACACTAAAGCAAATAAGTCAGCAAGATGTATTGTTCTTCACATCACAGTGTGTTTCTAAATATACTGTTGGGACACATACAGTACTGAGCTTTCCCCTTTACTGTACCTTTCAAGAGCCTGCCTGCAGAGAAACATGCATTTATCTGAAATGCACCTGACTGCACTTGACCACTGTAATAAAGTACATTTTTTCTTCGATGCCTGCATTAACCGTGGAATCAGATAAGAGACCTGCATAAATGAAAGAATAAAAACGTGATTAGCCACTGTCCTTGGGAAGAGAAATTGTAGAGATTGGGTCATGCAGCAGCTTCAAGAACTGGTTTGGAAACTTTTACTGAAAGCACTTCGTGACAAAAACTGACAGGAAAGCTTTATCAAAGCAGTACCATGTAGCAAGCCTCACCCCAAAAGGCAAATTATTTCTCTACTCATCTACATGCTTAATTCTTCCCCATTCTCACACTTCTGTCATTTTAGCTCTAAAAACATAACACAGCAAAGGTGAGAGGCAGAAAAGTCACCACTTCCTGAAAATCTTACATTCTATAAATACCATTGCACCCTTTCAATAAAAGGCCAAACATCATTTTGCTTTTGCTGAAAAGCTTAAGAAGTTCAGACCCACTGAACCCAGTATAAAAACCAAATCTGATTCACGCGTCTGCTTTTATTATTTCATTTTGCCACAAACACTCCTTACCTGTATTGCTTGACATCATACGTTCAACTGGAGGATTAGTACTAACTTGCCACGTTGTTTTAACCTCCTTTGGTCCATGCCCACTACTTCTGTCCACCTTCCATACTTCTGGGTGACTGCTGAGAGAATACCAAAAGAAGTCCAAATTCAGTCAGGTGTTCACTCACATCTCAATTTTAATGCTGCAAACACTGAAGGTTCTCTTACTCTTGATAGAACTTCTTGACAAGAGCTGAGCTGGCGGGCAGTTGAAACACATGCTTCTCATCTGGAGGGTTCTCTCTATAATACTTTATGCAGATTCTACAATAGACAACAGATAGTTACTTTCTCTGGAGACATGCTTGTGCAACACTGCATAAACCTTGTGTAAAATGAACTACATTCTCAGATTTTATTATTTCCTTTTATTTTCAGTTTTAGCCACAAAGCAAAATTCAGCAGGAAGACCCAGCTCCTCCTTCTGCAGTCTCATTATCATCAATATTGAGGGCTGCTTTTCAAAAACAGTGTCTTTACAACTGTTGAAAAGAATCTATTTCTTACTGTTATTTCAAGAGCAAGAAGTAAAATGAAATAATTACTGTGTCCAAGGGAAGAGGCTCTCGTGTTTGAACTGAAGTAGGACTGTACAGCTGACCATTATTTCCAACATATGGTGAAGCTTTTGAACACAATGAACTTGTTCTTGTAAATCTACTGATGTGGAAATGAAGCAATCCTGGAACAGCAAAAAAGGCTTCTGCTCTTAACTGGACACTCAATGTCTACAATCACACAACACAGCCTCAGGATACTAAAATCATTTTCCTGCTTCTTTTGAGAAGGCAGAAGTCTAAGAACAGCCCAGAAGACTCAGCACTATGTTCCATGCTATCAGAGTATGAGCAGAAGTTCTCTGTCCTGCCTGACAGCAACCCATATCAGATACCTAGGAAATCATATATGAACAACGAAACAACATTGACATTTCTGCAGTACATTGTTACAGCCTCATGATTTGCAGTTCAGTTTCTCAGCTTACAGGAATGATTGCATCCCCCCATCAGTAAGTGTACTCTACTTTACACTGCTTTCAGAGCTTAAAAAATAAAGCATCTTACCAAGGAGGTCAATGTTGCAAGTTCCTGGCCTGTGAGATAAGCAGGGGAAAGAAAAAACAAATAGAATTAATACAGTAAGTAGTTAGTGGCTTTTTTTATGCTGTAGTTGTATTTGCTACATCAGTGTTGTTTTACTGACTTGTTCAAATGAACTCAGTTTGAGCTTTTGAGACCCAATGTAATGGTAGTGGTATCTATGCAAATGCTTAATTGACTAGTTCTCACCTGTATGTTCGGTACAGAGGAAGAACGTTGGCGTTCCTTTTCTTTAATGAATTAATTTATTAATACCTAATCTACCTGTCTGACTAGGCTTCAAAGTACATAACGTTCATGTTAATTTTATTCAAGTTATGTAGTGGTTTTAGGAAGAAAAAGAGTAATCATACCAGCATAGAAAATAGCGTGGAGACCTTATCTCCTTCAATATGTGTATTGTTCTGGTTTGTGACTGCGGGAAGACAGTTTCATAATGAAGTATCTTAGTGATACTTAAACTGTGCTGCTGAATGTAGCATTATTTTCTGCATGAGGAACATAGCCATCCTGAAGATTTCGTTTGTAATTACATACTTTACTTGAACAGTTGTAGGCAATACACGTCTTGGCAAAGATAAATTACTTTTGTTTTTATTCTAATAAACGTAACTCGTTATTAAAAATTGCCTTCATTATAATTTATGAAATTTCTGTATAAACCTGGTTTCTTTTATTTCTTTTAGTGGTTTGAGGTTCGATTACTAAATGAATCTATTTAAGGCAAAACTTGTGATACTGAAATGGCCATTGTTCAGTTCAAATGCACAACTTTCCTAACGGGCATGAAAGTGTTGCTGAAGAGGTCTTTTTGATAGGAATGTAATGCTCGTGAATAAATCCAAGGAAATCTTCAGTTCCCGAAGTTATCTGTGGGCACAAGTTTAAAAAACAAATGGCGATTTACTTTGTCATTCCCAAATTTGACTGAAAAATCATCTGAAGTTGTCTGATAATTCTGGTGTGTGTATAAGTACATACAGGTGGTATTTCCATAGCCGAGCAGATAAGGGACAGTTAATACACTGGTTTTGTTTGTGTGCTCCTTTAGAAAGTCCTGATATCTACCACTATGCATAGGTGCTCCATATAGGTGCTCCATATAGGTGCTCCATATAGGTGCTCCATATAGGTGCTCCATATAGGTGCTCCATATAGGTGCTCCATATAGGTGCTCCATATAAGGATGCTGGGCCTATAGGGACTCTTCATTAGGTGGCACATGTAGGTGGCCCATGTAGGTGGCCCATGTAGATAGGCAATACCTGAAGGGGGCCTATAGGGATGCTGGGCCTATAGGGACTCTTCATTAGGTGGCCCATATAGGTGGCCCATATAGGTGGCCCATATAGGTGGCCCATATAGGGATGCTGGGCCTATAGGGACTCTTCATTAGGTGGCCCACGTAGGTGGCCCATGTAGGTGGCCCATGTAGGTAGGCAATACCTGAAGGGGGCCTATAGGGATGCTGGGCCTATAGGGACTCTTCATTAGGTGGCCCATATAGGTGGCCCATATAGGTGGCCCATATAGGTGGCCCATATAGGGATGCTGGGCCTATAGGGACTCTTCATTAGGTGGCACATGTAGGTGGCCCATGTAGGTGGCCCATGTAGGTAGGCAATACCTGAAGGGGGCCTATAGGGATGCTGGGCCTATAGGGACTCTTCATTAGGTGGCCCATATAGGTGGCCCATATAGGTGGCCCATACAGGTAGGCAATACCTGAAGGGGGCCTATAGGGATGCTGGGCCTATAGGGACTCTTCATTAGGTGGCCCATATAGGTGGCCCATACAGGTGGCACATACAGGTGGCCCATACAGGTAGGCAATACCTGAAGGGGGCCTATAGGGATGCTGGGCCTATAGGGACTCTTCATTAGGTGGCCCATATAGGTGGCCCATACAGGTGGCCCATACAGGTAGGCAATACCTGAAGGGGGCCTATAGGGATGCTGGGCCTATAGGGACTCTTCATTAGGTGGCCCATATAGGTGGCCCATACAGGTGGCCCATACAGGTAGGCAATACCTGAAGGGGGCCTATAGGGATGCTGGGCCTATAGGGACTCTTCATCAGGGGCGGGACTGTGGTGAGAGGACAAGGGCTAATGGGTTTAAACTTAAAACAGGGGAAGTTTAGATTGGATATGGGGAAGAAATTCTTTACTGTAAGGGTGGTGTGGCCCTGGAATGGGTTGCCCGGGGACGTTGTGAATGCTTCATCCCTGGCGGCGTTCAAGGTGGGGTTGGACACAGCCTTGGATGGCATGGTTTAGTGGGAGGTGTCCCTGCCCATGGCAGGGGGGTTGGAACTCGATGATCTTGAGGTCCTTTCCAACCCTAACTATTCTATGATTCTATGAATCTACATATTGTCAGATGAAACAAAAATACCATTCAGGTAATCAAATAGGGAATTTTACCAAAGAAGAGTCACTAGGTCTGCAACATTACTTATTGACATGATTACTCATTAAAGACAAGGAAAAAAACCTGTATAGAGGCACAGTAGTGGTGTTCTTTTACTTGCAGCCAATCCAGCACACAGTGAAGGAACCACATATTTCAAGACAACCCCTCTTCTTGGGACACACAGGTTTACAAATAGTGAAAATACAAAAGCAAGTGAAACAAAGAATGAAAACAGGATGACAAAACAAAAGAAATGAAGAAGTGATAAAGGAAAAGAAAGCGAGTAACAACAACGTTAACACACAAACCCCTCCCACAGATACAGAAAAACACCCCTGGCCTGGCTTCAGCAACTGCACCAGCTGCTAGGAAGAAGAAAATTAACTGTTATAGCTGAACCCAGGACAACCCCAAACCAAACTATACTACTGAAATACTCAGATGTCAATTTGAGAAAGCAGCACACGATTATACAAGTTAAAGTATTTTAAACCAAATTAACTTTTTTCATTTTGCAGCCATATACAACTGAAAAGTACAACGACTAAAGGAGGCTGGAAACAGCCCTTCAGCAGATGGGAGCAAAAGCGAGATCAAGGTTACCCAAACCATCATTATTTCCTGCATGGAATACCTCTCTCTTCAATTTCTAACCATGTTCACAGCTAGCAGGCTTACCTATGAAAAAATTGACATAATCCTTCTTCATCTTATCCAAACCAATCTCCAAGAGCATTTGAACTGGAGTGATGCCAGTGAGGGAAACAGCCTCCATCTTTCCATGGTAAGACTGCTGAATCAATTTGCTCAGCAAACTGCCACTCCCGTGATGAATCTGAAAATTAGAAAGGTTTTCTTGTGACGTAACTGTGTACAAAACATCACAACCATCAGTCAGAAGTACACCGCCGTTGACACAGAGGCAACCTGTGACAGCTCGAAGTCATTTGAATATGACACAACACAAATGAGGGGCAGTTAAGTGACAAGAGCTATATTGTACTTCAAACAACTCAGAATGTTAACATTTATTGTAAAAATACAAGTACAAACTTATCGTGCAATACAAATACATACCCAGGGCTGTATCTCACCACATTCCAGGGATTCCAGGACCAGCGTGAAACACGCTATCAACTCCTGATAGGAACTGACACCTTAAAGAAAAAAAAAGGTGCAATATTTTATCAATCCATACCTTGACTTTAAAAGGGTTAAAGAAACAATGACCAAAAGAGACCACTGAACTGCATATGACTGCTGGAGAACAGCACACAGCAGAGGCAGATGGGCATACAACACATATTAGCTACATTCTCTCTAAAGACATTGAAGATCAACACACTTTTATAAACCTCACTGAACAGCTGTTGCACTCAGAATGAATGCGATTTAAAAGATGCATAAGTCAATCCCTCAAACAGAAAGGACTTATTATAATCTCTGGAACAGCTTAACAGAAGTTATCTTTGTTAAGTGATCTGAAAAAATAGTAGTAAATAAAAATATATTTTACTGAAGGACCATGAGTGGTATCAAAAGAATGATGATCTTTATATGCAGTTTTATCAACTTAAGATGTCCTTCAGATCTAGAAGGACAATTTCTATAG
Organism: Amazona ochrocephala; assembly: GCA_039720435.1. Lineage (NCBI taxonomy): Eukaryota > Metazoa > Chordata > Aves > Psittaciformes > Psittacidae > Amazona > Amazona ochrocephala. The sequence continues at coordinate 8,291,615 of CM077895.1, forward strand.
CTTTCTGCTTTAGAGCAGATTAGCATTAGTAATTGCTTAGTACCCTTGACAAACAAATAAAATGAAATATATCTGCTGCTAGATGTTGCTCTACCTTTTTATCTTGCAAGAAGGTAAATCAACTCACACACCTAAAATTAGCTCTTTGAGGAAAAGACAAAACTGTTGATAATTTTCTGAAAAGCTTAGTCCTTAAAACTGAAATTCATATTCATTTCACTCAGAAAGCAACACAGACTAGTAGAAAAAGAACAGAAGAATTAAGGGAAACCAGATAAGGCAAAACCCCACAATACACTTACATTTCATTTTGCACCATAATTGTTCAGCAAAATCCAGGTCTCCTCCCTCACTGAAGATTGAATTTATTGAACTGTCCACTGCCTCTGTGTCACATTTGATCTTCTGAAAGAGTTAGTTTGCCTTAAGTAAGATAGGATGTCTTAAGGTTCAAAGGCCTTTGGAATTAAACTTTTCTCCAGAGATCAAAATTGGGTGCATCACTAATTTTTCTCCTTTTCCAGGGAAACTACCACCTAGAAACTACTCTGCATAGTAGTTTGGAAGTGAATTTTTATTTAAAACTGAGACTAATTCCATTCAGAATTATCACATAGGGTAATTGCTATCTTTGGACCAGGAAGTGAAGCCTACCATCAGAAAGGCTTTTAATCACAGCCAAGTAAAGCTCAATCAAGCTGTCTAATAAAAACCTATCATCAAGATGATCCTTTTCTCCTTACAATTGCATGATGCACAGAGCACTGGTAAATAGCAAGAATAGAGCCCAGCAAGCACTAGCTCAGAACAACCTATGCTATACTGAACTTAGATGATTAAACAACTGTATGTACACCCAGCAGTGCCCTTGGAGACCAAAATGAATACATAAATAGGTTCTCAGAACAGAAAACTCTTCCTGTCATCCCCATCCCAATTATTTCTGGTTCAGCTGATACAAAACACATTCCACTTTTAGCTTATCAGTGAAACAGAAGTTCCCTCTCAAGAGTGAAAAGACCCAAATCTTTTCTTGTAGACTGAAAATAAATCTGAACTTGAATTCCTCCATTGCTTTAGAATAACATAAACCTCTAGTTAATAGGACAGACACCCAACTGATACCATTAAATTGGCCCAAAAGCATTACATTAGTCAAAAAAAGCAAATTAATGATAGAACATAAATACCATATACCATAGAAGATATTATGCAAGTAAAAATTTGCAGCAACTACAGTTGTTATAAGGGTAACAAGCTGACAAGGTAATTGGCAGGAAATCAGATATACCTCCATTCCATTTCTGTTTCCTGACACACAAGATCCATCCAGCTTCTTCTTTAAATCTAGTAGAGGAGAAAAAAAAAATTCACCACTATGAAATAAAAAAGAATCATCAAACCAATCATATAAATCCCCAGACATCATCACAAACAAATACCCTGACCAGACGGCTAACGGACCATATGTATCCATCTAGAAACTGGTTTTACTGGGCAAGGAAATAGTCTGAAGATAGAATTTCCTAACATTTATTACAAGCTTTGCATTTTCACCGTATAAACATACTGTTAACTGAGCATTACCTTGTGAAGTGTTAGTGTGGAAGCAGCAACGGGCAGCAAGTGGTCTGCTGAGTGTCTGGCTTTCTTCTACATGGTTTCTCAGAGTTTTCGTCTGGTTTATCTTTTTCCAGTTTACGTTTTGTCTGGTTTATCTTTTGTCCAAGCTTAATCTACATACCAAAAATCTTACAGTTGCATTTGAAAAGCTTTTGCATCCCTACATCCGATTGCCTTCTTAGATCTGGTTTCTTCTCCCTTAAACTTCTGACGAGACACACAGCATTCACCACAGGTTTCAGAAGGAATCACTCATTTTTACAGTTATACAAGTACGTGCATGTGTGCGTATACATAGAAATAAAATTATAACTGGAGGAAGGCCCATTAGTGGGAATTACACATACTAATGGACCATTACCCTGATCCCCAAGAGAGAGGAACAGGATGAAGCCATCGGTGCTTTTGGTGTTTGAGTGCTGTGTCTGTGTGGCCAGCTGTGTATACATGTGTTGTATACATACATTTGGGTGTGTATGCCTACTGGGAATACCTGCTCAGCCTTGTACTGGGCTGGAGCGGGGGGCACGGAGCTGCAGGAGCCTTGCTGCTGCTGGGCTACAGGATTCAGCCTCCCCCTAACAACTACATTTTCCTGACTGGGCGGGGTTTGGATGGAAGAGAGTTAGATTTCTTCCTAGCAGCTTGTACAATACTATGTTTTGGACTTGTGATGATAACAAAGGGATGTTTTAGCCACTGCTGAGCAGTGCTTACACAGCATCAAGGCCTTTCCTGCTCCTCACCCCAGCAAGCACACTGGGAGCACACAAGGAGTTTGGAGGGGACAAACTCATCCCTGCCCTGTCCCATCTCTGGCAGTGTCCCAAGGCCAGCTTGGAGAAACCTGCTCTACCTGAAGGCGCCCCTGCCTGTAGCAGAGGGCTGGAACTGGATGAACTTTAAGGTCCCTTCCAACCCAAACCATTCCATGATTCTGCAATTCTATATGACTCTATGACACAGCCAGGACAGCTGACCCCAGCTGACCAAAGGGATATCCCGCACCATACGGTGTGCTCAACGGTAACAGCCAGGGAAAGAAGGAGGAGGAGGTGGGTCACACATTTGGAGTGAAGGTGCTTCTCCTCCAAGCCACTGGTACACGTGATGGAGCTGTGCTGCGCTGGGATGGCCGAACACCTGCCTGATGATGGGAAGTGGTGAACAGATTCTGCATTGTGCTTTGCTTGTGTACACAGCTCTGCTTTACCTACTGAATGCCCCGTATCTCAGCCCATGCATTCTCACACTCTCACCTTTCTGATTCTCTCCCCTGTTCCTAGTCCCTTCCTTTTTCAGTGTTCTGGTAGCAGGACAGCAGGGAATTGTCTGGGATGTACCTAAGCACAGAAGCACATTGACATTTAAACATCTGAAAATAACCCTGAAAGAACAGTTGATAAATAGTTCTAGTTTTGAACTGGCTTCAGTATTGAGAAACTCGCTTCGCAAAATGGTCAATTCTCTCTCCAGCCCATCTGTCGAGCAGTATCTCCTTTGAAAGAATCTGCACTATAAGCCTGATTTCAGCAAGGGATCTAGAGAGAATGGCCATTTGCTTCAGCAAAATAGCTACTTCTTTTCTTTGGGTGCTACATTTTTGCTAATTGCTGATTATCGAGTAATAGGTGCAAGATAAAGCTAACTGCTCGGTATTCTTTGTCCTTTAAGTTGCTTTGCCTGCTGCACTGGATTTATATTGGATATGTACTGGAGTCATACTGGATTTACATATTGTAATGAATTTAACTACATATTGCTAGTATCAGCTTGGAAATTGGGATGTGTTTTATAAGGATACTAAAGACATTTAGCAACTGCAACTGGTTTGAAAGACTACAGACTTTTTAGTCTTGGAATTACCGTGCAGATGGGTCCTGCAACAGAAGACAGCAGCTTTCCCCTGGGGCTCCTGCCTGGCAGGATATTCATTAAAAAGCTACTCCAGACCATACTGTACGCGTGCACGCTGTGCTATCCTTACCTCACCTACAGAACCATAACAACATTACAGCAGGGTTGAAAACTAGGCTTGGCAACAAACGCGTACGTGATCTACTTCTCAATTCCCTACAACACACTCCAAAGTGAGTTTGGAAAAACATAAAAGTACCCACTAGAATCCTACATTAAAATCCAGTACCAAGAATTGGCATAGTCTTCAAAACTGCTCACTCCAATTGATCTTGCATCCTGGACATTATTGATGCTGCTGAGAAAAGATAAAACAGAGTAAAGGCTGCTTTAGCTAGAAAAGCAAAATGTATTTAAACAACAAATAGGCACAGTGAAGGAATCCGAAATATCTTTGCTAGTGGTGAGTATATTACTATCCTCCAGCTCCAGTTCCCTAACCAAGCCAACATCAGCCATCGTTACCCCAAACCAAAACAACTGTAAAAATGCCCATACGGCTCCTGAAAGAGCTCCATTAAAAAAGCTTTTGGGTTTTCACTCTCGCCAGATAGAACTGATCATTATGGCACAAGTGCATACTATTCAGATGCGCAGTGCACCAAGAGCCAAACAGCTGTCACTCCAGAACTGCTAATAGCAGAGAAGCAGAAAACGGCCCAGTGAAGCAAAAGGAGGACTTCTTGGAGTTGTTTTCCTACCCTGCAAAGTGCCTGCCCGTATTAATGGTTTCCTAACATTAGAAGAAATGAAGAATCTTCTTACCAAAGAACAGACAATGTAGCTGTAGACGCCAGAAGAGGGAAACTTTGTCAGCTGAGGGCGTTATCACTGCTGGCAAGGCGCTAGAATGTGGGAGCCTCAGATCGAGAGGCACGAAAAGGTACCCCTGTGCTCCAGACAGACTGAGGAATGAGAGCAGCTGGAAAAGGAAGGCGACTGCAGCGGTTTTCTCTCATCCTGGTTGCCACCCAGGACTGGAGATGCCTGCTGTCCATCTGCAAGGGAAGTGCTGTCTGGCATCAGAGCCTGGGACATGGTCTTTGGACCTTTAGGCATATGCTAAAAGACAGGAGCACGCTGATGAGGTGAGACGCCACAGTGCTAGGACAGTAGAAACGCTGTTGCAGGAAGGCAGAGCTGAGGCCATTACGGGCTGGCCCGAGTCCTGCAGCATGAGGACTTCAATTTGAACCTCCTTTAGCTTTCCTTGGTACTAATTTTTCCTAGGAAAACCAACTGGAATGTTTTCAAAACTGACAGTCATTCTGAGGCACACTAAAGCTTTTGGCTCCTTTCTCGTTTCTGCATACCACGGTGCTGGTTTTCCCCACCGGAACTTCGCAAGTGCTCAGGCACAGAAACCATCCACTAGCAAGTCTTGTCTGGGTACCCTCAGCCATTTGCTGCAACAGATTCTGATCTTGTTTTTCAATTCCTGACTTATTTCACAGTCTCAGAATCCAACACACAAGCATTAAAGACGAGTACAACCTACCCTGCAGCTTCCCTGAGATCGGTTATGTTTCTTGTTTTCCCTGTGCCATCGTTGAACGTAGTCTGATTTGCCACGGTTAGCACACCATTCTTCGTGGAGAAGCCTGGGAAGCATCTCTTCAGAGCTATTCAAAATACCAAAAGAAAGCAGAAATGTTACACCTCACGGCAAGTGAGCTCCGCTTTTGTCGCTTGTCTTTTGTGACATACTTAAACGCTTCCAGAGTCAAGATCAATTGCTTTTCAGCTGATTATCTAACGGAATGCTGACCTTGAGAACTCTTGCGAGAGCCATTCTATTCAAAGTCAGGATTTTTATGCTCAGGCATGGTGGGATCGCCGCTGCCAACTGAAGATTCTAAGTACTACCGAATAACAACAGCAGTATCTGTAGCAGTTTAAGAATTTGTAATAAATGCAGAACTTACTCTCCGTAACTTAGCAGCCTGGAGAAACTGCGGCTTCTTTTTTACGAATCGTATTAGCGCCCAAAACAATACTTAACAGCAAATGTCAGCTCCTCGCATGCCACGTGAGCTCCAGCACCGGCCACTATCACTAGACATTCCTGGAGAGGAAGCAATGGAAAAAACACAGAAACTATTGGGTAGACTGAGTGAGGACGAGATTATAAAAGAGAGAAACAAGGACAGATGTTTACATACTCATTTACGTTGCCCTGCTCTTTGCTGCACCAAGTCCTTGCTTCCATTCCAAAGGGAAGAGCAGGTTAGTCCTCCTGCATACCTGTACTTCACCTTTATCTGACGCTTCTGCACTTTCCGTACCAGGTTCTGATAAGCACCGATGCCTGGGCTCAATATTCAGCCTGGAATACCTACCTCCCCCCTCCCCCCCGCCCCGTTATTCTCAGGAAATTAATTATCTAACACGTCTCTTTTCCTCCTTCTCTAATCTTCACCTCTTGCTGCAGTCTAAAAGAAAATAATAGCTTCTTTGAAAATGATTTTCTGTCTTTTGGGTCAGTACCTCATTTTTCATACAGATTCTTAATTTTTTATCATTTCATCCATTATTTTCTCATTTGACAGCCTGTGCCTGGCTTACCCAATCTCTGTTTTAAAGCATGGAAAAATAAACAGCAGTTTCTTATTTGCATGAGCTTCTAGGTCAGTGACAGATACTCTCGAGCTCTGACACCTGGGCTTGTCTACTCAGAAACACCTGCTGACCACAGTGACAAAACCAGGTTTTTGTCCCCTTAATTCCTCTGCCTCCCTGCATAGGCAGCACTACGTGCAGCACTGAAAAGCAAGCTGCGCCGTAACCGGGCTCAAGTACCACCTGAACTTCAACAGCTGCCCCAGCATTTCCTTCAAGTCAACACCTTGGCCTGGGTTGAGTGCTCATGTTTTGGAAGGCACAATTTGCGCTGTAAAGCATTTCGTATCAGTGATGATTGAAGAGCAAGAAAGAGCTCAGCTTGACCCAATCGCACTCCGGGTGTCCACGGATGGCTCCCTAGAAAAAAAAAATACTAAATCCTTATACTTTCAAACTGTTTGAAACTGAAGGGATGCCACTGCCAGGTAACAGTCAGCACCTCGTGATCTTGCCACAAAACACTTTTCAGACTGGAGCTGTGCTTTCACGTGAACGCTCCCAATCTGCTAAGATGTGTGTAAGAAATAGAACCACTCACGAGGCCTGCTTGGAATGATCATCGAAGGACAATCTTCATCACGCAGGACTTGAGCAGCAGACTAAAGAGGGGAAAAATCGGAATGTTGAATACACAGCAGAAAAACTGAGGTTTGTTTCTCACCCACTCTGAGAAAATGCCCCAAACTGGACTCTGTAGCCTCCTCCCCAAACAGACTGGTGGAGCTGCAAGGCACATTCATCATGTGAGAATCCAACCTCTCAATTGATTTGGGAAAAGACTGTGCTTTACTTTTCTAGTGACAAAAAAAAGAAGAGACCTGTTCACTTTGGATTGGCACGTGCGGTGGTAATGACTGGGCGATCGTTGTTTGCCTCCCCTTGCTTTTCTCTTAGAGAAGAGGGAGAATTTAACACACCTAACACAGCTGAATTGCAAGGTGGTTCAGAGATGGGAGAAATGACACCGTACATCTGAGACCAAAATCACTTCCGTGAGACAGACTTCTTTTCCTAGCTGAATTACTGAGGAGCTCTACGTAACTTAGGAGCCTTAAGAACTGGTTTGAGACACTCTGCTCTACTGCTGGGGAGCACTTAAGTACCAAAGGATACTTGCCACAGTACCGCAACCACATGGAAGTATTCCATCACCTCCTGATACGTACAGACCTTGCGAGGACTGTTAACACCAGGCTCGCAGAACTGCTTAAAGTAATGCCACTGATCGGGTTCGTAGCTGTAGGAAGCCTGAACATCAGTGCAGGTCACACACCTGCCTGGGCACAAAGCTGCAAGAAAAGAAGGGTTTGAAATACCATGACTTAAACAGGCACACTCTGTGCTTAAAGACAGCCTCACCTTTGGGCGACAGACACGCCCTGCGGTTCAGAAGAATGCTATCTTTATACAAGGTATGAAACTAAGCCGCTGCAAACTGCTGCTGTAGTTAAACAGTAAGTTGGGGTACCACATGTCTGCCAGAGAGTTATGAAATCGAACCCTAAAAGGACAGAAAGAAAGAAAGAAAGAAAGAAGAGGAAGGGGCCTGCTAGACACCTGCACAAACAACACACAGCCAGGAGCCTGTCCACAGAGCACCAGGACAATCTACAAACGAGAGACTCCCCCAGAAACAAGACCTGGAACATTTTCAAGTCAATCTCAAATAACCTCCTGTGACACTGCCCTCATCTTCAGCCGCACGCTGTGGCCAGCAAGGTCAGGCATATTTTGCCCTGTAGAGTGCTGGGCGCATAGGCTGCTGTCCTGGTTTAAGCTTATAAACCCATACAGTCGCTCTCTCACTCACTTCCCCCTCTTTCTTCCCTCTGCTCCTGGAGGGATGGGAAGGAGAATCGAAAGAATGCAACTCCCACAGGTTGAGATAAGAACAGTTTAGTAACTAAGGTATAACACAAATCACTGCTGCTCCCACCAATAATAATAATGACAAGGCAGATACAAGGAAAAGGAGAATACAATAGCTCACCATCAAATATCAAGCCCGACCACCCAGTGCACCCCCACCAGTAACAATAATGACAAGGCAAATACAAGGGAAGGATACAATTGCTCACCACCCAGTATCAAGCACTGCACCCCCCCACTGCATCCCCCACCATGCACCCTCACCACCCTTCCGGGTCTCTGCTCTCCGTTTCTACATCCTGGACACCACTTGCTGTGGTATGGAATAATCTCTTTGCTTAGTCTGGGTCAGGTGTCCTATCTCTCCTTCCTCCCGGCTTCCCCTCCTCCCTAGCAGAGCATGAGGCTCACAAAGTCCTTGGCCAGCCTAAACATCACCAAGCAGTAACCGAAAACACTGCTGTTATCAGCACTGTTCCCAGGCCCAAAATCAAAAACACAGCGCTGCTGCACCAGCTACCAAGAAGGAGAAAAATGACTGCTGCTGCTGAACCCAGGACAGCTGCACACTGGGCCATCCACAGCTGTCTCATCCCTTAAAAGCACTAGGATTTAAAGGGCATTTGTAAAGCTTTAATGAGAGAAACTCTCTTTCATCTTCATATGGCATAATTTTTAGATGGCAGAAAATTCCGTGAGCAAGCCTTAGGCCAACTGCTCCCACATCTAAAGCCTTTAGCTCCATGGCCAGGGCAAATCAGCAGCAGAGCAAATGAAGGCTCTGGCCCTTCTCAACAGACTGAGACTTGAAATGACTTGGCATAAACCAGAAAAGCCCTAAGGCCACCCAGTCTGGTAACTCGATGAGCCTCCTGCTACAAGGACCTTGCAACACGGATCGAAGTCTGCATCAGCTCCCTCACAACGCTGTCTCTGCATCTAGAATACTAAGCCTTTCTGAAGAAACCTAATGACTTTATTGCAGCAAGGCAGGCATCCAAACCGAGGGAAACCAGGAGAGCAGCAGCAGCAACCGAAATCCTCCCGGACTGTCTCACCAGAAAAGCTGGGATTAGCTGGGCTCCCCCAGGGCACAACACGGCAAGGTCTATTTGCAGAACAAAAGGAGGGCAATTAGCCCTGCCCCAGCCCCCCATTGCTGCAGACCTCACTCATTTCATGGACAGAGAATTTCAACCTCCAGATCTTTCAGCATCTTAAAGGTACAGTGAACAGTTTCATTTCCAAACTAACTGCCAGTTTAGATCAGAGGAAATAAACAGGAAATCCCTTGGCTGGTTTCTAAAAGCTCATTTCCATCTTCACCCCTTTCCCTACTAATGAAGATACAGTGTGAATTAAGGACCCTCTGGGCAATTCCCCCCACTTTCTTTACTCCCCCCAGTACCGAGCAATACCGAGCAAAGGGAGAGAGACAAGCACAGTGGCAGGGCTCAGGATGCCGGGCAGGAACCTCCGAGGCGCCTGAAATTCAGCAAGGGAGATTAAGGTAGAAGCAAGCGCACTCAGGGCCCCTGACCCGGCTCCTCTCCGGCAGACCGCAACCCTGCCGCTCCGGGCGCAGTGAAGCTTCCCGCGCCGGGCGGCCAGCGGGCAGGAGACACCCCCCTGCGCCCGCCCAAGGGACGGGCGGACCTACTCGCCTCCCCGGTAACCCCGCTGGGCTCGGACCTCACCTGCTGCCGCCGCTGCCGGGACCCGGACCCTGCTCGCCGCAAATGAGCTGCTGCCGCAAATGAGCTGCTGCCGCAAATGAGCTCCTGCCGCAAATGCCCTCCTGCCGCAAATGCCCTCCTGCCGCAAATGCCCTCCTGCCGCAAATGCCCTCCTGCCGCAAATGACCTCCTCCCTCCCCTCCCCTCCCCTCCCCTCCCCGGCTCCCGCCCTTGCAGACTCAGACTCAGGGTTTTGGAGTATTTTGCGGGCACGAGGGCTGATCCGGGGACCCTGGGGTGCCCCAAACGACACCATCCATTCACAGATTCCCCACACCCCCGTTTTCATTCCACCCCCCCGAAGCAAAAAGAGACAAACAAAAACAAGAAAAAAAACTCAGCAAAAACGGAGACACAATGCTCCACGGAGCACTCCCCGGGGGATGTAAACTGGGCGAGGAGCAGCAGTTTCGCCGCCTCTTGGCTCTGCGGCGGCGAAAAAGTAAGCGTTTGCTGCCACCTTGTGCCCAAACATCGGTACTGCAGGATGAGTTGAAGCAGAGGTGCTGCCATCATGTGGCCAATATTCGGCACTGCAGGCGGCGCAAGAAAGCGGGTCCACGTATAACGCTGGACCAATCAGAAAGGCAGGTGGGCCGGGCTAAGAGTGATTGACAGGCCTCTAAGCCAATGGCGGCCGCCGAGGGCTCTGGCCAATCAGAGCAGAGGGAGGGCCGGGCTAAGAGTGATTGACAGGCATCTCAGCCAATGGCGGCCGCCGAGAGCTCTGGCCAATCAGAGCAGAGGGAGGGCCGGGCTAAGAGTGATTGACAGGCATCTCAGCCAATGGCGGCCGCCGGAAGCTCTGGCCAATCAGAGCAGAGGGAGGGCCGGGCTAAGAGTGATTGACAGGCGTCTTAGCCAATGGCGGCCGCCGGAAGCTCTGGCCACTCAGAGCAGAGGGAGGGCCGGGCTAAGAGTGATTGACAGGCGTCTCAGCCAATGGCGGCCGCCGGAAGCTCTGGCCCGGCAGAGCAGAGGGAGGGCCGGGCTAAGAGTGATTGACAGGCGTCTCAGCCAATGGCGGCCGCCGGAAGCTCTGGCCCGGCAGAGCAGAGGGAGGGCCGGGCTAAGAGTGATTGACAGGCGTCTCAGCCAATGGCGGCCGCTGGAAGCTCTGGCCCGGCAGAGCAGAGGGAGGGCCGGGCTACAAGCGATTGACAGGCTTCTAGGCCAAAGACAGCCCCCGGGGGGCGATGCCCATTCAGAGCTGCCGGGGAGGGGCCGAGCTAAGCGTGATTGACAGGAGTTTTGGTCAAGGGCGGCCGCCGGCCGCCTGGAAGCTGCTTCCGGTGCCACAGTGCTGCTTCCCCACCTCCAGTACAGTTTTGGCCGCATGACGGCAGCAGTTAGTGTTGCACTGAGGCACTCCTTTGCCCCCTCCCGTCCCCACCACCTGCAGTACCGAAATTTGGACACTTGGGGGCAGCACCGAGCAGCACCCGGCACCGCCCCTTGTCCCCTCGCATCCCCACCTCCTGCAGCACCGAGCAGCACCCGGCACCGCCCCTTGCCCCTCCCATCCCCACCTCCTGCAGTACCGAAATTTGGACACTTGGGGGCAGCACCGAGCAGCACCCGGCACCGCCCCTTGTCCCCTCCCATCCCCACCTCCTGCAGTACCGAAATTTGGATACTTGGGGGCAGCACCGAGCAGCACCCGGCACCGCCCCTTGTCCCCTCCCATCCCCACCACCTGCAGTATCCAGATTTGGACACGTGGTGGCAGCACACGCTCACTTTTCGGTACCCAAGAGGCAAGCGGCTGCGAAACGGCCGCTCCCCGCCCAGTTCACGTCCTCCGGGGCCACCAACTGCTCACAGAGGCAGGGCTGACTCTTCTCAGTCCCCGGCGCCTCCGTAGCAAAAACCATTCCAGGCCGTCGCCACTGTCGCCAGGGACGAGGCTGGGGCTGTTCTACCCACGCTCCCCAAGCACAGAAAGCGGAGAGGTGCGTTCACATACAAGACGCTGCACAACACATCTGCCCCCACCGTGGAGCGCTGGCGGTTCCGGCTGTGCTGCACACGGGAGCAGAGCTCTGCACCCGCTGCAGCTGGGATGGGGAAGAGAACCAGAAGGTGACGGGGAGAACGCTTCTGGCTTGCGATCAAACAGTTTAACAACCACCAACCACACAGATCCTGAACGGGATGATTTTCTCCCCAAAACTTGGTGTGGGTATCCCCCCACCGCCCCTGCACACCCAGAATCGCAGGACTGGGAGGACTTCTGGGCTCCACAAGCACCTCCTGTCACAGAAAGCCTCTGTTTGGAGGAATCGGACCCAAATCAAGCTGTTACCCCCCCTTTTTTCAGGGGACCCACCCCATCCTCACCTGCTCCTCTGACGAATCATCGGCCCCCCGCCCAGTGACACTGGGGTGCCCCAAATGACACCATCCGTCCCCAGATTCCCCCCACATCCCCCTTTTTATATCATACACCACCCCCATAAAACACCTCCAAAAAATGAGGAAAGCTGCCCCAAGCCACGATGGTGCCACAGCTCTTGATCGGGCCCTGCTCTGCCACATTCCTTCTCTGTTCCCGGGCTGGGACAGGCACCCCAGAGCACCACGGCCCCGGCCCCCATCTGCCGGAGGGTACCTGTTGAGCAGCACCAGACAGCTGCAGCAAAAGCCCCTGAAGGTGCTTTTCTTTTCCCCCTCCTCCCTGGAGCTATGGACAGTGCGACCAAAGACCCTCGGATTCAAGCCCCCTTGTCTACTGAGAACCGTTTACAGGTAATGTTAAAATAAGTCTGAAAGCATCTACTCCATCTCTTTGTGTTCTGGTCCCGCTCCTTGGCATACAGATGACAGTGAGAAAACACATCAAAACCAAACTCCTTCTTTAACATCTGTTTCCAGAGAGCAGTGTGCAGAGTAGGTAAACACAGAGTCCTGACGGGCTGGAAGCAAGCCCAGGGCTCTGAAATAAGGTGCACAGAAGAGGCAAACGGTTCCGATGGGATCAAACCATGCCGGGCTTCCAGGCACACACCCCAGATCTGTTCTTCCTGGTGCTGCAGTGGCTGACCCCAACAGGGACGTGCACCCTGCCCAGTCAATCCCTGAAATACGCGTCACTTCCCATCTGGTTCCTCTTGTTAAGAACCCTGAACACAAAAGACATCTTTCTGCCACGGCCTTCCCTGGGGCACACAACAAATACGGTATTTATTGATGGAGGTGATGAGCGAGAGACTTGGCAACAACAGCCTGAAGAGAGGTGAACTGCGGTTAATAGCTTAAATCAATGAAAAACCTTCTTCAATCAAAAAACACACTGTGCCTGTTACAAATGTTATTCTGTTGCACTGGTATGTTTACAAAGACAGATACGTTAAAGGAAAAGGGATTACACGGTAACAACTGTCCTTAATAGAGTGGTTCCCTTAAACTGAGCCTTGAAAGCAGCAGTTCTTTGGGAGTACGATAAAAAGAACAGAGCAATTCCATACTTCATTTTTAATCCTGCCTCCTTTCACCGTCAGGCCTTCACTGCCATCACCCAAACTCTGGCACTTTAATATGTTTTCCCAGAAACCATTGGATGCATGCTGTCATTTGGCGAAAAGTCGGAAGAAAATTCCATCCAACTACTTTAAAAGTAACCACAACTCCTCATAAGAGTATCCTACTTGAAATGCGGAAACTGGCTTCAGTATTGAGAAGCTCTCTTCACAAAACGGTCAATTCTCTCTCCAGCCCATCTGAGGAGCAGTATCTCCTTTGAAAGAATCTGCACTATAAGCCTGATTTCAGCAAGGGATCTAGAGAGAATGGCCATTTGCTTCAGCAAAATAGCTACTTCTTTTCTTCAGGGGCTACATTTTTACTAATTGCTGATTATCGAGTAATAGTTGCAAGATAAAGCTAACTGCCTGTTATTCTTTGTTCTTTCAGTTGCTTTGCCTGCTGCACTGGATTTATATTGGATGTGTACTGGAGTCATACTGGATTTACGTATTGTAATGAATTTAACTACATATTGCTAGTATCAGTTTGGAAATTGGGATGTGTTTTATAAGGATACTAAAGACATTTAGCAACTGCAACTGCAACTGGTTTGAAACTGGTTTCAAAATAATTATACTGTAGTCATTATTGCACAACATTTACAACTAACTGGATGCAGACAGAGGAATTACTGCCATATATGTCAGTCAAACCTGGAGCACACTAAAGCAAATAAGTCAGCAAGATGTATTGTTCTTCACATCACAGTGTGTTTCTAAATATACTGTTGGGACACATACAGTACTGAGCTTTCCCCTTTACTGTACCTTTCAAGAGCCTGCCTGCAGAGAAACATGCATTTATCTGAAATGCACCTGACTGCACTTGACCACTGTAATAAAGTACATTTTTTCTTCGATGCCTGCATTAACCGTGGAATCAGATAAGAGACCTGCATAAATGAAAGAATAAAAACGTGATTAGCCACTGTCCTTGGGAAGAGAAATTGTAGAGATTGGGTCATGCAGCAGCTTCAAGAACTGGTTTGGAAACTTTTACTGAAAGCACTTCGTGACAAAAACTGACAGGAAAGCTTTATCAAAGCAGTACCATGTAGCAAGCCTCACCCCAAAAGGCAAATTATTTCTCTACTCATCTACATGCTTAATTCTTCCCCATTCTCACACTTCTGTCATTTTAGCTCTAAAAACATAACACAGCAAAGGTGAGAGGCAGAAAAGTCACCACTTCCTGAAAATCTTACATTCTATAAATACCATTGCACCCTTTCAATAAAAGACCAAACACCATTTTGCTTTTGTTGAAAAGCTTAAGAAGTTCAGACCCACTGAACCCAGTATAAAAACCAAATCTGATTCACGCGTCTGTTTTTATTATTTCATTTTGCCACAAACACTCCTTACCTGTATTGTTTGACATCATATGTTCAACTGGAGGATTAGTACTAACTTGCCACGTTGTTTTAACCTCCTTTGGTCCATGCCCACTACTTCTGTCCACCTTCCATACTTCTGGGTGACTGCTGAGAGAATACCAAAAGAAGTCCAAATTCAGTCAGGTATTCAGTCACATCTCAATTTTAATGCTGCAAACACTGAAGGTTCTCTTACTCTTGATAGAACTTCTTGACAAGAGCTGAGCTGACGGGCAGTTGAAACACATGCTTCTCATCTGGAGGGTTCTCTCTCTAATACTTTATGCAGATTCTACAATAGACAACAGATAGTTACTTTCTCTGGAGACGTGCTTGTGCAACACTGCATAAACCTTGTGTAAAATGAACTACATTCTCAGATTTTATTATTTCCTTTTATTTTCAGTTTTAGTCACAAAGCAAAATTTAGCAGGAAGATCCAGCTGCTCCTTCTGCAGTCTCATTATCATCAATATTGAGGGCTGCTTTTCAAAAACAGTGTCTTTACAACTGTTGAAAAGAATCTATTTCTTACTGTTATTTCAAGAGCAAGAAGTAAAATGAAATAATTACTGTGTCCAAGGGAAGAGGCTCTCGTGTTTGAACTGAAGTAGGACTGTACAGCTGACCATTATTTCCAACATATGGTGAAGCTTTTGAACACAATGAACTTGTTCTTGTAAATCTACTGATGTGGAAATGAAGCAATCCTGGAACAGCAAAAAAGGCTTCTGCTCTTAACTGGACACTCAATGTCTACAATCACACAACACAGCCTCAGGATACTAAAATCATTTTCCTGCTTCTTTTGAGAAGGCAGAAGTCTAAGAACAGCCCAGAAGACTCAGCACTATGTTCCATGCTATCAGAGTATGAGCAGAAGTTCTCTGTCCTGCCTGACAGCAACCCAAATCAGATACCTAGGAAATCATATATGAACAACGAAACAATATTGACATTTCTGCAGTACATTGTTACAGCCTCATGATTTGCAGTTCAGTTTCTCAGCTTACAGGAATGATTGCATCCCCCCATCAGTAAGTGTACTCTACTTTACACTGCTTTCAGAGCTTAAAAAATAAAGCATCTTACCAAGGAGGTCAATGTTGCAAGTTCCTGGCCTGTGAGATAAGCAGGGGAAAGAAAAAACAAATAGAATACAGTAAGTAGTTAGTGGCTTTTTTTATGCTGTAGTTGTATTTGCTACATCAGTGTTGTTTTACTGACTTGTTCAAATGAACTCAGTTTGAGCTTTTGAGACCCAATGTAATGGTAGTGGTATCTATGCAAATGCTTAATTGACTAGTTCTCATCTGTATGTTCGGTACAGAGGAAGAATGTTGGCGTTCCTTTTCTTTAATGAATTCATTTATTAATACCTAATCTACCTGTCTGACTAGGCTTCAAAGTACATAATGTTCATGTTAATTTTATTCGAGTTCTGTAGTGGTTTTAGGAAGAAAAAGAGTAATCATACCAGCAAAGAAAATAGCGTGGAGACCTTATCTCCTTCAATATGGGTATTGTTCTGGTTTGTGACTGTGGGAAGACAGTTTCATAATGAAGTATCTTAGTGATACTTAAACTGTGTTGCTGAATGTAGCATTATTTTCTGCATGAGGAACATAGGCATCCTGAAGATTTCTTTTGTAATTACATACTTTACTTGAACAGTTGTAGGCAATACATGTCTTGGCAAAGATAAATTACTTTTGTTTTTATTCTAATAAACGTAACTCATGTTATTAAAAATTGCCTTCATTATAATTTATGAAATTTCTGTATAAACCTGGTTTCTTTTATTTCTTTTAGTGGTTTGAGGTTCGGTTACTAAATGAATCTATTTAAGGCAAACTTGTGATACTGAAATGGCCATTGTTCAGTTCAAATGCACAACATTCCCAACAGGCATTAAAGTGTTGTTGAAGAGGTCTTTTTGATAGGAATGTAATGCTCGTGAATAAATCCAAGGAAATCTTCAGTTCCCGAAGTTATTTGTGGGCACAAGTTTAAAAAGCAAATTGGGATTTACTTTTTCATTCCCAAATTTGACTGAAAAATCATCTGAAGTTGTCTGATAATTCTGGTGTGTGTATAAGTACATACAGGTTGTATTTCCATAGCTGAGCAGATAAGGGACAGTTAATACGCTGGTTTTGTTTGTGTGCTCCTTTAGAAAGTCCAGATATCCACCACTATGCATAGGGACTCTTCATTAGGTGGCCCATAGAGGTGGCCCATATAGGTGGCCCATATAGGTGGCCCATATAGGGATGCTGGGCCTATAGGGACTCTTCATTAGGTGGCCCATGGAGGTGGTCCATGTAGGGAGGCAATACCTGAAGGGGTCCTATAGGGATGCTGGGCCTATAGGGACTCTTCATTAGGTGGCCCATATAGGTGGCCCATATAGGGATGCTGGGCCTATAGGGACTCATCATTAGGTGGTCCATGGAGGTGGTCCATGGAGGTGGTCCATGGAGGTGGTCCATGGAGGTGGCCCATGGAGGTAGGCAATACCTGAAGGGGTCCTATAGGGATGCTGGGCCTATAGGGACTCTTCATTAGGTGGCCCATACAGGTGGCCCATACAGGCGGCCCATACAGGTGGCCCATACAGGTAGGCAATACCTGAAGGGGGCCTATAGGGATGCTGGGCCTATAGGGACTCTTCATTAGGTGGCCCATACAGGTGGCCCATACAGGTGGCCCATACAGGTAGGCAATACCTGAAGGGGGCCTATAGGGATGCAGGGCCTATAGGGACTCTACATTAGGTGGCCCATATAGGTGGCCCATGTAGGTAGGCAATACCTGAAGGGGTCCTATAGGGATGCTGGGCCTATAGGGACTCTTCATTAGGTGGCCCATACAGGTGGTCCATACAGGCGGCCCATACAGGTGGCCCATACAGGTGGCCCATACAGGTAGGCAATACCTGAAGGGGGCCTATAGGGATGCTGGGCCTATAGGGACTCTTCATTAGGTGGCCCATATAGGTGGCCCATACAGGTGGCCCATACAGGTAGGCAATACCTGAAGGGGGCCTATAGGGATGCTGGGCCTATAGGGACTCTTCATTAGGTGGTCCATATAGGTGGTCCATGTAGGTGGCCCATGTAGGTAGGCAATACCTGAAGGGGTACTATAGGGATGCTGGGCCTATAGGGACTCTTCATTAGGTGGCCCATACAGGCGGCCCACACAGGTGGCCCATACAGGTAGGCAATACCTGAAGGGGGCCTATAGGGATGCTGGGCCTATAGGGACTCTTCATTAGGTGGTCCATATAGGTGGTCCATGTAGGTGGGCAATACCTGAAGGGGTACTATAGGGATGCTGGGCCTATAGGGACTCTTCATTAGGTGGCCCATACAGGTGGCCCATACAGGTAGGCAATACCTGAAGGGGGCCTATAGGGATGCTGGGCCTATAGGGACTCTTCATTAGGTGGCCCATATAGGTGGCCCATACAGGTAGGCAATACCTGAAGGGGGCCTATAGGGATGCTGGGCCTATAGGGACTCTTCATTAGGTGGCCCATATAGGTGGCCCATATAGGTGGCCCAGATAGGTAGGCAATACCTGAAGGGGGCCTATAGGGATGCTGGGCCTATAGGGACTCTTCATTAGGTGGTCCATATAGGTGGTCCATGTAGGTGGCCCATGTAGGTAGGCAATACCTGAAGGGGTCCTATAGGGATGCTGGGCCTATAGGGACTCTTCATTAGGTGGCCCATACAGGTGGCCCATACAGGCGGCCCATACAGGTGGCCCATACAGGTAGGCAATAC
This sequence comes from Amazona ochrocephala, assembly GCA_039720435.1. Classification (NCBI taxonomy): domain Eukaryota; kingdom Metazoa; phylum Chordata; class Aves; order Psittaciformes; family Psittacidae; genus Amazona; species Amazona ochrocephala. The sequence continues at coordinate 8,310,076 of CM077895.1, forward strand.
CTGAAGGGGGCCTATAGGGATGCTGGGCCTATAGGGACTCTTCATTAGGTGGCCCATATAGGTGGCCCATATAGGTGGCCCATACAGGTGGCCCATACAGGTAGGCAATACCTGAAGGGGGCCTATAGGGATGCTGGGCCTATAGGGACTCTTCTATAGGTGGTCCATATAGGTGGTCCATATAGGTGGTCCATATAGGTGGTCCATATAGGTGGCCCGTACAGGTGGCCCGTACAGGTGGCCCGTACAGGTGGCCCATACAGGCAGGCAATACCTGAAGGGGGCCTTTAGGGATGCTGGGCCTATAGGGACTCTTCATTAGGGGCGGGACTGTGGTGAGAGGACAAGGGGTAATGGGTTTAAACTTAAAACAGGGGAGGTTTAGAATGGATCTGAGGAAGAAATTCTTTACTGTGAGGGTTGTGGGGCCCTGGAATGGGTTGCCCAGGGAAATTGTGAATGCTTCATCCCTGGAGGCGTTCAAGGTGGGGTTGGACATAGCCTTGGATGGCATGGTTTAGTGGGAGGTGTCCCTGCCCATGGCGGGGGGGTTGGAACTCGATGATCTTGAGGTCCTTTCCAACCCTTACTATTCTATGATTCTATGATTAACACTCAAACCCCTCCCACAGATAGAGAAAAACACCCCTGGCCTGGCTTCAGCAACTGCACCAGCTGCTAGGAAGAAGAAAATTAACTGTTACAGCTGAACCCAGGACAACCCCAAACCAAACTATACTACTGAAATACTTAGATGTCAATTTGAGAAAGCAGCACACGATTATACAAGTTAAAGTATTTTAAAACAAATTAACTTTTTTCATTTTGCAGCCATATACAACTGAAAAGTACAACAACTAAAGGAGGCTGGAAACAGCCCTTCAGCAGATGGGAGCAAAAGCGAGATCAAGGTTACCCAAACCATCATTATTTCCTGCATGGAATACCTCTCTCTTCAATTTCTAACCATGTTCACAGCTAGCAGGCTTACCTATGAAAAAACTGACATAATCCTTCTTCATCTTATCCAAACCATTCTCCAAGAGCATTTGCACTGAAGTGATGCCAGTGAGGGAAACAGCCTCCATCTTTCCATGGTAAGACTGCTGAATCAATTTGCTCAGCAAACTGCCACTCCCGTGATGAATCTGAAAATTAGAAAGGTTTTCTTGTGACGTAACTGTGTACAAAACATCATAACCATCAGTCAGAAGTACACCGCCGTTGACACAGAGGCAACCTGTGACAGCTCAAAGTCATTTGAATATGACACAACACAAATGAGGGGCAGTTAAGTGACAAGAGCTATATTGTACTTCAAACAACTCAGAATGTTAACATTTGTTGTCAAAATACAAGTACAAACTTATCGTGCAATACAAATACATACCCAGGGCTGTATCTCACCACATTCCAGGGATTCCAGGACCAGCGTGAAACACGCTATCAACTCCTGATAGGAACTGACACCTTAAAGAAAAAAAAAGGTGCAATATTTTATCAATCCATACCATGACTTTAAAAGGGTTAAAGAAACAATGACCAAAAGAGACCACTGAACTGCATATGACTGCTGGAGAACAGCACACAGCAGAGGCAGATGGGCATACAACACATATTAGCTACATTCTCTCTAAAGACATTGAAGATCAACACACTTTTATAAACCTCACTGAACAGCTGTTGCACTCAGAATGAATGCGATTTAAAAGATGCATAAGTCAATCCCTCAAACAGAAAGGACTTCTTATAATCTCTGGAACAGCTTAACAGAAGTTATTTTTGTTAAGTGATCTGAAAAAATAGTAGTAAATAAAAATATATTTTACTGAAGGACCATGAGTGGTGTCAAAAGAATGATGATATTTATATGCAGTTTTATCAACTTAAGATGTCCTTCAGATCTAGAAGGACAATTTCTATAGCTTTCTGCTTTAGAGCAGATTAGCATTAGTAATTGCTTAGTACCCTTGACAAACAAATAAAATGAAATATATCTGCTGCTAGATGTTGCTCTACCTTTTTATCTTGCAAGAAGGTAAATCAACTCACACACCTAAAATTAGCTCTTTGAGGAAAAGACAAAACTGTTGATAATTTTCTGAAAAGCTTAGTCCTTAAAACTGAAATTAATATTCATTTCACTCAGAAAGCAACACAGACTAGTAGACAAAGAACAGAAGAATTAAGGGAAACCAGATAAGGCAAAACCCCACAACACACATTTCATTTTGCACCATAATTGTTCAGCAAAATCCACGTCTCCTCGCTCACTGAAGACTGATTTTATTGAACTGTCCACTGCCTCTGTGTCACAGTTGATTTTCTGAAAGAGTTAGTTTGCCTTAAGTAAGATAGGATGTCTTAAGGTTCAAAGGCCTTTGGAATTAAACTTTTCTCCAGAGATCAAAATTGGGTGCATCACTAATTTTTCTCCTTTTCCAGGGAAACTACCACCTAGAAACTACTCTGCATAGTAGTTTGAAAGTGAATTTTTATTTAAAACTGAGACTAATTCCATTCAGAATTATCACATAGGGTAATTGCTATCTTTGGACCAGGAAGTGAAGCCTACCATCAGAAAGGCTTTTAATCACAGCCAAGTAAAGCTCAATCAAGCTGTCTAATAAAAACCTATCATCAAGATGATCCTTTTCTCCTTACAATTGCATGATACACAGAGCACTGGTAAATAGCAAGAATAGAGCCCAGCAAGCACTAGCTCAGAACAACCTATGCTATACTGAACTTAGATGATTAAACAACTGTATGTACACCCAGCAGTGCCCTTGGAGACCAAAATGAATACATAAATAGGTTCTCAGAACAGAAAACTCTTCCTGTCATCCCCATCCCAATTATTTCTGGTTTAGCTGATACAAAACACATTCCATTTTTAGCTTATCAGTGAAACAGAAGCTCCCCCTCAATAGTGAAAAGACCCAAATCTTTTCTTGCAGACTGAAAATAAATCTGAACTTGAATTCCTCCATTGCTTTAGAATAGCATAAACCTCTAGTTAATAGGACAGACACCCAACTGATACCATTAAATTGGCCCAAAAGCATTGCATTAGTCAAAAAAAGCAAATTAATGAGAGAACATAAATACTATATACCATAGAAGATATTATGCAAGTAAAAATTTGCAGTAACTACAGTCGTTATAAGGGTAACAAGCTGACAAGGTAATTGGCAGGAAATCAGATATACCTCCATTCCATTTCTGTTTCCTGACACACAAGATCCATCCAGCTTCTTCTTTAAATCTAGTAGAGGAGAAAAATAAATTTCACCACTATGAAATAAAAAAGAATCATCAAACCAATCATATAAATCCCCAGACATCATCATAAACAAAATATCCTGACCAGACGGCTAACAGACCATATGTATCCATCTAGAAACTGGTTTTACAGGGCAAGGAAATAGTCTGATGATAGAATTTCCTAACATTTATTACAAGCTTTGCATTTTCACCGTATAAACATACTGTTAACTGAGCATTACCTTGTGAAGTGTTAGTGTGGAAGCAGCAACGGGCAGCAAGTGGTCTGCTGAGTGTCTGGCTTTCTTCTACATGGTTTCTCAGAGTTTTCGTCTGGTTTATCTTTTTCCAGTTTATGTTTTGTCTGGTTTATCTTTTGTCCAAGCTTAATCTACATACCAAAAATCTTACGGTTGCATTTGAAAAGCTTTTGCATCCCTACATCCGATTGCCTTCTTAGATCTGGTTTCTTCTACCTTAAACTTCTGACGAGACACACAGCATTCACCACAGGTTTCAGAAGGAATCACTCATTTTTACAGTTATACAAGTATGTGCATGTGTGCGTATACATAGAAATAAAATTATAACTGGAGGAAGGCCCATTAGTGGGAATTACACATACTAATGGACCATTACCCTGATCCCCAAGAGAGAGGAACAGGATGAAGCCATCGGTGCTTTTGGTGTTTGAGTGCTGTGTCTGTGTGGCCAGCTGTGTACACATGTGTTGTATACATACATTTGGGTGTGTGTGCCTACTGGGAATACCTGCTCAGCCTTGGACTCGGCTGGAGCTGGGGGCATGGAGCTGCAGGAGCCTTGCTGCTGCTGGGCTACAGGATTCAGCCTCCCCCTAACAACTACATTTTCCTGACTGAGCAGGGTTTGGATGGAAGAGAGTTAGATTTCTTCATAGCAGCTTGTACAATACTATGCTTTGGACTTGTGATGATAACAAAGGGATGTTTTAGCCACTGCTGAGCAGTGCTTACACAGCATCAAGGCCTTTCCTGCTCCTCACCCCAGCAAGCACACTGGGAGCACACAAGGAGTTTGGAGGGGACAAACTCACCCCTGCCCTGTCCCATCTCTGGCAGTGTCCCAAGGCCAGCTTGGAGAAACCTGCTCTAGCTGAAGGTGCCCCTGCCTGTAGCAGTGGGCTGGAACTGGATGAACTTTAAGGTCCCTTCCAACCCAAACCATTCCATGATTCTGCAATTCTATATGACTATGACACAGCCAGGACAGCTGACCCCAGCTGACCAAAGGGATATCCCGCACCATACGGTGTGCTCAACGGTAACAGCCAGGGAAAGAAGGAGGAGGAGGTGGGTCACACATTTGGAGCGAAGGTGCTTCTCCTCCAAGCCACTGGTACACGTGATGGAGCTGTGCTGCGCTGGGAGGGCCGAATACCTGCCTGCTGATGGGAAGTGGTGAACGGATTCTGCATTGTGCTTTGCTTGTGTACACAGCTCTGCTTTACCTACTGAATGCCCCGTATCTCAGCCCATGCATTCTCACACTCTCACCTTTCTGATTCTCTCCCCTGTCCCTAGTCCCTTCCTTTTTCAGTGTTCCGGTAGCAGGACAGCAGGGAATTGTCTGGGATGTACCTAAGCACAGAAGCACATTGACATTTAAACATCTGAAAATAACCCTGAAAGAACAGTTGATAAATAGTTCTAGTTTTGAACTGGCTTCAGTATTGAGAAACTCTCTTCACAAAATGGTCAATTCTCTCTCCAGCCCATCTGTCGAGCAGTATCTCCTTTGAAAGAATCTGCACTATAAGCCTGATTTCAGCAAGGGATCTAGAGAGAATGGCCATTTGCTTCAGCAAAATAGCTACTTCTTTTCTTTGGGTGCTACATTTTTACTAATTGCTGATTATCGAGTAATAGTTGCAAGATAAAGCTAACTGCTCGGTATTCTTTGTTCTTTAAGTTGCTTTGCCTGCTGCACTGGATTTATATTGGATATGTACTGGAGTCATACTGGATTTACATATTGTAATGAATTTAACTACATATTACTAGTATCAGTTTGGAAATTGGGATGTGTTTTATAAGGATACTAAAGACATTTAGCAACTGCAACTGGTTTGAAAGACTACAGACTTTTTAGTCTTGGAAATACTGTGCAGATGGGTCCTGCAACAGAAGACAGCAGCTTTTCCCTGGGGCTCCTGCCTGGCAGGATATTCATTAAAAAGCTACTCCAGACCATACTGTACGCATGCATGCTGTGCTATCCTTACCTCACCTACAGAACCATAACATTACAGCAGGGTTGAAAACTAGGCTTGGCAACAAACGCGTACGTGATCTACTTCTCAATTCCCTACAACACACTCCAAAGTGAGTTTGGAAAAACATAAAAGTACCCACTAGAATCCTACATTAAAATCCAGTACCAAGAATTGGCATAGTCTTCAAAACTGCTCACTCCAATTGATCTTGCATCCTGGACATTATTGATGCTGCTGAGAAAAGATAAAACAGAGTAAAGGTTGCTTTAGCTAGAAAAGCAAAATGTATTTAAACAACAAATAGGCACAGTGAAGGAATCCGAAATATCTTTGCTAGTGGTGAGCATATTACTATCCTCCAGCTCCAGTTCCATAACCAAGCCAACATCAGCCATCGTTACCCCAAACCAAAACAACTGTAAAAATGCCCATACGGCTCCTGAAAGAGCTCTATTAAAAAAGCTTTTGGGTTTTCACTCTCGCCAGATAGAACTGATCATTATGGCACAAGTAAACACTGTTCAGATGCGCAGTGCACCAAGAGCCAAACAGTTGTCACTCCAGAACTGCTAATAGCAGAGAAGCAGAAAACGGCCCAGTGAAGCAAAAGGAGGACTTCTTGGAGTTGTTTTCCTACCCTGCAAAGTGCCTGCCTGTATTAATGTTTTCCTAACATTAGAAGAAATGAAGAATCTTCTTACCAAAGAACGGACAATGTAGCTGCAGACGCCAGAAGAAGGAAACTTTGTCAGCTGAGGGCGTTATCACTGCTGGCAAGGTGCTAGAATGTGGGAGCCTCGGATCGAGAGGTATGAAAAGGTACCCCTGTGCTCCAGATAGACTGAGGATGGAGAGCAGCTGGAAAAGGGAGGCGACTGCAGCAGTTTTCTCTCATCCTGGTTGCCACCCAGGACTGGAGATGCCTGCTGTCCATCTGCAAGGGAAGCGCTGTCTGGCATCAGAGCCTGGGACATGGTCTTTGGACCTTTAGGCATGTGCTAAAATACAGGAGCACGCTGATGAGGTGAGATGCCACAGTGCTAGGACAGTAGAAACACTGTTGCAGGAAGGCAGAGCTGAGGCCATTACTGGCTGGCCCAAGTCCTGCTGCATGAGGACTTCAATTTGAACCTCCTTTAGCTTTCCTCGGTACTAATTTTTCCTCGGAAAACCAAGTAGAATGTTTTCAAAACTGACAGTCATTCTGAGGCACACTAAAGCTTTTGGCTCCTTTCTCGTTTCTGCATACCACGGTGCTGGCTTTCCCCACTGGAACTTCGCAAGTGCTCAGGCACAGAAACCATCTACTAGCAAGTCTTGTCTGGGTACCCTCAGCCATTTGCTGCAACAGATTCTGATCTTTGTTTTGAATTCCTGAATTATTTCACAGTCTCAGAATCCAACACACAGGCATTAAAGACGAGTACAACCTACCCTGCAGCTTCCCTGAGATCGGTTATGTTTCTTGTTTTCCCTCTTCCATCGTTGAACGTAGTCCGAGTTGCCACGGTTAGCACACCATTCTTCGTGGAGAAGCCTGGGAAGCATCTCTTCAGAACTATTCAAAATACCAAGAAAGCAGAAATGTTACACCTCACGGCAAGTGAGCTCCGCTTTTGTCGCTTGTCTTTTGTGACATACTTAAACACTTTCAGAGTCAAGATCAATTGCTTTTCAGCTGATTATCTAACGGAATGTTGACCTTGAGAACTCTTGCGAGAGCCATTCGGTTCAAAATCAGGATTTTTATGCTCAGGCATGGTGGGATCGCCGCTGCCAACTGAAGATTCTAGGAACTACCGAATAACAACAGCAGTATCTGTAGCAGTTTAAGAATTTGTAATAAATGCAGAACTTACTCTCCGTAACTTAGCAGCCTGGAGAAACTGCGGCTTCTTTTTTACGAATCGTATTAGCGCCCAAAACAATACTTAACAGCAAATGTCAGCTCCTCGCATGCCACGTGAGCTCCAGCATCAGCCACTATCACTAGACATTCCTGGAGAGGAAGCAATGGAAAAAACACAGAAACTATTGGGTAGACTGAGTGAGGATGAGATTATAAAAGAGAGAAACAAGGACAGATGTTTACATACTCATTTACGTTGCCCTGCTCTTTGCTGCACCAAGTCCTTGCTTACATTCCAAAGGGAAGAGCAGGTTAGTCCTCCTGCATACCTGTACTTCACCTTTATCTAACGCTTCTGCAGTTTCCGTACCAGGTTCTGATAAGCACCGATGCCTGGGCTCAGTATTGAGCCTGGAATACCTACCTCCCCCCTCCACCCCCCCGGCCCCGTTATTCTCAGGAAATAATTATCTAACACGTCTCTTTTCCTCCTTCTCTAATCTTCACCTCTTGCTGCAGTCTAAAAGAAAATAATAGCTTCTTTGAAAATGATTTTCTGTCTTTTGGGTCAGTACCTCATTTTTCATACAGATTCTTAATTTTTTATCATTTCATCCATTATTTTCTCATTTGACAGCCTGTGCCTGGCTTACCCAATCTCTGTTTTAAAGCATGGAAAAATAAACAGCAGTTTCTTATTTGCATGAGCTTCTAGGTCAGTGACAGATACTCTCGAGCTCTGACACCTGGGCTTGTCTACTCAGAAACACCTGCTGACCACAGTGACAAAACCAGGTTTTTGTCCCCTTAATTCCTCTGCCTCCCTGCATAGGCAGCACTGCGTGCAGCACTGAAAAGCAAGCTGCGCTGTAACTGGGCTCAAGTACCACCTGAACTTCAACAGCTGCCCGAGCATTTCCTTCACGCCAACAGCTTGGCCTGGGGTGAGTGCTCACACATTTTGGAAGGCACAATTTGCGCTGTAAAGCATTTTGTATCAGTGATGATTGAAGAGCAAGAAAGAGCTCAGCTTGACCCAATCGCACTCCGGGTGTCCACGGATGGCTCTCTAGAAAAAAAAATACTAAATCTTTATACTTTCAAACTGTTTGAAACGGAAGGGATGCCACTGCCAGGTAACAGTCAGCACCTCGTGATCTTGCCACAAAACACTTTTCAGACTGGAGCTGTGCTTTCACGTGAACGCTCCCAATCTGCTAAGATGTGTGTAAGAAATAGAACCACTCACGAGGCCTGCTTGGAATGATCATCGAAGGACAATCTTCATCACGTAGGACTTGAGCAGCAGACTAAAGAGGGGACAAATCGGAATGTTGAATACACAGCAGAAAAACTGAGGTTTGTTTCTCACCCACTCTGAGAAAATGCCCCAAACTGGACTCTGTAGCCTCCTCCCCAAACTCCCCAAACAGACTGGTGGAGCTGCAAGGCACATTCATCATGTGAGAATCCAACCTCTCAATTGATTTGGGAAAAGACTGTGCTTTACTTTTCTAGTGACAAAAAAAGAAGAGGCCTGTTCACTTTGGATTGGCACGTGCGGTGGTAATGACTGGGAGATCGTTGCTTGCCTCCCCTTGCTTTTCTCTTAGAGAAGAGGGAGAATTTAACACACCTAACACAGCTGAATTGCAAGGTGGTTCAGAGATGGGAGAAATGACACCGTACATCTGAGACCAAAATCACTTCCGTGAATGACAGACTTCTTTTCCTAGCTGAATTACGGAGGAGCTCTACGTAACTTAGGAGCCTTAAGAACTGGTTTGAGACACTCTGCTCTACTGCTGGGGAGCACTTAAGTACTAAAGGGTACTTGCCACAGTACCGCAACCACATGGAAGTATTCCATCACCTCCTGATACGTACAGACCTTGCGAGGACTGCTAACACCAGGCTCGCAGAACTGCTTAAAGTAATGCCACTGATCGGGCTCGTAGCTGTCGGAAGCCTGAACATCAGTGTAGGTCACACACCTGCCTGGGCACAAAGCTGCAAGAAAAGAAGGGTTTGAAATACCATGACTTAAACAGGCACACTCTGTGCTTAAAGACAACCTCACCTTTGGGGGACAGACATGCCCTGCGGTTCAGAAGAATGCTATCTTTATACAAGGTATGAAACTAAGCCGCTGCAAACTGCTGCTGTAGTTAAACAGTAAGTTGGGGTACCACATGTCTGCCAGAGAGTTATGAAATCGAACCCTAAAAGGACATAAAGAAAGAAAGAAGACGAAGAGGCCTGCTAGACACCTGCACAAACACCACACAGCCAGGAGCCTGTCCACAGAGCACCAGGACAATCTACAAATGAGAGACTCCCCCAGAAACAAGACCTGGAACATTTTCAATTCATTCTCAAATAACCTCCTGTGACACTGCGCTCATCTTCAGCCACACGCTGTGACCAGCAAGGTCAGGCATATTTTGCCCTGTAGAGTGCTGGACGCATAGGCTGCTGTCGTGGTTTAAGCTTATAAACCCATACAGTCGCTCTCTCACTCACTTCCCCCTCTTTCTTCCCTCTGCTCCTGGAGGGATGGGAAGGAGAATCAAAAGAATGCAACTCCCACAGGTTGAGATAAGAACAGTTTAGTAACTAAGGTATAACACAAATCACTGCTGCTACCACCAATAATAATAATGACAAGGCAGCTACAAGGAAAAGGAGAATACAATAGCTCACCATCAAATATCAAGCCCAACCACCCAGTGCACCCCCACCAGTAACAATAACGACAAGGCAAATACAAGGGAAGGATGCAATTGCTCACCACCCAGTATCAAGCACTGCACCCCCCCACTGCATCCCCCACCATGCACCCTCACCACCCTTCCGGGTCTCTGCTCTCCGTTTCTACATCCTGGACATGACGTGCTGTGGTATACAATAATCTCTTTAGTTAGTCAGGGTCAGGTGCCCGGTCTCTCCTTCCTCCCGGCTTCCCCTCCTCCCTAGCAGAGCATGAGGCTCACAAAGTCCTTGGCCAGCCTAAACATCACCAAGCAGTAACCGAAAACACTGGTGTTATCAGTGCTGTTCCCAGGCCCAAAATCAAAAACACAGCGCTGCGCCAGCTACCAAGAAGGAGAAAAATGACTGCTGCTGCTGAACCCAGGACAGCTGCACACTGGGCCATCCACAGCTGTCTCATCCCTTAAAAGCACTAGGATTTAAAGGGCATTTGTAAAGCTTTAATGAGAGAAACTGTTTCATCTTCATATGGCATAATTTTTAGATGGCAGAAAATTCCGTGAGCAAGCCTTAGGCCAACTGCTCCCACATCTAAAGCCTTTAGCTCCATGGCCAGGGCAAATCAGCAGCAGAGCAAATGAAGGCTCTGGCCCTTCTCAACAGACTGAGACTTGAAATGACTTGGCATAAACCAGAAAAGCCCTAAGGCCACCCAGTCTGGTAACTCGATGAGCCTCCTGCTACAAGGACCTTGCAACACGGATCGAAGTCTGCATCAGCTCCCTCACAACGCTGTCTCTGCATCTAGAATACTAAGCCTTTCTGAAGAAACCTAATGACTTTATTGGAGCAAGGCAGGCATCCAAACCGAGGGAAACCAGGAGAGCAGCAGCAGCAACCGAAATCCTCCCGGACTGTCTCACCAGAAAAAGCTGGGATTAGCTGGGCTCCCCCAGGGCACAACACAGCAAGGTCTATTTGCAGAACAAAAGGAGGGCAATTAGCCCTGCCCCAGCCCCCCATTGCTGCAGACCTCACTCATTTCATGGACAGAGAATTTCAACCTCCAGGTCTTTCAGCATCTTAAAGCTACAGTGAACAGTTTCATTTCCAAACTAACTGCCAGTTTAGATCAGAGGAAATAAACAGGAAATCCTTTGGCTGGTTTCTAAAGGTTTATTTCCACCTTCACCCCTTTCCCTACTAATGAAGATACAGTGTGAATTAAGGACCCTCTGGGCAATTCCCCCCACTTTCTTTACTCCCCCCAGTACCGAGCAATACCGAGCAAAGGGAGAGAGACAAGCACAGTGGCAGAGCTCAGGATGCCGGGCAGGAACCTCCGAGGCGCCTGAAATTCAGCAAGGGAGATTAAGGTAGAAGCAAGCGCGCTCAGGGCCCCTGACCCGGCTCCTCTCCGGCAGACCGCAACCCTGCCGCTCCGGGCGCAGTGAAGCTTCCCGCGCCGGGCGGCCAGCGGGCAGGAGACACCCCCTGCGCCCGCCCAAGGGACGGGAGGACGGGCTGACGGGCGGGCGGACCCACTCGCCTCCCCGGTAACCCCGCTGGGCTCGGATCTCACCTGCTGCCGCCGCTGCCGGGACCCGGACCATGCTCGCCGCAAACGAGCTCCTGCCGCAAATGAGCTCCTGCCGCAAATGTCCTCCTGCCGCAAATGACCTCCTGCCGCAAATGAGCTCCTGCCGCAAATGTCCTCCTGCCGCAAATGACCTCCTGCCGCAAATGAGCTCCTGCCGCAAATGAGCTCCTGCCGCAAATGTCCTCCTGTGGCAAATGACCTGCTGCCGCAAATGACCTCCTGCCGCAAATGACCTCCTGCCGCAAATGAGCTCCTGCCGCAAATGAGCTCCTGCCGCAAATGACCTCCTGCCGCAAATGAGCTCCTGCCGCAAATGACCTCCTGCCGCAAATGACCTCCTGCCGCAAATGACCTCCTCCCTCCCCCCCCGGCCCCAGCCCTTGCAGACCCAGACTCAGGGTTTTGGAGTATTTTGCGGGCACGAGGGCTGATCCGGCGACCCTGGGGTGCCCCAAAAGACACCATCCATCCACAGATTCCCCACACCCCCGTTTTCATTCCACCCCCCCGAAGCAAAAAGAGACAAACAAAAACAAGAAAAAAAACTCAGCAAAAACGGAGAAACACTGCTCCAAGGAGCACTCCCCGGGGGATGTAAACTGGGCGAGGAGCAGCAGTTTCGCCGCTTCTTGCCTCTGCGGCGGCGAAAAGGTCAGCGTTTGCTGCCACCTTGTGCCCAAACATCGGTACTGCAGGATGAGTTGAAGCAGAGGTGCTGCCATCATGTGGCCAATGTTCGGTACTGCACGCGGCGTAATAAAGCTGCTCCATGTGAGGCGCTGGACCAATCAGAAAGGCAGGTGGGCCGGGCTAAGAGTGATTGACATGCTTCTCAGCCAATGGCAACCGCCGAGAACTCTGGCCAATCAGAGCAGAGGGAGGGCCGGGCTAAGAGAGATTGACAGGCATCTCAGCCAATGGCGGCCGCCAAGGGCTCTGGCCAATCTGAGCAGGGGGAGGGCCGGGCTAAGACTGATTGACAGGCATAGCAGCCAATGGCTGCCGCTGAGGGCTCTGACCAATCAGAGCAGAGGGAGGGCCGGGCTTAATGTGATTGACAGGCGTCTCAGCCAATGGCGGCTGCTGGGGACTCTGGCCAATCAGAGCAGAGGGTGGGCAGGGATAAGAGTGATTGACAGGCATCTCAGCCAATGGTGGCTGCCGGAAGCTCTGGCCAATCAGAGCAGAGGGAGGGCCGGGCTACAATGATTGACAGGTGTCTCAGCCAATGGAGGCTGCTGGGGGCTCTGGCTAATCAGTGCAGAGGGAGGGCTGGGCTACGAGTGATTGACAGGCTTTTCAGCCAATGGCGGCCGCAGGGGCTGTCTCCAAGTAGCCGGGGTGGGGGGCGGGCAGGCTACAAGCGATTGACAGGCTTCTAGGCCAAAGACAGCCCCCGGGGGACGATGCCCATTCAGAGCTGCCGGGGAGGGTGCCGAGCTAAGCGTGATTGACAGGAGTTTTGGTCAAGGGCGGCCGCCGGCCGCCTGGAAGCTGATTCCGGTGCCACAGTGCTGCTTCCCCACCTCCAGTACAGTTTTGGCAGCATGACGGCAGCAGTTAGTGTTGCACTGAGACACTCCTTTGCCCCCTCCCATCCCCACCACCTGCAGTACCGAAATTTGGAGATGTGGTGGCAGCACAGAGCAGCACCTGGCACCACCCCTTGTCCCCTCCCACCCCACCACCTGCAGTACTGTAATTTGGACAAGTGGTGGCAGCACCGAGCAACACCAGGCACCGCCCCTTGTTCCCTCCTATCCCCACCACCTGCAGTACAGAAATTTAGAGACGTGGTGGCAGCACAGAGCAGCACCTGGCACCGCCCCTTCCCCCCCCATCCCCGCCACCTGCAGTACCAAAATTTGGACACGTGGTGGCAGCACAGAGCAGCACCAGGCACCACCCCTTCTACCCTCCCTTCCCCATCACCTGCAGTACCAAAATTTGGAGACGTGGTGGCAGCACAGGGCAGCACCTGGCACTGCCCCTTGTCCCCTCCCATCCCCACTACCTTCTCAGCCAATGGCGACTGCGGGAGCATGTCTCCAATCTGACTGGCGGGTAGAGCAGGATAGAAGCTAGTGATAGGAGTCAAAGCTAAAGACGGCCATAGGGGGCGTTGACCATTCAGGGCAGCTGGTGGGGGGGCTGAGCTAATTGTGTTTGACAGGAGTCTTGGGTAATGATAGATACGGCCATAAATAGCTGAGAAATAGCCAAAGAAAGGCTTAAAATGGGATAGAAATGTGCAAAAATTGGTTAGAAAGGGCCAAAAATGGCTAAAAACAAAATAGAAATGGGCAAAAATGTGTTAGAAATGGCCAGAAATTGGTGACAAATAGCCAAAAATACTTAAAATAGGTTAGAAATGGGCAAAAATGTGTTTGAAAGGGCCAAAAATTGGTGAGAAATGGACAAAAAAGGTTTGGAAATGTGAAAAAAGGCCTAAGAAGAGTTAGAATTGGGGAACAAGGGGTTCGAAATAGCCAAAACCAGTTTAGAAATAGATTAAAAAAAAGCTTAAAAGGGGTCACAAATGGGAAAAATGGATTAGAAATAGCCAAAAATTGCCTAAACATGGTAAGACATGGAATAAATTGCATAGAAATGGCCATTCGTAGCTTAGAAACAGCAAAAAAAATGGATTAAATGGGTTAGAAATCGAAAAGATGTATTTTAAAAAAACCCGAAATGGCTTAAAATGGGTTAACATTGAGCCTGCCACCTCACGCTGCTGTGAGGATTCTCAGAGCTGGTTTTCTGAAGGTCTTTGCAGGGTCCTTGGGGTTGGTAAGATAAGCAAGCATCAGAAGTGTGCTTTGCTGTATCCTTTACTCTCTCTAGAGTTTCCTACATGAATAAACCAGTGGAGAATCCTGTATTTGTCTCTGTTTTTCTCTCACCTGGAATCCTGGAACTCTGGAACAGGTGTGATGGGCTTTTAGAATCCCAGTGTAGCTGTTTACTCTTGATGAGCTGCATAAATGGACAGAAGAGCTTTGGGGCTAAGCATGCACTTAATGGGTCAGGGACAGAAGAGCTCTGGGAATAAGCTTGCTTTTAATGGGTCCAGTCCAGAGAGTCAGCTTGGGAATGGGTGTAGTAGTTTATCTGGAGTCAGTGTCAGAGTCGGAGCATCTGGCTTCAGAGTGTTTGGCTGTCGGTTTGTGTGTACCTTTCAATCTATGTCTTGTGTAAGTGTGGCCTGAGAGTTAGAGGCCGATAAAACTTTTTTTTGGCATTGTGGTTTTTGAGTTTTGATTGTGAGTCTGAACCAGAGAATGAGAACCCAGAAGTTAAAGGCAGAGAGAGAGCCAGAGTCAGATAGGGAAAAGACCAGGCTGTGGCATATCAGGTTGCTTCTGTTGCAGCTGGTGGCTTGCCCCACCCCTGAGCCAGGGCTTTGAGGGAGGGGTTGAGGGTGGGTCCTTGGGTACATGAGGCACAGCCATGCAGCAGGGAGCTCTTTTAGCACTTGGCTTTCATCAGGGTGAGTTTGGTGGTGGTTGTTTTGGGGTTTGTGGGGTTAGAGCTTTGTGGTTTATTTCTGCTGGTTTTTTTTTTTTTTTGGGTTTTTTGAAATGGTCTTATCTGAATTAAGACCTTCAGGCCATGTCAAGACTCACTAGTGCATACAGTAGTAAGTATCTTTGTGTAGGGGGTTGTTTTGTTTGTTTGTTTGTTTTTTATTTTTAGGTGTTATATTTGTTGGTGGTGCTGAGCTAAAGTTCAAGTGTAGATGAGGCTTGTGGCTCAGAGTCTTCAGGTCAGTTGTCTTTTGGGGCATGGCTCCAGATGTCCTGTGCAGCTCTGTTGTCTGTCCCCATTTTCACAGACCTGACTGTGTCTGCCCATCTTGCTGATTAATGTGAGAACTGATTAGGTGGCTGCAGCAGCGGCTCTAGGTGAAAAGGCTTGAAGTAGCTGAAGGCAATATTTATGTGTGCTTTCCTGATGAACATACAGGCCCAGATACAGCTGGCAGAAATATGGGAGGCCTGGCCACTGGGCAGCCAATGTACTGAAGCAGGAGATGGGTATTGCACAGGGCGGGCTGCCTCTTTGAGCCCTGTCTCAACATGCATCTGTTTCCATTTCTTTTTCAGATGTCGCATACTACCTGGGAGAGCTGAAGCTGCACCCTGAGGAGGGCTGTGAGAAGCTAAGGTGGTTTTGTGCCACGTTGGTCGAGTGCTGTGTGTGGACTTGGAGGTTCCTGGGAGGGAATGGTGAGCTGTCATGAAGCTAGTGACTCAGAGATAAATGCCACGATGAAAAGCTGAGATTTTTGGGGCTTAGGTCTGGGGTGTTGTGTCAGAGACAATAGGTAACGGTCCCTGCTGAAACACACCAAGAAAGGAAAGTATTGTTTGTCTGTTTGGCTCCACTCCAGAGAGTTCTGGTTTGGAAGCTTTCCAAACGTCCAGGTCTGATTCCTACCCAGAAAGTTCTGCTTTAGAACTGCCTGGAAAAGTAATGACCCTTGAGTAGTTGTTCTGGGATTGGAGAACTTGTTCTGGGTTCTTAGACGTTGTTCTGGGTTCTTAGACGTTGTTCTGGGTTTTTAGAAGTTGTTCTGGGTTTTTAGAAGTTGTTCTGGGTTTTTAGAAGTTGTTCTGGGTTTTTAGAAGTTGTTCTGTGATTGTAGGACTTGTTCTTTGATTGGGGAATTTGTTCTGTGTTTCCAGAATTTTGTCCCATTGGAGAAGTAGTTCTGGGATTGGAGAAGTTGTTCTGGGATTGGAGAAGTTGTTCTGGGATTGGAGAAGTTGTTCTGGGATAGGAGATGTTTTTCTGGGATTTTAGAAATTTTTCTGTCATTGAAGAAACTGGTGTTGGATTGGGGGATTTGGTCTGTGTTTTGTGAATCTTGCCTGTGATAATAGAAGTTCTTCTGGGATTGGGGAAATTGTTCTGGGATTGGAGAAGTTGTTCAGGGAATTTAGACCATGTTCTTTGACTGGGGAAGTTGTTCTTTGATTGGGGAACTTGTTCTGTGTTTTGAGCATTTTGTCTATTATTGAAGAATTTGTTCTGGGATTGGAGAATTTGTTCTTTGGTTGAAGAAGTAGTTCTGGGATTGGAGAATTTTTTCTGGGATTGGAGAATTTTTTCTGGGATTGGAGAATTTTTTCTGGGATTGGAGAAGTTTTTCTGGGATTTTAGAACTTTTTCTGTCATTGAAGAATTTGGTGTTTCATTGGGGGATTTGGTCTGTGTTTCGTGAATCTTGTCTATGATAGGAGAAGTTCTCCTGAGATTGGAGAAATTGTTCTGGGATAGGAGAAGCTGTTCAGGGAATTTAGACCATGTCTGTGATTGGGGAATTTGTTCTTTGATTTGGGATCTTGTTCTGTGTTTTGAGAATTTTGTCCATGATTGGAGAATTTGTTCTGGGATTGGAGAATTTGTTCTTTGGTTGAAGAAGTAGTTCTGGGATTGGAGAAGTAGTTCTGGGGTAGGAGAAGTAGTTCTGGGGTTGGAGAAGTAGTTCTGGGGTTGGAGAAGTAGTTATGGGTTGGAGAAGTAGTTCTGGGGTAGGAGAAGTAGTTCTGGGGTAGGAGAAGTAGTTCTGGGGTAGGAGAAGTAGTTCTGGGGTAGGAGAAGTAGTTCTGGGGTAGGAGAAGTTCTGGGGTAGGAGAAGTAGTTCTGGGGTAGGAGAAGTAGTTCTGGGGTAGGAGAAGTAGTTCTGGGGTTGGAGAAGTAGTTATGGGTTGGAGAAGTAGTTATGGGTTGGAGAAGTAGTTATGGGTTGGAGAAGTAGTTATGGGTTGGAGAAGTAGTTCCGGGATTGGAGAAGTAGATCTGAGATTGGAGAAGTAGTTCTGGGATTGGAGAAGTAGTTCTGGGATTGGAGAAGTTGTTCTGGGATTGGAGAAGTTGTTCTGGGATTGGAGATATTGTTCTCTTTGAGGAAAGTGTTCTGTGTTTGTAGCATTTCTTCTGGGATTGCAGAAGTTGTTCTGGGATTGGAGATGTTTTTCTGGGATTTTAGGTCTTGTTCTGTGTTTGGAGAACTTGGTCTTTGATTGGAGAAGTTGTTCTGTGTTTCGAGAATTTTCTCTCATTGGAAAAGTAGTTCTGGGATTGGAAAAGTAGTTCTGGGATTGGAAATGTAGTTCTGAGATTTGAAATGTAGTTCTGAGATTTGAAATGTAGTTCTGGGATTGGAAAAGTTCATCTGGGATTGGAAAATTAGTTCTGGGACTGGAGAAGTTGTTTTGCGTTTGGAGAATTTGTTCAGAGATTGGGGAAGTTTTTCTGGGAATGAGGATATTGTTTTGGAATTGGAGAATTTGTTTTGGGATTGGAGAAGTTGTTCAGGGAATTTAGACCATGTTCTGTGGTTGGAGAATTTGTTCTTTGATTGGGGAATTTGTTCTGTGTTTTAAGAATATTGTCCATGATTGGAGAAATTGTTCTGGGTTTGAAGAATTTGTCCTTTGGTTGGAGAAGTAGTTCTGGGTTTGGAGAAGTAGATCTGTGGTTGGAGAAGTAGTTCTGGGATTTGAGATGTTGTTCTGGGATTGGTGATATTGTTCTGTGTTTGGGGAGATTGTTCTTTGATTGAGTAACTTGTTCTGTGTTTGGAAAATTTCTTTTGGGATGGGAGAAGTTGTTCTGGGATGGGAGAAGTTGTTCTGGGATGGGAGAAGTTGTTCTGGGATGGGAGATGTTGTTCTGGGATGGGAGATGTTGTTCTGGGATGGGAGAAGTTGTTCTGGGATGGGAGAAGTTGTTCTGGGATGGGAGAAGTTGTTCTGGGATTGGTGGACTTCTGGGATTGGAGAGCTTGTTCTGGGCTTTTAGAACTTGTTCTGGGTTTTTAGAACTTGTTCTGGGTTTTTAGAACTTGTTCTGTGATTGGAGATTTTGGTCTTTGATTGGGGAACTTGTTCTGTGTTTCGAGATTCTTGTCTATGATTGGAGGAGTTGTTCTGGGATTTGAGAAGTTGTTCTGGGATTGGGGAAGTTGTTCTCTGAGTGAAGATATACGTGTTTGATTGGGGGAATTGTTCTGTGTTTTGAGAATCTTGTCTATGATTGGGGAAGTAGTTTATGGATTGGAGAAGTAGTTGTTGGATTGGAGAAGTTGTTCCTGGATTGGAGAAGTAGTTGTTGGATTGGAGAATTAGTTCTTGGATTGGAGAACTAGTTGTTATTTTGGGGAAATTGTTCTTGAATAGGAGAAGTTGTTCTTGGATAGGAGAAGTTGTTCAGGGATTGGAGAAGTTGTTCTGTGAGTGGAATACTTATTCTAGGTTTTTAGAGTTTGTTTTGGGTTTTTCGAAATTTTTCTCTGATTGGAGAGCTTGGTCTTTGATTGGGGAACTTGTTCTGTGTTTTAAGAATTTTGTCTGTTGTTGGAAAATATGTTCTGGTTTTGGAGAAGTTGTTCAGGGATTGGAGAATTTGTTCTGGGAATTTAGTCCTTCTTTTGTGATTGTATAATTTTGTCTTTGATTGGGGAACTTGTTCTGTGTTTCAAGAATATTGTCTACGGTTGGGGAAGTCCTTCTTGGATTGGAGAAGTAGTTCGTGGTTTGGAGGAGCAGTTGTTTGTTTGGAGAAATAATTCTTGCATAGGAGAAGTTGTTCTTGGTTTGGAGAAGTAGTTCTTATTTTGGAGAAATTTTTCTTGATTGGAGAAGTTGTTCTGGGATTGGAGAAATTGTTCTGGGATTGGAGAAATTGTTCTTGGATTGGGGAATTTGTTCTTGGATTGGGGAAGTTGTTCTGGGCTTGGGGAAGTTGTTCTGGGCTTGGGGAAGTTGTTCTGGGCTTGGGGAAGTTGTTCTGGGCTTGGGGAAGTTGTTCTGGGATTGGGGAAGTTGTTCTGGGCTTGGGGAAGTTGTTCTGGGTTTTTAGAATATTTTCTGTGATTGGGGAAGTTTTTCTGTGTTTTGAGAATTTTGTCTCATATTGGGGAAGTTGTTCTGGGATTGGGGAAGTTGTTCTGGGTTTGGAGAAGTTGTTCTGGGATTGGAGAAGTTGTTCTGGGATTGGAGAAGTTGTTCTGGGATTGGAGAAGTTGTTCTGGGATTGGAGAAGTTGTTCTGGGATTGGAGAAGTTGTTGTGGGATTGGAATAGTTTTTCTGGGTGTTTAGAAATTTTTCTGTGATTGGAGAACTTGGTCTTTTATTGGGGAATTTGTTCTGTGTTTCGAGAAATTTTTCTCATATTGGAGAAGTAGTTCTGGGGTTGGCGAAGTAATTCTGGTATTGGAGATGTAGTTCTGGGATTGAGGAAGTTGTTCAGGTATTGGGGGTGTTGTTCAGGGAATTTTGACCATATTCCGTGATTAGGAACTTTGGTCTTTGATTACGGAACTTGTTCTGGGATTGGAGAATTTGTTCTGGGATTGGAGAATATTTCTGGGATTGGAGAATTTGTTGAGGGATTGGGGAAGTTGTTCTGGGGTTGGGGAAGTTGTTCTGGGTTTGGAGAAGTTGTTCTGGGTTTGGAGAAGTTGTTCTGGGATTGGAGAATTAGTTCTGGGTTTGGCGAAGTATTTCCAGGATTGGAGAAATAATTCTGGGATTGGAGACGTTGTGCTGGGATTGGAGACGTTGTGCTGGGATTGGAGAAGTTGTTCAGGGAATTTAGACCTTGTTGTGTGATTGGAGAATTTGGTCATTGATTGGGGAACTTGTTTTGTGTTTCGAGAATTTTGTCTGTTGTTGGAAAAAATTTTCTGGGTTTGGAGAATTTGTTCTGGGTTTGGAGAATTTGTTCTGGGTTTGGAGAAGTAGTTCAGGGATTGGGGAAGTTGTTCAGGGATTGGGGAAGTTGTTCAGGGATTGGGGAAGTTGTTCAGGGATTGGCGATGCTATTCAAGGATTGGGAATGTTGTTAAGTGAATTTAAACCATGTTCTGTCGTTGGAAACTTTGGTCTTTGATTGGGGAACTTGTTCTGGGATTGGAGAATTTTTTTGGGATTGGAGAATTTGTTCTTGGATTGGAGGTATAGTACTGTTTTGGAGAAGTTGTTCTGGGTTTGGAGAAGTTGTTCTGGGTTTGGAGAAGTTGTTCTGGGTTTGGAGAAGTTATTCTGGGTTTGGAGAAGTTGTTCTGGGTTTGGAGAAGTTGTTCTGGGTTTGGAGAAGTTGTTCTGGGTTTGGAGAAGTTGTTCTGGGTTTGGAGAAGTTGTTCTGGGTTTGGAGAAGTTGTTCTGGGTTTGGAGAAGTTGTTCTGGGTTTGGAGAAGTTTTTCTGTGTTTGGGGAGCTTGTTCTGTGTTTGGGGAGCTTGTTCTGTGTTTGGGGAGCTTGTTCTGTGTTTGGGGATGTTGTTCTGTGTTTGGGGAAGTTGTTCTGTGTTTGAGGTAGTTGTTCTGTGTTTTGGGAATTTGTTCTGTGTCTGGGGAAGTTGTTCTGTGTTTGGGGATGTTGTTCTGGGATGGGAGAAGTTGTTCTGGGATGGGAGAAGTTGTTCTGGGATGGGAGAAGATGTTCTGGGATGGGAGAAGTTGTTCTGGGATGGGAGAAGTTGTTCTGGGATGGGAGAAGTTGTTCTGGGATGGGAGAAGTTGTTCTGGGATGGGAGAAGTTGTTCTGGGATGGGAGAAGTTGTTCTGGGATGGGAGAAGTTGTTCTGGGATTGGAGATAGTGTTCTTTCTTTTGGGGAAGTTGTTCTGGGGTTGGAGAAGTCGTTCTGCGATTGGAGAAGTTGTTCTTGGATGGGAGAAGTTGATCTGGGATTGGAGAAGTTGTCATGGGATTGGAGAAATTTTTTGGGAGTGGAGAATTTATTCTTGGATTGGAGATATTGCTCTGTCTTTGGAGAAGTAGTTCTGGATTTGGAGAATTAGTTCTGGATTTGAAGAAGTTGTTCTGGATTTGGAGAAGTTGTTCTGGGTTTGGAGAAGTTGTTCTGGGTTTGGAGAATTAGTTCTGGATTTGGAGAATTAGTTCTGGATTTGGAGAATTAGTTCTGGATTTGGAGAATTAGTTCTGGGTTTGGAGAAGTTGTTCTGGGTTTGGAGAAGTTGTTCTGGGTTTGGAGAAGTTGTTCTGGATTTGGAGAAGTTGTTCTGTGTTTGGGGAAGTTGTTCTGGGTTTGGGGAATTTGTTCTGGGTTTGGGGAAGTTGTTCTGGGTTTGGGGAAGTTGTTCTGGGTTTGGGGAAGTTGTTCTGGGTTTGGGGAAGTTGTTCTGGGTTTGGGGAAGTTGTTCTGGGTTTGGGGAAGTTGTTCTGGGTTTGGGGAAGTTGTTCTGGGTTTGGGGAAGTTGTTCTGGGTTTGGGGAAGTTGTTCTGGGTTTGGGGAAGTTGTTCTGGGTTTGGGGAAGTTGTTCTGGGTTTGGGGAAGTTGTTCTGGGTTTGGGGAAGTTGTTCTGGGTTTGGGGAAGTTGTTCTGGGTTTGGGGAAGTTGTTCTGGGTTTGGGGAAGTTGTTCTGGGTTTGGGGAAGTTGTTCTGGGTTTGGGGAAGTTGTTCTGGGTTTGGGGAAGTTGTTCTGGGCTTGAAGAATTTGCTCTGGGATTGGAGAAATTATTCTTGGGTTGGAATCTTAGTTCTTGTATTGGAGGAATTGTTCTGGGATTGGAGATATTGCTCTGTGTTTGGGGAAGTTGTTGTGGGTTTGGAGAATTTGTTCTTAGTTTGAAGAAGTTGTTCTGAGTTTGAAGAAGTTGTCTTGGATTGGAGAAGATGTTCTGGGATTGGAGAATTTGTTCTGGGATTGGAGAATTTGTTCTGGGATTGGAGAAGTTGTTCTGTGGTTGGAGAAGTTGTACTGGGGTTGGAGAAATTTTTCCGGGATTGGAGAATTTGTTCTGGGATTGGGGAAGTTGTTCTTGGATTGCAGATATTGTTCTGTGTTTGGGGAATTTTTACTGTTTTTTTGGGAAGTTGTTCTGCATTTGGGGAAATTGTTGAAAGGTTGGGGAAGTTGTTCAGGGTTTGGAGAACTTGTTCTGGGATTGGAGAAGTTGTTCAGGGAATTTAGACCATTTTCTGGGATTGGAGAATTTTGTCTTTGTTTGGGGTACTTGTTCTGTGTTTCGAGAATGATGTCTATGATTGGAGAAGTAGTTGTGGGGTTGGCGAAGTAGTTCTGGTATTGGAGAAGTAGTTCTGGGATTGGAGTATTTGTTCAGGGATTGGGGAAGTTGTTCAGGTATTGGGGATGTTGTTCAGGGAATTTTGACCATGTTCTGTGATTAGGAACTTTGGTCTTTTTATTACGGAAGTTTTTCTGGCATTGGAGAATATCTGGGATTGGAGAATTTGTTCTGGGATTGGAGAAGTTGGTCTGTGTTTGGGGAAGTTTTTCTGGGTTTTGGGAAGTTGTTCTGCATTTGTGGAAATTGTTCAGAGATTGGTGATGTTGTTCTGGGATTGGAGAAGTTGTTCTGAGAATTTTGACAATGTTCTGGGATTGGAAAATTTGTTCTTTGATTGGGGAACTTGTTCTGTGTTTCGAGAATTTTGTCCATGTTTGGAGAATTTGTTCTGGGATTGGAGATTTTGTCCTTTGATTGGAGAAGTTGTTCAGGGATTGGAGAATTTGTTCTGGGAAGTTAGTCCTTGTTCTGTGATTGTATGATTTTGTCTTTGATTGGGGAACTTGTTCTGTGTGTCAAGAATATTGTCTATGATTGGAGGAGCATTTCTTTGTTTGGAGAAGTAGTTCTTGGTTTGGAGAAGTAGTTCTTGGTTTGGAGAAGTAGTTCTTGGTTTGGAGAAGTAGTTCTTGGTTTGGAGAAGTAGTTCTTGGTTTGGAGAAGTAGTTCTTGGTTTGGAGAAGTAGTTCTTGGTTTGGAGAAGTAGTTCTTGCTTTGGAGAAGTAGTTCTTGGTTTGGAGAAGTAGTTCTTGGTTTGGAGAAGTAGTTCTTGGTTTGGAGAAGTAGTTCTTGCTTTGGAGAAGTAGTTCTTGGTTTGGAGAAGTAGTTCTTGGATTGGAGAAGTTTTTCTGGGATTGGAGGAATTGTTCTGGGATTGATGAAATTGTTCTTGGATTGGGGAAGTTGTTCTGTCTTTGGGGAAGTTGTTCTGTGTTTGGGGAAGTTGTTCTGTGTTTGGGGAACTTGTTCTGGGATTATGGAGCTTGTTCTGGGATTGGGGAGCTTGTTCTGGGATTGGGGAGCTTGTTCTGGGATTGGGGGTGTTGTTTTGGGATTGGGGGTGTTGTTTTGGGATTGGGGAAGTTGTTCTGTGTTTGGGGAAGTTGTTCTGGGCTTGGGGAAGTTGTTCTGGGCTTGGGGAATTTGTTCTGTGTTTGGGGAAGTTGTTCTGTGTTTGGGGAACTTGTTCTGGGATTGGGGAGCTTGTTCTGGGTTTGGGGAGCTTGTTCTGGGATTGGGGAGCTTGTTCTGGGATTGGGGAGCTTGTTCTGGGATTGGGGGAGTTGTTTTGGGATTGGGGGAGTTGTTCTGGAATTGGGGAAGGTGTTCTGTGTTTGGGGAAGGTGTTCTGTGTTTGGGGAAGGTGTTCTGTGCTTGGGGAAGGTGTTCTGTGCTTGGGGAAGGTGTTCTGTGCTTGGGGAAGGTGTTCTGTGTTTGGGGAAGGTGTTCAGTGTTTGGGGAAGGTGTTCTGTGTTTCGGGAAATTGTTCTGGGATTGGGGAATTTGTTCTGGGATTGGGGAATTTGTTCTGGGATTGGGGAATTTGTTTTGGGATTGAGGAATTTTTTCTGGGATTGGAGAACTTTTTCTTTGATTGGGGAATTTGTTCTGTGTTTCGAGAATTTTGTCTCATATTGGAGAAGTTGTTCTGTGTTTGGCGAAATTGTTCTGGATTTGGAGAATTTGTTCTGGATTTGGAGAAGGTGTTGTGGATTTGGAGAAGGTGTTGTGGATTTGGAGAAGGTGTTGTGGATTTGGAGAAGGTGTTGTGGATTTGGAGAAGGTGTTGTGGATTTGGAGACGTTGTTGTGGATTTGGAGAAGTTGTTGTGGATTTGGAGAAGTTGTTGTGGATTTGGAGAAGTTGTTCTGGGATTGGAGAAGTTGTTGTGGGATTGGAGAAGTTGTTGTGGGATTGGAGAAGTTGTTGTGGGATTGGAGAAGTTGTTGTGGGATTGGAGAAGTTGTTGTGGGATTGGAGAAGTTGTTGTGGGATTGGAGAAGTTGTTGTGGGATTGGAGAAGTTGTTGTGGGATTGGAGAAGTTGTTGTGGGATTGGAGAAGTTGTTGTGGGATTGGAGAAGTTGTTGTGGGATTGGAGAAGTTGTTGTGGGATTGGAGAAGTTGTTGTGGGATTGGAGAAGTTGTTGTGGGATTGGAGAAATTGTTGTGGGATTGGAGAAGTTGTTGTGGGATTGGCGATGTTGTTGTGGGATTGGAGAAGTTGTTGTGGGATTGGAGAAGTTGTTGTGGGATTGGAGAAGTTTTTATGGGTTTGGAGAAGTTTTTATGGGCTTTGAGATTTTGCTCTGGGATTGGAGAAATTATTCTTGGATTGGAAATTTAGTTCTTATGATGGAGAAATTGTTCTGGGATTGGAGATATTGTTCTGTGTTTGGGGAAGTTGTTGTGGGATTGGAGAAGTTGTTCTAGGATTGGAGAATTTGTTCTGAGTTTGAAGAAGTTGTCTTGGACTGGAGAAGATGTTCAGGGATTGGAGAAGTTGTTGTGGGATTGGAGAAGTTGTTCTGGGTTTGGGGAAGTTGTTCTGCATTTGGAGAAGTTGTTCTGGTTTTGCAGATGTTTTTCTGGTTTTGGAGAAGTAGTTCTGGTATTGGAGAAGTAGTTCTGGGATTGGAGAAGTAGTTCTGGGATTGGAGAATTTGTTCTGGGATTGCAGAAGTATTTCTGGGATGGGAGAAGTTGTTCTGGGATGGGAGAAGTTGTTCTGGGATGGGAGAAGTTGTTCTGGGATGGGAGAAGTTGTTCTGGGATGGGAGAAGTTGTTCTGGGATGGGAGAAGTTGTTCTGGGATGGGAGAAGTTCTGGGATGGGAGAAGTTGTTCTGCGATTGGAGAATTTGTTCTGGGTTTGGGGAAGTTGTTCTTGGATTGCGGATATTGTTCTGTGTTTGGGGAAGTTTTTCTGGGTTTTGGGAAGTTGTTCTGTATTTGGGGAAATTGTTCAGAATTTGGGGAAGTTGTTCTGGGTTTGGAGAATTTGTTCTGGGATTGGAGAAATTGTTCAGGGAATTTAGACAATGTTGTGGGTTTGGAGAATTTGGTCTTTGGGGAACTTGTTCTGTGTTTCGAGAATGATCTCTATGATTGGAGAAGTGTTCTGTAGTTGGCGAAGTAGTTCTGGGGTTGGCGAAGTAATTCTGGGATTGGAGAAGTAGTTCTTGTATTGGAGATGTAGTTCTGGGATTGGAGTATTTGTTCAAGGATTGGAGTATTTGTTCAAGGATTGGAGTATTTGTTCAGGGATTGGAGTATTTGTTCAGGGATTGGAGTATTTGTTCAGGGATTGGAGTATTTGTTCAGGTGTTGGGAATGTTTTTCAGGGAATTTAGACCATATTGTGTGATTAGGAACTTTGGTCTTTAATTATGGAACTTGTTCTGGGATTGGAGAATTTGTTCTGGGTATGGGGAAGTTGTTCTGGGTATGGGGAAGTTGTTCTGGGTTTGGGGAAGTTGTTCTGGGTTTGGGGAAGTTGTTCTGGGCTTGGGGAAGTTGTTCTGGGCTTGGGGAAGTTGTTCTGGGTTTGGGGAAGTTGTTCTGGGTTTGGAGAAATTTTTCTGGTTTTGCAGATGTTTTTCTGGGATTGGAGAAGTAGTTCTGGGATTGGAGAAGTAGTTCTGGGATTGGGGAAGTTGTTCTGGGATTGGGGAAGTTGTTCTGGGATTGGAGAAGTTGTTCTGGGATTGGAGAAGTTGTTCTGGGATTGGAGAAGTTGTTGTGGGATTGGAATAGTTTTTCTGGGTGTTTAGAAATTTTTCTGTGATTGGAGAACTTGGTCTTTTATTGGGGAATTTGTTCTGCGTTTCGAGAAATTTTTCTTATATTGGAGAAGTAGTTCTGGGGTTGGCGAAGTAATTCTGGTATTGGAGATGTAGTTCTGGGATTGAGGATGTTGTTCAGGTATTGGGGGTGTTGTTCAGGGAATTTTGACCATATTCCGTGATTAGGAACTTTGGTCTTTGATTACGGAACTTGTTCTGGGATTGGAGAATTTGATCCGGGATTGGAGAATATTTCTGGGATTGGAGAATTTGTTGAGGGATTGGGGAAGTTGTTCTGGGGTTGGGGAAGTTGTTCTGGGTTTGGAGAAGTTGTTCTGGGTTTGGAGAAGTTGTTCTGGGATTGGAGAATTAGTTCTGGGTTTGGCGAAGTATTTCCAGGATTGGAGAAATAATTCTGGGATTGGAGACGTTGTGCTGGGATTGGAGACGTTGTGCTGGGATTGGAGAAGTTGTTCAGGGAATTTAGACCTTGTTGTGTGATTGGAGAATTTGGTCATTGATTGGGGAACTTGTTCTGTGTTTCGAGAATTTTGTCTGTTGTTGGAAAAAATTTTCTGGGTTTGGAGAATTTGTTCTGGGTTTGGAGAAGTAGTTCAGGGTTTGGGGAAGTTGTTCAGGGATTGGGGAAGTTGTTCAGGGATTGGCGATGCTATTCAAGGATTGGGAATGTTGTTAAGTGAATTTAAACCATGTTCTGTCATTGGAAACTTTGGTCTTTGATTGGGGAACTTGTTCTGGGATTGGAGAATTTTTTTGGGATTGGAGAATTTGTTCTTGGATTGGAGGTATAGTACCGTTTTGGAGAATTTGTTCAGGGATTGGGGAAGTTGTTCTGGGTTTGGAGAAGTTGTTCTGGGTTTGGAGAAGTTGTTCTGGGTTTGGAGAATTAGTTCTGGGTTTGGCGAAGTATTTCCAGGATTGGAGAAATAATTCTGGGATTGGAGACGTTGTGCTGGGATTGGAGACGTTGTGCTGGGATTGGAGAAATTGTTCAGGGAATTTAGACCTTGTTGTGTGATTGGAGAATTTGGTCATTGATTGGGGAACTTGTTTTGTGTTTCGAGAATTTTGTCTGTTGTTGGAAAAAATTTTCTGGGTTTGGAGAATTTGTTCTGGGTTTGGAGAATTTGTTCTGGGTTTGGAGAAGTAGTTCAGGGATTGGGGAAGTTGTTCAGGGATTGGGGAAGTTGTTCAGGGATTGGGGAAGTTGTTCAGGGATTGGCGATGCTATTCAAGGATTGGGAATGTTGTTAAGTGAATTTAAACCATGTTCTGTCATTGGAAACTTTGGTCTTTGATTGGGGAACTTGTTCTGGGATTGGAGAATTTTTTTGGGATTGGAGAATTTGTTCTTGGATTGGAGGTATAGTACTGTTTTGGAGAAGTTGTTCTGGGTTTGGAGAAGTTGTTCTGGGTTTGGAGAAGTTGTTCTGGGTTTGGAGAAGTTATTCTGGGTTTGGAGAAGTTGTTCTGGGTTTGGAGAAGTTGTTCTGGGTTTGGAGAAGTTGTTCTGGGTTTGGAGAAGTTGTTCTGGGTTTGGAGAAGTTGTTCTGTGTTTGGAGAAGTTTTTCTGGGATTTGAGAAGTTTTTCTGGGATTGGAGAATTTGTTCTGGGATTGGAGAATTTGTTCTGTGTTTGGGGAAGTTGTTCTGTGTTTGGGGAAGTTGTTCTGTGTTTGGGGAAGTTGTTCTGTGTTTGGGGAGCTTGTTCTGTGTTTGGGGAAGTTGTTCTGTGTTTGAGGGAGTTGTTCTGTGTTTGAGGGAGTTGTTCTGTGTTTGGGGAAGTTGTTCTGTGTTTGGGGAGGTTGTTCTGGGTTTGGGGAAGTTGTTCTGTGTTTGGGGAAGTTGTTCTGTGTTTGGGGAAGTTGTTCTGGGTTTGGGGAGCTTGTTCTGTGTTTGGGGAGCTTGTTCTGTGTTTGGGGATGTTGTTCTGTGTTTGGGGAAGTTGTTCTGTGTTTGGGGAAGTTGTTCTGTGTTTGGGGAGCTTGTTCTGTGTTTGGGGAGCTTGTTCTGTGTTTGGGGATGTTGTTCTGTGTTTGGGGATGTTGTTCTGTGTTTGAGGTAGTTGTTCTGTGTTTTGGGAATTTGTTCTGTGTCTGGGGAAGTTGTTCTGTGTCTGGGGAAGTTGTTCTGTGTTTGGGGATGTTGTTCTGGGATGGGAGAAGTTGTTCTGGGATGGGAGAAGTTGTTCTGGGATGGGAGAAGTTGTTCTGGGATGGGAGAAGTTGTTCTGGGATGGGAGAAGTTGTTCTGGGATGGGAGAAGTTGTTCTGGGATGGGAGAAGTTGTTCTGGGATGGGAGAAGTTGTTCTGGGATGGGAGAAGTTGTTCTGGGATGGGAGAAGTTGTTCTGGGATGGGAGAAGTTGTTCTGGGATGGGAGATATTGTTCTTTCTTTTTGGGGAAGTTGTTCTGGGATTGGAGAAGTCGTTCTGCGATTGGAGAAGTTGTTCTTGGATGGGAGAAGTTGATCTGGGATTGGAGAAGTTGTTATGGGATTGGAGAAATTTTTTGGGAGTGGAGAATTTATTCTTGGATTGGAGATATTGCTCTGTCTTTGGAGAATTAGTTCTGGATTTGAAGAAGTTGTTCTGGGTTTGGAGAAGTAGTTCTGGATTTGGAGAATTAGTTCTGGATTTGGAGAATTAGTTCTGGATTTGGAGAAGTTGTTCTGGGTTTGGAGAAGTTGTTCTGGGTTTGGAGAAGTTGTTCTGGGTTTGGAGAAGTTGTTCTGGGTTTGGAGAAGTTGTTCTGGGTTTGGAGAAGTTGTTCTGGGTTTGGGGAAGTTGTTCTGGGCTTGAAGAATTTGCTCTGGGATTGGAGAAATTATTCTTGGGTTGGAATCTTAGTTCTTGTATTGGAGGAATTGTTCTGGGATTGGAGATATTGCTCTGTGTTTGGGGAAGTTGTTGTGGGTTTGGAGAATTTGTTCTTAGTTTGAAGAAGTTGTTCTGAGTTTGAAGAAGTTGTCTTGGATTGGAGAAGATGTTCTGGGATTGGAGAATTTGTACTGGGATTGGAGAAGTTGTTCTAGGGTTGGAGAAGTTGTTCTGGGGTTGGAGAAATTTTTCTGGGATTGGAGAATTTGTTCTGGGATTGGGGAAGTTGTTCTTGGATTGCAGATATTGTTCTGTGTTTGGGGAATTTTTACTGTTTTTTTGGGAAGTTGTTCTGCATTTGGGGAAATTGTTGAAAGGTTGGGGAAGTTTTTCTGGGTTTGGAGAACTTGTTCTGGGATTGGAGAAGTTGTTCAGGGAATTTAGACCATTTTCTGGGATTGGAGAATTTGGTCTTTGTTTGGGGAACTTGTTCTGTGTTTCGAGAATTATGTCTATGATTGGAGAAGTAGTTGTGGGGTTGGCGAAGTAGTTGTGGGGTTGGCGAAGTAGTTCTGGTATTGGAGAAGTAGTTCTGGGATTGGAGTATTTGTTCAGGGATTGGGGAAGTTGTTCAGGTATTGGGGATGTCGTTCAGGGAATTTTGACCATGTTCTGTGATTAGGAACTTTGGTCTTTTTATTACGGAAGTTTTTCTGGCATTGGAGTATATCTGGGATTGGAGAATTTGTTCTGGGATTGGTGAAGTTGGTCTGTGTTTGGGGAAGTTTTTCTGGGGTTTGGGAAGTTGTTCTGCATTTGTGGAAATTGTTCAGAGATTGGTGATGTTGTTCTGGGATTGGAGAAGTTGTTCTGAGAATTTTGACAATGTTCCGGGATTGGAAAATTTGTTCTTTGATTGGGGAACTCGTTCTATGTTTCGAGAATTTTGTCCATGTTTGGAGAATTTGTTCTGGGATTGGAGATTTTGTCCTTTGATTGGAGAAGTTGTTCAGGGATTGGAGAATTTGTTCTGGGAAGTTAGTCCTTGTTCTGTGATTGTATGATTTTGTCTTTGATTGGGGAACTTGTTCTGTGTGTCAAGAATATTGTCTATGATTGGAGAAGTAGTTCTTGGATTGGAGAAGTAGTTCTTGGTATGGAGGAGCATTTCTTTGTTTGGAGAAGTAGTTCTTTGTTTGGAGAAGTAGTTCTTTGTTTGGAGAAGTAGTTCTTGGTTTGGAGAAGTAGTTCTTGGTTTGGAGAAGTAGTTCTTGGTTTGGAGAAGTTTTTCTGGGTTTGGAGGAATTGTTCTGGGATTGACGAAATTGTTCTTAGATTGGGGAAGTTGTTCTGTCTTTGGGGAAGTTGTTCTGTCTTTGGGGAATTTGTTCTGGGATTGGGGAAGTTGTTCTTGGATTGGGGAGCTTGTTCTGGGATTGGGGGAGTTGTTTTGGGATTGGGGAAGCTGTTTTGGGATTGGGGATTTTGTTTTGGGATTGGGGAAGTTTTTCTGGGATTGGGGAAGTTTTTCTGGGCTTGGGGAAGTTGTTCTGGGCTTGGGGAAGTTGTTCTGGGCTTGGGGAAGTTGTTCTGGGCTTGGGGAAGTTGTTCTGGGCTTGGGGAAGTTGTTCTGGGCTTGGGGAAGTTGTTCTGGGCTTGGGGAAGTTGTTCTGGGCTTGGGGAAGTTGTTCTGGGCTTGGGGAATTTGTTCTAGGTTTGGAAAAATTTTTATGGGCTTGGAGATGTTGCTCTGGGATAGGAGTAATTGTTCTTGGATTGGAAATTTAGTTCTTATGATGGAGAAATTGTTCTGGGATTGGAGATATTGTTCTGTGTTTGGGGAAATTGTTGTGGGATTGGAGAAGTTGTTCTAGGATTGGAGAATTTGTTCTGAGTTTGAAGAATTTGTCTTGGACTGGAGAAGATATTCAGGCATTGGAGAAGTTGTGGGATTGGAGACGTTGTTCTGGGTTTGGGGAAGTTGTTCTGTGTTTGGAGAAGTTGTTCTGGTTTTGCAGATGTTTTTCTGGTATTGGAGAAGTAGTTCTGGGATTGGAGAAGTAGTTCTGGGATTGGAGAAGTAGTTCTGGGATTGCAGAAGTAGTTCTGGGATTGGAGAAGTTCTGGGATTGGAGATATTGTTCTGTGTTTGGGGGAGTTGTTCTGTGTTTGGGGATGTTGTTCTGTGTTTGGGGGAGTTGTTCTGTGTTTGAGGGAGTTGTTCTGTGTTTGGGGATGTTGTTCTGTGTTTGGGGACGTTGTTCTGTGTTTGGGGATGTTGTTCTAAGATGGGAGAATTTTTTTGGGTTTGGAGAATTTTTTCTTGGATTGGAGATAGTGTTCTGTCTTTTGGGGAAGGTGTTGTGGGATTGGAGAAGTCATTCTGCGATAGGAGAAGTTGTTCTGGGATGGGAGATGTTGTTCTGGGATGGGACAAGTTGATCTGGGATTGGAGAAGTTGTCATGGGATTGGAGAAATTTTTTGGGAGTGGAGAATTTATTCTTGGATTGGAGATATTGCTCTGTCTTTGGGGAAGATGTTCTGGTATTGGAGAAGTAGTTCTGGATTTGGAGAAGTAGTTCTGGATTTGGAGAAGTTGTTCTGGATTTGGAGAAGTTGTTCTGGGTTTGGAGAAGTTGTTCTGGGTTTGGAGAAGTTGTTCTGGGTTTGGAGAAGTTGTTCTGGATTTGGAGAAGTTGTCCTGGGTTTGGAGAAGTTGTCCTGGGTTTGGAGAAGTTGTCCTGGGTTTGGAGAAGTTGTTCTGGGTTTGGAGAAGTTGTTCTGGGTTTGGAGAAGTTGTTCTGGGTTTGGAGAAGTTGTTCTGGGTTTGGAGAAGTTGTTCTGGGTTTGGAGAAGTTGTTCTGGGTTTGGGGAAGTTGTTCTGGGTTTGGAGAAGTTGTTCTGGGTTTGGAGAAGTTGTTCTGGGTTTGGAGAAGTTGTTCTGGGTTTGGAGAAGTTGTTCTGGGTTTGAAGAGTTTTCTCTGGGATTGGAGAAATTATTCTTGTGTTGGAAACTAAGTTCTTGTATTGGAGGAATTGTTCTGGGATTGGAGATATTGTTCTGTGTTTGGGGAAGTTGTTGTGGGATTGGAGAAGTTGTTCTTAGTTTGAAGAAGTTGTTCTGAGTTTGAAGAAGTTGTCTTGGATTGGAGAAGATGTTCTGGGATTGGAGAATTTGTTCTGGTATTGGAGAAGTTGTTCTTGGGTTGGAGAATTTGTTCTGTGTTTGGAGAAAATTTTCTGGGATTGGAGAATTTGTTTTGGGATTGGAGAATTTTTTCTGGGATTGGAGAATTTGTTCTGTGTTTGGGGAAGTTGTTCTTGGTTTGCAGATAATGTTCTGTGTTTGGGAAATTTGTTCTGGGTTTTTGGGAAGTTGTTCTGCATTTGGGGAAATTGTTGAAAGGTTGGGGAAGTTGTTCTGGGTTTGGAGAACTTGTTCTGGGATTGGAGAAGTTGTTCAGGGAATTTAGACCATTTTCTGGGATTGGAGAATTTGGTCTTTGTTTGGGGATCTTGTTCTGTATTTCGAGAATTATGTCTACGATTGGAGAAGTAGTTGTGGGGTTGGCGAAGTAGTTGTGGGGTTGGCGAAGTAGTTCTGGTATTGGAGAAGTAGTTCTGGGATTGGAGTATTTGTTCAGGGATTGGGGAAGCTGTTCAGGTATTGGGGATGTTGTTCAGGGAATTTTGACCATGTTCTGTGATTAGGAACTTTGGTCTTTTTATTACGGAAGTTTTTCTGGCATTGGAGAATATCTGGGATTGAAGAATTTGTTCTGGGATTGGAGAAGTTGGTCTGTGTTTGGGGATGTTTTTCTGGGTTTTGGGAAGTTGTTCTGCATTTGTGGAAATTGTTCAGAGATTGGTGATGTTGTTCAGGGATTGGAGAAGTTGTTCTGAGAATTTTGACAATGTTCTGGGATTGGAAAATTTGTTCTTTGATTGAGGAACTCGTTCTATGTTTCGAGAATTTTGTCCATGTTTGGAGAATTTGTTCTGGGATTGGAGATTTTGTCCTTTGATTGGAGAAGTTGTTCAGGGATTGGAGAATTTGTTCTGGGAAGTTAGTCCTTGTTCTGTGATTGCATGATTTTGTCTTTGATTGGGGAACTTGTTCTGTGTGTCAAGAATATTGTCTATGATTTGAGTAGTAGTTCTTGGATTGGAGAAGTAGTTCTTGGTATGGAGGAGCATTTCTTTGTTTGGAGGAGCATTTCTTTGTTTGGAGGAGCATTTCTTTGTTTGGAGAAGTAGTTCTTTGTTTGGAGAAGTAGTTCTTTGTTTGGAGAAGTAGTTCTTGGTTTGGAGAAGTAGTTCTTGCTTTGGAGAAGTAGTTCTTGGTTTGGAGAAGTAGTTCTTGGTTTGGAGAAGTAGTTCTTGGTTTGGAGAAGTAGTTCTTGCTTTGGAGAAGTAGTTCTTGGTTTGGAGAAGTAGTTCTTGGTTTGGAGAAGTAGTTCTTTGTTTGGAGAAGTAGTTCTTGGTTTGGAGAAGTAGTTCTTGCTTTGGAGAAGTAGTTCTTGCTTTGGAGAAGTAGTTCTTACTTTGGAGAAGTAGTTCTTATTTTGGAGAAATTTTTCTTGGATTGGAGAAGTTTTTCTGGGATTGGAGGAATTGTTCTGGGATTGATGAAACTGTTCTTGGATTGGGGAACTTGTTCTGTTTTGGGGGAAGTTGTTCTGTGTTTGAGGAAGTTGTTCTGGGATTGGGGAAGTTGTTCTGGGATTGGGGAAGTTGTTCTGGGATTGGGGATCTTGTTCTGGGATTGGGGAGCTTGTTCTGGGATTGGGGAAGTTGTTCTGGGATTGGGGAAGTTGTTCTGGGATTGGGGAAGTTGTTCTGGGTTTGGGGAAGTTGTTCTGTGTTTGGGGAACTTGTTCTGTCTTTGGCAATGGTGTACTGGGTTTGGAGAAGTTGTTCTGGGTTTGGGGAAGTTGTTCTGTGTTTCGGGAACTTGTTCTGTCTTTGGCAATGTTGTTCTGGGTTTGGAGAAGTTGTTCTGGTTTTGGAGAAGTTGTTCTGGATTTGGGGAAGTTGTTCTGGATTTGGAGAAGTTGTTCTGGATTTGGAGAAGTTGTTCTGGGTTTGGAGAAGTTGTTCTGGGTTTGGAGAAGGTGTTCTGGGTTTGGAGAAGGTGTTCTGGGTTTGGAGAAGGTGTTCTGGGTTTGGAGAAGTTTTTATGGGCTTGGAGATGTTGCTCTGGGATTGGAGAAATTATTCTTGGATTGGAAATTTAGTTCTTATAATGGAGAAATTGTTCTGGGATTGGAGATATTGCTCTGTGTTTGGGGAAGTTGTCGTGGGATTGGAGAAGTTGTTCTAGGATTGGAGAATTTGTTCTGAGTTTGAAGAAGTTGTCTGGGATTGGGGAAGTTGTTCTGGGATTGGAGAAGTTGTTCTGGGATTGGAGAAGTTGTTCTGGGATTGGAGAAGTTGTTCTGGGATTGGGGAAGTTGTTCTTGGATTGCAGATATTGTTCTGTGTTTGGGGAAGTTTTTCTGTTTTTTTGGGAAATTGTTCTGCATTTGGGGAAATTGTTGAAAGGTTGGGGAAGTTGTTCTGGGTTTGGAGAACTTGTTCTGGGATTGGAGAAGTTGTTCAGGGAATTTAGACCATTTTCTGGGATTGGAGAATTTGGTCTTTGTTTGGGGAACTTGTTCTGTGTTTCGAGAATTATGTCTATGATTGGAGAAGTAGTTGTGGGGTTGGCGAAGTAGTTGTGGGGTTGGCGAAGTAGTTCTGGTATTGGAGAAGTAGTTCTGGGATTGGAGTATTTGTTCAGGGATTGGGGAAGTTGTTCAGGTATTGGGGATGTTGTTCAGGGAATTTTGACCATGTTCTGTGATTAGGAACTTTGGTCTTTTTATTACGGAAGTTTTTCTGGCATTGGAGTATATCTGGGATTGGAGAATTTGTTCTGGGATTGGAGAAGTTGGTCTGTGTTTGGGGAAGTTTTTCTGGGTTTTGGGAAGTTGTTCTGCATTTGTGGAAATTGTTCAGAGATTGGTGATGTTGTTCTGGGATTGCAGAAGTTGTTCTGAGAATTTTGACAATGTTCTGGGATTGGAAAATTTGTTCTTTGATTGGGGAACTTGTTCTGTGTGTCAAGAATATTGTCTATGATTGGAGAAGTAGTTCTTGGATTGGAGGAGCATTTCTTTGTTTGGAGAAGTAGTTCTTGGTTTGGAGAAGTAGTTCTTGGTTTGGAGAAGTAGTTCTTGGTTTGGAGAAGTAGTTCTTGGTTTGGAGAAGTAGTTCTTGCTTTGGAGAAGTAGTTCTTGGTTTGGAGAAGTAGTTCTTATTTTGGAGAAATTTTTCTTGGATTAGAGAAGTTTTTCTGGGATTGGAGGAATTGTTCTGGGATTGACGAAACTGTTCTTGGATTGGGGAACTTGTTCTGTTTTGGGGGAAGTTGTTCTGTGTTTGGGGAAGTTGTTCAGGGATTGGGGAAGTTGTTCTGGTTTTGGAGAAGTAGTTCTGGATTTGGAGAAATAGTTCTGGATTTGAAGAAGTTGTTCTGGATTTGGAGAAGTTGTTCTGGGTTTGGAGAAGTTGTTCTGGGTTTGAAGAGTTTGCTCTGGGATTGGAGAAATTATTCTTGGGTTGGAAACTTAGTTCTTGTATTGGAGGAATTGTTCTGGGATTGGAGATATTGTTCTGTGTTTGAGGAAGGTGTGAGATTGGAGAATTTGTTCTTAGTTTGAAGAAGTTGTTCTGAGTTTGAAGAAGTTGTCTTGGATTTGAGAAGATGTTCTGGGATTGGTGAATTTGTTCTGGGATTGGAGAAGTTGTTCTTGGATTGCGGATATTGTTCTGTGTTTGGGGAAGGTTTTCTGGGTTTTGGGAAGTTGTTCTGCATTTGGGGAAATTGTTCAGAGGTTGGGGAAGTTGTTCTGGGTTTGGAGAACTTGTTCTGGGATTGGAGAAGTTGTTCAGGGAATTTAGACAATGTTGTGGGTTTGGAGAATTTGGTCTTTGTTTGGGGAACTTGTTCTGTGTTTCGAGAATGATGTCTATGATTGGGGAAGTAGTTGTGGGGTTGGCGAAGTAGTTCTGGGGGTGGTGAAGTAGTTCTGGCATGGAAGAAGTAGTTCTTGTATTGGAGAAGTAGTTCTGGGATTGGGGATGTTGTTCAGGTATTGGGGATGTTGTTCAGGGAATTTTGACCATGTTCTGTGGTTAGGAAATTTGGTCTTTGATTACGGAACTTGTTCTGACATTGGAGAATATTTCTGGGATTGGAGAATTTGTTCTGGGTTTGGGGAAGTAGTTCTGGGTTTGGGGAAGTTGTTCTGGGTTTGGAGATGTTGTTCTGGGATTGGAGAATTTGTTCAGGGAATTTAGACCATGTTCTGGGATTGGGGAAGTTGTTCTGGGTTTGGGGAAGTTGTTCTGGGTTTGGAGAAGTAGTTCTGGGTTTGGGGAAGTTGTTCTGGGTTTGGAGATGTTGTTCTGGGATTGGAGAATTTGTTCAGGGAATTTAGACCATGTTCTGGGATTGGGGAAGTTGTTCTGTGTTTGGGGAAGTTGTTCTGTGTTTGGGGAAGTTGTTCTGGGTTTGGAGAAGTAGTTCTGGGTTTGGAGAAGTAGTTCTGGGTTTGGAGAAGTAGTTCTGGGATTGGAGAAGTAGTTCTGGGATTGGAGAAGTAGTTCTGGGATTGGAGAAGTAGTTCTGGGATTGGAGAAGTAGTTCTGGGATTGGAGAATTTGTTCTTTGATTGGGGATCTTGTTCTGTGTTTCGTGAATTTTGTCCATGATTGGAGAATTTGTTCTGGGATTGCAGATTTTGTCCTTTGATTGGAGAAGTTCTTCTGGGATTGGAGAAGTTCTTCTGGGATTGGAGAAGTTGTTCATTGAATTTAGGCCTTGTTGTGTGATTGGAGTATTTGGTCTTTGATTGTTGTACTTGTTGTGTGTTTCAAGACTTTTGTCTGCTGTTGGAAAATATGTTCTGGTTTTGGAGAAGTTGTTCAGGGATTGGAGAATTTGTTCTGGGAATTTAGTCCTTGTTTTGTGATTGTACAATTTTGTCTTTGATTGGGGAACTTGTTCTGTGTTTCAAGAATATTGTCTATGGTTGGGGAAGTCCTCCTTGGATTGGAGAAGTAGTTCGTGGTTTGGAGGAGCAGTTGTTTGTTTGGAGAAATAATTCTTGCATAGGAGAAGTTGTTCTTGGTTTGGAGAAGTAGTTCTTATTTTGGAGAAATTTTTCTTGGATTGGAGAAGTTTTTCTGGGATTGGAGGAATTGTTCTGGGATTGACGAAACTGTTCTTGGATTGGGGAACTTGTTCTGTTTTGGGGGAACTTGTTCTGTGTTTGAGGAAGTTGTTCTGGGATTGGGGAAGTTGTTCTGGGATTGGGGAAGTTGTTCTGGGATTGGGGAGCTTGTTCTGGGATTGGGGAGCTTGTTCTGGGATTGGGGAGCTTGTTCTGGGATTGGGGAGCTTGTTCTGGGATTGGGGAAGTTGTTTTGGGATTGGGGAAGTTGTTCTGGGATTGGGGAAGTTGTTCTGTGTTTGGGGAACTTGTTCTGTCTTTGGCAATGGTGTTCTGGGTTTGGAGAAGTTGTTCTGGTTTTGGAGAAGTTCTGGATTTGGGGAAGTTGTTCTGGATTTGGGGAAGTTGTTCTGGATTTGGAGAAGTTGTTCTGGGTTTGGAGAAGTTGTTCTGGGTTTGGAGAAGTTTTTATGGGCTTGGAGATGTTGCTCTGGGATTGGAGAAATTATTCTTGGATTGGAAATTTAGTTCTTATGATGGAGAAATTGTTCTGGGATTGGAGATATTGCTCTGTGTTTGGGGAAGTTGTCGTGGTATTGGAGAAGTTCTAGGATTGGAGAATTTGTTCTTAGTTTGAAGAAGTTGTTCTGGGATTGGAGAAGTTGTTCTGGGATTGGAGAAGTTGTTCTGGGATTGGAGAAGTTGTTCTGGGATTGGAGAAGTTGTTCTGGGATTGGAGAAGTTGTTCTGGGATTGGAGAAGTTGTTCTGGGATTGGGGAAGTTGTTCTTGGATTGCAGATATTGTTCTGTGTTTGGGGAAGTTTTTCTGGGTTTTGGGAAGTTTTTCTGCATTTGGGGAAATTGTTCAGAGGTTGGGGAAGTTGTTCTGGGTTTGGAGAATTTGTTCTGGGATTGGGGAAATTGTTCAGGGAATTTATACCATGTTCTGGGATTGGTGAATTTGGTCTTTGTTTGGGGAACTTGTTCTGTGTTTCGTGAATTATGTCTATGATTAGAGAAGTGTTCTGGGGTTGGCGAAGTAGTTGTGGGGTTGGCGAAGTAGTTCTGGTATTGGAGTAGTAGTTGTGGGATTGGAGTATTTGTTCAGGTGTTGGGAATGTTTTTCAGGGAATTTTGACCATATTCTGTGATTAGGAACTTTGGTCTTTAATTATGGAACTTGTTCTGTGATTGGAGAATTTGTTCTGGGATTGGAGTATTTGT
This sequence comes from Amazona ochrocephala, assembly GCA_039720435.1. Classification (NCBI taxonomy): domain Eukaryota; kingdom Metazoa; phylum Chordata; class Aves; order Psittaciformes; family Psittacidae; genus Amazona; species Amazona ochrocephala. The sequence continues at coordinate 8,348,893 of CM077895.1, forward strand.
TCAGGGATTGGGGAAGTTGTTCTGGGTTTGGAGAAGTTGTTCTGGGTTTGGGGAAGTTGTTTTGGGTTTGGGGAAGTTGTTTTGGGTTTGGGGAAGTTGTTGTGTGTTTGGGGAAGTTGTTGTGTGTTTGGGGAAGTTGTTCTGTGTTTGGGGAAGTTGTTTTGTGTTTGGGGAAGTTGTTCTGTGTTTGGGGAAGTTGTTCTGTGTTTGGGGAAGTTGTTCTGTGTTTGGGGAAGTTGTTCTGTGTTTGGGGAAGTTGTTCTGTGTTTGGGGAACTTGTTCTGGGTTTGGGGAAGTTGTTCTGTGTTTGGGGAAGTTGTTCTGTGTTTGGGGAAGTTGTTCTGTGTTTGGGGAAGTTGTTCTGGGTTTGGAGAAATTGTTCTGGGATTGGGGAATTTGTTCTGGGATTGCAGAATTTGTTCTGGGATTGGGGAACTTGTTCTAGTATGGGGGAATTTGTTCTGGGATTGGGGAATTTGTTGTGGGATTGGAGAACTTTTTCTGTGATTGGGGAGGTTTTTCTGTGTTTCGAGAATTTTGTCTCATATTGGAGAAGTTGTTCTGGGATTGGAGAAGTTGTTCTGGGTTTGGAGAATTTGTTCAGGGATTTGGGAAGTTGTTCTGGGTTTGGAGAAGTTGTTCTGGGATTGGAGAAGTAGTTCTGGTATTGGAGAAGTAGTTCTGGGATTGGAATATTTGTATTAGGATTGGCGAAGTAGTTCTGGGATTGGAGAAGTAGTTCTGGGGTTGGCGAAGTAGTTCCTGAATTGGCGAAGTAGTTCTGGGATTGGCGAAGTAGTTCTGGGATTGGAGAAGTAGTTCTGGGATTGGAGAAGTAGTTCTGGGATTGGAGAAGTAGTTCTGGGATTGGAGAAGTAGTTCTGGGATTGGAGAATTAGTTCTGGGATTGGAGAAATTGTTCTGGGATTGGAGAAGTTGTTCTGTGTTTGGGGAAGTTTTTCTGTGTTTGGGGAAGTTGTTCTGTGTCCGAGAATTTTGTCTCATATTGGAGAAGTTGTTCTGGGATTGGAGAAGTTGTTCAGGGTTTGGAGAATTTATCAGGGTTTGGGGAAGTGGTTTAGGGATTGGGGAAGTTGTTCAGGGATTGGCGATGCTGTTCAGGGATTGGGGATGTCGTTAATGGAATTTAAATTATGTTCTGTCATTGGAAACTTTGGTCTTTGATTGGGGAACTTTTTCTGGGATTGGAGAATTTTTTTGGGATTTGAGAATTTGTTCTTGGATTGGAGATATTGTTCTGTCTTTGGGGAAGTTGTTTTGGGATTGGAGAATTTGTTCAGGGATTGGGGAAGTTGTTCAGGGTTTGGAGAAGTTGTTCTGGGTTTGGAGAAGTTGTTTTGGGTTTGGAGAATTTGTTCTGGGATTGGAGAAATTATTCTTGGATTGGAGAACTTGTTCTGGGTTTGGAGACATTGTTCTGTGTTTGGGAAATTTTTTCAGGGATTGGAGAAGTTCTGGGATTGGAGATATTTTTCTGTGTTTGGGGAAGTTGTTCTGTGTTTGGGGAAGTTGTTCTGGGATTGGATAATTTTTACTGGGATTGGGGAAGTTGTTTTTGGATTGCAGATATTGTTCTGTGTTTGGGGAAGTTTTTCTGGATTTTGGGAAGTTGTTCTGCATTTGGGGAAATTGTTCAGAGGTTGGGGAACTTGTTCTTTGAGTGGAGAATTTGTTCTGGGATTGGAGAATTTGTTCATGGAATTTAGACAATATTCTGGGATTGGAGAATTTGTTCTTTGGGAAACTTTTTCTGTGTTTTGAGAATTTTGTCTGTTGTAAAAAATGTTCTGGGTCTGGAGAAGTTGTTCTGTGTTTCGAGAAGTTGTTGTGGGGATTGGAGATATTGTTCTGTGTTTGGGGAAGTTTTTCTGGGTTTTGGGAAGTTGTTCTGCATTTGGGGAAATTGTTGAGAGTTTGGGGACGTTGTTCTGCGATTGGAGAATTTGTTCTGGGATTGGAGAAATTGTTCAGGGAATTTAGACAATGTTCTGGGTTTGGAGAATTTGGTCTTTGTTTGGGGAACTTGTTCTGTGTCTCGAGAATTATGTCTATGATTGGCGAAGTAGTTGTGGGGTTGGCGAAGTAGTTGTGGGGTTGGCGAAGTAGTTGTGGGGTTGGCAAAGTAGTTGTGGGGTTGGCAAAGTAGTTCTGGGGTTGGCAAAGTAGTTGTGGGGTTGGAGTATTTGTTCAGCGATTGGGGAAGTTGTTCAGGTATTGGGGATGTTGTTGAGGGATTTTTGACCATGTTCAGTGATTAGGAACTTTGGTCTTTAATTACGGAACTTGTTCTGGGATTGGAGAATTTGTTCTGCGATTGAAGAAATTGTTGTGGGATTGGAGAATTTGTTCAGGGAATTTAGACCATATTCTGTGATTGGGGAATTTGTTCTGTGAGTGGGGGACTTGTTCTGTGTTTTGTGAATTTTGTCTATAATTGGAGAACTTGTTCTTTGGTTGGTGAAGTAGTTCTGGGACCGGAGAAGTAGTCTGGGACCGGAGAAGTAGTTCTGGGACTGGAGAAGTTGTTCTGGGTTTTTAGGACCTGTTCTGGGGTTTGAGGACCTGTTCTGGGTTTTTAGAACCTGTTCTATGATTGAGGAACTTGTTCTGTGCTTTGCAAGTCTTGTTAATGATTGTAGAAGTTGTTCTAGGATTGGAGAAGTTCTTCAGGGATTGGAGAATTTTTTCTGGGATTGGAGAAGTTTTTCTGGGAATTTAGTCCTTTTTCTGTGATTGGCGAATTTGGTCTTTGATTGGGGAAATTGTTCTGTGTTTTGAGAATTTCGTCTCTTCTTGGAGGAGTTGTTCTGGGGTTGGAGGAGTTGTTCTGGGGTTGGAGAAGTTGTTCTGGGATTGGAAAAATGGGTCTGTGTTGGGGGAAGTTATTCTGTGTTTCCAGAATATTGTGTATGATTAGAGAAATTGTTCAGGGATTGGAGCAGTTGTTCAGGGATTGGAGCAGTTGTTCAGGGATTGGAGCAGTTGGCCTGTGTTGGGGGAAGTTGGCCTGTGTTGGGGGAAGTTGGCCTGTGTTTTGAGAATTTTGTGTATGATTAGAGAAGTTGTTCTGGGTTTGGGGAAGTTGTTCTGGCTTTGGGGAAGTTGTTCTGGGTTTGGGGAAGTTGTTTTGGGTTTGAAATAGTTTGAAATTGGTTAGAAATAGCCAAAACCATTTTAGAAATAGACTAAAAAAAAAGCTTAAAAGGGGGTGGAAATGGGAAAAATGGATTAGAAATAGCCAAAAATGGCCTAATCCTGGTAAGATATGGAAAAAAATCGTACAGAAATGGCCATTGGTAGCTTAGAAACAGCCAAAAAATGGATTAAAATGGGTTAGAAATCAAAAAGATGTATCTCAAAATAGCCAAAATGGCTTAAAATGGGTTAACATTGAGCCTGCCACCTCGCACTGCTGTGATGATTCTCAGAGCTGGTTTCCTGAAGGTCTTTGCAGGGTCCTTGGGGTTGGTAAGATAAGCAAGCATCAGAAGCATCCTTTGCTGTATCCTTTACTCTCTCTAGAGTTTCCTTCATGAATAAACCAGTGGAGAATCCTGTATTTGTCTCTGTTTTTCTCTCACCTGGAATCCTGGAACTCTGGAACAGGTGTGATGGGCTTTTAGAATCCCAATGTAGCTGTTTACTCTTGATGAGCTGCATAAATGGACAGAAGAGCTTTGGGGCTAAGCATGCATTTAACGGGTCAGGGACAGAAGAGCTCTGGGACTAAGCTTGCTTTTAATGGGTCCAGCCCAGAGAGTCAGCTTGGGAATGAGTGTGTGTTTGTTTATGTGTAGTCAATGTCAGAGTCAGAGTGTCTGGCTTCAGAGTGTCTGGCTATCAGTTTGTGTGTGCTTTACAATCTGTGTCTTGGTGTAAGTGTGGCCTGAGAGTTAGAGGCCGATAAAACTTTTTTTTGGCATTGTGGTTTTTGAGTTTTGATTGTGAGTCTGAAACAGAGAATGGGAGCCCAGAAGTTGAAGGCAGAAAGAGAGCCAGAGTCAGATAGGGAAAAGACCAGGCTGTGGCACATCAGGTTGCTTCTGTTGCAGCTGGTGGCTTGCCCCACCCCTGAGCCAGGGCTTTGAGGGAGGGGTTGAGGGTGGGTCCTTGGGTACATGAGGCACAGCCATGCAGCAGGGAGCTGTTTCAGTACTTGGCTTTCATCAGGGTGAGTTTGGTGGTGGTTGTTTTGGGGTTTGTAGGGTTAGAGCTTTGTGGTTTATTTCTGCTGTTTTTTGGGGGGTTTTTTTGAAATGGTCTTATCTGAATTAAGACCTTCAGGCCATGCCAAGACTCACTAGTGCATACAGTAGTATCTTTGTGTAGGGGGTTGTTTTGTTTGAATTGAGAACTGGGTCTGTGTTGGGGGACATGGGTCTTTCAATTGAAAACTGGGTCTGTGCTGGGTGCCCTGGGTCTGTGCTGCAGGCCTGGGTCTGTGCTGGGGGACCTGGGTCTTTGAATTGAGAACTGGGTCTGTGCTGGGGGACCTGGGTCTTTGAATTGAGAACTGGGTGTGTGCTGGGGACCTGGGTCTTTGAACTGAGACCTGGGTCTGTGCTGGGGGACCTGGGTCTGTGGTAGGCGACCTGGGTCTGTGCTGGGGGAGCTGGGTGTGTGCTGGGGGACCTGGGTCTTTGAATTGAGAGCTGGGTGTGTACTGGGGGACCTGGGTCTTTGAATTGAGAACTGGGTGTGTTCTGGGGGACCTGGGTCATTGAATTGAGAACTGGGTGTGTGCGGGGCGACCTGGGTCTTTGAATTGAGACCTGGGTGTGTACTGGGGAGCCTCGGTCTTTGAATTGAGAACTGAGTCTGTGCTGGGGGATCTGGGTGTTTGAATTGACACCTGGGTCTGTGCTGGGGAACCTGGGTCTTTGAATTGAGAACTGGGGGTGTGCTGGGGAACCTGGGCCTTTGAATTGAGACCTGGGTCTGTGTTGGGGGACCTGGGTCTTTGAATTGAGACTTGGGTCTGTGCTGGGGGAACTGGGTCTGTGTTAGGCAACCTGAGTCTTTGAATTGAGACCTGGGTCTGTGCTGGGGGACCTGGGTCTTTGAATTGAGACCTGGGTGTGTGCTGGGGAACCTGGGTCTTTGAATTGAGATCTGGGTGTGTGCTGGGGGACCTGGGTCTTCGAATTGAGAACTGGGTCTGTGCTGGGGGACCTGGGTCTTTGAATTGAGACCTGGGTCTGTGCTGAGGTACCTGGGTCATTGAATTGAGACCTGGATCTGTGCTGAGGGACCTGGGTCTTTGAACTGAGAACTGGGTCTGTGCTGGTGGACCTGGGTCTGTTCTGGGGGACTTGTGTCTGTGCTGAGGCGCCTGGGTCTTTGAATTGAGACCGGGGTCTGTGCTGGGGGACCTGGGTCTGTGCTGGGGGACCTGGGTCTGTGCTGGGGGACCTGGGTGTGTGCTGGGGACCTGGGTCTCTGAATTGAGAACTGGGTCTCTGCTGGGCGACCTGGGTCTGTTCTGGGAGACATGGGTCTGTATTGAGGGACCTCGGTCTTTGAATTGAGACCTGGGTCTGTGCTGGGGGAACTGGGTCTGTGCTGGGGGACCTGGTCCTTTGAAGTGAGAACTCAGTCTGTGCTGGGGGACCTGGGTCTTTGAATTGAGAACTGCGTCTGTGCTGGGGGACCTGGGTCTTTGAATTGAGAACAGGGTGTGTGCTGGGGGACCTGGGTCTTTGAATTGAGACCTGGGTCTGTGCTAGGGGTCCTGGGTCTGTGCGGGGGGACCTCGGCCTTGGGATTGAGAACCGGTTCTGTGCTGGGGAACCTGGGTCTGTGCTGGGGGAACTCGGTCTTTGAATTGAAAACTGGTTGTGTGCTGGGGTACCTGGGTCTTTGAATTGAGAACTGGGTCTATGCTGATGGACCTGGGTCTGTTCTGGGGGACTTGGGTCTGTGCTGAGGCGCCTGGGTCTTTGAATTGAGACCTGAGTCTGTGCTGGGGGACCTGGGTCTTTGAATTGAGACCTGGGTCTGTGCTGGGGGACCTGGGTCTGTTCTGGGGGACATTGGCATTGGAATTGAGAACTGGTTCTGTGCTGGGGGAACTGGGTCTGTGCTGGGGGAACTCGGTCTTTGAATTGAGACCTGGGTCTGTGCTGGGGGACCTGGGTCATTGAATTGAGAACTAGGTGTTTGCTGGGCGACCTGGGTCATTGAATTGAGAACTGGGTGTGTGCTGGGGTGCCTCGGTCTTTGAACTGAGAACTGAGTCTGTGCTGGGGGATCTGGGTGTTTGAATTGAGACCTGGGTGTGTGCTGGGGGGCCTCAGTCTTTGAATTGAGAACTGAGTCTGTGCTGGGGGATCTGGGTGTTTGAATTGAGACCTGCGTGTGTGCTGGGGGGCCTGGGTCTTTGAATTGAGAACTGGGGGTGTGCTGGGGAACCTGGGCCTTTGAATTGACACCTGGGTCTGTGCTGGGGAACCTGGGTCTTTGAATTGAGACCTGGGTGTGTGCTGAGGGACCTGGGTCTTTGAATTGAGAACTGGGTCTGTGCTGGGCGACCTGGGTCTGTGCTGGGGAACGTGGGTCTTTTAATTGAGGAATGGGACTGTGCTGGGGGACCTGGGTCTTTGAATTGAGAGCTGGGTCTGTGCTGGGGGATCTGGGTCTTTGAATTGAGACCTGGTTCTATGTTGGGGGACCTGGGTCTTTGAATTGAGACCTGGGTCTGTGCTGGGCAACCTGGGTCTGTGCTTGGGAACTCGGTCTTTGAATTGAGACCTGGGTCTGTGCTGGGGGACCTGGGTCTTTGAATTGAGAACTGGGTCTGTTCAGGGCGACCTGGTCTTTGAAGTGAGAACTGGGTCTGTGCTGGGGGACCTGGGTCTTTGAATTGAGAGCTGGGTCTGTGCTGGGGGACCTGGGTCTGTGCTGGGGGAGCTGGGTCTGTGCTGGGGGAACTCAGTCTTTGAATTGAAAACTGGTTGTGTGCTGGGGTACCTGGGTCTTTGAATAGAGAGCTGGGTGTGTGCTGGGGGACCTGGGTTTTTGAATTGAGAGCTGGGTGTGTACTGGGGGATCTGGGTCTTTGAATTGAGACCTGAGTCTGTGCTGGGGGACCTTGGTATTTGAATTGAGAGCTGGGTCTGTGCTGGGGGACCTGGGTCTGTTCTGGGGGACCTTGGCATTGGAATTGAGAACTGGTTCTGTACTGGGGGAACTGGGTCTGTGCTGGGGGAACTTGGTCTTTGAATTGAGACCTGGGTCTGTGCTGGGGGACCTGGGTCTGTTCTGGGGGACCTTGGCATTGGAATTGAGAACTGGTTCTGCGCTGGGGGAACTGGGTCTGTGCTGGGGGAACTCGGTCTTTGAATTGAGACCTGGGTCTGTGCTGGGGGACCTGGGTCTTTGAATTGAGAACTGGGTCTGTTCTGGGCGACCTGGGTCTTTGAAGTGAGAACTGGGTCTGTGCTGGGGGACCTGGGTTTTTGAATTGAGACCTGGGTCTGTGCTGGGTGACCTGCGTGTGTGCTGGGGGACCTGGGTCTTTGAATTGAGAACTGGGTCTGTGCTGGGGGACCTGGGTCTTTGAATTGAGACCTGGGTGTGTGCTGGGGGACCTGGGTCTTTGAATTGAGACCTGGGTCTGTACTGAGGTACCTAGGTCTTTGAATTGAGAACTGGGTCTGTGCTGGGGGGCCTTTGTCTTTGAATTGAGACCTGGGTGTGTGCTGGGGAACCTGGGTCTTTGAATTGAGATCTGGGTCTGTGCTGGGGACCTGGGTCTGTTCTGGGGGACCTTGGCATTGGAATTGAGAACTGGTTCTGTGCTGGGGGAACTGGGTCTGTGCTGGGGGAACTCGGTCTTTGAATTGAGACCTGGGTCTGTGCTGGGGGACCTGGGTCTTTGAATTGAGAACTGGGTCTGTTCTGGGCGACCTGGGTCTTTGAAGTGAAAACTGGGTCTGTGCTGGGGGACCTGGGTTTTTGAATTGAGACCTGGGTCTGTGCTGGGGGACGTGCGTGTGTGCTGGGGGACCTGGGTCTTTGAATTGAGAACTGGGTCTGTGCTGGGGGACCTGGGTTTTTGAATTGAGACCTGGGTCTGTGCTGGGGGACCTGCGTGTGTGCTGGGGGACCTGGGTCTTTGAATTGAGAACTGGGTCTGTGCTGGGGGACCTGGGTCTTTGAATTGAGACCTGGGTGTGTGCTGGGGGACCTGGGTCTTTGAATTGAGACCTGGGACTGTACTGAGGTACCTAGGTCTTTGAATTGAGAACTGGGTCTGTGCTAGGGGGCCTTTGTCTTTGAATTGAGACCTGGGTCTGTGCTGGGGAACCTGGGTCTTTGAATTGAGATCTGGGTCTGTGCTGGGGACCTGGGACTTTGAATTGAGACCTGGGTCTGTGCTGGGGGACCTGGGTCTTTGAATTGAGACCTGGGTCTGTACTGAGGTACCTAGGTCTTTGAATTGAGAACTGGGTCTGTGCTAGGGGGCCTTTGTCTTTGAATTGAGACCTGGGTGTGTGCTGGGGAACCTGGGTCTTTGAATTGAGATCTGGGTCTGTGCTGGGGACCTGGGACTTTGAATTGAGACCTGGGTCTGTGCTGGGGGACCTGGGTCTTTGAATTGAGAACTGGGTCTGTGCTGAGGTACCTGGGTCTTTGAATTGAGAACTGGGTCTGTTCTGGGCGACCTGGGTCTTTGAATTGAGAACTGGGTGTGTGCTGGGGGACCTGGGTTTTAGAATTGAGACCTTCGTGTGTGCTGGGGGACCTGGGTCTTTGAATTGAGACTGGGTGTGTGCTGGGGGACCTGGGTCTTTGAATTCAGGACTAGGTGTGTGCTGGGGGACCTGGGTGTGTGCTGGGGGACCTGGGTCTTTGAATTGAGAACTGGGTGTGTGCTGGGGGACCTGGGTCTTTGAATTGAGAACTGGGTCTGTGCTGGGGATCTGGGTGTTTGAATTGAGACCTGGGTGTGTGCTGGGGGACCTGGCCCTTTGGATTGAGAACTGGGTCTGTGCTGGGCGACCTGGGTCTGTGCTGGGGAACGTGAGTCTTTTAATTGAGGACTGGGACTGTGCTGGGGGACCTGGGTCTTTGAATTGAGACCTGGGTCTGTGCTGGGGAACCTGGGTCTTTGAATTGAGTACTGGGTCTGTGCTGGGGGATCTGGGTCTTTGAATTGAGAACTGGGTCTGTGCTGGGCGACCTGGGTCTGTGCTGGGGAACGTGGGTCTTTTAATTGAGGACTGGGACTGTGCTGGGGGACCTGGGTCTTTGAATTGAGACCTGGGTCTGTGCTGGGGAACCTGGGTCTTTGAATTGAGTACTGGGTCTGTGCTGGGGGATCTGGGTCTTTGAATTGAGACCTGGTTCTATGTTGGGGGACCTGGGTCTTTGAATTGAGACCTGGGTCTGTGCTGGGCAACCTGGGTCTGTGCTTGGGAACTCGGTCTTTGAATTGAGACCTGGGTCTGTGCTGGGAGACCTGGGTCTTTGAATTGAGAACTGGGTCTGTTCTGGGCGACCTGGTCTTTGAAGTGAGAACTGGGTCTGTGCTGGGGGACCTGGGTTTTTGAATTGAGACCTGGGTGTGTGTTGGGGGACCTGCGTGTGTGCTGGGGGACCTGCGTGTGTACTGGGGGACCTGTGTCTTTGAATTGAGACCTGGGTGTGTGCTGGGGGACCTGGGTCTTCAGAGACCTGGGTGTGTGCTGGGGGACCTGGGTCTTTGAATTGAGACCTGGGTCTGTAGTGAGGTACCTAGGTCTTTGAATTGAGAACTGGGTCTGTGCTGGGGGGCCTTTGTCTTTGAATTGAGACCTGGGTGTGTGCTGGGGGCCTGGGTGTTTGAATTGAGATCCGGGTCTGTGCTGGGGGACATTGGTCTGTGCTGGGGACCTGGGACTATGAATTGAGACCTGGGTCTGTGCTGGGGGACCTGGGTCTTTGAATTGAGAACTGGGTCTGTGCTGGGGGACCTGGGTCTTTGAATTGAGACCTGGGTCTGTGCTGGGGGACCTGGGTCTTTGAATTGAGACCTCGGTCTGTGCTGGGGGACCTGGGTCTATGCTGGGGGAGCTGGGTCTGTGCTGGGGGAACTCGGTCCTTGAATTGAAAACTGGTTGTGTGCTGGGGTACCTGGGTCTTTGAATAGAGAGCTGGGTGTGTACTGGGGGACCTGGGTTTTTGAATTGAGAGCTGGGTGTGTACTGGGGGATCTGGGTCTGTTCTAGGGGACCTTGGCATTGGAATTGAGAACTGGTTCTGTGCTGGGGGAATTGGGTCTGTGCTGGGGGAACTCGGTCTTTGAATTGAGACCTGGGTCTGTGCTGGCGGACCTTGGTCTTTGAATTGAGAGCTGGGTCTGTGCTGGGGGCCTGGGTCTGTGCTGGTGGAGCTGGTTCTGTGCTGGGGGACCTGGGTCTTTGAATTGAGACCTGGGTCTGTGCCGTGCGACCTGGGTCTGTGCTTGGGACCTGGGTCGTTGAATTGAGACCTGGGTCTGTGCTGGGGGACCTGGGTCTTTGAATTGAGAACTGGGTCTGTTCTGGGCAACCTGGGTCTTTGAAGTGAGAACTGGGTCTGTGCTGGGGGACCTGGGTTTTAGAATTGAGACCTGGGTCTGTGCTGGGGGACGTGCGTGTGTGCTGGGGGACCTGGGTCTTTGAATTGAGAACTGGGTCTGTGCTGGGGGACCTGGGTTTTTGAATTGAGACCTGGGTCTGTGCTGGGGGACCTGCGTGTGTGCTGGGGGACCTGGGTCTTTGAATTGAGAACTGGGTCTGTGCTGGGGGACCTGGGTCTTTGAATTGAGACCTGGGTGTGTGCTGGGGGACCTGGGTCTTTGAATTGAGACCTGGGACTGTACTGAGGTACCTAGGTCTTTGAATTGAGAACTGGGTCTGTGCTAGGGGGCCTTTGTCTTTGAATTGAGACCTGGGTCTGTGCTGGGGAACCTGGGTCTTTGAATTGAGATCTGGGTCTGTGCTGGGGACCTGGGACTTTGAATTGAGATCTGGGTCTGTGCTGGGGGACCTGGGTCTTTGAATTGAGACCTGGGTCTGTACTGAGGTACCTAGGTCTTTGAATTGAGAACTGGGTCTGTGCTAGGGGGCCTTTGTCTTTGAATTGAGACCTGGGTGTGTGCTGGGGAACCTGGGTCTTTGAATTGAGATCTGGGTCTGTGCTGGGGACCTGGGACTTTGAATTGAGACCTGGGTCTGTGCTGGGGGACCTGGGTCTTTGAATTGAGAACTGGGTCTGTGCTGAGGTACCTGGGTCTTTGAATTGAGAACTGGGTCTGTTCTGGGCGACCTGGGTCTTTGAATTGAGAACTGGGTGTGTGCTGGGGGACCTGGGTTTTAGAATTGAGACCTTCGTGTGTGCTGGGGGACCTGGGTCTTTGAATTGAGACTGGGTGTGTGCTGGGGGACCTGGGTCTTTGAATTCAGGACTAGGTGTGTGCTGGGGGACCTGGGTGTGTGCTGGGGGACCTGGGTCTTTGAATTGAGAACTGGGTGTGTGCTGGGGGACCTGGGTCTTTGAATTGAGAACTGGGTCTGTGCTGGGGATCTGGGTGTTTGAATTGAGACCTGGGTGTGTGCTGGGGGACCTGGCCCTTTGGATTGAGAACTGGGTCTGTGCTGGGCGACCTGGGTCTGTGCTGGGGAACGTGAGTCTTTTAATTGAGGACTGGGACTGTGCTGGGGGACCTGGGTCTTTGAATTGAGACCTGGGTCTGTGCTGGGGAACCTGGGTCTTTGAATTGAGTACTGGGTCTGTGCTGGGGGATCTGGGTCTTTGAATTGAGAACTGGGTCTGTGCTGGGCGACCTGGGTCTGTGCTGGGGAACGTGGGTCTTTTAATTGAGGACTGGGACTGTGCTGGGGGACCTGGGTCTTTGAATTGAGACCTGGGTCTGTGCTGGGGAACCTGGGTCTTTGAATTGAGTACTGGGTCTGTGCTGGGGGATCTGGGTCTTTGAATTGAGACCTGGTTCTATGTTGGGGGACCTGGGTCTTTGAATTGAGACCTGGGTCTGTGCTGGGCAACCTGGGTCTGTGCTTGGGAACTCGGTCTTTGAATTGAGACCTGGGTCTGTGCTGGGAGACCTGGGTCTTTGAATTGAGAACTGGGTCTGTTCTGGGCGACCTGGTCTTTGAAGTGAGAACTGGGTCTGTGCTGGGGGACCTGGGTTTTTGAATTGAGACCTGGGTGTGTGTTGGGGGACCTGCGTGTGTGCTGGGGGACCTGCGTGTGTACTGGGGGACCTGTGTCTTTGAATTGAGACCTGGGTGTGTGCTGGGGGACCTGGGTCTTCAGAGACCTGGGTGTGTGCTGGGGGACCTGGGTCTTTGAATTGAGACCTGGGTCTGTAGTGAGGTACCTAGGTCTTTGAATTGAGAACTGGGTCTGTGCTGGGGGGCCTTTGTCTTTGAATTGAGACCTGGGTGTGTGCTGGGGGCCTGGGTGTTTGAATTGAGATCCGGGTCTGTGCTGGGGGACATTGGTCTGTGCTGGGGACCTGGGACTATGAATTGAGACCTGGGTCTGTGCTGGGGGACCTGGGTCTTTGAATTGAGAACTGGGTCTGTGCTGGGGGACCTGGGTCTTTGAATTGAGACCTGGGTCTGTGCTGGGGGACCTGGGTCTTTGAATTGAGACCTCGGTCTGTGCTGGGGGACCTGGGTCTATGCTGGGGGAGCTGGGTCTGTGCTGGGGGAACTCGGTCCTTGAATTGAAAACTGGTTGTGTGCTGGGGTACCTGGGTCTTTGAATAGAGAGCTGGGTGTGTACTGGGGGACCTGGGTTTTTGAATTGAGAGCTGGGTGTGTACTGGGGGATCTGGGTCTGTTCTAGGGGACCTTGGCATTGGAATTGAGAACTGGTTCTGTGCTGGGGGAATTGGGTCTGTGCTGGGGGAACTCGGTCTTTGAATTGAGACCTGGGTCTGTGCTGGCGGACCTTGGTCTTTGAATTGAGAGCTGGGTCTGTGCTGGGGGCCTGGGTCTGTGCTGGTGGAGCTGGTTCTGTGCTGGGGGACCTGGGTCTTTGAATTGAGACCTGGGTCTGTGCCGTGCGACCTGGGTCTGTGCTTGGGACCTGGGTCGTTGAATTGAGACCTGGGTCTGTGCTGGGGGACCTGGGTCTTTGAATTGAGAACTGGGTCTGTTCTGGGCAACCTGGGTCTTTGAAGTGAGAACTGGGTCTGTGCTGGGGGACCTGGGTTTTAGAATTGAGACCTGGGTCTGTGCTGGGGGACGTGCGTGTGTGCTGGGGGACCTGGGTCTTTGAATTGAGAACTGGGTCTGTGCTGGGGGACCTGGGTTTTTGAATTGAGACCTGGGTCTGTGCTGGGGGACCTGCGTGTGTGCTGGGGGACCTGGGTCTTTGAATTGAGAACTGGGTCTGTGCTGGGGGACCTGGGTCTTTGAATTGAGACCTGGGTGTGTGCTGGGGGACCTGGGTCTTTGAATTGAGACCTGGGACTGTACTGAGGTACCTAGGTCTTTGAATTGAGAACTGGGTCTGTGCTAGGGGGCCTTTGTCTTTGAATTGAGACCTGGGTCTGTGCTGGGGAACCTGGGTCTTTGAATTGAGATCTGGGTCTGTGCTGGGGACCTGGGACTTTGAATTGAGATCTGGGTCTGTGCTGGGGGACCTGGGTCTTTGAATTGAGACCTGGGTCTGTACTGAGGTACCTAGGTCTTTGAATTGAGAACTGGGTCTGTGCTAGGGGGCCTTTGTCTTTGAATTGAGACCTGGGTGTGTGCTGGGGAACCTGGGTCTTTGAATTGAGATCTGGGTCTGTGCTGGGGACCTGGGACTTTGAATTGAGACCTGGGTCTGTGCTGGGGGACCTGGGTCTTTGAATTGAGAACTGGGTCTGTGCTGAGGTACCTGGGTCTTTGAATTGAGAACTGGGTCTGTTCTGGGCGACCTGGGTCTTTGAATTGAGAACTGGGTGTGTGCTGGGGGACCTGGGTTTTAGAATTGAGACCTTCGTGTGTGCTGGGGGACCTGGGTCTTTGAATTGAGACTGGGTGTGTGCTGGGGGACCTGGGTCTTTGAATTCAGGACTAGGTGTGTGCTGGGGGACCTGGGTGTGTGCTGGGGGACCTGGGTCTTTGAATTGAGAACTGGGTGTGTGCTGGGGGACCTGGGTCTTCGAATTGAGAACTGGGTCTGTGCTGGGGATCTGGGTGTTTGAATTGAGACCTGGGTGTGTGCTGGGGGACCTGGCCCTTTGGATTGAGAACTGGGTCTGTGCTGGGCGACCTGGGTCTGTGCTGGGGAACGTGAGTCTTTTAATTGAGGACTGGGACTGTGCTGGGGGACCTGGGTCTTTGAATTGAGACCTGGGTCTGTGCTGGGGAACCTGGGTCTTTGAATTGAGTACTGGGTCTGTGCTGGGGGATCTGGGTCTTTGAATTGAGAACTGGGTCTGTGCTGGGCGACCTGGGTCTGTGCTGGGGAACGTGGGTCTTTTAATTGAGGACTGGGACTGTGCTGGGGGACCTGGGTCTTTGAATTGAGACCTGGGTCTGTGCTGGGGAACCTGGGTCTTTGAATTGAGTACTGGGTCTGTGCTGGGGGATCTGGGTCTTTGAATTGAGACCTGGTTCTATGTTGGGGGACCTGGGTCTTTGAATTGAGACCTGGGTCTGTGCTGGGCAACCTGGGTCTGTGCTTGGGAACTCGGTCTTTGAATTGAGACCTGGGTCTGTGCTGGGAGACCTGGGTCTTTGAATTGAGAACTGGGTCTGTTCTGGGCGACCTGGTCTTTGAAGTGAGAACTGGGTCTGTGCTGGGGGACCTGGGTTTTTGAATTGAGACCTGGGTGTGTGTTGGGGGACCTGCGTGTGTGCTGGGGGACCTGCGTGTGTACTGGGGGACCTGTGTCTTTGAATTGAGACCTGGGTGTGTGCTGGGGGACCTGGGTCTTCAGAGACCTGGGTGTGTGCTGGGGGACCTGGGTCTTTGAATTGAGACCTGGGTCTGTAGTGAGGTACCTAGGTCTTTGAATTGAGAACTGGGTCTGTGCTGGGGGGCCTTTGTCTTTGAATTGAGACCTGGGTGTGTGCTGGGGGCCTGGGTGTTTGAATTGAGATCTGGGTCTGTGCTGGGGGACATTGGTCTGTGCTGGGGACCTGGGACTATGAATTGAGACCTGGGTCTGTGCTGGGGGACCTGGGTCTTTGAATTGAGAACTGGGTCTGTGCTGGGGGACCTGGGTCTTTGAATTGAGACCTGGGTCTGTGCTGGGGGACCTGGGTCTTTGAATTGAGACCTCGGTCTGTGCTGGGGGACCTGGGTCTATGCTGGGGGAGCTGGGTCTGTGCTGGGGGAACTCGGTCCTTGAATTGAAAACTGGTTGTGTGCTGGGGTACCTGGGTCTTTGAATAGAGAGCTGGGTGTGTACTGGGGGACCTGGGTTTTTGAATTGAGAGCTGGGTGTGTACTGGGGGATCTGGGTCTGTTCTAGGGGACCTTGGCATTGGAATTGAGAACTGGTTCTGTGCTGGGGGAATTGGGTCTGTGCTGGGGGAACTCGGTCTTTGAATTGAGACCTGGGTCTGTGCTGGCGGACCTTGGTCTTTGAATTGAGAGCTGGGTCTGTGCTGGGGGCCTGGGTCTGTGCTGGTGGAGCTGGTTCTGTGCTGGGGGACCTGGGTCTTTGAATTGAGACCTGGGTCTGTGCCGTGCGACCTGGGTCTGTGCTTGGGACCTGGGTCGTTGAATTGAGACCTGGGTCTGTGCTGGGGGACCTGGGTCTTTGAATTGAGAACTGGGTCTGTTCTGGGCAACCTGGGTCTTTGAAGTGAGAACTGGGTCTGTGCTGGGGGACCTGGGTTTTAGAATTGAGACCTGGGTCTGTGCTGGGGGACCTGCGTGTGTGCTGGGGGACCTGGGTCTTTGAATTGAGAACTGGGTCTGTGCTGGGCGACCTGGGTCTTTGAATTGAGAGCTGGGTCTGTGCTGGGGGACCTGGGTCTGTGCTGGGGGAGCTGGGTCACTGAATTGAGAACTGGGTGTTTGCTGGGCGACCTGGGTCTTTGAATTGAGAACTGGGTGTGTGCTGGGGGACCTGGGTCTTTGAATTGAGACCTGGGTGTGTACTGGGGAGCCTCGGTCTTTGAATTGAGAACTGAGTCTGTGCTGGGGGATCTGGGTGTTTGAATTGAGACCTGGGTGTGTGCTGGGGGGCCTGGGTCTTTGAATTGAGAACTGGGGGTGTACTGGGGAACCTGGGCCTTTGAATTGACACCTGGGTCTGTGCTAGGGAATCTGGGTCTTTGAATTGAGAACTGGGTCTGTGCTGGGGAACCTGGGCCTTTGAATTGAGACCTGGGTCTGTGCTGGGGGACCTGGGTCTTTGAATTGAGACCTGGGTCTGTGCCGGGCGACCTGGGTCTGTGCTTGGGACCTGCGTCTTTGAATTGAGACCTGGGTCTGTGCTGGGGGACCTGGGTCTTTGAATTGGGAACTGGGTCTGTTCTGGGCGACCTGGGTCTTTGAAGTGAGAACTGGGTCTGTGCTGGGGAACCTGGGCCTTTGAATTGAGACCTGGGTCTGTGCTGGGGAATCTGGGTCTTTGAATTGAGACCTGGTTCTGTGTTGGGGGACCTGGGTCTTTGAATTGAGACCTGGGTCTGTGCTGGGCAACCTGGGTCTGTGCTTGGGAACTCGGTCTTTGAATTGAGACCTGGGTCTGTGCTGGGGGCCCTGGGTCTTTGAATTGAGAACTGGGTCTGTTCAGGGCGACCTGGTCTTTGAAGTGAGAACTGGGTCTGTGCTGGGGGACCTGGGTTTTTGAATTGAGACCTGGGTGTGTGTTGGGGGACCTGCGTGTGTGCTGGGGGACCTGCGTGTGTGCTGGGGGACCTGTGTCTTTGAATTGAGACCTGGGTCTGTGCTGGGGGACCTGGGTCTTCAGAGACCTGGGTGTGTGCTGGGGGACCTGGGTCTTTGAATTGAGACCTGGGTCTGTACTGAGGTACCTAGGTCTTTGAATTGAGAACTGGGTCTGTGCTGGGGGGCCTTTGTCTTTGAATTGAGACCTGGGTGTGTGCTGGGGGACCTGGGTCTTTGAATTGAGATCTGGGTCTGTGCTGGGGGACCTTGGTCTGTGCTGGGGACCTGGGACTATGAATTGAGACCTGGGTCTGTGCTGAGGTACCTGGGTCTTTGAATTGAGAACTGGGTCTGTGCTGGGGTACCTGGGTGTGTGCTGGGGGACCTTGGTCTTTGAACTGAGAACTGGGTCTGTGCTGGGGGACCTGGGCCTGTGCTGGGGGACCTGGGCCTTTGAATTAAGAACTGGGTGTGTGCTGGGGGACCTGGGTCTTTGAATTGAGACCTGGGTCTGTTCTGAGGGTGCTGGGTCTGTGCTGGGTGAGCTGGGCCTTTGAATTGAGACCTGGGTCTGTGCTGGGGGCCTGGTCCTTTGAATTGAGAACTGAGTCTGTGCTGGGGGACCTGGGTCTGTACTGGGGGACCTGGGTCTTTGAATTGAGAACTGCGTGTGTGCTGAGGGACCTGGGTCTTTGAATTGAGAACTGGGTGTGTTCTGGGGGACCTGGGTCTTTGAATTGAGACCTGGGTCAGTGTTGGGGGACCTGGGTCTGTGCTGCAGGCCTGGGTCTGTGCTGGGGGACCTGGGTCTTTGAATTGAGAACTGAGTGTGTGCTGGGGGACCTGGGTCTTTGAATTGAGGTCTGGGTCTGTGCTAGGGTTCCTGGGTCTGTGCTGGGGGACCTCGGCCTTAGAATTGAGGACCGGTTCTGTACTAGGGGACCTGGGTCTGTTCTGGGGGAACTCGGTCTTTGAACTGAAAACTGGTTGTGTGCTGGGGTGCCTGGGTCTTAGAATTGAGACCTGGGTCTGTGCTGGGGGACCTGGGTCTTTGAATAGAGAGCTGGGTGTGTGCTTGGGGACCTGGGTTTTTGAATTGAGAGCTGGGTGTGTACTGGGGGATCTGGGTCTTTGAATTGAGACCTGAGTCTGTGCTGGGGGACCTGGGTATTTGAATTGAGAGCTGGGTCTGTGCTGGGGGACCTTGGTCTGTTCTGGGGGACCTTGGCATTGGAATTGAGAACTGGTTCTGTACTGGGGGAACTGGGTCTGTGCTGGGGGAACTCGGTCTTTGAATTGAGACCTGGGTCTGTGCTGGGGGACCTGTGTCTGTTCTGGGGGAACTTGGCATTGGAATTGAGAACTGGTTCTGTGCTGGGGGAACTGGGTCTGTGCTGGGGGAACTTGGTCTTTGAATTGAGACCTGGGTCTGTGCTGGGGTACCTGGGTCTTTGAATTGAGAGCTGGGTCTGTACTTGGGGATCTGGATCTTTGAATTGAGACCTGGTTCTGTGTTGGGGGACCTGGGTCTTTGAATTGAGACCTGGGTCTGTGCTGGGCGACCTGGGTCTGTGCTTGGGAACTCGGTCTTTGAATTGAGACCTGGGTCTGTGCTGGGGGACCTGGGTCTTTGAATTGAGAACTGGGTCTGTTCTGGGCAACGTGGGTCTTTGAAGTGAGAACTGGGTCTGTGCTGGGGGACCTGGGTTTTTGAATTGAGACCTGGGTCCGTGCTGGGGGACTTGCGTGTGTTATGGGGGACCTGCGTGTGTGCTGGGGGACCTGCGTGTGTGCTGGGGGACCTGGGTCTTTGAATTGAGAGCTGGGTGTGTGCTGGGGGACCTGGGTCTTTGAATTGAGACCTGGGTGTATGCTGGGGGACCTGGGTCTTTGAATTGAGAGCTGGGTCTGTGCTGGGGGACCTGGGTCTTTGAATTGAGAGCTGGGTCTGTGCTGGGGGACCTGGGTCTGTGCTGGGGGAGCTGGGTCTGTGCTGGGGGAACTTGGTCTTTGAATTGAAAACTGGTTGTGTGCTGGGGTACCTGGGTCTTTGAATAGAGAGCTGGGTGTGTGCTGCGGAACCTGGGTTTTTGAATTGAGAGCTGGGTGTGTACTGGGGGATCTGGGTCTTTGAATTGAGACCTGAGTCTGTGCTGGGGGACCTGGGTATTTGAATTGAGACCTGGGTGTGTGCTGGGGGACCTGGGTCTGTTCTGGGGGACCCTGGCATTGGAATTGAGAACTGGTTCTGTGCTGGGGGAACTGGGTCTGTGCTGGGGGAACTCAGTCTTTGAATTGAGACCTGGGTCTGTGCTGGGGGACCTGGGTCTTTGAATTGAGACCTGGGTCTGTGCTGGGGGACCTGGGTCTGTGCTGGGGGAGCTGGGTCTGTGCTGGGGGCCTGGGTCTTTGAATTGAGAACTGGTTGTGTGCTGGGGTGCCTGGGTCTTTGAATTGAGAACTGGATGTGTGCTGGGGGACCTGGGTCATTGAATTGAGACCTGGGTGTTTGCTGGGCGACCTGGGTCTTTGAATTGAGAACTGGGTGTGTGCTGGGCGACCTGGGCCTTTGAATTGAGACCTGGGTGTGTACTGGGGAGCCTCGGTCTTTGAATTGAGAACTGAGTCTGTGCTGGGGGATCTGGGTGTTTGAATTGAGACCTGGGTGTGTGCTGGGGGGCCTGGGTCTTTGAATTGAGAACTGGGGGTGTGCTGGGGAACCTGGGCCTTTGAATTGACACCTGGGTCTGATCTGGGGAATCTGGGTCTTTGAATTGAGAACTGGGTCTGTGCTGGGGAACCTGGGCCTTTGAATTGAGACCTGGGTCTGTGTTGGGGGACCTGGGTCTTTGAATTGAGACCTGGGTCTGTGCCGGGCAACCTGGGTCTGTGCTTTGGACCTGGGTCTTTGAATTGAGACCAGGGTCTGTGCTGGGGGACCTGGGTCTTTGAATTGAGAACTGGGTCTGTTCTGGGCAACCTGGGTCTGTGAAGTGAGAACTGGGTCTGTGCTGGGGGACCTGGGTTTTAGAATTGAGACCTGGGTCTGTGCTGGGGGACCTGGGTCTTTGAATTGAGACCTGGGTGTGTGCTTGGGGACCTGGGTCTGTGCTGGGGGAGCTGGGTCTGTGCTGGGGGACCTGGGTCTTTGAATTGAGAACTGGGTCTGTGCTGGGCGACCTGGTTCTGTGCTGGGGAACGTGGGTCTTTGAATTGAGGACTGGGACTGTGCTGGGGGACCTGGGTCTTTGAATTGAGACCTGGGTCTGTGCTGGGGAACCTGAGTCTTTGAATTGAGAACTGGGTCTGTGCTGGGGGATCTGGGTCTTTGAATTGAGACCTGGTTCTGTGTTGGGGGACCTGGGTCTTTGAATTGAGAACTGGGTCTGTGCTGGGGTAGCTGGGTCTGTGCTGGGGGACCTGGGTCTTTGAACTGAGAACTGGTTCTGTGCTGGGGGACCTGGGCCTGTGCTGGGGGACCTGGGCCTTTGAATTAAGAACTGGGTCTGTGCTGGGGGACCTGGGTCTTTGAATTGAGACCTGGGTCTGTTCTGAGGGAGCTGGGTCTGTGCTGGGTGAGCTGGGCCTTTGAATTGAGACCAGGGCCTGTGCTGGGGGACCTGGGTCTGTGCTGCGGGGCCTGGTCCTTTGAATTGAGAACTGAGTCTGTGCTGGGGGACCTGGGTCTGTACTGGGGGACCTGGGTCTTTGAATTGAGAACTGGGTGTGTTCTGGGGGACCTGGGTCTTTGAATTGAGAACTGGGTGTGTTCTGGGGGACCTGGGTCTTTGAATTGAAACCTGGGTCTGTGCTGGGGGACCTGGGTCTGTGCTGCAGGCCTGGGTCTGTGCTGGGGGACCTGGGTCTTTGAATTGAGAACTGGGTGTGTGCTGGGGGACCTGGGTCTTTGAATTGAGATCTGGGTCTGTGCTAGGGGTCCTGGGTCTGTGCTGGGGGACCTCGGCCTTGGAATTGAGAACCGGTTCTGTGCTAGGGGACCTGGGTCTGTGCTGGGGGAACTCGGTCTTTGAATTGAAAATTGGTTGTGTGCTGGGGTACCTGGGTCTTTGAATTGAGACCTGAGTGTGTGCTGGGGGACCTGGGTCTTTGAATTGAGAGCTGGGTCTGTGCTGGGGGACCTGGGTCTGTGCTGGGGGAGCTGGGTCTGTGCTAGGGGATCTTGGTCTTTGAATTGAAAACTGGTTGTGTGCTGGGGTACCTGGGTCTTTGAATACAGAGCTGGGTGTGTGCTGCGGGACCTGGGTTTTTGAATTGAGAGCTGGGTGTGTACTGGGGGATCTGGGTCTTTGAATTGAGACCTGAGTCTGTGCTGGGGGACCTGGGTATTTGAATTGAGACCTGGGTGTGTGCTGGGGGAACTCGGTCTTTGAATTGAGAGCTGGGTCTGTGCTGGGGGACCTGGGTCTGTGCTGGGGGAGCTGAGTCTGTGCTGGGGGACCTGGGTCTTTGAATTGAGAACTGGTTGTGTGCTGGGGTGCCTGGGTCTTTGAATTGAGAACTGGTTGTGTGCTGGGGGACCTGGGTCATTGAATTGAGACCTGGGTGTTTGCTGGGCGACCTGGGTCTTTGAATTGAGAACTGGGTGTGTGCTGGGGGACCTGGGTCTTTGAATTGAGACCTGGGTGTGTACTGGGGAGCCTCGGTCTTTGAATTGAGAACTGAGTCTGTGCTGGGGGATCTGGGTGTTTGAATTGAGACCTGGGTGTGTGCTGGGGGGCCTGGGTCTTTGAATTGAGAACTGGGGGTGTGCTGGGGTACCTGGGCCTTTGAATTGACACCGGGGTCTGTGCTGGGGAATCTGGGTCTTTGAATTGAGAACTGGGTCTGTGCTGGGGAACCTGGGCCTTTGAATTGAGACCTGGTTCTGTGTTGGGGGACCTGGGTCTTTGAATTGAGACCTGGGTCTGTGCCGGGCAACCTGGGTCTGTGCTTGGGACCTGGGTCTTTGAATTGAGACCTGGGTCTGTGCTGGGGAACGAGGGTCTTTTAATTGAGGACTGGGACTGTGCTGGGGGACCTGGGTCTTTGAATTGAGACCTGGGTCTGTGCTGGGGAACCTGGGTCTTTGAATTGAGAGCTGGGTCTGTGCTGGGGGATCTGGGTCTTTGAATTGAGACCTGGTTCTATGTTGGGGGACCTGGGTCTTTGAATTGAGACCTGGGTCTGTGCTGGGCAACCTGGGTCTGTGCTTGGGAACTCGGTCTTTGAATTGAGACCTGGGTCTGTGCTGGGGGACCTGGGTCTTTGAATTGAGAACTGGGTCTGTTCTGGGCAACCTGGTCTTTGAAGTGAGAACTGGGTGTGTGCTGGGGGACCTGGGTCTTTGAATTGAGAGCTGGGTCTGTGCTGGGGGACCTGGGTTTGTGCTGGGGGAGCTGGGTCTGTGCTGGGGGAGCTCAGTCTTTGAATTGAAAACTGGTTGTGTGCTGGGGTACCTGGGTCTTTGAATAGAGAGCTGGGTGTGTGCTGGGGGACCTGGGTTTTTGAATTGAGAGCTGGGTGTGTACTGGGGGATCTGGGTCTTTGAATTGAGACCTGAGTCTGTGCTGGGGGACCTTGGTATTTGAATTGAGAGCTGGGTCTGTGCTGGGGGACCTGGGTCTGTTCTGGGGGACCTTGGCATTGGAATTGAGAACTGGTTCTGTACTGGGGGAACTGGGTCTGTGCTGGGGGAACTTGGTCTTTGAATAGAGACCTGGGTCTGTGCTGGGTGACCTGGGTCTGTTCTGGGGGACCTTGGCATTGGAATTGAGAACTGGTTCTGTGCTGGGGGAACTGGGTCTGTGCTGGGGGAACTCGGTCTTTGAATTGAGACCTGGGTCTGTGCTGGGGGACCTGGGTCTTTGAATTGAGAACTGGGTCTGTTCTGGGCGACCTGGGTCTTTGAAGTGAGAACTGGGTCTGTGCTGGGGGACCTGGGTTTTTGAATTGAGACCTGGGTCTGTGCTGGGGGACCTGCGTGTGTGCTGGGGGACCTGGGTCTTTGAATTGAGAACTGGGTCTGTGCTGGGGGACCTGGGTCTTTGAATTGAGACCTGGGTGTGTGCTGGGGGACCTGCGTCTTTGAATTGAGAACTGGGTCTGTGCTGGGCGACCTGGGTCTGTGCTGGGGAACGTGGGTCTTTTAATTGAGGGCTGGGACTGTGCTGGGGGACCTGGGTCTTTGAATTGAGACCTGGGTCTGTGCTGGGGAACCTGGGTCTTTGAATTGAGTACTGGGTCTGTGCTGGGGGATCTGGGTCTTTGAATTGAGAACTGGGTCTGTGCTGGGCGACCTGGGTCTGTGCTGGGGACGTGGGTCTTTTAATTGAGGACTGGGACTGTGCTGGGGGACCTGGGTCTTTGAATTGAGACCTGGGTCTGTGCTGGGGAACCTGGGTCTTTGAATTGAGAACTGGGTCTGTGCTGGGGGATCTGGGTCTTTGAATTGAGACCTGGTTCTATGTTGGGGGACCTGGGTCTTTGAATTGAGACCTGGGTCTGTGCTGGGCAACCTGGGTCTGTGCTTGGGAACTCGGTCTTTGAATTGAGACCTGGGTCTGTGCTGGGGGACCTGGGTCTTTGAATTGAGAACTGGGTCTGTTCAGGGCGACCTGGTCTTTGAAGTGAGAACTGGGTCTGTGCTGGGGGACCTGGGTTTTTGAATTGAGACCTGGGTGTGTGTTGGGTGACCTGCGTGTGTGCTGGGGGACCTGCGTGTGTGCTGGGGGACCTGTGTCTTTGAATTGAGACCTGGGTGTGTGCTGGGGGACCTGGGTCTTCAGAGACCTGGGTGTGTGCTGGGGGACCTGGGTCTTTGAATTGAGACCTGGGTCTGTAGTGAGGTACCTAGGTCTTTGAATTGAGAACTGGGTCTGTGCTGGGGGGCCTTTGTCTTTGAATTGAGACCTGGGTGTGTGCTGGGGGCCTGGGTGTTTGAATTGAGATCTGGGTCTGTGCTGGGGGACATTGGTCTGTGCTGGGGACCTGGGACTATGAATTGAGACCTGGGTCTGTGCTGGGGGACCTGGGTCTTTGAATTGAGAACTGGGTCTGTGCTGGTGGACCTGGGTCTTTGAATTGAGACCTGGGTGTGTGCTGGGGGACCTGGGTCTTTGAATTGAGAGCTGGGTCTGTGCTGGGGGACCTGGGTCTATGCTGGGGGAGCTGGGTCTGTGCTGGGGGAACTCGGTCTTTGAATTGAAAACTGGTTGTGTGCTGGGGTACCTGGGTCTTTGAATAGAGAGCTGGGTGTGTACTGGGGGACCTGGGTTTTTGAATTGAGAGCTGGGTGTGTACTGGGGGATCTGGGTCTGTTCTAGGGGACCTTGGCATTGGAATTGAGAACTGGTTCTGTGCTGGGGGAACTGGGTCTGTGCTGGGGGAACTCGGTCTTTGAATTGAGACCTGGGTCTGTGCTGGGGAATCTGGGTCTTTGAATTGAGAACTGGGTCTGTGCTGGGGGACCTGGGTCTGTGCTTGGGACCTGGGTCTTTGAATTGAGACCTGGGTCTGTGCTGGGGGACCTGGGTCTTTGAATTGAGACCTGGGTCTTTGAATTGAGACCTGGGTCTGTGCTGGGGGGCCTTTGTCTTTGAATTGAGACCTGGGTGTGTGCTGGGGGCCTGGGTGTTTGAATTGAGATCTGGGTCTGTGCTGGGGGACATTGGTCTGTTCTGGGGACCTGGGACTATGAATTGAGACCTGGGTCTGTGCTGGGGGACCTGGGTCTTTGAATTGAGAACTGGGTCTGTGCTGGTGGACCTGGGTCTTTGAATTGAGACCTGGGTGTGTGCTGGGGGACCTGGGTCTTTGAATTGAGAGCTGGGTCTGTGCTGGGGGACCTGGGTCTATGCTGGGGGAGCTGGGTCTGTGCTGGGGGAACTCGGTCTTTGAATTGAAAACTGGTTGTGTGCTGGGGTACCTGGGTCTTTGAATAGAGAGCTGGGTGTGTACTGGGGGACCTGGGTTTTTGAATTGAGAGCTGGGTGTGTACTGGGGGATCTGGGTCTGTTCTAGGGGACCTTGGCATTGGAATTGAGAACTGGTTCTGTGCTGGGGGAACTGGGTCTGTGCTGGGGGAACTCGGTCTTTGAATTGAGACCTGGGTCTGTGCTGGGGAATCTGGGTCTTTGAATTGAGAACTGGGTCTGTGCTGGGGGACCTGGGTCTGTGCTTGGGACCTGGGTCTTTGAATTGAGACCTGGGTCTGTGCTGGGGGACCTGGGTCTTTGAATTGAGAACTGGGTCTGTTCTGGGCAACCTGGGTCTTTGAAGTGAGAACTGAGTCTGTGCTGGGGGACCTGGGTTTTAGAATTGAGACCTGCGTGTGTGCTGGGGGACCTGCGTGTGTGCTGGGGGACCTGCGTGTGTGCTGGGGGACCTGGGTCTTTAATTGAGACCTGGGTGTGTGCTGGGGGACCTGGGTCTTTGAATTGAGACCTGGGTCTGTACTGAGGTACCTAGGTCTTTGAATTGAGAACTGGGTCTGTGCTGGGGGACCTGGGTCTTTGAATTGAGACCTGGGTCTGTGCTGGGGGATCGGGGTCTTTGAATTGAGAACTGGGTCTGAGCTGGGGGACCAGGGTATGTGCTGGGGGATCTGGGCCTTTGAACTGAGAACTGGTTATGTGCTGGGGTACCTGGGTCTTTGAATTGAGACTTGGGTCTGTTCTGAGGGAGCTGGGTCTGTGCTGGGTGAGCTGGGCCTTTGAATTGAGAACTGGGTCTGTGCTGGGGGACCTGGGTCTGTGCTGGGGGACCTGTCCTTTGAATTGAGAACTGAGTCTGTGCTGGGGGACCTGGGTCTGTACTGGGGGACCTGGGTCTTTGAATTGAGAGCTGCGTGTGTGCTGGGGGACCTGGGTCTTTGAATTGAGAAGTGGGTGTGTTCTGGGGGACCTGTGTCTTTGAATTGAGACCTGGGTCAGTGCTGGGGGGCCTGGGTCTGTGCTGCAGGCCTGGGTCTGTGCTGGGGGACCTGGGTCTTTGAATTGAGAACTGGGTGTGTGCTGGGGGACCTGGGTCTTTGAATTGAGATCTGGGTCTGTGCTAGGGGTCCTGGGTCTCTGCTGGGGGACCTCGGCCTTGGAATTGAGAACCGGTTCTGTGCTAGGGGACCTGGGTCTGTGCTGGGGGAGCTCGGTCTTTGAATTGAAAACTGGTTGTGTGCTGGGGTACCTGGGTCTTTGAATTGAGAGCTTGGTCTGTGCTGGGGGACCTGGGTCTTTGAATTGAGAGCTGGATCTGTGCTGGGGGACCTGGGTCTATGCTGGGGGAGCTGGGTCTGTGCTGGGGGAACTCGGTCTTTGAATTGAAAACTGGTTGTGTGCTGGGGTACCTGGGTCTTTGAATAGAGAGCTGGGTGTGTACTGGGGGACCTGGGTTTTTGAATTGAGAGCTGGGTGTGTACTGGGGGATCTGGGTCTGTTCTAGGGGACCTTGGCATTGGAATTGAGAACTGGTTCTGTGCTGGGGGAACTGGGTCTGTGCTGGGGGAACTCGGTCTTTGAATTGAGACCTGGGTCTGTGCTGGGGGACCTGGGTCTTTGAATTGAGAGCTGGGTCTGTGCTGGGGGACCTGGGTCTGTGCTGGGGGACCTGGGTCTTTGAATTGAGACCTGGGTCTGTGCCGGGCGACCTGGGTCTGTGCTTGGGACCTGGGTCTTTGAATTGAGACCTGGGTCTGTGCTGGGGGACCTGGGTCTTTGAATTGAGAACTGGGTCTGTTCTGGGCGACGTGGGTCTTTGAAGTGAGAACTGGGTCTGTGCTGGGGGACCTGGGTTTTAGAATTGAGACCTGCGTGTGTGCTGGGGGACCTGCGTGTGTGCTGGGGGACCTGCGTGTGTGCTGGGGGACCTGCG
The DNA here is from genome assembly GCA_039720435.1 of Amazona ochrocephala. Lineage (NCBI taxonomy): Eukaryota > Metazoa > Chordata > Aves > Psittaciformes > Psittacidae > Amazona > Amazona ochrocephala. The sequence goes on from CM077895.1 coordinate 8,375,611, forward strand.
TCTTTGAATTGAGACTGGGTGTGTGCTGGGGGACCTGGGTCTTTGAATTCAGGACTAGGTGTGTGCTGGGGGACCTGAGTGTGTGCTGGGGGACCTGGGTCTTTGAATTGAGAACTGGGTGTGTGCTGGGGGACCTGGGTCTTTGAATTGAGAACTGGGTCTGTGCTGGGGATCTGGCCCTTTGGATTGAGAACTGGGTCTGTGCTGGGCGACCTGGGTCTGTGCTGGGGAACGTGAGTCTTTTAATTGAGGACTGGGACTGTGCTGGGGGACCTGGGTCTTTGAATTGAGACCTGGGTCTGTGCTGGGGAACCTGGGTCTTTGAATTGAGTACTGGGTCTGTGCTGGGGGATCTGGGTCTTTGAATTGAGAACTGGGTCTGTGCTGGGCGACCTGGGTCTGTGCTGGGGAACGTGGGTCTTTTAATTGAGGACTGGGACTGTGCTGGGGGACCTGGGTCTTTGAATTGAGACCTGGGTCTGTGCTGGGGAACCTGGGTCTTTGAATTGAGTACTGGGTCTGTGCTGGGGGATCTGGGTCTTTGAATTGAGACCTGGTTCTATGTTGGGGGACCTGGGTCTTTGAATTGAGACCTGGGTCTGTGCTGGGCAACCTGGGTCTGTGCTTGGGAACTCGGTCTTTGAATTGAGACCTGGGTCTGTGCTGGGAGACCTGGGTCTTTGAATTGAGAACTGGGTCTGTTCTGGGCGACCTGGTCTTTGAAGTGAGAACTGGGTCTGTGCTGGGGGACCTGGGTTTTTGAATTGAGACCTGGGTGTGTGTTGGGGGACCTGCGTGTGTGCTGGGGGACCTGCGTGTGTACTGGGGGACCTGTGTCTTTGAATTGAGACCTGGGTGTGTGCTGGGGGACCTGGGTCTTCAGAGACCTGGGTGTGTGCTGGGGGACCTGGGTCTTTGAATTGAGACCTGGGTCTGTAGTGAGGTACCTAGGTCTTTGAATTGAGAACTGGGTCTGTGCTGGGGGGCCTTTGTCTTTGAATTGAGACCTGGGTGTGTGCTGGGGGCCTGGGTGTTTGAATTGAGATCCGGGTCTGTGCTGGGGGACATTGGTCTGTGCTGGGGACCTGGGACTATGAATTGAGACCTGGGTCTGTGCTGGGGGACCTGGGTCTTTGAATTGAGAACTGGGTCTGTGCTGGGGGACCTGGGTCTTTGAATTGAGACCTGGGTCTGTGCTGGGGGACCTGGGTCTTTGAATTGAGACCTCGGTCTGTGCTGGGGGACCTGGGTCTATGCTGGGGGAGCTGGGTCTGTGCTGGGGGAACTCGGTCCTTGAATTGAAAACTGGTTGTGTGCTGGGGTACCTGGGTCTTTGAATAGAGAGCTGGGTGTGTACTGGGGGACCTGGGTTTTTGAATTGAGAGCTGGGTGTGTACTGGGGGATCTGGGTCTGTTCTAGGGGACCTTGGCATTGGAATTGAGAACTGGTTCTGTGCTGGGGGAATTGGGTCTGTGCTGGGGGAACTCGGTCTTTGAATTGAGACCTGGGTCTGTGCTGGCGGACCTTGGTCTTTGAATTGAGAGCTGGGTCTGTGCTGGGGGCCTGGGTCTGTGCTGGTGGAGCTGGTTCTGTGCTGGGGGACCTGGGTCTTTGAATTGAGACCTGGGTCTGTGCCGTGCGACCTGGGTCTGTGCTTGGGACCTGGGTCGTTGAATTGAGACCTGGGTCTGTGCTGGGGGACCTGGGTCTTTGAATTGAGAACTGGGTCTGTTCTGGGCAACCTGGGTCTTTGAAGTGAGAACTGGGTCTGTGCTGGGGGACCTGGGTTTTAGAATTGAGACCTGGGTCTGTGCTGGGGGACCTGCGTGTGTGCTGGGGGACCTGGGTCTTTGAATTGAGAACTGGGTCTGTGCTGGGCGACCTGGGTCTTTGAATTGAGAGCTGGGTCTGTGCTGGGGGACCTGGGTCTGTGCTGGGGGAGCTGGGTCACTGAATTGAGAACTGGGTGTTTGCTGGGCGACCTGGGTCTTTGAATTGAGAACTGGGTGTGTGCTGGGGGACCTGGGTCTTTGAATTGAGACCTGGGTGTGTACTGGGGAGCCTCGGTCTTTGAATTGAGAACTGAGTCTGTGCTGGGGGATCTGGGTGTTTGAATTGAGACCTGGGTGTGTGCTGGGGGGCCTGGGTCTTTGAATTGAGAACTGGGGGTGTACTGGGGAACCTGGGCCTTTGAATTGACACCTGGGTCTGTGCTAGGGAATCTGGGTCTTTGAATTGAGAACTGGGTCTGTGCTGGGGAACCTGGGCCTTTGAATTGAGACCTGGGTCTGTGCTGGGGGACCTGGGTCTTTGAATTGAGACCTGGGTCTGTGCCGGGCGACCTGGGTCTGTGCTTGGGACCTGCGTCTTTGAATTGAGACCTGGGTCTGTGCTGGGGGACCTGGGTCTTTGAATTGGGAACTGGGTCTGTTCTGGGCGACCTGGGTCTTTGAAGTGAGAACTGGGTCTGTGCTGGGGAACCTGGGCCTTTGAATTGAGACCTGGGTCTGTGCTGGGGAATCTGGGTCTTTGAATTGAGACCTGGTTCTGTGTTGGGGGACCTGGGTCTTTGAATTGAGACCTGGGTCTGTGCTGGGCAACCTGGGTCTGTGCTTGGGAACTCGGTCTTTGAATTGAGACCTGGGTCTGTGCTGGGGGCCCTGGGTCTTTGAATTGAGAACTGGGTCTGTTCAGGGCGACCTGGTCTTTGAAGTGAGAACTGGGTCTGTGCTGGGGGACCTGGGTTTTTGAATTGAGACCTGGGTGTGTGTTGGGGGACCTGCGTGTGTGCTGGGGGACCTGCGTGTGTGCTGGGGGACCTGTGTCTTTGAATTGAGACCTGGGTCTGTGCTGGGGGACCTGGGTCTTCAGAGACCTGGGTGTGTGCTGGGGGACCTGGGTCTTTGAATTGAGACCTGGGTCTGTACTGAGGTACCTAGGTCTTTGAATTGAGAACTGGGTCTGTGCTGGGGGGCCTTTGTCTTTGAATTGAGACCTGGGTGTGTGCTGGGGGACCTGGGTCTTTGAATTGAGATCTGGGTCTGTGCTGGGGGACCTTGGTCTGTGCTGGGGACCTGGGACTATGAATTGAGACCTGGGTCTGTGCTGAGGTACCTGGGTCTTTGAATTGAGAACTGGTCTGTGCTGGGGTACCTGGGTGTGTGCTGGGGGACCTTGGTCTTTGAACTGAGAACTGGGTCTGTGCTGGGGGACCTGGGCCTGTGCTGGGGGACCTGGGCCTTTGAATTAAGAACTGGGTGTGTGCTGGGGGACCTGGGTCTTTGAATTGAGACCTGGGTCTGTTCTGAGGGTGCTGGGTCTGTGCTGGGTGAGCTGGGCCTTTGAATTGAGACCTGGGTCTGTGCTGGGGGCCTGGTCCTTTGAATTGAGAACTGAGTCTGTGCTGGGGGACCTGGGTCTGTACTGGGGGACCTGGGTCTTTGAATTGAGAACTGCGTGTGTGCTGAGGGACCTGGGTCTTTGAATTGAGAACTGGGTGTGTTCTGGGGGACCTGGGTCTTTGAATTGAGACCTGGGTCAGTGTTGGGGGACCTGGGTCTGTGCTGCAGGCCTGGGTCTGTGCTGGGGGACCTGGGTCTTTGAATTGAGAACTGAGTGTGTGCTGGGGGACCTGGGTCTTTGAATTGAGGTCTGGGTCTGTGCTAGGGTTCCTGGGTCTGTGCTGGGGGACCTCGGCCTTAGAATTGAGGACCGGATCTGTACTAGGGGACCTGGGTCTGTTCTGGGGGAACTCGGTCTTTGAACTGAAAACTGGTTGTGTGCTGGGGTGCCTGGGTCTTAGAATTGAGACCTGGGTCTGTGCTGGGGGACCTGGGTCTTTGAATTGAGAGCTGGGTCTGTGCTGGGGGACCTGGGTCTGTGCTGGGGGAGCTGGGTCTGTGCTAGGGGATCTTGGTCTTTGAATTGAAAACTGGTTGTGTGCTGGGGTACCTGGGTCTTTGAATACAGAGCTGGGTGTGTGCTGCGGGACCTGGGTTTTTGAATTGAGAGCTGGGTGTGTACTGGGGGATCTGGGTCTTTGAATTGAGACCTGAGTCTGTGCTGGGGGACCTGGGTATTTGAATTGAGACCTGGGTGTGTGCTGGGGGAACTCGGTCTTTGAATTGAGAGCTGGGTCTGTGCTGGGGGACCTGGGTCTGTGCTGGGGGAGCTGAGTCTGTGCTGGGGGACCTGGGTCTTTGAATTGAGAACTGGTTGTGTGCTGGGGTGCCTGGGTCTTTGAATTGAGAACTGGTTGTGTGCTGGGGGACCTGGGTCATTGAATTGAGACCTGGGTGTTTGCTGGGCGACCTGGGTCTTTGAATTGAGAACTGGGTGTGTGCTGGGGGACCTGGGTCTTTGAATTGAGACCTGGGTGTGTACTGGGGAGCCTCGGTCTTTGAATTGAGAACTGAGTCTGTGCTGGGGGATCTGGGTGTTTGAATTGAGACCTGGGTGTGTGCTGGGGGGCCTGGGTCTTTGAATTGAGAACTGGGGGTGTGCTGGGGTACCTGGGCCTTTGAATTGACACCGGGGTCTGTGCTGGGGAATCTGGGTCTTTGAATTGAGAACTGGGTCTGTGCTGGGGAACCTGGGCCTTTGAATTGAGACCTGGTTCTGTGTTGGGGGACCTGGGTCTTTGAATTGAGACCTGGGTCTGTGCCGGGCAACCTGGGTCTGTGCCTGGGACCTGGGTCTTTGAATTGAGACCTGGGTCTGTGCTGGGGAACGAGGGTCTTTTAATTGAGGACTGGGACTGTGCTGGGGGACCTGGGTCTTTGAATTGTGACCTGGGTCTGTGCTGGGGAACCTGGGTCTTTGAATTGAGAGCTGGGTGTGTGCTGGGGGATCTGGGTCTTTGAATTGAGACCTGGTTCTATGTTGGGGGACCTGGGTCTTTGAATTGAGACCTGGGTCTGTGCTGGGCAACCTGGGTCTGTGCTTGGGAACTCGGTCTTTGAATTGAGACCTGGGTCTGTGCTGGGGGACCTGGGTCTTTGAATTGAGAACTGGGTCTGTTCTGGGCAACCTGGTCTTTGAAGTGAGAACTGGGTGTGTGCTGGGGGACCTGGGTCTTTGAATTGAGAGCTGGGTCTGTGCTGGGGGACCTGGGTTTGTGCTGGGGGAGCTGGGTCTGTGCTGGGGGAGCTCAGTCTTTGAATTGAAAACTGGTTGTGTGCTGGGGTACCTGGGTCTTTGAATAGAGAGCTGGGTGTGTGCTGGGGGACCTGGGTTTTTGAATTGAGAGCTGGGTGTGTACTGGGGGATCTGGGTCTTTGAATTGAGACCTGAGTCTGTGCTGGGGGACCTTGGTATTTGAATTGAGAGCTGGGTCTGTGCTGGGGGACCTGGGTCTGTTCTGGGGGACCTTGGCATTGGAATTGAGAACTGGTTCTGTACTGGGGGAACTGGGTCTGTGCTGGGGGAACTTGGTCTTTGAATAGAGACCTGGGTCTGTGCTGGGTGACCTGGGTCTGTTCTGGGGGACCTTGGCATTGGAATTGAGAACTGGTTCTGTGCTGGGGGAACTGGGTCTGTGCTGGGGGAACTCGGTCTTTGAATTGAGACCTGGGTCTGTGCTGGGGGACCTGGGTCTTTGAATTGAGAACTGGGTCTGTTCTGGGCGACCTGGGTCTTTGAAGTGAGAACTGGGTCTGTGCTGGGGGACCTGGGTTTTTGAATTGAGACCTGGGTCTGTGCTGGGGGACCTGCGTGTGTGCTGGGGGACCTGGGTCTTTGAATTGAGAACTGGGTCTGTGCTGGGGGACCTGGGTCTTTGAATTGAGACCTGGGTGTGTGCTGGGGGACCTGCGTCTTTGAATTGAGAACTGGGTCTGTGCTGGGCGACCTGGGTCTGTGCTGGGGAACGTGGGTCTTTTAATTGAGGGCTGGGACTGTGCTGGGGGACCTGGGTCTTTGAATTGAGACCTGGGTCTGTGCTGGGGAACCTGGGTCTTTGAATTGAGTACTGGGTCTGTGCTGGGGGATCTGGGTCTTTGAATTGAGAACTGGGTCTGTGCTGGGCGACCTGGGTCTGTGCTGGGGACGTGGGTCTTTTAATTGAGGACTGGGACTGTGCTGGGGGACCTGGGTCTTTGAATTGAGACCTGGGTCTGTGCTGGGGAACCTGGGTCTTTGAATTGAGAACTGGGTCTGTGCTGGGGGATCTGGGTCTTTGAATTGAGACCTGGTTCTATGTTGGGGGACCTGGGTCTTTGAATTGAGACCTGGGTCTGTGCTGGGCAACCTGGGTCTGTGCTTGGGAACTCGGTCTTTGAATTGAGACCTGGGTCTGTGCTGGGGGACCTGGGTCTTTGAATTGAGAACTGGGTCTGTTCAGGGCGACCTGGTCTTTGAAGTGAGAACTGGGTCTGTGCTGGGGGACCTGGGTTTTTGAATTGAGACCTGGGTGTGTGTTGGGTGACCTGCGTGTGTGCTGGGGGACCTGCGTGTGTGCTGGGGGACCTGTGTCTTTGAATTGAGACCTGGGTGTGTGCTGGGGGACCTGGGTCTTCAGAGACCTGGGTGTGTGCTGGGGGACCTGGGTCTTTGAATTGAGACCTGGGTCTGTAGTGAGGTACCTAGGTCTTTGAATTGAGAACTGGGTCTGTGCTGGGGGGCCTTTGTCTTTGAATTGAGACCTGGGTGTGTGCTGGGGGCCTGGGTGTTTGAATTGAGATCTGGGTCTGTGCTGGGGGACATTGGTCTGTGCTGGGGACCTGGGACTATGAATTGAGACCTGGGTCTGTGCTGGGGGACCTGGGTCTTTGAATTGAGAACTGGGTCTGTGCTGGTGGACCTGGGTCTTTGAATTGAGACCTGGGTGTGTGCTGGGGGACCTGGGTCTTTGAATTGAGAGCTGGGTCTGTGCTGGGGGACCTGGGTCTATGCTGGGGGAGCTGGGTCTGTGCTGGGGGAACTCGGTCTTTGAATTGAAAACTGGTTGTGTGCTGGGGTACCTGGGTCTTTGAATAGAGAGCTGGGTGTGTACTGGGGGACCTGGGTTTTTGAATTGAGAGCTGGGTGTGTACTGGGGGATCTGGGTCTGTTCTAGGGGACCTTGGCATTGGAATTGAGAACTGGTTCTGTGCTGGGGGAACTGGGTCTGTGCTGGGGGAACTCGGTCTTTGAATTGAGACCTGGGTCTGTGCTGGGGAATCTGGGTCTTTGAATTGAGAACTGGGTCTGTGCTGGGGGACCTGGGTCTGTGCTTGGGACCTGGGTCTTTGAATTGAGACCTGGGTCTGTGCTGGGGGACCTGGGTCTTTGAATTGAGAACTGGGTCTGTTCTGGGCAACCTGGGTCTTTGAAGTGAGAACTGGGTCTGTGCTGGGGGACCTGGGTTTTAGAATTGAGACCTGCGTGTGTGCTGGGGGACCTGCGTGTGTGCTGGGGGACCTGCGTGTGTGCTGGGGGACCTGCGTGTGTGCTGGGGGACCTGCGTGTGTGCTGGGGGACCTGGGTCTTTAATTGAGACCTGGGTGTGTGCTGGGGGACCTGGGTCTTTGAATTGAGACCTGGGTCTGTACTGAGGTACCTAGGTCTTTGAATTGAGAACTGGGTCTGTGCTGGGGGACCTGGGTCTTTGAATTGAGACCTGGGTCTGTGCTGGGGGATCGGGGTCTTTGAATTGAGAACTGGGTCTGAGCTGGGGGACCAGGGTATGTGCTGGGGGATCTGGGCCTTTGAACTGAGAACTGGTTATGTGCTGGGGTACCTGGGTCTTTGAATTGAGACTTGGGTCTGTTCTGAGGGAGCTGGGTCTGTGCTGGGTGAGCTGGGCCTTTGAATTGAGAACTGGGTCTGTGCTGGGGGACCTGGGTCTGTGCTGGGGGACCTGTCCTTTGAATTGAGAACTGAGTCTGTGCTGGGGGACCTGGGTCTGTACTGGGGGACCTGGGTCTTTGAATTGAGAGCTGCGTGTGTGCTGGGGGACCTGGGTCTTTGAATTGAGAAGTGGGTGTGTTCTGGGGGACCTGTGTCTTTGAATTGAGACCTGGGTCAGTGCTGGGGGGCCTGGGTCTGTGCTGCAGGCCTGGGTCTGTGCTGGGGGACCTGGGTCTTTGAATTGAGAACTGGGTGTGTGCTGGGGGACCTGGGTCTTTGAATTGAGATCTGGGTCTGTGCTAGGGGTCCTGGGTCTCTGCTGTGGGACCTCGGCCTTGGAATTGAGAACCGGTTCTGTGCTAGGGGACCTGGGTCTGTGCTGGGGGAGCTCGGTCTTTGAATTGAAAACTGGTTGTGTGCTGGGGTACCTGGGTCTTTGAATTGAGAGCTTGGTCTGTGCTGGGGGACCTGGGTCTTTGAATTGAGAGCTGGATCTGTGCTGGGGGACCTGGGTCTATGCTGGGGGAGCTGGGTCTGTGCTGGGGGAACTCGGTCTTTGAATTGAAAACTGGTTGTGTGCTGGGGTACCTGGGTCTTTGAATAGAGAGCTGGGTGTGTACTGGGGGACCTGGGTTTTTGAATTGAGAGCTGGGTGTGTACTGGGGGATCTGGGTCTGTTCTAGGGGACCTTGGCATTGGAATTGAGAACTGGTTCTGTGCTGGGGGAACTGGGTCTGTGCTGGGGGAACTCGGTCTTTGAATTGAGACCTGGGTCTGTGCTGGGGGACCTGGGTCTTTGAATTGAGAGCTGGGTCTGTGCTGGGGGACCTGGGTCTGTGCTGGGGGAGCTGGTTCTGTGCTGGGGGACCTGGGTCTTTGAATTGAGACCTGGGTCTGTGCCGGGCGACCTGGGTCTGTGCTTGGGACCTGGGTCTTTGAATTGAGACCTGGGTCTGTGCTGGGGGACCTGGGTCTTTGAATTGAGAACTGGGTCTGTTCTGGGCGACGTGGGTCTTTGAAGTGAGAACTGGGTCTGTGCTGGGGGACCTGGGTTTTAGAATTGAGACCTGCGTGTGTGCTGGGGGACCTGCGTGTGTGCTGGGGGACCTGCGTGTGTGCTGGGGGACCTGCGTCTTTGAATTGAGACTGGGTGTGTGCTGGGGGACCTGGGTCTTTGAATTCAGGACTAGGTGTGTGCTGGGGGACCTGAGTGTGTGCTGGGGGACCTGGGTCTTTGAATTGAGAACTGGGTGTGTGCTGGGGGACCTGGGTCTTTGAATTGAGAACTGGGTCTGTGCTGGGGATCTGGCCCTTTGGATTGAGAACTGGGTCTGTGCTGGGCGACCTGGGTCTGTGCTGGGGAACGTGAGTCTTTTAATTGAGGACTGGGACTGTGCTGGGGGACCTGGGTCTTTGAATTGAGACCTGGGTCTGTGCTGGGGAACCTGGGTCTTTGAATTGAGTACTGGGTCTGTGCTGGGGGATCTGGGTCTTTGAATTGAGACCTGGTTCTATGTTGGGGGACCTGGGTCTTTGAATTGAGACCTGGGTCTGTGCTGGGCAACCTGGGTCTGTGCTTGGGAACTCGGTCTTTGAATTGAGACCTGGGTCTGTGCTGGGAGACCTGGGTCTTTGAATTGAGAACTGGGTCTGTTCTGGGCGACCTGGTCTTTGAAGTGAGAACTGGGTCTGTGCTGGGGGACCTGGGTTTTTGAATTGAGACCTGGGTGTGTGTTGGGGGACCTGCGTGTGTGCTGGGGGACCTGCGTGTGTACTGGGGGACCTGTGTCTTTGAATTGAGACCTGGGTGTGTGCTGGGGGACCTGGGTCTTCAGAGACCTGGGTGTGTGCTGGGGGACCTGGGTCTTTGAATTGAGACCTGGGTCTGTAGTGAGGTACCTAGGTCTTTGAATTGAGAACTGGGTCTGTGCTGGGGGGCCTTTGTCTTTGAATTGAGACCTGGGTGTGTGCTGGGGGCCTGGGTGTTTGAATTGAGATCCGGGTCTGTGCTGGGGGACATTGGTCTGTGCTGGGGACCTGGGACTATGAATTGAGACCTGGGTCTGTGCTGGGGGACCTGGGTCTTTGAATTGAGAACTGGGTCTGTGCTGGGGGACCTGGGTCTTTGAATTGAGACCTGGGTCTGTGCTGGGGGACCTGGGTCTTTGAATTGAGACCTCGGTCTGTGCTGGGGGACCTGGGTCTATGCTGGGCGAGCTGGGTCTGTGCTGGGGGAACTCGGTCCTTGAATTGAAAACTGGTTGTGTGCTGGGGTACCTGGGTCTTTGAATAGAGAGCTGGGTGTGTACTGGGGGACCTGGGTTTTTGAATTGAGAGCTGGGTGTGTACTGGGGGATCTGGGTCTGTTCTAGGGGACCTTGGCATTGGAATTGAGAACTGGTTCTGTGCTGGGGGAATTGGGTCTGTGCTGGGGGAACTCGGTCTTTGAATTGAGACCTGGGTCTGTGCTGGCGGACCTTGGTCTTTGAATTGAGAGCTGGGTCTGTGCTGGGGGCCTGGGTCTGTGCTGGTGGAGCTGGTTCTGTGCTGGGGGACCTGGGTCTTTGAATTGAGACCTGGGTCTGTGCCGTGCGACCTGGGTCTGTGCTTGGGACCTGGGTCGTTGAATTGAGACCTGGGTCTGTGCTGGGGGACCTGGGTCTTTGAATTGAGAACTGGGTCTGTTCTGGGCAACCTGGGTCTTTGAAGTGAGAACTGGGTCTGTGCTGGGGGACCTGGGTTTTAGAATTGAGACCTGGGTCTGTGCTGGGGGACGTGCGTGTGTGCTGGGGGACCTGGGTCTTTGAATTGAGAACTGGGTCTGTGCTGGGCGACCTGGGTCTTTGAATTGAGAGCTGGGTCTGTGCTGGGGGAGCTGGGTCTGTGCTGGGGGAGCTGGGTCACTGAATTGAGAACTGGGTGTTTGCTGGGCGACCTGGGTCTTTGAATTGAGAACTGGGTGTGTGCTGGGGGACCTGGGTCTTTGAATTGAGACCTGGGTGTGTACTGGGGAGCCTCGGTCTTTGAATTGAGAACTGAGTCTGTGCTGGGGGATCTGGGTGTTTGAATTGAGACCTGGGTGTGTGCTGGGGGGCCTGGGTCTTTGAATTGAGAACTGGGGGTGTACTGGGGAACCTGGGCCTTTGAATTGACACCTGGGTCTGTGCTAGGGAATCTGGGTCTTTGAATTGAGAACTGGGTCTGTGCTGGGGAACCTGGGCCTTTGAATTGAGACCTGGGTCTGTACTGGGGGACCTGGGTCTTTGAATTGAGACCTGGGTCTGTGCCGGGCGACCTGGGTCTGTGCTTGGGACCTGCGTCTTTGAATTGAGACCTGGGTCTGTGCTGGGGGACCTGGGTCTTTGAATTGGGAACTGGGTCTGTTCTGGGCGACCTGGGTCTTTGAAGTGAGAACTGGGTCTGTGCTGGGGAACCTGGGCCTTTGAATTGAGACCTGGGTCTGTGCTGGGGAATCTGGGTCTTTGAATTGAGACCTGGTTCTGTGTTGGGGGACCTGGGTCTTTGAATTGAGACCTGGGTCTGTGCTGGGCAACCTGGGTCTGTGCTTGGGAACTCGGTCTTTGAATTGAGACCTGGGTCTGTGCTGGGGGCCCTGGGTCTTTGAATTGAGAACTGGGTCTGTTCAGGGCGACCTGGTCTTTGAAGTGAGAACTGGGTCTGTGCTGGGGGACCTGGGTTTTTGAATTGAGACCTGGGTGTGTGTTGGGGGACCTGCGTGTGTGCTGGGGGACCTGCGTGTGTGCTGGGGGACCTGTGTCTTTGAATTGAGACCTGGGTCTGTGCTGGGGGACCTGGGTCTTCAGAGACCTGGGTGTGTGCTGGGGGACCTGGGTCTTTGAATTGAGACCTGGGTCTGTACTGAGGTACCTAGGTCTTTGAATTGAGAACTGGGTCTGTGCTGGGGGGCCTTTGTCTTTGAATTGAGACCTGGGTGTGTGCTGGGGGACCTGGGTCTTTGAATTGAGATCTGGGTCTGTGCTGGGGGACCTTGGTCTGTGCTGGGGACCTGGGACTATGAATTGAGACCTGGGTCTGCGCTGAGGTACCTGGGTCTTTGAATTGAGAACTGGTCTGTGCTGGGGTACCTGGGTGTGTGCTGGGGGACCTTGGTCTTTGAACTGAGAACTGGGTCTGTGCTGGGGGACCTGGGCCTGTGCTGGGGGACCTGGGCCTTTGAATTAAGAACTGGGTGTGTGCTGGGGGACCTGGGTCTTTGAATTGAGACCTGGGTCTGTTCTGAGGGTGCTGGGTCTGTGCTGGGTGAGCTGGGCCTTTGAATTGAGACCTGGGTCTGTGCTGGGGGCCTGGTCCTTTGAATTGAGAACTGAGTCTGTGCTGGGGGACCTGGGTCTGTACTGGGGGACCTGGGTCTTTGAATTGAGAACTGCGTGTGTGCTGAGGGACCTGGGTCTTTGAATTGAGAACTGGGTGTGTTCTGGGGGACCTTGGTCTTTGAATTGAGACCTGGGTCAGTGTTGGGGGACCTGGGTCTGTGCTGCAGGCCTGGGTCTGTGCTGGGGGACCTGGGTCTTTGAATTGAGAACTGAGTGTGTGCTGGGGGACCTGGGTCTTTGAATTGAGGTCTGGGTCTGTGCTAGGGTTCCTGGGTCTGTGCTGGGGGACCTCGGCCTTAGAATTGAGGACCGGTTCTGTACTAGGGGACCTGGGTCTGTTCTGGGGGAACTCGGTCTTTGAACTGAAAACTGGTTGTGTGCTGGGGTGCCTGGGTCTTAGAATTGAGACCTGGGTCTGTGCTGGGGGACCTGGGTCTTTGAATTGAGAGCTGGGTCTGTGCTGGGGGACCTGGGTCTGTGCTGGGGGAGCTGGGTCTGTGCTGGGGGAACTCAGTCTTTGAACTGAAAACTGGTTGTGTGCTGGGGTACCTGGGTCTTTGAATAGAGAGCTGGGTGTGTGCTTGGGGACCTGGGTTTTTGAATTGAGAGCTGGGTGTGTACTGGGGGATCTGGGTCTTTGAATTGAGACCTGAGTCTGTGCTGGGGGACCTGGGTATTTGAATTGAGAGCTGGGTCTGTGCTGGGGGACCTTGGTCTGTTCTGGGGGACCTTGGCATTGGAATTGAGAACTGGTTCTGTACTGGGGGAACTGGGTCTGTGCTGGGGGAACTCGGTCTTTGAATTGAGACCTGGGTCTGTGCTGGGGGACCTGTGTCTGTTCTGGGGGACCTTGGCATTGGAATTGAGAACTGGTTCTGTGCTGGGGGAACTGGGTCTGTGCTGGGGGAACTCGGTCTTTGAATTGAGACCTGGGTCTGTGCTGGGGTACCTGGGTCTTTGAATTGAGAGCTGGGTCTGTACTTGGGGATCTGGATCTTTGAATTGAGACCTGGTTCTGTGTTGGGGGACCTGGGTCTTTGAATTGAGACCTGGGTCTGTGCTGGGCGACCTGGGTCTGTGCTTGGGAACTCGGTCTTTGAATTGAGACCTGGGTCTGTGCTGGGGGACCTGGGTCTTTGAATTGAGAACTGGGTCTGTTCTGGGCAACATGGGTCTTTGAAGTGAGAACTGGGTCTGTGCTGGGGGACCTGGGTTTTTGAATTGAGACCTGGGTCCGTGCTGGGGGACTTGCGTGTGTTATGGGGGACCTGCGTGTGTGCTGGGGGACCTGCGTGTGTGCTGGGGGACCTGGGTCTTTGAATTGAGAGCTGGGTGTGTGCTGGGGGACCTGGGTCTTTCAATTGAGACCTGGGTGTATGCTGGGGGACCTGGGTCTTTGAATTGAGACCTGGGTCTGTGCTGGGGGACCTGGGTCTTTGAATTGAGAGCTGGGTCTGTGCTGGGGGACCTGGGTCTGTGCTGGGGGAGCTGGGTCTGTGCTGGGGGAACTTGGTCTTTGAATTGAAAACTGGTTGTGTGCTGGGGTACCTGGGTCTTTGAATAGAGAGCTGGGTGTGTGCTGCGGAACCTGGGTTTTTGAATTGAGAGCTGGGTGTGTACTGGGGGATCTGGGTCTTTGAATTGAGACCTGAGTCTGTGCTGGGGGACCTGGGTATTTGAATTGAGACCTGGGTGTGTGCTGGGGGACCTGGGTCTGTTCTGGGGGACCCTGGCATTGGAATTGAGAACTGGTTCTGTGCTGGGGGAACTGGGTCTGTGCTGGGGGAACTCAGTCTTTGAATTGAGACCTGGGTCTGTGCTGGGGGACCTGGGTCTTTGAATTGAGACCTGGGTCTGTGCTGGGGGACCTGGGTCTGTGCTGGGGGAGCTGGGTCTGTGCTGGGGGCCTGGGTCTTTGAATTGAGAACTGGTTGTGTGCTGGGGTGCCTGGGTCTTTGAATTGAGAACTGGATGTGTGCTGGGGGACCTGGGTCATTGAATTGAGACCTGGGTGTTTGCTGGGCGACCTGGGTCTTTGAATTGAGAACTGGGTGTGTGCTGGGCGACCTGGGCCTTTGAATTGAGACCTGGGTGTGTACTGGGGAGCCTCGGTCTTTGAATTGAGAACTGAGTCTGTGCTGGGGGATCTGGGTGTTTGAATTGAGACCTGGGTGTGTGCTGGGTGGCCTGGGTCTTTGAATTGAGAACTGGGGGTGTGCTGGGGAACCTGGGCCTTTGAATTGACACCTGGGTCTGATCTGGGGAATCTGGGTCTTTGAATTGAGAACTGGGTCTGTGCTGGGGAACCTGGGCCTTTGAATTGAGACCTGGGTCTGTGTTGGGGGACCTGGGTCTTTGAATTGAGACCTGGGTCTGTGCCGGGCAACCTGGGTCTGTGCTTTGGACCTGGGTCTTTGAATTGAGACCAGGGTCTGTGCTGGGGGACCTGGGTCTTTGAATTGAGAACTGGGTCTGTTCTGGGCAACCTGGGTCTGTGAAGTGAGAACTGGGTCTGTGCTGGGGGACCTGGGTTTTAGAATTGAGACCTGGGTCTGTGCTGGGGGACCTGGGTCTTTGAATTGAGACCTGGGTGTGTGCTTGGGGACCTGGGTCTGTGCTGGGGGAGCTGGGTCTGTGCTGGGGGACCTGGGTCTTTGAATTGAGAACTGGGTCTGTGCTGGGCGACCTGGTTCTGTGCTGGGGAACGTGGGTCTTTGAATTGAGGACTGGGACTGTGCTGGGGGATCTGGGTCTTTGAATTGAGACCTGGGTCTGTGCTGGGGAACCTGAGTCTTTGAATTGAGAACTGGGTCTGTGCTGGGGGATCTGGGTCTTTGAATTGAGACCTGGTTCTGTGTTGGGGGACCTGGGTCTTTGAATTGAGAACTGGGTCTGTGCTGGGGTAGCTGGGTCTGTGCTGGGGGACCTGGGTCTTTGAACTGAGAACTGGTTCTGTGCTGGGGGACCTGGGCCTGTGCTGGGGGACCTGGGCCTTTGAATTAAGAACTGGGTCTGTGCTGGGGGACCTGGGTCTTTGAATTGAGACCTGGGTCTGTTCTGAGGGAGCTGGGTCTGTGCTGGGTGAGCTGGGCCTTTGAATTGAGACCAGGGCCTGTGCTGGGGGACCTGGGTCTGTGCTGCGGGGCCTGGTCCTTTGAATTGAGAACTGAGTCTGTGCTGGGGGACCTGGGTCTGTACTGGGGGACCTGGGTCTTTGAATTGAGAACTGGGTGTGTTCTGGGGGACCTGGGTCTTTGAATTGAGAACTGGGTGTGTTCTGGGGGACCTGGGTCTTTGAATTGAAACCTGGGTCTGTGCTGGGGGACCTGGGTCTGTGCTGCAGGCCTGGGTCTGTGCTGGGGGACCTGGGTCTTTGAATTGAGAACTGGGTGTGTGCTGGGGGACCTGGGTCTTTGAATTGAGATCTGGGTCTGTGCTAGGGGTCCTGGGTCTGTGCTGGGGGACCTCGGCCTTGGAATTGAGAACCGGTTCTGTGCTAGGGGACCTGGGTCTGTGCTGGGGGAACTCGGTCTTTGAATTGAAAATTGGTTGTGTGCTGGGGTACCTGGGTCTTTGAATTGAGACCTGAGTGTGTGCTGGGGGACCTGGGTCTTTGAATTGAGAGCTGGGTCTGTGCTGGGGGACCTGGGTCTGTGCTGGGGGAGCTGGGTCTGTGCTAGGGGATCTTGGTCTTTGAATTGAAAACTGGTTGTGTGCTGGGGTACCTGGGTCTTTGAATACAGAGCTGGGTGTGTGCTGCGGGACCTGGGTTTTTGAATTGAGAGCTGGGTGTGTACTGGGGGATCTGGGTCTTTGAATTGAGACCTGAGTCTGTGCTGGGGGACCTGGGTATTTGAATTGAGACCTGGGTGTGTGCTGGGGGAACTCGGTCTTTGAATTGAGAGCTGGGTCTGTGCTGGGGGACCTGGGTCTGTGCTGGGGGAGCTGAGTCTGTGCTGGGGGACCTGGGTCTTTGAATTGAGAACTGGTTGTGTGCTGGGGTGCCTGGGTCTTTGAATTGAGAACTGGTTGTGTGCTGGGGGACCTGGGTCATTGAATTGAGACCTGGGTGTTTGCTGGGCGACCTGGGTCTTTGAATTGAGAACTGGGTGTGTGCTGGGGGACCTGGGTCTTTGAATTGAGACCTGGGTGTGTACTGGGGAGCCTCGGTCTTTGAATTGAGAACTGAGTCTGTGCTGGGGGATCTGGGTGTTTGAATTGAGACCTGGGTGTGTGCTGGGGGGCCTGGGTCTTTGAATTGAGAACTGGGGGTGTGCTGGGGTACCTGGGCCTTTGAATTGACACCGGGGTCTGTGCTGGGGAATCTGGGTCTTTGAATTGAGAACTGGGTCTGTGCTGGGGAACCTGGGCCTTTGAATTGAGACCTGGTTCTGTGTTGGGGGACCTGGGTCTTTGAATTGAGACCTGGGTCTGTGCCGGGCAACCTGGGTCTGTGCTTGGGACCTGGGTCTTTGAATTGAGACCTGGGTCTGTGCTGGGGAACGAGGGTCTTTTAATTGAGGACTGGGACTGTGCTGGGGGACCTGGGTCTTTGAATTGAGACCTGGGTCTGTGCTGGGGAACCTGGGTCTTTGAATTGAGAGCTGGGTCTGTGCTGGGGGATCTGGGTCTTTGAATTGAGACCTGGTTCTATGTTGGGGGACCTGGGTCTTTGAATTGAGACCTGGGTCTGTGCTGGGCAACCTGGGTCTGTGCTTGGGAACTCGGTCTTTGAATTGAGACCTGGGTCTGTGCTGGGGGACCTGGGTCTTTGAATTGAGAACTGGGTCTGTTCTGGGCAACCTGGTCTTTGAAGTGAGAACTGGGTGTGTGCTGGGGGACCTGGGTCTTTGAATTGAGAGCTGGGTCTGTGCTGGGGGACCTGGGTTTGTGCTGGGGGAGCTGGGTCTGTGCTGGGGGAGCTCAGTCTTTGAATTGAAAACTGGTTGTGTGCTGGGGTACCTGGGTCTTTGAATAGAGAGCTGGGTGTGTGCTGGGGGACCTGGGTTTTTGAATTGAGAGCTGGGTGTGTACTGGGGGATCTGGGTCTTTGAATTGAGACCTGAGTCTGTGCTGGGGGACCTTGGTATTTGAATTGAGAGCTGGGTCTGTGCTGGGGGACCTGGGTCTGTTCTGGGGGACCTTGGCATTGGAATTGAGAACTGGTTCTGTACTGGGGGAACTGGGTCTGTGCTGGGGGAACTTGGTCTTTGAATAGAGACCTGGGTCTGTGCTGGGTGACCTGGGTCTGTTCTGGGGGTCCTTGGCATTGGAATTGAGAACTGGTTCTGTGCTGGGGGAACTGGGTCTGTGCTGGGGGAACTCGGTCTTTGAATTGAGACCTGGGTCTGTGCTGGGGGACCTGGGTCTTTGAATTGAGAACTGGGTCTGTTCTGGGCGACCTGGGTCTTTGAAGTGAGAACTGGGTCTGTGCTGGGGGACCTGGGTTTTTGAATTGAGACCTGGGTCTGTGCTGGGGGACCTGCGTGTGTGCTGGGGGACCTGGGTCTTTGAATTGAGAACTGGGTCTGTGCTGGGGGACCTGGGTCTTTGAATTGAGACCTGGGTGTGTGCTGGGGGACCTGCGTCTTTGAATTGAGAACTGGGTCTGTGCTGGGCGACCTGGGTCTGTGCTGGGGAACGTGGGTCTTTTAATTGAGGGCTGGGACTGTGCTGGGGGACCTGGGTCTTTGAATTGAGACCTGGGTCTGTGCTGGGGAACCTGGGTCTTTGAATTGAGTACTGGGTCTGTGCTGGGGGATCTGGGTCTTTGAATTGAGAACTGGGTCTGTGCTGGGCGACCTGGGTCTGTGCTGGGGACGTGGGTCTTTTAATTGAGGACTGGGACTGTGCTGGGGGACCTGGGTCTTTGAATTGAGACCTGGGTCTGTGCTGGGGAACCTGGGTCTTTGAATTGAGAACTGGGTCTGTGCTGGGGGATCTGGGTCTTTGAATTGAGACCTGGTTCTATGTTGGGGGACCTGGGTCTTTGAATTGAGACCTGGGTCTGTGCTGGGCAACCTGGGTCTGTGCTTGGGAACTCGGTCTTTGAATTGAGACCTGGGTCTGTGCTGGGGGACCTGGGTCTTTGAATTGAGAACTGGGTCTGTTCAGGGCGACCTGGTCTTTGAAGTGAGAACTGGGTCTGTGCTGGGGGACCTGGGTTTTTGAATAGAGACCTGGGTGTGTGTTGGGTGACCTGCGTGTGTGCTGGGGGACCTGCGTGTGTGCTGGGGGACCTGTGTCTTTGAATTGAGACCTGGGTGTGTGCTGGGGGACCTGGGTCTTCAGAGACCTGGGTGTGTGCTGGGGGACCTGGGTCTTTGAATTGAGACCTGGGTCTGTAGTGAGGTACCTAGGTCTTTGAATTGAGAACTGGGTCTGTGCTGGGGGGCCTTTGTCTTTGAATTGAGACCTGGGTGTGTGCTGGGGGCCTGGGTGTTTGAATTGAGATCTGGGTCTGTCCTGGGGGACATTGGTCTGTGCTGGGGACCTGGGACTATGAATTGAGACCTGGGTCTGTGCTGGGGGACCTGGGTCTTTGAATTGAGAACTGGGTCTGTGCTGGTGGACCTGGGTCTTTGAATTGAGACCTGGGTGTGTGCTGGGGGACCTGGGTCTTTGAATTGAGAGCTGGGTCTGTGCTGGGGGACCTGGGTCTATGCTGGGGGAGCTGGGTCTGTGCTGGGGGAACTCGGTCTTTGAATTGAAAACTGGTTGTGTGCTGGGGTACCTGGGTCTTTGAATAGAGAGCTGGGTGTGTACTGGGGGACCTGGGTTTTTGAATTGAGAGCTGGGTGTGTACTGGGGGATCTGGGTCTGTTCTAGGGGACCTTGGCATTGGAATTGAGAACTGGTTCTGTGCTGGGGGAACTGGGTCTGTGCTGGGGGAACTCGGTCTTTGAATTGAGACCTGGGTCTGTGCTGGGGAATCTGGGTCTTTGAATTGAGAACTGGGTCTGTGCTGGGGGACCTGGGTCTGTGCTTGGGACCTGGGTCTTTGAATTGAGACCTGGGTCTGTGCTGGGGGACCTGGGTCTTTGAATTGAGAACTGGGTCTGTTCTGGGCAACCTGGGTCTTTGAAGTGAGAACTGGGTCTGTGCTGGGGGACCTGGGTTTTAGAATTGAGACCTGCGTGTGTGCTGGGGGACCTGCGTGTGTGCTGGGGGACCTGCGTGTGTGCTGGGGGACCTGCGTGTGTGCTGGGGGACCTGCGTGTGTGCTGGGGGACCTGGGTCTTTAATTGAGACCTGGGTGTGTGCTGGGGGACCTGGGTCTTTGAATTGAGACCTGGGTCTGTACTGAGGTACCTAGGTCTTTGAATTGAGAACTGGGTCTGTGCTGGGGGACCTGGGTCTTTGAATTGAGACCTGGGTCTGTGCTGGGGGATCGGGGTCTTTGAATTGAGAACTGGGTCTGAGCTGGGGGACCAGGGTATGTGCTGGGGGATCTGGGCCTTTGAACTGAGAACTGGTTATGTGCTGGGGTACCTGGGTCTTTGAATTGAGACTTGGGTCTGTTCTGAGGGAGCTGGGTCTGTGCTGGGTGAGCTGGGCCTTTGAATTGAGAACTGGGTCTGTGCTGGGGGACCTGGGTCTGTGCTGGGGGACCTGTCCTTTGAATTGAGAACTGAGTCTGTGCTGGGGGACCTGGGTCTGTACTGGTTGACCTGGGTCTTTGAATTGAGAGCTGCGTGTGTGCTGGGGGACCTGGGTCTTTGAATTGAGAAGTGGGTGTGTTCTGGGGGACCTGTGTCTTTGAATTGAGACCTGGGTCTGTGCTGGGGGGCCTGGGTCTGTGCTGCAGGCCTGGGTCTGTGCTGGGGGACCTGGGTCTTTGAATTGAGAACTGGGTGTGTGCTGGGGGACCTGGGTCTTTGAATTGAGATCTGGGTCTGTGCTAGGGGTCCTGGGTCTCTGCTGGGGGACCTCGGCCTTGGAATTGAGAACCGGTTCTGTGCTAGGGGACCTGGGTCTGTGCTGGGGGAGCTCGGTCTTTGAATTGAAAACTGGTTGTGTGCTGGGGTACCTGGGTCTTTGAATTGAGAGCTTGGTCTGTGCTGGGGGACCTGGGTCTTTGAATTGAGAGCTGGATCTGTGCTGGGGGACCTGGGTCTATGCTGGGGGAGCTGGGTCTGTGCTGGGGGAACTCGGTCTTTGAATTGAAAACTGGTTGTGTGCTGGGGTACCTGGGTCTTTGAATAGAGAGCTGGGTGTGTACTGGGGGACCTGGGTTTTTGAATTGAGAGCTGGGTGTGTACTGGGGGATCTGGGTCTGTTCTAGGGGACCTTGGCATTGGAATTGAGAACTGGTTCTGTGCTGGGGGAACTGGGTCTGTGCTGGGGGAACTCGGTCTTTGAATTGAGACCTGGGTCTGTGCTGGGGGACCTGGGTCTTTGAATTGAGAGCTGGGTCTGTGCTGGGGGACCTGGGTCTGTGCTGGGGGAGCTGGTTCTGTGCTGGGGGACCTGGGTCTTTGAATTGAGACCTGGGTCTGTGCCGGGCGACCTGGGTCTGTGCTTGGGACCTGGGTCTTTGAATTGAGACCTGGGTCTGTGCTGGGGGACCTGGGTCTTTGAATTGAGAACTGGGTCTGTTCTGGGCGACGTGGGTCTTTGAAGTGAGAACTGGGTCTGTGCTGGGGGACCTGGGTTTTAGAATTGAGACCTGCGTGTGTGCTGGGGGACCTGCGTGTGTGCTGGGGGACCTGCGTGTGTGCTGGGGGACCTGCGTCTTTGAATTGAGACTGGGTGTGTGCTGGGGGACCTGGGTCTTTGAATTCAGGACTAGGTGTGTGCTGGGGGACCTGAGTGTGTGCTGGGGGACCTGGGTCTTTGAATTGAGAACTGGGTGTGTGCTGGGGGACCTGGGTCTTTGAATTGAGAACTGGGTCTGTGCTGGGGATCTGGCCCTTTGGATTGAGAACTGGGTCTGTGCTGGGCGACCTGGGTCTGTGCTGGGGAACGTGAGTCTTTTAATTGAGGACTGGGACTGTGCTGGGGGACCTGGGTCTTTGAATTGAGACCTGGGTCTGTGCTGGGGAACCTGGGTCTTTGAATTGAGTACTGGGTCTGTGCTGGGGGATCTGGGTCTTTGAATTGAGAACTGGGTCTGTGCTGGGCGACCTGGGTCTGTGCTGGGGAACGTGGGTCTTTTAATTGAGGACTGGGACTGTGCTGGGGGACCTGGGTCTTTGAATTGAGACCTGGGTCTGTGCTGGGGAACCTGGGTCTTTGAATTGAGTACTGGGTCTGTGCTGGGGGATCTGGGTCTTTGAATTGCGACCTGGTTCTATGTTGGGGGACCTGGGTCTTTGAATTGAGACCTGGGTCTGTGCTGGGCAACCTGGGTCTGTGCTTGGGAACTCGGTCTTTGAATTGAGACCTGGGTCTGTGCTGGGGGACCTGGGTCTTTGAATTGAGAACTGGGTCTGTTCTGGACGACCTGGTCTTTGAAGTGAGAACTGGGTCTGTGCTGGGGGACCTGGGTTTTTGAATTGAGACCTGGGTGTGTGCTGGGGGACCTGCGTGTGTGCTGGGGGACCTGTGTCTTTGAATTGAGACCTGGGTCTGTGCTGGGGGACCTGGGTCTTCAGAGACCTGGGTGTGTGCTGGGGGACCTGGGTCTTTGAATTGAGACCTGGGTCTGTACTGAGGTACCTAGGTCTTTGAATTGAGAACTGGGTCTGTGCTGGGGGGCCTTTGTCTTTGAATTGAGACCTGGGTGTGTGCTGGGGGCCTGGGTGTTTGAATTGAGATCTGGGTCTGTGCTGGGGGGCCTTGGTCTGTGCTGGGGACCTGGGACTATGAATTGAGACCTGGGTCTGTGCTGAGGTACCTGGGTCTTTGAATTGAGAACTGGGTGTGTTCTGGGGGACCTGGGTCTTTGAATTGAGACCTGGGTGTGTGCTGGGGGACCTGGGTCTTTGAATTGAGAGCTGGGTCTGTGCTGGGGGACCTGGGTCTATGCTGGGGGAGCTGGGTCTGTGCTGGGGGAACTCGGTCTTTGAATTGAAAACTGGTTGTGTGCTGGGGTACCTGGGTCTTTGAATAGAGAGCTGGGTGTGTACTGGGGGACCTGGGTTTTTGAATTGAGAGCTGGGTGTGTACTGGGGGATCTGGGTCTGTTCTAGGGGACCTTGGCATTGGAATTGAAAACTGGTTCTGTGCTGGGGGAACTGGGTCTGTGCTGGGGGAACTCGGTCTTTGAATTGAGACCTGGGTCTGTGCTGGCGGACCTTGGTCTTTGAATTGAGAGCTGGGTCTGTGCTGGGGGACCTGGGTCTGTGCTGGGGGAGCTGGTTCTGTGCTGGGGGACCTGGGTCTTTGAATTGAGACCTGGGTCTGTGCCGTGAGACCTGGGTCTGTGCTTGGGACCTGGGTCTTTGAATTGAGACCTGGGTCTGTGCTGGGGGACCTGGGTCTTTGAATTGAGAACTGGGTCTGTTCTGGGCAACCTGGGTCTTTGAAGTGAGAACTGGGTCTGTGCTGGGGGACCTGGGTTTTAGAATTGAGACCTGCGTGTGTGCTGGGGGACCTGCGTGTGTGCTGGGGGACCTGCGTGTGTGCTGGGGGACCTGGGTCTTTGAATTGAGAACTAGGTGTGTGCTGGGGGACCTGGGTCTTTAATTGAGACCTGGGTGTGTGCTGGGGGACCTGGGTCTTTGAATTGAGACCTGGGTCTGTACTGAGGTACCTAGGTCTTTGAATTGAGAACTGGGTCTGTGCTGGGGGACCTGGGTCTTTGAATTGAGAGCTGGGTCTGTGCTGGGGGACCTGGGTCTGTGCTGGGGGAGCTGGGTCTGTGCTGGGGGACCTGGGTCATTAAATTGAGAACTGGGTGTTTGCTGGGCGACCTGGGTCTTTGAATTGAGAACTGGGTGTGTGCTGGGGGACCTGGGTCTTTGAACTGAGACCTGGGTGTGTACTGGGGAGCCTCGGTCTTTGAATTGAGAACTGAGTCTGTGCTGGGGGATCTGGGTGTTTGAATTGAGACCTGGGTGTGTGCTGGGGGGCCTGGGTCTTTGAATTGAGAACTGGGGGTGTACTGGGGAACCTGGGCCTTTGAATTGACACCTGGGTCTGTGCTAGGGAATCTGGGTCTTTGAATTGAGAACTTGGTCTGTGCTGGGGAACCTGGGCCTTTGAATTGAGACCTGGGTCTGTGCCGGGCGACCTGGGTCTGTGCTTGGGACCTGCGTCTTTGAATTGAGACCTGGGTCTGTGCTGGGGTACCTGGGTCTTTGAATTGGGAACTGGGTCTGTTCTGGGCGACCTGGGTCTTTGAAGTGAGAACTGGGTCTGTGCTGGGGGACCTGGGTTTTAGAATTGAGACCTGCGTGTGTGCTGGGGGACCTGCGTGTGTGCTGGGGGACCTGCGTGTGTGCTGGGGGACCTGGGTCTTTGAATTGAGACTGGGTGTGTGCTGGGGGACCTGGGTCTTTGAATTGAGGACTAGGTGTGTGCTGGGGGACCTGAGTGTGTGCTGGGGGACCTGGGTCTTTGAATTGAGAACTGGGTGTGTGCTGGGGGACCTGGGTCTTTGAATTGAGAACTGGGTCTGTGCTGGGGATCTGGGTGTTTGAATTGAGACCTGGGTGTGTGCTGGGGGACCTGGCCCTTTGGATTGAGAACTGGGTCTGTGCTGGGCGACCTGGGTCTGTGCTGGGGAACGTGAGTCTTTTAATTGAGGACTGGGACTGTGCTGGGGGACATGGGTCTTTGAATTGAGACCTGGGTCTGTGCTGGGGAACCTGGGTCTTTGAATTGAGTACTGGGTCTGTGCTGGGGGATCTGGGTCTTTGAATTGAGACCTGGTTCTATGTTGGGGGACCTGGGTCTTTGAATTGGGACCTGGGTGTGAGCTGGGGGACCTGGGTCTTTAATTGAGACCTGATTGTGTGCTGGGGGACCTGGGTCTTTGAATTGAGACCTGGGTCTGTGCTGGGGGACCTGGGTCTTTGAATTGAGAACTGGGTCTGTGCTGGGGGACCTGGGTCTGTGCTGGGGGGCCTGGTCCTTTGAATTGAGAACTGAGTCTGTGCTGGGGGACCTGGGTCTTTGAATTGAGAACTGGGTGTGTTCTGGGGGACCTGGGTCTTTGAATTGAGACCTGGGTCTGTGCTGGGGGACCTGGGTCTGTGCTGCAGGCCTGGGTCTGTGCTGGGGGACCTGGGTCTTTGAATTGAGAACTGGGTGTGTGCTGGGGGGCCTGGGTCTTTGAATTGAGATCTGGGTCTGTGCTAGGGGTCCTGGGTCTGTGCTGGGGGTCCTCGGCCTTGGAATTGAGAACCGGTTCTGTGCTAGGGGACCTGGGTCTGTGCTGGGGGACCTGGGTCTTTGAATTGAGGCCTGGGTCTGTGCTGGGGTACCTGGGTCTGTGCTGGGGGACCTGGGTCTTTGAACTGAGACCTGGGTCTGTGCTGGGGGACCTGGGCCTGTGCTGGGGGACCTGGGCCTTTCAATTAAGAACTGGGTCTGTGCTGGGGTACCTGTCCTTTGAATTGAGACCTGGGTCTGTTCTGAGGGAGCTGGGTCTGTGCTGGGTGAGCTGGGCCTTTGAATTGAGACCTGGGTCTGTGCTGGGGGGCCTGGGTCTGTGCTGGGGGGCCTGGTCCTTTGAATTGTGAACTGAGTCTGTGCTGGGGGACCTGGGTCTGTGCTGGGCAACCTGTGTCTTTGAATTGAGAACTGCGTGTGTGCTGGGGGACCTGGGTCTTTGAATTGAGAACTGGGTGTGTTCTGGGGGACCTGGGTCTTTGAATTGAAACCTGGGTCTGTGCTGGGGGACCTGGGTCTGTGCTGCAGGCCTGGGTCTGTGCTGGGGGACCTGGGTCTTTGAATTGAGAACTGGGTGTGTGCTGGGGGACCTGGGTCTTTGAATTGAGATCTGGGTCTGTGCTGGGGGACCTGGGTCTGTGCTGGGGGACCTCGGCCTTGGAATTGAGAACCGGTTCTGTGCTAGGGGACCTGGGTCTGTTCTGGGGGAACTCGGTCTTTGAATTGAAAATTGGTTGTGTGCTGGGGTACCTGGGTCTTTGAATTGAGACCTGGGTCTGTGCTGGGGGACCTGGGTCTTTGAATTGAGAGCTGGGTCTGTGCTGGGGGAGCTGGGTCTGTGCTGGGGGAACTTGGTCTTTGAATTGAAAACTGGTTGTGTGCTGGGGTTCCTGGGTCTTTGAATAGAGAGCTGGGTGTGTGCTGCGGGACCTGGGTTTTTGAATTGAGAGCTGGGTGTGTACTGGGGGATCTGGGTCTTTGAATTGAGACCTGAGTCTGTGCTGGGGGACCTGGGTATTTGAATTGAGACCTGGGTCTGTGCTGGGGGAACTCGGTCTTTGAATTGAGACCTGGGTCTGTGCTGGGGGACCTGGGTCTTTGAATTGAGAGCTGGGTCTGTGCTGGGGGACCTGGGTCTGTGCTGGGGGAGCTGGGTCTGTGCTGGGGGACCTGGGTCTTTGAATTGAGAACTGGTTGTGTGCTGGGGTGCCTGGGTCTTTGAATTGAGAACTGGAAGTGTGCTGGGGGACCTGGGTCATTGAATTGAGACCTGGGTGTTTGCTGGGCGACCTGGGTCTTTGAATTGAGAACTGGGTGTGTGCTGGGGTACCTGGGCCTTTGAATTGAGACCTGGGTCTGTGCTGGGGAATCTGGGTCTTTGAATTGAGAACTGGGTCTGTGCTGGGGAACCTGGGCCTTTGAATTGAGACCTGGGTCTGTGTTGGGGGACCTGGGTCTTTGAATTGAGACCTGGGTCTGTGCTGGGCGACCTGGGTCTGTGCTTGGGACCTGGGTCTTTGAATTGAGACCTGGGTCTGTGCTGGGGGACCTGGGTCTTTGAATTGAGAACTGGGTCTGTTCTGGGCGACGTGGGTCTTTGAAGTGAGAACTGGGTCTGTGCTGGGGGACCTGGGTTTTAGAATTGAGACCTGGGTCTGTGCTGGGGGACCTGCGTGTGTGCTGGGGGACCTGCGTGTGTGCTGTGGGACCTGCGTGTGTGCTGGGGGACGTGGGTCTTTGAATTGAGACCTGGGTGTGTGCTGGGGGACCTGGGTCTTTAATTGAGACCTGGTTGTGTGCTGGGGGACCTGGGTCTTTGAATTGAGACCTGGGTCTGTGCTGGGGGACCTGGGTCTTTGAATTGAGAACTGGTTGTGTGCTGGGGGACCTGGGTCTGTGCTGGGGGGCCTGGTCCTTTGAATTGAGAACTGAGTCTGTGCTGGGGGACCTGGGTCTGTACTGGGGGACTTGGGTCTTTGAATTGAGAACTGCGTGTGTGCTGGGGGACCTGGGTCTTTGAATTGAGAACTGGGTGTGTTCTGGGGGACCTGGGTCTTTGAATTGAGACCTGGGTCTGTGCTGGGGGACCTGGGTCTGTGCTGCAGGCCTGGGTCTGTGCTGGGGGACCTGGGTCTCTGAATTGAGAACTGGGTGTGTGCTGGGGGACCTGGGTCTTTGAATTGAGATCTGGGTCTGTGCTAGGGGTCCTGGGGCTGTGCTGGGGGACCTCGGCCTTGGAATTGAGATCCGGTTCTGTGCTAGGGGACCTGGGCCTGTGCTGGGGGACCTGGGTCTTTGAATTGAGACCTGGGTCTGTGCCGTGTGACCTGGGTCTGTGCTTGGGACCTGGGTCTTTGAATTGAGACCTGAGTCTGTGCTGGGGGACCTGGGTCTTTGAATTGAGACCTGGGTCTGTGCTGGGGGACCTGGGTCTTTGAATTGAGACCTGGGTCTGTGCTGGGGGACCTGGGTTTTAGAATTGAGACCTGGGTCTGTGCTGGGGGACCTGCGTGTGTGCTGGGGGACCTGGGTCTTTGAATTGAGAACTGGGTCTGTGCTGGGGGACCTGGGTCTTTGAATTGAGACCTGGGTGTGTGCTGGGGGACCTGGGTCTGTGCTGCAGGCCTGGGTCTGTGCTGGGGGACCTGGGTCTTTGAATTGAGAACTGGGTGTGTGCTGGGGGACCTGGGTCTTTGAATTGAGATCTGGGTCTGTGCTAGGGGTCCTGGGGCTGTGCTGGGGGACCTCGGCCTTGGAATTGAGATCCGGTTCTGTGCTAGGGGACCTGGGTCTGTGCTGGGGGACCTGGGTCTTTGAATTGAGACCTGGGTCTGTGCCGTGTGACCTGGGTCTGTGCTTGGGACCTGGGTCTTTGAATTGAGACCTGAGTCTGTGCTGGGGGACCTGGGTCTTTGAATTGAGACCTGGGTCTGTGCTGGGGGACCTGGGTCTTTGAATTGAGACCTGGGTCTGTGCTGGGGGACCTGGGTTTTAGAATTGAGACCTGGGTCTGTGCTGGGGGACCTGCGTGTGTGCTGGGGGACCTGGGTCTTTGAATTGAGAACTGGGTCTGTGCTGGGGGACCTGGGTCTTTGAATTGAGACCTGGGTGTGTGCTGGGGGAACTCGGTCTTTGAATTGAGACCTGGGTCTGTGCCGTGTGACCTGGGTCTGTGCTTGGGACCTGGGTCTTTGAATTGAGAGCTGAGTCTGTGCTGGGGGACCTGGGTCTTTGAATTGAGACCTGGGTCTGTGCTGGGGGACCTGGGTCTTTGAATTGAGACCTGGGTCTGTGCTGGGGGACCTGGGTTTTAGAATTGAGACCTGGGTCTGTGCTGGGGGACCTGCGTGTGTGCTGGGGGACCTGGGTCTTTGAATTGAGAACTGGGTCTGTGCTGGGGGACCTGGGTCTTTGAATTGAGAGCTGAGTCTGTGCTGGGGGACCTGGGTCTGTGCTGGGGGACCTTGGCATTGGAATTGAGAACTGGTTCTGTGCTGGGGGAACTGGGTCTGTGCTGGGGGACCTGGGTCTTTGAATTGAGAACTGGGTCTGTGCTGGGCGACCTGGTTCTGTGCTGGGGAACGTGGGTCTTTGAATTGAGGACTGGGACTGTGCTGGGGGACCTGGGTCTTTGAATTGAGACCTGGGTCTGTGCTGGGGAATCTGGGTCTTTGAATTGAGACCTGGTTCTGTGTTGGGGGACCTGGGTCTGTGCTTGGGAACTCGGTCTTTGAATTGAGACCTGGGTCTGTGCTGGGGGACCTGGGTCTTTGAATTGAGAACTGGGTCTGTTCTGGGCGACCTGGGTCTTTGAAGTGAGAACTGGGTCTGTGCTGGGGGACCTGGGTTTTTGAATTGAGACCTGGGTCTATGCTGGGGGACCTGCGTGTGTGCTGGGGGACCTGCGTGTGTGCTGGGGGACCTGGGTCTTTGAATTGAGACCTGGGTGTGTGCTGGGGGACCTGGGTCTTTGAATTGAGACCTGGGTCTGTACTGAGGTACCTAGGTCTTTGAATTGAGAAATGGGTCTGTGCTGGGGGGCCTGGGTCTTTGAATTGAGAACTGGGTCTGTGCTGGGGGACCTTGGTCTGTGCTGGGGACCTGGGACTTGGAATTGAGACCTGGGTCTGTGCTGGGGGACCTGGGTCTTTGAATTGAGACCTGGGTCTGTGCTGGAGGACCTTGGTCTTTGAATTGAGAGCTGGGTCTGTGCTGGGGGAGCTGGGTCTGTGCTGGGGGAACTTGGTCTTTGAATTGAAAACTGGTTGTGTGCTGGGGTACCTGGGTCTTTGAATAGAGAGCTGGGTGTGTGCTGCGGGAACTGGGTTTTTGAATTGAGAGCTGGGTGTGTACTGGGGGATCTGGGTCTTTGAATTGAGACCTGAGTCTGTGCTGGGGGACCTGGGTATTTGAATTGAGACCTGGGTGTGTGCTGGGGGAACTCGGTCTTTGAATTGAGACCTGGGTCTGTGCTGGGGGACCTGGGTCTGTGCTGGGGGAGCTGGGTCTGTGCTGGGGGACCTGGGTCTGTGCTGGGGGAGCTGGGTCTGTGCTGGGGGACCTGGGTCTTTGAATTGAGAACTGGTTGTGTGCTGGGGTGCCTGGGTCTTTGAATTGAGAACTGGAAGTGTGCTGGGGGACCTGGGTCATTGAATTGAGACCTGGGTGTTTGCTGGGCGACCTGGGTCTTTGAATTGAGAACTGGGTGTGTGCTGGGGTACCTGGGCCTTTGAATTGACACCTGGGTCTGTGCTGGGGTATCTGGGTCTTTGAATTGAGAACTGGGTCTGTGCTGGGGAACCTGGGCCTTTGAATTGAGACCTGGGTCTGTGTTGGGGGACCTGGGTCTTTGAATTGAGACCTGGGTCTGTGCCGGGTGACCTGGGTCTGTGCTTGGGACCTGGGTCTTTGAATTGAGACCTGGGTCTGTGCTGGGGGACCTGGGTCTTTGAATTGAGAACTGGGTCTGTTCTGGGCGACGTGGGTCTTTGAAGTGAGAACTGGGTCTGTGCTGGGGGACCTGGGTTTTAGAATTGAGACCTGGGTCTGTGCTGGGGGACCTGCGTGTGTGCTGTGGGACCTGCGTGTGTGCTGGGGGACCTGGGTCTTTGAATTGAGACCTGGGTGTGTGCTGGGGGACCTGGGTCTTTAATTGAGACCTGGTTGTGTGCTGGGGGACCTGGGTCTTTGAATTGAGACCTGGGTCTGTGCTGGGGGACCTGGGTCTTTGAATTGAGAACTGGGTCTGTGCTGGGGGACCTGGGTCTGTGCTGGGGGGCCTGGTCCTTTGAATTGAGAACTGAGTCTGTGCTGGGGGACCTGGGTCTGTACTGGGGGACTTGGGTCTTTGAATTGAGAACTGCGTGTGTGCTGGGGGACCTGGGTCTTTGAATTGAGAACTGGGTGTGTTCTGGGGGACCTGGGTCTTTGAATTGAGACCTGGGTCTGTGCTGGGGGACCTGGGTCTGTGCTGCAGGCCTGGGTCTGTGCTGGGGGACCTGGGTCTTTGAATTGAGAACTGGGTGTGTGCTGGGGGACCTGGGTCTTTGAATTGAGATCTGGGTCTGTGCTAGGGGTCCTGGGGCTGTGCTGGGGGACCTCGGCCTTGGAATTGAGATCCGGTTCTGTGCTAGGGGACCTGGGTCTGTGCTGGGGGACCTGGGTCTTTGAATTGAGACCTGGGTCTGTGCCGTGTGACCTGGGTCTGTGCTTGGGACCTGGGTCTTTGAATTGAGAGCTGAGTCTGTGCTGGGGGACCTGGGTCTTTGAATTGAGACCTGGGTCTGTGCTGGGGGACCTGGGTTTTAGAATTGAGACCTGGGTCTGTGCTGGGGGACCTGCGTGTGTGCTGGGGGACCTGCGTGTGTGCTGGGGGACCTGGGTCTTTGAATTGAGACCTGGGTGTGTGCTGGGGGACCTGGGTCTTTGAATTGAGAGCTGAGTCTGTGCTGGGGGACCTGGGTCTGTGCTGGGGGACCTTGGCATTGGAATTGAGAACTGGTTCTGTGCTGGGGGAACTGGGTCTGTGCTGGGGGACCTGGGTCTTTGAATTGAGAACTGGGTCTGTGCTGGGCGACCTGGTTCTGTGCTGGGGAACGTGGGTCTTTGAATTGAGGACTGGGACTGTGCTGGGGGACCTGGGTCTTTGAATTGAGACCTGGGTCTGTGCTGGGGAATCTGGGTCTTTGAATTGAGACCTGGTTCTGTGTTGGGGGACCTGGGTCTGTGCTTGGGAACTCGGTCTTTGAATTGAGACCTGGGTCTGTGCTGGGGGACCTGGGTCTTTGAATTGAGAACTGGGTCCGTTCTGGGCGACCTGGGTCTTTGAAGTGAGAACTGGGTCTGTGCTGGGGGACCTGGGTTTTTGAATTGAGACCTGGGTCTATGCTGGGGGACCTGCGTGTGTGCTGGGGGACCTGCGTGTGTGCTGGGGGACCTGGGTCTTTGAATTGAGACCTGGGTGTGTGCTGGGGGACCTGGGTCTTTGAATTGAGACCTGGGTGTGTGCTGGGGGACCTGGGTCTTTGAATTGAGACCTGGGTCTGTACTGAGGTACCTAGGTCTTTGAATTGAGAAATGCGTCTGTGCTGGGGGGCCTGGGTCTTTGAATTGAGAACTGGGACTGTGCTGGGGGACCTTGGTCTGTGCTGGGGACCTGGGACTTTGAATTGAGACCTGGGTCTGTGCTGGGGGACCTGGGTCTTTGAATTGAGACCTGGGTCTGTGCTGGAGGACCTTGGTCTTTGAATTGAGAGCTGGGTCTGTGCTGGGGGACCTGGGTCTGTGCTGGGGGAGCTGGGTCTGTGCTGGGGGACCTGCGTGTTTGCTGGGGGACCTGGGTCTTTGAATTGAGAACTGGTTGTGTGCTGGGGTACCTGGGTCTTTGAATTGAGAACTGGATGTTTGCTGGGGGACCTGGGTCATTGAATTGAGACCTGGGTGTTTGCTGGGCGACCTGGGTCTTTGAATTGAGAACTGGGTCTGTGCTGGGGGACCTGGGTTTTAGAATTGAGACCTGCGTGTGTGCTGGGGGACCTGCGTGTGTGCTGGGGGACCTGCGTGTGTGCTGGGGGACCTGGGTCTTTGAATTGAGAACTAGGTGTGTGCTGGGGGACCTGGGTCTTTTGAATTGAGAACTGGGTGTGTGCTGGGGGACCTGGGCCTTTGGATTGAGACCCGGGTGGGTGCTGGGGGACCTGGGTCTTTGAATTGAGACCTGGGTCTGTGCTGAGGTACCTGGGTCTTTGAATTGAGAGCTGGGTGTTTGCTGGGGAACCTGGGTTTTTGAATTGAGAGCTGAGTGTGTACTGGGGACCTGGGTCTTTGAATTGAGACCAGAGTCTGTGCTGGGGGACCTGGGTCTTTGAATTGAGACCTGGGTCTCTGCTGGGGGACCTGGGTCTGTTCTGGGGGAACTTGGCCTTGGAATTGAGAACTGGTTCTGTGGTGGGGGACCTGGGTCTGTGCTGGGGGAACTCGGTCTTTGAATTGAGACCTGGGTCTGTGCTGGGGGACCTGGGTCTTTGAATTGAGTCCTGGGTCTGTGCTGGGGGACCTGGGTCCGTGGTGGGGGACCTGGGTCTTTGAATTGAGGACTGGGACTGTTCTGGGGGACCTGGGTCTTTGAATTGAGAACTGAGTGTGTGCTGGGGGGCATGAGTCTTTGATTTGAGATCTGGGTCTGTGCTGGGGGGCCTGGGGGTGTGCGGGGGGACCTGGGCCTTTGATTTGACACCTGGGTCTGTGCTGGGGGACCTGGGTCTGTGCTGGGGGACCTGGGTGTTTGAATTAATACCTGGGTATGTGCTGGGGGGCCTGGGTCTTTGAACTGAAACCTGGGTGTGTGCTGGGGGGCCTGGGTCTTTTAATTGAGACCTGGGTCTGTGCTGGGCGACCTGGGTCTGTGCTGGGGGACCTGGGTCTTTGAATGAGACCGGGGGCCTGGGTGGGTGCTGGGGGACCTGGGCCTTTGAATTGAGACCTGGGTCTGTGCTGGGGGACCTGGGTCTGTGCTGGGGGACCTGGGTCTTTGAATTGAGAACTGGGTCTGTGCAGGGGGAACTGGGTCTGTGCTGGGGGAACTCAGTGTTTGAATTGAGAACTCCGTCTGTGCTGGGGGAACTCGGTCTTTGAATTGAGACCTGGGTCTGTGCTGTGGGACCTGGTTGTTTAAATTGAGAACTGGGTCTGTGCTGGGGGAACTGGGTCTGTGCTGGGGGAACTCAGTGTTTTAATTGAGAACTTGGTCTGTGCTTGGGAACTCGGTCTTTGAATTGAGACCCGGGTGTGTGCTGGGGAACCTGGGTCTTTGAATTGAGAACTGGGTCTGTTCCTGGGTCTTTGAAGTGAGAACTGGGTCTGTGCTGGGGGACCTGGGTTTTTGAATTGAGACCTGTGTGTGTGCTGGGGGACCTGCGTGTGTGCTGGGGGACCTGGGTGTGTGCTGGGGGGCCTGGATCTTTGAATTGAGAACTGGGGGTGTGCTGGGGAACCTGGGCCTTTGAATTGACACCTGGGTCTGTGCTGGGGTATCTGGGTCTTTGAATTGAGAACTGGGTCTGTGCTGGGGAACCTGGGCCTTTGAATTGAGACCTGGGTCTGTGCTGGGGGACCTGGGTCTTTGAATTGAGACCGGGGTCTGTGCCGGGCGACCTGGGTCTGTGCTTGGGACCTGGGTCTTTGAATTGAGACCTGGGTGTGTGCTGGGGGACCTGGGTCTTTGAATTGAGAACTGGGTGTGTGCTGGGGGACCTGGGTCTTTGAATTGGGAATTGGGTCTGTGCTGGGGATCTGGGTGTTTGAAATGAGACCTGGGTCTGTGCTGGGGGACCTGGGTCTTTGAATTGAGACCTGGGTGTGTGCTGGGGGACCTGGGTCTTTGAATTGAGAGCTGGGTCTGTGCTGGGGGAGCTGGGTCTGTGCTGGGGGAACTTGGTCTTTGAATTGAAAACTGGTTGTGTGCTGGGGTACCTGGGTCTTTGAATAGAGAGCTGGGTGTGTGCTGCGGGACCTGGGTTTTTGAATTGAGAGCTGGGTGTGTACTGGGGGATCTGGGTCTTTGAATTGAGACCTGAGTCTGTGCTGGGGGACCTGGGTATTTGAATTGAGACCTGGGTCTGTGCTGGGGGAACTCGGTCTTTGAATTGAGACCTGGGTCTGTGCTGGGGGACCTGGGTCTTTGAATTGAGAGCTGGGTCTGTGCTGGGGGACCTGGGTCTGTGCTGGGGGAGCTGGGTCTGTGCTGGGGGACCTGGGTCTTTGAATTGAGAACTGGTTGTGTGCTGGGGTGCCTGGGTCTTTGAATTGAGAACTGGAAGTGTGCTGGGGGACCTGGGTCATTGAATTGAGACCTGGGTGTTTCCTGGGCGACCTGGGTCTTTGAATTGAGAACTGGGTGTGTGCTGGGGTACCTGGGCCTTTGAATTGACACCTGGGTCTGTGCTGGGGAATCTGGGTCTTTGAATTGAGAACTGGGTCTGTGCTGGGGAACCTGGGCCTTTGAATTGAGACCTGGGTCTGTGTTGGGGGACCTGGGTCTTTGAATTGAGACCTGGGTCTGTGCCGGGCGACCTGGGTCTGTGCTTGGGTCCTGGGTCTTTGAATTGAGACCTGGGTGTGTGCTGGGGGACCTGGGTCTTTGAATTGAGAACTGGGTCTGTTCTGGGCGACGTGGGTCTTTGAAGTGAGAACTGGGTCTGTGCTGGGGGACCTGGGTTTTAGAATTGAGACCTGGGTCGGTGCTGGGGGACCTGCGTGTGTGCTGGGGGACCTGCGTGTGTGCTGGGGGACCTGCGTGTGTGCTGGGGGACCTGGGTCTTTGAATTGAGACCTGGGTGTGTGCTGGGGGACCTGGGTCTTTGAATTGAGAACTGGGTCTGTGCTGGGGGACCTGGGTCTGTGCTGGGGGGCCTGGTCCTTTGAATTGAGAACTGAGTCTGTGCTGGGGGACCTGGGTCTGTACTGGGGGACTTGGGTCTTTGAATTGAGAACTGCGTGTGTGCTGGGGGACCTGGGTCTTTGAATTGAGAACTGGGTGTGTTCTGGGGGACCTGGGTCTTTGAATTGAGACCTGGGTCTGTGCTGGGGGACCTGGGTCTGTGCTGCAGGCCTGGGTCTGTGCTGGGGGACCTGGGTCTTTGAATTGAGAACTGGGTGTGTGCTGGGGGACCTGGGTCTTTGAATTGAGATCTGGGTCTGTGCTAGGGGTCCTGGGGCTGTGCTGGGGGACCTCGGCCTTGGAATTGAGATCCGGTTCTGTGCTAGGGGACCTGGGTCTGTGCTGGGGGACCTGGGTCTTTGAATTGAGACCTGGGTCTGTGCCGTGTGACCTGGGTCTGTGCTTGGGACCTGGGTCTTTGAATTGAGAGCTGAGTCTGTGCTGGGGGACCTGGGTCTTTGAATTGAGACCTGGGTCTGTGCTGGGGGACCTGGGTTTTAGAATTGAGACCTGGGTCTGTGCTGGGGGACCTGCGTGTGTGCTGGGGGACCTGCGTGTGTGCTGGGGGACCTGGGTCTTTGAATTGAGAACTGGGTCTGTGCTGGGGGACCTGGGTCTTTGAATTGAGACCTGGGTGTGTGCTGGGGGACCTGGGTCTTTGAATTGAGAGCTGAGTCTGTGCTGGGGGACCTGGGTCTGTGATGGGGGACCTTGGCATTGGAATTGAGAACTGGTTCTGTGCTGGGGGAACTGGGTCTGTGCTGGGGGACCTGGGTCTTTGAATTGAGAACTGGGTCTGTGCTGGGCGACCTGGTTCTGTGCTGGGGAACGTGGGTCTTTGAATTGAGGACTGGGACTGTGCTGGGGGACCTGGGTCTGTGCTGGGGGAGCTGGGTCTGTGCTGGGGGACCTGCGTGTGTGCTGGGGGACCTGGGTCTTTGAATTGAGAACTGGTTGTGTGCTGGGGTACCTGGGTCTTTGAATTGAGAACTGGATGTTTGCTGGGGGACCTGGGTCATTGAATTGAGACCTGGGTGTTTGCTGGGCGACCTGGGTCTTTGAATTGAGAACTGGGTCTGTGCTGGGGGACCTGGGTTTTAGAATTGAGACCTGCGTGTGTGCTGGGGGACCTGCGTGTGTGCTGGGGGACCTGCGTGTGTGCTGGGGGACCTGGGTCTTTGAATTGAGAACTGGGTCTGTGCTGGGGGACCTGGGTCTTTTGAATTGAGAACTGGGTGTGTGCTGGGGGACCTGGGCCTTTGGATTGAGACCCGGGTGGGTGCTGGGGGACCTGGGTCTTTGAATTGAGACCTGGGTCTGTGCTGAGGTACCTGGGTCTTTGAATTGAGAGCTGGGTGTTTGCTGGGGAACCTGGGTTTTTGAATTGAGAGCTGAGTGTGTACTGGGGACCTGGGTCTTTGAATTGAGACCAGAGTCTGTGCTGGGGGACCTGGGTCTTTTAATTGAGACCTGGGTCTCTGCTGGGGGACCTGGGTCTGTTCTGGGGGAACTTGGCCTTGGAATTGGGAACTGGTTCTGTGGTGGGGAACCTGGGTCTGTGCTGGGGGAACTCGGTCTTTGAATTGAGACCTGGGTCTGTGCTGGGGGACCTGGGTCTTTGAATTGAGTCCTGGGTCTGTGCTGGGGGACCTGGGTCCGTGCTGGGGGACCTGGGTCTTTGAATTGAGGACTGGGACTGTTCTGGGGGACCTGGGTCTTTGAATTGAGAACTGAGTGTGTGCTGGGGGGCATGAGTCTTTGATTTGAGATCTGGGTCTGTGCTGGGGGACCTGGGGGTGTGCGGGGGGACCTGGGCCTTTGATTTGACACCTGGGTCTGTGCTGGGGGACCTGGGTCTGTGCTGGGGGACCTGGGTGTTTGAATTAATACCTGGGTATGTGCTGGGGGGCCTGGGTCTTTGAACTGAAACCTGGGTGTGTGCTGGGGGGCCTGGGTCTTTGAATTGAGACCTGGGTCTGTGCTGGGCGACCTGGGTCTGTGCTGGGGGACCTGGGTCTTTGAATGAGACCGGGGGCCTGGGTGGGTGCTGGGGGACCTGGGCCTTTGAATTGAGACCTGGGTCTGTGCTGGGGGACCTGGGTCTGTGCTGGGGGACCTGGGTCTTTGAATTGAGAACTGGGTCTGTGCAGGGGGAACTGGGTCTGTGCTGGGGGAACTCAGTGTTTGAATTGAGAACTCCGTCTGTGCTGGGGGAACTCGGTCTTTGAATTGAGACCTGGGTCTGTGCTGTGGGACCTGGTTGTTTAAATTGAGAACTGGGTCTGTGCTGGGGGAACTGGGTCTGTGCTGGGGGAACTCAGTGTTTTAATTGAGAACTTGGTCTGTGCTTGGGAACTCGGTCTTTGAATTGAGACCCGGGTGTGTGCTGGGGAACCTGGGTCTTTGAATTGAGAACTGGGTCTGTTCCTGGGTCTTTGAAGTGAGAACTGGGTCTGTGCTGGGGGACCTGGGTTTTTGAATTGAGACCTGTGTGTGTGCTGGGGGACCTGCGTGTGTGCTGGGGGACCTGGGTGTGTGCTGGGGGGCCTGGGTCTTTGAATTGAGAACTGGGGGTGTGCTGGGGAACCTGGGCCTTTGAATTGACACCTGGGTCTGTGCTGGGGTATCTGGGTCTTTGAATTGAGAGCTGGGTCTGTGCTGGGGAACCTGGGCCTTTGAATTGAGACCTGGGTCTGTGCTGGGGGACCTGGGTCTTTGAATTGAGACCGGGGTCTGTGCCGGGCGACCTGGGTCTGTGCTTGGGACCTGGGTCTTTGAATTGAGACCTGGGTGTGTGCTGGGGGACCTGGGTCTTTGAATTGAGAACTGGGTGTGTGCTGGGGGACCTGGGTCTTTGAATTGGGAATTGGGTCTGTGCTGGGGATCTGGGTGTTTGAAATGAGACCTGGGTCTGTGCTGGGGGACCTGGATCTTTGAATTGAGACCTGGGTCTGTGCTGGGGGACCTGGGTCTTTGAATTGAGAGCTGGGTCTGTGCTGGGGGAGCTGGGTCTGTGCTGGGGGAACTTGGTCTTTGAATTGAAAACTGGTTGTGTGCTGGGGTACCTGGGTCTTTGAATAGAGAGCTGGGTGTGTGCTGCGGGACCTGGGTTTTTGAATTGAGAGCTGGGTGTGTACTGGGGGATCTGGGTCTTTGAATTGAGACCTGAGTCTGTGCTGGGGGACCTGGGTATTTGAATTGAGACCTGGGTCTGTGCTGGGGGAACTCGGTCTTTGAATTGAGACCTGGGTCTGTGCTGGGGGACCTGGGTCTTTGAATTGAGAGCTGGGTCTGTGCTGGGGGACCTGGGTCTGTGCTGGGGGAGCTGGGTCTGTGCTGGGGGACCTGGGTCTTTGAATTGAGAACTGGTTGTGTGCTGGGGTGCCTGGGTCTTTGAATTGAGAACTGGAAGTGTGCTGGGGGACCTGGGTCATTGAATTGAGACCTGGGTGTTTCCTGGGCGACCTGGGTCTTTGAATTGAGAACTGGGTGTGTGCTGGGGTACCTGGGCCTTTGAATTGACACCTGGGTCTGTGCTGGGGAATCTGGGTCTTTGAATTGAGAACTGGGTCTGTGCTGGGGAACCTGGGCCTTTGAATTGAGACCTGGGTCTGTGTTGGGGGACCTGGGTCTTTGAATTGAGACCTGGGTCTGTGCCGGGCGACCTGGGTCTGTGCTTGGGTCCTGGGTCTTTGAATTGAGACCTGGGTGTGTGCTGGGGGACCTGGGTCTTTGAATTGAGAACTGGGTCTGTTCTGGGCGACGTGGGTCTTTGAAGTGAGAACTGGGTCTGTGCTGGGGGACCTGGGTTTTAGAATTGAGACCTGGGTCGGTGCTGGGGGACCTGCGTGTGTGCTGGGGGACCTGCGTGTGTGCTGGGGGACCTGCGTGTGTGCTGGGGGACCTGGGTCTTTGAATTGAGACCTGGGTGTGTGCTGGGGGACCTGGGTCTTTGAATTGAGAACTGGGTCTGTGCTGGGGGACCTGGGTCTGTGCTGGGGGGCCTGGTCCTTTGAATTGAGAACTGAGTCTGTGCTGGGGGACCTGGGTCTGTACTGGGGGACTTGGGTCTTTGAATTGAGAACTGCGTGTGTGCTGGGGGACCTGGGTCTTTGAATTGAGAACTGGGTGTGTTCTGGGGGACCTGGGTCTTTGAATTGAGACCTGGGTCTGTGCTGGGGGACCTGGGTCTGTGCTGCAGGCCTGGGTCTGTGCTGGGGGACCTGGGTCTTTGAATTGAGAACTGGGTGTGTGCTGGGGGACCTGGGTCTTTGAATTGAGATCTGGGTCTGTGCTAGGGGTCCTGGGGCTGTGCTGGGGGACCTCGGCCTTGGAATTGAGATCCGGTTCTGTGCTAGGGGACCTGGGTCTGTGCTGGGGGACCTGGGTCTTTGAATTGAGACCTGGGTCTGTGCCGTGTGACCTGGGTCTGTGCTTGGGACCTGGGTCTTTGAATTGAGAGCTGAGTCTGTGCTGGGGGACCTGGGTCTTTGAATTGAGACCTGGGTCTGTGCTGGGGGACCTGGGTTTTAGAATTGAGACCTGGGTCTGTGCTGGGGGACCTGCGTGTGTGCTGGGGGACCTGCGTGTGTGCTGGGGGACCTGTGTCTTTGAATTGAGAACTGGGTCTGTGCTGGGGGACCTGGGTCTTTGAATTGAGACCTGGGTGTGTGCTGGGGGACCTGGGTCTTTGAATTGAGAGCTGAGTCTGTGCTGGGGGAGCTGGGTCTGTGCTGGGGGACCTTGGCATTGGAATTGAGAACTGGTTCTGTGCTGGGGGAACTGGGTCTGTGCTGGGGGACCTGGGTCTTTGAATTGAGAACTGGGTCTGTGCTGGGCGACCTGGTTCTGTGCTGGGGAACGTGGGTCTTTGAATTGAGGACTGGGACTGTGCTGGGGGACCTGGGTCTTTGAATTGAGACCTGGGTCTGTGCTGGGGGATCTGGGTCTTTGAATTCAGACCTGGTTCTGTGTTGGGGGACCTGGGTCTGTGCTTGGGAACTCGGTCTTTGAATTGAGACCTGGGTGTGTGCTGGGGGACCTGGGTCTTTGAATTGAGAACTGGGTCTGTTCTGGGCGACGTGAGTCTTTGAAGTGAGAACTGGGTCTGTGCTGGGGGACCTGGGTTTTTGAATTGAGACCTGGGTCTATGCTGGGGGACCTGCGTGTGTGCTGGGGGACCTGCGTGTGTGCTGGGGGACCTGGGTCTTTGAATTGAGAACTGGGTCTGTGCTGGGGGACCTGGGTCTTTGAATTGAGACCTGGGTGTGTGCTGGGGGACCTGGGTCTTTGAATTGAGACCTGGGTCTGTACTGAGGTACCTAGGTCTTTGAATTGAGAAATGGGTCTGTGCTGGGGGGCCTGGGTCTTTGAATTGAGAACTGGGTCTGTGCTGGGGGACCTTGGTCTGTGCTGGGGACCTGGGACTTTGAATTGAGACCTGGGTCTGTGCTGGGGGACCTGGGTCTTTGAATTGAGACCTGGGTCTGTGCTGGAGGACCTTGGTCTTTGAATTGAGAGCTGGGTCTGTGCTGGGGGACCTGGGTCTGTGCTGGGGGAGCTGGGTCTGTGCTGGGGGACCTGCGTGTGTGCTGGGGGACCTGGGTCTTTGAATTGAGAACTGGTTGTGTGCTGGGGGACCTGGGTCTTTGAATTGAGAACTGGATGTTTGCTGGGGGACCTGGGTCATTGAATTGAGACCTGGGTGTTTGCTGGGCGACCTGGGTCTTTGAATTGAGAACTGGGTCTGTGCTGGGGGACCTGGGTTTTAGAATTGAGACCTGCGTGTGTGCTGGGGGACCTGCGTGTGTGCTGGGGGACCTGCGTGTGTGCTGGGGGACCTGGGTCTTTGAATTGAGAACTGGGTCTGTGCTGGGGGACCTGGGTCTTTTGAATTGAGACCTGCGTGTGTGCTGGGGGACCTGCGTGTGTGCTGGGGGACCTGTGTGTGTGCTGGGGGACCTGCGTGTGTGCTGGGGGACCTGGGTCTTTGAATTGAGAACTGGGTCTGTGCTGGGGGACCTGGGTCTTTTGAATTGAGAACTGGGTGTGTGCTGGGGGACCTGGGCCTTTGGATTGAGACCCGGGTTTGTGCTGGGGGACCTGGGTCTTTGAATTGAGACCTGGGTCTGTGCTGAGGTACCTGGGTCTTTGAATTGAGAGCTGGGTCTGTGCTGGGCGACCTGGGTCTGTGCTGGGAATGTGGGTCTTTGAATTGAGGACTGGCACTGTGCTGGGGGTTCTGGGTGTTTGAATTGAGACCTGGTTCTGTGTTGGGGGACCTGGGTCTTTGAATTGAGACCTGGGTCTGTGCTGGGCGACCTGGGTCTGTGCTTGGGAACTCGGTCTTTGAATTGAGACCTGGGTGTGTGCTGGGGGACCTGGGTCTTTGAATTGAGAACTGGGACTGTTCTGGGCGACGTGGGTCTTTGAAGTGAGAACTGGGTCTGTGCTGGGGGACCTGGGTTTTAGAATTGAGAACTGGGTGTGTGCTGGGGGACCTGCGTGTGTGCTGGGGGACCTGCGTGTGTGCTGGGGGACCTGGGTCTTTGAATTGAGAGCTGGGTGTGTGCTGGGGGACCTGGGCCTTTGGATTGAGACCCGGGTGGGTGCTGGGGGACCTGGGTCTTTGAATTGAGACCTGGGTCTGTGCTGAGGTACCTGGGTCTTTGAATTGAGAGCTGGGTGTTTGCTGGGGAACCTGGGTTTTTGAATTGAGAGCTGAGTGTGTACTGGGGACCTGGGTCTTTGAATTGAGACCAGAGTCTGTGCTGGGGGACCTGGGTCTTTGAATTGAGACCTGGGTCTCTGCTGGGGGACCTGGGTCTGTTCTGGGGGAACTTGGCCTTGGAATTGAGAACTGGTTCTGTGGTGGGGGACCTGGGTCTGTGCTGGGGGAACTCGGTCTTTGAATTGAGACCTGGGTGTGTGCTGGGGGACCTGGGTCTTTGAATTGAGTCCTGGGTCTGTGCTGGGGGACCTGGGTCCGTGCTGGGGGACCTGGGTCTTTGAATTGAGGACTGGGACTGTTCTGGGGGACCTGGGTCTTTGAATTGAGAACTGAGTGTGTGCTGGGGGGCATGGGTCTTTGATTTGAGAACTGGGTCTGTGCTGGGGGACCTGGGGGTGTGCGGGGGGACCTGGGCCTTTGATTTGACACCTGGGTCTGTGCTGGGGGACCTGGGTCTGTGCTGGGGGACCTGGGTGTTTGAATTAATACCTGGGTCTGTGCTGGGGGGCCTGGGTCTTTGAACTGAAACCTGGGTGTGTGCTGGGGGGCCTGGGTCTTTGAATTGAGA
The DNA here is from genome assembly GCA_039720435.1 of Amazona ochrocephala. Classification (NCBI taxonomy): domain Eukaryota; kingdom Metazoa; phylum Chordata; class Aves; order Psittaciformes; family Psittacidae; genus Amazona; species Amazona ochrocephala. The sequence continues at coordinate 8,417,308 of CM077895.1, forward strand.
CCTGGGTCTGTGCTGGGCGACCTGGGTCTGTGCTGGGGGACCTGGGTCTTTGAATGAGACCGGGGGCCTGAGTGGGTGCTGGGGGACCTGGGCCTTTGAATTGAGACCTGGGTCTGTGCTGGGGGACCTGGGTCTGTGCTGGGGGACCTGGGTCTTTGAATTGAGAACTGGGTCTGTGCAGGGGGAACTGGGTCTGTGCTGGGGGAACTCAGTGTTTGAATTGAGAACTCCGTCTGTGCTGGGGGAACTCGGTCTTTGAATTGAGACCTGGGTCTGTGCTGTGGGACCTGGTTGTTTAAATTGAGAACTGGGTCTGTGCTGGGGGAACTGGGTCTGTGCTGGGGGAACTCAGTGTTTTAATTGAGAACTTGGTCTGTGCTTGGGAACTCGGTCTTTGAATTGAGACCTGGGTGTGTGCTGGGGAACCTGGGTCTTTGAATTGAGAACTGGGTCTGTTCCTGGGTCTTTGAAGTGAGAACTGGGTCTGTGCTGGGGGACCTGGGTTTTTGAATTGAGACCTGTGTGTGTGCTGGGGGACCTGCGTGTGTGCTGGGGGACCTGGGTGTGTGCTGGGGGGCCTGGGTCTTTGCATTGAGAACTGGAGGTGTGCTGGGGAACCTGGGCCTTTGAATTGACACCTGGGTCTGTGCTGGGGTATCTGGGTCTTTGAATTGAGAACTGGGTCTGTGCTGGGGAACCTGGGCCTTTGAATTGAGACCTGGGTCTGTGCTGGGGGACCTGGGTCTTTGAATTGAGACCGGGGTCTGTGCCGGGCGACCTGGGTCTGTGCTTGGGACCTGGGTCTTTGAATTGAGACCTGGGTGTGTGCTGGGGGACCTGGGTCTTTGAATTGAGAACTGGGTGTGTGCTGGGGGACCTGGGTCTTTGAATTGGGAATTGGGTCTGTGCTGGGGATCTGGGTGTTTGAAATGAGACCTGGGTCTGTGCTGGGGGACCTGGGTCTTTGAATTGAGACCTGGGTCTGTGCTGGGGGACCTGGGTCTTTGAATTGAGACCTGGGTGTGTGCTGGGGGACCTGGGTGTGTGCTTGGGGCCCTGGGTCTTTGAATTGAGAACTGGGTGTGTGCTGGGGGACCTGGCCCTTTGGATTGAGACCCGGGTCTGTGCTGGGGAACCTGTGTCTGTGCTGGGGGTCCTGGGTCTTTGAATTGAGACCTGTGTCTCTGCTGGGGGACCTGGGTCTTTGAATTGAGAACTGGGTCTGTGCTGGGGATCTGGGGGTTTGAATTGAGACCTGGGTCTGTGCTGGGGGACCTGGGTCTTTGAATTGAGAACTGGTTCTGTGCTGGGTGACCTGGGTCTGTGCTGGGAACGTGGGTCTTTGAATTGAGGACTGGGACTGTGCTGGGGGAACTGGGTCTTTGAATAGAGACCTGGGTCTGTGCTGGGGAACATGGGTCTTTGAATTGAGACCTGGGTCTGTGCTGGGGGACCTGGGTCTTTGAATTGAGACCTTGTTCTGTGTTGGGGGACCTGGGTCTTTGAATTGAGAGCTGGGTCTGTGCTGGGTGAGCTGGGTCTGTGCTTGGGAACTCGGTCTTTGAATTGAGACCTGGGTGTGTGCTGGGGGACCTGGGTTTTAGAATTGAGACCTGCGTGTGTGCTGGGGGACCTGCGTGTGTGCTGGGGGACCTGCGTGTGTGCTGGGGGACCTGCGTGTGTGCTGGGGGACCTGGGTCTTTGAATTGAGAACTGGGTCTGTGCTGGGGGACCTGGGTCTTTTGAATTGAGAACTGGGTGTGTGCTGGGGGACCTGGGCCTTTGGATTGAGACCCGGGTGGGTGCTGGGGGACCTGGGTCTTTGAATTGAGACCTGGGTCTGTGCTGAGGTACCTGGGTCTTTGAATTGAGAGCTGGGTGTTTGCTGGGGAACCTGGGTTTTTGAATTGAGAGCTGGGTGTGTACTGGGGACCTGGGTCTTTGAATTGAGACCAGAGTCTGTGCTGGGGGACCTGGGTCTTTGAATTCAGACCTGGGTCTGTGCTGGGGGACCTGGGTCTGTTCTGGGGGAACTTGGCCTTGGAATTGGGAACTGGTTCTGTGGTGGGGGACCTGGGTCTGTGCTGGGGGAACTCGGTCTTTGAATTGAGACCTGGGTCTGTGCTGGGGGACCTGGTCTTTGAATTGAGTCCTGGGTCTGTGCTGGGGGACCTGGGTCCGTGCTGGGGGACCTGGGTCTTTGAATTGAGAACTGAGTGTGTGCTGGGGGGCATGGGTCTTTGATTTGAGAACTGGGTCTGTGCTGGGGGACCTGGGGGTGTGCGGGGGGACCTGGGCCTTTGATTTGACACCTGGGTCTGTGCTGGGGGACCTGGGTCTGTGCTGGGGGACCTGGGTGTTTGAATTAATACCTGGGTCTGTGCTGGGGGACCTGGGTCTTTGAACTGAAACCTGGGTGTGTGCTGGGGGGCCTGGGTCTTTGAATTGAGACCTGGGTCTGTGCTGGGCGACCTGGGTCTGTGCTGGGGGACCTGGGTCTTTGAATGAGACCGGGGGCCTGGGTGGGTGCTGGGGGACCTGGGCCTTTGAATTGAGACCTGGGTCTGTGCTGGGGGACCTGGGTCTGTGCTGGGGGACCTGGTTGTTTGAAGTGAGAACTGGGTCTGTGCTGGGGGAACTGGGTCTGTGCTGGGGGAACTCAGTGTTTTAATTGAGAACTTGGTCTGTGCTTGGGAACTCGGTCTTTGAATTGAGACATGGATCTGTGCTGGGGGACCTGGGTCTTTGAATTGAGAACTGGGTCTGTTCTGGGCGACCTGGGTCTTTGAAGTGAGAACTGGGTCTGTGCTGGGGGACCTGGGTTTTTGAATTGAGACCTGTGTGTGTGCTGGGGGACCTGCGTGTGTGCTGGGGGACCTGGGTGTGTGCTGGGGGACCTGTGTCTTTGAAATGAGAACTGGGTCTGTGCTGGGGGACCTGGGTCTTTGAATTGAGACCTGGGTGTGTGCTGGGGGACCTGGGTCTTTGAATTGAGACCTGGGTCTGTGCTGGGGGACCTGCGTGTGTGCTGGGGTACCTGGGTCTTTGAATTGAGACCTGGGTGTGTTCTGGGGGACCTGGGTCTTTGAATTGAGTCCTGGGTGTGTGCTGGGGGACCTGGGTCTTTGAATTGAGACCTGGGTCTGTGCTGGGGGACCTGTGTGTGTTCTGGGGGGCCTGCGTGTGTGCTGGGGGCCCTGGGTCTTTGAATTGAGACCTGGGTCTGTGCTGGGGGACCTGGGTCTTTGAATTGAGACCTGGGTGTGTGCTGGGGGACCTGGGTCTTTGAATTGAGAGCTGGGTCTGTGCTGGGGGACCTGCGTGTGTTCTGGGGGACCTTCGTGTGTGCTGGGCGACCTGGGTCTTTGAATTGAGAACTGGGTGTGTGCTGGGGGACCTGCGTCTTTGAATTGAGACCTGGGTCTGTACTGAGGTACCTAGGTCTTTGAATTGAGAACTGGGTCTGTGCTGGGGGGCCTTTGTCTTTGAATTGAGACCTGGGTCTGTGCTGGGGGACCTGGGTCTTTGAACTGAAACCTGGGTGTGTGCTGGGGTCCTGGGTCTTTGAGTTGAGACCTGGGTCTGTGCTGGGGGAGCTGGGTCTGTGCTGGGGGAGCTGGGTCTTTGAATTGAGACTGGGGGCCTGGGTGGGTGCTGGGGGACCTGGGCCTTTGAATTGAGACCTGGGTCTGTGCTGGGGGACCTGGGTCTTTGAATTGAGAGCTGGGTCTGTGCTGGGGGACCTGGGTCTGTGCTGAGGGACCTGGTTGTTTGAATTTAGAACTGGGTCTGTGCAGGGGGAACTGGGTCTGTGCTGGGGGAACTCGGTCTGTTTGTGGAGAACTCGGTCTGGGGTTGGTGAACTTGGTCTTGGTTTGACGAGCTCAGTCTGTGTTTGGTGAACTCGGTCTGATGGAAGGAGAACAAGTGCCGGCAAAGCATAGGGTTAAAACACTCTTAATTTAACTTAGGTCTGAGAGAATAAGGTTTGTGTTGGAAGTCTGTGGTGTGACAACAGAATTCAGCAGTGTTACTAACAACAGTGAATTATTTCTTTCCATCCTTATAATGAGTGATTTCTTTCTTACCATCCTTCTAATTTATCAGTTAGTTTGGAGACCGTGGCTCCCGAACATCTGCTAGCTTGGGATACTCCTCGTCTGCCCATCCTGTCCTGACCAAGGTCGCACTGCTCTAAATCTTTGCCAGCCCTCAGAAACTTGCAGATACGGCTGGTTTCAGCTAATTGTGATTACTGGGGCATCCAACTGTGCCAAAGGTGAAAAGTGCACCCTGAGGAAGACTGCTTACTTCATCTTGAAGACTCCTGCCCACGACCATCGGAGGGCAGTGCACAAGTGCCAAAAGGGAGGAGACGTCTGATAATGAGTGCCTAAACTAATTGTAATTTCCCCTCTGCTGTCTCGGGAGCCTAATGAATATGCATGTTTGAGTGTAATAAATATCTGCTTCCTTAACCCCTCGGTGTGCAAGTTAGGAGGAGTGATCTCCCTTGCACCCAGCGCCGTGATGAACATACCTGCTTTATAACTCTCCTTGAGTAGTAGAGTCTGATTCTGTGCTTCAGTTCTGAGACTGGAGAATTTGGTCTTGGATTGGAGAACTTAATTCCTGATAGGGGAGTTGGGCCTGGGATAGGGGAACTGGGCCTTGGATAGGGGAATTGGGCCTTGGATTGGAGAACATAATTCCTGGTTGGGGAATTTGTTCTGGGAGTGGAGAATTTGGTCTGGCAGTAGAGAATTTGGTCTGGGAGTGGTCCAGTCATAACTGCTCAACTCAGATGCAGGCTGCCCAAGGTCAAGTGATAGAGATGTTGCACTCAAAGGGACTCTGAGGTGGGAAGCAAGGAGCGACAGCAATGCAGGTGGCACCGGTGCAAAGCTTACTGTGGGCCGAACAGGCCCAGCAGCATCTTTCAGCCCTGGCTCTTCTTTTGTGGGAGCAGAGGCCAAACGTTCGTGCTCTACTCAGATACAGTCCTGCAGAATGGCCGGGATCCGTCCCCAAAGGTCTGCATTCAAATGGACTCTGAGGTGGGAAAGCAAGGAGCTACAGCAATGCAGGTGGCACTGTTGCAAAGCTTGCACTCCATAGAAGAGGTCCAGCAGCACCTTTCAGTCCTGCTTCTTTTTCTGTGGGAGCAGAGGCCAAACGTTCGTGCTCTACTCACATACAGTCCTGCAGAATGGCCGGGATCCGTCCCCAAAGGTCTGCATTCAAATGGACTCTGCGGTGGGAAAGCAAGGAGTGACAGCAATGCAGGTGGCACCGGTGCGAAGCTTGCACTCCATAGAGAGGTCCAGAAGCACCTTTCAGTCCTGCTTCTTTTTTGTGTGGGAGCAGAGGCCAATCATACTGCTCGACTCAGATGCAGGCTGGCTAAGGTCAAGCCATGGAGATGTTGCACTCAAATGGACTCTGAGGTGGGAAGCAAGGAGCGAGAGCAATGCAGGTGGCACCGATGCAAAGACTACTGTGCTCCGAACATTCCTAGCAGCATCTTTCAGCCCTGGCTCTTCTTTTGTGGGAGCAGAGGCCAAACGTTCGTGCTCTACTCAGATACAGTCCTGCAGAGTGGCCGGGATCCATCCCCAAAGGTCTGCATTCAAATGGACTCAGAGGTGGGAAAGCAAGGAGCTACAGCAATGCAGGTGGCACAGTTCCAAAGCTTGTACTTCATAGAGGAGGTCCAGCAGCATCTTTCAGTCCTGCTTCTTTTTCTGTGGGAGCAGAGGCCAATCATACTGCCCAACTCAGATGCAGGCTGGCCAAGGGCAAGGCACGGAGATGTTGCACTCAAAGGGACTCTGAGGTGGGAAGCAAGGAGCGAGAGCAATGCAGGTAGCATCGGTCCATGGGTTACTGTGGGCCGAACAGGCCCAGCAGCATCTTTCAGCCCTGGCTCTTTTTTTGTGGGAGCAGAGGCCAAACGTTGTTGCTCTACTCACATACAGTCCTGCAGAATGGCCGGGATCCTTCCCCAAAGGTCTGCATTCAAATGGACTCTGAGGTGGGAAAGCAAGGAGCGACAGCAGTGCAGGTGGCACCAATGCAAAGCTTGCTCTCCATAGAAGAGGTCCAGCAGCATCTTTCAGTCCTGCTTCTTTTTCTGTGGGAGCAGAGGCCAATCATACCTGCTCGACTCGGATGCAGGCTGGCCAAGGTCAAGCCATGGAGATGTTGTACTCAAAGGGCCTCTGAGGTGGGAAGCAAGGAGCGAGAGCCATTCAGGTGGCACCGGTTCAAAGCTTACTGTGCGCCGAACTGTCCCAGCAGCATCTTTCAGCCCTGGCTCTTTTTTTGTGGGAGCAGAGACCAAATGCTCGTGCTCTACTCAGATACAGTCCTGCAGAATGGCCGGGATCTGTACCCAAACATCTGCATTCAAATGGACTCTGAGGTGGGAAAGCAAGGAGCGACAGCAATGTAGGTTTCAGCGTTGCAAAGCTTGCGCTCCATAGAAGAGGTCCAGCAACATCATTCAGTCCTGCTTCTTCTTCTGTGGGAGCAGAGGCCAATCATACTGCTCGACACAGATGCAGGCTGGCCAAGGTCAAGCCAGGGAGATGTTGCACTCAAATGGACTCTGAGGTGGGAAGCAAGGAGCGACAGCAATGCACGTGCACCGGTGCAAAGCTTACTGTGCGCCGAGCAGGCCCAGCAGCATCTTTCAGCCTTGGCTCTTTTTTTGTGGGAGCAGAGGGCAAACGTTCGTGCTCTACTCAGATACAGTCCTGCAGAATGGCCGGGATCCCTCCCCAAATGTTTGCATTCAAATGGACTCTGAGGTGGGAAAGCAAGGAGCGACAGCAATGTAGGTGGCACTGCTGCAAAGCTTGCACTCCATAGAAGAGGTCCAGCAGCACCTTTCAGTCCTGCTTCTTTTTCTGTGGGAGCAGAGGCCAAACATTGTTGCTCTACTCACATACAGTCCTGCAGAATGGCCGGGATCCTTCCCCAAAGGTCTGCATTCAAATGGACTCTGAGGTGGGAAAGCAAGGAGCGACAGCAATGCAGGTGGCACCGGTGGGAAGCTTGCTCTCCATAGAAGAGGTCCAGCAGCACCTTTCAGTCCTGCTTCTTTTTCTGTGGGAGCAGAGGCCAGTCATACTGCTCGACTCAGATGCAGGCTGGCTAAGGTCAAGCCATGGAGATGTTGCACTCAAATGGACTCTGAGGTGGGAAGCAAGGAGCGAGAGCAATGCAGGTGGCACTGATGCAAAGACTACTGTGCCCCGAACATTCCCAGCAGCATCTTTCAGCCCTGGCTCTTCTTTTGTGGGACCAGAGGCCAAACGTTCGTGCTCTACTCAGATACAGTCCTGCAGAATGGCCGGGATCCATCCCCAAAGGTCTGCATTCAAATGGACTCTGAGGTGAGAAAGCAAGGAGCGACAGCAATGCAGGTGGCACAGTTCCAAAGCTTGTACTTCATAGGGGAGGTCCAGCAGCATCTTTCAGTCCTGCTTCTTTTTCTGTGGGAGCAGAGGCCAATCATACTGCCCAACTCTGATATAGGCTGGCCAAGGTCAAGCCATGGAGATGTTGCACTCAAAGGGACTCTGAGGTGGGAAGCAAGGAGTGACAGCAATGCAGGTGCCCCGGTGCAAAGCTCAAAGTGCGCCGAACAGTCCCAGCAGCATCTTTCAGCCCTGGCTCTTTTTTTGTGGGAGCAGAGACCAAATGCTCGTGCTCTACTCAGATACAGTCCTGCAGAATGGCCGGGATCCGTACCCAAACATCTGCATTCAAATGGACTCTGAGGTGGGAAAGCAAGGAGCGACAGCAATGTAGGTTTCAGCGTTGCAAAGCTTGCGCTCCATAGAAGAGGTCCAGCAACATCATTCAGTCCTGCTTCTTCTTCTGTGGGAGCAGAGGCCAATCATACTGCTCGACACAGATGCAGGCTGGCCAAGGTCAAGCCATGGAGATGTTGCACTCAAAGGGACTCTGAGGTGGGAAGCAAGGAGTGACAGCAATGCAGGTGCCCCGGTGCAAAGCTCAAAGTGCGCTGAAGAGGCCCAGCAGCATCTTTCAGCCCTGGCTCTTTTTTTTGTGGGAGCAGAGGCCAAACGTTGTTGCTCTACTCACATACAGTCCTGCAGAATGGCCGGGATCCGTCCCCAAAGGTCTGCATTCAAATGGACTCTGAGGTGGGAAAGCAAGGAGTGACAGCAATGCAGGTGGCACCGGTGCGAAGCTTGCACTCCATAGAGAGGTCCAGAAGCACCTTTCAGTCCTGCTTCTTTTTTGTGTGGGAGCAGAGGCCAATCATACTGCTCGACTCAGATGCAGGCTGGCTAAGGTCAAGCCATGGAGATGTTGCACTCAAATGGACTCTGAGGTGGGAAGCAAGGAGCGAGAGCAATGCAGGTGGCACCGATGCAAAGACTACTGTGCTCCGAACATTCCTAGCAGCATCTTTCAGCCCTGGCTCTTCTTTTGTGGGAGCAGAGGCCAAACGTTCGTGCTCTACTCAGATACAGTCCTGCAGAGTGGCCGGGATCCATCCCCAAAGGTCTGCATTCAAATGGACTCAGAGGTGGGAAAGCAAGGAGCTACAGCAATGCAGGTGGCACAGTTCCAAAGCTTGTACTTCATAGAGGAGGTCCAGCAGCATCTTTCAGTCCTGCTTCTTTTTCTGTGGGAGCAGAGGCCAATCATACTGCCCAACTCAGATGCAGGCTGGCCAAGGGCAAGGCACGGAGATGTTGCACTCAAAGGGACTCTGAGGTGGGAAGCAAGGAGCGAGAGCAATGCAGGTAGCATCGGTCCATGGGTTACTGTGGGCCGAACAGGCCCAGCAGCATCTTTCAGCCCTGGCTCTTTTTTTGTGGGAGCAGAGGCCAAACGTTGTTGCTCTACTCACATACAGTCCTGCAGAATGGCCGGGATCCTTCCCCAAAGGTCTGCATTCAAATGGACTCTGAGGTGGGAAAGCAAGGAGCGACAGCAGTGCAGGTGGCACCGATGCAAAGCTTGCTCTCCATAGAAGAGGTCCAGCAGCATCTTTCAGTCCTGCTTCTTTTTCTGTGGGAGCAGAGGCCAATCATACCTGCTCGACTCGGATGCAGGCTGGCCAAGGTCAAGCCATGGAGATGTTGTACTCAAAGGGCCTCTGAGGTGGGAAGCAAGGAGCGAGAGCCATTCAGGTGGCACCGGTTCAAAGCTTACTGTGCGCCGAACTGTCCCAGCAGCATCTTTCAGCCCTGGCTCTTTTTTTGTGGGAGCAGAGACCAAATGCTCGTGCTCTACTCAGATACAGTCCTGCAGAATGGCCGGGATCCGTACCCAAACATCTGCATTCAAATGGACTCTGAGGTGGGAAAGCAAGGAGCGACAGCAATGTAGGTTTCAGCGTTGCAAAGCTTGCGCTCCATAGAAGAGGTCCAGCAACATCATTCAGTCCTGCTTCTTCTTCTGTGGGAGCAGAGGCCAATCATACTGCTCGACACAGATGCAGGCTGGCCAAGGTCAAGCCAGGGAGATGTTGCACTCAAATGGACTCTGAGGTGGGAAGCAAGGAGCGACAGCAATGCACGTGCACCGGTGCAAAGCTTACTGTGCGCCGAGCAGGCCCAGCAGCATCTTTCAGCCTTGGCTCTTTTTTTGTGGGAGCAGAGGGCAAACGTTCGTGCTCTACTCAGATACAGTCCTGCAGAATGGCCGGGATCCCTCCCCAAATGTTTGCATTCAAATGGACTCTGAGGTGGGAAAGCAAGGAGCGACAGCAATGTAGGTGGCACTGCTGCAAAGCTTGCACTCCATAGAAGAGGTCCAGCAGCACCTTTCAGTCCTGCTTCTTTTTCTGTGGGAGCAGAGGCCAAACATTGTTGCTCTACTCACATACAGTCCTGCAGAATGGCCGGGATCCTTCCCCAAAGGTCTGCATTCAAATGGACTCTGAGGTGGGAAAGCAAGGAGCGACAGCAATGCAGGTGGCACCGGTGGGAAGCTTGCTCTCCATAGAAGAGGTCCAGCAGCACCTTTCAGTCCTGCTTCTTTTTATGTGGGAGCAGAGGCCAGTCATACTGCTCGACTCAGATGCAGGCTGGCTAAGGTCAAGCCATGGAGATGTTGCACTCAAATGGACTCTGAGGTGGGAAGCAAGGAGCGAGAGCAATGCAGGTGGCACTGATGCAAAGACTACTGTGCCCCGAACATTCCCAGCAGCATCTTTCAGCCCTGGCTCTTCTTTTGTGGGACCAGAGGCCAAACGTTCGTGCTCTACTCAGATACAGTCCTGCAGAATGGCCGGGATCCATCCCCAAAGGTCTGCATTCAAATGGACTCTGAGGTGAGAAAGCAAGGAGCGACAGCAATGCAGGTGGCACAGTTCCAAAGCTTGTACTTCATAGGGGAGGTCCAGCAGCATCTTTCAGTCCTGCTTCTTTTTCTGTGGGAGCAGAGGCCAATCATACTGCCCAACTCTGATATAGGCTGGCCAAGGTCAAGCCATGGAGATGTTGCACTCAAAGGGACTCTGAGGTGGGAAGCAAGGAGTGACAGCAATGCAGGTGCCCCGGTGCAAAGCTCAAAGTGCGCCGAACAGTCCCAGCAGCATCTTTCAGCCCTGGCTCTTTTTTTGTGGGAGCAGAGACCAAATGCTCGTGCTCTACTCAGATACAGTCCTGCAGAATGGCCGGGATCCGTACCCAAACATCTGCATTCAAATGGACTCTGAGGTGGGAAAGCAAGGAGCGACAGCAATGTAGGTTTCAGCGTTGCAAAGCTTGCGCTCCATAGAAGAGGTCCAGCAACATCATTCAGTCCTGCTTCTTCTTCTGTGGGAGCAGAGGCCAATCATACTGCTCGACACAGATGCAGGCTGGCCAAGGTCAAGCCATGGAGATGTTGCACTCAAAGGGACTCTGAGGTGGGAAGCAAGGAGTGACAGCAATGCAGGTGCCCCGGTGCAAAGCTCAAAGTGCGCTGAAGAGGCCCAGCAGCATCTTTCAGCCCTGGCTCTTTTTTTTGTGGGAGCAGAGGCCAAACGTTGTTGCTCTACTCACATACAGTCCTGCAGAATGGCCGGGATCCGTCCCCAAAGGTCTGCATTCAAATGGACTCTGAGGTGGGAAAGCAAGGAGTGACAGCAATGCAGGTGGCACCGGTGCGAAGCTTGCACTCCATAGAGAGGTCCAGAAGCACCTTTCAGTCCTGCTTCTTTTTTGTGTGGGAGCAGAGGCCAATCATACTGCTCGACTCAGATGCAGGCTGGCTAAGGTCAAGCCATGGAGATGTTGCACTCAAATGGACTCTGAGGTGGGAAGCAAGGAGCGAGAGCAATGCAGGTGGCACCGATGCAAAGACTACTGTGCTCCGAACATTCCTAGCAGCATCTTTCAGCCCTGGCTCTTCTTTTGTGGGAGCAGAGGCCAAACGTTCGTGCTCTACTCAGATACAGTCCTGCAGAGTGGCCGGGATCCATCCCCAAAGGTCTGCATTCAAATGGACTCAGAGGTGGGAAAGCAAGGAGCTACAGCAATGCAGGTGGCACAGTTCCAAAGCTTGTACTTCATAGAGGAGGTCCAGCAGCATCTTTCAGTCCTGCTTCTTTTTCTGTGGGAGCAGAGGCCAATCATACTGCCCAACTCAGATGCAGGCTGGCCAAGGGCAAGGCACGGAGATGTTGCACTCAAAGGGACTCTGAGGTGGGAAGCAAGGAGCGAGAGCAATGCAGGTAGCATCGGTCCATGGGTTACTGTGGGCCGAACAGGCCCAGCAGCATCTTTCAGCCCTGGCTCTTTTTTTGTGGGAGCAGAGGCCAAACGTTGTTGCTCTACTCACATACAGTCCTGCAGAATGGCCGGGATCCTTCCCCAAAGGTCTGCATTCAAATGGACTCTGAGGTGGGAAAGCAAGGAGCGACAGCAGTGCAGGTGGCACCGATGCAAAGCTTGCTCTCCATAGAAGAGGTCCAGCAGCATCTTTCAGTCCTGCTTCTTTTTCTGTGGGAGCAGAGGCCAATCATACCTGCTCGACTCGGATGCAGGCTGGCCAAGGTCAAGCCATGGAGATGTTGTACTCAAAGGGCCTCTGAGGTGGGAAGCAAGGAGCGAGAGCCATTCAGGTGGCACCGGTTCAAAGCTTACTGTGCGCCGAACTGTCCCAGCAGCATCTTTCAGCCCTGGCTCTTTTTTTGTGGGAGCAGAGACCAAATGCTCGTGCTCTACTCAGATACAGTCCTGCAGAATGGCCGGGATCCGTACCCAAACATCTGCATTCAAATGGACTCTGAGGTGGGAAAGCAAGGAGCGACAGCAATGTAGGTTTCAGTGTTGCAAAGCTTGCGCTCCATAGAAGAGGTCCAGCAACATCATTCAGTCCTGCTTCTTCTTCTGTGGGAGCAGAGGCCAATCATACTGCTCGACACAGATGCAGGCTGGCCAAGGTCAAGCCAGGGAGATGTTGCACTCAAATGGACTCTGAGGTGGGAAGCAAGGAGCGACAGCAATGCACGTGCACCGGTGCAAAGCTTACTGTGCGCCGAGCAGGCCCAGCAGCATCTTTCAGCCTTGGCTCTTTTTTTGTGGGAGCAGAGGGCAAACGTTCGTGCTCTACTCAGATACAGTCCTGCAGAATGGCCGGGATCCCTCCCCAAATGTTTGCATTCAAATGGACTCTGAGGTGGGAAAGCAAGGAGCGACAGCAATGTAGGTGGCACTGCTGCAAAGCTTGCACTCCATAGAAGAGGTCCAGCAGCACCTTTCAGTCCTGCTTCTTTTTCTGTGGGAGCAGAGGCCAAACATTGTTGCTCTACTCACATACAGTCCTGCAGAATGGCCGGGATCCTTCCCCAAAGGTCTGCATTCAAATGGACTCTGAGGTGGGAAAGCAAGGAGCGACAGCAATGCAGGTGGCACCGGTGGGAAGCTTGCTCTCCATAGAAGAGGTCCAGCAGCACCTTTCAGTCCTGCTTCTTTTTCTGTGGGAGCAGAGGCCAGTCATACTGCTCGACTCAGATGCAGGCTGGCTAAGGTCAAGCCATGGAGATGTTGCACTCAAATGGACTCTGAGGTGGGAAGCAAGGAGCGAGAGCAATGCAGGTGGCACTGATGCAAAGACTACTGTGCCCCGAACATTCCCAGCAGCATCTTTCAGCCCTGGCTCTTCTTTTGTGGGACCAGAGGCCAAACGTTCGTGCTCTACTCAGATACAGTCCTGCAGAGTGGCCGGGATCCATCCCCAAAGGTCTGCATTCAAATGGACTCTGAGGTGAGAAAGCAAGGAGCGACAGCAATGCAGGTGGCACAGTTCCAAAGCTTGTACTTCATAGGGGAGGTCCAGCAGCATCTTTCAGTCCTGCTTCTTTTTCTGTGGGAGCAGAGGCCAATCATACTGCCCAACTCTGATATAGGCTGGCCAAGGTCAAGCCATGGAGATGTTGCACTCAAAGGGACTCTGAGGTGGGAAGCAAGGAGTGACAGCAATGCAGGTGCCCCGGTGCAAAGCTCAAAGTGCGCCGAACAGTCCCAGCAGCATCTTTCAGCCCTGGCTCTTTTTTTGTGGGAGCAGAGACCAAATGCTCATGCTCTACTCAGATACAGTCCTGCAGAATGGCCGGGATCCGTACCCAAACATCTGCATTCAAATGGACTCTGAGGTGGGAAAGCAAGGAGCGACAGCAATGTAGGTTTCAGCGTTGCAAAGCTTGCGCTCCATAGAAGAGGTCCAGCAACATCATTCAGTCCTGCTTCTTCTTCTGTGGGAGCAGAGGCCAATCATACTGCTCGACACAGATGCAGGCTGGCCAAGGTCAAGCCAGGGAGATGTTGCACTCAAATGGACTCTGAGGTGGGAAGCAAGGAGCGACAGCAATGCACGTGCACCGGTGCAAAGCTTACTGTGCGCCGAGCAGGCCCAGCAGCATCTTTCAGCCTTGGCTCTTTTTTTGTGGGAGCAGAGGGCAAACGTTCGTGCTCTACTCAGATACAGTCCTGCAGAATGGCCGGGATCCCTCCCCAAATGTTTGCATTCAAATGGACTCTGAGGTGGGAAAGCAAGGAGCGACAGCAATGTAGGTGGCACTGCTGCAAAGCTTGCACTCCATAGAAGAGGTCCAGCAGCACCTTTCAGTCCTGCTTCTTTTTCTGTGGGAGCAGAGGCCAGTCGTAATGCCCGACTCAGATGCAGGCTGGCCAAGGGCAAGCCATGGAGATTTTGCACTCAAATGGACTCTGAGGTGGGAAGCAAGGAGCGAGAGCCATGCAGGTGGCACCGATGCAAAGCTTACTGTGCGGCAAACAGGCAAAGCAGCATCTTTCAGTCCTGCTTCTTTTTTTGTGGGACCAGAGGCCAGACGTTCGTGCTCTACTCAGATACAGTCCTGCAGAATGGCCGGGATCCGTCCCCAAAGGTCTGCATTCAAATGGACTCTGAGGTGGTAAAGCAAGGAGCGACAGCAATGTAGGTGGCACCGGTGCAAAGCTTGCACTCCATAGAAGAGGTCCAGCAACATCTTTCAGTCCTGCTTCTTTTTCTGTGGGAGCAGAGGCCAATCATACTGCTCGACACAGATGCAGGCTGGCTAAGGTCAAGCCATGGAGATGTTGCACTCAAATGGACTCTGAGGTGGGAAGCAAGGAGTGAGAGCAATGCAGGTGCACCGGTGCAAAGCTTACTGTGCGCCGAGCAGGCCCAGCAGCATCTTTCAGCCCTGGCTCTTTTTTTGTGGGAGCAGAGGGCAAACGTTCGTGTTCTACTCACATACAGTCCTGCAGAATGGCCGGGATCCTTCCCCTAACATCTGCATTCAAATGGACTCTGAGGTGAGAAAGCAAGGAGCGACAGAAATGTAGGTGGCAGCGTTGCAAAGCTTGCACTCCATAGAAGAGGTCCAGCAGCACCTTTCAGTCCTGCTTCTTTTTCTGTGGGAGCAGAGGCCAGTTATACTGCCCAGCTTAGATGCAGGCTGGCCAAGGTCAAGCCATGGAGATGTTGCACTCAAATGGACTCTGAGGTGGAAAGCAAGGTTTAGGGTTATGGGTTGGACATTAGGTGTTAGGGATAGGGTGAGGGTTAGGGGTTTGGGGTTAGGGTCAGGGTTAGGGGGAGGGGGTATTGTTAGGGTTACTGGGTTAGGGTTAGTGTTAAGGTTTGGGTTAGGGTTAGGGGTTAGGGGGTCAGGGTTGGCCGGTTAGTGTTTGGGGGTTATGGTTAAGGGGTTATGGTTTAGGGTTAGGGGTTAATGGTTAGGGTTAGGGGTTAGGGTTAGGGGTTCGGGGGTTAGGGGTGTAGGGTTAGACTCTGGCCACAGAATCTGAGTCTGAAAGTATCAGCTCCATAGTTTGAGACCCAGAGTCTAAGGAATCAATTCATCCACAGACTCTCAGCCACAGACTCTCAGCAGCAGCCTCAGTCACAGAGACTGAGTCTGAAAGTATCACCTCCAAAGTTTGAGGCCCAGTGCCTAAGGCACTGTTTCAGCCACAGACTCTCAGCCACAGACTCTCAGCCACAGACTCTCAGCCACAGACTCTCAGCCACAGACTCTCAGCCACAGTCTGAGTCTATCAGCTCTGAAGTCTGAGGCCCGGAGCGTCAGCCACCATGTCAGCCACAGAGTCTTTATTACAGAGTCTCGGTCACAGAGTCTTAGATTCAAAGTCTGAGATGCAGAGTATGAGCCACAGAGTTTCAGGCGCAGTCTCAGCCCCAGAGCCTGAGCCCTGGAGTCACAGCCCCAGAGTCCCAGCTGCAGAGTATCAGCCCCAGAGTCTCAGCTGCTGAATCTTAGCCATAGTCTCAGCTCAGAATATGGGCCCTGGAGTCTTAGCCACAGAGTCTGACCTAGAGACAGAGTCTCAGCTGCAGTCTCTGCCCCAAAATCTGAATCTCAGAGTCTTAGCCACAATCTCAGCTACAGACAGCCTTGAAGTCTGAATCTCAGAGTTGTAGTCCCAGAGTCTCATCCCCAAAGTCTGAATTCCACAGTCTTAGCCATAGTCTCAGCAGCATTCTTAGCCACAGAGTCTGAGAGTATCAGTTCCAAAGTCTCAGGCCCAGTGTCAGTCACTGTCTCAGCCACAGAGTTTCAGACAGTCTCAGCTGGAGTCTTAGCCATAGAGTGTGAGTCCCAGATTGTCAGCCCTAGTCTGAGCCCTAGAGTCTCAGTCCCTGGGTCTCAGCTTCAAAGTCTGAATCTCTGAGTCTCACCCATCTGACCCAGACGAAGACAAGCAGAAAAATTAAGCCACAGAGGACTCACGGAGCAGAGTGAGCAGATATGGAACAGCCAAGACACTTTCTGAGCAGCCTGGGAGCAGCTTTGGGGCAGATAGGGAGCAGCCACAGAGCCAGATCCAGGTAAAACAAAAACCCAGCTGTGGCTTATCAGGGTGCTTTTATCCCAGCTGGTGATGTACCCCTGCCCTGCCCCAACCCATTGAGGGAGGGGTTGTGGGTGGGGCCTGTGGTATATGAGGCACAGCCTCTGGCCAGGGAGCTCATTTGGGGTTCAGCTCTTCTCAAGGTAAGTTCTGTGGTGTTAGCTCATGTTTTGTGGCCTTAGAGCTTTGTGGTTTATTTGAGGTGTGATTTTTGGTTTGTTTTTTCTTTTTTAATTAGAAAATTTGGTCTGTGTGTGGGGGGGTTGGTCTTTGAATTGGGGGTTTGGTTTTTGAATTGGGGGTTTGGTTTTTGAATTGGGGGTTTGGTTTTTGAATTGGGGGTTTGGTCTTTGAATTGGGGGTTTGGTCTGTGCCTTTGGGGATTTGGTCTTTGATTTGGGGGATTTGGTCTTTGAATTGGGGATTTGGTCTGTGCTTGGGGGGATTTGGTCTTTGAATTGGGGCTTTGGTCTGTGCTTGGGGGGGTTTGGTCTTTGAATTTGGGGATTTGGTCTGTGCTTGGGGGGGGGTTGGTCTGTGCTTGGGGCAGGTTTGGTCTTTGAATAGGGGATTTGGTCTGTGCTTGGGAGGGTTTGGTCTGTGCTTTGGAGGGGATTTGGTCTGTGCTTGGAGGGCATTTGGTCTGTGCTTGGGTTTCATCTTTGAATTGGGGATTTGGTCTGTGCTTGGGAGGGTTTGGTCTGTGCTTGGGGGGGTTGGTCTGTGCTTGGGGGGGTTTGGTCTTTGAATAGGGGATTTGGTCTGTGCTTGGGGGGGGTTTGATCTGTGCTTGGGGGGGGTTGGTCTGTGCTTGGGGGGGGTTTGGTGTGTGCTTGGGGGGGTTTGGTCTGTGCTTGGGGGGGTTTGGTCTGTGCTTGGGGGGGTTTGGTCTGTGCTTGGGGGGGGTTTGGTCTTTGAACAGGGGATTTGGTCTGTGCTTGAGGGGGATTTTGTCTTTGAATGGGGGGTTTGGTCTGTGCTTGGGGGGGGTTTGGTCTGTGCTTGGGGGGGGTTTGGTCTGTGCTTGGGGGGGGTTTGGTCTGTGCTTGGGGGGGGTTTGGTCTTTGAACAGGGGATTTGGTCTGTGCTTGAGGGGGATTTTGTCTTTGAATAGGGGATTTGGTCTGTGCTTGGGAGGGGTTTGGTCTGTGCTTGGGGGGGGTTTGGTCTTTGAACAGGGGATTTGGTCTGTGCTTGAGGGGGATTTTGTCTTTGAATAGGGGATTTGGTCTGTGCTTGGGGGGGGTTTGGTCTGTGCTTGGGGGGGGTTTGGTCTGTGCTCGGGGGGGGTTTGGTCTGTGCTCGGGGGGGGTTGGTCTGTGCTCGGGGGGGGTTTGGTCTGTGCTCGGGGGGGGTTTGGTCTGTGCTCGGGGGGGGTTGGTCTGTGCTCGGGGGGGGTTGGTCTGTGCTCGGGGGGGGTTTGATCTGTGCTCGGGGGGGGTTGGTCTGTGCTCGGGGGGGGTTGGTCTGTGCTCGGGGGGGTTGGTCTGTGCTCGGGGGGGGTTGGTCTGCGCTCGGGGGGGGTTGGTCTGCGCTCGGGGGGGGTTGGTCTGCGCTCGGGGGGGGTTGGTCTGCGCTCGGGGGGGGTTGGTCTGCGCTCGGGGGGGGTTGGTCTGCGCTCGGGGGGGGTTGGTCTGCGCTCGGGGGGGGTTGGTCTGCGCTCGGGGGGGCTTGGTCTGCGCTCGGGGGGGCTTGGTCTGCGCTCGGGGGGGCTTGGTCTGCGCTCGGGGGGGGTTGGTCTGCGCTCGGGGGGGGTTGGTCTGCGCTGGGGGGGGTTGGTCTGCGCTTGGGGGGGGGTTGGTCTGCGCTTGGGGGGGGTTGGTCTGCGCTTGGGGGGGTTGGTCTGCGCTTGGGGGGGGTTGGTCTGCGCTTGGGGGGGGGTTGGTCTGCGCATGGGGGGGGTTGGTCTGCGCTTGGGGGGGGTTGGTCTGCGCTTGGGGGGGGTTGGTCTGCGCTTGGGGGGGGTTTGGTCTGCGCTTGGGGGGGGTTTGGTCTGCGCTTGGGGGGGGTTTGGTCTGCGCTTGGGGGGGGTTGGTCTGCGCTTGGGGGGGGTTGGTCTGCGCTTGGGGGGGGTTGGTCTGCGCTTGGGGGGGGTTTTGTCTTTGAATAGGGGATTTGGTCTGTGCTTGAGGGGGTTTGGTCTGTGCTTGCGTTTGGTCTTTGAATTGGGGGTTTGGTCTGTGCTTGGGGGGGGTTGGTCTGTGCTTGGGGGGGTTTTGTCTTTGAATAGGGGATTTGGTCTGTGCTTGAGGGGGTTTGGTCTGTGCTTGCGTTTGGTCTTTGAATTGGGGGTTTGGTCTGTGCTTGGGGGGGTTGGTCTGTGCTTGAGGAGGTTTGGTCTGTCCTTGGGGGGGTTGGTCTGTGCTTGAGGGGGTTTGGTCTGTGCTTGAGGAGGTTTGGTCTGTGCTTGCGTTTGGTCTTTGAATTGGGGGTTTGGTCTGTGCTTGGGGGCGGTTTTGTCTTTGAATAGGGGATTTGGTCTGTGCTTGGGGGGGCTTGGTCTGTGCTTGGGGGGTCTTGGTCTGTTTGGGGAGTTTGGTCTTTGAATTGGGGGGTTTGGTCTGTGCTTGGGGGGGGTTGGTCTGTGCTTGGGGGGGGTTGGTCTGTGCATGGAGGGGGTTGGTCTGTGCTTGGGGGGGGTTGGTCTGTGCTTGGGGGGGGTTGGTCTGTGCTTGGGGGGGGTTGGTCTGTGCTTGGGGGGGGTTGGTCTTTGCTTGGGGGGGTTGGTCTGTGCTTGGGGGGGGGTTTGGTCTGTGCTTGGGGGGTTTTGGTCTGTGCTTGGGGGGGTTGGTCTGTGCTTGGGGGGGGTTGGTCTGTGCTTGGGGGGGGTTGGTCTGTGCTTGGGGGGGGTTGGTCTGTGCTTGGGGGTGGTTTGGTCTGTGCTTGGGGGGGGTTGGTCTGTGCTTGGGGGTGGTTTGGTCTGTGCTTGGGGGGGTTGGTCTGTGCTTGAGGAGGTTTGGTCTGTGCTTGAGGAGGTTTGGTCTGTGCTTGAGGAGGTTTGGTCTGTGCTTGCATTTGGTCTTTGAATTGGGGGTTTGGTCTGTGCTTGGGGGGGTTGGTCTGTGCTTGGGTGTGGTTTGGTCTGTGCTTGGGGGGGTTGGTCTGTGCTTGGGGGGGGTTTGGTCTGTGCTTGGGGGGGTTTGGTCTGTGCTTGGGGGGGGTTTGGTCTGTGCTTGGGGGGGGCTTGGTCTGTGCTTGGGGAGTTTGGTCTTTGAATTGGGGGGTTTGGTCTGTGCTTGGGGGGGGTTGGTCTGTGCTTGGGGGGGTTTGGTCTGTGCTTGGGGGGGGTTTGGTCTGTGCTTGGGGGGGGTTTGGTCTGTGCTTGGTGGGGGTTTGGTCTGTGCTTGGGGGGGTTGGTCTGTGCTTGGGGGGGTTGGTCTGTGCTTGCGTTTGGTCTTTGAATTGTGGGTTTGGTCTGTGCTTGGGGGGGTTTTCTTTGAATAGGGGATTTGGTCTGTGCTTGGGGGGTTTTGGTCTGTGCTTGGGGGGGTTGGTCTGTGCTTGCGTTTGGTCTTTGAATTGTGGGTTTGGTCTGTGCTTGGGGGGGTTTTCTTTGAATAGGGGATTTGGTCTGTGCTTGAGTGTGGTTTGGTCTGTGCTTGGGGGGGTTGGTCTGTGCTTGAGGGGGTTTCATGTGTGCTTGGGGGGGGTTTGGTCTGTGCTTGGGGGGGGTTTGGTCTGTGCTTGGGGGGGCTTGGTCTGTGCTTGGGGAGTTTGGTCTTTGAATTGGGGGGTTTGGTCTGTGCTTGGGGGGGGTTGGTCTGTGCTTGGGGGGGTTTGGTCTGTGCTTGGGGGGGGTTTGGTCTGTGCTTGGGGGGGGTTTGGTCTGTGCTTGGGGGGGGTTTGGTCTGTGCTTGGGGGGGGTTTGGTCTGTGCTTGGTGGGGGTTTGGTCTGTGCTTGGGGGGTTGGTCTGTGCTTGCGTTTGGTCTTTGAATTGTGGGTTTGGTCTGTGCTTGGGGGGGTTTTCTTTGAATAGGGGATTTGGTCTGTGCTTGGGGGGTTTTGGTCTGTGCTTGGGGGGGTTGGTCTGTGCTTGCGTTTGGTCTTTGAATTGTGGGTTTGGTCTGTGCTTGGGGGGGTTTTCTTTGAATAGGGGATTTGGTCTGTGCTTGGGGGGGCTTGGTCTTTGAATGGGGGATTTGGTCTGTGCTTGGGGGGGGTTTGGTCTGTGCTTGGGGGGGGTTTGGTCTGTGCTTGGTGGGGGTTTGGTCTGTGCTTGGGGGGGTTGGTCTGTGCTTGGGGGGGTTGGTCTGTGCTTGCGTTTGGTCTTTGAATTGTGGGTTTGGTCTGTGCTTGGGGGGGTTTTCTTTGAATAGGGGATTTGGTCTGTGCTTGGGGGGTTTTGGTCTGTGCTTGGGGGGGTTGGTCTGTGCTTGCGTTTGGTCTTTGAATTGTGGGTTTGGTCTGTGCTTGGGGGGGTTTTCTTTGAATAGGGGATTTGGTCTGTGCTTGAGTGTGGTTTGGTCTGTGCTTGGGGGGGTTGGTCTGTGCTTGAGGGGGTTTCATGTGTGCTTGGGGGGGTTTGGTCTGTGCTTGGGGGGGGTTTGGTCTGTGCTTGGGGGGGGTTTGGTCTGTGCTTGGGGGGGGCTTGGTCTGTGCTTGGGGAGTTTGGTCTTTGAATTGGGGGGTTTGGTCTGTGCTTGGGGGGGGTTGGTCTGTGCTTGGGGGGGTTTGGTCTGTGCTTGGGGGGGTTTGGTCTGTGCTTGGGGGGGGTTTGGTCTGTGCTTGGGGGGGGTTTGGTCTGTGCTTGGTGGGGGTTTGGTCTGTGCTTGGGGGGGTTGGTCTGTGCTTGCGTTTGGTCTTTGAATTGTGGGTTTGGTCTGTGCTTGGGGGGGTTTTCTTTGAATAGGGGATTTGGTCTGTGCTTGGGGGGTTTTGGTCTGTGCTTGGGGGGGTTGGTCTGTGCTTGCGTTTGGTCTTTGAATTGTGGGTTTGGTCTGTGCTTGGGGGGGTTTTCTTTGAATAGGGGATTTGGTCTGTGCTTGGGGGGGCTTGGTCTTTGAATGGGGGATTTGGTCTGTGCTTGGGGGGTTGGTCTGTGCTTGAGGGGGTTTGGTCTGTGCTTGAGGAGGTTTGATCTGTGCTTGCGTTTGGTCTTTGAATTGTGGGTTTGGTCTGTGCTTGGGGGGGGTTTCTTTGAATAGGGGATTTGGTCTGTGCTTGGGGGGGTTTTTTCTTTGAATAGGGGATTTGGTCTGTGCTTGGGGGGGATTGGTCTGTGCTTGAGGGGGTTTGGTCTGTGCTTGAGGAGGTTTGATCTGTGCTTGCGTTTGGTCTTTGAATTGTGGGTTTGGTCTGTGCTTGGGGGGGTTTTTTCTTTGAATAGGGGATTTGGTCTGTGCTTGGGGGGGCTTGGTCTGTGCTTGGGGGGGTTTGGTCTGTGCTTGGGGGGGTTTGGTCTGTGCTTGGTGGGGTTTGGTCTGTGCTTGGGCGGGGTTTGGTCTTTGAATTGGGGGGTTTGGTGTTTGAATTGGGGAATGTGGTCTGTGTGTGAGGGATGTGGTCTTTGAATTGGGGATGTGGTCTCTGAGTTGGGGATTTTGTCTGTGCTTGGGGGATTTGGTCTGGGATGGGAGAATTTGGTCTGGGATGGGAGAATTTGGTCTGGGATGGGAGAATTTGGTCTGGGATGGGAGAATTTGGTCTGGGATGGGAGAATTTGGTCTGGGATGGGAGAATTTGGTCTGTGCTTGGGGAACTTGGCCTTGGATTGGAGGAGTTGGCCTTGGATTGTTGGAGTTGGCCTTGGATTGGAGGAGTTGGCCTTGGATTGGAGGAGTTGGCCTTGGATTGGAGGAGTTGGCCTTGGATTGGAGGAGTTGGCCTTGGATTGGAGGAGTTGGCCTTGGATTGGAGGAGTTGGCCTTGGATTGGAGGAGTTGGCCTTGGATTGGAGGAGTTGGCCTTGGATTGGAGGAGTTGGCCTTGGATTGGAGGAGTTGTTAATCCTTGATTTGAGAATTTGGTCTAGGCTTGGAAGCTTGCTCTGTGATTGGAGAAGTTGGTCTTCTGTGAAATTCTCCTGCGATTGGAGAATTTCTTCCATGACTGGAGAACATGTTGTGTGATTGCAGAAATTTTTCTGTGATTGGAGAATTTGTTCTGTGATGGGGGAGTTTGTTCTTTGGTTGGAGAACTTGTTCTGTGTTTGGAGAATTTTGTCTAAGATTGGGGAACTTGGTGTCTTTGTGGAGTACTTGGTCTGTGATTGCACAAGTTTATGCGTCAGTGCTGAACTGGAAGTTTTCATTGAAGAAATGCAGTGTCTGTGGGATTGTGGTTTTTAGTGAATTGGTTTTATTGTGGTGCTTTTAGTGGTCATGGTTTTTTTTGAAGC